>JASDDO010000019.1:786023411-787441403 GCA_030015575.1 Agapanthus africanus
TTGGATCATGTAGACTCCTCCACAGCTTGGGGTCCCGATACTACATGCTTGATTCGGGTCGACTCCTCCACAGCTTGGGGTGCCGAAATTACTCTCTTGATTTAGGCCCGTGATTCCTTGCCTCTGGACGATAACCTTGTGTTCGAAAATACTTTTGAGATTTGGTTGACATTCACACTTGAACTGACGCTAGGATAGATTAACTTGTATAGACCTCTTATGACACTGACATTCACTTCACGTTCACCGTTACACACTTATCACATTTTTAGATTAACCAACTCTATGTTTAACCTGAACTGCAATGTTTACTTAGTTCGCCATGCTTAAATAGTTGACATATTTACTTGACATATCACACCTGTCTTATAGCTGTTAACATATCACCACAATTTTGATAATTCTACTTTTCTTGGGGACTTACCAAGTGCAAGTGCACTGACGGGCATTCCACCAATCTTTATTTTTTTGAAATGTTCGTAAGGTTATATTGGGATCGAGGAGGTTAAAGCAACTATAGAGGATTATGACCAGCTTACTTCTAAAGCCAATCTTTAGATTTTCTTTCCAGTTTCAGTTTAAGTTATGCCACCTGTTAGGTATTTCTATGTTTTTGTATCTTGTATTCAGACATCATGTATCAGTTTGAAACTTGTGGAAGTTGAATGTAAATAAAGCAGTTTGTTGAAATTTCTATTCACTTGTCATTTCTTGATATTTTATATTGCTTATATATACTTAGCGTATTTGTTTTGAAAAATGACCATCCCGAAATAAATATGTCGTGGGTCTCGGCCCGTGCCATTACTGATCTTTTAGGAAGTGGGGTATGACACTAGTCCTATTCATTCTAATTCTCTTCTCTTACTTTTTGTTCTCATAATCTCTTAGTTTCTTCTCCTCTACTTTTCCTCTCTATTTACTTCCAAATTAATAAACCTCAGCATAAAAGTACTCCAATTTTATAAAATTATAACCCAAAAGAAAAATAGAATTATGCAAATCGTAACATAAAAATTCCAAATCAATTAACATTTACAAAATAGAACATCTAAATCTATCAAATCTTTTAAGAAAACCTAACCTGATCAAGCAATTTTTGTTTTGGGAATTTGAAAGCATATACGGAATAAGAAGGATTGTGAGGATATATATATATATATATATATATATATATATATATATATATATATATATATATATATATATATTTTATCGATTTCTGTCAAGATCAATCATCATTTAATTGATGTGTATTTAAAAAAAACTTCAATTTTTTTGAGAGGTGTAGGTAATACCAAAAAATAATGGGGGTACATCAAATTTGTATAGAATTTTAGGGGTATTTCAAAAAATCCTTAATATAAATATTTTAATTAAATATTTAAATGAAGGTTAGTTTAGGATTCAATTAAAGTTGAGGGGGCAAAATGCTAGTTTTAAAAAGTGAAGGGTATTTCTTGCTATTGGGTAAATGTTAGGGGTATTTCCTGCCATTTAGCCTATAATCGACTAGCATTTTACTAGTTGATACCAAAACAATTCGTTGCCTTCATAAGAGCATAGCAGTCACTTTTGAGATTTGAACCATAAAGATTGGGTTTTGCATAAAACATTCAATACTTTTTTCGTATTTAGGAAAAAAATAATTTTAATTTGAGCATCTCACTCGACTCTATAATCATTATATAGAGCAGATTAAAACATTCTCAATTCCATGTCATACGTGGAAATTTAAAATTTCTCAAAACCATCACTTTATGTTTATATATATAACGAAAAGCGGGTTTAAAAATTTAAAAAAAACATAGATAAAATTATCGCATGAAGATTAGTTAAACATAATGTTTTTAACCTCCTAGCCTACATAACATTTGAATTCTTTTTCAAATATCTTTTTTTTAATTCCATAATTCATAAAATAATGAGTGGTAAATGGAATCATATTTAAATCCATAGTGCATTTCAAATATATGAATAATAAATTGACAAATTTATTTTTCAACTCAAAAAAGTGAACTCATAAAAGAATAATATTTTAAGCATTTTTAAAAAAAATTAACACATGATCAAACATACTCAAATTTAAACCACATTTAAAAGAAGATGATATGAGAATTTTACTCATAATGAAGAGTCCCAAAAAAATTCTTTAATTTTCCAAATTCCCAAATGAAATTTCAATTGAACTTTGCAATCACCTAAATTTTAATGAACAAGAAATAACCTAGCATGACTCTCTTTAAAAGTTATATGAAGCATAATTTGAAAATAACAGATTTGTCTAATAATTATCACTAAATTTGCCTACCATCATATAATCCTTCATATTTGTTTATGGCATCATATCCATAAGCGACTTTATATAGCGTATGTTTGATTAAAAAGCTACGTCTTCAATTTGCAACAATTAGCGAAATATCCTATATACCACATATATAAAATGAATAATTTTTGAATAGGATATTTTAGATGTTTCATTGTTTGTTTTTCTCATTAGGGTGAGCAAATTCCATGTCATACTCTTTTAGGCTTCCATTGGGTAAAATTTTTTTTTGACTAAGATATAAATAAATACCAATGAAAGGTATTTTGAGAGAACCATTTGTTTATAGATGAGAACATTTCACAATTTATGTCCCTCTTTAGTATATTCGGCACATTTGGATCTCCATGAAAATCTTCTATTGGCCCTTTTTAATATTTTGACCTTCCAAATGTTAGCCATGATACAATAAGTATTTCAACAAAAAAAAATCAAAAGAGTAATTAAAAGATAATAACACTTATCTTTTTCTTATATGAGATAATTGGCTCACTTCAAGGGAAGTGAAATCATCAACGCCTTCGACTTCTTTTTCCCAACGAAATTCTATTGTCCTCGAAATTGCCTTAGAATTGTTGTTCGTAGGTGGTATACAATGGAACCGAAGTTAAATCATATCATATAAATTACAATAAAATTAAATAATGAAATAAAACATAAAATGAAGATTGTGAACACGTCAGCTGAGGCACGGGTATCTCGCTTTTTTTAAGGAAATTCGTGCCACCATGGTGAGAAACTAATGGTTCTCCATCGATGTAGCGGTTCTCGACATGTTACCCCCAGGATACAACAGCCAACGGATAATACCGTTTCGCTCTTCAAACCTGCACCAAGCAAAGAGCTTTGCCTACAGTTTTTCTTTACGCATTATTTTTATAATTGATACCTGTATCAAGAAAAAATAAAAGAAAAACATAGCTATCATGCATTGAACAATGGAAAGTGTTGGAAAAATTGAGAATAGAAGTGGAATTGAGTTGTTGCTTCAAATCGTGATATCACTGTCCTTAAGGTGATATTTTTCCCACTCGAAAGAGTTTGTTGATAGACTTATAGCAAATCATCTCTAGGATATATCAAAACAACCCAGAAATCGGCAATTAGTAAAACTGAAGATTCTCTTTGAAACTTCAAAATTAGAGATTGGATATTTTAGATAATACAAGTACGAGAGAGAGAGAGAGAGTACAAAGAAAAATGTGGTTTGCAATTGTTCCTGTCACTCATTTAAATAGGAATAAATGCACCTTTTCTTGGCATCCTTTCAATTCAATATATTCACCAAATGGTAACTCTTCCAAACAATATGACTGTTGGCATAAATGCACCTTTTCATGGTATCCTTTCAATCCAAAAAGACAACTCTTCTAAACAATATGACTGTTGGCATAAATGTGTCTTTTCATGGATTAAAAGAATCCACTCTATCAGTCTCTCTCATTTTTTGTATATTTAACAAGCTAACAAATTCAACAATCTCCCACTTAGTTTGTTAAATGGTAAGAAATACAAAAATAATGATAGTTCCTGTAACATCTTAGAATGCGATTAGTGTTAATTAGCGATAATGGGAGGTTTTAATAAAAAAGTTAACCAAAATAGTTTTTACATATTTTATAAAAATTAATTAATATTTTATTATTATTTGTTTTGGCTTGAATACACTTGTGCATGTTAACTTGGGGGTTATTGAGGTGTTAACCATGCTTAAGTAGCTATGGCACCCTAAACCAATTTTCAAGCCATGATTAACCCTTTTCTCTTAATATTTAGTTAGAGTTTATTCTTTGACTTGAGAGAGAGAGAGAGAGAGTTGATAATGAAGGTTGATGAGGCATGGGCAAGCATGGGAGTATTAATGAGGAGAGAGAAGGGCATGGCTCACACCTAACCTCACACCCTCATTTCTCTCATCCCTCACTCATACACTCCCTTCTTCTTACCTCACTCTCTCATTCTCAATCATTCTCCTTCTCATTCCCTTCCCCAAACTGAAACCTACCTACTTTCATCACTAAACCAAGCCAAATCTTCAATAAACTTCATTAAAACCCTCACAAAGTCAAGTTAAGCCTCTAGAGATGACTTGGAGCATGGAAAGCTAGGGTTTTTGAGCAAGTTTGGTAAGGTAGTTGTTCCCCCAATCAGAGCAAGGCTCTGCTTAAATTTCGAAAATTCAAATTTTGAAGCAACGCTTCAGTTCCCGTGCGCTGCGCGCAACGCGCCACGTGTCAGAAGTTGACACGGCAGCACAACGCCCAAGGCAGTGCGTCCAATCAGAGCAAGGCTCTTTAAAAAGTAAAAGCAACGCTCAACTGCGCAAGCGCACCGCTGCGCGACACGTGTTTGCGCAGTTGCGCAAACGCTGTTGCTCAAGTGCACCACAGCGCGCCACGTGTCTGCGCAGTTGCGCAAGCACAACTGCGCAAGCGCGCCGCTGCGCGACACGTGTCTGCACAGTTGCGCAAGCGCTGTTGCGCAAACGCACCTCTGCGCGACACGTGTCTGCGCAGTTGCGCAAGCGCTGTTGCGCAAGCACACCGCTGCGCGACACGTGTCTGCGCAGCTGCGCAAGCCTTCCACTGCGCGACACGTGTGAAACACTGGGGGGTTGCGCAGAAACAGAATAAAATTTAATGAAATCTTTTCTGTTCTTGTTAAAACAAGAAGATTTCCTTCTGTAAATCAGGGGCCTTTGGATCAAAGATCCAACGGTGGGAAAAATTTCCCAAATCACTCAGGAAAAGATCTTTTTAACAAATTCAACTAATTTATGAGCACTATAAAAAGGACCCCAGACTTCATTTGATCATCATCAACATCAGAAAGAAAACAGAGTGAATTCTTGAAGAACTTTGGAAGAACAAAAAAAAAAGGTAAAACCTTTTTAAAAGAGAAAAAAAAATCCCTGAAGTATAGATCATTGATCTAAAAATCATTAATCTTCAATGAACAAATAAATAAAATAAAAATAAATAAATAAAAATAGTGCCTTGCACTTGTTATGAACCCTTGGTTCTCTGAGAAAAAGAAAAACAAGAGAGAAACTTGTTTTCCTTTGATCTAAATTTAGATTAAAAGTGCTCTGCACTTTTGTTCTTGAATCTAAAAGATTCTTGATGCTCTGCACAAATGCAATGCATTATTTCAAGGGCCTGGCCCAAATCAAATTGCAAAGCAATAAAAGGGCAGAGCCCTATTTGAATTAATATTCTATTTGAGCAAAGCCCAAAATAAATAAAAATTGGACTTAACCCAATCGTGGCCATAAGTCCTTAAATCAAATTGATTGAGCAAAATGGTTCTCCTGAATCAATTCACAACCGGTTCGAGGGTACATCTCTGAACTCCTTTGACATCCATCGTTGTAATTCCTCAACGACGTCAAAGAGGTGACGGGTCCCAACGACCACACATCGCTATGGATTGCGGGGTCCTTAAACTCGTGGACCGAAACGTCCCTAAACTAATATCGGACCAAAACGTCCCTAAACTAATATTGGACCACCACGTCCCTAAACTGGCACAATAGAGCTCAAATGCTCTTTTATCGGATCTAAACGGTCCCGTTAAGTTGATCTTAGTCTCAAACTGGACTAACGTATCCTTAACAAACGTTTAAGTTGATCTTAGCCTCAAACACGGCTAACGTATCCTTAAATATTCAAATGGATTATAAAACTCACAATCAAATCTGGTTCGAGGGTACATCTCCGAGCTCCTTTGATACATGTCGTTGTAATCCTTCAACGACGTCAGAGAGGTGACGAGTCCCGATGGCCATACATTAAATTAATCACTACGTTGAGTTGATCTTAGTCTAAAACAGGACTAACGTATCCTTGACGAAAGTTTAAGTTGATCTTAGCCGCAACGCGACTAATGCATCCTTAAACTGAAAACACCAAACCCAAATCTAAGTAAATACGGATTTGGACTAATCCACGTCCTACGGGCGACGGCATTACTCAGTCTCCGTATACAATCCACGGGCAACCACAAACAAAATGAACACACGCGACACGAAGTGAAATTCTGGAGAAAGAGAAAGTTGTTACCGCGAGGCGGTAGCGTAATTAACTGCAGGGAAGAGCGTCCCCATAATCAAAAACCCCTCATCCTGAGGGGGAATCTGACGAAGTCTGCTACATCGGCCGCATCCGTCTAAACCTCCGATACACGGTGCCATAAATCAACTTGGTATCTTCGGAGAGATAAACGGATAAAACCAAATAGCATCTGCCCCGAACATCAGGCATGGAACGTCCAGGCCGCCGTTCGGAGGGGAACAGATTCTGGCACGCCCGGTGGGACCTCTTCTTCTTTCCACTCCACACTTCGTGTGTCGTCTTCGCGAACCAATCGCGGTTCATTAAATGGTTGTCTTCGGATTTCAAGTTACTAAGATTTGGTCTTTTACCTGGCGCAGAATTCAAGATTCAATGGCCTCTAGCTGTACCAACTGCTCGAAATGCCGCTGCAACGGACGCTCCACCTCACCGGGAGGCGTAGCATATGGGCCCCAAGCGGCTTCCTTCCTTACTCTGCCGGTAGACCAGGTGACCCAAGCCACCACCGGCTTGTTCTTCGGGACTATGATCCCACCTGCAAGCTTTTCTGCACCAATACCTGCGCCGGAAGTGGGTAGAAAGTCGGTCTTCAACCGGCTCACTGTTTCGACAACCTCTGTCGACAGGTCGCCCGCTACTAAACCGACAGCCTCCGTTTTCACCAGGCTAGGTCAGAACTATAAAGTGGCCGTCCCAAAGAGGGCAACGGCCGCTGCTTCGGAAGTCATTAAACCGGCCTCTCCCATCAGAGGGTCGGTCTTCACAAGATTGACGGTTCCCACTCCTCCCCCAGCTGGTCAAAAGGCATCAGTCTTCGACAGGCTGACATCGGCAGTTACCCCACACTCAAACAAGGGGCAACAAGAAACCATCTCGATTTCCGAGCCAGTCCCAACGGCTCGTCGTGCGCGACGTCGCCATTGGCGACGAGTGAGGAAAGCAGGGGGCAACTCCCCCTCAGGGATAACTCCACCCGCTCCAATAGTGGAAATCAATGCTGCTGTTCCGACTGGGAACAGCTTTGAACTACTGAGGAGAGTGCGTAAGAACTCTCCAACCGCTACCTTGAAAAGATCTCCTCCACCTGCGGAGAGAGTTCCAGAAACAAAACAAGAGCAGCCCCCTCAACGGCTATCGTCAAAGATATACAAGGTTTGGCGGAGGGTTCAAGACTCTGTGATTGACCCAGATCACTTTCATCGCCAGAAAAAGGCAAAGGTGGAGAAGGACAAAACCCGCCCCGTTAAACAGCAGGGGGCAACAATTGCTAGCAGGCCCATTTTAACAGCTCCTTCAACCTCGATGGCCCACAAAAGAAGGAGGCCAGAGAAAGCTCCCGCGTCAGCGGCAAAGTTTAAAGGCGGTGAACCTAAACCTCCAAAGTCAGGGGGCATAACAGTTCATACGATTTATATGGCTTCTGGAAAGGAAGAAAGCCGCACTTCTACGGGTCACCGACCGCTCACCCGATCAGTGACCAAGGCTCAGGAGCAACAACAAAAGCTCCAGGAGATGATGACCACAATGGCTGCACTCACTGGGCCGAAAGAGAACCCTGAGACGTCCTTAGATGAGCGCCAGGAGGAAGAGACCGACGCTGAGTTCCTTCGCCGAGTACTGGAAAAGAGGGACAGAGAGGCTGCTGAACAAGCAGCCAACATACAGCGGATGGCCCTCCTGTTCCAGGATATGGTGGGTATGATGATTCAACAGGATCCACCTGCTGGAGATCTCCCGATCATTCTTGAAGACGATAGGGGAGAGGCATCAAATCCGCCACCGGCTCTATTAACAGATAAAGAGGATACAATCTCTAAGACTGATCTGGACGAATATATAGCCCAGCAAATAAAGGTTCATCACGCGGCCGAAGCAGCCGGCCACGTCATAAAAACAGGGCGACCGTATCCAGGCTGGTATGACCAAATCAAGTACCCGCCGGGTTACACAATTCCCAAGTTTCATGTCTACAAAGAGACCGGCAATCCCCATCAACATGTTGTCCAGTTCAGGGCTCTTTGCGGTAACACCGGCGGTGACGACAAACTTTTGCTTCGCCAGTTTGTTGGAAGCTTATCAGATACGGCGTTTGAATGGTATTCTGAGCTCCCCAACGACTCTATTAAAACCTTTGCGGAGATGGAGCTGCTCTTCACCCAACGTTTTGCAAGTGCCAGTGAGCGTACCCCGATGACGGCACTGATCAATGCCAGGGTAAAACCCGGCGAGACATGGGTTCAGTATGCTATACGGTGGCGAAATCTATGGTCGAAGTGCGAACAGCGCATAGAAGAAGCTCCAGCGGTGGGAATGTTTGTTGGAACACTTGATCCACAAGCAACCATTTCACAGTTTATGATGTTCTTCAAGCCGACTACCTTCCCGGCTTTGATCGACAAATTAGCACAGATGGACCAGATGGGCCATAAACCCCCTCTCCCGAAGCCGGACTCCCGAAACGATAAAGGAAAGGGAAAAGCGATCATTGTCGCTAATGCCCAACAACAACCGAGCGACTCGAAACCGGTTGCTCGTCCAAACAGTACACGCCCATACGTACCCCTTGAGGACAGAATGGGACGTCCTTACTCCTTCCCCCGCGATAAAACGAGGAGGCTATTCGAGCTGGCGTTGCGCAATAGACTCATAAATCTTCCAGATCCAAAACGACCGTTGCAACCGAACGACGTCAACGAGCCCAATTATTGCCCTTACCATCGAGTGCTAGGCCATCCCATCGAGGATTGCTATGTTTTCAAGAATTGGCTTGAGAACCAGTACCGTCAGGGCAAATTTGCGCTATCTGACAAATGGAAGGTGAATCCCCCGCAGCCCCACACTTCTAAGGGAACGAATACGCCAGGGGCAACATGCTCCGTCATAGAGGAAGCTCCTTGGGAGGTTGTATTATCAGCCAAGACAAAGAGGATGCTAAACAATCTTCAGACCTGTCCAGCGGTCAAGTGGAAGAACCCCTTGGAACCGCAGGTTATTGAGGGGATGTTGAAGCCACGACTGACTCTGAAGACTGATGGTGGTGGTTCGAGCGTTCATAGCCAGCCGTCAAAATCTTCGAAAAAGAAGAAGAAGAAATCTAAGAAGCCCGTGAAGCCTGGCGACAAGCGCACGGACCTACAAAAGCAGATAGACGCGCTGGATGAATATAACCAAAAGGCGCTCGACAACCACAAAGCAGAGCTAAGAAGCCACGCATCCGAGGGTCGAGCATTATTGACCTAGCCCTCATGAAGAAAATGGGTCGAGCATACTCGTTTCCTCGGAGCAAAACAAGGAAAATACTTGATCTTGCTCTAAAACATCAAATGCTTACACTGCCAGAGTCTAAACACCCTGAGCAAGCAGGCGAAGTCTCCAACCCAAATTATTGCTCTTACCATCGAGTAGTAGGGCATCCGCTTGAAGATTGTTTCACCTTTAAGAATTGGGTTAAGGACCAATATCAGCTTGGCAAATTCGCGTTGTCTGACAACTGGAGGGTAGCGCCGCCGCAAAACCACGAACCCGAAAACACCAGGATAGAACCAACTCCGCATTGGGATTGGCAGAAAATTCGCACTTGCCACGTGATAACAATATTAAAAGAAGAGTCCGAGGACATGAACAGCCTTCCTCGGTGCTTTGAAAACAGCAGCAATGAGGTAATCTCAGAATTTCCCCCAGCTCCAAAAGAACTAGAGGATGGAATACATACTACTGCAGATAACCTCAGGAAAATCGAGTTGGGGACGGTAAATGATCCGCGACCGACATTCGTCAGCGAGCTGCTGTCTGAAGAGAGGGTGGCTGCGTTAAAAGACGTCCTTGTGCAGCATAGAGATTGCTTCGCATGGAACTATTCCGAGATGCCAGGACTAGATCCAGAAGTCGCTGTACATAGACTAGCAATATCCCCGAGTGTCAAGCCGGTCAAACAAGCGCCGAGAAGAATGCGGCTTGAGCTCGAAATGAGCATCAACGCGGAAGTCAAAAAGCTGATAGACTCCGGCTTTATCCAAGAGGTTCAATACCCTGAATGGATTGCTAATATCGTCCCAGTGATGAAGAAAAATGGTACGGTGCGCATATGCGTGGATTTTCGGGATCTTAATAAAGCCTGCCCAAAAGATGATTTCCCAGTACCAGTCACCGAACTGATGATAGACAACACATCCACTCATGAAGTTTTCTCCTTCATGGACGGCTCATCGGGGTATAACCAGATAAAAATGCATCCTGAAGATCAGAAGCATACGGCCTTCAGGACCCCTCTAGGTATATTCTGTTATAAAGTGATGCCCTTCGGTTTAAAGAACGCCGGTGCTACTTATCAGAGGGCCATGACAAAGATCTTCGACGACCTTATTCATGAAATCGTCGAATGCTATATCGACGATCTTGTGGTTAAAAGCAAATCATATGAAGAACACCTCGAGCATTTGAAGACCGTGTTTCAACGCCTTCGACAATACAACTTGAAGATGAACCCGCTCAAGTGTGCATTCGGAGTTTCCTCGGGCAAATTCCTGGGATTCATCGTCCGGCACCGAGGCATTGAGATAGATCCATCAAAGATCAAGGCGATCATGGAAATGCCTCCGCCAAGAACTCTTAAACAGTTGCGATCTCTCCAAGGAAAGCTTGCATACATTCGACGGTTTATCGCTAATCTTTCAGGAAAGTGCCGTCCTTACAGTCACCTAATGAAGAAAGGAACCCCATTCGTTTGGGATCACAAATGCCAAGCTGCATTAGATGAGATCAAGCAGTATCTGCAAAACCCTCCGGTGTTGGCTGCTCCAGTTAAGGGAAAGCCTCTCATTCTTTACACGACCGCCCTTGAAGGTTCTTTAGGTGCATTATGGGCACAGAAGAATGACCAGGGGAAAGAAAGAGCACTCTACTACTTAAGTCGGGTTCTGCTGGGGGCAGAAAGCAATTACTCCCCCATTGAAAAACACTGCCTGGCATTGATCTTCGCAATAACAAAGCTTAGACATTACGCATTAGCGCACGAAGTCCATCTCATTTCAAAAGTGGACCCTCTCAAATATTTAATGTCAAAGGCCATCTTGACAGGACGACTCGCTAAATGGGCTCTGCTCTTAATGGAGTTCTCGATAGCATATCGACCACTCAAAGCAGTAAGGCCAGGCCATCGCCGAGTTCCTTGCTGAGCACCCGATACCAGCCGACTCTCCTTTAAACTGCGATCTTCCAGACGAACATGCGTTTGATGCGATCGATGGTGATAATACCCGATGGGAGCTTTATTTTGACGGAGCATCTTCCGTGAAGAAACGCAAACAAAGTACCCCTATAATCAAATCGGGGGTAGGACTCATCTTTATAACTCCACAAGGAGGGATAATACGCTACGCGTTCTCCCTGACGGAACCGAGGACAAACAACGAAGCCGAATATGAAGCTCTGATAGCGGGCCTCGAGATCGCCATTGACATGGGAATTGAAAACCTCCTCATATACGGAGATTCGCAACTGGTCGTTAGTCAAGTAAACGGCGATTACCAAACATGCAAACCGGAGTTAGTAAAATACGGTGAAAAGGTGCAACAACTGCTAACCCAAATTCCCTCCTATACTTTGGAGAGCATACCACGCGCGGATAACAGCAAAGCGGACGCGTTGGCCAAACTCGCTAAAGAAATGGCTGACGAGAACCTCGATGACGTTAGAATCATGGTACAAAGTCGTCAGGTGCTCGCCCCCGCAGAAATACCTTCGGAATCACCCGAGGAGAAGGGAGTGACTGAACAAGCGACCTTACAAATAAAAGAACATGCGAAGGTTGAGGATTGGAGGGAAGTCTTTATAGACTACTTCAAGTCCCACCAAATGCCTGAAGATGCGTCCGCAAGACATCAACTCATAAAACGAGCTCTGTCCTTCGCCTTCGTCAATGATACTCTCTACAAGAGGTCATTCGATTCTCTGTGGCTGAGATGCTTAGGACCGGACGAATCGGAAAGAGTCGTTCAGGAAATTCATGACGGAATCTGCGGTTCTCACCAAGCAGGTCCAAAGATGAAGCTGAAGATCAAACGGATGGGCTATTACTGGCCCACGATGATTCAAGACTGCATCGAATACGCGAAGCAATGTCATTCATGCCAGATTCATGGGGACTTCATCCACCAGCACCCAAATCCGTTGCATCCAACGGTAGCTAGCTGGCCATTCGAAATGCGGGGGACTGATATAGTCGGCCCCATCGAGCCAGCATCGTCTAAAGGACATCGTTTCATCCTAGCAACGACTGACTACTTCTCTAAGTGGGCAGAAGCAGTACCATTGAGAGAAGTGAAGACGGAGAATATCCTCCATTTCTTCAAAACGCACGTCATATATCGGTTTGGAACTCCGAGGCGGATCATCTCCGATAACGGGCCAGCTTACCGAAGTCATAAAATCAGCCGCTTCGCACAGCAGCATAACATAGACTGGAGATATTCCTCAGTCTATAATCCACGAGCTAACGGTCTCGCCGAGGCCTTCAACAAGGCCTTGATGAAAATTATAAAGAAAACAGTGTCCCGAAATAAGAAAGACTTGCATGAGAGACTGCAAGAAGCTCTTTGGGCGTATCGAACCGCGTTCAAGACAGCTACAAACACAACGCCATACGCGTTGGTGTTCGGTACGGAAGCAGTACTCCCTCTCGAGGTAGAGTTACCCTCTCTACGAATGGCAGTCCATCACGAGCTAACGGACGAAGAAAATGCTCACCTTCGGCTTGAGGAGCTTGACGCCCTTGATGAAACTAGGCTCATAGCGCAACAAAATCTGGAAGCGTATAAAGCAAAGATGATGCGCTCATACGAAAGATTGACCCGACCGAGGACATTCCACCAAGGCGAACTCGTGCTAGTGGTCAAAAGGCCTATGATCCCCAATCGCGCCAAGCGGGGAAAATTCGAGCCGAACTATGAAGGCCCGTACATCATAGATAAAGTTTACCAGGGTGGGGCCTATCTACTCATGGACATGCACGGTGAAAGGCCTTTCAGGCCGATAAACGGTCGCTTCCTAAAGAAATATTACTCTTAATGAGTCACAGCCTAGGTCAATGATGGATGACGACGACTAAGTCCGCTCGCTATCTTCCTAAGCTCAAACTTTATAAGCAGTAGCCAGCTTCTTAACAGCGGACCGAAATGTCCTTAAACTAACAGCGGACCGAAATGTCCTTAAACTAATAGCAGACTGAAACGTCTTTAAATTACTACCGCAGCATCCTTAGGCTGACGAGATAAAAAAAAAAAATAAAAAAATAAAAAATAAAAAAATAAATAAAATGAAATGAAAATAAAATATGAAAATAAAATAAAATAAAAACGGTATGTCCATAAGAAAAAGGGGCACGGATGAAAACCCGAAAGGGCTCCGTGAGTAAAAACAGCAGGACTACCGGCGAGTGTTCGTGAAAACCCGAAAGGGCGCGACCTCGTAAAAAAAAAAATAGAAAAAGGAAATAAAAAGGATAAAAAAAAAAGAAAAAAAAGAAAAGAAGACGGTATGTCCATAAGCAAAAAGGGGCACGGATGAAAACCCGAAAGGGCTCCGTGAGTAAAAACAGCAGGACTACCGGCGAGTGTTTGTGAAAACGTGAAAGGGCGCAACCTCGTTAAAGAACACTTACAAGATCCTCTCGACCTTGTAAGGAGAAACCACCCGTGTGAGATCCTTACGACTCACAAGGGAGCAACACACTTAGGGATCCTCACTGTTCCTAAGGAGAAAATACACTTGCGAGATCCTCACGACTCGTAAGGAGAACGCTCTTATGAGACCCTCACGGTTCATAAGATTTGAAAGTCTTAAGCTACAGAGATCTAAACATGTGCTTAAGCAGCCCCCACAACTTTCGATAATGCCCTACAAGTAGCTCAGCATTGACCCTTGTATACAATCCACGGGCGCGAATAAACATTTCCCTAACCAAGGTCCATCCGTGACTGGGGATATGTTCGCATAACCCTTGTAAATCCTCTCGACTTACAAGGAGAAAGCCCTCCTGTAGGATCCTTACGACTTACAGAGAAACAAACACTTAGGGATCCTCACGACTCCTAAGGAGAAAATACACCTACAAGATCCCCACGACTTGTAGGGAGAAATACCTTCACGAGACCCTTACGGCTCATGAAGTCAAAAGCCTTAGCCGACAGGACCCTAACCCTGGTCGCTAAGCCTCCTTTGTTCGACAACGACAGAGGCAAATGATGATTCGCTCCTGGTAATATCCCAGTTGCAGCGGTGCTGATGCCGAAATCGGTGTCCAATTTCAGGTTTACGGCGAAAGCCAGTAGGCCGCTCATGCATACGAAATAGCCGAACTGATAGGGCAACTTGCAATAAAAAGCAGCAAGTAAAATGTATGCATGTAAAATAGCCGAAATGATTGGGCGACTCGCAATAAAAAGCAGCGAGTAAAAATGAAATAAATAGCCGAAATGATTGGGCACCGCGAGAAATAGCCGAAATGATTGGGCAATCGCGACCTTCGCGATATAAAAGCTGAAATGATAGAGCATCGCGGAAATAAAATAAAAAAAATGATGATGATGATGATAAAACTTTGGCCCTACAGTTAAGATAACATCGATCCCTGTATACAATCCAAGGGTGTAAACAAAGAGGGAACCATACTTTCCCAACAGGCTCCGCCAGAAGACGAAGCCAAATCTCGACAGTTCAGTCCAACTCCGAAGAAATCAATATCTTCATTAAATTCCTCGATTCACGGATACAAACACTCCCTGACGAGAGCCTTCTGATCCGCGTCGACCCGCAGAGCCACCAGAGCCTCTATGGGAACCCTCGACTCGTTTCAAACCCCAAGGAAACAAATAATCCTTGGCGCTCGGGAAACAAATAATCCCTAGCAAATCCCTTGACTCACGGATACAAACACTCCTTGACGAGAGACTCCTGATCCGCGTCGACCTGCAGAGCCACCAGCGCCTCCGTGGGAATCCTCGACTCGTTTCAAACCCCAAGGAAACAAATAATCCTTGGCGCTCGGAAAACAAATAATCCTTAGCAAATCCCTCGACTCACGGATACAAACACTTCTTGACGAGAGCCTCCTGATCCGCGTCGACCTGCAGAGCCACCAGCGCCTCCGTGGGAATCCTCGACTCGTTTCAAACCCCAAGGAAACAAATAATCCTTGGCGCTCGGGAAACAAATAATCCCTAGCAAATCCCTCGACTCACGGATACAAACACTCCTTGACGAGAGCCTTCTAATCCGCGTCGACCTGCAGAGCCACCAGAGCCTCTATGGGAAATTCTCGACTCGCTTCAAACCCCAAGGAAACAAATAATCCTTGGCGCTCGGGAAATAAATAATCCCTAGCAAATCCCTCGACTCACGGATACAAACACTCCTTGACGAGAGACTCCTGATCCGCGTCGACCTGCAGAGCCACCAGCGCCTCCGTGGGAATCCTCGACTCGTTTCAAACCCCAAGGAAACAAATAATCCTTGGTGCTCGGGAAACAAATAATCCCTAGCAAACTCCTCGACTCACGGATACAAACACTCCGTGATGAGAGCCTCCTAACTCATGTCAACTCGCAGAGCCATCACTCTCTCCGCGAGCAAATTCCCGATTCGTCCCAATTTGTAAGAAGAAGTCTCGGACAGCAAGGATTGAAAAACTTGCTTCTTGAGCAATGGGGCCCTGCAAGTCAATCCAAAATGGTCTCTTGCATACTATTCACGGGTCTCACTCTCCGAAGTCGAATTTCGACGAGGAGGGAAACAACCACTTACGAATCCTCTCGACTCGTAAGAGGGAAAAATTCTCTTATAGGATCCTTACGACTTATAAGAGAAAACCACACTTAGGAATCCTCACGATTCCTAAGGAGAAAATCCACCTATGAGATCCTCTCGATCCGTAGGGAGAAAAGCCTCTATGAGACCCTCACGGCTCATAGAATTGAAAAGTCTTAGGCGGTAAACCTGAACTTGCGGCCTAAGCCATCGCTATTTCCTGAGGAAATCGGAATACTCGTTTTAGACATCCATCAACCATGATTATTAAGACAGCCTACTGACATTAAAAGAAAGAAGATGACAGAAATAATATCCATTCTACATTTGATCTGGCATGCGTGACGCATTCATTTATGCATGGACAGAAGACTCAGGACAAGAAATAAGACAAGCTGAAATAGAAAAGGGGAGGGTTTTCATTCATACCGCCAAAAGTTTTTACAGGCATAAGAATAATGCATAAGAAACATTGTTCAAAATATTACAACGGTATAACTTCGGATCCGGGGCACGGATTGAGGAAATCAAAAGTAAGGACATCCAGAGTTCTTCTGGCCTTTCTAATTATTCTTATGCGCAGTCTTTCGCGCTCCTCGGTGTCGATATCATCGGCAAGCCCTTCCGGCCTTTGATAAGCAGCAACGATCGTCGTCTGCTGAAACACTTGATGCAGGATGTCAACGAGGTCGTTCCGTCGCTTCTTTGAGATCAGCCCTGTCAGGTGCACTGAATGCACCTTGTCCTCGGCATCGTCCAGCGCATTGAGTGGTAGGGCCTCGTGAAGACCCGGAAGTGCCCTCCATATTGCTCCCAGTACGATTTTCAAAAGAGCCGAACGCCGAGGCAACAGCCAACCACTGCTTGCGTTCAGACGACCCATAACTTCTGCACATTCGGCGTCTGTAAACTCCTGGTTTTGTTGACGACCCTGAGCGCGGATATCATCGTAGGTAATGAACTCGTGCAGACTGTATAGATGCACCGCCGCCATTACGCCTGGAGAAAATATTACAGGAAGATCAACAATAGAAAAGCAATAATATACATGGAGAACTAAATTCCTAGAGAGCAAAACTGTGTTCAAAGATGAAACCCACTAGACGATAGCTCTGCTATTTAAGATTGATCTAAGAACCGATTTTACCTGAAGTTCTTCTAAAAAACTTTTAAAAAAAAAGGGGGAGCAAGGCACCGGAGTTCTTAAAGGCAAGAACAAAGCTCTGAAGTCTTCAAAATGGAAATCTGGAAGATGATAAGTATCTGGAGGAGACCAAGGGTCCTATTTATAGGCCTCAAGTGCCTCTTCGGCTCCCAAGAGTCGTCACGGTAGTTTACCCTAATTGGAGCGAATTTCCGTTCGAATTCCGAGACAGGAGATGAAGCGTCGCTTCATCCTTCCCCGATTAGAGCAAGGCTCTGTCTTGAAGAAGCGACGCTTCAGCACGGAAGCGCTAGCGCAGTTGCGTTGCGCTGCGCGCTACACGCCACGTGTTCAGCGCAAACGCATCAGCGCAACACACCAAAGCAGCGCACCCGGCCAAAGCAAAGCTCTGTTTGAAGCAAAACCAAGGGAAGCAACGCTTCAGCGGCGTATGCGTCGTGCACTGCATGACACGTGTCGGCATAGATGTGCTAGCGCAGTTGCGCTGCACTGTGTGCTGTGCGACACACGTCATATCTTGGAGCATTCGCGCTAAACAAAAAGGTTCTGAAGAAATCTTTTCGGTTATTATCTTCTGTAAAACAGAAGCCCCTAGATCAAAGATCCGATGGTGGGGGAAATCCCACCAAATCTCTCAGAAAAGGGATTTCCTCAACAAATTGAACTTGCTTCTTGGTCTGCAAAATAAAGTCTCAGACAGCAAGGATTGAAAAGCTTGCTTTTTGAGCAATGGGGCCCTGCAAGTCAATCCAAACTGGTCTCTTGCATACTATTCACGGGTCTCACTCTCCAAAGTCGAATTTCGACGAGGAGGGAAACAACCACTTACGGATCCTCTCGATTCGTAAGAGGGAAAATCCTCTTATAAGAGCCTTACGACTTATAAGAGAAAACCACACTTAGGAATCCTCACGATTCCTAAGGAGAAAATCCACTTATGAGATCCTCTCGATCCGTAGGGAGAAAAGCCTCTATGAGACCCTCACGGCTCATAGAATTGAAAAGTCTTAGGCAGCAGATCTGAACCCGCGGCCTAAGCCATCGCTATTTCTTAAGAAGGTCAGGGATACTCGGCCTAATCATCCGTCAATCATGGTTACTAAGGTGGCATACCGATAATAAAAGAAAGAAAAGACGGAGAAATGACACAAGACATTACAAAAATGTGCATCTTTTATTCAGAAATATTGATCGAGTACAGGATACATTGTGCTAAAGAATAAAAAATATATACATATACTTTACAAAGACAAATGATACAAGGAGAATTATTGGGAAGGAAGCGTCTTGCATAGGTGTAGCAACTGCTCGCATATGTCCTTCCATGCCTTCTCTTGATCGGCTACTACCGCCAGCTCTGCCTCCATTTGGGCTCGCTGCTGCAAGACCGACGCAAGCTGCTCCCTGACGACCTGATAGGCAGCTTCCCGACTTGGAGTATTGCGCTCAGCTACGTCAAGCTTCCGCTTCAAGTTTAGCCCATGGGAGATACGCTCCAAGAGACCCTCGAAGATAGTCTTCACTTGGGCAGCATTTGCCTCAACCTCAGCGCGCAGATGGGCCGTTTCGTTCGAGGTCTTTTGGCATTCCCTTAGTCTTGAAGCTGCTTCTTGCTCCAAGTGGCGGAGGTGCGAAGTGCTTTGCTCGAGCCAAGTTGTGCGTTGGGTGCTCAGAGCTAAAACTTCGGGAGAAGGGCGCGTCGACTCCAGCCGATATAGACAGGCCTCGATCCCCTTGCAATGGTTAACCTAAGATTCGATGACGCCTTCGTTATGAAAATTTACGAGCGCCGCCAACATCGGGTTAACCTCCGCAGCAAAATCTACGGCAGAAGGGAGAGAGTCCATATCGAGCTCTTCAATATACCCGCTCAGCATGCCCAAACTCATCACAGCACCCTTGGAAGATGGACGTCTCAAGAAAGGGCCTGCCGGTGAAAGGACGCGAGCCTCAAAGGGGATCGGAGCTGGAACAATAGCTGCAAAACAAAACATGGTTAAAAGATGGTTCAGAAGATGTTGAAGGGTTACCAAAAAAGGAAATTTACTATACCAGCTGCAACGGACGGTAAAGCCGGAAGGGCCGGTGGCGCAGCAGGTCTTGCATCCCCTCCTTCGATTTGTGGCACTGCAATAAAGAAAAGGAAAAGTCAGAAATCATCCTATTGTTAAAAAAAAGGGGTGAGTAAAAATATTATAGTGAAGGTATACTCACCGGCGCCACCAGAAGGAGAAGCGAGCTCGGATGGGAAAGAGAAGTGTGGGAGCAACACTTGATATAAATGATCGAAGAGCACTCCTGCAAAGGCACAATGATACAACGTTAGTACAAAGCTACATTTTTTGAAAGATTAATGCATGAGTCGTGAATCCATACCTTCCAACATCCGTGATGGTACAAGGGAAGGCGGGGAGGTGACCACCGCCAAAGCAGTAGTCGACGGTGCCCCCTCGAGCAAAGGAGCATCGGCACTGGCCGCACCTGCAAAAACAAGCTTGTTAGAAGAGATCGCAAGATATATAGAAAAGGGGGACACTGGTGACAAAAAATTTTTTACCTGACGAGCTACCAGCAGAAACTGAAGCAATCCCCTCATCCATCGACATGAGACCACCGCCCGTAGCCTCATCACCCGACTCGATGGGAACCGTTGTTGTGCTCGCGAGCCCGGGAGACGGAAAGAAACCATACGCGGGGAGGGCTATGATCGGAGTATTACCAGATTCCTGAGAAAGAGCGGTTCGCCCCTCCTCAGGAATCATGGCCGCCTCACCCGATACTCCCTCGGTTTCTGCGGTCACGGTTGTCTCATCCATCGGCACCATGACGCCTCCAGCCTCAAGCGCCTCGACTTCTACTGCCTTCGGCTCGACAGTCATCTCATCTGCCGCCACTTCAGACGCGGCATCGATGACCTTCTCGGCGGCGGATCCTTCAACTTCTGTTTCAGGCACCGTGGCCCCAACGATGGTGCCCACCGTCGGCTCAGGTTCGACAGGCGCCGCTTCCGCCGTTTCCTGGGGTCCGACGGTCTCCGCCTCCCCCTCAGTCGGACTTGGTCCTGCAAGATGGAATGCATATGAGCCAATGGCTTTATAATAACAACAAGGTTCTGAAAGAGATGCTACCTGAAGGGGATTTATTGTTTGCACTTCGGGCCGCGCGCCACTTGCCTATAAGCAGTAGACAGGGCGACAGGGGCCTCTCCAGAAGGAGTGTCAGCGCGAGGAATGGTACTGGGACCCGCTCCCGTGGCCAAAGCAGCTCTGCGCGCCTTTGCTTCGCGTCTCAACCGCTTCCGATTCTCCCGAGCCGTTGAGACGGATGCCACTAAGGCTTCTCTAACTGAGGCGTCCTCGTCCGTGAATAGGGATGCCTCCAAATTTTTCAGGGCATCCTTCATCGTTTTGTCAAGCCGAGGCTCTTGCGGCAACTTTGACGAAGCCGGGACCTCAGTTACAGACTCGGGAAGGACCCCCGCGTCAATTAATACAACCCCTGCAAAGAAACAAAAGAAAGTCAGGTTGAATATCATAGAGAGACAACAAACTTTCCTTATGAAAGGGAAAGGGGTGAAACATACCAACACCTGCTAGGGCACGCTTCTCCTCTTCCTCCTGGAAGGTTTTCAAGGATGCAGCAATAGCCTCTTCAGTGGAAACACCTGTTGAAAATGGAGCAAATGTTAGTTAAAGATAATAATACAAGGTGCAATAAAATGACAAATGAAGCGTCTGATGATTACCGGACTCAGCAAGTTTGCTTAGCATCGCTTCGAGCCTAGCCGATAGCTCCGTAGCTGCAATGGCGGCAGCCAGATTGGTGTCCGCAGGATCTACCACGAAACCCTCATTGCTGCCGTATTCACATGTGGCCTCGGCGGGAGGAGCCGCAGGATTTAAGCTGAGGATCGCGTCGAGGGATAGGGTGGACTTCTTCTTCTTCTGCCCGCCAGCTTTAGATCCACCCGGAGCAGCTTTGCGCTTGGTAGTCACTTTAGGGCGGCGAGTCCCGATATCCGCTCCTGCGCCAGACTCTGGCGATACCACTTTAACTGTCTTTGTGGGAGCACGGGGCGCCGGTGGTGCATCCACCGTAGTAGGCAGTGGCAATCCACGCGGGGGGGCCAACACGCGTGGTCGGTCGGCTCCGGCCTCTTTTAGCGGAGGGACGACCGGGCGCCTTGGCTGCAAGGGAGCCTTACGATCACCACCAGGAGGCGCACCCCTACGGTCAACTAGCAAGCGTTTCTCCATTAAAATGATTGGGCCCATAGCATGCGCATACCAGGCTACATACGGATGGATTATTTTAGGGGCACAGCTAGGCTCACTAATAAAAAAATAAGAGCCTGTATTGAGCCGGGTGAAATGATGCATAGCATTCCTTATTCCCCCTTGGTTGGCCGCGGGTGTTTCCAGAAAGGCTTCCATCGGGATCCCTTGATTGTAACTCGATTGTCGGGCAAATCGATGTGGGTTATACCTCATAAAGAGGGCCGTCTCATTCTGCCTAAATACTAGGTAGCCCGGTCGAATGGAGTAAAGATGAAGGATTTCCCGAGCCTTCAGTACAGAAACCCCGCCCTTAAAGTCATCACGCAGCGACACCACTGACTTAGTAGTCTCGGAGCCTATAGTGATGACCTTATCCACAAAAGAAGTCTTCGCTCCGACTAGATGTGAACGCAGGAGCAGTCCCCTAGACTCCGCGGAGGTGCAACCACGATTGAAGCCCCGACCAACCGCACGATTCTTGGGAGCCTGTATTTATCAAAAAACGGAGGAGTCTTATGGGCACCAAACACCCCGCGCACATGCAGCTCCATCCAAGAAGTGAAGTAGTGCATCGGGAAGTTAGCAGGCTGTACCCCAGGCTAATTAGCATCCGCCGCTACGCTAAGTCCATTGTAGAGGTAAGCCAGCCCGGCGATCCCTACTGATAACTGTAAACCAGCCGCCATTCGATGCGCCGGGTAAAAGACAGAGGACCGCATGAGGCGTGGGTGCATGGGAAGCGCGAAGCTGCATAGCCATAGACCCAAGAACCCTATGAAAAAAGTCTCCTCGTCCATGCCAGGAACGGCGATCTCTGAGAAAGGGACGCTGGCAGTGCCCGGGAAATAAAAATCCCGCTGGTCATTTTCCAATGAAGGTCGGCGGTCCAAGCCGAAACCAAAGGGGTAAGCAAGCTGAGCGAACTTCTCGCCCTGCTCTGATAGGAACTCCGGGCGGATAAAACGAGCAATGAAATCCGTGAAACTGACGCCCCGGTCGCCCGATTCCAAATGGAGTTCCTCATAAATCTCCAACACCTTCACCAAGCCCGGGTGCTGATGCTGAATGGCATTTTCCGGAGTTAAGTCAAATACAAGCTGCTTGGTGGCGAAGACATACTCGTCTGGAGGAAGCAGCTCCTCGTAGTGTTCTCCCCTCATTGGCAGACCTGAAATTTCAGCAAACTCCTCCAGAGAGATGGAGACTTCCCTATCCGCTGTCAAGAAGGTATGGGTGGGGATATTCCATTGTTCGATGAAGGCGTTTATCCACCACGTCGGAGGAGAGGGATACTCGAAAAGCGAGACGTAGACAGCTGAGTATAAGCCAATCGTCGTCAGGAGAGCCCTCTTCGTCGCCAAAATGTAACGGGCCCATGGCAGATATCCGGCAAGCGGTCGTGGAGTCAATCCAATATTGTAAGCCTGTCCCCAAGGGCGTGCTTCACCCTGACAGATCCGCCTCCCCAAGATATCTATAGCCGGCGGCGGCTGCACCGGAATGGCACCGATTGCAGGCTGAAGGAGGTCGT
Source organism: Agapanthus africanus (assembly GCA_030015575.1). Classification (NCBI taxonomy): domain Eukaryota; kingdom Viridiplantae; phylum Streptophyta; class Magnoliopsida; order Asparagales; family Amaryllidaceae; genus Agapanthus; species Agapanthus africanus. The sequence goes on from JASDDO010000019.1 coordinate 786,046,585, forward strand.
CGGCATTCCAATTTTTAACCTCCACGGCATACTCCACCGGGGGCTTGTCCGCATAAGGGATCGTAACTATGGGCTCGGAGGGTGAGGCGGAGCTAAAGCTGCGACGGCCTTGGATAATCTGGCTGTACCACCTTCCCCATAAGTGAAGTCTCTTGCATTCGGGATCGTGATCTTTGATCAGAGCAAACACCACCCGGTCCACTGGCGAATGTGGGAACCCTCTTTCTGAGCGAACGAAAGGGAAAGACAAATCTTCAGACATGTTCCCTGTAGAAAAATAAAATAATATAATCGTCAGTGTTCCAATGCTTCACATTTTAAAGTCCTACATCACACTACAATGCAGTAGGTAGGGGACCAAAGGGGGACCCACAAAATCTAGATGACGGCGCATCATTTGATAAGACAGTCCCATCATTGGATGAGACTGTCAGTCAATAAAAAAAAGACCCCCAAAAGAATATCCCTATTGGGAGAAAATCCCTAGAGACAAGGAGAAAATATCCTCTTTTTAGAGCAAAGCTCTATCACAGAGTGACATTTGTCAAACTCTGGTCTCAAAGGAATAAAACTTCTTAAAAAGAGCCTAGCTCTGTAGTAGTAATGAAAAATTATAACTCCTAAGAATTAAAATTTTTGGGATCTTAAAGAACCATGAAAACTTTTAGGAGTTCTCTATTTGATCTATGAGCAGGGCTCTGTTCATGGGTTAAAACCCAGGAACAAGATCTCTGTAAATTTTCGAGAGCAAGGCTCTGTTGAAGAAACCCCAAAGGGGTTTTCTTTAGATCAAAGATCTATGAGAGCAAGGCTCTGTTGAAGAAACCCCAAAGGAGTTTTTCTTAGATCAAAGATCTACAAGAGCAAGGCTCTGTTAATTTAATTTCATTTAATTTAAATTTTTTACCTAGAGTGATTCTAAATGCTGAACTTTGAAGTTCTTGGGAAAGTACAAGAGCAAGGCTCTGAAAGTTCCTAAGCAAGAGCAAGGCTCTGAATTCAAATTCTTGAAAATGGTAAAAGAATTACTAAGGACCAAGGGTCCTATTTATAGACGCCTGCGTCTTTTCAACTGACCCCCATGATCCAATGGTTGGGATCTTGCCACCGCTACACTCACGTGCGCGCCACGTGAGCGCAACGGTGGGGGGGCATTTGTTCCCCCAATCAGAGCAAGGCTCTGCTTAAATTTCGAAAATTCAAATTTTGAAGCAACGCTTCAGTTCCCGTGCGCTGCGCGCAACGCGCCACGTGTCAGAAGTTGACACGGCAGCACAACGCCCAAGGCAGTGCGTCTAATCAGAGCAAGGCTCTTTAAAAAGTAAAAGCAACGCTTAACTGCGCAAGCGCACCGCTGCGCGACACGTGTTTGCGCAGTTGCGAAAACGCTGTTGCGCAAGTGCACCACAGCGCGCCACGTGTCTGCGCAGTTGCGCAAGCACAACTGCGCAAGCGCGCCGCTGCGCGACACGTGTCTGCACAGTTGCACAAACACTGTTGCGCAAACGCACCACAGTGCGCCACGTGTCTGCGCAGTTGCGCAAGCACAACTGCGCAAACGCACCGCTGCGAGACACGTGTCTGCGCAGTTGCGCAAACACTGTTGCGCAAGCGCACCGCTGCGCGACACGTGTCTGCGCAGCTGCGCAAGCCTTCCATTGCGCGACACGTGTCAAACACTGGGGGGTTGCGCAGAAACAGAATAAAATTTAATGAAATCTTTTCTGTTCTTGTTAAAACAAGAAAATTTCCTTCTGTAAATCAGGGGCCTTTGGATCAAAGATCCAACGGTGGGAAAAATTTCCCAAATCACTCAGGAAAAGATCTTTTTAACAAATTCAACTAATTTATGAGCACTATAAAAAGGACCCCAGACTTCATTTGATCATCATCAACATCAGAAAGAAAACAGAGAGAATTCTTGAAGAACTTTGGAAGAACAAAAAAAAAAGGTAAAACCTTTTTAAAAGAGAAAAAAAAATCCCTGAAGTACAGATCATTGATCTAAAAATCATTAATCTTCAATGAACAAATAAATAAAATAAAAATAAATAAATAAAAATAGTGCCTTGCACTTGTTATGAACCCTTGGTTCTCTGAGAAAAAGAAAAACAAGAGAGAAACTTGTTTTCCTTTGATCTAAATTTAGATTAAAAGTGCTCTGCACTTTTGTTCTTGAATCTAAAAGATTCTTGATGCTCTGCACAAATGCAATGCATTATTTCAAGGGCCTGGCCCAAATCAAATTGCAAAGCAATAAAAGGGCAGAGCCCTATTTGAATTAATATTCTATTTGAGCAAAGCCCAAAATAAATAAAAATTGGACTTAACCCAATCGTGGCCATAAGTCCTTAAATCAAATTGATTGAGCAAAATGGTTCTCCTGAATCAATTCACAACCGGTTCGAGGGTACATCTCTGAACTCCTTTGACATCCATCGTTGTAATTCCTCAACGACGTCAAAGAGGTGACGGGTCCCAACGACCACACATCGCTATGGATTGCGGGGTCCTTAAACTCGTGGACCGAAACGTCCCTAAACTAATATCGGACCGAAACGTCCCTAAACTAATATTGGACCACCACGTCCCTAAACTGGCACAATAGAGCTCAAATGCTCTTTTATCGGATCTAAACGGTCCCGTTAAGTTGATCTTAGTCTCAAACTGGACTAACGTATCCTTAACAAACGTTTAAGTTGATCTTAGCCTCAAACACGGCTAACGTATCCTTAAATATTCAAATGGATTATAAAACTCACAATCAAATCTGGTTCGAGGGTACATCTCCGAGCTCCTTTGATACATGTCGTTGTAATCCTTCAACGACGTCAGAGAGGTGACGAGTCCTGATGGCCATACATTAAATTAATCACTACGTTGAGTTGATCTTAGTCTAAAACAGGACTAACGTATCCTTGACGAAAGTTTAAGTTGATCTTAGCCGCAACGCGACTGATGCATCCTTAAACTGAAAACACCAAACCCAAATCTAAGTAAATACGGATTTGGACTAATCCACGTCCTACGGGCGACGGCATTACTCAGTCTCCGTATACAATCCACGGGCAACCACAAACAAAATGAACACACACGACACGAAGTGAAATTCTGGAGAAGGAGAAAGTTGTTACCGCGAGGCGGTAGCGTAATTAACTGCAGGGGCTTGCGCCTGCAGGGAAGAGCGTCCCCATAATCAAAAACCCCTCATCCTGAGGGGGAATCTGACGAAGTCTGCTACATCGACCGCATCCGTCTAAACCTCCGATACACGGTGCCATAAATCAACTTGGTATCTTCGGAGAGATAAACGGATAAAACCAAATAGCATCTGCCCCGAACATCAGGCATGGAACGTCCAGGCCGCCGTTCGGAGGGGAACAGTAGTGATCTCTAACTGTTAACTAGGCCTTTAATATATTGTGTTGCTTATTACTCGCTGTTTAGAACACTAAAGTTATAGTTTTTGTTCAATATCGTATTTTTGGTGATATATTGGAGTCTCTGTAGTCTGTAATCACTACGTTAGGTTACTATAAAATCTAGCAATGTAGTAGTATTGTGTTAGAAGTCCTGAGTGTTCACCTGAAACCCGGACCCAACCCAACCTAGTTGACCTGGTGAGATTTGAGGAAATTCCTGCGTCGCCGGATTTATGGGGACCTGGGGAATTGTGGTTTTGAGGGTAGCTGTCTATAGGTTATCCTAGGTGTTTGGTACTGCTTGATTTTTATATAATGACTGTAGGAAAAATCTGGGACCACTTTGCTAGTTTCTAGTGTTTCGGCAACGCGTGTTACGGTATCCGACACGGTTCGCATACTTTGTGTAGCTTGCTGCACTTAGGTTTGATTTAGGATGTCGCTATATACGTTAGCCACTAAGCTAACATTTGAGAGTTGTAGGAGTTGATGCATTGGTCTAAGCATAGTTTGTATGTATTATTGGACGGTTTCTAAGTTGCACTTGTTATGTTTTTTGTGATATTAGGAGCGATTGCGGGGACTTCAGATGCTATAAGGAAGGAAAAGCAGGTGGTTGGATTTATCTAGATCGAGATCATCGGTGAGTAGATTTAACATCTATGAGGGAATCGCCCATATGACGTTAAGCGTCGAGAGCTAGATATGATGTTATAGCCACATGTTTATATGTATATGCATTGATTGTGCATGAGCATCATTTGCATACCATTATACAATGACTTAGTACCTATTGGATACTGCACCATTACTGACAGTTCATGTAGCACGAGCACTGAATTGTATCCTACACACACCGTTGGTAATTACCATGACACGCATAACATATACATATATGTGGTACTGCATACCACCTTACTAAGGGAATATGTATCGTACCATTTTCATTATTATCAATAGTTAGACGTTGATTCTTGTTCTATTGCGCATATAAAATGCATCATGCATACACGCCTACATGCATATACACATACCTTGCTATAACTACATATAAACCTTTATATGATGTTGCATTTGACTTTGGGGAATTTGGGAACCGCATGATATGTTTAAAAACTTGATTCATTTAAAAGAGTGGTTTTCCCTTGATAAGCTCATATTACTGTTCTATGTTGCATACATCATATTTCATAGATTTACGCATTGAGATACTGATTTCATGTGATTTATGGATTTGAGAACCGTGGTTATATTTCAAGAAATTATGTATTGTTTTGAAAACCCGGTATCTTTTGATATGATATTTCGATGCATCCACCATGAGTTTTCTCGGTTTTGAGATTGGTTTTCGAAACCCGATTCGAGGAGGTGGATGATCCGTTTGCGGGTTCATGGTGGACCCGGTATGGTACCCCGGAGCAAGAAAGGTATGTTGTGCTGTAGACGATGAGTCTGGCAGAGGGACTACTACCTACCGGTGATAGTTTGGACCCGGCGGTTATCCGGAGGATACCGACCGGAGTCATGGGATTGATATGGGCCGATCCGGACTGACGGAGCCCGAGTTATGTGGATTTACGTGTCGATACTGGACATGGGTTTTTATGATATTTCCAGTGTCGATATTGGGCACTCAGGGTCCATGAAATTTATGGATATGAGGGCCGATCAGAGTGACAGCGCCTGAGGTATTGGGATTTGGGGTGTCGCTGATGGACAACGCTTTTTCTACGATGATGATTCATTGATGATGATTATGTTTTATCCCCCGCTCAGGTTTATTTGATATGCATAGTTTCATGCAGTTGTAGTACCTTGATGGTGTACCTTGATCATGATAGTTGCATATCCATATTGCTATACTTAGGCTATTACATTGCATGTGATAGATTATCGCTGTTCGTGCATACTTGCGATTATCTGTATGATGTTATTTACTATTCACTAGTTGGTAACTCACTCCCGTTGTGCCACAGTGTTTTGCAGGCTTGACCCTCAGAGTAGTCACGGCAGGGCTCCTTATTGTATCTATTTCTGCGGATACCGCTACGGTTGGCTGTGAGACTTTTTAGTGTAGGTGGGTTTGTGGTTATCCTAACACATCTATTGTATATTTCATTGTATCTAGTATTATCCATCTACCACTTTCATGTATTGACTTAAAGACGAGTTGTGAGGATCGATATTGTATTATATGTGACTCTGGATGTCGTGCTCGTGTGAGCCAGCTTTTCTTATGTAGCTTTATTTCTTTATGCTGTTTTCATTTTTATTGTCTATTTTTTCGCTACGGCGTCGTATATATGCTTGTGGTGATTATTTTCCGCCTTTGGGCGTGATTTGCTCCCGTTTAGGGATGGTTTATTTATATCTTGTGTTTGTATTCGTTTCGGGGCTAGTTTTACAAAGGAGGTGCTGCCAAAATTTTTAAGAAAGTAAACTTAAGCTTTAAGATTTTTACTTGATATTTCTAAATGTTTTAACAATATTTTATCACTTACTTCTTTTATGGTTTAGATTTCTGGGTTTTCAGCTTACTTAAATTGCGTTATGCCTGTTGACGTCACGTGGTTTAAGTGCCGGTCACGTTCCTAAATTGGGTTGTGACAAAGTTGGTATCAGAGCGCTAGGTTTTACATTTCGATGTGTAGGATGACCTTGGTATGATTGAGTAGGTAGATTAAGCAGAGTGATGTAGCGTGTGTATGTTCCGCAGCATACTTACGACACAGTACTCCGCCTAAATGATCTGAGGACATATTGCATGTAATTCCTTCCTTGATTTCCATGTATCATTATGATTCGATTTCTATGTTCTTATCGAATCCTGTTTTCATTTCCAGCCATTATGCCGCTGAAGACTATGAGGGCGCAGAGAGTGGTTGCGAGAGCCGAGGTCAGGGTAGGCTCGTCAGAGACGAGGACTGACCAGGGAGGTACGCCTATTCCACAGGAGCAGATTGATCCACCTTCAGTAGATCGTATTAGTAGGCTAGAGGACGGTATGCAGGATTTGTGCAAGATGATGGGGTCGTTGGCTGAGGCCAGTCGAGCGCAGAGACAGGAGGTTGTCCTACTTGTTATAGGGGCCGAGATGGTGCCTACTGTTCAGGCAGTCGTACCTACAGCTACGGAGGTTATCACCGTATCATTATCTGAGTTCATGAGGATGAAGCCTCCGGTTTTCACCGGCACCGATGCAGCTGAGAATCCCCAGTTGTTTATCGATTGGATGGCCAGGATCTGTCGTTCGCTGAGACGCTCCGACGCGAGATGGGTAGAGTTCGTGAGTTTTCGTCTGGAGGGTCTTGCTCAGACTTGGTGTGAGTCTTTAGAGAGGGGCCGAGCTGCAGGTCTTTCTCCTATGACCTGGGCTGAGTTTGTGACAGTTTTCTCGCCCGTTTTCTTCCGCAGAGCGTCAGGGATGCTCGAGCTCACAGTTTTGAGTCATTACGCTAGACTCCGGGTGTGACGGTGGTAGAGTATGATGTTCAGTTTACCCAGCTATCTCTGTATGCTCCATATTCTGTGGACACTGAGGAGATGCAGATTAAGAGATTTGTGCGAGGCCTTATTACCCAGTTGTTCCTCGCTATCAGCAACCAGCATTTTAACATATATGCAGCCGCAGTGGACGCAGCCCTACTGGTTGAGGAGCGTTTTTCCGAGACTTCGGTCGTTCCGGGACCGAAGAGGGTGCACACTGATGTATCAGCCCAGAGACAGATGTATAGATGCCGCGACAGATTTCGTTCAGGTCGTGGGAGTAGCAGAGGCATGGGACGAGACCAGTTATTTATCTCTTATCCCCAGGAGGGTTAGCAGTCATCGTCTGGATGTTTCCAGTGCGGGAGTTTATATCATCGCGTCAGAGATTGTACTGAGGCACGTGAGGATGAGGCAGTCGTACCACATGTTACCTTACCACCTTCTCCACCTCAGAGAGCGTTGCCTCTTACGCCTATTGTTGCTCCACGTCAGACTTATGCTCAGAGAGGTCGTGGTCGTGGAGGTTTTGTTCAGAGAGTACGGGGTGGCAGAGGCGGAGGACAACCAGTCGCCGGTAGAGGGCAGGCTCGAGTATTTGCTTTGACTTATCAGGATGTGCAGGCGTCCAATGCAGTGGTTTCAGGTACTCTTTCAGTATGTTCCTTCGATGCACACGTTTTGTTTGATCCGGGATCTACGCACTCGTATGTTTCTACACACTTCGTGCCGAGGATGGGCCGAGAGTCGTGTTTGCTAGATCGGCCGCTTGTTGTGACTACTCCTATTGGCGAGTCTTTTGTTGCGCGATACGTATTTCAGTCGTGTGTCATTCGTATTGGAGATAGAGATTCATCCGTCGACTTGATCCTTCTTGAGATGTTGGACTTCGACGTTCTCCTATGCATGGAATGGTTAGCTACTTGCTACGCGTCTGTGGACTGCCGTGAGAAGACAGTCAGGTTTTGTTTTCCGGACGAGTCAGTTCTTGTTGTGCAGGGGGCCGTGATGCCGCCCCTCATAATTTGATTTCTTCCTTTTGTGCTAGTGAGGAGAGGATGTCGGGGATTCTAAACATTTATTCGTGATACCGGAGCCACGGTAGATTTGTTGGACTGGGTTCCTATTGTAAGAGAGTTTCCCGACGTTTTTCCCAATGAGTTACCTGGATTGCTGCCACAGCGTGAGATTGAGTTTTGCATTGATTTGATCCCCGGAACGGGGTCTATTTCTATACCGCCTTACCAGATGGCCCCGGCGGAGCATAAGAAGCTTAAGGACCAGCTGCAAGAGTTGCTTGATAGGGGAATTGTGCGTCCGAGTGTTTCGCCTTGGGGAGCTCCTGTTCTGTTCGTCAAGAAGGACGACAGTTTGAGATTATGCATTGATTATCGTCAATTGAACCGTGTTACGGTGCGAAATAGGTATCCATTACCTCGCATTGATGATTTGTTTGACCAGCTCCAGGGTGCGGGACATTTTTCTAAGATTGATTTGAGATCAGGTTATCATCAGTTGCGTGTTCGGCATGATGACATTCCAAAGTCTGCTTTTCATACGCGCTATGGGCATTATGAGTTTTTGGGGATGTCGTTCGGACTCACCAATGCCCCAGCAGCGTTCATGGATTTGATTAACCACATTTTCAGGCCGTTCCTCGACCAGTTTATTATTGTGTTTATTGCTGACATTCTGGTTTATTCTAGAAGTCGAAAGGAGCATGAGCAGCACTTGAGGATTGCTTTACAGACATTAAGAGAGCAGCAGTTGTTTGCTAAATTCTCGAAGTGTGCATTCTGGCTTGATAGTGTTTATTTCCTGGGTCATGTGGTTACGGGAGACGGTATTCGTGTGCACCCGAGGAAGATCGAGGCCGTACAGCTTTGGCCCAGACCTGTATCAGTGAAAAAGGTCCGCAGCTTTTTGGGTTTAGCTGGTTATTACCGCCGTTTCGTGCAGGATTTCTCGAGTATCGCTGCACCGCTGATCGGACTGACCAGGAAGGGGGTTCCTTTTCTTTGGACTGAGGCATGCGAGCTGAGTTTTCAACAGTTGAAGACTCGGTTGACGACTGCACCATTTTTATCTTTGCCTTCTGGATCTGGTGGTTTTTTCATTTACTATGATGCTTCTTGAGTGGGGCTCGGTTGTGTATTGATGCAGCATGATAGAGTTATCGCTTATGCTTCCCGGCAGTTGAAGAAGCATGAGCAGAATTATCCTACTCATGATCTTGAGATGGCCGCAGTGGTCCTTGCGCTTAAGATTTGGAGACACTACTTGTACAGGGAGTCGTGTCAGATTTTCACAGACCACCAGAGCTTAAAGTACATCTTCCAGCAGCGGGATCTGAATTTGAGATAGCGCCGTTCGATAGAGCTCGTAAAGGATTATGATTGTGAGATCTTTATCATCCGGGCAAGGCAAATGTGGTAGCTGATGCTTTGAGTCGTAGGCCCGGGGGTAGTTTGTCCCAGTTGAGCGCAGTTCAGAGACAGACTTCTGCAGATTGGCAGATCTTGTACGATAGTAAGGTACAATTTGTGTTCACTTCCACTGGGGGACAGCTTGCTCGCGTCCGCGCCCGTCCACTTCTACTTGATCGTATTCACGAGGCATAGCCCGACGATGCCCGTTTGTCTGAGATTCTTGAGCATGTTTGGCAGGGTAGAGTTCGGAGTTTGGGATTGATGACCAGGGTGTGCTACGTTTTGGGACTCGTTTGTGTGTACCTGATACCGATGGGTTAAGATGTGAGATCCTAGAGTAGGCACATCAGTCAGCTTATAGTGTTCACCCAGGTTCCACCAAGATGTATCATAACTTGAGAGATATCTACTGGTGGGCAGGGATGAAGAGTGATGTTTTAGATTTTGTTCCGAGGTGCCTGACTGTAGGGTTCCTAGGCACACTATAGAGGTCTCATAAGGCATCAACCATGCCAATTTCGAAATTTACGGGTGCCTAGAAACCCTAATACGGATCGTCGGCTAGAATTCTAGGCGAAAAACGAAACTAGTTAACAACTTAACTAAAAGAAGAGAGCTACAACCTTTGTAGATCCGGTTATCCACTTCCTTAGCTCCATGTAGGCATCCTCTCGCTGTCCATCTTGAATCCCGAACTCATACGTCGGCTTCATCGGAGATTTGGGCGGACTAGGTCGTCGGCTTCGTGCCAAAGATGATCAACGTCGAGGCATCACAAGTTCAACCTCCGACTTCACAAATTTATGAAACTTGTGAAGAAAACACCCAAAACAACTTGGCAAGAGGTAGAGGGTGAAGAAATAGGAGGTGGGTTCACTTTAGAATTGGATTTCTCACTTTAGATCTCAAGTTGCCATTGATGGCATCAAGCTTTCTTTCTTGAAGATGAAGATGAAGATGAAGAAGAAGAAAGAATATGATAAGTGTTGAGTTAAAATGAATAATAATTCAATACTTATCATAAGCTAACTATAGTCAAGTGTAGAGAATAGACCATGGTTACTTGGATGAGTTAGGGTTAAGCATGAAGACAAGAATGGTTACAAAAGTCAAAGCTTCATGAAGCTTCAACTTAAAACAAAGAAAGCCACCATTCTCATCATAATCCTTTTCAAATAAATAACTAAATAAATAAATGAATATGCAAAACCCTAATCAACACTTAACCATGGTTTTAATTCTTTACACTTAACAAAATAATCAAGTATCATCAAACATGATACAAATATGTGCACAAAAGTATATCACATATACTTCTTGCACATCAAGTGAGAAAATCCATATAAAGTGAACCAATACTAGTTAATGCAATGCAATATATCAAATATATAATTATACATTAAATCATTAAATCAACATTTGATTCAATGATCCGGTCATGTCGCACATAACCGACTAGAATCCAATGTATCGATTTATCGAATCAATGATTCGATAACTAGGTCATATCGAATATAACCAATCGAAACATATATCGCGAGAATGAAATGCGGTATCACATACACGCATTATTCTCAGTCCTGCACATATCTCATATGCGCTCCTATTTCGTTTCGCTTGAGCCAGGAAACCTCTGTGTAGGACTCTAAAGACTCGTCAATACGCCGGTAGCAGATGATAATCATATCAAGCACCCACAAGCCGCAAGCGGTCTGCCAAACGTAACGGCCATCCGGGTATTGAGCGATCAGAAGATCGACGAGCTAGCCCGTGTTGGATATATGTATGCCCTAGAGGCCATTATATGATAGTGGATGTATCTATACATGTATATATATTCAGTTTGCATTCTTGCTCAACATGATAGTATGCTATCTGGTTCTTCTTTATCTGACATGTTTATTGATCATGCTTTTATTCATTCATATATGCTGATAAAGCCCTGAGGATATCGGCTTGACTACTCTGATTATGATGGAGATCATACTAGTGGGACATCTATAGTCTATAAGCATATCCTGGAATGTCCCTAGTCGTAGGTATATCGAGACGGGGCATCGATATACCAGAGTAGACTAACGTATATGATACTAGACCCATACGATGGGCGATGGATGTTCCCACATTCATCGATGTTTGACATCAAGATCATATACGGGTGCTTAGTGGTGACTGGGTACACTGGACGGACTCACCGAGAACTCCTATATGGAATTATATCTATCGTCGGATAGCAGTTCTCAGGTGACACTGGTACAGGTTAGTCTGTAGACCCGAGATCGTCATGGAGTCTTGTGTGTTCTCCCACTGCACTTTGATTGCCACCCTACCACGGCTCTACTGAGTCGTGCAAACAGGTGGCCGTTGGGTACAGTCCCGAGACACACGAAGACGATGAGCGATAGGAGGGGTTTCGTCTCTCCCGGTATTGGGAGTTGATGTTGTGCAGTGCCCGACTGGTTATAACAGCAAGTCCCTGGCCAGGGCTGCTGAGATTTGCTGATAAGTGTTATCAGTAGTTTCTCGATCTGTTATAGACCATTCACCGACACGACTTATTGAGTTATTGGGGTCGACGTGACCATCCCTAGGCTCGATATGCAGCATATCTGACGAAGAGACCGGACTGTACGGTAGTGTTGCCGGATGGCTCGACGGGAGTTGTAGCAGGTTCGCTTGTTGTCTTCTGATCGCTCAATACCCGGGTGGCCGTTACGTTTAGCTGACCGCTTGCGGCTTGAGGGTAGTTGATATGATCATTACCCTCTGCCGGCGTATTGACGAGTCTTAGAGTCCCACAGAGGAGTTACCCAGTCCAGGCGAAACGTTGTAGTGCGCATATGCGATATGCGCATGCACCCGATTGAAATCTGCGTATATGATACCGAACATTGATCGGGTGAACTGCTTTTGGTGGGGTCATATCAGATATGACCGGATTGATAAATCAAGTGTTGATTTATCATTTAACCATTAGTTTTCTCACTTAAAACCTTTCTAGGGTTTGATGGATGTATGCATGCATGCATGTGTTTCTTTCTTCTTTTCTAGTTTCATGCACATGTAAATGTGCATACATGTACACATACATACATCAAACCATCATGGTTGATTATATATGGAAATGGTGGCAATATAAGCTTCACACCATAGATTAAACAATGGATAATTATTTAATTTTGGTTTAAAGTAAAATGAAAAGGAAAGGATAATTATGCTAGTTTCTACATGCTTCTTCTAACCTAACCATGCTCACCTACCACTAAACCATGGTTATCCTTTCCTTTATCATTCTAAACCCAAGTTAAATTAATCATCTATCATTTTAATCATGGTTGGAGTCAAGAAGGAATAAATATATATAGTGATATTTATTTCTTTCACAAGTTTAACCTCATGGTTATCTTTTTATCTCTTGATAATATTAGCCACCATCTTCATCTTCCTTCATCTTTTCTTCTCTAGTCTTTTCTAGTGAGTGAAATACAACAAAAGAAAGGTTTTTGAAGTGAGAAACCCAACCACAACATCATTCTACACAAGCTTAGCCGCTTTGTTTAGAGTGTTCTTTTCGGTTTGTCGAAATTGCGAGCTTGGACGGAGTGCTCCGTGGTGGATCGTCGTGGACGCAAGGGAACATCGAGAGGACCTCGACTCAACACCCAAGACACCAAGGAGTCTAGCTAAGGGGAGCTACAAAGGTTGTTGCCTTCAAACCCTAATCTTTTCTAGCTAAAAGTTAAATAACCCTAATTTTCTAGGATCGATCCACTTGCATGTTAGTTTAGCACCTTAAAAATTATAACTTTGGGTCATTTGATTCTTCAAAACACTTCATAGGGTGCTATACTAACCTTACATTGGTATCAGAGCTACTAGGCATTGGATGTCGACCTATGGGGGGTTCTCACTGTGTGACAGTGTGGCGAAGCATAGGCTCTTACCCCCAGGGTGTCCCGAGACCGGAAGGTGTTCCGGCAGGTTGTAGTCCTCGCGAGGGGGCTTGCGTAAAAAGTAGCGGCTGAGGGACCCGTTGGTGCCACGGCGACCCCATTGGATGGGGTGGCTGCCTAACCTTACATTGGTATCAGAGCCGACCTAGAACATTAGGCGACGTTTTGACGAAGTGAAAACCCCGATCGGACAAAAATACCGTATTTTTTGATGCTCTCTGGAAATTTTCTAAAACTTGACATTTTGCAGAATTAAAAATATGTAAAAATCATAGCAGGAAAATATAAGAATTACGGCAGAAAAATATTCCCATGAACAGTAGTTATAGCCGCGGAAACGCGGTCTAAGCTTGCTTTGGCCGCTGTTCCGCGGCCGTACATATGAATTAGGGTATACTGTTTCTACAGTAATTCTACTTTCTGCATGTTTAATTTTTTGGGTATTTTTAAACTGAATAAAGTTTTGAAAAATTCTGGAGATGTTTTTGGATTAATCGATTCGATCGGGACTTTCATTTCGTAGCTTTTCCGGGTAAACTAGAAAGTATTGAAGTGTTTGAACGAATATCATTTACTCAATATTCACGGGGTTTAAATAGTTTGGAAATACGTGCAAGTCTTTTTGCGGTGGTCCCTCTAGAAGACAACAAACCTTAACTCGATTATGTGACCGTCTCGAACTGCCCTTTGAACCCTAGGGTTTGGGGCAGTACGGCGTGCCACATGTGAGGCGTTGGCTTGACCCTTCTACGGCTGGACCGCCGCTACTGTGTCACACTCCGGATCTTTTGAACCCTGCTCAAGTGTTGAGCTTTAGTGAATCTTGGGTGCTTGATTGTTCGTTCGAAAACTTCAATACTGTCTGTTTGTCTGGAATGTGATACAATATGTGGAATTTATATAGTGTGGGCATGAAATACGAAATATGTGATATTTCGCATTTATGATGTCTAAAGAGAATCTGGATTCCAAATATTGTAGTTTTACACTTTCTTTTCTGTGACCGTAAGTGTAGTATGTTAGATATCGCCGGTTTCGTTGCTATACATCAACGACAATCGGGGTACGCATACTTACTTACGTTGATGATATGTGATATTTTGTGTTGCTGAGATATGATGTGCAGGATTGTCGCGATCGAATAGCCGGGGGTTTTTTGTGAGATGAGAGTTTTATATTTTCATTCATGTAAATTCAAATGTAATGTAATATTCTTTTATTTGGGGCACTTCCAGGTTGCGGTTGTGTCACCAGTGTTGTATATTATTTACTTTTCCGCATTAGGATGGACCCAAGGAGGAGAGCACAGGTGACCGGGTTCTGGGATTCAGTGGGAGGCCATCTCGAGGAGTCGAGACCGGGTCTCCTAAACTCCAGGATTGGTAGGGTCACTTGCCGCTCTCGTAGGGGTCCAGGGTGTGGGCTTGGCTATTCATCGCGACTGTGGAATCCGTATTTTCTATTCTGGCTAAATACTAAATACGGACGTCCTAGTATATCCCACGTTATATCTATATTTCTGCTGCCTGTGTTCTGTGATATCTGAGACGAATGACATATTATATATATGATATATAGTAGACGTTGCTTATGTTTTACACCCGCGCTAGTCCCGTCCCGGTATGCCGTTAGTTAAGTAACCTAACGGTGCATAACGGAACATTGCGGCGAATGCGGATGGCATAAGCGTACGTGTTATTTTCGTTTCTTTTCTGTGATTGGCTTAAGGACTTAAATGATGGGATTACATTAATGTGATTAATGTAAAGAAAATAAACCTAAAAGATGTTGTAGAATCGGATTTAAAAACTACTCGGCTATTTATGAAAAAGCTATATTTCAAAACTGCGGAGCTTAAGCCACTCCTTTTGAAAACCTTATGATTCTACAACGATATCAAGCTCAAAGCGTTAAAGATTTTCTTAAAAATCATCCGCAACCCTCCGTCATTTTAGGAAGTAGAGTACTTAGTATTCGTGCTACGTTTGTTGACCTTAGCCAAGGCGTAGTGTACGGTAGCTAAGTGATGTCTTCCTACAAACGCATATGATGCAAATTAATTAGGACGGGCATATGACTTTGTTGACCTTAGCCAAGGGTCATGTGAACGGGTCTAATTAATCAAGAAATGACGGGTTGAGCTTGACTAGTGCTCGTGATTTGTTGACCTTAGCCAAGGTCACGAGTATTAGGGGTAAAAAACCACATCGGGAATTTCAAGTGTTGAAATTTGCAATGAGATTGCATACCTTCCATATGATGGTTGGATCCCGATCCCACTGTGGGCAATAGTTGCTCCTAGGAGAGTTTTACATTTTACAATTAGCTAACTCATTAGGTGTCTAGAAAGGTGTTAACGGGGCTCCGCCTCTGGGAAAACGAGGTTTACTCTAATTAGGTCCCTGCGAAAGCACGGGGAACCTCCCTCAAAGTACCGACACTAGCCTGGCTGAACGGTTAGCGAAGTTGTAGACTGTAATTAATCCTGGCTAGTTTTTCTTTTTAAGGTTTGAAAGAAAAACTTGATAAAAAGCAGTGGGAAACATCGATTAGACAAGATAATAAACCAATCTAATCTGTGCAAGAGCTTTCGCTGAGTGTATTCTTTTCTCTCTCTTAATGGCAGATACCAATGACTGGACTTAAGCTTCTACTAGATAAAAACAAACTGAACGGGACCAACTATAAAGACTGGCTAAGGAATCTGAAGATCGCCTTGACTTATGATAAAGTATCATATGTCCTCACGGCTTCAGCCCCGCCCGTCCCAGGCCCAAAATCCTCAGTTGCGGACATAGAAGTCCGCAAGACATGGGACGCTGACTGTGCCACGGCCACATGCCTCGCGCTTGCATCGATGGATAATACACATCAAAAGCAGCACGAGGACATGGACATTCACGGGATACTACTCCATACAAAGGAGTTGTATGGGGAGCAGTCCCGCGTATTACGATACGAAGCATCAAGGAAACTGTTTCACATGCGGATGGCCCCTGGCACACCAGTAGCGGACCATGTTTTGAAGATGATAGCTCTTATAGAAGAGCTTGAGGACCTTGGATGGACAATGGACAATGAGCAATATATGGATATTATTCTGCAGTCCCTCCCCTCCACCTTTGCTCAGTTCATAGTGAACTTCAACATGCATGGCATGGAGAAGGACCTCCCTGAACTCCTTAATATGTTAAGGAGTGCAGAGAGCACTATGAAATCAGCAAAGACTCCCGTTATGACTATTGGAGAGTCTTCTTCTTCTCGCCCGAAAGCTAAAGCCAAGGGAAAGAAAAAGAAGAAACCCACTAATCCTAAGGGCGGAGTCAAAAAGGTGAAGGGAAAGGGAAAGTCCACGGCTGGAGACCCAGGGAAAGGCGAGTGTTTTCATTGCCACAAGACAGAACATTGGAAGCGCAACTGCACGGAGTACCTAAGTCTCAAGAAGAAGCATGGTGATGCTTCTGCTTCAGGTGCGTTTGTGACTGAAAACTGTTTTTCTATAAACTCTGCTTCCTGGGTATTGGATACCGGTTCAGGTTCTCACATTTGCAATTCTATGCAGGGGCTGAGAAATAGCAAGGTTTTGAAGACAGGTGACCATACTCTCCGCGTTGGAAATGGTTCCAATGTACATACAGTCGCAGTGGGAGAGTATCACTTGGGGTTGCCGTCTGGATGTATTTTGATTTTGAATCCATGTTATTTTGTACCTGATATGCTATGTAATATAATATCCGTTTCTTTGTTGGACAATGAAGGGTATAATTTTGTATTGCAAAACAATGTTATGAACATTCACCTGAATCAAATGTTGGTTGGGTATGGTACACTTAATAACGGAATATATGTCCTAAATCAACACACAGTTTTCAGTATACAACACACTAATAAAAGAAAACTTTCAGAATTAAATGAAGTTTTTCTTTGGCACTGTAGACTTGGTCATATTAACGAAACAAGACTAAACAAGTTACACAAAGATGGATATTTAAATCCTTTTGAATATAAATCTTATGCGACTTGCCAGTCTTGTATCAAGGGTAAAATGACCAAAACTCCGTTTACCGGACACGGAGAAAGAGCTACTCAGCTTCTGGGCCTCATACATAGTGATGTATGTGGGACTATGTCTACACAGGCTAGAGGCGGTTTTTCATACTTCATTACATTCACTGATGATTTCTCAAGATTCGGTCATGTATTTTTATTAAAGCACAAGTCCGACGCTTTCGAGAAATTCATTGAATATAAACAAGAAGTAGAAAAACAAACCGGCTTGAGTATTAAGATGCTTCGATCAGATCGAGGTGGAGAGTATCTCAGTACAGAATTTGCAAATTTCCTAAAAGAGAATGGGATTCTCTCTCAGCTCACTCCTCCTTACACACCACAGCACAACGGTGTGTCAGAACGACGGAATAGGACCCTATTAGATATGGTCCGGTCCATGATGAGTGACACTGAGTTACCAGTCTCGTTTTGGGGGCATGCATTGGAGACTGCAGCGTTTCTACTAAACAGGGTTCCAACCAAAGCCGTGTCTACCATGCCATATGAGATATGGCATGGGAAGAGACCATCTCTTAAGAGAATTAAGATTTGGGGTTGCCCGGCCTATGTTAAAAAGCAGAATCCGGACAAACTCGAGACACGGTCAGTCATGTGTAACTTTGTAGGATATCCAAAGAATTCTTATGGATATCTGTTCTACCACAAAGAGGAACAAAAAGTGTTTGTTTCTCAACATGCCACATTCTTGGAAAAAGAGTTTTTCACAGATAAAGATGATGGCAAAGTGGTGGATCTAGAAGAGGTTCTAGAGACACAAACTACAAATGACGATTTGGTTGAACCGACTGTTGCAGCAGAAACTGAAGAACCTCGGCCACTCCGAAGGTCTGGTAGGACTTCTCGCCCACCGGAGAGGTACTACGGTTTTCTCATTGATGGTGACAGAGAAGACTGTATCATGGAAGATGATGATCCTACCAGTTTTCAGCAAGCTATCACGAGTGGTGACTCTGTGAAGTGGCTGGATGCCATGAGATCCGAAATGGAGTCTATGTACACCAACAAAGTATGGACTTTGGACGTTGTACCCCCTGGGGTAAAACCTGTAGGGTGCAAATGGATCTTTAAAAGAAAGATTGGTGTGGATGGGCAGGTAGAGACCTATAAGGCAAGACTTGTGGCAAAAGGTTTTCGTCAAAGACCAGGTCTGGACTATGACGAAACTTTTTCGCCCGTAGCCATGCTTAAATCCATTCGGATCCTACTTGCTATTGCTGCTCACTACGACTATGAAATCTGGCAGATGGACGTTAAAACAGCATTCCTGAATGGAGATTTAGAAGAATGCGTTTATATGGATCAGCCAGAGGTCTTCATTGACAGTGGGAGCAGCGAGAAAGCATGTAGATTGCTTAAATCCATTTATGGGTTAAATCAGGCATCTCGGAGTTGGAACATCTGTTTCGATGATGTTATCAAAGAGTTTGATTTCATCAAAAATCCAGATGAACCTTGTGTTTATAGGAAGGCTGTAGGAAGAGCTGTCACATTCCTCGTATTGTACGTTGATGACATTCTTCTGATAGGAAATGATATTCCTATGCTACAGTCGGTCAAATCATTCTTATCACTGAGGTTCTCCATGAAGGACCTGGGTGATGCCACATACATCCTGGGCATAAGGATCTATAGAGATAGATCCAAAAAGTTATTGGGATTGTCCCAAACCAGGTACATTAACACCATCCTAAAGAGGTTTAGTATGGAAGACTCCAAGCGGGGTGCCTTACCCGCTTGCCATGGAGTCACTCTCTCCAAGGATTCTTGTCCAAAGACCGATGAAGAGAGAGCTCGCATGAGCATTATACCTTATGCTTCGGCAGTAGGATCTATAATGTATGCGATGTTATGTACACGCCCAGATGTAGCTTATGCACTTAGTGTTGTAAGCAGGTATCAATCCAACCCAGGGGAGAACCACTGGACAGCTGTGAAGAACATTCTTAAGTACTTACGAAGGACTAAAGAATTGTTCTTGGTGAATGGTAATAAAGATCTCCAAATGGAGGCCTTTACCGATTCGAGCTTCCAGAGCGACAAGGATGACAGCAAATCTATCTCAGGGTTTGTATTTACCCTCAATGGAGGGGCGGTAAGTTGGAAGAGTTCCAAACAAGATACCGTTGCAGACTCTACGATGGAAGCTGAGTACATTGCTGCAAATGATGCCGCCAAGGAAGCCGTCTGGATGAAGAAGTTCGTCTCGGAGCTAGGAGTAGTTCCAACCATTATTGATCCAATACCTTTGTATTGTGACAATAATGGGGCAATGGCGTTAGCCAAGGAGCCCAGATCCCATCAGCGGTCCAGACACATCTTGAGGCGCTTTCATTTGATCCGGGAGATTGTAGATCGCCGCGAGATCGAGATTAAGAGAGTAGACACAAAGAACAACGCCGCGGATCCATTCACCAAGGCCCTCCCTCAGCCGCAGCATGAGCGACTTTTTGAGATGTTGGGTATGAGATACGCCAATAACTGGCCTTAGTGCAAGTGGGAGATTGTTGGATATATGTATGCCCTAGAGGCCATTATGTGATAGTGGATGTATCTATACATGTATATATATTCAGTTTGCATTCTTGCTCAACATGATAGTATGCTATCTGGTTCTTCTTTATCTGACATGTTTATTGATCATGCTTTTATTCATTCATACATGCTGATAAAGCCCTGAGGATATCGGCTTGACTACTCTGATTATGATGGAGATCATACTAGTGGGACATCTGTAGTCTATAAGCATATCCTGGAATGTCCCTAGTCGTAGGTATATCGAGACGGGGCATCGATATACCAGAGTAGACTAGCGTATATGATACTAGACCCATACGATGGGCGATGGATGTTCCCACATTCATCGATGTTTGACATCAAGATCATATACGGGTGCTCAGTGGTGACTGGGTACACTGGACGGACTCACCGAGAACTCCTATATGGAATTATATCTATCGTCGGATAGCAGTTCTCAGGTGACACTGGTACAGGTTAGTCTGTAGACCCGAGATCGTCATGGAGTCTTGTGTGTTCTCCCACTGCACTTTGATTGCCACCCTACCACGGCTCTACTGAGTCGAGCAAAAAGGTGGCCGTTGGGTACAGTCCCGAGACACACGAAGACGATGAGCGATAGGAGGGGTTTCGTCTCTCCCGGTATTGGGAGTTGATGCTGTGCAGTGCCCGACTGGTTATAACAGCAAGTCCCTGGCCAGGGCTGCTGAGATTTGCTGATAAGTGTTATCAGTAGTTTCTCGATCTGTTATAGACCATTCACCGACACGACTTATTGAGTTATTGGGGTCGACGTGACCATCCCTAGGCTCGATATGCAGCATATCTGATGAAGAGACCGGACTGTACGGTAGTGTTGCCGGATGGCTCGACGGGAGTTGTAGCAGGTTCGCTTGTTGTCTTCTGATCGCTCAATACCCGGGTGGCCGTTACGTTTAGCTGACCGCTTGCGGCTTGAGGGTACTTGATATGATCATTACCCTCTGCCGGCGTATTGACGAGTCTTAGAGTCCCACAGAGGAGTTACCCAGTCCAGGCGAAACGTTGTGGTGCGCATATGCGATATGCGCATGCACCCGATTGAAATCTGCGTATATGATACCGAACATTGATCGGGTGAACTGCTTTTGGTGGGGTCATATCAGATATGACCGGATTGATAAATCAAGTGTTGATTTATCATTTAACCATTAGTTTTCTCACTTAAAACCTTTCTAGGGTTTGATGGATGTATGCATGCATGCATGTGTTTCTTTCTTCTTTTCTAGTTTCATGCACATGTAAATGTGCATACATGTACCCATACATACATCAAACCATCATGGTTGATTATATATGGAAATGGTGGCAATATAAGCTTCACACCATAGATTAAACAATGGATAATTATTTAATTTTGGTTTAAAGTAAAATGAAAAGGAAAGGATAATTATGCTAGTTTCTACATGCTTCTTCTAACCTAACCATGCTCACCTACCACTAAACCATGGTTATCCTTTCCTTTATCATTCTAAACCCAAGTTAAATTAATCATCTATCATTTTAATCATGGTTGGAGTCAAGAAGGAATAAATATATATAGTGATATTTATTTCTTTCACAAGTTTAACCTCATGGTTATCTTTTTATCTCTTGATAATATTAGCCACCATCTTCATCTTCCTTCATCTTTTCTTCTCTAGTCTTTTCTAGTGAGTGAAATACAACAAAAGAAAGGTTTTTGAAGTGAGAAACCCAACCACAACATCATTCTACACAAGCTTAGTCGCTTTGTTTAGAGTGTTCTTTTCGGTTTGTCGAAATTGCGAGCTTGGACGGAGTGCTCCGTGGTGGATCGTCGTGGACGCAAGGGAACATCGAGAGGACCTCGACTCAACACCCAAGACACCAAGGAGTCTAGCTAAGGGGTGCTACAAAGGTTGTAGCCTTCAAACCCTAATCTTTTCTAGCTAAAAGTTAAATAACCCTAATTTTCTAGGATCGATCCACTTGCATGTTAGTTTAGCACCTTAAAAATTATAACTTTGGGTCATTTGATGCTTCAAAACACTTCATAGGGTGCTATACTAACCTTACAGCCCGCTCACACTCCTGTGAATCCAACCAGTAACACTTACCGTACAGTCCGGTCTGTTCGTCTGATATGTCGCATATCAAGTCTAGGGGTGGTAAACGTCAGACCCCAATAACCGATAAGTCGTGCCGATGTGAGGCTCATAACGGGTCGAGAAACTACTGGTAACACTTACCAGCAAATCTCTGATCAGCCCTGGCCAGGGACTTCCCTGTCACGGCCAATCGAGCACAGCGCAACATCAACCCCCAATACCGGGAGAGACGAAACCCCTCCTATCGCTCATTGCCTCCATGTGACTCGGGACTGTACCCAAAGACCACCGTTTTGCACGCCCTCATGGACGTGGTAAGGTGGAGATCAAAGCACAGTGGGAATCACATAAGACTCTATGACGATCTCGGGTCTACAGACTAACCTGTACAAGTGTCACCTGAGAACTGCCATCTGACGTGAGGTATAATACCATCTGGGAGTTCTCGGCGAGTCCGTCCAGTGTACCCAGTCTCCACTGAGCACCCGTATACCATCTCTGATGTCAAACACCAATGGATATGGGATCGTCCATCGCCCATCTCATGGGTCGAGAAGCGTATACGTTAGTCTACACTGGTATATCGATGCCCTGTCTCGATACACCCACGACTAGGGACCATGAAGGATGTACTTATGGACTACCATGTCCCCACTAGTATGATCTGCATCATAGTCCAGGTAGTCAAGTACACATCCTAAGGGCTTTATCAACATGTAACTATAAAACAGTTTAAAGAGACAAGTGTATATGTTAAGATAAAGAGTAACCAGATAGCATACTATCATATCGAGCAAGAAAGTCATCTCTATATATGTCCAAGCATCCAATATAATATACATCATCTGTACAATACTGGCCTCTAGGGCATACATACAACTAACAATCTCCCACTTGCACTAGGGCCAGCTGCTGTAGTATCGCATACCGAACATCCCGAAGAGTCTCTCAAACTGTATCGATGGAATGGCCTTCGTGAGTGGATCCGCCGTGTTGTTCTTCGTGTCAACCCTCCTGACCTCGATCTCCCGGCGATCAACTATCTCCCGGATCAGGTGATACCGCCTCAGAATATGCCTGGATCGCTGATGGGACCTGGGTTCCTTGGCCAAAGCCACCGCTCCATTGTTATCGCAATACAAAGGTATTGGATGCTCAATGGATGGAATCACTCCAAGTTCAGTAATGAACTTCTTGATCCAGACAGCTTCTTTGGCAGCATCGTTGGCAGCGATGTATTCAGCCTCCATCGTCGAGTCTGCCACGGTTTCCTGCTTGGAACTCTTCCAGCTAACCGCCCCTCCGTAAAGGGTAAAGACAAAGCCCGACTGCGACTTAGAGTCGTCCTTATCACTCTGGAAGCTCGAATCGGTAAAGGACTCCACTTGGAGTTCTCCGTTACCATACACCAAGAGCATCTCTTTAGTCCTTCGTAAGTACTTGAGAATGCTCTTCACAGCTGTCCAGTGACTCTCTCCAGGATCAGCTTGATACCTGCTCACTACACTTAGTGAGTATGCAACATCGGGTCTGGTACATAGCATCGCATACATGATAGAGCCTACAGCTGAAGCATAGGGTATCCCTTGCATGCGAGCTCTCTCCAAATCAGTCTTGGGAGACATCTCTTTGGAGAGAGTGATTCCAGAGATCGTGGGCAAGTTCCCACGCTTGGATTCTTCCATACTAAACCTCTTTAGTATGGTGTCAATGTACCTGGATTGGGACAATCCCAATATCCGTTTGGATCTATCTCTATAGATCCTGATTCCCAATATGCAGGAGGCATCTCCAAGATCTTTCATTGAGAATCTTTGTGATAAGAAGAGCTTGACCGATTGCAGCATAGGAATATCATTTCCTATCAAGAGTATGTCGTCCACGTACAATACGAGGAAGACAACCTTACTCCCTGCCACCTTCTTGTAAATACAAGGTTCATCTGGGTTTTTTGACGAAATCAAACTCTTTGATAACGACGTCAAAGCAGATGTTCCAACTCCGCGATGCTTGCTTTAATCCATAAATGGATTTAAGCAGCTTGCACACCTTCCCGCTGCTCCCACTGTCTACGAAGCCCTCTGGCTGAGTCATGTACACGCACTCTTCTAAATCACCATTTAGAAAGGCGGTCTTAACATCCATTTGCCAGATTTCGTAGTCATGATACGCAGCGATGGAAAGCATGATCCGGATGGATTTAAGCATAGCCACTGGAGAAAAGGTCTCGTCATAGTCCACACCTGGTCTTTGACGAAAACCCTTTGCTACAAGTCTAGCTTTGAAAGTCTCCACTTTCCCATCTACACCAAGTTTCTTCTTGAAGATCCACTTGCTCCCAATGGGTTTTACCCCTTCAGGAGCAACGTCCAAAGTCCATACTTTGTTGGTGTACATGGATTCCATCTCGGACCGCATAGCATCCATCCATTTCACTGAGTCCCTACTCGTGATGGCCTGCTCGAAGCTAGTTGGGTCATCATCCTCCATGATGCAATCCTCGCTCCCTCCATCCATGAGAAAACCGTAGTATCTCTCAGGTTGGCGAGGAACCTTACTAGATCGGCGGAGTGGCTGGGATTCATCGGGAACTACTGAACCCTCTGGTTCAACCAAATCTTCTGTTGTAGTCTGTATTGCTGGAACCTCTTCCAGTTCTACCTCCTTGCCGCTAATCTCTTTTTCAAGAAATTCCTTTTCTAAAAAGGTGGCATGTCGAGAAACAAACACCTTTTGTTCCTCGGTGTGGTAGAAGATATACCCGCGCGAATGTTTGGGATATCCAATAAACTTACACAGAATGGACCTTGCAGCGAGTTTGTCCGGATTTTGCATTTTTACATATGCCGGACAACCCCATATCTTAACATAATTAAGTGTCTCTTTCCTTTCCATATCTCATATGGAGTGGTTGGCACGGTTTTGGTGGGAACCATATTCAATAGATCTGCAGCTGTTTCCAGTGCATATCCCCAGAAGGAAATAGGTAACTCAGCTGTACTCATCATTGAGCGTACCATATCTAATAGGGTGCGGTTCCTCCGTTCTGATACACCGTTGTGCTGTGGTGTATATGGAGGAGTCAGCTGAGAGAGAATCCCATTCTCTTTTAGGAAGTCCAGGAATTCATTGCTTAAGTATTCTCCTCCTCGATCAGATCGAAGGATTTTAATACTTTTTCCGGTTTGGTTCTCGACTTCTTGTTTATATTCTCTAAATTTCTCAAAAGCTTCTGATTTGTGTTTCATCAGGAACGCATATTCGAATCTAGAGAGATCGTCAGTGAATGTAATGAAGTACGAAGAACCATCCCTGGCATGTGTAGACATGGGACCGTATACATCACTATGTATCAGTCCCAAGAGTTCGGTAACTCTTTCTCCGTGTCCCGTAAACGGAGCTTTGGTCATCTTGCCTTTGAGACATGACTGGCAAGTGTCATAGGATGAAAATTCAAACGGATTCAAATATCCATCCTTATGCAACTTAGCCAGTCGTGTCGCATTGATGTGACCCAGTCTACAATGCCACAAGAAGGATTCGTTCATTTCAGAACTCTTCCTCTTGTGTGTGTTAGTTATGCTCAGAACTGTTGATTGATTTAGAACATAAATGTCATTGCACAACGTGCCTGATCCAACCAACTTTTGGTTACATAAAATGTTCATAACATTGTCCTGTAATACAAAATTATATCCCTCTTTACTTAATAAAGAAACTGATATAATGTTGCATATCAGGTTCGGCATGTAATAGCATTCATTCAGAACCAATGTATTACCAGTTGGTAATTCAAGGTGATATTCCCCGACAGTCTTAGCTGCAACAATTGCACCATTTCCAACTCTAATGTCTTTATCACCTTCTCCAAGTTCTCTACCTTTCCTAAGCCCATGTAACTGATTACATATATGGGATCCTGATCTGGTATCTAATACCCAGGACGTAGGGTAAATGGAGAAACAGTTCTCTGTAACGAACACACCCGAAGAAAATGCATCAACATGTACTTTCTTCATTCGGGTGGCATGGGAATCCTGGTATTCCCCTATATCCTGTTCAGTCCTATAACTCTTATAGGAAAGAACGGAACCAACGTTCCCCAGCACAGTATAACATGCGGTTTCGGTCAATACATCCATATTATTATCTTTATTAGGGCATGAAATGGTCGCAACCTGGAGAGAGAGAGAAGAAAACACTTTAGCGTAAGCTCGTGCAAGATCAGATTGGTTATTATCTTATCTAATCAGGATGGCTCCCACTGTTTTTATCAAATCTTCCTTCAAACCCTAAAAGGAAAGACTAGCCGGGATTAATTACACACTACAAGTTCGCCAATCTTTCAGCCAGGCCAGTGTCGGTACTTTGAGGGAGGTCCCCCGTGCTTTCGCACGAACCTAATTAATGTAAACCTCGTTTTCCCAGAGGCGTAACCCTGTTGACACCTTTCTAGACACCTACTTGATCGGCTAATTGTAATGTGTAAAACTCTCCCAGGAGTAACTCTTACTCGCAGTGGGTATCGGGATCCAACTATCTCATAGAAGGTATGCAATCTCATTGCAAATTTCAACACTTGAAATTCCCGATAATATTTTGCCCCTAGCGTCCTATGACCTTGACGCAGGCCAACAAATCACAGCGCGCTAGTCAAGTTCAACCCGTCATTTCCTGATTGAATTAAACCCACCCGCACGACCCTTGACGCAGGCCAACAAAGTCGTACGACTACCCTAATCCAATCTGCATCATATGCATAAGCAGATAAATACTAGTTAGCTACCGCACACTACGCCTTGACGCAGGCCAACAAACGTAGCACGAATACTAACTACTACTTATCTGAAATGACAGAGGGCTACGACAGGTTTTTCTGAAAACCTATTGCGTAATGAACTTGATATCGTTGTAGAATCAAATGAAGTTTTGAAATGGAGTGATTTTGAGGCCTTTTCTAGTTTTGCTAAAGGGGTCACTCCCGGTGATGGGATCGTCGGCCCTTTCTTCGTCGAATAAGGTGCGGGATATATCATATATATCACTGTGCAAAGCAAAACTCAAAAACAATCAAAAGCAAACCGAGTGTGTAGCATCTGCCAGTTATTGCTAAAGGAGTCACTCCCGGTGAAGGGATCTCGGTCCTTTCCTCATCGAATAAGGTGCAGGGTATATCATATATACCGCTATGCAAAGCAAGAACTGTAGCTACCTGTTTTGTTTAAAATTTGATTCTACAACATCTTAGGTTTCTTTTCTTTCATTAATCACATTAATGAAGTCCCATCATTTAGATACCTAAACATCACAGATAAATACGACGTACACTTATGCCATCCGCATTCGCCTCGATGTCCCCTCGTGCACCGTTAGGTTAGGTAACTAACGACAGAGCAGGGCAGGGCTAGTGCGGGTGCAAAACATAAGTAACGTCTATATAATATATCATATATCCTATATACTGTATCCATCACAGAACATCACATGATCACATCACAGATATCGCAGCAGAAGAAACATATGAAATATTGGATACACTAGGACGTCCGTATTTTCAATACGAGCCAGTATAAAACACGGATTCCACGGTCGTGATGAATAGCCAATCCCACACCCCTAGACCCCTACGAGAGCGGCAAGCAACCCTGCCAATTCTAGGGTTAGGAGACCCGGACTCGACTCCTCGAGTTGGTCTCCCACTGGACCCCAGAACCCGGTTACTTGTGCTCCCCTCCTTGGGTCTATCCTAATGCGGAAAAGTAAATAATATACAAAAGGTGACAACTTCCACTACCTGGAAGTTCCCCAAATAAAAGAATATTACATACAAGATTTTACATGAATGAAAATGAAAAACACTCATCTCACATAAAAAACCCCGGCTATTCAAACACGACGATCCAATATAACATATCCAGCAACACATAACATCACATGTCATCAACGTAAGTAAGTATGCATACCCCAATTGTCGTTGACGTATAGCAACGAAACCGGCGATATGAACATACTACACTTACGGTCACAGAAAAGAAAGTGTAAAACTATAACAGTTGGAATCCGCAACCTCTTTAGACATCACATGCCTAATCAAATGAAATACTTAGACATCACATGCCTAACAGATATAAATCCCGCATTTTAGTCTCATTATCGAAAACTCTTTTCAATATCATGTGGGACTAAACTGCTAGATTTATAACATTCATTCAGTTATCTCGTAACCGTTTGTGAATTCCAATTATTGTATCACATTCCAGATAAACAGAAAATGTTAAACTTTCCGATCGAACAGTCGAATACCTAAGTTTTCCCGAAACCGTCCAACATATGAAATAGGTTCAAAGACATTCACTTCATGCCTCAGTACCAACGGTCCAGCCGTAGAAGGGTCAAGCCAACGCCTCACATGTGGCACGCCGTACTGCCCCAAACCCGAAGGTTCAAAGGGCAGTTCAAGACGGTCACATAATCGAGTTAAGGTTTGTTGTCTTCTAGAGGGACCATCGCGTTACTTGCACTACTCAGAACGTCATTAAACTACGGAAAAGTCCAACAATTGGAAATTTCCCGGCAGGGGAAAGATTGGGTATTTGTATCTGGTCGAAACTTTTAACATATTCCAAATTTATCCGGAAACCCAAATATACAAATTTAAATAATCCGATCGATTCATCGAATCCCCAAAATGACCCCAGAAAATCCAACTCTTGAATGCAGATTAAAACTTCCCAGAGAATAGAGGAAACAGATACGGACATTACTGCATCAAAACGAATCCCTAACCAGTACAAACGGCCGCAGAACCGCCTCAATAGGAGGCTATTGCCGCGGTTCCGCGGCGCTACAGTGGATTTAGGGTTTCGTTTTCTGCAGTAACCCTTATAATTTCCTGCTCTATTTTCTGCGAATTTTTAATTCTGAAAAATCCTTGTTTTTAGAAAAAGTCCAGAGAGCAATATTGATTTTAGGGTTTCGGTTCGATCGGACTTCAAACTTCGTCTGGACTTCGCCTAAGGCTCTAGCTTGGCTCTGATACCACTGTAGGGTTCCTAGGCACACTATAGAGGTCTCATAAGGCATCAACCATGCCAATTTCAAAATTTACGGGTGCCGAGAAACCCTAATACGGATCGTCGGCTAGAATTCTAGGCGAAAAACGAAACTAGTTAACAACTTAACTAAAAGAAGAGAGCTACAACCTTTGTAGATCCGGTTATCCACTTCCTTAGCTCCATGTAGGCATCCTCTCGCTGTCCATCTCGAATCCCGAACTCATACGTCGGCTTCATCAGAGATTTGGGCGGACTAGGTCGTCGGCTTCGTGCCGAAGATGATCTACGTCGAGGCATCACAAGTTCAAGCTCCGGCTTCACAAATTTATGAAACTTGTGAAGAAAACACCCAAAACAACTTGGCAAGAGGTATAGGGTGAAGAAATAGGAGGTGGGTTCACTTTAGAATTGGATTTCTCACTTTAGATCTCAAGTTGCCATTGATGGCATCACGCTTTCTTTCTTGAAGATGAAGATGAAGATGAAGAAGAAGAAAGAATATGATAAGTGTTGAGTTAAAATGAATAATAATTCAATACTTATCATAAGCTAACTATAGTCAAGTGTAGAGAATAGACCATGGTTACTTGGATGAGTTAGGGTTAAGCATGAAGACAAGAATGGTTACAAAAGTCAAAGCTTCATGAAGCTTCAAATTAAAACAAAGAAAGCCACCATTCTCATCATAATCCTTTTCAAATAAATAAATAAATAAATAAATGAATATGAAAAACCCTAATCAACACTTAACCATGGTTTTAATTCTTTACACTTAACAAAATAATCAAGTATCATCAAACATGATACAAATATGTGCACAAAAGTATATCACATATACTTCTTGCACATCAAGTGAGAAAATCCATATAAAGTGAACCAATACTAGTTAATGCAATGCAATATATCAAATATATAATTATACATTAAATCATTAAATCAACATTTGATTCAAATTATTCGGTCATGTCGCACATAACCGACTAGAATCTAATGTATCGATTTATCGAATCAATGATTCGATAACTAGGTCATATCGATTATAACCAATCGAAACATATATCGCGAGAATGAAATGCGGTATCACATACATGCATTATTCTCGGTCCTGCACATATCTCATATGCGCTCCTATTTCGTTTCGCTTGAGCCAGGAAACCTCTGTGTAGGACTCTAAAGACTCGTCAATACGCCGGTAGCAGATGATGATCATATCAAGCACCCACAAGCCGCAAGCGGTCTGCCAAACGTAACGGCCATCCGGATATTGAGCGATCAGAAGATCGACGAGCTAGCCCGCTCACACTCCTGTGAATCCAACCAGTAACACTTACCGTACAGTCCGGTCTGTTCGTCTGATATGTCGCATATCAAGTCTAGGGGTGGTAAACGTCAGACCCCAATAACCGATAAGTCGTGCCGATGTGAGGCTCATAACGGGTCGAGAAACTACTGGTAACACTTACCAGCAAATCTCTGATCAGCCCTGGCCAGGGACTTCCCTGTCACGGCCAATCGAGCACAGCGCAACATCAACCCCCAATACCGGGAGAGACGAAACCCCTCCTATCGCTCATTGCCTCCATGTGACTCGGGACTGTACCCAAAGACCACCGTTTTGCACGCCCTGATGGACGTGGTAAGGTGGAGATCAAAGCACAGTGGGAATCACACAAGACTCTATGACGATCTCGGGTCTACAGACTAACCTGTACAAGTGTCACCTGAGAACTGCCATCTGACGTGAGGTATAATACCATCTGGGAGTTCTCGGCGAGTCCGTCCAGTGTACCCAGTCTCCACTGAGCACCCGTATACCATCTCTGATGTCAAACACCAATGGATATGGGATCGTCCATCGCCCATCTCATGGGTCGAGAAGCGTATACGCTAGTCTACACTGGTATATCGATGCCCTGTCTCGATACACCCACGACTAGGGACCATGAAGGATGTACTTATGGACTACTATGTCCCCACTAGTATGATCTGCATCATAGTCCAGGTAGTCAAGTACACATCCTAAGAGCTTTATCAACATGTAACTATAAGACAGTTTAAAGAGACAAGTGTACATGTTAAGATAAAGAGTAACCAGATAGCATACTATCATATCGAGCAAGAAAGTCATCTCTATATATGTCCAAGCATCCAATATAATATACATCATCTGTACAATACTGGCCTCTAGGGCATACATACAACTAACACCGACTTGTCAGCAAGTCAAGGCTAAGCATCTGAGACCGTCAGGAGAGTTGCAGCCTTTACCCATTCTGGAGTGGAAATAGGAACAGATCTCCATGGATTTCGTTGTGGGTCTACCCAGGTCCATTCGAGGGTATGACTCCATTTGGGTGATTGTTGACCGGTTGACGAAAACCGCTTACTTCCTTCCAGTGAAGACCAATTTCGGTTATGCCCAGTATGCTCAGTTGTACATTGATGAGATTGTGCGTTTGCACGGCGTTCCCACATGCATCGTATCCGACAGGGGCAACCAGTTTACCAGCTGTCTTTGACAGAAGCTTCAGGAAGCTTTGGGTACCCGATTGAGTTTTAGCACCGCTTTCCATCCGCAGACCGATGGTCAGTCAGAGCGGATTATACAGACACTAGATGATATGCTTCGTGCGCACGTGCTTGATTTAGGTGGCAGTTGGGATCGTCACTTGCCATTGATAGAGTTGTTCTACAATAACAGTTATCAGGAGATGATTCAGATAGCACCTTTTAAGACTTTGTATGGTAGAAAGTGTCGATCGCTAGTTTGTTGGACCGAACTCAGCGAGAGCAGGATATTGGCACCCCGGCTAGTTCAAGAAACTACGGAGAAGATCCTGTTGATTCAGGATAGGAAGAGAGCAGCCCAGTGCAGACAGAAGTCTTATGCCGACCGTCGTCGTCGCAGGCTCGAGTTCGCAGTGGGGGATCATGTATTCCTACGGATTTCTCCGATGAAGGGTGTGATGAGATTTGGGAAGAAAGAGAAGCTTTGTCCCAGATTTGTGGGTCTTTTTGAGATCCTTGAGCGAGTTGGTACCGTTGCCTATCGTTTGGCACTTCCTGTAGGGTTCCTAGGCACTCTAGTGAAGTCTCACAAGTGATCAAACATGCACAAATCAAATTTTACGGGTGCCTACAAACCCTAATACGGATCGTTTACTAGTTATCTAGGCAAAGCAAGCAAGTAATCGAATTAAATGCTAGGGGAAAGTGACTACAACCTTTGTAGATCCGGTCCACCACTTCGTGAGCTCCACGATGATCTCCCTCCACTGTCCAAATCGAACTCACGACTCTAGCATTGGCATCATCGAAGAATGGGCGGGCTTGATCGTCGGTTCGATGCCGAAGATGATCTACGTCGAGGCATCGCAACAACAAGCTCCAACTTCACCAAGCTTTGAAAACTTGTGAAGTAAACACCCTATACAACTTGGCAAGATGTAGAGGATGAAGAAATAGGAAGTGGGTAGACTTTAGATTTGGATTTCTCACACTTTTTCATCAAACACCATTGATGTAGCAAGCTTTTTCTTTTGTTGAAGAAGAAGAAGAAGATGAAAAAGAATATGATAAGTCTTTTGTAAATGATAAATAAATCAATACTTATCATTGACTAACCCTTGGTTAGTTGGAGAGAATGGACCATGGTTAACTAGAATGGTTAGGGTTAAGGATGAGACAAGAATGGTGACTAAGTCAAAGTTTCAAGAAACTTCAACTACAAACAAAACTAGCAACCATTCTTTTTCTCTTTACCTTTTTCTTTTTCCAAAATAAACAAAAGAATAAATAAATGAATAAGTAAATAAAAAGAAAACCCTAATCATAAACCTAACCATGGTCTAATTCTTTACACTAACCCTAGCTTGCATGTATCATCAAACATGATACAATCATGTGCACAAAATATATCACATATACAATGTGCACAAACCAAGTGAGTAAATCCATTTAAAGTGAACCTATACTAGTTAATGCAAAGTAATATATCAAATATATAATTATACATTCAATCATTAAATCAACACTTGATCCAATGATCCGGTCATATCGCATATAACCGGCTAGTATCCAATGTATCGGCTTATCGAATCAATCCTTGATTCGATAACTAGGTTATATCGCATACAACCATTCGACACACATTCATCGCGAGAATGAAATACGGTATCACATACACGCATTATTCTCGGTCCCGCACATATCTCATATGCGCTCCTATTTCGTTTCGCTTGAGCCAGGAAACCTCTGTGTAAGACTCTAAAGACTCGTCAATACACCGGCAGCGGATGATGATCATATCAAACACCCACAAGCCGCAAGCGGTCTGCTAAACGTAACGGCCACCCTGGTATTGAGCGATCAGAAGATCGACGAGCAAGCCCGCTCACACTCCTGCGAATCCGACCAGTAACACTTACCATACAGTCCGGTCAGTTCATCTGATATGTCGCATATCTCGCCTAGGGGTGGTAAACGTCAGACCCCAATAGCTCGATAAGTCATGCCGACTTGAGGTCCATAACATTCGTGAAACTACTGATAACTCTTACCAGTATATCACTGCAACCCTGGCCAGGGATTTCCTGTTATGGCCAGTCGAGCATAGCACAACATCAACCCCCAATACCGGGAGAGACGAATCCCCTCCTATCGCTCATTGCCTCCATGTGAATCGGGACTGTACCCAAAAACCACCTGTTTGCACGACTCAGTAGAGCCGTGGTAGGGTGGAAATCAAAGCACAGTAGGAGACACACAAGACTCTATGACGATCTCGGGTCAACAGACTAAGCTGTACCAGTGTCACCAGAGAACTGCCATCTGACGTGAGGTATAATACCATCTGGGAGTTCTCGGCGAGTCTGTTCAGTGTACCCAGTCTCCACTGAGCACCCGCATACCATCTTCGATGTCAAACACCAATGGATATGGGATCATCCATCGCCCATCGCATGGGTCGAGAAGATATGCGCTAGTCTACTCTGGAATATCGATGCCCCGTCTCGATATTCCCACGACTAGGAACAATGAAGGATGTACTCATTGACTACCTAGGCCCCACTAGTATGATCTGCATCACAGTCCTGGAAGTCGAGTACACATCCTAAGGGCTTTATCAACATGTAATCAGAGAGAGAAAGTATACATGTTAAGATAAAGAGCAACCAGATAGCGTACTATCATGTCGAGCAAGAAAGTCCTACCTATATATGTCCCAGCATCCACTACAATATACATCCAATGTACAGTAATGGCCTCTAGGGCATACATATAACTAACAATCTCCCACTTGCACTAGGGCCATCTGTAGCAGTGGTTGCAGTATCTAATACTCAACCATCCCATATGAGTCTCTCTTTGGGATAAGGCCTTCGTGAGTGGATCCGCCGTGTTGTCCTCTGAGTCTACTCTCCTAACCTCGATCAACCTGGAGATCAACCATCTCCATGATCAGGTGATGCTTCCTCAGAATATGTCTGGGTCACTGATGGGACCAGGGTTCCAGGGCCAAAGCCACAGTTCCATTGTCACACAATGGTAGGAACCTAGTTCATCTTATGAACCAATATACACCCAAACTTCCTCTTTGGTAGTATCTTCAATAGCGATGTTACCAGCCTTTATTGTCTAGTTTGCCATGGTATCTAGCTTGGAACTCTTCCAACATACCGTCCCTTTACTGAGGGTAAAGACAGTGCCTGTGACTGACATTCAGTCGTCTTTATCACCCTGGAACGTTTCCAGTGATTCTCCCCAGGATCGATTGATACCATCTCACTATATCTAGTGAGAATCCTAGCATCCAATTACATCTATCTCATAGATGAAAACTCAGGATTTAGGAGGTATCACTTTGATTCTATTTGGAGAATCCTAGTGATAATAGGAGATTGGCCGATCGTAGTATAGGAAACTCTTTTCCTATCAAGAGTATGTTGTCTACGTACAAGACGAAGATGACCACCTTACTCTCTACTACCCTTTTGTATATACAAGGTTCGTCTACCATTTTGATGAAGTCAAACACTTTGATTATCACATCAAAACAGACGTTCCAACTCCGCGATGCCTGCTTCATTATGTAAAGCAACTTGCACACGTTTCCGCTGCTCCCACTGTTTACGAAGCCCCCTGGCTGTGTTCTTATAGACGTTCTCTTCTAAATCAGTATTTAGAAAAGCAGTAATGGCACCCAACCGCCAGATATCGTAGTCATGGTATGTAGCCGTGGTAAGTAGGATCTGGACAGACTTAAGCATAGCTACTGGAAAAAGGTTTCATCATTATCCACGCCTGGTCGATGACGAAAACCTTTAACAAGTCTAGCTTTGAAAGTCTCAACTTTTCCATCTAAACCAAGTAATCTTCTCAAGATATACTTGCTCCTGATGGGGATTTAACCCTTCAGATATAGCAGCTAAAGTCCATACTTTGCTGGTGTACATGGATTCCATCTCAGATCGCTAAGCATCCAGCCATTCTTACAGAGTCCCTACTCTCGATGGCCTGCTCGAAACTAGTTGGGTCATCATCTCATGATGTAATCCTTGCTCCCACTGTCATCGAGAAACCGAGGTATCTCTCAGGCGGATGAGGAACCCTACTAGATCGGCGGAGAGGCTGAGGTTCGTCGGAAACTATAGAATCTTATGGTTCTGTCAAATCATCAACTGCAGTTTTGTATAGCTGGAACCTTTCCAGTTCTACAGAACTGATCCTGCCTCGATCTTGTCCGGATTTTGCTTTAAACATAGGCCGGACAATCCCAAATCTTAACTCGCTTAAGAGATGGGTTATTCCCATACCATATCTTATATGGAGTGGTAGGCAGTGATTTGATTCAAACCTAATTCAATAGGTATGCAGCTTCTTAAGTGCATAACCCCAAAAGGAAATAGGTAACTCAGTAATACTCATCATAGAGCACACCATATCTAATATTATGCAATTGCTCCGCCCTGATACACCGTTGTGCTGTGGTGTATTCAGAGGAGTAACACTGAGAGAGAATCTCATTCTCCTTTAGAATAGTCCAGGAATTCTATGCACAAGTATTCTCCTCCCTGATCTTATCATAGGACATAATACTTATACCCGTATTTTGGTTCTCTACTTCTAACTTATATTCTGTGAATATCTCTAATGGTTCGGACTTATGTTTCAACAGGAACATATGACTGAATCTTGAGAGATTATCAGAGAATATAATGAAGTATGAAGAACCAGACCTGGCATGTGTAGACAGGAGACTTTACATACATCAACATGTATCAGTCCCAAGAGTTCATTAACTCTTTCTCGGCTTCCAGTAAGCAGAGCTGGTGTCATTATATCTTTGTGACATGACTGGCAAGTTTCACAAGATGTAAATTTAAACTGATTTAAATATGCATCTAAAATGTAACTTCAGCCAGTCGGGTCGCATTGATATGACCTAGTCTACAATGCCTCAAGAATGATTCGTTCATTTCTGAACTCTTCCTCTTGTGTGTGTTCAGTATATAAGGAACTGTAGTTTGATTTAGAACGTCAATGCTTTTAGATGACGTGCCTGAACCGATCAACTTTTGATATAGGAAATGTTCAAAACATTATCCATCAATACAAAATTATATCATTTCTTTACTAATAAAGAGACTGATATGATTTTGTATATCAGGTTCGGTATCTAATAGCATTTGTTCAGAATCAATGTATTCGTAATACAGGGTGACAGTGACCAACAGACTTGGCTGCAACACTTGCCCCGTTTTCTGTCTCATGAAACTTATCACCCGTTCTCAGTTTTTCTACCCTTTTGTAGCCCTATGTAACAGATTACATATCTGGGATCCTGATCCGGTATCATATACCCAGGATGCAGAGGATACTGAGAAACAGTTCTTTGTAATGAACACACCCGAAGGAGATGCATCATATGCACTTTCTTCGTTTGGGCGGCATAGGAATTCTGGTATTCCCCAATTTCCTACTCTGTCTTATAACAATTATAAGTTGGAGCGGGACCAACGTTCCCCAGCTCAGTATAACAAGCGGGTTCGGTCAATACATCCATTTTATTATCTTGATTAAGGCGTGATATGGTCGCTACCAGGAGAGAGAGAGAAGAAAACACTCTGCGTGCGCTCTTGCAAGATCAGATTGGTTATATATTTTATCTAATCAGGATGGCTCCCACTGTTTTTATCAAATCTTCCTTCAAACCCTAAAAGGAAAGACTAGCCGGGATTAATTACACTCTACAAGTTCGCCAATCTTTCAGCCAGGCCAGTGTCGGTACTTTGAGGGAGGTTCCCCGTGCTTTCGCACGGACCTAATTACTGTAAACCTCGTTTTCCCAGAGGCGTAACCCCGTTGACACCTTTCTAGACACCTACTTGATCGGCTAATTGTAAAGTGCAAAACTCTCCCAGGAGTAACAATTACTCGCAGTGGGTATCGGGATCCAACTATCACATAGAAGGTATGCAATCTCATTGCAAGTTTCAACACTTGAAACTCCCGATAAAGGTTTTTACCCCTAGCACCTATGACCTTAACTATGGTCAACAAATCATAAGTACTAGTCAAGTTCTACCCGTCATTTCGTGATTAATTAGACCCACCCACATGACCCTTAACTAAGGTCAACAAAGTCACGCGACTGTCCTAACTAATCGCATCATATGCGGTGTAGGAAGACATCACTTAGCTACCGTACACTGTGCCTTGACTATGGTCAACAAACACAGCACGAATACTAAGTACTCTACTTCCTAAAATGACGGAGGGTTGCGGCTGGTTTTTGTGAAAACCTTTAACGCTTTGAACTTGATCTCGTTGCGGAATCAAATGGTTTTTAAATGGAATGTTTTCGAGGCTTTTCTAGTTTTGCTAAAGGGGTCACTCCCGGTGAAGGGATCGTCGGCCCTTTCCTCGTCGAATGAGGTGCGGGATATATCATATATATCACTGTGCAAAGCGGAAACTATAGAAGCGATCAAAGACAAACCGAGGGTTGTAGCATCTGCCAGTTATTGCTAAAGGAGTCACTCCCGGTGAAGGGATCTCGGTCCTTTCCTCATCGAATAAGGTGCAGGATGTTCTATAATGAACACCGCGATGCAAAGCAAGAACTGTAGCTACCTGTTTTATTTTGAAATTCGATTCCACAACATCAATTAGGTTTATTTTCTTTCATTAATCTCATTAATGAATATCCCATCATTTAAGTCCACCTAACCATCACAGATAAATATAACGTACGCTTATGCCATCCGCATTCGCCTCGATGTCCCGTCTGCACCGTTAGGTTAGGTAACTAACGACAGAGCGAGGCAGGGCTAGCGCGGGTGTAAAACATAAGCAACGTCTATATAATATATCATATATACTATATATAATATCTGTCACAGAACATCACATGATCTCATCACAGATAAATCACAGCAGAAGAAACATATGAAATATTGGATATACTAGGACGTCCGTGTTTTCAATACGAGCCAGTATAAAACACGGATTCCACGGTCATGATGAATAGCCAATCCCACACCCCAAGACCCCTACGAGAGCGGCAAGCAACCCTACCAATTCTAGGGTTAGGAGACCCGGACTCGACTCCTCGAGTTGGTCTCCCACTGGACCCCAGAACCCGGTTACTTGTGCTCCCCTCCTTGGGTCTATCCTAATGCGGAAAAGTAAATAATATACATCAACGGTGACAACTTCCGCAACCTGGAAGTGCCCCAATAAAAGAATATTACATACAAATTTTTACATGAATAAACATGAAAAACACTCATCTCACATAAAAAACCCCGGCTATTCAAACACGACGATCCAATATAACATATCCAGCAACACATAACATCACATGTCATCAACGTAAGTAAATATGTCCATCCCAATTGTCGTTGACATATAGCAACGAAACCGGCGATATCACATATTACACTTACGGTCACAGAAAAGAAAGTGTAAAACTACAACAGTTGGAATCCGCAACCACCTCAGACATCGCATGCCTGACCCAATGAATTCTTTAGACATCACATGCCTAACAATTATAAACCCCGCATTTTAGTCTCATTATCGAAAACTCTTTTCAATATCAAGTCGGGCAATTCAACAGGATTCCCGACATTCTGATCGAATGCTCGTCGCAAACTTTAGTAGACGGCCGCACCCCCGACGCCGTCGACAAAGTGCACCAAGGCGGAACACCGCTACCATGAGCACCCGAACGGATGCTTTCGGCGACGGGGTTCTCCTACAGTCACTTGGTCGGGGCTATGGAGTGAGGCTGTCTATCAAGTTTACCCGGCGAGTATCCGCGTACACTACGTGATTGCGACGGACTTTTGATCACATCAAAATTCCGTGGCAACCGATCAAGTGAGACTAAACTGCTATGTTTATAATATTCATTCCGTTATCTCATAACTATTTGTGAATTCCAATTATTGTATCACATTCCAGATAAATAGAAAATGCTAAACTTTTCGATCGAACAATCGAACACCCAAGTTTTCCCGATACAGCTCAACACATGAAATAAGTCTAACAACATTCAGTTCGTGCCTCAGTACCAACGGTCCAGCCGTAGAAGGGTCAAGCCAACGCCTCACATGTGGCACGCCGTACTGCCCCAAACCCGAAGGTTCAAAGGGCTGTTCAAGACGGTCACATAATCGAGTTAAGGTTTGTTGTCTTCTAGAGGGTCCATCGCGTTACTTGCACTACTTAGAACGTCGTTAAACTACGGAAAAATCCAACAATTGGAAATTTCCCGGCAGGGGAAAAATTGGGTATTTATATCCGGTCGAACTTTTTAACATATTCTAAAATTACCCGGAAAACCACACCGACAAAATTAGACAGTTCGATCGAATATACAGAGTTCCCAATACAAGCCAGAAAATAAAACTCTGGAATAAATATTAAAATAATCCTAGGAAACCCAGCACTACTTACTAAGAGTTACTGTGCAAACGTCGATGCACAAAACGACAAACTAGCCGCGGAACCGCCGCATGAGCATGCTCATGCCGCGGATCCGCGGTGACTTTAAGGAATCAGTACACCGAATTTTTCAGTAACCCTTACATTTTCCTGCTGAATTTTCTGGATATTTTTAATTTCGAAAAATCCACATTTTACAGAAAAGTCCAGAGAGCAATTTTCAAAGTCGGGTTTTGGGTCGATCGGACTTTTAACTCCGTCGGGACTTCGCCTAAGGCTCTAGCTAGGCTCTGATACCACTGTAGGGTTCCTAGGCACTCTAGTGAAGTCTCACAAGTGATCAAACATGCACAAATCAAATTTTACGGGTGCCTACAAACCCTAATACGGATCGTTTACTAGATATCTAGGCAAAGCAAGCAAGTAATCGAATTAAATGCTAGGGGAAAGTGACTACAACCTTTGTAGATCCGGTCCACCACTTCGTGAGCTCCACGATGATCTCCCTCCGCTGTCCAAATCGAACTCACGACTCTAGCATTGGCATCATCGAAGAATGGGCGGGCTTGATCGTCGGTTCGATGCCGAAGATGATCTACGTCGAGGCATCGCAACAACAAGCTCCAACTTCACCAAGCTTTGAAAACTTGTGAAGTAAACACCCTATACAACTTGGCAAGAGGTAGAGGATGAAGAAATAGGAAGTGGGTAGACTTTAGATTTGGATTTCTCACACTTTTTCATCAAACACCATTGATGTAGCAAGCTTTTTCTTTTGTTGAAGAAGAAGAAGAAGATGAAAAAGAATATGATAAGTCTTTTGTAAATGATAAATAAATCAATACTTATCATTTACTAACCCTTGGTTAGTTGTAGAGAATGGGCCATGGTTAACTAGAATGGTTAGGGTTAAGGATGAGACAAGAATGGTGACTAAGTCAAAGTTTCAAGAAACTTCAACTACAAACAAAACTAGCAACCATTCTTTTTCTCTTTACCTTTTTCTTTTTCCAAAATAAACAAAAGAATAAATAAATGAATAAGTAAATAAAAAGAAAACCCTAATCATAAACCTAACCATGGTCTAATTCTTTACACTAACCCTAGCTTGCATGTATCATCAAACATGATACAATCATGTGCACAAAATATATCACATATACAATGTGCACAAACCAAGTGAGTAAATCCATTTAAAGTGAACCTATACTAGTTAATGCAAAGTAATATATCAAATATATAATTATACATTCAATCATTAAATCAACACTTGATCCAATGATCCGGTCATATCGCATATAACCGGCTAGTATCCAATGTATCGGCTTATCGAATCAATCCTTGATTCGATAACTAGGTTATATCGCATACAACCATTCGACACACATTCATCACGAGAATGAAATACGGTATCACATACACGCATTATTCTCGGTCCCGCACATATCTCATATGCGCTCCTATTTCGTTTCGCTTGAGCCAGGAAACCTCTGTGTAAGACTCTAAAGACTTGTCAATACACCGGCAGCGGATGATGATCATATCAAACACCCATAAGCCGCAAGCGGTCTGCTAAACGTAACGGCCACCCGGGTATTGAGCGATCAGAAGATCGACGAGCAAGCCCGCTCACACTCCTGCGAATCCGACCAGTAACACTTACCATACAGTCCGGTCAGTTCATCTGATATGTCGC
Organism: Agapanthus africanus; assembly: GCA_030015575.1. NCBI lineage: Eukaryota > Viridiplantae > Streptophyta > Magnoliopsida > Asparagales > Amaryllidaceae > Agapanthus > Agapanthus africanus. The sequence goes on from JASDDO010000019.1 coordinate 786,088,272, forward strand.
ATATCTCGCCTAGGGGTGGTAAACGTCAGACCCCAATAGCTCGATAAGTCATGCCGACTTGAGGTCCATAACATTCGTGAAACTACTGATAACTCTTACCAGTATATCACTGCAACCCTGGCCAGGGATTTCCTGTTATGGCCAGTCGAGCATAGCACAACATCAACCCCCAATACCGGGAGAGACGAATCCCCTCCTATCGCTCATTGCCTCCATGTGAATCGGGACTGTACCCAAAAACCACCTGTTTGCACGACTCAGTAGAGCCGTGGTAGGGTGGAAATCAAAGCACAGTGGGAGACACACAAGACTCTATGACGATCTCGGGTCAACAGACTAAGCTGTACCAGTGTCACCAGAGAACTGCCATCTGACGTGAGGTATAATACCATCTGGGAGTTCTCGGCGAGTCCGTTCAGTGTACCCAGTCTCCACTGAGCACCCGCATACCATCTTCGATGTCAAACACCAATGGATATGGGATCATCCATCGTCCATCGCATGGGTCGAGAAGATATGCGCTAGTCTACTCTGGAATATCGATGCCCCGTCTCGATATTCCCACGACTAGGAACAATGAAGGATGTACTCATTGACTACCCAGGCCCCACTAGTATGATCTGCATCACAGTCCTGGAAGTCGAGTACACATCCTAAGGGCTTTATCAACATGTAATCAGAGAGACAGAAAGTATACATGTTAAGATAAAGAGCAACCAGATAGCGTACTATCATGTCGAGCAAGAAAGTCCTACCTATATATGTCCCAGCATCCACTACAATATACATCCAATGTACAGTAATGGCCTCTAGGGCATACATATAACTAACACTTCCATCCAGTTTTTCAGATGTTCACCCTGTATTCCATGTATTGATGCTTTGCAAGTACCTTCATGACCCTTCTCACATGATTCAACACCAGATCGTTTAGCCAAAGCGCGATCTTTCGTTCACCGAGCAGCCGGTAGTTATATTGGATCTGCAGGTGATGAAACTTCGGTCAAAAGTCTTGCCATATGTGAAGGTTCTTTGGCGTGGCCCAATTACTGAATAGGTCAATTAGGAAGACGAGGGCGAGATGCGGAAAAAATTCCCTCATCTCTTTAAAGGTACGTGTAGTAAGATTTTTAAATTCGGGGACCGAATTTCTATAAGGGGGGAAGATTGTAACACCTTAGAATGTGATTAGTGTTAATTAATGATAATGAGGGTTTAATAAAAAAGTTAACCGAAATAGTTTTCATATATTTTATAAAAATTAATTAATATTTTATTATTATTTGTTTTGGTTTGCACACACTTGTGCATGTTAACTTGAGGGTTATTGAGGTGTTAACCATGCTTAAGTTGCCATGGCACCCTAAACCAATTTTCAAGCCATGATTAACCCTTTTCTCTTAATATTTAGTTAGAGTTTATTCTTTGACTTGAGAGAGAGGGAGAGAGAGAGAGAGAGTTGACAATGAAGGTTGATGAGGTATGGGCAAGCATGTGAGTATTAATGAGGAGAGAGAAGGGCATGGCTCACTCCTAACCCTCATTTCCCTCATCCATCACTCATACACTCCCTCCTTCTCACCTCACTCTCTCATTCTCAATCATTCTCCTTCTCATTCCCTTCCCCAAACTGAAACCTACCTAGTTTCATCACTAAACGAAGCTAAATCTTTACTAAACTTCATTAAAACCCTTACAAAGTCAAGTTAAGCCTCTAGAGTTGACTTGGAGCATGGAAAGGTAGGGTTTTTGAGCAAGTTTGGTAAGGTAGTGATCTCTAACTGTTAACTAGGCCTTTAAGATGTTGTGTTGCTTATTAGTCGCTGTTTAGAACACTAAAGTTATAGTTTTTGTGCAATATCGTATTTTTGGTGATATATTGGAGTCTCTATAATCTGCTATCACTGCGTTAGGTTACTATAAAATTTAGCAATGTAGTAGTATTGTGTTAGAAGCCCTGAGTGTTCACCTGAAACCCGGACCCAACCCAACCTAGTTGACCCGGCGAGAATTGAGGAAATTCCGGCGTCGCCGGATTTATGGGGACCTGGGGAATTGTGGTTTTGAGGGTAGCTGTCTATAGGTTATCCTGGGTGTTTGGTACTGCTTGATTTTTATATAATGGGTGTAGGCAAAATCTGGGACCAGTTTGCTAGTTTCTAGTGTTTCGGCAACGCGCGTTACGGTATTCGACATGGTTCGCGTACTTTGTGTAGCTTGTTGCACTTAGGTTTGATTTAGGATGTCGCTATATACGTTAGCCACTAAGCTAACATTTGAGAGTTGTAGGAGTCGATGCATTGGTCTAAGCGTAGTTTATATGTATTATTGGATGGTTTCTAAGTTGCACTTGTTATGTTTTTTATGATATTAGGAGCGATTGCGGGGACTTCGGACACTACAAGGAAGGAAAAGCAGGTGGTTGGATTTACCTAGCTCGAGATCATCGGTGAATAGATTTAACATCTACGGGAGAATCGCCCGTATGGCGTTAAGCGTCGAGAGCTAGATATGATGTTATAGGCAGATGTTTATATGCATATGTGTTGATTGTGCATGAGCATCATTTGCATTCCATTACTTGTTGTACAATGACTTAGTACCTATTGGACACTGTACCATTACTGACGGTTCATGTCATACGAGCACTGAATTGTATGCCACACACACACCGTTGGTAATTACCATGACACGCATAACATATACATATATATGGTACTGCATTCGTTATTGACGTTGAGGCCGTTGTTCTTGTACCGCCTTACTAAGGGAATATGTATCGTACCGTTTTCATTATTATCATTAGTTAGACGTTGATTCTTTTTCTATTGCACATATGAATTGCATCATACATACATGCCTTTATGCATATACACATACCTTGCTATAGCTACATATACACCTTTATATGATGTTGCATTGGACTTTGGGGAATTTGGGAACCGCATGATATCTTTATAAACTTGATTCATTTAAAAGAGCGGTTTTCCCTTAATATGCTCTTATTACTGTTCTATGTTGCATACATCATATTTCATGGATTTACGCATTGAGATACTGATTTCATGTGATTTTTGGATTTGAGAACCGTGGTTATATTTCAAGAAAGTATACATTGTTTTGAAAACCCGGTTTCTCTTGATATGTTATTTCGATACTTCCACCATGAGTTTTCTCGGTTCGGAGATTGGTTTTCGAAACCTGATTCGAGGAGATGGATGGTCCGTTTGCGGGTTCATGGTGGACCCGGTATGGTACCCCGGGGCAAGAAAGGTATGTTGTGCAGTAGGCGATTAGCCTGGTAGAGGGACTACTATCTACCGGTGATTGTTTGGACCCGGCGGTTATCCGGAGGATACCGACCGGAGTTGTGAGATGGATATGGGCCGATCCGGACTGACGGAGCCTGAGTTATGTGGATTTACGTGTCGATGCTGGTGATTGGATGATGTTTCGTGTGTGCATTTTTAAAGGATTAATCAAAGAATAATTTTACCGTAATCAAGAACGGCGTCGCTTGGTAGCTAAACGGTGAGTACGGGTCGGTCCACAGGGATGTTGATTTCCTAATTTGGTCTAACGAGTTAATTCCAAACGGGGTGGATGGATTATCGCTAAAAACTAAAGTGATTTAAACTAGGATTAGAATCTTGTTAGGGTTAGGTTTAGGTTAAGTTTGGAAATTGAAGATTTCCTCACCACTTTCAATGCCCTAATTTAGATCTCTTTAGTTGTTATGGTAATAATTAATAAAGGGGATTAGTACGATCGGGAAGAAACGATGTTTCTTCCTCTAGGTTCTTATCCTTCCTTTCTTAATTATTACCCTAACCTCCATGGAAAATATACGCAACCTGTCGTTTATACTACGGTATCATCGCTACCTCGTGGGATAGGGTGCCGTAGGGAACGGTGTGTGTATGTATGCATGGAGTCCTATTAATTATATGTGATGGGAAAGAAAGGGGTGAGAGATTTTCATCTCTCATGCCTTCCCTATTCCTAACCCTAACAAGTGAGGAATTACTCACTCATTAGGGAATTGATTAACATTTTCTAACTATCTAACTAGGGCAGATAAGAAAAATTATACTAAGGCAGAATGAAAATTAACTAGGGCAATGAAATAAAAAACCTTACTTTATTTGATGGCTCTCTCCAAACATTTACACCGAATTTAGAATTCTGAATAGATGAAATAAAAAGAGTCATAACCTAAAAGAGATTTTAGGGTTTCTATTTATAGAACATAGAAACCCTAGGGTTACAATCGCGTCATATCTGCAATTACAATTTTACCCCCTAAGAAGATTAGTCAAAGCACCGACGCACCGCTATAACTTTTTGCACCGACACGGGCGACGCACGGCCGCGAAACCGCAGCCAGAACCCCTGTTTGGCCGCGGATCCGTGGCCATATAGGGAGCTTGTTGGATGCACATTCTAGAGATGATTTTGGTTGCATTTTTCTTCTCGTTTATTCACTTGGTTTCTCAGATTGTCTTCTAGATTTCTTCCAGATTTTTACAGTGAATAATGTCATGGACTTTACCGTTTGCTTCCTGTCGAAGTCTTGAATCTTACTCTGCCTTTGTGCTCTGTGAAATTGTCCATTAATCTTCGTTTATTTTCCAAACTGTAGGCTTGATCAAGATTCTTCCATTTGTCGGTCGTAGTCTCATTTTTGCATCGTCTTTTCATCAATTTCACTGTTTTTGTTCCGAGAACCTATAACCCGCAACTATGTAGCAGACATGGGTCAAAAGCATCTATTTATTTGTAAACTGAATAAGAATAGGGAATAAAATAATGCAAAATTATGGTATGAACAAATACCCCCAAACTTATCTTTTGCTCGTCCTCGAGCAAACTTAGTTTTTATTCTCGAAAAAGTCCTAGCCTCACTTTCGCAGGGAAACGCGATTGCACTGAGCTCGTGCAACAAGCCGTTAAACCTCTAGGTGTCCCTAGTAGGATGAGTGTTGTGTCCTGAGGGTTTTCAGCAGATACTACCCACAAAATCCTATCAATTCGGCTCATCGACTTTTATTCTCCAATTAGGTTTTCCAACAAGGAATTCTATTATCTTCGATTCAGAAATTATCCACTCGTATTTTCACGCTTCCTTATCATTTAACTTAAGATTATATATATCCTTGTGAATTTATTTAGCTTTTGGCATCTTTTAAGTTTTCCTTCTAGGGTTCTATCTCAACTTAGGAATTTTTATCATCTCTATTAAAGATATAAGTCCTATTTTTCATTCCTATCTCTTATCAAAATCCCAATCACATACCCCTACGTGTGTGTATATATCACCCCTACACTTGGAAATTCAATTCAAGCTCTTATACTCTTGTCCATCGTCCAAAGTATTTTTCAATTGGTGAATTTTTAGATGAAATTGCTAACACATTCTTCATGCGACCGTTAATATTTCTTGAGGTACCAACGACCGATTACAAAATGTGTTTGCACATTAAGTCGTAATTCCTAGTCTTGTAATCCCTAAGGTTTTTAGCAGTGACTCCCAAACCAGTTGGTCTAAGGCACTAGGTGATGAAGCACCCTCGCTAAATATTTTTTCTATTAATGCATCCTTAAGTAATCACAAAAACCAGTGTTTCATTTTTTTATTATCTCCTTATTCACACCTGTATTTTTATTTTTCTTCATACTAAGGACTTTAGACAAGAGCATTTCAAGGTCTCTTCTACTATTCCAAGTTTCAAGGTTCGTGTTTGTGCAATTTGTAGGGTATATATTTTCAGAATCTAGACTTAAGCTTAGGAATTATTTTTCAAACTTATACTTTAATAAAGATATCAATACTTTTCCCTTATTTTAACTTAGCCCAAGAAGTGAACTCGAAATTTGCCTATTTCTAAATAAACTACAAAGACATATACTTTCTACCGTTAAATTTTAAGAAAGGTAACTTTTTAGGGTTTTTAATTTACTAAGTTGAGGATCTAGTTTTTCCTAGCCAGTCAACCGTCATGTCAAACTTAAGTCAAATATGGCCAAAATTGAACTTTTCAATTTTTATAATTTTTGAAATTTTCAATTTTTTATGGGTTTTAAAATAAGTATGCAAATGCAAAAATATACACATGAATGCGAAGGAAGAAGGCTTACCGAGTATACCCCCAAACTTAAACTTGACAGTGTCTTCACTGTCAGGCTACATCAAGAGGGTTCAAGATGTCGGCACTCCCCTGTTTATTTTTTTTATAATTTTTTTTATTGTTAAAAGAAAACAAAATATATATACAAAAAGGTTCCCCCCAAACTTAAGTTAAAAGATGTTACAAGTCAATGCCAAACTTTACAAAGACCAAAAGTCAACACCAACCAGTTGAAAAAATTATTTGTGTAGAGTATCGGTCGGTGGAAAAACATGTTGTACCGAGCCAAGAAGAATTGGGGAAGAGATAAGTGATGTTATGAAAAGTGTTTGTATGTGCGTGGAAGTGAAGAGATAGGAGGTGATGATGAATCAAAACGAGAATGGGAATGATCAGAAATCAGTGGAATATTGGCATTCTCGTAGCTTATTAAAAGAAAAGGGAGTGGTTCAACTTCTAAAGGAGGAGGTTGATTATCCACACAATCCCCGAGATGTTTCAGTGGATCCTTTATTGACTTGGCATCATCCATCATATGCATATGATATTTAATTATGAGGGAACTAATCTCCTCGATGTCAGCCATAGTCCAGCCGAAAACTTGCCGGTTATCTTGTAGGACCATTGAAAGGGCTTCTCTTGCTCGAGAGCTAGAGATGCCGATATGATAACGGGAAAGGTCTCATTCTCACCTAGATAAGCGTATTTAAGGTGAGACGGCAAAGGCTTGAGTTCGAGTTTCAGAAGCGAAACAATTGAAGGTAAAATTGGGGAGGCTATCTCGAACTCAAAGGATTCCAACAATGGTTCGAAATCACTGCAAACAACCGAATCGGATGGTTCAACTAACTCATCCAAAAATTCAAAGGACTCATATTTGGGCGGTGAGTCGTCAAAATCGTCTGAAAAAATGAAACATTCATAATCAATATCGGTTGTGCCAACTGTGTTAGATTCAAGGAGGGACGCACTAGTGGCGTCAAAACTGTTATCATCAAACAGAAATTTTTCAAGCTCACAGTCATTCTGCGTGATTTCGTGAATCGAGCAAACTTCTCGTGTACTAGTTTTAGGCACGGAGGGCAGACTTCCTATCTTGTAAATATTGAACTCACTAGACATCTTCCCGAAGGATAAAGTCATAGAGCCATTGCGACAATTTATTACGGCATTGGAAGTGGCCAAAAATAGTCGACCGAGGATCACCGGAATTTGGTTCCGTGGGTTAGCAACAGGTTGTGTGTCCATAACAATAAAATCAACGGGGAATTTGAAGTCCCCTACTTTGATCAACACATCCTCTAACTCACCCTTAGGATGGGTGATTGATCGATCAGCCATTTGGAGAGTACAATGAGTAGGTTTCAACTCTCCAGCACCTAATTGCTCATACACGGAGTAGGGAAGCAGGTTAACACTAGACCCAAGATCTAAAAGTGCTCGATTGATGTTCTTATACCCAATTGTTATTGAAATTGTAGGACAGCCAGGGTCCTTTCATTTTTGGGGTAAGGGTTGAGATTGGTTAATAGCATTGCTCACGGTACTAGCCACTAGCACTTTATTGGGTATTTGAGACTTTCTCTTCGAGGTGCATAAGCCCTTTAAGATTTTCGCATAAGAAGGGACTTGTTGGATTGCATCCAAGAGAGGTATATTTATGCTAACCTGTTTAAATAACTCCACAATCTTCTCCATTTGTGAAGTTGGTTTATTGGATCTCAACCTGTTTGGAAATGGAACATTTTGAAAATCTGTTGAGTCTAATTTTTGTGGATTAGATTGCGGAGTTGGAACGGATCCCAGTGGTGGTGTATTCGTGAAGTGAGAAGTGGGTCCGTGCAAACTAGAAGAAGTAGAGCCTTGTGAAGAATGAAGAATAGGCTCTAATGAAGAAGATGAAGAAGAAGACGAAGAAGAAGAAGAAGGTGAAGAAGAACCACCGGCAGGGGTGTCATTACTAATACCCATGTTATTTTGCAACACTCTTCAGGATCTCAACGTGGTCACCGCATTTACATTATGATTTTGATGTTCATATGCGACATGTGCGTTGTGTGTGTGACCGGGATTTGGTAATGGTTGAGATAGAAGCTTTCCCTTTTCTCGCTCGCTTAACGCAGTAGTTAGTTGTGCAATTTACACTTCAATTGATTTGATACTTTGGTCATGTGAAGCATTGTTATGCACCAAAGACTGAATGGAAGTCTCCAACCTTACCGTGGATTGTGTAGATTGTTTTAGAAACGCATCTAGACTTCTTTCTAGAGAGGTAACCTTATCATCATTCGGTTGAACAAAATTGTTAGGCACAAAATTGTTCGTTTGATTTGGGTAAGCTTGTGGTTGGAAAGGTAGCTGGTATTGAGTTTATTGGGGTGCTTGTTGTTGTGGAGGAGGAGGCCTTTGAAAGTTGTTTCCTTGGAATTGTTGATTTTGATTCTAAGCAAAATTTGGGTGACTCCTCCAACCCGGATTATAAGTTAAAGAGTATGGATCAATTTTTTGTCGTTGCTGAAATGCAGCATTGACTTGATCTTGTCCTTGAACATGTGGATTGTAAGGACACTCTTCGGTAAGATGTGATGGATCCGAACAACAAGCGCAAACAGTTCGTGGGGGTAAAGCAGGGGCAGGAGAAGGCGATGAGATTTTGGTCTCAATTGCTTCTAGCTTTTTCGTAAGTGCGGCCATTTCGGCCTTCATTGCTATCGACATATCTAATTGATGTATGCCTACCCTAGACTGACCAACAGAAGAAGATGAGATGGTCTTAGTGCTTTCCCACTGAAGTATTTGTTCAGCAAGATCCTCGAGAAACTGCCAAGCTTCCTCACTAGATTTGGTTAGAAAGTGACCCTAACAAATGGTTTGCAGCAACTGCTTTGTTGCTGGGTTCAATCCCTCGTATAAAGTTTGGCAAATTTTGCCAATTCTCGATCCCATGGTGAGGGCATTGAACAAGTAGATCTTTAAATCTTTCAAAACAATTCCAAAAGGGTTCGGAAGGAAGCTGAGAAAATTGAATGATCTCATTGCGAATTCTCGCGGTCTTGTGATGTGGATAAAACTTTTTAAGAAAAGCTTTAACAAACTCTTCCCAATTTTTAATTGAATGTGATGCTGTGCTGTATAACCATTTCTCGGCTAAGTCACATAAGGTGAAAGGAATGACCCTTAGCCTTATAGCATCATCTGAAAGTTGGGTTGTTTTCATCATTGCGCAAACGTTTTGGAATTTGTTTATGAAGATATAGGCATCTTCGGATTCCAGTCCATGAAATTTTAGCAACATGTTGATGAAGTGGGGTTTGATCTCAAAATTGTCCCCATTTGCCGGTAGGAGTGAAAGACAAGTAGGTAAGGCGGTGCAGACAGGGTAGAAAAGATCCTGGAGCGCGATTCGTTGGGGCGCTTCAACAGGAGGGTGTTGTGGGTTATTCGCACCTAACGGAGGTGGAATCAGTCCCGTGGGTAAGGTGTTGTTAGGATTAAATCCCGACATCTCCTTAGAAGACGAAGAAAGTGAAGGTGAAGGTAAGGACGTGGAAGGAATTTCGACTTCGGAGTCGAAAGCGTCGTCGGTTGTTACCAACGAGACACGGACTAATCGGGCACTAGTGTCCCTAGTCCAACCGGACATACACTAAAGAGATAGTGTAGTCAAAAAGGTGAAAAACAGAAGGTGGGGGTAAGAAAACGTCAATGGAAAGAAAGTGGGTGTAAGTGGGGTGCACGGATTTCTTAGCGACAAGTTGCAAGTTTTTGTAAAATTTATCCTTTTTTCTTTTTGTGTTTTTTTTATGCGGAGCTTTTTGCAAAAAAAAATTTCGATAAAAGGCTTAGACACACGTTCAATCAACCACAAATGCACAATCAGGCCTAGATCTAGGGTTACCTAGGTCAGCTAGACAGCTCCTATCTGTTCTAAAGGGCAAGAGGTAGGACCTCAAACCGCCTCCTCACCGCCAATTGTAGCCAGGTAAACACAAGTAGAGAAAGGAGGGATCCGCTCACGAATCACCTTGAGACGGGCCTTTTAAAGTTACCTTTCACTACCTGTCTAGCCTAGGCACCACAAAGTCAGATTAGGATCAACGGTCGATGCTTACAACTATTCCTTTGTCCTATTGAGCGCGAAGTCCTTAGGGCTGAGTCTAATATTTTTTAATTAATTGACGGTCAATGCAATATGCCTTATGTGATTTCTGGGATCCTGGGAAGGGTGATGAAATCCCCACCCAATCTGGATTGGTTTCAAGCCCCTTAAAGTCCGATTAAATATGCAAAACAGTAAACAATCACTTGCAAACAATTTTTAGCGCGGCACAAAGAATCCTGCAAAAGATCAATTATTGGAAGGAGGAGAGATTTTTAGCACAAAGAATCCTGCAGGCAAATTTTACAGAGGAGATATCAGGGGGTTCAGAGCAGGAGAAAGGAAGCTTACAGCGCTTTTTTAGATGATGACATCACCTACAGAACCGTGGTTCCGCCGCCAAAGTTGTCCTCCCGCCGCGGTTCCGCGGTATGTTGGTTGGTTTAGGTCCCGAGGATTTTTCTGCTGCTCTGTTCTTATTTTCCTCTGTTGTTCAGATCTACCGTTTTCTGTTTTGATCTTTGTATTTTTCCAGATCCGAATTCGTTCGTCAATCCTGCAAAATTCACACGAAATACCCTTCAAACAATAAAAAGATGATAAATTTTTTATTTTTTATTTTTATTTTTTCAGTTTTTATGATTTTGTTTAATTTTATATTAACCCGAAATTGCAAAAAGAAAATACTACGTCATCCCCGGCAATGGCGCCATTTGATTGGATGACGTTTCGCGTGTGCGTTTTTAAAGGATTGATCAAAGAATAATTTTACCGTAATCAAGAACGGCGTAGCTTTGTAGCTAGCCGGTGAGTATGGGTCGGTCCACAGGGATGTTGTGTATTTCCTAATTTGGTCTAATGAGTTAATTCCAAACGGTGTGGATGGATTATCGCTAAAATCTAAACTGATTTAAACTAGGATTAGAATCTTACTAGGGTTAGATTTAGGTTAAGTTTGGAAATTGAAGATTTTCTCACCGCTTTCAATGCCCTAATTTAGATCTCTTTAGGTGTTATGATAATAATTAATAAAGAGGATTAGTACCATTGGGAAGAAACGATGTTTCTTCCTTTAGGTTCTTGTCCTTCCTTTCTTAATTATTACCCTAACCTCCATGGAAATCATATGCAACCGGTCGTTTATACTACGGTATCACCGCTACCTCTTGGGATAGGGTGCCGTAGGGAGCGGTGTGTGTATGTATGCATGGAGTCCTATTAATTATATGTGATGGGCAAGAAAGGGGTGAGAGATTTTCATCTCTCAAGCCTTCCCTATTCCTAACCCTAATAAGTGAGGAATTACTCACTCATTAGGGAATTGATTAACATTTTCTAACTATCTAACTAGGGCAGATAAAAAAAATTATACTAAGGCAGAAAGAAAATTAACTAGGGCAATAAAATAAAAAACCTTACTTTATTTGATGGCTCTCTCCAAACATTTACACCGAATTTAGAATTCTGAATAGATGAAATAAAAAGAGGCATAACCTAAAAGATATTTTAGGGTTTCTATTTATAGAACATAAAAACCCTAGGGTTACAATCGCGTCATATCTGCAATTACAATTTTACCCTCTAAGAAGACTAGTCAAAGCACCGACGCACCGCCACAAGTTTTTGCACCGACACGGGCGACGCACGGCCGCGGAACCGTGGCCAAAACCCCTGTTTGGCCGTGGATCCATGGCCATATAGGGAGCTTGTTGGCTGCACTTTCTAGGGATGATTCTGGTTGCATTTTTCTTCTCGTTTCTTCACTTGGTTTCTTAGATTGTCTTCTAGATTTCTTCCAGATTTCTACAGTGAATAATGTCGTGGACTTTACCGTTTGCTTCGTGTCGAAGTCTTGAATTTTGCTATGCCTTTATGCTTTGTGAAATTGTCCATTGATCTTCGTTTATTTTCCAAACTGTAGGCTTGATCAAGATTCTTCCATTTGTCGGTCGTAGTCTCACTTTTGCATCGTCTTTTCATCAATTTCACTGTTTTTGTTCCGAGAACCTGTAACCTGCAACTATGTAGCAGACATGGGTCAAAAGCACCTGTTTATTTGTAAACTGAATAAGAATGGGGAATAAAATAATGCAAAATTATGGTATGAACAGCTGGACACGGGTTTTCATGATGTTTCGAGTGTCGATGTTGGGTACTCAAGTTCCATGAGATTTATGGATATGAGGGCCGATCAGAGTGACAACGCCTGAGGTATTAGGATTTGGGGTGTCGTTGATGGACACCGGTTTTTCCACGATGATGATTCATTGATGATGATTATGTTTTATCCCCCACTCAGGTTTATTTGATATGCATAGTTTCATGCAGTCGTAGTATCTTGATGGTGTACGTTGATCATGATAGCTGCATATCCATATTGCCTTACTTAGGCTATTAGATTGCATGTCATAGATTATCGTTGTTCGTGCATACTTATGATTATCTGTATGATTTTATTTACTATTCACTAGTTGACAACTCACCCCCGTTGTGCCACAGTGTTTTGCAGGTTTGACCCTCAGAGTAGTCGCGGCAGGGCTCCTTATTGTATCTATTTCTGCGGATACCGCTACGGTTGGCTGTGAAGCTTTTTGGTGTAGGTGGATTTGCGGTTATCCGAACACATCTATTGTTGTAACATTTAAAAAAAATAAAATATTATTTTTGGGAATTTTTGTAATTAAATAATAAAATATTGAATATTTTAATAAGGCGATATAATTAAATACCGATAAATTGGGAAAAATTTGGAAGATTATGGAAATTACTAAAAAGAGGGTTCTTTATGTGATTTATGAAAATTATGAAATTTTACGACTTATTATACACTAATTTTGTGCTAATCGCGATTAAAAATCGCTAATCGGGCTTTAAGCGTGTTTTGTGCACATGACATGCACATGTCATTTTAACACTTGTTACATTTTTCCTACATGATTTTTAGGTGTATGGTTATTTGTTTTGGGTTTCCTATTGCAAAGAGAAGAAAAGAAAAGAAAAAGGGAAAACATTATTATATGAAGCATGGGCATGAGAGAGAGAGAGGGTGAGGGGTCAAAGTTAGGTCTTGGCCATTCCTTCTCTTCTCATTTTCTTCATCATCCTTGCCTCCTCCTCTCTCATGGCAGCACCCCCTTTTCCTTCCTCTTCAAAACCGTCACTTCATCATCAAATCTCCATCAAAACCCCACTCCCACTTCAAAAAAAATGTGCACAAGCTCTCAAGCTACTCTTTGGACCAAGAAAGTTTGTGTTTTGGCGCTGTAAAAGATTCATGAGTGCCAAATGAGGTAAAGCCCTTCACAATTAGTGTAGTATTTCTTGTGCTTAAGCTTCTATTCAAGTTTAAAATCGTTTAAGTGGTGTTTGGGTGAACTTTGAAAATTCTAGTTAGGGTTTAGGGTGTGTTTTGAATAGAGATTGTGTAAATGAACTCTTGTGGTGACCTTAAACCCCTCCCTATTGATAGAAACTAGACCAACCCAACTGAAACCCAAAATACGGTTTTACAGAAACTTAACATGTCGGTTTGTGAGGTATTGGTGTGTGCAGGGAAATCTGGGATGACCTGGGAAAATTACGAGATGAGCAAACAACCACTGCAGACTAGAATTGACCCTAGGAACCCCCTGTAGAAATACGAACCACAGAGGAGCCCCCAGGGCAGGCGAACTCAGAATTTTTGGGGAGGGGCTCGGCCACTTGGTGAGGGGTAGGATCCAGGTTGCTTCAGTAGGTCACATACATCCTATATATCACCCAAGTGTTGTTTTGGAACATTGTTTTCACCGTAGACAAAATCTGGGACTATTTCCTTGTGTTGCTGCTTTGATTCGAGTTATGGTTTTGCGAATTTTAAGTTTTGAATTTTAGTATTTGTGCTTTATCTCGATCACGTGACGTTTGTACGTCTATATCGAGTGATATCGGGTTAATTTGCAGGAGTAAACCATAGGTTTTGACCTATGTGAGTTCCGCATGTCGTTTTGGTTTCAATTTGGTTTTATTGCGATATGATACGTGTAACATATAGGTACCCCCATGATGATTCGGGACGATGAAGAAGATGGTGGCGATATCGACATCGGCAAACAAGATTAGGTGAGTAGATATATATCTACGGGGGAAGTCGGGTGGACGGCGTATAGCACCCCCGAAGTTCGATGTACAGTATGCTATATATATACTATATGTATATGATATCTTTTATGTGAGACATGGATATTCAGGATATGGTTATGTGTTCATGGATTAGTTTAGTATTAGTTGGGAAACCCTAGAGTAGTTGTTACACCCACACACGCACACACATACTTGCATATATTTACTTTATTACCTGTGCGTATATGGGGGTATGTATATATATACACACATGGGTATGGGACTATGTATATATATATTTACACATATACATATACGGGATTATGTGGATAGTGCTTGGGATTGGAGATGAGTCGATGAGTTTGGGCTTGAGGCCGTGAGATCGGTGATGTGATGTGGATCGTATTTTGAGATACGGCACGATGTTTTAGCGGGTCCTTTGACGTGGTGTTTTCATACACACGCATGCATATACATATATGGTATCAGTATTGTACTAGACGTAGATCAGTACCCCAAGATCATGATATTTGATAAAGAGGATACCAGATGAATAATGTGATAAATGTGACATTTGACCCGTACCCAGATTTGGGAGACCGTACGACGGATTTACCGTACGAGCTATATATTGATGATAGATCCATACTCTTGACTTGAGGATGTCATATTATAGATATTGTATCGTATGGGATACTTTTGAGGCGGGCTCACTGACTGTTATATTTATATATATATATATGTATGTATCGACTCGGATGTTAGGCGGTTTCCTTGCCTTTCGATCAGCCTGTTTAGTTTAGCCCGGTAGTTTATTTGTAAATGAAAGATTAGATTCGAGTCATACCTATTTCAAAACTAACGAATCGTGAGTATTTTTAAAGACAGGCCAAGGGATTCTACGGATATTTCAAAGGACATACATTTTCTTAAAAACACCATAGTCCCTATTTTCTAAACACAAAATTCGTATTATTTCAAATGGAAACACTGTACGACTCATACTTAGATATATGTAGATTCGTTATTATTGTATTTGATATTCAGCTCCCGCATATTCTTGCTGCTCGCATCGCATTGCATGCTTATATTATGTTTTCATATGTTAATATTGAAATCCTGCGGTCAGGACACCAGCACCATTACCGATGATGCGTATGTTCCACATACACTTACTTGCCGGCTCACACACATCATCGTCGGTAATTGCTATGTCACGTACACTTTAGAGAATATTATTTCATTGATATAGCTTGTTAGCTGATAGTTTCGACATGATATTAGTGTACTTGCTTTATATGTCAGGTTAGACGTTTCACTCATTACTTGCAAATTCATGCATATTATTATTCACTGTTATGCAGTATTATGAAGTTTTATGCCGATATACTGATTATTTACTGTCGATTCTTGGATTCCGGATTTTTATGAGATTCCTGGATTTTGGAGAAAATCGCAAGAATATATATAAACTTCTTTCTCACTCTTTCTTTTAAAATGAAAAGTGCGGTTTTCTCGTGATGTATGAGTCGTCCACCATGATGTTTTCTCGGTTATGAGATGGATTTCGAGACCCGATTCGAGGAGTTAGATGAACCGTCTGCGGGTACATGGAGGACCCGGTAAGGTACCCCGGGGCAAGAAGATCGAGGTGTAGACGATAAGCCCGGCAGGGGCAGACTGCCTACCGGTCATTTTACCTGGCGCGTCGGATATCCGGAGGATACCGTTCATGGTCGTGTGATTGATGATAGGGGCTGATCAGGACTGACGAAGCCCTAGATAGTGAGATTTGAGACACTGAGATTTTGAGATATTGAGATTTGATGATATAGGCCAGTCCGGATAGCCGAAGCCTGAGATATTGAGATATTGGGATTTATGTTTTGTGTCGATGCTAGACACTGATTATGTTGATTTTATTGATGATACCTCGTTTTAAATATGCAGAAATCTCACTAAGTTATGAAAGAAGTTTCTTCATTTACATGTATT
This sequence comes from Agapanthus africanus, assembly GCA_030015575.1. Lineage (NCBI taxonomy): Eukaryota > Viridiplantae > Streptophyta > Magnoliopsida > Asparagales > Amaryllidaceae > Agapanthus > Agapanthus africanus. The sequence continues at coordinate 786,104,595 of JASDDO010000019.1, forward strand.
CTGTTTTCATGCATTCATACCTCATTCATATGATATGTTGTTACCTGAGGCACTGACACGAGCACATGGGATTACACTTATGTATAGATGTTTACCCTTGCCACCTTTTCTTGCTTTAGACTTATCATTTGAGGTTATACATATTATTGATCGTATTGACCTAGGATTGTGTCATATATACGATTTCTGCTCGGTGATGTTTTCTACTCACGAGTTGGCAGCTCACCCCCGTTGTGTTACAGTTTCTTGCAGGTTTTGCCGTACAGGTTTCGTTACGGCTTTGCTGGCACACTGCTTCCTTTCTGGGTGATTGCTTTGGTAGGTGGGTTCACTTGTATCGTTACCACTATTGTACCTTTATTTTATTCAGTTGTATCTAGTGACTCATCAACCAAATTTGTATATTTATTCAGACTTAGAGACCAGTGATGTATATTCTTTCGAATTTAGAGTCGCGCGTTGTATTATTTTGGATTTCATGTTGTTTAGAGTTTTCCTTTCAGTTTTGATCCTCGCCTTTCGGCGTTGTATATTATATTGCTTGCGTGGTTGTGACCGTCGATTGACGATGTAATACCCTAGTTCATTTATCCCAATTCCAGGTCAAGTATTTACTTATTTATGGTAGTTTCTTGGTTTACTGTGTTTTGGGTGCGAATAGTATTTTGACATTTGTATTTATATTTTACCCGACCCGCTTGCTTGAAACCTATCTTGATTCATATTTATGATTTATCCTGACCAGTTACATGGATTCGTGCATTTTCATTTTTACTGCATACTGGCATTTTATTTGGCATCTGCATTTTTTAATATAACATTTAAAGTCAAGTAAAATATTTTAAAAATATCTAGCATGGCCTGCATGATACCCCTGACCCTGTCGTAGCATCCGCGCATCTTGTTTTCGTCCCTTTCGGTGAAACAGACTTGTTTGGATGGCTACGCGCACGTACGTGCATCCGTTCTTGGGGGTATGCATTTTTCGTTATCCGGACATTCATTTTTTTATTTTGGTCGACATGTATATTTTTCGTATTTTAAAACTGAATTTTAGACCCGACCCGAGCATGTTTTGGACTATGCTTGTATTTACCAGAATATCAAATTTTATTTATATAATATTAATTTTATAAAATGATACAAATTAAAATTTAGTTAACTAATAAAAGATTTTTTAAATTTATATCTAAACTAATTTCCTAACAAACTAACAACCCCTCTCTCTCTCCTCTGCATATATATATATTTATATATATTTTGTTTATTTATTTATTTTCTTTCCCTATTTAATACACAGCCTCTTCTTCTTCTTTCTTCTTTCTTTTTCTTGATCTTGTTTCTGGATTCCGGTGATCACCGCCGGAGCCGTGCTCGTCGCTGACGATCCGAGTGATCCAGTGAGCGTACCTGACTTGCGCGATCACCCTCATGCGTTGTTTGGAACCATTCCGTGTACCGTGCGCGTGTCGCGACATTTCGCCGACGAAGGACGTTCCATACACATCCGTTCTTGTTCCGTCTAGGCAAGTTAATCATGCTACATGCTATATAACTCATTATATTCCTATTAAATAAATATCACACCTATATTTTAAATCAAGCATCCCTTGTTTCATATTACAGCCTTTCGACGTTCCGTTTACATTTGTATAGTGCATTTCAGATTTAGGGCATGCAAACCAATCTTAATTACATGCTACATTACTTTAGACGCATCTATTTTAACAAATGGAATACCTGTATTTAAAATCATGCACCCCATGTTTAGTTTTATAACTTTTCGATGTTCCGTTTGCATCCATTCATATCATTTCAGATCTAGGTTATGAAAACTTATCTTGTTACATACTATACTATCATATACTGCAACTAATTGAATAGTTACATTTCATATTGCTTAGTTATATATTTCGCACTTGTTAGTTTATCATTTTGCGATTATGTGATACCAGAACAGGTTGAAGCTGGACTTCGTACGGACTTGTTAATTCATGAAGATGGTTCGTTACGATATGGTGGCCGTTTGTGTGTGCAAAAAAGAGATATTCACAAAGAAGTTTTGAAGGAGGCGCACAGTTCTGCATATTCCGTACATCTAGGAGGCAAGAAAATGTACCGTGATCTACGACAGCATTTCTGGTGGGAAGGCATGGAAAGAGAGATTGCCCGCTTTGTTGCGAAGTGCTTGGTGTGTCAGCAAGTTAAGGCTGAACATCAAAGGGTAGCTGGTTTATTACAAGGACTTCCGATTCCTCAGTAGAAGTGCGAACATATAACCATGGATTTCGTGACAGCTTTACCGTGCAGTCCAAAGGGCAACAATGCAGTTTGCGTGATTTTTGATCGATTGACCAAGGCAGAACATTTCATACCGTTTCGAGTTGGTCAGTCAACGGAAACGTTGGCGGAACGGTACATGCAGGAGATTGTGTGATTGAATGGCGTACCTGTAAGCATCATTTCTGATCGTGATACCCGCTTTTTGTCTCACTTCTGGAAGAGCTTACAGGAATGTTTGGAGACGCGATTGAAGTTTAGCACCGCTTATCATCCTCAGACGGATGGCCAGTCGGAGAGAACAATCCAAACTCTTGAAGATATGTTGAGAGCTTGCATGCTGGACTTCAAGGGTTCGTGGGAAGATCATCTACACTTGGTGGAGTTTTCGTACAACAAAAGCTTTCAGGCGACTATTCAGATGGCTCCATTCGAAGTATTGTATGGTCGCAAGTGTCGCTCATATGTTTGTTGGGACGATGTTGGAGAACAAAGATTGTTGGGACTGGATTTGATTGTGCAAACCGTGGAGAAAGTTAATACTATCCGGAATTATATGAAGGCGGCACAAGATCGGCAGAAGTGTTGGGCCGATATATCGAGAAGACCTCTAGAGTTTGCTGTTGGTGATCTGGTATTCTTGAAAAGATATCACCTACTAGAGGAGTGATTCGTTTTGGGAGTCGAGACAACCTTAGTCCTCGATTCGTGGGGCCTTTCGAGATTTTGGAGCATGTTGGAGAAGTGGCTTATCGATTGGCGTTACCACAATCTTTGGCGAATGTTCATGACGTGTTTCATGTATCTCATCTCCGTAAGTATGTTCGAGATGAAGCACACGTGCTAGATCATTCGGAGCTGACTGTAAGAAAGGATTTGAATTTTGAGGAACGACCGATGTCGATTGTTGATCGAAGAGAAAAGGTCCTTAATAACAAGGTTATCCCTCTCGTACTTGTATCTTGGGGAAATCGCTCGCATGGAGAATCGACTTGGGAACGAGATGAAGAATTCGACAGAACTTTCGACACCTAAAACTGTAGATTCGTGTTGTTTACCTTTTCTTGTCTTGGGAATTTCGAGGACGAAATTCTTTTTGTAGTTGGGTACAATGTAATACCCTAGTTCATTTATACCAATTCTAGTTCAAGTATTTACTTATTTATGGTAGTTTCTTGGTTTACTATGTTTTGGGTGCGAATAGTATTTTGACATTTGTATTTGCATTTTACCCGACCCGCTTGCTTGAAACCTATCTTGATTCATGTTTATGATTTATCCTGACCTGTTACATGGATTCGTGCAATTTCATTTTTACTGCATACTGGCATTTTATCTGGCATCTGTATTATTTAATGTTATACATTTGAAAATATTATAGTTTACACATGAAACGTCGTTGAAAAGCGGATACGACAAATCTGAAATTCACTGTACACCTTACCTTATAAAATTCATTATAAATCATAGAAAAATCATTAGTATACGTTCTTTAGTTCGTTATGAAGCTAACTCAGAATACTATAACTCTATGAAATATTTACTTGCAAAATAAATTGTTTAAATAATGTAAAATGCAAATGAAAATATCTCTAAACTGCTGTCCAGGAAAATTCCAGTAGAAAACTTTCAATTTCGAATGTTCATAACTTTTTGTAGGAACAACCTGAGATACTTCAACTTATAAAAATGAAAACCTTATTGAATTATCTTTGTTTTGGTATAAAACACGTCCCTTTTAGAGAAAGTTTGTTATTTTTAAGCTATTTTACAAATCAGAGTGTCGCTGAATTTCTGAACGGAACTTTCTTGTGCATGGTTGATCAATACCACTTTTATAGTTATTAATCGGTTTGAATATGTTATACATTTCAATATTATTATATCAATATCTATTTAATAAATAATGGTGCTTGTGTTTTAATATTCAGCAAATTTTACCGATTTACAGTTTTATAGTATCTGTCTGTATCCGTATGGTTTATTACATATCTAGTTAGACGCCGAGACCATATTATTTCATGTTACTGTTGTATTAGTGCACCATGCGTGATAATGTGCATCCTACATAGTCATGATGTAACCCCTGATTGATATTTGTGCATCCATGCTTTTATTGTACATCCGTACTTTCACCTTGATTCAATACTTGCTACAGTTTGATTATGAGCACCCACTCGACACTTGTGCACTACCTGACATGACCTGATACACTACTACTGACATGACTTGATACATGTGCACTACATGACATGACTTGATACATGTCCACCACCTGACATGACCTGATGTATCACAGCTTGACATGTTACCTGATCTTATTACTAATGCCGACAATCTTGACCTGTTGTCCCTACGGACATTTCCTTTTCCTGCTTGATCCTGTGTTGGCATTAGTCTCAGATTTATAAATACCTGTCTTACACACATGATTTAGGGGCATGGGGAAATCAAGAATGTAGCTGAACGTAACTCAAAGGGCTATTACATCATTTTACCGTGGTCCCGTGGGGAATGAACGGGACATAGACTTACAATCTATCTTATCATTTTACTGTGGTCCCGTGGGGAATGAACGGGGCATAGACCGCTGGGTTACGATAAGGATTACATTAATTGATTTCGAATAAGTTTAGAGTAGATAACCCTATAGCACAGTTTAGACTACTCACTGCACGTCATCTGTTTATATCCTGTTCACTGATCTATATTCATGTTACTGTTTACTTGTTACTGATGACTTGTTACTGTTCATAGTCATGCCTGCATGTCTTGCTACCCCCTGATTATGTTATTGTTGATATTATGACGCACTGACGTCTGGATTTTGCATGGCCCAGATCCTCTACCTTTGTCGCAGGCTGATCAGGAGTGTTTCCACCGTCAGGCCGAGCAGTGAAGATCCTGTTAGTATCCAGTTAGTTTAGTTATTTCCGTACTTTCCATATGTTACTATTTATTGGATTTATTGCTTCCGCATATTATTTCTTGACTCGTTTATTCTGGCTCATGAACATGTACTAGATAGTTTATTTTATTTCTACTGTTCTTGATATCTCTAGACAGCCGTAATGTGACTGTGGAGGGATATTTCCTATCCACAGGTAGCATGGTTGGCTCTGTCACGTGCCTATCTTAGTGCACTCTGGGAAGAGGGGTGTGACATGGTTTGTTTGGTATCAGAGCCATAGGATTTAGGTTAATCAGATTTGATTCTTTTGTAGTTGGGTATTAGACCCAATACACGAATCAGAAAATCCGTGATTAGGAACATGTCCTGCCACATTGTTATCATGATTCTTGAATCATATCTTTCTCTTGACCCCTGTCCTGACGATATGCAAACAACTTTGCATCTTGGCTTGAATCCTTTTGGTTCCTTATTGTTTCTCTCGTCCTATTCTATTGATTCTGATACTAGGATTTGGGCGACTTGAACGGAGTTATGTGATTGTAACTATGAACTGTAGCATGGTTACAATGCGGTACTCTATTTAAGTAACTTGGAATTCTAGTCTTGATTCATTTCCTGGTTTTATGATCGTTATATTAGCTTGCTTCTCTCGGTTTCATTGCTTACCAGTTCTTGTTTTATCGCCAGCTTGAATCATGTTTACCGTGCTTAATCTTCTTCAGTATCTTGGTTTCGGATGAAGTCATTTTGGTATCCTACTTGTTCATGTTTTTCCTGCATTAGTATTATACAATTCTGGTGCATCCCATTGTTATGAAGCTGTCTTGGAAATTGATGGTCTCACTTTCCACGCTCACATTGATTGTAGGGCAAAGAAAGTGATTTTCCAGATTCCCGGACATCCGGAGTTTGTTTTGCTGGAGGTAGCAGTTCTGTCGGGCTAGTTGAGTTTAGGGCTAGGCCGAAAAGCAATGTTCTTTCGTCAATGGAAGTTGATATGGAGGAAGCGCCGGCTGTAGTTCGAGAGTTTATGGACGTGTTCGAGGACATCTCGGGTTTACCGCCAAAACGAGATGTGGAGTTCGCGATCGATCTTGTTCCTTGTGCAGCGCCAATCTCAAAGGCGTACTATCCAATGACACCAGTGGAGTTGGAAGAAGTCAAGAAGCATGTTATCGAATTGCTAGAGAAGGGTTGGATTCGCAGTAGCAATTCACCTTGGGGAGCTCCAGTTATTCTAGTCAAGAAGAAAGATGGCACAAGGAGAATGTGAATCGATTATCGAGAATTAAACTGGGTGACTATTAATAACAAGTACCCGATCCCTTGCATTGGCGGATTATTCGAGCAACTCAGTGGCACGAGGGTATTCTCGAAGCTGGATTTGCGATCCGGATATCATCAGGTCCGAGTTAAATCAGAGGATATTTGCAAGACTGCGTTCCGAACTCGATATGGACATTACGAGTATTTAGTGATGCCATTCGGAGTCACGAATGCACCGACGATATTTATGGACTTGATGAACCGAATCTTTTCACCATTCTTGGACCAGTTTATAGTGGTGTTCATCGATGATATTCTGGTCTACTCAAGTAGCATTGAAGAGCATACAGAACACTTGAAGATCGCACTGCAGATATTGAGGCATGAAAGATTGTATGCAAAGATGAGCAAGTGCGAGTTTTGGCTTGAAGAAGTGATGTTTTTGGGGCATGTCGTAACTGGAGATGGAATCGCTGTTGACCCTGAGATGATTGCAGCAGTTCATGATTGGAAGATTCCGAAGAACGTAGCAGAGATCAGAAGTTTTTTTGGACTTGCAGGATACTACAGAAGATTCGTGGAAAATTTTGCTTGATTGGCTGAGCCTTTGACCAAGCTTACACGGAAGGAGCTACCGTTCGTATGGACGGATAGTTGTGTGTCAGCTTTTGAGGCGTTAAAGCAAAGATTGACAACCGCTCCTTTTTTGACTGTACCAGACGGTTCCGAAGGATTGGTGATTCACAGCGACACTTCTGGGAAAGATTTGGGATGTGTTTTGATACAGCATGGGAAAGTTATAGCTTACGCATCGAGATAGTTGAAGATCCATGAGAAGAATTACCCAACTCATGATTTCGAGCTAGCAGCTGTAAATTTTCGCTTTGAAGATTTGGAGACACTACTTACTGGGCAAAATGGGTCAAAGTATTCACCGATCACAAAGCCTAAAGTATGTGTTCATGCAGAAAGAGAGCTTAATATGAGGCAGCGTAGATGGTTGGAGCGGATGGCTGACTACGATCTTGATCTTAAGTACCATCCGGGGAAAGTTAATGTTGTGCCGGATGCGCTTAGTCGGTTGCCAGCAATTCGGATGTTGACTGCACAGAAGGAGCTTATCGAAGATTTTCGAAGATTCGAGTTGGAGATTGTGCTACCGCATTGTTCGGGACAGTTGATGCAGCTGCAAGTACAGTCTTCGTTGATCGATAATATTAAAGCAGCACAATCACAGGACCCAAGATTGCAGAAGTTTAGAGAACAGGTTGAAGCTGGACTTCGTACGGACTTGTTAATTCATGAAGATGGTTCATTACGATATGGTGGCCGTTTGTGTGTGCAAAAAGGAGATATTTGCAAAGAAGTTATGATGGAGGCGCACAGTTCCGCATATTCCGTACATCCAGGAGGCACGAAAATGTACCATGATCTACGACAGCATTTCTGGTAGGAAGGCATGGAAAGGGAGATTGCCCGCTTTGTAGCGAAGTGCTTGGTGTGTCAGCAAGTTAAGGCTGAACATCAAAGGGTAGCTGGTTTATTGCAACCACTTCCGATTCCTCAATAGAAGTGGGAACATATAACCATGGATTTCGTGACAGCTTTACCGCGGAGTCCAAAGGGCAACAATGCAGTTTGGGTGGTTATTGATCGATTGACAAGGGCAGCTTATTTTTATACCATTTCGAGTTGGTCAGTCAACGGAAATATTGGCGGAACGGTACATGCAGGAGATTGTGTGATTGAATGGAGTACCTGTAAGCATCATTTCTGATCGTGATACCCGATTTTTGTCTCACTTATAGAAGAGCTTACAGGAAAGTTTGGGGACGCGATTGAAGTTTAGCACCGCTTATCATCCTTAGACAGATGGTCAGTCGGAGAGAACAATCCAAACTCTTGAAGATATGTTGAGAGCTTGCATGTTAGACTTCAAGGGTTCGTGGGAAGATCATCTACACTTGGTGGAGTTTTCGTACAACAACAGCTTTCAGGCGACTATTCAGATGGCTCCATTCGAAGTTTTGTATGGTCACAAGTGTCGCTCACATGTTTGTTGGGACGATGTTGGAGAACAAAGATTGCTGGGACTTGATTTGATCGTGCAAACCGTGGAGAAAGTTAATACTATCCGGAATTATATGAAGGCGGCACAAGATCGGCAAAAGTGTTGGGCCGATATATCGAGAAGACCTCTAGAGTTTGCTGTTGGTGATCTGGTATTCTTGAAGATATCACCTACTAGAGTAGTGATTCGTTTTGGGAGTCGAGACAAGCTTAGTCCTCGATTCGTGGGGCGTTTCGAGATTTTGGAGCATGTTGGAGAAGTGGCTTATCGATTGGCGTTACCACAATCTTTGGTGAATGTTCATGATGTGTTTCATGTATCTCATCTCTGTAAGTATGTTCGAGATGAAGCACACGTGGTAGATCATTCGGAGCTGACTGTAAGAGAGGATTTGAATTTTGAGGAACGACCGATATCGATTGTTGATCGAAGAGAAAAGGTCCTTAATAACAAGGTTATCCCTCCCGTGCTTGTTTCTTGGGGAAATCGCTCGCATGGAGAATCGACTTGGAAACGAGATGAAGAATTCGACAGAACTTTCGACACCTATTACTGTAGATTCGTGTTTTTTACCTTTTCTTGTCTTAGGAATTTCGAGGACGAAATTCTTTTTGTAGTTGGGTATAATGTAATACCCAAGTTCATTTATACCAATTCCAGTTCAAGTATTTACTTATTTATGGTAGTTTCTTGGTTTATTGTGTTTTGGGTGCGAATAGTATTTTGACATTTGTATTTGCATTTGACCCGACCCGCTTGCTTGAAACCTATCTTGATTCATGTTTATGATTTATCCTGACCTGTTACATGGATTCATGCATTTTCATTTTTACTGCATACCGGTATTTTATTTGGCATCTGCATTTTTTAATATAACATTTAAAGTCAAGTAAAATGTTTTAAAAATATCTAGCATGGCCTGCATGATACCCCTGACCCTGTCGTAGCATCCGCGCATCTTGTTCTCGTTTCGTTCAGTGAAACGGACTTGTTTGGATGGCTACGAGCACGTACGTGCATCCGTTCTTGGGGGTATGCATTTTTCGTTATCCGGACATTCATTTTTTTATTTTGGTCGACATGTAAATTTTTTGTATTTTAAAACTGAATTTTAGACCCGACCCGGGCATGTTTTGGACTATCTTTGTATTTACCAGAATAACAAATTTTATTTATATAATATTAATTTTATAATTGATACAAATTAAAATTTATTTAACTAATAAAAGATTTTTTAAATTTAAATCTTAACTAATTTCTTAACAAACTAACAACCCCTTTCTCTCTCTCTCTCTCCTCTGCATATATATATTTATATATATTTTATTTATTTATTTACTTTCTTTCCCTATTTAATACACAACCTCTTCTTCTTACTTCTTCTTTTTTCTTCTTTCTATTTTCTTGATCTTGTTTGTTGATTCCGGTGATCACCGTCGGAGCCGTGCTCGTCGCTGACGATCCGAGTGATCCAGTGAACGTACCTGACTTGCATGATTACCCTCGTGCGTTGTTTGGAACCGTTCCGTGTACCATGCGCGCGTCGTGACATTTCGCCGACGAAGGACGTTACGTACACATCCGTTCTTGTTCCGTCTAGGCAAGTTAATCTTGCTACATGCTATATAACACATTATATACCTATTAAATAAATATCACACCTGTATTTTAAATCAAGCATCCCATGTTTCATATTACAGCCTTTCGACGTTCCGTTTACATTTGTATAGAGCATTTCAGATCTAGGGCATGCAAACCAATCTTAATTACATGCTACATTACTTTAGACGCATCTATTTTAACAAATAGAATACCTATATTTAAAATCATGCACCCCATTTTTAGTTTTATAACTTTTCGATGTTCCGTTTGCATCCATTCATATGATTTCAGATCTAGGTCATGAAAATTTATCTTGTTACATACTATACTATCATATACAGCTTTAATTGAATAGTTACATTTCATATTGCTTAGTTATATTATCCGCACTTGTTAGTTTATCATTTTACGATTATGTGATACCCGTTTGCATCCATATCAATTAAAATATATATCGTTGTAATATTTCTTATTATTATCTTTAATTAGTTTATAATCTGTATTTTATAATGTTATACATTTGAAAATATTATAGTTTACACATGAAACGTCGTTGAAAAGCGGATACGACAAATCTGAAATTCAATGTACACCTTACCTTATAAAATTCATTATAAATCATAGGAAAATCATTAGTATACGTTCTTTAGTTCGTTACGAAGATAACTCAGAATACTATAATTATATGAAATATTTACTTACAAAATAAATTGTTTAAATAACGTAAAATGCAAATGAAAATATCTCTAAACTGCTGTCCAGGGAAATTCCAGCAGCAAACTTCCAATTTCGAATGTTCATAACTTTTTGTAAGAACATCCTGAGATACTTCAACTTATAAAAATGAAAATCTTATTGAATTATCTTTGTTTTGGTATAAGACACATCCCTTTTGGAGAACATTTGTTATTTTTAAGCTATTTTACAAATCAGGGTGTCGCTGAATTTCTGAACGGAACTTTCTTGTGCATGGTTAATCAATACCACTTTTATAGTTATTAATCGGATTGAATATGTTATCCATGTTAATATTATTATATCAATATCTATTTAATAAATAATAGTGCATGTGATTTAATATTCAGCAAATTTTACCGATTTACAGTTTTATAGTATCTGTCTGTATCCGTATGGTTTATTACATATCTAGTTGCACGCCGAGACCATATTATTTCATGTTACTGTTGTATTAGTGCACCATGCATGATAATGTGCATCCTACATAGTCATGATGTAACCCCTGATCGATATTTATGCATCCATGCTTTTATTATACATCCGTACTTTCACCTTGATTCAATACTTGCTACAGTTTGATTATGAGCACCCACTCGACACTTGTGCACTACCTGACATGACCTGATACCTGTGCACTACTTGACATGACTTGATATATGTACACTACCTGACATGACCTGATGTACCACAGCTTGACATGTTACCTGATGTTGTTACTAATGCCGACAATCTTGACCTGTTGTCCCTACGGACATTTCCTGTTGTCCATACAGATAAACCTGTTCCTGCTTGATCCTGTGTTGGCATTAGTCTCAGATTTATAAATACCTGACTTACACACATGACTTGGGGGCATGGGGAAATCAAGAATGTAGCTGAACGTAACTCAAAGGGCTATTACATCATTTTATCGTGGCCCCGTGGGGAATGAACGGGACATAGACTCACAGTCTATTACATCATTTTACCGTGGTCCCGTAGGGAATGAACGGGGTATAGACCGATGTGTTACGATGAGGATTACATTAATTTATTTCGAATAATTTAAGAGTAGATAACCCTATAGCACAGTTTAGACTACTCACTGTACTTCACCTGTTTATATCATGTTCACTGATCTATATTCATGTTACTGTTTACTTGTTACTGATGACTTGTTACTGTTCAAACTCATGTCTGCATGTCTTGCTACTCCTTGATTTTGTTATTGTTGATATTATGACGCACTGACGTCTGGGTTTTGCATGGCCCAGATCCTCTACCTTTGTCGCAAGCTGATCAGGAGTGTTTCCGCCGTCAGGCCGAGCAATGAGAATCCTGTTAGTATCCAGTTAGTTTAGTTATTTCCGTACTTTCCAGATGTTACTGTTTATTGGATTTATTGTTTCCACATATTATTTCTTGACTCGTTTATTCTGGCTCATGGACATGTACTAGATAGTTTATTTTATTTCTACTGTTCTTGATATCTTTAGACAGCCGTAATGTGACTATGAAGGGATATTTCCTATCCACAGGTAGCATGGTTAGCTCTGTCACGCGCCTATCTTAGCGCACTCTGGGAAGCGGGGCATGACAGACGAAGAGCTACCTCCCGCTTGGGGATGCGTTTTATCATTCATGTATATATTTATCATGTTGTACCCCGTTCGGGGCAAGTATTTACAAAGGAAACTCTGCCGAAATTTTCAGAAAAGACTTGTGATTTTAAAAAAATGCATATTTTGGCTTATGTTGGAAAACTACTTGATTTAAATTGGTTTTTCTTTCACTCTACTGCTTTACTTGGTTTTGATTTCTGGGTTTTGGCTTACATAGATTACGTACGTCTTGAGACGTTTTGTAATTAAGTGCCGGTCATGTTCCGTACTTTTCGGGTCGTGACAAATTTGGTATCAGAGCGTTAGGTTTTACCTTCTGAGTGTAGGATGACCCTTGGTTGATAGAGTAGGTGACTCAAGTAGAGTGACGGACCGTACGTATATTTTGCGGTATATTTACGATACGATACTCCGCTTAAGAAGCCTTAGGATGTACATTTCTTTGCACAGTATTATATTCTGTCATGCCCCGCTTCCCAGTATACGGCGAAGGGGACGCGACTGGTCCGCTACGTATTTACTCTGAAGTAAATATGCTAAGCGTATCTAAGTAATATAAAAGTAAAGCACAAGAGACAAGAGATATAAAACAACAACTTTATTTATTAACATTCTTTTGTACAATGCATGAAAAGTAAATACAACTGAATAAAAAGCAATGCTTAAACAATGGCATAACAGAAATGAAAGTACTGAATGGAAGGTGTACAATGACTAGAGCTCGGGGTCTTTACTGAACCGATCCATGTCTTCAGCGCTGGGCTCGATCTCTGAAGTGTCCAGATCACCTGACGACATTCAAAGAAGAAAGAAAGAGAATGTCGTCAGCGAACAGGTCGCTCGGTAAGTCCCAAAGATAAAGAAGAATAGAATAGATAGAATGAGAAGGTAGCTTTTAAAGTTGTATTATATTGTTATGATGTTGTGTTAACGATGTTGTTTGTAGTTTGGTACAGAAGGATGCCAGTGTATACGAGAGGGGTCTCTATATGCTAGAGACCAGGGCAAACGGAATGTACAAGGAACCGTTAAGCCACGGTACAACAACAACGGATTATAGGTTAGGTGTCTTAATCTTACCGTCTCGTGCCACTTTTAACACCTTCCGTACCAATCTACCCCTTAAACCCTGTAGTGTTTTGATTGTATTGTAGTATTATATTGTATAGGTTGTATAGTTAGATGACTGACCAAAACCATGATATCAGTAAACGGATGTAACTGGAGAATCATGTAAATGGATGTATATCCATGGTTCGGTTCAGTCAAGTTGATAGATTGATAACTGGATTCATATGTTCATATTGAATTGGAATATTGTAGATTGTAGATTGTACTTGAATCATATTCAAGTCAGATATAATCAGACTCAAATCCGAGTCAGACAATTAGAAATGTAAATCGAAGTCTTAATTATTTCTTAAACCTATATTTACTAGGGTCCTTAAGTTAATTTATAAAACTTGAGGGGTTTTATCTAAAAATACTTTTATATACTTTTCAAAATACACCTCAAGTATTTATTAATCGTCTTTAGAGTTGTAATGAATGTGGATTTTATATTGTTATATTTCTAGTGAAAATACCCTAATTTCAGAAATAAAGGTATTTATTTGTAATATTGATTTATGTGGAATTTATGGTATTTTAGTGTAAAATTGATTCTTGTGATTTTTAGAAAAAGGTGGAATATTTATATCATAATAAAATAGGTATTTTAATGATAAATATACATATTTATACAAAAATAATTTTAATATATATTTTATATTCTAAAAATCTCATTTTCTCAAGTTGTCGTATTTTAAATCTTTCGAGACCGAATGCTCTTTGCGGAGGTATGAATCTCTCACTACTAAGCCCGAGGATGTGCGATAATCCGCACCATCCTGAACGGGTTCCGCAAAATGGGTTGTAGCGGTGCTTTGCAAAGATTGTATAAATACTAAATTCTTTAGAAAACAGTTTTATGAAGTAAATGGTATATAATTGTAAAGTTGTCTTGATTTCCCGTATTCTATGTTCTAGGGTCTCCTAAGTCAACTAAACTGCTCCTAACTGGTCCAAAACGACAAGTTGTGAGATACCTCAAATCGCCTCTTCACCGCCAATTGTGGCCAGGTAAGTACAAGTGAAGAAAGGAGGGATCCGCTCACGAATCACCGTGAGACGGGCCTTTTAAAGTTACCTTTCTCACTTGCCTAGCCTAGACACCACAAAGTCATGTTTAGATAAACGACTGATGCCCACAACCTTGTCCTATTTTCATAAGAAGTGGTATTTATTTAAAAAGTGTATCAATACTAAATCTTTTAGAAATGCCTTTATTTAGTAAAGGGTATTTAAATGAAAATGTTTGTTTTCCGTATTCTGAGTTCTCGAGGGTATCGTGTTAAGTTGTATGTAAGTGTGTGAGGAGGTAGGTCGTTACCTCGTGATCTACTTTAAATGTATAGCAAGTTTGATGGAGTTAAATGTAGGATTGAAACAATATGGTATTTAAGTGAAAAATACGATGAATGGAAATAACTATCATTTTATGTAATGAAACTTGATCAATTTGTTTTGATTAGTGTTTAATAGTCAACATGAGGAAGTTTAAGTATGATTGTATTAGTGAGAAGTGGAATTTTATAGGAAACCGAATCGGAAATCGGATTTGTTCCGATTCCGTCGGGTTTTGTAAATCCGTATTTTTTTTAGATAGAAGAGATAGGTAGAAATTGGGACTTACGGGTTTTAGATCAAACAAGAGAGAGAGAGAGAGGGAAGTAGAGGAATCGTCGATGTGTTGCGTTGTCACCGGTAGTTCCTAAAACGATCACCGGAAGTTCTGCCGGGAATTCGTCGGAGCTTCGCCTCGACCTCGTTTTCAAAGCGCACAAGATTCTTGAAATTTTGAGAGAGTGGGCCCAGAATTTTGGGCTGAGAGGGTAGGGTGTAGGGGTGGTATTTATAGGGTTAGGCTAGGGTTAGGGTAGATGAAGATTTAAATTGAAAAAATGTAAAAATATTATGATAAATTGTAATAAAATGGAGTAAATAGGGGTTTATGACCTTTCTGGAACCGATCTAGGAAAATGAAGTATACAGGGGGGTTTAGAAGATGAAGAGCCCCAACTTTGATGTTGGGGACTCGGCCGTCCGGCCGAGTCCGGCCGGCTGCTCCGGCCCGAGTCGGCCGAGTCGGACCGAGTCGGAGGTCAGGGAGGTGGGGGGTCATCTGGTGTAGCCTTTGGTATATTTAGTTTTTCATGTGTAGTGGAAAATTCTGGAGTTATCACGTATTGACTGTTAGGCTTCTATAAAATTTAAAACAAAATAAATATTAAAAATAATGTGGGGCATAGGATTTGAACTCTGGTGGCTTGGCTCAGCAGTGCAATATATTACCAATGAGCTACAAGCTCTTTCTTGTAATTATGGAGTTATTTAATTACTTAAAGTAGTTACAGAAAATGTAAATACCCCAAGTATACATTAATTTTAAAGAAAATTTTTGTACACTACAAATGGAGTTGTTACATTCTTTTAACTTGTAATTAAAAAGAAAAATAATTAATTATATCTTGTGCTCGGGCTAAAATACCCCTTTATGGATTTTGGAAAAAATATTTGAAAAAATTTGTATAGGAAATTTAAGGTTGTTACATATTCATTCCTATGATATATCCTCATCAGTACCAGTTTATGGTTTTGCTGCCATGATTACGGGCAGAGAGAGCTACGGCTAGAGTTGCGGTCAGCACGAGCTCGTCACGGACGAGGACTGACCAGGGCATGATTTCAGGGACATATGATTTGCATAGATGCGCCGTGTTATTGTGTTTTCGCGCCATGAGTGTTTGATGGATCGCCGTTATGCACCAGAGGATTGAGCCACTGATAGAGGCCAGCCAGAATGTGATGACCATTGATGTATCGCTTATTCATGATGATTGAGGCACTGTTCAGCGTGCAGATGAATGAGCCAGTTGTTGCTGCGAACGACGAGATATTGCCCTAGATGTTGGAGCTATTGCAGTACGAGTTATACTTAGAGATATGATAGAAGGTCGCTAGTCACCCGAGAATGAATGACTAGGACATGTTGTTCGTGCGCTTACCCCGATGCGAGGTCATCAGATAGATTGATTCCAGCTAGAGACGACTTCACGCAAGTACGTTGAGAGTCGATAGAGGCGATAGAATGTCAGAAACCCATATTCCAAGTTTAAAGTATTCGGAAGGACATGCAAGCAATTCTATGGACCCTCTAGAAGAATGAAATCCTAACTCGACATAATGACCGTGTAAAAGCCTTTGAATCTTAGGGTTTACGGCAGTTCCGCGGTGCCATTAGTGAGGCTTGGGTTTGCCCTTCTACTGCTGGTCCACCGATGCTGTGGTATGTACTCGATACTATTAAACCGCACCCAAGATGTTGATCGCTTGGGGGATTATGAGGTTTTGACGAATCGATCGAATAGTTCGACTTCATTCGGATGCTATGTGGTAGGATGCATTGCTTAGGAGACTCTAGATACGAGTATAGCCGTTGGAGCGCAGTCCATGCCGCCACGATGAGACGAGTCCGAAGCAGTCGACAGTAGAGAAAAGTGGAGTAAGAGGTTCGTACAAGATCTTGATGAGATGACGTTCCACTCCGCCAACATCAGAGATGTGATACGCATGCAGAGGCGTTGTATATGGATATATCTTCCAGAAGAAGTCACGATGAGTATGCAGCCGTTCCGGAACAAGAAATAGATTTAGTAATGACGATGACTTCCGGGCAATTCGGCAGAAACAAGATTTGGGGAAAGACCTCGACAGGACCTTTCTGGAATAAATTACGAGAAGACTTGGACCCAAGAGCGGTCATATTGCGCACACCCAGCAGGCCAGAGTTCGGCATCGTCGACGAGATAGTTGGCCGGAGATCTGTAGGGGATGTGCCAGAGCGGGGCTATTTCCGTCGTCATTCCATATTAGGCCGTTGAGCCGAGGAGCTACATATCTAGCAATGCACAGTGGGAGAGAAGAGCCTAAAAGCACCAGGCGCCAGACCATGAACAGGAGGCAAGTAAATATCTGGCTCTGCTAGCATTGGATGCACCGACACCTTCTCGATCTTAAAGGAGGAAATATCGATGACGGTATTTATGATTTGTGATTTGGTGATTCGATTATCATGTATCCGTCATCTTGGATTTCGGTATTTTGGGCGATCTATTCGCATGACTTAGTCTTGATGACCGAGTTTCATGATATTTGTTTTCATGCACCATGGTTGCACCTACTGGGTAATTATATTTTGTGCGTAGTTATTGCACTTGAGATATGCTTTATACACCGTTGTGTTGATTTATGATTTGTGCACAGTTATCGCACTTGATATCATTTTTGTGCCTTGACTGCACATGTTTATGACTTCATGGATTTCATACAGTTGGGTTGATTTTGTGCATATGGTACGCACTCGATTTGATTTTTGCACTCGATATAGTTCATATATGCTTGCAGTGCTGTGATACGTATTTTGTGCACTACAGTTGCAAAGGACTTCGATTTGATGTTATTTGAGGTATTAATTTTGACTTCATGCCTAGGGCATGCCTATGATTTGACTTATGCTTACGACATAGTTTTCATGCACTTTTAGTGTTTGATTAGACTTTGTGCACGCTGATGCACATGGTTGTGAGATTTGATACTACGGTATACCTGATTTGGATTTGAGATGTGTTGTATGCCGTCGATTTCGATTGTGATACTCGATATTTGTTTTGTGCACCTTGCGCACCTGATTGGATTCTTGCACATGTTTGACGCGCTTGATTTGGATCTTGCGCATGTTCGGCACTTGATATTAGATTTCGTGATTTCAAGTATGTTGGATGCACATGATTTAGATTTTATTCGTGCATTATGGATGCATCTGATTTGGATTTTCGTTCATGTTGGGCGCATGATTTGAGATGCGATTTTGGTGCACACCAGATGCACTAAATCGGGATTCTTCGTGCATATCAGATGCACCTGATATTGCTGTCAGGCACACCTGTTGCCCTTGACAGATGTTTCGTGCACACCCGATGCACTTAGATTTTGTTCTGTGCATATGTATGGCACATTCATGGATTTTGATTTCCGTGCGCACCAGATGCACGCGACATTCTTATGCACATTTTGGGATTGAGTTCTTATGGAGCAGTACGTTTTTATGATGTTTACTATTTGTTTTCGTACTGAGCAGGACTAGTCAGAGGACAGTACCTGGACATATTTTTGCATGCATTGATAGACATCGAAGGGATTTCCAAATAAAGAACTGTAGTCTCAGTATTTACCTACGTGTCTGATATGACGCGAAAAGTTTAAAACAAGGAAACCCTTCCAAATTGTTTTCAAAATGGCGGGACGTGCATATTAAACAATATATATATATATATATATAGTTATTTTCTTACTAGAGACGTCCGCCACTGTGCAGCGTTGTGCGCATCGCACAACGACTTAAAAAAAAGGGTTTGGCATGCATTTTCTTCAGGTATTTACATGTATAGATTTGATGTTTACACGTATAGTTTGATGCATATCATGTTGGTTTTCGTGTTGGATTTGACATTGATGTCTTCCCCATGACTCCGATGATTGCGGGATACTTGACGGAGTTTTGATTTTGAGTTATCCGCTCATCTTTCATGCGCACACATTGAGATACAATGTGTTTTATGTATTTGTGATTTCGGAGCCCCGACGACTTGAATCTTTTACTGAAATGTTTTAGTTTTGTGGGGTTTAATTCTGGGACCGAATTTCTTTAGGGGGGGGGGGAGATTGTAACATTTCAAAAAAATAAAATATTATTTTTGGGAATTTTTGTAATTAAATAATAAAATATTGAATATTTTAATAAGGCGGTATAATTAAATACCGATAAATAGGGAAAAATTTGGAAAATTATGGAAATTACTAAAAAGAGGGTGCTTTATGTGATTTATGCAAATTATGAAATTTTATGACTTATTATACACTAATTTTGTGCTAATCGTGATTAAAAATCGCGAATCGGGTTTTAAGCGTGTTTTGTGCACATGACATGCACATGTCATTTTAACACTTGTTACATTTTTCCTACATGATTTTTGGATGTATGGTTATTTGTTTTGGGTTTCCTATTGCAAAGAGAAGAGAAGAAAAGAAAAGAAAAGATAAGAAAAAGGGGAAACATTATTATATGAAGCATGGGCATGAGAGAGAGGGGGTGAGGGGTCAAAGTTAGGTCTTGGCCATTCCTTCTCTTCTCATTTTCTTCATCATCCTTGCCTCCTCCTCTCTCATGGCAACACCTCCTTTTCTCTCCTCTTCAAAACCCTCACTTCATCATCAAATCTCCATCAAAACCCCACTCCCACTTCACAAAAATTGTGCACAAGCTCTCACGCTACCCTTTGGACCAAGAAAGTTTGTGTTTTGGCGCTGTAGGGGATTCATGAGTGCCAAATGAGGTAAATCCCTTCACAATTAGTATAGTATTTCTTGTGTTTAAGCTTCTATTCAAGTTTAAAATCGTTTAAGTGGTGTTTGGGTGAACTTTGAAAATTCTAGTTAGGGTTTAGGGTGTGTTTTGAATAGAGATTGTGTAAATGAACTCTTGTGGTGACCTTAAACCCCTCCCTATTGATAGAAACCAAGACCAACCCAACTGTAACCCAAAATATGGTTTTACAGAAACTTAACATGTCGGTTTGTGAGGTATTGGTGTGTGCAGAGAAATCTGGGATGACCTGGAAAAATTACGAGATGAGCAAACAACCCCTACAGACTAGAATTGACCCTAGGAACCCCCTGTAGCAATACGAACCACAGAGGAGCCCCCAGAGCCGGCGAGCTCGGAATTTAGGGGGAGGGGCTCGGCTGCTTGGTGAGGGGTAGGATCTAGGTTGCTTCAGTAGGTCACATACACCCTATATATCACCCTAGTGTTGTTTTGGAAGATTGTTTTCACCGTAGACAAAATCTGGGACTATTTCCTTGTGTTGCTACTTTGATTCGAGTTTTGGTTTTGCGTATTTTAAATTCTAAATTTTAGTATTTGTGCTTTATCTCGATCACGTGACGTTTGTACGTCTATATCGAGTGATATCGGGTTAATTTGCAGGAGTAGACCATAGGTTTTGACCTATGAGAGTTCCACATGTCGTTTTTGTTTCAATTTGGTTTTAATGCGATATGATACGCGTGACATATAGGTACCCCCACGATAATTCGGGACGATGAAGAAGATGGTGGCGATATCGACATCGGCAAGAAAGATTAGGTGAGTAGATATATATCTACGGGGGAAGTCGGGTGGACGACGTATAGCACCCCCGAAGTTCGATGTACAGTATGCTACATATACTATATATATATGATATCTTTTATGTGAGACATGGATATTCAGGATATGGTTATGTGTTCATGGATTAGTTTAGTGTTAGTTGGGAAACCCTAGAGTAGTTGTTACACCCACACACGCACACACATACTTGCATATATTTACTTTATTAGCTGTGCGTATATAGGGGTATGTATATATATATATATATATATATATACACATGGGTATGGGACTATGTACACACACACACACACACATACACACATAGAAATAGACGGGATTATGTGGATAGTGCTTGGGATTAGAGATGAGTCGATGAGTTTGGGCTTGAGGCCGTAAGATCGGTGATGTGACGTAGATCGTATTTTGAGATACGACACGATGTTTTAGCGGGTCCTTTGACATGGTGTTTTCATACACACGCATGCATATACATATGTGGTATCAGTATTATACTAAACGTAGATCAGTACCCCCGAATCATGATATTTGATAAAGAGGATACCATATGAATAATGTGATAGATGTGACATTTGACCCGTACCCAGATTTAGGAGACCGTACGACAGATTTACCGTACGAGCTATATATTGATGATAGATCCGCACTCTTGACTTGAGGATGTCATATTATAGATATTGTATCGTATGGGATACTTTTGAGGCGGGATCACCGACTGTTATATATATATATATATGTATGTATGTATCGACTCAGATGTTAGGCGGTTTCCTTACCTTTCGACCAGCCTGTTTAGTTTAGTCCGGTAGTTTACTTGTAAATGAAAGATTAGATTCGAGTCATACCTATTTCAAAACTAACGAATCGTGATTGTTTTTAAAAACAGGCCATGGGATTCTACGGATATTTCAAAGGACATGCATTTTCTTAAAAACACCATAGTCCCTATTTTCTAAACACACGATTCATATTATTTCAAATGGAAACACTGTACGACTCATACTTAGAAATATGTAGATTCGTTATCACTATATTTGATATTCAGCTCCCGCATATTCTTGCTGCTCGAATCGCGTTGCATGCTTATATTGTGTTTTCATATGTTAATATTGAAATCATGCGGTCAGGACACCATCACCATTACCGATGATGTGTATGTTCCACATACACTTACTTGCCGGCTCACACACATTATCATCGGTAATTGTCATGTCACGTACACTTTAGAGAATATTATTTCATTGACATAGCTTGTTAGCTGATAGTTTCAACATGATATTATTGTACTTGCTTTATATGTCAGGTTAGACATTTCACTCATTACTTGCAAATTCATGCATATTATTATTCACTGTTATGCAGTATTATGAAGTTTTATGCCGATATTTACTGTTTATTTACTGTCGATTCTTGAATTCCGGATTTTTATGAGATTCCTGGATTTGAGAGAAAACCGCAAGAATATATATAAACTTCTTTCTCTCTCTCTCTCTTTTAAAATGAAAAGTGCGGTTTTGTCGTGATGTATGAGTCGTCCACCATGATGTTTTCTCGGTTATGAGATGGATTTCGAGACCCGATTCGAGGAGTTGGATGAACCGTCTGCGGGTACATTGTGGACCCGGTAAGGTACCCCAGGGCAAGAAGATCGAGGTGTAGACGATGAGCCCGGCAGGGGCAGACTGCCTACCGGTGATTTTACCTGGCGTGTCGGATATCTGGAGGATACCGTTCGTGGTTGTGTGATTGATGATAGGGGATGATCAGGACTGACGGAGCCCTAGATAGTGAGATTTGAGACACTGAGATTTTAAGCTATTGAGATATTGAGATTTGATGATACAGGCCAGTCCGGATAGCCGGAGCCTGAGATATTGAGATATTGGGATTTATGTTTTGTGTCGATGCTAGACACTGATTATGTTGATTTCATTGATGATACCTCATTTTAAATATACAGAAATCTCACTAAGTTATAAATGCAGTTTCTTCATTTACATGTATTCTGTTTTCATGCATTCATACCTCATTCATATGATATGTTGTTACCTGAGGCACTGACATGAGCACATAGGATTACACTTATGTGTAGATGTTTACCCTTGCCACCTTTTCTTGCTTCAGACTTATCATTTGAGATTATATATATTATTGATCGTATTGACCTAGGATTGTGTCACACATACGATTTCTGCTCGGTGATGTTTTCTACTCACGAGTTGGAAATTCACCCCCGTTGTGCCACAGTTTCTTACAGGTTTTGCCGTACAGGTTCCATTACGGCTTTGCTGGCACACTGCTTCCTTTCTGGGTGATTGCTTTGGTAGGTGGGTTCACTTGTATCGTGACCACTATTGTACCTTTATTTTATGCAGTTGTATCTAGTGACTCCATCAAATAAACTTGTATATTTATTCAGACTTAGAGACCAGTGATATATATTCTTTCGATCTTAGAGTCGCGCGTTGTATTATTATGGATTTCATGTTGTTTAAAGTTTTCCTTTCAGTTTTGATCCACGCCTTTCAGCGCTGTATATTATATTGCTTGCGTGGTTGTGACCGTCGATTGACGAAGAGCTAGCTCCCGCTTGGGGATGCCTTTTATCATTCATGTATATATTTATCATGTTGTACTCTGTTCGGGGCCAGTAGTTACAAAGGAAACTCTGCCGAAATTTTCAGAAAAGACTTATGATTTTAAAAAAATGCATATTACGTCTTATGTTGCAAAACTACTTGATTTAAATTGGTTTTTCCTTCACTCTACTGCTTTACTTGGTTTTGATTTCTGGGTTTTGGCTTACATAGATTACGTACGCCTCGAGACGTTTCGTAGTTTAAGTGCCAGTCATGTTCCGTACAATTCGGGTCGTGACAATTGTATATTTCATTGTATCTATTACTCTCCATCTACCACTTTCATGTATTGACTTAGAGACGAGTTGTGAGGATCTATATTGCATTATATATGATTCTGGGTGTCGTGCTCGTGTGAGCCGACTTTTCTTATGTAGCTTTATCTCTTTATGTTGTTTTCGTTTTTATTGTCTATTTCTTCGCTACGACGTCGTATATATGTTTTTGGTGATTGTTTTCTGCCTTTGGGCGTGATTTGCTCCTGGTTGGGAATGCATTATTTATATCCTGTGTTTGTACCCGTTTCGAGGCTAGTTTTAAAAAGGAGGTGCTGCCAAAATTTTTAAGAAAATAAACTTAAGTTTTAAGATTTTTACTTGAGATTTCCAAATGTTTTAACAATGTTTTATCATTTACTTCTTTTATGGTTTAGATTTCTGGGTTTTCGGTTTACTTAAATTGCGTTATGCCTGTTGACGTCATGTGTTTTAAGTGCCGGCCACGTTCCTAAATCGGGTCGTGACAGTTCCATGCATAAGAAAAGGTATCTTTCGATTTGAACCTTCCATTAGCGCAAATAAATCGGGGTTTTAACTAAATCATTGGTTGCTGAACGCTTGAACCAAGATTTTTTGATAAAACCGAAAATACTGCACACATGCTACTATCGAATCTTACATAGAATTTTACTGAAAACTTTAGCACCGATATGGCCATGTACTTCCTCCTAGTAATTTCATGAACATTTCCGAAAATTCAATTACAGTTTTTGATAGAAGCGACACCACTTCTAATGTTCATATAGGTAAAGTTCCTTATATCCGCCCATGTTACTTTGAGCAACCTTGAACTTCATTAAGAGTGTAATTTCAACTTCCAAAATGTAACAATTCCCAATCACTCATCAGTAATTTGTTATTACCCATTGAACCTTTTATCTAGTGGTTGTGCTAGAGACAAGGTTGTGTTCCCATTACTGGTGATTTATAAGAAAGACCTTAGACCCATTTTAGTTATTGTACTTTTTACCAAATATCTCGAGAGTCCCTTTGTAATTGGGTCAGCTAAGTTTTCATTTGATTTTACATATGTAATTATGATTATTCCATTTGTTATCAATTGTCTAATATATTCATGTCTTATGCTTATATGCCTCGATTTTCCATTGTAAAATTTACTATAAGCACGAGATATAATTGCTTGACTATCATAGTGCAAAGAGATGACTGACATTGGTTGTGGCCACAACTCTAAATCCAATAATAAATTTCTCAGCCATTTTGCTTCTTTACCTACCGCCGCTAATGCAACAAACTTTGATTCCATAGTAGAATGAGTAATGCAAGTTTGTTTCTACGAAGCCTAAGAAAATGCTCTCCCTCCAAGTGTGAATACCCACCCGGATGTTGACTTATTGTCACTCGCACAAGTTATCAAACTAGCATTAGTAAATCTTTCTAGCACCGTGGGATGATTATTATACAAAATTCCCAAATTTATAGTTGTTTTGAGATATCCAAGAACTCTTTCTATACCTTTCCAATGTGCAATACCGAGATTACCTATAAATCTACAAAGTTTGCATACTGCAAAAACAATATATGGCATACATGAGACTGCCAATAGCACTAGCAAATTCTAGTTGAGCAACTTCTCTTCCAGAATTTTCAAGTGTTTAAACTTGTTTAATATTTTGTCAATCTAATGAGATTGACACAAAGCATAACCCCTACTATGTTTCTTTACTTTAATGCCTAAAATAGTATCTACTTCTCCTAAATCTTTCATTTTAAATTGAAAAGATAGATACTTCTTAATTTCAGTCACACCAAACATATTTGTCCCAATAATGAGCAAATCATCAATATAGAGACAAATTATAACACCATATTCACTTGTGAATTTGTGGTAAATACACATGACTGCATTATTATGCTTAAACCCATGAGACAATATTAAAGAATCAAATTTTTTGTGCCATTGTTTTGGTGCCTGTTTTAATCCATACAATGACTTAATTGACTTACAAACTTTCTTTTCATTGCCTGGTAGAACAAACCTTTCAGATTGTTCCATGTAAATCTCCTCGTCTAGGTCACCGTTTAAAAAAGCTGTTTTAACGTCCATTTGGTGTACAAATAATTTGTAAATTGAGGCTAATGATAGCAACATTTTAATGGACGTTATCCTAGGCACAAATGCGTATGTGTCAAAATACTGTCTAAATCGTTTAGCCACTAATCTTGCCGTGAAAGTTTGAATGGATCCATCCGTGCAGTACTTTCTCCTGAATACCTACTTACATCCAATAGGTTTTGATCTTGGAGGCAAGTCTATCAACACCCAAGTGTTATTTGATAAAATGGAGTCCATTTCATCGTTTTTTGCCTCCTTTCAAAAAGCAACA
This sequence comes from Agapanthus africanus, assembly GCA_030015575.1. Classification (NCBI taxonomy): domain Eukaryota; kingdom Viridiplantae; phylum Streptophyta; class Magnoliopsida; order Asparagales; family Amaryllidaceae; genus Agapanthus; species Agapanthus africanus. The sequence continues at coordinate 786,130,661 of JASDDO010000019.1, forward strand.
TCTCTTGATGTCATTGCTTTGCCAAATGAATTTGGATCTTCCTCTATATTTAGTAAAATGGGTACTTTTTGTGTAAAACATCTCTACTTCCTTCAACAAGAAAGACTATTGCTTGTGAAGAAACCAAGTTGATAGCTTATAGATTTTTATAATCCTACTATTTAGTTTTAATGATATTACACAATATTAATAGATTTATACAAGTGTTTCATATTACATATTTCATAATAATGTATATGAGCTTTGCTGTATTTGAGAAAGATTTCAGGTTATCAATCGACACAAACCTATCATAGAGAATGGAGAAAATTGAGCTAAAACGGCAAATCTATTGAAGGTTGAAGGATAATAGACTAAATCTCCACAATGATCAAGTTCAAGCTTCAAGAAGCTAAGGAGCCAAAGTTCAACTTTAAAGAATTCAAGAAATTAAAGAAATCTAAAAATTCAAGAGTTCGAACTAAAAGTGCAAAATTTCTAAGAAATCATTGTAAGTACTTCATGGCCTATGAATTTATCCAATAAAAGTTCAAGAACACACACAAATCTTGCATAAAACATTTGGTTTATACCTTGCATGGTTTCATCGTTCAATACGTTTTTTGTTTCAAAAGGAAAATTTTCCAGGTTTTTTTACTTCAGACGTCAGCTTGTTATGCTTCAGACGTTTAGTCTATGTAGCCTTTGAAATATCAGAAAGTGTGCAGGTTTCTAGAAGTTTGAAGGTCATTTTTGGCATATGTCTGAAGGTCTTTAATACCGCATGTTTTTGAACATCAGCCAGTTGAACTTCACACGTCAAGGGTGTGCTCTGTCTTTTGGAGACCCCATACCAGCTGTCAGAAGGTCATTTTTGACAGACGTATGAAAGACTTTTAATACTGCATATTTTGAACATCAGACATCTGCCTATTGAACTTCAGACGTCTGGGGTGCGCTCTTTCTTTTGGAGGCCCCTTACCAGACATCTGAAGTTGATTGTGGTAGACATTCGAGGCCCTATTTTTAACAAAAATCATTCTTGTTTAGATTTCTGCCTATTTACTCTTCAGACGTCTCCCTCGCAAAACTTTTCCAAAAAAGTTACCATTACGGTGTACTAAATGTTCCAACAGATCTATTCTTTTAAGGGAGCAGACATCTGGCCCATTGAACTTCAGAGGTCTGCCCAACCTATCAAAACTGCTGTTCCCTCATAAAAAATTACATTTAAAAAAAATCTATTAGGCGACGCCTCACGTGTTTAACACATAAGCGCCAGCCCCCGCATTTATTAGGATTAAAATATTCCTATGTTGGCGCCTCACGGGAAGCTCACGTGAGCGCCGACGTGTAAAGCACACGGTGCTTATTTCCGTAAGAATTAAATTCTTAGGCGGCGCCTACGTGCATAACACGTGAGCGTCAGCGTCCAAATTAAAGAAAGTTGAATTAAATTCTATATAGGGAATTATTTCCCTAAAATCTGGGGATATTTTCTGTTAAACAGAGCTGTTGGATCAAAATCAAATGGTGATTAAAATCATCAAATGATAGAATTAAATTCTATTAAGGGGAAAATATCTTCCTGATCTTTTTTTAAATAAAAAAGACCTTCTCTGTTAAACAAAGAGTTGTTGGATCAAACATCCAATAATAGAATCAAATTCTAATATGGGAAAATATTTCCCTAATCTTTCAAAATGAGAAAAATATATTCTGAACCCTTGGATTTAAAAAATCCAATGGTGATTAATAATCACCGTTTGATAGAATTAAATTCTATCTATGAGAAAATATTTTACTAATCTTGTTAAAAACAAAAATATATATATATTCTGTAAAACAGAAATTCTTTAGATCAAAAATCCAACGATGGATAAAATCCTCCAAATAATCTTTGAGGCCAATTAAATCAATTAATATCTCTCAAATGAGAGATTTTCATAAACTAATTAACAATTTGCCTCTTTTATATAAAATATAGGAGACTTCGAGTCTCGGGGAGAAGATCGACCCATAAGCTTCTCTACAAAAGAAAAATAGGAATTCAATTCTCTAAAAAAAGAAGAAGGTTCTCGCTTTTTCAAACCCTAGGTAAAGAAAAGCAGAGATAAACATATCTCCTTTGTCTAGTATAAAACAAAAAAAGGTCTAACCCTTAACAAAAAGAACTTAGTTCTTCCTCTGATCTAAGATCTGCAAAGCAGATCTCTCCATAAGTTGAGAATTTAATTCTCATCGTGGAGATCCTGTTCTTCATACTCAGAATCTAGAGGAAAAAACTAAATTAAAAGAAAAAAGAGAGGAAAAGAACATAGGTTCTAGAAATCTAATTCCTCTGAAAACAGGGTTTAACCTTACACAAAAAGAACTTAGTTCTTAGAACATAAGAACTTAGTTCTCAAAAAAAACTTGATCCCGGATCTTCGAAATAGAGATCTTGATGATCATCAATGGCCAAAACGACATTAACAGAAGTTTAAGTTCTTTTCAAAAGATAAAACAAAAAGTAAATCCCTGAAGGACTCGGCGCCTCAAGTGAGCGCCGAACAAACGGAGCTCAGCGCCTCACATGAAACACACGTGAGCGCCCAAAAATATATACTCGGCGACTCACGTGAAACACATATGAGCACCCATAAAACTCGGCGCCTCACGTGAAACACACGTGAGTGCCCAAAAAAAATATAAACTCAGCGCCTCACGTGAAACCCACGTGAGTGCCCAAAAATATATAAACTCAGCGCCTCACGTGAAATACATGTGAGCGCCCAACAAAACAGAATGCTCGGCACCTCACGTGCTTCCCTCATGAGCGCCCCAACAAAACAGAACGCTTAGCGCCTCACGTGAAACACACGTGAGCGCCGTATAAAAGTGCTGAGCATTATAAATTTAGTCAAAATGACTATGTGCCTAGCACTGTTTGGGCAGCGCCTATGTCTGAGCGCCTCACATGGTACACACGTGAGAGCCAGAGTAGAAAATAAGTGCTTAATATTTCTGAATAAAGGGAGAAGCATATGACTGAGTAGACCAAGCCCAAATTGGCTAAATCTTTGAAATTTCTTACAGCTGAGCCCAAACGCTCTGTTGTTGGATCTCAATAATAATATGATGATACCTAAAATATTGCTAAGTTGATCTTAGTCTCAAATAAGACTAATGTATCCTTAGTAAAAATAAATTAAGCCAAAATGCTCATATATTTAAGTTGATCTTAATCTTAAACTAGATTAAAGGTCCTTAAATAAAATGAAATATTCTTTGAACTGACGGAATAGATACAACCTAAGTTCAATCCTCAAATCTAAAATATACAGATTTGGACTAATCCGCCCCCTACGGGCGACGATATAAACTAGTCTCCGTATACAATCCACGGGCAACCAAAACAAACAAAATAACATACGGCACGAAATGAACTACTGGAAAAAGATAAAGTGGTTATCGCAACGCGATAAAGTAATTAACTGCAGGGGTTTGCACCTGCAGGGAAAAGCATCCCCACAATCAAAAACCCCTCACAAATGAGGAGGAATATGATAAAGTCTGTTACAACAGTCACATCTATCCAATCTCCGATATACGGTGCTATAAATTAACTTGGTATCTTCGGAAAGGTGGATGGATATGTCCAAATAACATCTGCCCCCAAATTCAGGCAAGACGATCCATTCTGGTTCATCTTTGTTTTTGTCGGTAAACAACTGCAGTTAATTCTTTTTCCTTGGTTTTTGTGTGGGGCTATAAAAGGGTATTTTTTATGAGAATTTATGGGCATATAAAAAGTTGTTAGATGATCCCAAGAAAAATGAGGAAAAGGATCAAACGATATTTCGATCACTCACTAAGAAATGATAAATAAAATAAACTACTCTCAAGAAGATAGTCGACATTGAGATCATGCATTTTGAAGAGCTCCAAGAGAATCTCAAGACCGATAAGATGGAAATCAAAGCCTACGAATTGGAAGATGAAAAAGAGGGAAAGAAAGATAAGCTAAAGAACATCGCTCTCAAGGCTACTTCCAAGACTTCATCCAAATTCAAAGCTCCATCCAAACCTAGTGACGATGACGAGCTTAGTGGAGATGATGAGGATATCGCTCTTGTGAAAAGGAAATTCAACAAATTTATCAAGTTTCGAAGAAATTTCAAGAGAGCAAACATCCCAAGAGATCGTCCCTACAACAAAAAAAAAAAAATTGGCCCTTGTTTCAAGTGTAGGAAGCTCGGCCATCTTGTTTCTGATTGTCTTCTCAATAACGAAAAGGAAGCTCCTCAAAGACCTAATCGAAGAGCATTCAATGCTAGAACATGGGATGATTCGGAAGGAAGCGATAATGATGATCGCCCATCCGATCAAGAAATAGCTGATATGTGCTTCATGGTATATGAGGATGAGGTAACCGATAATTTAAACTCTTATTCTTTAGAAGAATTGATTGAAACCTTTGGTATTTTACATGATGATTTTACTAGATTGCAATCTAAATATTCCAATGCTAAAAAGAAAATTGTTTTTCTTTTAAAGGAAGTTTCTTTCAAAACTTGTAGTGGGTGTGAGGTTCTAAAACTTGTGAATGAATCTCTTCAAGCCAAAATTGCTTCATTAACTAGTTCTCTTGAAAATGCAAATTTTAAAAATGAAAGACTCACTACTTCTTTTACTTCTCTCAAAAGCAAGTATGATTCCTTGACCAACACTCAAAATACTATGTTAGTTGATGTTAATAAGATAAAGGTTAAGATTAATGATCTTGATATCATTCTTCATAAGTTTGCCTCTAACAAACTTTCCCTTAATATCATGATAGGCAATTTAAATGTTTCAAATAAGAAAACGGCCTTGGTTTTCAAAATACATCTCTTTCTCATGCTAGTAGCACCAAATCGACATATGATAGGGCTTCTTTTAAAACTGCTTTTGTTAAGGCTATTTCTTCGCATGCATCTATTTCGTATGATCACTATGGATATTCTTCTACTTCACATCATCATTCTAGAGTTGTTCATGCTCCAGGTTGTAGAAAATCTTTTACTAGAACTACTCATGTTAAGAACCCTACTTCACATCCTTATCATGCTAAATACATACATGCACATACACATTTTAGAACTACTAATGTTGTGTGGCAATATTTGTGGCAATATTGGGCATATTTCTTACCATTGCAAACCTAGAGCTTCCAAGAATTTGATTTGGGTTCATAAAATTAACCCTCGTTGATCCACTAAGTCTTGGGTACCAAAATTTACATTTATTGTATTTTCTATGGGTGCACCGCAAATCGTGACGTGAAGATCATTGGTATCTTGATAGTGGTTGCTCAAGACATATGACCATTAAAATTAAGAGCTTTGCAACCCTATCAAGAGAGGAATGTGACATGATCACCTTTGGAGATGATGGTAAAGGTAAAATTATTGGTAAAGATAATATTAAGTTTAATACTGGTACTTTAGAAGTTGTTCTTCTTGTTTATAGCTTAAAACATAATCTTCTAAGTATTAGTCAATTTTGTGATAAAGTTTTTAAAGTTGTCTTTGATAAAAACTTTGGAAAAATTCTTGATTCAAATGATGATGTAGTTCTTTGTAGGAAAAGAAGTCGTAATGTTTATTCCATTGAAGCATGTGACATTTCTAATGAAAATTTTGAGTGCTTAAGTGTTGTAGAGGATAATAGTTGGCTATGGTATCGATGGCTTGGACATACTTCCATGGACCTACTCTTAAGTATCACAAACAAGGACTCAGTCATTGAAATCCCAAAACTCAAATTTTCAGGAGACAAGTTATGTGCATGCCAAATGGGTAAGAAAGTTAAAATCTCATTCATGTCTAAGGTTGTGGTATCAACTTCTAACCCTGTTGAATTGATTCACATGAATTTATTTATCCCTTCTAAGACTTTGAGTTTTGGTGGTAAATCTTATGCCTTTGTGATTGTTGATGATTTTTCTAGATTTACTCGTGTTCATTTCCTTGCTAGCAAAAGTGTGCCTTTGTTGCTTTCAAAACTTTTTTTTAACAAAATGCAAAATGAAAAACAACTTTCTATTGTGAAAATCCGTAGTGATCACAGAGGTGAATTTCAAAACGTTTTCTTTGAAAATTTTTGTAATGATCATAGAGTCAAATATGAATTTTCTTGTCTTAAAACTCCACAACAAAATAGAGACGTTGAACGGAAAAATCGATCTCTTCAAGAAATGGCTAGGAAAATACTAAATGAACATAATTTACCTTATTATTTTTCGGCCTAAGCAGTCAATACTGTATCGTATATTATAAATAGGGTTATTATTCATAAAGGACTTGAGAAAACTCCTTACGAACTGTGTTATGGTAGTAAACCCAACAATGGATATTTTAAAGTTTTTTAAAGAAAATGTTATATTTTAAACACGAAAGATCCACTTGGAAAGTTTGATGCAAAAAGTGATTTGGGTATTTTTCTTGGATACTCTTATTCTAGTAGAAGTGGATGATTCTAAACAAGATGATTCTAAACAAGAGCCCCCTTCAAATGAAATAGTAGAATTGGATGATGAATCCGTGCTAACTCTTCCCAAAGATTGGAGATAAAACAAGAATTATCCACTTACTCAAATCATCAGTGATGTATCAAAAGAGGTAACCACTCATTCTCATAATCCAATTTTCTTTGCTAACATTGCTTTCTTGTCTCATATTGAATCTAATAATACTAAGGAAGCTATCATGGATGAGAATTGGTTATGTGCTATGCAAGAGGAGCTTCTCCAATTTGAAAGAAACAATGTTTGGAAATTGGTTATTAGGCCTAGTGATAGACACATTATAGGTACAAAATGGGTCTTCAAGAACAAATTTGATGAATTTGGTGTGATCACTAGAAACAAGGCAAGACTCGTAGCACAAGGTTACAATCAAGAGGAAGGTATCGACTTCGATGAAACTTTTGCTCCGGTAGCTAGATTAAAAGTCATTCGTATTTTACTCTCATATGCATGTTTTAGAAATTTCAAAGTCTATCAAATGAATGTTAAAAGTGCCTTTTTGAAAGGTTTTCTTAAGGAGGAAGTTTTTGTGGAACAATCACCCGGTTTTCAAGATTTTAAGCATCCCAATCATGTTTATAAGTAGCATAAAACTTTGATTGGTTTAAAACAATCTCCTAGAGCTTGGTATGCTAGCTTGAACTCATTTCTTCTTGAAAGTAGTTTTTCAAAGGGCAAGATTGACACAACACTTTTCATTAAAAAGAAAAATAGTGAGATTTTGCTTAAACAAATCTATGTTGATGATATTATTTTTGGGTCTACTAATGAATCTCTATGTAAGGAATTTGCCCATAGTATGTAAAAGGAGTTTGAAATGAGCATGATGGGTGAACTCAATTATTTTCTTGGGCTACAAATCAAGCAACTCAAAGATGACATCTTCATCAATCAAGCCAAGTACACGAATGAGCTTATCAAAAACTTTTATCTTGAGGATGCAAAGCCAAGCAACACCCTTATGGACACTACAATAAAGCTTTCAAAACATGAATCTGGTAAGAATGTGGACATCACTAAATATCGTGGTATGATTAGTAGTTTACTTTACTTAACCATTAGTAGACCTGATATAATATTTAGTGTTTGCTTGTGTGCTCGTTTCCAATTATATCCCAAAGAATCGCATATAAGTGAAGTGAAAAGAATCTTTAGATATCTTATGGGAACGATCGGTTTAGGTTTGTGGTGTTCAAAAAATAATTTTTTTTATTTTAAATCTTATTCGGATGCGGACTATATGGGGAGCCAAATAGACCGTAAGTGCACGAGTGAAATGAGTCAATTTCTTGGAAATTGTCTAGTTTCTTAGTCAACTAAGAAACAAAATTTGATTGCTCTTTCCATGGGCAAAGCGGAATATATTGTCATGGGTGCTTGTTGTGCTCAAATTCTTTGGATGAAGCATACACTAGAAGATTTTGATTTGCTTGTAGATCCTATTCTTATTCTTTGTGATAACCTAGTATAGTGTGCATGACTAAGAATGCAAATCAATATAGTCACACCAAACACATTGATATCTTCTATCATTTTCTTCATGATCATCATAAAAAGGGGGACATCATTATTGAGCACATATCTACACAACACTGATTGGCCGATATCTTTACAAAACCACTCGATACTACATGTTTTGCTTATATTATAGGAGAGCTTAATATATATTCAATTAATTGATGTTGTGATTAAATATCATCTTACCAAAATAGCCTCCGCAACCCTCGTCCGGGGAACCCAATTGTGGATTTGTTGTTTATAAAATATCCTAGGATCGAACAGAGTGTGTTTAGGGCCTTCATGGGTTTGACGACACTAAAAATGAGAAAATTCTATTTTGCCTATATCTATATCTTATCTTTACAACCATATGATATTAGAATTTGTGTATATATATTTCATATAGTTATGTTGCATGTATCAATTGCTTTTGCTTATCTCATATACATGCTTGTTGATGTGAGTCATATACTTGTCTTGAAAGATATTCAAACGTTTAACTTTATTCTTATTCACATCAACTCCTATTAGTCTTCAATGCATACATTCAAGGGGCAGGACGAAGATGCCTCCAAAACTGAGGTGATTCCCACTCCAAGGCATGCTCGATGTCACCACTGGCACCGCGTGAAAGAAGCTGGGGGCAACTCTCCCTCTGGGCTCACCCCACCAGCTCCTGTGGTGGATAAGCTAGGGGCAACTGGGAACAGTTTTGACCCGCTCAGGAGGATACCTAAGAACTCCCCTACGACGGTGCTAAAGAAATCACCTCCACCAGTTGAGGCCCCTGAGCAGCGACAGCTAGAGAAACCTTGCCAATGTCTCTCTTCGCAAATACATAAGGTCTGGTGAAAAGTTCAGTACTTTGTGCTTAACAAAAATTACTCTCGTCGACCAAAAAGATCTAATGGCCGACAAGAAAAAGGTCTCTTCTTCGCCATACAACGGGGGACCTTTCCTAAACAGATGCATGTAATAATGGCTCCTTCAGTACCAACCTCTCATAAAAGAATGGGGCCGGAAAAAATCCTACTACCTGCGGCAAATTCCAAAGGCGACGGACCTAAACGCCCAAAGTCTGGGGGAATAACCGTACATACGGTCTATATGGCTAGCGGTAAAGAAGAAAGGCGCGCTTTAGTGAGTCAATGACCTCAAACTCGGTCGTTGACAAAGGTTCAAGAGTAGCAGCAAAAGTTCCAAGAAATGCTGACGAAAATGGCAGCATTTACCGGACAAAAAGAAGGTCCGGACAAAGAAATTGAACATAGCCAAGAGAAAGAGACCGATACAGAGTTCTTGCGAAAGGTGCTAGAAAGAAAAGACAAAGAAGCTGCCGAGCAAGCTACTAACATTAAGCAGATAGGTCTCCTATTCCAAGATATAGTAGGAATGATAATCTAACATGAACCACCGGTTGAAAATCCGCAAGTGATCAACGACGTTGATAGAGGGGAAACATCAAACCCTCCTCCGGCCTTGTAAGCGGCCAACGAAAAAACCTTCTGCAAGGCGGCCCTGGATGACTGCATTGCTCAGCAAATAAGAGCTCACCAGGACAGTGAAGCCGCCAGCCAACTCGTCAGAACTAGACGACCATATCTGGCCTGATATGGCTAAATTAAATACCCGATAGGTTATACAATCCCTAAGTTCCATGTCTACAAAGGAACGGGCAACCCCCAACAGCATGTCGCATAATTCAGAGCACTATGCGGAAATACTAGAGGCGATGACAAACCGTTGCTTTGCCAATATGGCATGCTTGTCAGAGACAGCTTTTGAGTGGTACTCAGAATTCCCAAATGTCTCTATGAAAACCTTCACTGAAATGGAACTACTGTTCCCACAACGGTTCACCAGCATGAGCGAACGCACTCCGATCACGACACTAATCAATACCAGGGTAAAGCCGGGAGAAACTTAGGTCCAGAACCCGATCCGATGGTCGAATCTGTGGTCTAAATGCGAACAGCGCATTGAAGAGTCTCCAGCCGTGGGCATGTTCATCGAGACCCTCGATCCTCCATTGACTGTATCCCAGTTCATGACATTCTTCAAACCTACAACCTTCCAGGCGCTGATAGACAAGTTGGCCCAGATGGATCAAATAGGCCATGGGCCTTCCTTCTCAAATAAGGACCCTCGAAATATCAAGGGTAAAGGGAAAGCGGCCTTCGTTTCCAATAAGCAACAACAACCGAGTGGCCAAAAATTGACTTCTCGCAAAAACAACGCGCTACTGCGTCCATCCTTGAAAGAAATGCTAGGGAGTGCTTACTCGTTTTCCTGCGACAAGATGAGGAGACTGTTTGAACTGGCGATGCATAATAATCTCATCACATTGTCAGACCCGCGGTGTCCAGCGCAACCCGGTGACGTCAACAACCCTAATTACCGCTCTTATCACAGAATAGTGAGCCACCCAATTGATGATAGTTATATTTTCAAAAATTGGGTTGAAGACTAGTACCGGCAGGGAAAGTTGGCGCTGTCTGATAACTAGAGGGTAAATCCGCCCTAGAAGCACGCTCCTAAAAAGGTGGACGCGCTGAGTGAATCATGCTCACTTATGGAAGAAGCACCATGGGAAGTAGTCCTCTCCGCAAAAACTAAAAGAATGCTGAAGGATTTTCAGGCATGTCAGGCAATCAGGTGGAAAACCCCACTTGAACCTGAAATTATTGAAGGGATGTTGAAGCCATGTCCCACACCGAAAATTGTTTACAAGGGGAAAATCACCCAAGTTAAGCTTTCAAAGTCTTCTAAGAAAAAGAAGAAGATCAAGAAACCCGTGCAGCCTGTCGAGTATGACGGCAAGCTCACAGATTTACAAAAGTATATAAATGTGCTGGAGGAGTATAAGTAGAAGGTGCGGACACCGGTCATGCTCAAAGAATTCCTCAAGCAAATTCTTGAGGACAGAGACAGTGACAATGATGAGGGAAATAATTTATCAGAAGAAGCGGAAGATTATGTAGCAAGTTGCCACATGGTCTCCCATTTGTTAATATATGGTGAAGAGGCTCCCTTAGCGTCAAAAAACAACGTAGAGGAACTGGGGGTAGAATCAGCACTAAAATCCCCGAAACTACCAGAAGAAGGCCCAATTGAGAGGCTGCTCAACGAATCCTTTCAAAAGAGTAAAGATGACCGAGAACGCGAAACATTCATATATGAAAAGGGTAAGCATCATCGTCTGAATAAAGAAGCTACGGTGTGGATGAGTCATGAAGTGCTCTAACCAAACCAAAGCACGCTTGCAACAAATAAGAGCAGGATCAAAACTGAGAAGCAGTTCGCCAAAGACCTATCAAAGGGGATGAAATTTCCACCGCTCATGATATGCAATCCTGGAATCCCATATTTCGCCGAAGAAGAATTACATCCAAACTACTGCCTATATCATTGAAGGGTCACCAACTCTATCGAGGAATGCGGTGCCTTCAAGAAGTGATGGTAAGGATATGCTGCCCATTGAAAACACTTCAAAAAGGGAAAACATGAAGCTTGTGCTCGTCAGCATAGGAACGGCGAGATGAACGTGCATGAAAAAACAACTGGCAACTGTCATATGGTTGTTACCAGTTCGGAAGGAGAAAAATCTCCAGTTCTCACGTTCGGGAGCAATTCCGAGGATGAAATGCCCGTCAACCCTCTCTTCGAAGACTCTACCTAGGAAAAAGAAGAGGAGGAGAAGAAATGTGAAAACATTTAGCCGCATTATTGCATGCTACCTGAGAGGGAACTCGAACCTGCGAACAAAGGTTCGAACAAAAAAGACAAAGGGTATAGAGGGAATTGCCCTTGATGAAGAAGCAGTCAAAAAGCTCGCCGCAAAGGACGCCTAAGAAAAATAAGGTGGATTACAACGTTCTAGCACATCTGTGGAAAATACCCTCGTAGCTGAGCATATTGGATGCTCTCCTCCTGTCCAAAGAGGCACGAGATTCCTTGATCAAGACATTACAAGAGTCTGATCAGTTCCAAGCTTTCCTCGCGGAAGAGGGGATGAAAAATGAGCTGGCTAAATTCCACACGGCTGATATTACATTCAGCGATGAAGATCTACTCCTCCGTACGTGCAAACATAATCGCCTGTTATACACCACCAGGTACTGCCACGACATCAAGATAGGGAAAATTCTTGTCGACAACAGATCCTCCGTTAACCTTCTCAACGTGAGAGTGATGAAGGAAATTTGCATTAACGTTTAGGACCTTGCCCAAGATCATCTCTGGTTTCGACTCACAATTATCATGGACGCTTGGGGTCTGTAATACTGATTCTATGTTTCGGGCTGCTTGTCACTGACATCAAATTTCATATCATTGACGCCAAGACTTGCTATAACGTTTTGCTTGGCAGACCTTGATTACACGAGCATAACATTGTCCCTTTTACAGAACATCAGTGTATGAAGTATTTCAAGGATGGCTCGGAGTATACCGTCACAGGAGAGCTAAATCCATTCTCGATGAATGAAGTGCGGAAGTATGAAGATGCAAAGTACTTTTTGCCGGACTTCGAGAATACTGAAAGGTGTCAAACCGGAGAGTAAACAAAAATCCATCTCCACTATCCCGATTTTCGGGAGCGATACCGAGGAAGATGAAGAAATAGTCTACTTGGGGCAACCCCAAAAGAAAACAATAAGCACAGACCATCTATCCCGATCCTTGTTTTTAGTAGCGACTTCGAGGACGAAACAAATGCAGTGTTCTCCATCCGCCCGTCAATGCAGACTCTTGTCGAAACAGATCAGATTCTACAAATTATGACAGCCCCGCCTCGACACTACAAGGAACTTGATGCGCTCGATACATACAGTATACAAGAACTGCAAACTTTCTACGTACCTCCTAGACGAAGAGGTGAAAAAGCGATCCCCTTCTACAAATCTACGGAGACCAAAGTTGAAAAATAAGTTTGGCATGGTTCCGATCTTGCACTCGACAGACTTCAACCCATCTGTCTGCCAAGATATTACGCGGAAGGATTGAAAGAGCTGTTAAGACGCCAAGACGTACCTTTCGAACAAACTATTCGACAAGACCAATTCTACAAAAAGATTTGGGATATTCCTAGGACTTTGTGAAAGAAGCCCAATGGGAAGATGGTGACAACTGGGTTGGGATATGTCCGGTCCAAGAAGCGGGAGCAAATCTACAACTGAAACGTCATAAACAACTCGAGTGAAGAGGAAAACGTTCTTCCAAGTAGCCATGACGTCAAATCGGAGCGAGATCCTGCTTTGAAAACGTTAATTCCATCACATGTAGAACAAATCGACAAGCTAATAAAAGAAGCTTGTCAAGCAAGCCGGGACAACCATAGCCATGAGATGGTCATTTATGAAAAGTCCAGGACATGACATCTTAGTCAACAATTTGCGGAGAATGTAGACCGTAATGCTCTTCATCCCCAGCCCACTATATGTTCTCGCGAGAGGGGAAAATCCCGAAATGGAGGTAAAAACAGGGCAAAGAACGCAAATAACATTTGAAGACAACAAAGTGGATCCAAGATGCCATTCGATCGAGAAAAGCTCGATTGGAGCCTTTCCTTTATGAAGAAGATGGGCCGGGAATACTCTTTCTCTCAAGACAAGGCAGGGAAAATATTCAACCTTATCTTGAAGCACCAAACGATGACGCTTCCAGAGTCTTGGCACCTCAAATAAATAAATGAGGTCTAGCATCCGGATTATTGCTCCTATCACCGAGCAATAGGTCACCCCATTGAAGACTGCTCCGCCTTCGAGGACTTGGTAGAAAACCAGTATTGACAAGCCAGGTTCGCTTTATCCAACAGCTGGAAAATAAGCCCACTGCGAAAACACGAGCCTAATAGGACCTACACCGTCAGGTTAAGACCAGCTCAACCGCAAAAATGGAAGTGTACTCATACCTTCCATATGATAACACTCTTAAAAGAGAGAGGGTACGAGAGTATGAATGATCTCTTCAGATGCTTCGCCAATGAAAACAAGGGTGAGGTGATCTCAGAGTTTCCACCAGCACCAAAAGAGCTAAAAGATGGGATACACACCATGGTAGACAACCTAAGAAAAATTGACTTAGGGACAGAAGATGATCCTAGGCCGACGTTCGTCAGTGAGCTACTATCTGAAAAACATGTAGCCACGTTAAAAGACGTACTCATGCAGTATAAAGATTGCTTCACATGGAACTAATCCGAAATGCCAGGTCTAGATCCAAAAGAAGCGGTACATAAACTAGCCATATCGCCAGGTATAAAGCCAATCAAATAGGCGCCAAGAAGGATGCGACTCGAACTTGAGATGAGTATCAACGCTGAAGTCAAGAAACTAATCGACTCTGGCTTCGTCCAAAAGATTCGATATGATAGTATCTCTTAGCACCTTTACTAGGTTTCTTTAAGCATCAAGTTTGCAATTTTAAATTTTTTAGAGTGCTGAGTATACTAAACAAGAATCGAACTAGAGAATTAGGTTTTCATAGTAAGTAAGTAATGTTCTAAACTAAGTGATGGGAAACTACAACCTTTGTAATCTAGTCCTTCACTTCTAAATCTCCGAGTTGAAGTCCCTAGAACTTTTCTTAAGGCTCCACTTGAAGAAAAGATCGAGCTTGTTTGTTGTCTTCGTTGCCGAAGATGATCCATCTTGAAGTCTCTCTCACTCAAGCTTACACTTCACTAATCAAGGAATTAGTGAAGCTAACAATTTAAACTAACAGGCTAGATTAGTGTAGTGAAGTAGGAGATTTGCTTACTAAAATATTTTTCTCCTTTTCTTTTTCTCAACTCAAGAAAATTCTAGTGAAGAGAGCAAGAAGGAGATGAACTTGGATGAATAATGAACCATCACACATGAGATAAGATGAGATTGAAGTAGTAAAATATCTTTGAATAAAATAAGGAATAAGAGGTGGGTCATGGCTTCTCAAGTCTTCTACAAGCATCTGAAGAGAAATGACTCATCCTCTTAGTCTTTAAATCATAAATCAAACCATTATCTTCTCATCGTTAAGCTCATGTGTGATTCTCATACATCCTAATTCTATGTATCATCAACCATGACACAACATATATATATATATATATATATATATAACATATATATAAATATTTATAAAGAGAAGAAAATCTTAAGTGAGCTTAATATTAGTTAATATATATATAAATATATATATCAAATTCTTAAATTAACATTTGATTCAATAATCCGGTTATATCATATATAACCGGCTAATAACATATATATATATATATGTATATATATATGTATATATATCAAATTATTAAATCAACACTTGATTCAATAATCCGGTTATATCACATATAACCGGCTAATATTCAATATTAGTCAATAAATCAACACTTGATTCAATAATCCGGTTATAATATATATAACCGGCCAATATCAAATATATAAATAAATATATATATATATATATATATATATATTAATCAAATCATTGAATGAACACTTGATTCAATAATCCAGTTATATCACTTATAATCCGACTGATATCAAATATCGCTAGATTAGAATACGGTATCATATACGTGTATTTAATCAAGCTCCCGCACATATCTCCATATGTACCCTACTTCATTTCGCTTGATCTTGGAAACATCTATGTGGGACTCTAAAGACTCGTCAATACACCGGCAGTAGATAATGATCACATAAGATACCCACAAGCCGTCAGCGGTACTAGCTGGACATAATGGTTACCAAGGTATTAAACGAAAAGAAGATCAACAAACAAACTTGTCCAAACTCCCATAGAGCCTATAAACAACACTTACCGTACAGTCCGGTCTCTTCATCTGATATGTCGCATATCGAATCTAAGGGTGGAATCGTCAGACCCCAATAACTTTATAAGTCATGCCGATGTGTGGCCTATAACCTTTCGAGAAACTACTGATAACATTTACTAGTAAATCTCATCAGCCCTGACCAGGGACTTACTATTATAGCCAATCGAGTATAGCGCAACATCAACTACCAATACCCAGAGAGATGAAACCCCTTCTATCACTCACCGCCTCTGTGTGACTCGGGACTGTATCCAAAATCCACATGTTTGCATGACTCCTTTAAGCCATGGTAGGGAGGAAATCAAAGCACAGTAGGAACCACACAAGACATTATGAAGATCTCAGATCTACAGACTAACATTTACAAGTGTCATCAGAGAACTGCTATTTGACGATAGGTATGGTACTATCTAGGAGTTCTCGACGAGTCCTATTTGGTGTACCCATTCTCCAATGAGCACATGTGTACAATCTTTGATGTCAAACACCAATGGTTATGGGATCAACCATCGCCCAATACAGGGTTAAGAAACGTACACACTAGTCTACTCTGGAACATCGATGCCCTGTCTCGATACTCTCTCGACTAGGAACTATTAAAGGATGTGCTTGCGGACTACACAAGCTCCATTAGTATGATCAAAATCATAGTCCTATTAGTCAATCCAACATCCTAAGGGCTTTATAAACATGTATCAATGAGATAGTAAACTAAAGCAAGTGTACATGTTAAAATAAAGAGCAACCAGATAGCATACTATCATATCAAGCAAGAAAGTCCTCTATATATATGTCCAAGCATCCACTATAATATACAATAATGGCCTCTTGGGCATACATATTCCTAATAATCTCCCACTTGCACTATGGCCAATTGATGTAGTATCACATACCCAACATCTCAAAATGTCTCTCAAACTGCGTCTAAGGGAGGGCCTTCGTGAGTGATCCGCTGTGTTGTCCATCGTATCTATTCTCCTGACCTCGATCTCATGGCGATCAACTATCTCCCGGATCAGATGATACCACCTCTGAATATGTTTAGATCGCTGATGGGACCGGGGTTCCTTGGCAAAAACCACAGCTCCATTGCTATCACAATACAAGGGTATTAGATCCTCAATGGATGGAACCACACCAAGTTCAGTAATGAACTTCTTTATCCAGACAACCTCTTTGGCAGCATCGTTGGCAGCGATGTATTCAGCCTCCATCGTCAAGTCTGCAACGATATCTTGCTTGGAACTCTTCCAATAAACCGGCCCTCTATTGAGGGTGAAGACAAAACCCGAGACAGACTTGCTGTCGTCCTTATCACTCTGGAAGCTCGAATCGGTAAAAGACTCCACTTGGAGTTCTCCGTTACCATACACCAAGAACATCTCTTTAGTCCTTCTCAAATACTTAAGAATGTTCTTCACAGCTATCCAGTGCTTCTCCCCTGGGTCTGATTGATACCTACTTACCACACTAAGTGCGTAAGCTACATCCGGTCTGGTACATAATATCGTGTACATGATAGACCCAACTGCATAGGCATAGGGTATCACGTTCATGCGAGCTTTTTCCAAATCAGTCTTGGAAGACATCTCTTTGGAGAGAGTGATTCCTGAACAAACGGGTAAATTACCACGCTTAGAATCTTCCATACTAAACCTCTTTAGTATAGTGTCTATGTATCTGGATTGGGAAAATCCCAACATCCTTTTAATTCTATCCTTATAGATCTTTATCCCCAGGATGCAGAAGGGATCACCCAGATCTTTCATAGAGAACTTTTATGATAGGAAGAGTTTGACCAAGTGCAGCATAGGAATATCATTTCCTATCAAGAGTATGTCATCTACGTACAATACGAGGAAGGAAACCTTACTCTCTACAATCTTTTTATATATACATAGTTCATCTACGTTTTTGATGAAGTCAAACCCTTTGACTGCTATATCAAAACAGATGTTCCAACTCCACAACGCTTGCTTTAATCCGTAGATTGATTTAACCAACTTACACACCTTTCCGCTGCTCCCACTATCTATGAATCCCTCTGGCTATGTCATATACACGCTCTCTTCTAAATCACCATTTAAAAAAGCGGTTTTGACGTTCATCTGCCAGATTTCATAGTCATGGTATGCAGAAATGGCAAGTAGGATCTTGATGGACTTATGCATAGATACTGGAGAAAAGGTCTCGTCATAGTCGACACCTGGTCGTTGATGAAATTCTTTTGCTCCAAGTCTAGTTTTGAAGGTCTCAACCTTTCCATCTACACCAATTTTCTTCTTAAGGATCCACTTCCTCCTAATGGGTTTTACCCCTTCAGGAGTACCTTCCAAAGTCCATACTTTGTTGGTATACATTGAATCCATCTCCGATCGCATAGCATTCAGCTATTTCATAGAGTCTCCACTTGTGATGGCATGTTCGAAACTAGTTGGGTCATCATCTTCCAAGATGCAATCCTTACTCCCACTGTTTATGAGAAAACCGTAGTATCTCTCTGGGGAGACAGAAACCCTACTAGATCTGCGGAGTGGCTGAGGTTCGTCGGAGACTATTGAATTCTCCGGTTCTACCAAATCTTCTGTTGCAGTTTATGTTTCTGGAACTTTTTCCAGCTCTATCTCATTACCACTAATTTCTTTTACAAGAAATTCATTTTCTAAAAAGGTGGTATGTTGAGCAACAAACACCTTTTGTTCCTCGGTGTGGTAGAAGATATACCCTCGCGAATGTTTGGGATATCCAACAAACTTATATAGAACAGACCTTGCCTCGAGCTTGTCTTGATTTTTCTTTTTAACATAAGCCGGACAACCCCATATCTTAATAAAATTAATACATGGTCTCTTCCCCTCCCATATCTCATATGGAGTGGTAGGCGCGGATTTGGTAGGAACCCTATTCAATATGTATGTAGCTGTCTCAAGTGCATAACTCAAAAAGGAAATAGGTAACTTAGCAACACTCATCATAGAGCGCACCATATCTAATAGGGTGTGATACCTCCACTCCGATACTCCATTGTGTTGTGGTGTATATGGAGGAGTAAGCTGAGAGAGAATCCCATTCTTTTTTAGATTATCTCGGAATTCCGTGCTTAAGTATTTTCCTCCTCGATTAGATCGAAGGATTTTAATACTTTTACCCATCTGGTTTTCTACCTCGCTCTTATATTTCTTGAATTTCTCAAAAGCTTCAAATTTTTGTTTCAACGGGAACACATGTCCGAATCTTGAGAGATCATCGGTGATTGTAATGAAGTACGAGGAATTATTCCTGGCATGTGTTGACATATGACCGCATACATCACTATGTATCGTCCTAAGAGTTCAATAGCTTTTTCTCCGTGTCCCATAAACGGAGTTGGTCATCTTTCCCTTGAGCCATGACTGACAAGTTTCATAAGATGTAAATTCGAACGGATTCAAATATCCATCTTTATACAACTTAGCTAGTCTGGTTGCATTGGTATGACCAAGTCTACAATACCACAAGAAGGCTTCATTCATTTCTGAACTTTTTTTCTTGTGTGTGTTCTGTATATTTAGAACTGTATTTTGATTTAGAACATATATACCATTACACAATATACCAAACCCAATCAACACTTGATTTAGGAAAATGTTCATAAAATTTTTCTTTAATACAAAGTTTTGTCCTTATTTATCTAATAAAGAAACAGATATTATATTGCACATCATCGACGGTACGTAATAACAGTCGTTCAAAATAAATGTATTACCATTTGGTAATACAAGGTGATATTTGCCGACAGTTTCAGCAGCATCAATTTCTCCATTGCCTACTCTGAGAGACATATCACCCTTTCCTAGTTCTCTACTTCTCTTTAACCCTTATAACAGATTATAAATATGGGTTCTTGATCCTGTATCTAATAACCAGGATGTAGAGCAGACTGAGAAATATTTCTCAATAACTAACACATCCGAAGAAAATGCATCAGAATGCTCTTTCTTCATTCGGGTTGCATAGAAATCCTTGTATTCCCCGGTCCCTTGCCCCGACTTATGACAGTTCTCATAAGATAGGGTAGAACCAACGTTCCCCAACCCATTATAATAAGCGGGTTCGGTCAATACATCCATATTATTATCTTGATTAAGGCGTGACATGGTCGCTACCTTGAGAGAGAGAGAGAAGATAACACTTTAGCGTGCGCTCTTACAAAATTAGATTTGTTATTATCTTACCTAATCAGGATGGCTCCTACTATTTTTATCAGATCTTCCTTCAAACCCTAAAAGGTAAGATTAGCCAGGATTAATTTCACCTTACAAGTACGCTAATCGGCCAGCCATGCAGGTGTTGGTACTCCGAGGGTGTCTCCCCGTGCTTTCGCATGGAACTAATTAAATAACCTCATTTCCGCAAGGGTATAACCTCATTAACACCTCTTAGACACCTACTGGATTAGCTAATTGTAAAGTGGAAAACTCTTCCTGTAGCAACACTTACTCGCAGTGGATATCGGGATCCAACTATCACATAGATGGTATGCAATCTCATTGCAAATTTCAACACTTGAAATTCCTAATATCTGTTTTTACCCCTAACGACCTATGACCTTGACGGAGGTCAATAAACCATATGCCGCTAGTCAAGTTCAATCCATCATTTCTTGATCGATTCGAACCCACCCATATAAACCCTTGACGTAGGTCAACAAGGCAGTGTGACTGCCCCTATCGATCGCATCAACATGTTGCAGATAAATATTACTCAGCTACTGTACATTGTACTTTGACGGAGGTAAACAAACATAGAACGAATACTAAATACTACATATCTAAAATGATGGAGGGCTACGACTGGTTTTGAAGAAAACCTTTAATGTAATGAACTTGATATCGTTGTAGAATCTAGTGATTTGAAAATGAGTGGTTTAAGCTCTGCTTTAAAATCAAGTAGTTTTCAAAATAAACTGAATGGGTTGTAGTATATGCTAGTTTTCCTAAAGAGGTCATCCCCGATGAAGGGATCTAGTCTCTCTCCTCATCGAATGAGGTGCTGGATATTCATAATGGAATACCGCGATGCAAAGCAAGAACTAGAGCTACCTTTTTGAAAAACTTGATCGTACAATATCATTTAGGTTTCTTTTCTTTTCATTAATCTTATTAATGATGTTCCATCATTTATGTTTCCTAAACATCACAGAAGAAACAAAAATAAAGCACACATATATGCCATCTGCATTCGCCATAGGGATCCGGGTATTCACCGTAAGGTTACTTAACTTACGGCAGGGCCAGGTCAGAACTAGTGCGGATGCAAAACATATATAGTTTCTACTAGTATATCATATATATAAGTAGCATTCATCTCACGCAGTTATATGATCGCATCACATCACAGAAACAGCAAAAGCAGATATATGAAATATAGGATATATTAGGAGGTCCGTGTTTTAGATTATGCCAGTAATGAAAAACATGGATTCCACGGTCATGATGAATAGCCAAGTCCACACACCTAGACTCTTACGAAAGAGGTAAGCAACCTTTTCTATTCTAGAGTTTGGTGACCAGTCTCGACTCTTCGAGATGGCCTCCCACTGGACTCTAGAACCCAGTTACTAGTGCTCCTCGCCTTGGGTCTATCCTAATGCGGAAAAGTAAATAATATACATCAAATGGAGACAACAAACTCAACCCGGAAGTGTCCCAATAAAAGAATATTACAAACAAAAATTTACATGAATGAAAATGAAAAAACTCTCATCTCTCGTAAAACCCCCCGGCTATTCAATCATGATGATCCAATATAACATATCAATAGCAACACAATAAGATCATATGTCATCAACGTATGTAAATATGCGTATCCCTAATATCGTGGATGTATAATAACGAGATCGGGGATACTTCCACATATTACACTTACGGTCGCAGAAAAAAAATGAAAACTACAATAATTAGAATCGGCATCATCTTTAGACATCATAAACCCGGATTATCACATATTCCGAATTTCATGCCTAACCTTATAAACCTTACATTTAAGTCTCGAATTTGAAAACACTTTAAAAAAGAGTCGGGCAATTCAAAAAGATTCCCGATTCATGATTTGAAGGCTCATCGGGAACTTTAGTAGATGGCCGCACCCCTGAGGCCATCAATGAAGTGCACTTAGGCGGAACACTGCGGCCGCAAGCACCCGAGTGGATTCTCTTGGCCATGGGATTCTCCTATAGTCACTTGGTCGGGGCAATGGGGCATAGTTGTCTACTAGTGTCTCCCGGCGAGTATTCGCGTACGATATGAGATTACGATGGAGTTTTGATCTAAATGCAAACTCCATGGTAATTCATCATTTTAGACTAAAATGCGAGATTTACATTCCGTTAACTAGTTTTCGCAAAACTAATCAATATGGATTCCAAAAATTGTATCACATATCCAAAACAATATAGACGATGTTAAACATTTCGATCGATATTTCAAACACCACTAATTCACAGAGACCTCAACAACTTGAGTCTCATTAAAAATTTCCAGAAAACCAAAAATGTCAACATGAAGCAGCAAAAGAAGAAAGAGGCACTAATTCATCAAGTCGGCGGCGGATCTACGGCTAAGAAATGGTCTAGGCGGCAGTTCCACGACCACTTAGAGGAATTAGGTCCTCATTTTTCTTGGGCCTCTATAGAAAACCCTGCATGATTTTCTGAGCATTTTTAATATAAAAAGTATCAACGTTTGAAAAATTTGACAGAAAGTAGTAAAAATACATGTTTAAAACTTCGATCGAACACTTTAACATCGTCTAGACTTTGCCTAAATCTCTAGCTTGGCTCTGATACCATGAAAATATCTCATAGCACCTCTACTAGGTTTCTTTGAGCATCAAGTATGCAATTTAAAAAAATTTAGAGTGCTAAGTATACTAAACAAGAATCGAACTAGAGAACTGGGATTTTATAGTAAGCAAGTAATATTCTAAACTAAGTGATGGGAAACTACAACCTTTGTAGTCTAGTCCTTCACTTCTAAAGCTCCGAGTTGAAATCTCTAGAACTCTGCTTAAGGCTCCACTTGAAGAAAAGATCGAGCTTGCTTGTTGTCTTCGTTGCCGAAGATGATCCACCTTGAAGTCTCTCTCACTCAAGCCCATACTTCACTAATCAAGGTATTAGTAAAGTTAACAACCTAAACTAATGGGCCAGATTAGTGTAGGTTGATGAAGTAGGAGATTTTCTCACTAAAATATTTTTCTCTTTTACTTTTTCTCAACTCAAGAAAATTCTAGTGAAGAGAGCAAGAAGGAGATGAACTTGGATGAATAATGAACCATCACTCATGATGTAACGTTTTAGAAATCGTTATGCGAATTTTTCCGTTTTAGGGTAGAATAGTCGGTGGTTTCTGTCTTAACCCGACAGTGATCAAACTTCCGTATAGACTTGCCAGCACCTAGTTTAGCTAAAATAAAGCTAGTGCGCGAGCTTTGGGGGTATTTAGGAAGTTTTGGTTCAGATAGAATTTTTCCTTATTTTAATATTATTTTAATGTGGTATTTTACATTTTGGGTTTGAATAATTACTCCAAAATTTGTATCATTTCTAATAAATCAAGGTTAAGTAAAACCAAACCCTACTTATAATATCTAGATCTTTTGTGTTGACTAAAGGATTAATGTTTTAAAGAAATAAAAATGAATGGAAAAGGTGGCATGTGCATGTATATGCATTAATGTGCATTTATTGCAAGAATTGGCTAGAAAACTCCACACAATTTCCTCACCTTCTTCATTTGGTCGAGCTCCTTCCTCCTTCTTCTGCCCTTGATCATTTCTTTCACCATTTGCAACAATTCAAGCTTAATAAATCTCCAAAATTCCCAAAATAATCTCACAAAACACATCAAGTCTTGCTTTTGCTTCTTTAATCAATTGGAGCTAGGAAAGCTTGGATCTTGTGAGCAAGTATTGATAGGTATAATTCCTAAACTGTTAAATAGGAGTTTTTATGATGTATAGCTCGTTGGTTATTGTGTAGAACACTTTATGTATCGATTAGTGCAATATCGTATTTTTAGTGTCTTTTTAGAGCCTCTGTGATCTGCTGTGATTATGGATTTATACTGAGTGACCAAACAAAATAGTAGTGTTGTACTAGTGACCCTAGGATTCCACCTGAAGCACGAGACCCACCCCACCGGGTTTGGCCGGCGACTCTTTGGAGAATTCCGGCGACATCGGTTTTGGAGGGGAGTTGGGTGTTGGTTTTTTTGTGGGTAGTTGTCTGCTGTGGTTTAGGGGTGTTTGGTACTGTTTAATTTTTTAGTAATTACAGTATGCAAAATCTGGGATCGTTTTCCTATAATCTAGTGTTTTGAGTCCGCGTGTTACGTTATCCGACACGAATCGTGATCTTGTGCAGCTGCTGCACTTAGATTGGTTTCGTAGTGTCGACATGCACGTTGACCACTAGACGGACACTTGTGTGTTAGTTTGGAGTCTGTGTGTCGTTTAAAACGTAGTTTTACGTTGTATTAGCCGATTTCTTAGATTTTACTCCGTTTATGTATTTGTGAAATTATAGCATCGCAAGCGGGGACTTCAGACGCTGCGAACAAGGGGAAGCAGGTGGTCGGATTTTCATAGCTTGAGACCATCGGTGAGTAGATTTAACATCTACGGGGAAGTCGCCCGTATGGCGTTAAGCGTCAGGGCTAGATATGATATGATATTAGCCGTATGTTTATATGCTCATATAGAGATGATACATGAGTTCCATTGCATATAGTTATTTGTTGTGCCTGAACCTGTATTTATTGTACACTGCACTATTATTGACAGTCCATGTTGCACGAGCACCAATGATATGCTACACACACTGTCGGTAATTGCCATGATACGCACAACACAAATATTCATTGATATACCTTACTAGTAGTTAGCGACATAGAGGCAGTTATTCTTGTGCGATAGCGCATATGACATATAGCATACCTATGTACCTACATGCCTATACATATGCCATACTATACTTACATGCTCGCACATATACTTTGCTATTGTTACATGATCAGCTTTTTATAACATATATATCGGTGGAATGGGACGCTGTATATATATGTATTTTGGATTTGTATTTTGGGAACCGCGAAATATATTTAATGACTTGATGCATTTAAATAGCGGACTTTTCCCGTGATATGCTCATATTGATATTTTATGTTGCATATGTTGTTTTACATGGATTTACGCATTTGAGATATGTTTTCATGCGATATGGGAATTTCAAGTGTCGATGTTAGGCACTTATATTCCGAGAGATATATGGATATCAGAAAGACCGATACGTGGAACACAAGTGTCGAGGTGGGATACTTGGGTTTCGAGGAACGTATGGATATCAGAAAGACCGATACGTGGAACACAAGTGTCGAAGTGGGATACTTGGGTTTCGAGGAACGTATGGATACGAGTATTTACGTGTCGATGTTAGGCACTGGTTTTCATGATATTTTAGAGTGTCGATATTTAACACTCAGGTTCCATGAGACTTACAAGATTTGAGGGCCGATCTGAGTATTTTGGGAATTAGGGTGTTGTTGATTTACACCGGGCTTTTCCATGCTTATGATTTGTGCATGAGATTATTTATTTTCCCGCACTCAGTACTTAGTTGATATGCATTTATTCATGTAGATATAGTACCTGGTGGTGTACCTTGATCATGATAGTTGCATATTCATATTGTCATACTCATGCTATCAGCTTACATGTTATTGATCATTGTTGTTAGTGCATACTTGCGATTCAGTATGATATTATTTACTATTCACGAGTTGGCAACTCACCCCGTTGTGCCACAGTGTTTTGCAGGACTTACCTTCTGAGTAGTCGTGGCAGGGCGTCTTATCATCTCTACTTTGCGGATACCGCTACGTTTGGCTGTGAGGCCTTTGCTTTTAAGTGGGTTTGCGGTTATCTATTTGTACATTGTATATCTTTTTGTTGGATCTAGTATTCTCCATCTACCACTTCTTGTATTTGACTTAGAGACAAGTTGTGAGGATTCGGTGTTGTATTATTATTTTGGTGACTTTGGGTGCCGTGCTTGTGGGAGCCGGTTTTGTTGAAAAGTTTACTTCTTTATGCAGTTTTCTTTTATATTTCTTCGCTTCGGCGTCGTATATATATTTGTGGTGGTTGTCTCCGCCGTTGGGCGTGATTTTCTTCTGTTTGGGATGCTTTATATATTATCTATGTTGTACCCGTTTTCGGGGCTAGTTTTTACAAAGGAGGTGCTGCCGAATTTTTCAAGAAAGAAAACCAGAGTTAAAGATTTTACTTGTGATTTTTTTCGAATGTTTTAAAATATGTTTTTCTCCGCTTATTCAGTTTTGGGTGGTTTAGATTTCTGGGTTTCGGCTTACTTAAGTTGCGTACGCCTGTAGACGTTACATAGTTTAAGTGCTGGTTACGGGCCAAGTATTGGGTCGTGACACATGAGATAAGATGAGATTGAAGTTGTAAAATATCTATGAATAAAAAAAGGAATAAGAGGTGAGTCATGGCTTCTCAAGGCTTCTACAAGCATCTCAAGAAAACTGACTCATTCCTTTATTCTTTAATTCATAAATCAAACCATTATCTTCTCACCATTAACCTCATGTATGATTCTCATACATCCTAGTTCTATGTATCATCAACTATGATACAAGAAATATATATATATATATATATATATATATATATAAAGAAAAGAAAATCTTAAGTGTGCTTAATATTAGTTTATATATATATATAAATACATATATCAAATTATTAAATCAACACTTGATTCAATAATCCGGTTATATCATATATAATCTGCTAATATCAAATATATATATATATGTGTGTGTGTGTGTGTGTGTGTGTGTGTGTTTGTGTGTGTGTATCAAATTATTAAATCAACACTTGATTCAATAATCCGGTTATATCACATATAACCGGCTAATATTCAATATTAGTCATTAAATCAACACTTGATTCAATAATCCGGTTATATCATATATAACTGGCCAATATCAAATATATAAACATATATATATACATAGATATATTAATCAAATCATTGAATCAACACTTGATTCAATAATCCGGTTATATCACATATAACCTGACTGATATCAAATATCGCTAGATTAGAATACGGTATCATATACTCGATTTAATCAAGCTCCTGCACATATCTCCATACGTGCCCTAGTTCGTTTCGCTTGAGCTAGGAAACCTCTATATGGGACTCTGACACTCATCAATATGCCAGCAGTAGGTAATGATCACATCAGATATCCAAAAGCTGTCAGTGGTACTAGCTGGACGTAACGGCTACCCAGGTATTGAACGAATAGAAGATCGACAAGCAAACTTGTCCAAACTTCTGTAAAGCCTATAAGAAACACTTACCGTACAGTCCGGTCTCTTTGTCTGATATGTCGCATATCGAGTCCGGGGGTGGAATTGTCTGACCCCAATAACTTGATAAGTCATGCCGATGTGTGGCCTATAACCTTTCAAGAAACTACTGATAACATTCACCAGTAAATCTCATTAGCCCTGGCTAGGGACTTGCTGTTATAGCAAATCGAGTATAGCGCAACATCAACTCCCAATATCGGGAGAGACGAAACCCCTCCTATCACTCACTGCCTCCATGTAACTTGGGACTGTACCCAAAATCCACCTGTTTGCATGACTCCTTTGAGCCGTGGTAAGGAGGAAATGAAAGCACAGTGGGAACCACACAAGACACTATGACGATCTCGAGTCTACAGACTAATCTGTACAAGTGTCACCGGAGAACTACTATCTGACGATAGGTCTGGTACCATCTAGGAGTTCTCGGCAAGTCCTATTCGGTGTACCCATTCTCTAATGAGCACATGTGTACAATCTTTGATGCCTAACACCAATGGTTATGGGATCAACCATCTCCCCATATAGGGTTAAGAAACATACACACTAGGCTACTCTGGAACATTGATGCCCTGTCTCGATACTCCCATGACTAGGAACTGTTAATGGATGTGCTTACGGACTACACAAGCCCCACTAGTATGATCTGCATCATAATCCTGGTAGTCAAGCCAACATCCTAAGGGCTTTATCAACATCAATGAAATAGTAAACTAAAACAAGTATACATGTTAAGATAAAGAGCAATCAGATAGCATACTATCATGCCGGGCAAGAAAGTCCTCTATATGTATGTCCAAGCATCTTCTATAATATACAATAATAGCCTCTAGGGCATGTTGGATATGTATGCCTTAGAGGCCATTATTGTATATGTATACATGTGAATGCTAGGGATATGTATGTACAGGACATTCTTTCTTAGTTATATAGTATATTGATTCAGTTGTCTTTTATCAGGATGTGTATTTTTTTTATTGATACTTTATCCAGTTTGCACATATTGATAAAGACTTGATAGAATAGTATACTATTATAGTTTGACTTTATCTTAACATGGCATATGTTATGCACATTATTACATATTACGGTTACATGTTGATAAAGCCCGTAGGATCTTGCTTGACTACATGCGTTGTGATGGCAATCAAACTTGTGGGAGCAGGGTAGTCCATAAGCACATCCATAAATGGTCCCTAGTTGCATGAATATCGAGACTGGGCATTGATACTCTAGAGTAGACTAGTGTATACGTTTTTAGCCCCGACAAAGGGTAATGGTTGGTCCCGCAACCATTGGTCAGTTGCACCTAAGATCGTATACAGGTGCTCACTGGGTGTGAGTACACTGGACGGACTCGCGAAGAACTTCCAAATGGTACTATACCTATCGTCAGATAGAAGTTCTCAGGTGACATGTGTACAGGCTAGTCTTTGGACCTGAGATTGTCATTTGTTTCGTGTAAGTTCCCACTGTGCTTTGATCACTACCCTACCACGTCTCTACTGAGTCATGCAAACAGGTTTTGGTTGGGTATAGTCCCGAGCCACATAGAGGCAATGAGAGATTGTTAGGGATTCGTCTCCTGGTATTGGGAGTCGATATCGCACTGTGTTCGATTGGACAGGACCATAAGACCTTGGCCAAGACAGTTGGGATTTACTAATAGGTTGATCGGTAGTTTCCCGAATTGGTTCCGAGCCATGTCAGCATGAATTATCAGGTTATTAGGGTCTGACGTTTACCACCCCTAGACCCGGTATGCGATACTCTTAGATGAAGAGACCGGATTGTACGGAGATTGTCATGGACATGCTCAGTAGGAGTTCGGACAAGATTGCTCGTCGACCTTCCTTTTTGATAGGTACCTAGGTAGCCGTTACGTATAGCTAGTGCCGCTGACATGCTTGTGGTTAAACCTACTGCCAGCGTACTGTCGAGTCTTTAGAGTCCCACATAGAGGGTTTCCCTGTTTCGGGCGAAACGATATAGAAGCCGTATGGTTTTACGGTAGGGCTTCGATCATATACGTGTACTTGTGCACGTGTGATGTTCGGGTGGATAATACTAGTATGCTTTGGTTTAAGCCAGATCCTAGTATTATATTGATGGATTATTTTCGTCTCATTGTATTTGTATTTTCCCGGAATATGGATACACGTATGTATATACGGTGAGGGGCATTCTTGTAATTGTGCAAGGTGCTTCTAGAAGAAGACATCTCATTATTTGTATTAACCATTTAGTTTAAATGGTTTAATGAGGTGGAGGGTGAGGTGTTATCATTCATTGAATGAAGCATGGCTAAGTGGTGAGTCATATAGTGACTCATGGTTTACTATTCTTCCATGGTCGATATTTTATGGAAATATCTAGATATTTTGTGGAGATATTTAGTGGTTGCATTTTTATCTCAAAGACTTAGCCATTCTTTATTCATCTTTTTTTGCTCACAACACTCTCGTCTTCTCCTTGCTCTCTCTTCTTCTAGCCTAACCCTAATTGTCTCATGGGTTGAGAAACCTAGGGTTAGTGAGATATATTAATCCATCATCACTCTCTATATAATGTAGTCAACTTAGATTAGCAATCTAAGTATTATAGTTACCTCATATTTGAGGTAGGAGCTCTTTGTAGGAACTCTCGGGTGGATCATCTTTGACGCGAGGAGACCGAAATTCAAGCATGATCCGTACATCTCTTGAGGAGCCAAAGGAGTGGATTGAAGAGTCGAAGGACTTGGTTTCTTTAGGTATACTTTTTATCATAGTAGATATAGCCTCTTATGTTGCTAGTTAGTTTTACGGTAAAGATCCGATTTAGGGTTATTCTAGCGCCTAGTTTTGTTCATTGTAAAAAAAAATGTTCCGCAAATGGCCACGGTAGATGGCTAAGGCGTTAGCATAACCTTTCAGGGCATACATATTCCTAACACAATATCCTGACTGGATCGCTAACATCGTTCTAATGATGAAGAAAAATAGGACAGTCCGCATCTGCATGGACTTTCGGGACCTCAACAAAGCGTGCCTGAAAGATGACTTCCCAGTTCCCGACACCAAGCTGATGATTGATAACACGTCCACTCATGAAGTCTTCTCCTTCATGGATGTATCTTCAGAATACAACCAAATAAAAATGCATTCTAAAGACCAGAAGCATACCGTCTTTCGGACCCAGTGGGCATATTCTGGTATAAAGTGATGCCCTTCAGGTTGAAGAACATTGGCGCTACCTATCAGAAGGCTTTGATAAAGATCTTCGATGATCTCATACACGAGATTGTCGAATGCTAAATCGACGACCTTGTGATGAAGAGCAAACCTCATAAAGAACATTGGGAACATCTAAAAATAATGTTCCAACGTCTTCGGAAGTATAATCTGAAGATGAACCCTATAAAATGCGCGTTTGGAGTTTCCTCAGGCAAATTTTTAGGATTCATCATATGTCACCGAGGTATCAAAATCGAACCCTCAAAATTAAGGCAATTATGGAAATACTCATGCCAAGAACCCTCAAACAACTGCGATCTCTCCAAGAAAAGCTCGCGTATATTTGGCGGTTCATAGTCAACCTCTTCGAAAAATGTCATCCCTACAGTCATCTGATGAAGAAGGGGATCGCCTTCGTCTTGGATCAGAAGTGCTAAAAGGCACCGGATGATATCAAGCAATACCTGCAAAATCCACTGGTATTGGCCGCTCCGATTAAGAGAAAACCCCTTATCTTATATACAATGGCCCTTGAGGGTTTTCTAGGCGCATTGTGGGCATAAGAGAACGATTAAGGAAAGGAGAGAGCTCTGTACTTCATAAACCGAGTTCTCCTGGGGGTAGAAAGCAACTATTCTTCCATCAAAAAGTATTGCCTGGCGCTGATTTTCGCAATAATGAAGCTCAAACATTACATTTTAGCACATGATGTCCACCTCATATCGAAAGTGGATCCTCTCAAATATCTAATGTCGAAGGCCATACTGATAGGAAGGGTTTCCAATTGGGCCCTCCTTCTGATGCTGTTCTCAGTAACGTATCGATCTCTCAAAGCAGTGAAAGGACATGCCATAACCGACTTTCTAGTGGAGCATCCGATACCGGCCGACTCCCCCCTTAGATTGCGAGTTGCCGGATGAGCACACATTCGACGCAATCGAAGAAGAAAAAGAAGAAGATAAGTCTTAGTGGGAATTTTACTTCGATGGAGCATCCTCTATGAAGCAGCGAAAGCAAAACATCCCCATAATCAAAGCTAGTGCGGGCCTTATCTTCGTGACCCCAAAAGAAGGGATATTGCATTACGCCCTCTCTTTAATGGTGTCGATGACTAACAACAAAACTGAATACGAAGCTTTAATAGCCGGTCTTGAGATCGCTATCGATATAAGAATCAAAGATCTCCTCATATACGGAGACTCCCAACTGATCGTCAGTCAAGTAAATGGGAACTATCAAACGTGTAAGCCAGAGCTGATAAGGTATGGCAAAAAATGCAGCAACTCCTGACACAAAATTCTTCCTACACCCTGGAAGCATACCGCGAGCGGAAAACAGCAAAGCGGATGCGTTGGCCAAATTGGCTAAGGAATTGGCCGATGAAGACCTCGATGACGTAAGGATCATTTTGCAAAGCCACAGGGTCCTCGCACCAACAGATATATCTTCGGAAGACCTGATAGAGCCATCCGAAGGGAAAAAAACCACCGATCAAGTAGCCCTTCAAATAGAGGGCGATGAAAATGTTAAGGACCGGAGGGAAGTCTTCATAAACTACTTCAAGTCTCAACGAACGCCCGAAAATGCGTCATCTAGAAATCAGCTTATGAAACGAGCCTTGTCTTTCGCCATCATCAATGATACTCTATATAAGAGATTCTACTGCATATGGCTAAGATGCCTGGGGCCGGAGGAAGAAAAAAAAGTCCTCCAAGAAATACACGATGGACTTTGCAGCTCCCATCAGGCGGGTCTGAAGATAGAGCTGAAGATAAAAAAAATGGGTTACTATTGGCCCATGATGATTCAGGACTGCCTCGAATATGAGAAGCAGTGTCACTCATGCCAAATTCATAGGGACTTCATACATCAGCATCCAAATCTGCTGCACCCGACAGTGGCCAGTTGGCTGTTCAAAATGTGGGGAACCGATATAATTTTCCCCATCGAACCTGCATCCTCCAAAGGTCATCGGTTTATATTGGCAATAACCAACTACCTCTATGCGGGTAGAAACAGTACCACTAAGGCAGGTGAAGATGGAGATTATCTTCCACTTCTTCAAAAGTCATGTCATCTTTCGGTTCGGCACTCCGCTACGAATTATCTCAGATAATGGACCAGCTTAAAGAAGACATAAAATCATCCGCTACGCATAGCATTATAAAATAGATTGGAGATATTCTTCAGTCTATAATTCTCAGGCCAACGGTCTCGCTAAAGTCTTCAACAAGACTTTGACCAAGAAACAAAAAGGACAGGCACTAAAGGCTGCAAAAACCTTTTCTGGACGTACCGAACAATGTTCAAGGCTGCCATGAATATTACACCATACGCATTGGTGTTGGCACGGAAGCAATGCTCTCATTAGAAGTATAACTTCCCTCTTTACGAGAAACGGTTCGATACGAGTGTTCCCTCATAAAAAAAGAAAGGAGGAAAATTCCCCACTATTCAAGTCTCACGTGTTAAACACGTGAGCACCTATATGCAAAAGCATATAAGCGCTGCAGTTAAAAACAAACAGGCTAAAAGAGCTACATGTGTTAAACACGTGAGCGCCTATATGCTTTGCATATAGGCGCTGCAATCAAATAATTGGAAAGCCAAACAGGCCTTATGGGTTAAACACGTGTGGGTTTATATGCATATGAGCGCTGAAAATAAAGCATGCTAAAACCCATGCTAGGGGTCACGTGTTAAACATGTGAGTTCTCCTGCTGCACTCTTTGGCAAGATAGAATTAAATTCTATGTGATAGAATTAAATTCTATTTGGGAAATATTTTCCCTGATCTTTCTAATATGGAAAGATTCTTCTCTAACAGAGAATTTTGGATTTAAAATCCAATTGTGATAAAATATCACCAATCAAACCACCTGATAGAATTAAATTCTATGTGTGAAATATTTTTAAAATGATCTTTCTCAAAGTAGAAAGATTTTCTTTGTTAAACAGAGAACCCTTGGATAAAAAATCCAACGGTAATTATAAAATCACCCCCGATAACCTGATAGAATAAAATTCTATCTTAGGAAAATATTTTCTTAATTTTGGTAAATTAACAAGATATTCATAGGAAAATATTTCGTAATCTTGTTAAACAAACAAGAAATCTTCTCTGTTAAACATAGAGCCTTTGGATTTAAAATCCAACTGTGAATAAAATTCACCAATTAATTTTCATGATCTCTCAATGAGAGATTTTCTTAACATACTGATTTTTCCCCTTCTCCTATAAATAGGAGTAAGGAGATTAAATCTAAATATACACAGAACTACCCACAAGTTTCTGCAAAAAAAAAATATATACAGCGAGTTCTTGAAAAAGAAAGAGAATTTAAATCTCAAAAAAAACTTGCCTCGTTGAAACTCTAGGTAAAGAAACACAAAGATCGTATTATCTCCCCTTTGCTTCTCTAAGGGTTTAACCCTTCGTATAAGAACTCAGTTCTTTCTCTGATTGAGATTTGCCGAAGCAAATCTCCTCACAAGTTGATAATTTAATTCTCATCGGGGAGATTCTGTTTCTGCAGATTCAAAACTTAGGGGAAAAGAACTAAGTTAAAAAGAAAGAACATGAACATGTGGGAATTTAATTCCTCCAAAAAAATTAGGATTTAACCCAGCATAAAGAACTTGGTTCTTAGAAAAGTGAAAAGGAACTTGGTTCTTAGAAAAGTGAAAAAGAACTTGGTTCTTCAGTACAAACGATAATGATGGTCCAAGATCTTTAAAACTGAAATCTTGATGATCATCAATTATTAAAAATATCATTAACAGAGATCAATATCTCTAAGAAAACACAAGAACAACTTGGTGACTCAATTAGTGCTCAGCATTATTTTGAAGCCTCACGTGTTTCCTACGAGAAGCGCTTAAAAAAAACAAACAAAAAGAACAGCCAAAGCTACCTCACGTGTTTCTCACGTGGGCGTCTAAAGAACAAAGAAAAACTTCTTTTTCAATTAGGCAGCCGCCCCAGAAGGAAGCAGTCATGTGAAATGCACGTGAGCTCTATTCAAATGCTTAGCACTTCTGTAAAAAGAGGGAAACGAACAAATAAAGCCAAAAGCCCAGCACTTACGTGCTTCCCACGTGAGTAACATGCAGATTGCTCCGCACTCCATGATTAGTCAAAAATGACTAAGAAACACTCACATCTGAGCGCCTCACGTGTTTCACACGTGAGTACCATATGACTCTAGTGCTTACCACTAATCCATCACCCCCATGTGTTTCACACGTGAGTGCTGTATGTACCGGTGCTCAGCACTGTTGGGTAATTATGGAAACTCAATCTCAGCCCAAAATTGGCTAAGTTTCTTGAGGTCAAACCCCTTTGTTTTTTTAAAATCAATCAAGCCCATAAGCTCTCGATTTCCAAGGTCTCAAATATGACCGAAAATTCATAAGTCCACAACAACCCCTTTTCTTTCAAATAAGTGATTTGGTTTAAGTGTACATCTCTTGACACCTCTGATATATGTCGTTGTAATTCCTCAACGTTTTCGGAGAGGTGGAGGGTCCCGACGACCAACAACTTCTTTTGTCGATGCATTTCCAAACCGACGTACACGCCTCAAATCGGATTATGCCCCAAATTGGGCACATTACATATCACCATTGTTCACTTCGTCATGTAACAAATACACGTGCGCGCAAGATAGATAATGGACTGAAATGTTCTTAAACTAATATTCGCCTCCAAAATGGCGATAAAGGACCGAAACATCCTTAACTTAACATTTTTCCCAATCATGGCAATAATGGACCACGATGTCCTTAAACTAAAATAATCGAGCCCAAATGCTTATATGTTTAAGCTGATCTTAATCTCAAACCAGATTAATGATCCTTAAATCAACCCAAACCCAAATCTAGAAATATATGGATTTGGACTAATCCGCGCCCTACGGGCAACGACATAAATTAGTTTCCGTATACAATCCACGGGAAACCAAAACCAAAACAAAATACACGACACGATGTGAACTTCCGGAGGAATAGAAAGTGGTTATCATGATGCGGTAACGTAATTAACTGCAGGGGCTTGTGTCTACAGGGAAGAGCGTTCCCACAATTAAAACCCCTTCATAAAATGAGGGGGAATCTGATGAAGTCACACTATAACGGCCGCGTCCGTCCAAACCTCCGATATATGGTGCCATAAATCAACTTGGCATATTCGTAGAGGTGGACGGATAAATCCAAATAGCATCTACCCCCAGAATTCAGGCCAGACCTCCCAACGTCTCGGTCCGCCTTCCGGCAATGAACAGATTCTGGCACGCCCGGTGGGACCTTTTCCTCTTTCCACTCCACACTTCATGTTTCGTGTTTTGCGAACAAAATCGCGGTTCACTATAATTGCCCTTGGATTCAAGGTACTAATATTTGGTTTCTTGTTCCTGTGCAAAAGTAGAAAAAAATTGATGGCTTCCAGCTGCACAACTTGCAACAGCAACTCCCGCTCTGCCCCAACTGGAGGAGTGACTTATGGGCCCAACGCGGCCTCCGTCTTTTCAATACCGGTGGGGAAAGTAACTCAAACCATTACCGGATTGTTCTTCGGGACCATGATCCTACCAACGAGTTTCAGCGCCCCAGCGCCGCAAGATGAAGCTCCCAAGAAGTCGGTCTTCGATCGACTTGCAACCTCAACGGCCTCTCTCAACGGGCCGTCCAAATACGATGCCTCAGTCTTCAACAGGCTGAGTTAAAGTTCGGACGTTTCAGTCTTCAACAAGCTGAGCCAGAGCCAAAACAAGCTGGCAAAGAGGCTCGTCATACCTGAAGGGGCTGCCCCAAAATGGATAGCCCTCCCAACTCCTGCAGGTGAAGTCATCAAAAGTGCTTCCCCTACCAGAAAGTTAGTCTTTGAAAGATTGGCCGACCATCCTCAAACCTTGCCAAGGACATCAGTCTTCAATAGGTTGATGCCAACAGCAGAACCAGGGGCACGAAGAAGCCGCCTCCAAATCTGAGGCGGTCCCGTTTGCAAGACACGCTCGATGTCGTCACTGGCGCGGAGTGAGGAAAGCTGGGGGAAACTCCCCCTCTGGAATTACCCCACCAGCTCCAATGGTGGAAGTTGACGCTGCTGTTCAAACCAGGAATAGCTTTGATCTACTCAATAGGGTGCGGAAGAACTCTCCAACGACGGTGCTAATGAAATCTCCCCCACCAGCAGTGGTCAATGCTCAGGCAGAGCTGGAGCAGCCCCGTCAATGGCTCTCCTCATAAATTCATAGAGTCTGGTGAAAAGTCCAGGACTCCATGATTGATCAAAACTACTCTTGTCGACCAAAGAAATCGAAGGTTCAGTAAGAGGAAGACCATCCCTCCACCATACAGCAAGGGACTTCTTCCACACAGGTGCCTGTTACAACGGCTTCTTCAACTTCGACCTCCCACAAAAGGAGGAGGCCGGAGAAAATCCCACCGCTTGCGGCGAATTCCAAAGGCGATGAACCCAAAAGCCCCAAGTCTGGAGGCATGATCGTACCACAGTTTACATGGCTTCCGGAAAAGAGGAAAACCGTGCTTCCGTGACTCATCGACCTCAAACTCGGTCGTTAACAAAAACTCAGGAGCAACAACAAAACCTCCAGGAAATACTGACCAAAATGGAAGCACTCACCAGACAGAAAGAAAATCCGGAACCAGCATCTGAACAACGCCAAGAACAAGAGACCGATACAGAGTTCCTGCGAATGGTGTTTGAAAGAAAGGACAAGGAAGCTGCCGAGCAGGCTGCCAACATAAAGCAGATATCTTTTTTGTTTCAGGATATGGTTGGAATGATGATCCATCCAGAACCCCCAGCTGAGGATTCGTGGATAGTTATCGAGGATGATAGAAGGGAAACATCAAACTCTCTTCCGGCTTTATCAACAGCTAAGGAGGAAACGATCTCTAAGGCTGCTCTTGATGATTACATCACTCAACAAATACGAGCTCATTAAGAAAATGAAGAGGCTGGTCAAACTGTCTGAACCGGGCGATCGTATCCAGGCTAGTATGACCAAATTAAGTAACTGCCAGGATATACGATCCCCAAGATCTATGTGTACAAGGGGATAGGCAACCCACATCAGCACGTCGTGCAGTTCAGAGCTCTGTGCGGCAACACTGGAGGTGACGACAAACTGTTCCTTCACCAGTTCATTGGCAGC
Organism: Agapanthus africanus; assembly: GCA_030015575.1. NCBI lineage: Eukaryota > Viridiplantae > Streptophyta > Magnoliopsida > Asparagales > Amaryllidaceae > Agapanthus > Agapanthus africanus. The sequence goes on from JASDDO010000019.1 coordinate 786,168,335, forward strand.
CTATCAGAGGCAGCCTTTGAAAGGTACTCGGAGCTCCTAAATGACTCCGTAAAGACATTCACAAAGATGGAGCTGCTGTTCACACAGCGGTTCACCAGCGCATGCGAGTGCACCCCGATCACAGCTATAATCAATGCCAGGGTAAGGCCGGGAGAAATCCGGGTCTAATATGCAATCCAGTGGTGGAACCTGTGGTCAAAGTGTGAACAACGCATCGAAGAATCCCCGCCGTAGGCATGTTTATCAGGACCCTAGATCCGCAAATGACTGTGTCCCGGTTCATGACGTTCTTCAAGACGATGACCTTCCAGGCTTTGATCGATAAACTGGCCTAAATTGACCAAATGGGCCACGGGCCTTCCTCTTCAAATATGGACCCTCGAAATACCAAGGGTAAAAAGAAAGCGGCCTTCGACGCCAACACTCAACAACGACCGAGCGACCCAAAACCAGCTGCTTTCCAAAACAATGCACGTACATGCCTATCCTTGGAAGAAAAGCTAGGATGCGCTTACTCGTTTTCCTGCGACTATTTAAGTTGGCAATACGTAACAAACTCATCACATTGCCAGACCAACGGCGTCCACCGCAACCCGGCGACGTCAATAACCCCAACTACTGCTCCTATCACAGAATGGTGAGCCACCCAATTGACAATTGCTACGTCTTGAAGAACTGGGTCAAGGATCAGTATAAACAGGGGAAGTTTGTGTTGTCTGAGAACTGAAGGGTGAACCTGCTATAGAAGCACACCCAAAAAGGTGGATGCACCAAGGGCATCATGCTAGCTCGTGAAAGAAACCCCATAGAAAATCGTTCTTTCAGCAAAGACCAAAAAAATGCTGAAGGATCTACAGGCATGTCCGGCAGTCTGGTGGAAAAGCCCATTTGAACATGAAATCATCAAAGGGATGCTGAAACCGCGTCCCGTACCGAAGATTGTTGACAAAGGGCAAAATCCCCAAGTCAAGACTTCAAAGTCTTCGAAGAAAATGAAGAAAACCAAGAAGCCTGTATAGCATGCCGAGTATGATGATAAGCGCACAAACATACAAAAGTACATTGACATGTTAGAAGAGTACAACCAGAAGGCGCGGACACCAGTCACCCTCGAAGAGTTCCTCAACCATATTCTTGAGAACGAAGATAGTGACAACGATGAGGAAAATGACTCATCAAAAGAAACCGAAGACTATATACCAAGTTGCTGCATGGTCTCCCATTCGTTGTTCAATGACAAAGAAACTCCCTCAGCGTAAAAAAAAAAAACAGAGAAACTGGGGGCAGAATGGGCGCTAAAATCCCTGGAACTGCCAGAAGACCCGATTGATAGGCTGTTAAACTAAGCCTTTCGAAAAAGCAAAGCTGGCCGAGAACACGAAACATCCATATTTGAAAAAGATAAGCGTCAACGTCAGGATGAAGAAGTTGCGGCAAGGTGGAGTCGTAAAGTACTCCAACCAAACCAAATCATACCTACGACAAATAAGAGCAGGATGAAGACAAAGAAGTAGTTCGCTAATGCCCTGTCAATGGGAATGAAGCTGCCACCTCTGGTAGGAAACACTCCCGAGGTCATACGCCTCGACGGAGAGGATTCTTATCCAAACTACTGCCTATATCATCGGAGGGTTACCCATCCCACCGAAGGTGCAGTGCCTCTGAGAAGTGATGGCAGGGATATGTTGCCCATCAAAAACACTTCAAGAGGATGAAGCATGAAGCTCGTCGACAGCAAAAAGGTGCGGCAAGTATGCATGAAAAAATGACTGGCTACTGTCATATGGTTGATACCAGTCTGGAAAGGAAAAAACCCTAAGTTCTTACTTTCGGGAGCTATTCTGAGGAGGAAATGACCACCAGCCCTATCTTCAAAGACTCCACCTCCGAAAAAGAAGAGGGGGAGAAGAATTATTAGAACATTCAGCTGTGTAGCCGCACGCTGTCTGAAAAGAATCTCGGACCTACAAACAAGGGTTCGAGCAAAAAGGACAAAGGGAAAGAAAAAATCCCTGAGGAAATTGCCTTCGACGAAACCAGCCTTATAGCATAGCAAAACCTGGAGGCTCATAAGGCAAGGATGACAAGGTCATACGAAAGACTGGCTAGGCTGGGAGCTGTTGGCTATAGTGCCCTCAAGGCAATTATCGTAATCACAAGAAGGTGATTTTGATGATTGAGGGAGGACCTATACCGGTAGAACAGATTATGATGATTGAGGGAGGACATATAACGGTAGAACAGTCTTGCTCGAGTTGATAGTATGCTATCTGGTTTGTTTTATCATCATGTATATGTTGATAGAGCTAATAAGATTCTTGCCTGACTACCAGCATTAGGATGGCGATCATATACGTGGGAGCTGGGGGTTTATAAGCAAATCCTTAAATGTCCCTAGTCGTGGGAGTATCGAGACCGAGCATCGATACTTCAGTGTAGACAAGTGTATACTGATCGAGACCCAGACGAGGGGCAGTGGCCAGGTCTTATAAGCCATTGGTGTTAGTTTGTTCACCTAAGATAGTAAACAGGTGCTCATTGGGTTATGAGTACACTGGACAGACTTGCCGGGAACCTGCTACTTGGCATTATACCTATTATCAGATAGCAGTTCCCAGGTGACATGTGTACAGGTTAGTCTATCGACGTGAGATCGTCATTTATCTTGTATGAGTTCCCACTATTCATTGATTACTACCCTACCACAGCTGAAAGGAGTCGGGCAAACAGGTTTTAGTTGGGTACAGTCCAGAGCCACATGGAGGCAGTGATCGGGTCGTCGGGGATTCTTCTCTCCCGGTATTGGGGGTTGATGTCGTATTGTGCACGGGTGGTCATCACCATAAATCCGTGGCTACGGTGGACGAGAATTACCGATCCAGGATCGATAGTATCTCAGGTGGTGATGGGTTTCATGCCGACACTAAATATCGCGTTGTTAGGGGTCTGACTTTATCCACCCCCTAGACTCGATATACGATACACTTAAACGAATAGACCGGACTATACGTATATTATCACTGTCAGGCTCAGTAGGGGTTCAGGATGAGTTTGCTCGTCGGCCTCCCTTTCGCTCAATACCTGGGTAGCCGTTACGTACAACTAGTGCCGCTGACGTGCTTGTGGTTTAACCCACTCCCAGCATATTGATGAGTCTTTAGAGTCCCACACAGAGGGTTTTCACGGTTCAGGAGATATGCTGTAGATGACGTATGTTGGTACATATAGGTGTCCGATTAAATATGTGCACAGACTTTAATCGGACGGTTGATAATACTAGCGGCTTAGGACTTAGCCGGATTATTAAATCAGGTTTTGATTTAATAATTTATATATGTATTCTAGTATTATTGTTCATTATTCATTTTCTCTCTTGGCTATTCATATTTTTGTACGAATACGCGTATTTGTATTTTGTATTCCGTATTTATACGGAATAGTTTCTAGAAGTGGACACCTCATTTGTATGATTGTCCTTTTTTTTTATGGAAATTCATTTGTTTCATAAATAAGGTGGAGGAGTGAGGTGGCATGAGCATGGGTTGTGGCATGTAGAGAGGTATGTCTACACATTGTTTATTTGGAAATTGAGATAAGATATTTTTGGGTGTATGATTGAGTGAGAGAGAGGAGGCAGCCACTTGATGATAGCCTTGCTCATTTTCTTTTTTCTCCACTTCATCATTTTCTTAACTTGCTTACACTCTTATTCTCACTTGGAGACTTAGCACTTTCTTGAGTTTGCTCATGCCATATGTTTCCTCACCTCCTTCATCTTCTTAAGTTGCTCTATTGAGCATTGTGATGAGAGAAAAAGATAGTGACACATTCCTACATCTCCACTCTCCTTTGCTAGCAATCTTGGAGTGTCGGTTGCCTCGCTCGATGAGATTGAAGCTTTCGCCGTTTTCCTCAGGTGGATCATCGTAGATGAAGGAAGACCGGCATCCAAATTCGATTAAGGAGCCACTAGGAGCTTGGGGATGATGGTTGAAGACCGAAGGATACGGATAAACTCGGTATAACCATTCTAACTTCTTTTTATAGCTTGCTAGTATAGGGTTTAGGGTAGATCTGGGCATCGGATAATGGTAGCGCCAGTTTAGAAAATTTTTGTTCTGCATTTGGCCACGGTTTGATGGCCGGGGCGCTGCCGTAACCCAACCGTGTATCAGAGCCAGCCTTTAAACCCTTAGCTAGCTAGTTTAGACAATGTTAATATATCGAAATCGAAACAACCCCAAAACAATGCACTTCACATTCCAGTTTCTGTCGATTTTTAAAGTCTTAAAAAAAAAAAATTTAGCAACTGCAGAAGACTACTTATATGACCACTAGAACATACCCAAAATACGAACCCATTCCACCCATTTTGACCCGAGCACATGCTCAAAAAATCCAAGCCGGCCGGCCTGGGTAGGGATTTGAACTTCGTAGTTTGGGTGTGGTCTGGTCTCTGGAAGATTGGTGCAGTAGTATTACTTGTTTTTCCCAGTTTGGATATAGTGTTATCTTTTGTTCAGGGGAAATTTGGAATGCTTCGAAGTCGATAATTTAGCACTGTTTAAATGTTTATCTGTATATACATTACTATCTGCGACCGTGAATGTCATTAGATCGGTACAACTTGTCTAATTGCTATAGTTCTTTTAGACGGGTTTGCGAACGTGACATTCACGTTGATGTTCTGTGTTATGGTCGGATCGTCATGGTGGATAGCTATGGTGCAATGTTAGTACATTTTAGTTTCATTTATACATTTGATATTGCGGGGCGAGCGTCCGACATGTAGACTGCCGTCACTGTCAGTTTGTATATTATTCGTTTAGGGCACAACCAGGTTGAGGTCGATATCACCCTTGTATATTATTTTCTTTTCTGTACTAGGATTACCCTGCGGTGGAGTGTGCGAATAGCCGGGTTCTAGAGGACAACGGGTCCGCATCTCATGGCGTTGAGACGGAAGGGTCCTTACTCTAGAATTGGCGGGCTATTCATCGCACTCGTAGGGGGTATAGTTTGACACACGGAGGGGTGCTCAAGTTACCGGATTTCGTGAATACTGGGTGGCCCATTCACGTTGTTGAAGGGGGTTGCTGTAAGTGCACGGCGGCGCCCCGGCCGTCAATCCGACACCGGAATGCGGAAACGAAAAACTTTTCAAACTAGAAAACCGGCACCATCGCACACTAAAATCCCAGATCAGGACATTAACCTAACTCTAGCAAACTAGAATAAGAGTAGAGAAGCTATACCGAGCGATCCGTGTCCTACGGTCTTCTCGTCGTCGTCCCGATCTCCCGCGGAATCACCGTTCGTCACCTCATCGTCGGAAAGGGCACCACGTAGCCGATTTCTTTTACGGGCTCCCACCTCTGGACCGAGGCAACTCGGGCGCGAAGTTGGCAAGCCGACGCGCCCAAGGGTACTGTAGGTGTAGTGTAGAAAGGTTGTCTCTTTGGGGTTGAAGTTGCCCTTTTATGATGGAGAAGAGAAAAGAGAACTTTGGAGAATGAGAAATGTAATTTTTGACAAGGCAAAAATGAGAACCTCACACCTACAAAATTTCCTCTCTTCCTCCCTTTTGTGGTGGTCGGCCTCTCAAAAATAAATGGTGGAGGGAAACAATCAAGATAATGCAAGAAAGAATATGTATGATAATAAAGTCAGACCAAAGTCAAGTTTAAATCCAATCAACTCTTATCTAATTTAATGCTAGCAATGTGATGCAAAAAGAATCTCATGATTCAAGCAATATCATAATGCCACAAATTGCAAGAAAACCCCTCCACAAAACTTATTTGCACTCTTGCAAATAACCCCCTCCATCAGAAAGTCCGGCCGTGAAGGAACAAAGGAAAACTGGCCGGAATGGAATACAAACTGGCAACTTCAGAAAACTGATCCCGTAATAAATTACAGGAAAACCCCACGACTGCATATACATGCCCGCATTTGTATTCCCACTGAACACAAATGCAAAGAGACAAAATCTACACTGTACAATACTAGGATCCGGCTTAAACCAAAGCCCGCTAGTAAAAACCGTCCGATCACGATCCGTGCAATACCGCACGTATTCTGATCGAACCCTGCCATATCTCCATACGGCCTCTACAGCGTTTCGCCCGAAACTTGAGAAACTGGTCTGTGGGGGACTCTAAAGACTCGTCAACACCTTGGTTGTGGATTTAACCACTAGTAAGTCAGAGGTATTAGCCAATACGTAACGGGCTACCAGGTATTGACCAAAAGGGACGTCGATGAGCGAACTCATCCTGACACCCTACTGAGCCTGTCAGTGACAATATCCATACAGTCCGGTCCGTTCGTCTATGAGCATCGCATGGCGGGCCTAGGGTGTTGGTAAAAGTCAGTCCCCCAAAAGCGGTACAAGTCGTGTCGGAGTGTAGCTCAGAACACCCTGAGATACTACTGGAATACCTACCAGTAAATCTCCTGCCTTGGCCAAGGACTTCGTGTAATGGCTCTCCTAGACACAGCGCGACCTCACCCTTAATACCGGGAGAGACGAACCCCTGAAGATCCGCTCACTGCCTCCATGTGGCTCGGGACTGTACCCAACTAAAACCTGTTTGCACGTCTCCTTTGAGCGTGGTAGGGTAGTAATCAAAGCACAGTGGGAACTCACACGAGACAAATGATGATCTCAGGTCGATGAACTAATCTGTACACATGTCACCAGGGAACTGCTATCTGACGTCAGGTATAATACCAACTAGCAAGTTCCCGGCGAGTCCTGTCCGGTGTACTCATAACCCAATGAGCACCTGTATACATCTTAGGTGAACCAACTAACACCAGTGGCTTGTGAGACCGGCCACCGCCCCTCGTCGGGGTCTCGACTGTATACACTAGTCTACTCTAGAGTATCGATGCCCTGTATCGAAACTCCCACGACTAGGGACCTTTTAAGGATGTGCTTATAGACCCCAGCTCCCACATATATGATCGCCCTCATACTGCTGGTAGTCAAGCAAGAATCCTAGGGACTCTATCAACGTGCAATAGTGACCTGTATGGTCACCTAAAGCAGTACACAATGATAAAGATAAACCAGATAGCATACTATAATCTTGAGTAAGACTGTCCTACTGGGACAGGTCCTCCCTCAATCATTGCAATCACGTGCCTGTGATCCAATAATTGACTCTGAGGGCACTATCTCCAACAATCTCCCACTTGCACTCAAGGCTAATTATTGTGATGTCGCATACCCACAGCCCGTGTGATACCGAACACCCAACTCCTCTACTAGTCAGTCTCACAAAGCTCGTTTGCGAAACTATTGCTTTCGAGGAATAGCCTCAGTGAGTGGATCCGCTGTGATTTTTCTTTCTATGTCTCTCTTTATCTCAAGTTCGCGGAGAAAGCCATCTCCCGAAATGAGCAATACCTGTCTTAGAATGTGTCTAGATGTCTGATGGGACCTAGCTCATAAATGAACTCCAAATCCAAACTTCTTAGACTGTATCGTCAACTGAACTTAATCAGTATCCTGCGCCATCCTTCCCACAGTATCCACCTGGACCACCTGTCCAAAATATTGCCCCTCGTCAGAGGGAAAACTATAACTCTGACAGTCACTCTGTCATCCAGGTCACCTTGGAAGCCTGGAATGATAACTGTCTCCCAAAGGAGGCTGCCGTTATCATATCCCTAGAACATCCACTTATGTTCTAAAACTTCTTCCGAATGTCTTTCCAGGACTGGATTAATATCCTATCTGGAGAAACCACTGTGTGACAACCAAAGTATAACCGATCGTAGTATAGGAATTTCACTTCCTACTCTGTGTATGTCATCCAAATACCAGGACATCACACCTTACTACCTTCTTAACAGATCCATCCCCTATTCTGATGAAGTCAAACCTATGACTGTCACATCAGAAATAGATGATCTATCTCCGCTATATCTGCTTAAGTCTATAAAAAGACATAAGCCACCTTTCCACCAATGCTTCCGCTGCTCCCACTGACTATGACAACCCTCTGGCAGAGTCATATAGACGTACACTTCTAAAGCTAGTTTAGAACGACGCTATACTCATCCTCCTGCCGGGTCTCACAGTCTGGAACAACAGCAATGGCAAGTCTGGGTAAACAAGAACCTCCCTGCCACTGTCCTTGAGCATACCGAAGTACCTCTCGGGTACCTGAGGTTACCTACTTTATCTGCGGAGTGGCCAATGGAATGTCAAACTAGATTGAATCTTTAGGTTCTTATCAAATCTTCAGTAATCGTTTGCGGTTCTGGAATCACTTCCAATTCTACCATACTCCCACTTCTGTTTTCTGAAAAAATCCATTTTTATTAAAACTGTGGAGAGTCAAGAACAATATCACTATTGATCTTCCAGATGGTAGAATATCAACCCTCGTCATAGCCCGGGTCAACCCACAAACAGCCATTACAGAAACGTGTCTTGAGTTGTCCAGTGTCTGGTTTTAAGCATAAGCCGGACAACTCCCCTTACCTTAACAATGTCAAAATATGAACTGTTCTATATCCAATATAGAAACAGAGGCACTGATTTAATTGGAACCAGATTCAAATCATGCAGCTTTCTCCAGTGCATGTCACCTAAATGGAAGGAGGCCGATCAGCGTTACTCAACTTAGGAGAACTTCCAATTATGAGAAACCTGAATGAGAAGCATGTTCTCTTAACCATTACTATCAACTGAATATCATACAAAAGTATCTACATCTTTGATCACCTTGAGGAATCCTGATATTTGCAACATCTGGTTTTCTACTTTATTCTTATACCTATAACTCCTCAAAACTTAGACCTTGCATTTCTACGAAACACGTGTCTAAGAACTAGAGACGTCATAAGTAAACAGAATATAGTACGAGGACCAACCCCTCTGTCCTAATGGACACTGGACAATATACAATACTCTGTATAAGTCCCTCGAGTCTAATAACTCATTCCATGTGTGTCGTAGGTTGAAAACTGTACATATGGTTAAGAAGAATTACACCGCCGTTTAATGCTCCTTACCTAATCATCCACTGATATAGGTAAATGTCATAGACATAATTTCAAAAAGGTACATCTCACTCTATAAAAATAGACGTACAGATATATCAATTTGAAATTGGTGCATAACAACGGATATTCAAAACCAAATATTTGCCGTCCGGCAAACAACCCAGGCGATTTCCTCAAATATCACCAATTACAACGAATTCCGATATAATTAGGATAATCACCTAATTCCCAATAACTTACTCCCACTCATCATCTGTAAAACCATACAGATGTGAGAATCATACTTGGTAAATACATACCCTGGAGCAAGTTTCTAATTGGAAAATCAGTTTTCTTTTAACAGTACACAGTGAAACTGAAACATTGAAATGTTTCGATGGGGTATCCCGGTATTCCTAGTAATGCCTCTTCCATTATCCAGATTCACAACTGTAACCGTATAATTCTTTGCCATCTCTCCAAATCCCTTTATATGTCTTTAGTCATTACCTTCTGCACACCCCTTTAGGCCTAATGGTTTTCTTCCTTCCCTACCGTTCGGCACCAGCCTATAGTTTGGAAGAAGACTATCCAATAAGCATAATGGGTGTACTGTCCTAATCCTAGGAGCACTCGCAATGCGAGCGAAGGTGAAGATAAAAGACAACCGAATAAACCTTATTCCTATTTCTCCTGAACCAGAATCCATCCCCGAACTGGAACAAGTTCCTTTCGAGTTCGTATATAACCATACAATGGAGTATCCAATAAACTGTGGATCTTCATAGTGATACGGAGTGTCCTGGAGAAATACAAAGGTGATTTAGGATTGGCGAAGAAATACTTGGTTCGGTCGTGAATAGCAGTCGCAATTTACATTTCCCTCTTACTAATCCCTTTCTTTGTCTTAACTTAATACCTTCTGTACACCGTTTAGGCTAATTAGCTTTCTTCATTCCCTACCGGTCGGCACCAGCCTATGGTTTGGAAGAAGACTATCCAATTTGCGTAATAGGTGTACTGTCCTAATCCAAGGAGCACTCGCAACCTGAGAGAAGGTAAAAGGAAAAGACAACTGAATAGTCCTATTCGTTTTCTCCAGAACCGGAAACCATCCTCGAATTCCTTCGAGTTTGTATATAACCATACGATGGTTTTGTCCAATGGAAGTGGACGTTCGTAGTAATATGGGGTGTCCTGGAGAAAAGGGTAAAAGTAGGAGTGGCAATGAGGTATGCAACTCTGACAATCCAAAGGCCAGTCTTATAAGAAAGTTCGGTCAATTTGGTCACTGAGTCATAGTCTAGGGTCGGGTCAATGGTCGCTACCAAAGCGAGAGAGAAAAGAAACACTCAGCGTGCACTCTAACCTAGATCAGAATGGTTATCACTTTATCTAATCTGGAAACCTCCCACTGTAACGTCAAACTCTTTCCCAAACCTGAAAGAAGAATTAGTCGGGATCACCCGAGGAGTAAACCAACTCATCAATGGGAATCGGGATCTAACTATCATCGCATGATAACGTGACAGAATCCGCTCACATTATCACACTCCAGAAGGTATACGTATATCTGGCAAGTTTCAGTTTCTTTAGAAACTCCCAATGTGGATTTTTGCCCCATGCTCTTATGACCTTGGCGTGAGGTCAAAATGTCATAAGTCACATATCAAGTTCTACCCATCATTATCCAGGTTAATTTGAACCCACCTGTACATACCCTTGACGTATGCCAAAATAGTAGTACGACTGTCCCAAACCAACGCATCTATCTATGCAACAGATAAATATCCGGCAGCAACCAATCACTATGCCTTGGCGTGAGGTCAAAATACATAGCTTGAATACTACCGAATATTTAACTGAAATGATGGAGGGCTACGAATGGTTTCTGGCGAAAACCTTTAACGTAATGAACTTGATATCGTTGAAGGAACTGATAGCTTTATAAAAATATAGTGGCGAAAACGTTTGTTAAAGAGGTCACTCCCGGTGAAGGGATCTCGGCTCTTTCCCCGTAGGATGAGGTGCAGGATATTCCAACTGAATACCACGATGCACAGCAAAAGTAATCGGCTATAGTGAAGTTATTACCCTGACGCAAACTTCTGTCCAAGGGGTCACTCCCGGTGAAGGGATCTCGGCCCTTGCCTCGTCGACTGAGGAGCTGGATATTCATAACCGAATACCACTGTGCAAAACAAAAGTGAATGCCCTTGCAATAACAGCTTTTTGAAAAATGTTCCAAAAACATCAGAATATGTTTGTTTAACTTGTATTGATCCGAATCAATGCAGTCCCATCAATTGATCACACCAATAAAGAACGAAAATAATGACGTACGTATATACCATCCGCATTCGCCACTGGGTCCCGTCATCACCCGTTAGGTTAGTTAACTAACGACAGAGTGAGGACTGGACTAGCGCGGATGCAAAACATATACAACATCTACTAGTATATATATCAATATATAATATTCACTCAAGGCGTGATAAAAATGCAACATCACAGAAATGTAACCAGCATCACAGAACAATATAGATATTTGGGATCCCCGGGTTTCATAGAGCCGCTATTGAAACCCGACGTTCCCCTGGTCGTGTGGATAGCCTGTGCAATGAAAATCCTAGACCCCTACGTGCGCGGCAAGTTACCCGCCAAAACCTGAAGCGAGGCAGACCCCTTCAGCAACGTGAGTGGACCACCCAGCACTTCACAGAATCCGGTAACTTGGGCACCCCTCCTGGGTCAACCTATACCCCCTACGAGTGCGGCGAATAGCCCGCCAATTCTAGAGTAAAGCCCCCTCCATCTCAATGCCATGAGATGCGGGCTCGTTGCCCTCTAGAACCCGGCTATCCATGCACCCTCCGCGGGGTAATCCTATTACAGAAAGTAAAATATACATACAACGGGTACATCGACCTCGACCCGGTCGTGCCCCAAAAGAATAATATACAAACAGGCAGTGACGGCAGTCCACATGTCGGATGCTCGCTCCCTAATATCAAATGTACATATAAAACAAAACTGTACTAACATTGCATCCAGGCTATCCCCCACGACCAATCCGCAACATCACAGCACAATACAGAATATCAACGTGAATGTCACGTTCGCAAATCCGTCTAAAAGAGCTATAGCAGTTAGACATGATTTACCGATCAAATGACATTCACGGTCGCAGATATAATGTAAATACTGTGAACTAACATGTTTAAAATTCTCGATCGATCAAATTTACCGAAGTGGGCCCCAAGCACTACTGTAGCACTCACAGAAAATCTAGGCCCAAAAAGAATATCCTAAAACCCCCATTTCTTAGTCAAGAGCCCACTGTAAAAATTTGGCACAATGAACAGTCAAAGTGGCGGTGGAACCACGGCCCAAGCATGGGTTTGGCCGCGGTTCCGCGGTGGAAAGATGACGTCACACTACCAAATTTTCACAGTATGCTTATAATTGTTTGCATGTGTTTCTGCAACAACCTGAAAAAATTTTCGAGCCAAAAAAATTCCGACAGTGAACAGATGCATTGAAAATACGGTTTTTTGGATTTTTTTGTTCGATCGAGTTCTAAACATACTAGAGCAAGCTAGACTAGGTTAATGGCGTGGCTCTGATACCAGAGTAAGTGCACGACGGCGCCCCGGGCGTAAATCCGACGCCGGAATGCGGAAACGAAAAACTTTTCAAACTAGAAAACCGGCACCACCGCGCAGTAAAATCCCGGATCGGGCCATTAACCTAACTCTAGCAAACTAGAATAAGAGTAGAGAAGCTAAACCGAGCGATCCGGTCCTTCGGTCTTCTCATCGTCGTCCCGATCTCCCGCGGAATCACCGTTCGTCACCTCCTCGTCGGAAAGGGCACCACGTAGCCGATTTCTTTTACGGGCTCCCACCTCTGGACCGAGGCAACTCGGGCGCGAAGTTGGCAAGCCGACGCGTCCAAGGGTACTGTAGGTGTAGTGTAGAAAGGTTGTCTCTTTGGGGTTGAAGTTGCCCTTTTATGATGGAGAAGAGAAAAGAGAACTTTGGAGAATGAGAAATGTAATTTTTGGCAAGGCAAAAATGAGAACCTCACACCCACAAAATTTCCTCTCTTCCTCCCTTTTGTAGTGGCCGGCCTCTCAAAAAGAAATGGTGGAGGGAATCAATCAAGATAATGCAAGAAAGAATATGTATGATAATAAAGTCACACCAAAGTCAAGTTTAAATCCAATTAACTCTTATCTAATTTAATGCTAGCAATGTGATGCAAAAAGAATCTCATGATTCAAGCAATATCATAATGCCACAAATTGTAAGAAAACCCTTCCACAAAACTTATTTGCACTCTTGCAAATAACCCCCTCCATCAGAAAGTCCGGCCGTGAAGGAACAAAGGAAAACTGGCCGGAATGGAATACAAACTGGCAACTTCAGAAAACTGATCCCGTAATAAATTACAGGAAAACCCCGCGACTGCATATACATGCCCGCATTTGTATTCCCACTGAACACAAATACAAAGAGACAAAATCTACACTGTACAATACTAGGATCCGGCTTAAACCAAAGCCCGCTAGTAAAAACCGTCCGATCATGATCCGTGCAACACCGCACGTATTCTGATCGAACTCTGCCATATATCCATACGGCCTCTACAGCGTTTCGCCTGAAACTTGAGAAACTGGTCTGTAGGGGACTCTAAAGACTCGTCAACACCTTGGTTGTGGATTTAACCACTAGCAAGTCAGAGGTATTAGCCAATACGTAACGGGCTACCAGGTATTGACCAAAAGGGACGTCGATGAGCGAACTCATCCTGACACCCTACTGAGCCTTTCAGTGACAATATCCGTACAGTCAGGTCCATTCGTCTAAGAGCATCGCATGGCGGGCCTAGGGGTTTGGTAAAAGTCAGACCCCCAAAAGTGGTACAAGTCGTGTCGGAGTGTAGCCTAAAACACCCTGAGATACTACTGGAATACCTACTAGTAAATCTTCTGCCTTGGCCAAGGACTTCGTGTATTGGCTCTCCTAGACACAGCACGGCCTCACCCCTAATACCGGGAGAGACAAACCCCTGAAGATCCGCTCACTGCCTCCATGTGGCTCGGGACTGTACCCAACTAAAACCTGTTTGCACGTCTCCTTTGAGCGTGGTAGGGTAGTAATCAAAGCACAGTGGGAACTCACACGAGACAAATGACAATCTCAGGTTGATGCACTAACATGTACACATGTCACCAGGGAACTGCTATCTGACGTCAGGTATAATACCAACTAGCAGGTTCCCGGCGAGTCCTGTCCGGTGTACTCATAACCCAATGAGCACCTGTATACATCTTAGGTGAACCAACTGAAACCAGTGGCTTGTGAGACCGGCCACCGCCTCTCGTCGGGGTCTCGACTGTATACACTAGTCTACTCTGGAGTATCGATGCCCTTTCTCGAAACTCCTACGACTAGGGACCTTTTAAGGATGTGCTTATAGACCCCAGCTCCCACGTATATGATCGCCCTCATACTGCTGGTAGTCAAGCAAGAATCCTAGGGACTCTATCAACGTGCAATAGTGACCTGTATGGTCACCTAAAGCAGTACACAATGATAAAGATAAACCAGATAGCATACTATCATCTTGAGTAAGACTGTCCTACCGGGACAGGTCCTCCCTCAATCATTGCAATCACGTGCCTGTGATCCAATAATTGACTCCAAGGACACTATCTCCAACATGGCGATAGCGGACCGAGATGTGCTTAAACTAAAAATTTGCCTCAAACATGGCGACAGTGGACTGAGAAGTCTTTAAAACTAAAAATTTGCCTCAAACATGGCGATAACGGACCGAGATGTCACTAAACTAGCACATCGCCTCCAAAATGGTAATATGCTCCCTTGAGATCTATATTGCAATCGAAGCCCCAACGGCGAAGACTATAACTCAAGTCCCACTGGCTACAAAGCTACTCCAGCGGTGAAGTCACCCCAAGTTCCACTGGCAAACAGATGGGTCATTAAAAAATGGTATGTACACAAGCAAAATGGGCACGGATGAAAACCCGAATGGGCGCCATGAGTAAAAACAGCAGGATTACCGGCGAGCTTGTGAAAACTCGGAAGGGCGCAATCTCATTAAAAAAATGTTATGTCCACAAGCAAAACGGGCACGGATGAAACCCAAAAGGGTTCCGTGAGTAAAAATAGCAGGATTACCGGCGAGCTTGTGAAAACCCGGAAGTGCGCAATCTCGTAAATTTTTTTTACACTTGTGAGATTCTTTCGACTCGTAAGGAGAACTCCCCCTATGAGACCCTCATGGCTCATAGGATTCAAAATCCTTAAGCTACATGGATCCAAACCTGTTCTTAAGCCGTCGTGTCCTCCAAGTTGTCCTACAGGGGGTCCAATATTGGCCCTTGTATACAATCCACGGGCACAAATAAACGATTTCCATGCCAAGTTCCACCAATGACGAGAAATGTCCTCATATAGTGAACGACACTTATAAGTCCTCTCGACTTATAAGGAGAAAATACTCTTATAAGATCCTTACGACTTATAAGAGAACACACACTTAGAAATCCTTACGATTTCTAAGGAGAAAATACGCCTACGAGATTCTCACGACTCATAGAGAGAAATACCTCTACGAGATTTTTACGTCTCATAAAGACAAAAAGAATTAGTCGACAGGATCCTAACCCTGTTTTATAAGCCACTTTTGTTCAAATCAACGAAGGCAAATAATGAGTCGCTCCAAGCAATATTCCAGTCGCAGCGATGCGGATGCCTAAAAAGGTATCAAACTTCAAGTCCTCTTAAGGAAAATGATGAGTCGCTTTTGGCAATATTCGAGTCTCAGCGATGCTGATCCTAAAAAGGTATCAAACTTCAAGTCCTCTCAAGGAAAATGATGATTCGCTCCTGACAATATCTCAGTTGCAGCAATACTGATACCTAAAAAGGTATCAAACATCAAATCCTCTCAAGGCAAATAATGATTCGCTCCTGAAAATATCCCAGTTGTAGCGATACTAATGCCTAAACAGGTGTCAAATTCCAAGTCTTTCACGGCAAATGATGATTCGCTCCTGGCAATATTCCAGTCGTAGCGATGCTGATTCCAAGGTTGGTATCAGATTCCAAACTTGCAATAAAAACAACAGCGAGTAAAAAAATGTATATGAAATAGCCGAAATGATGGGGCAACTCACAATAAAAATCAGCGAGCAAAAAATATACATATAAAAACAGTTGATATGTTTGGATAGCTCGCAATAAAAAGCAGCGATAAAAATATAAAAAATAGCCGGAATGATTGGGAACCGCGCATAAAAAAGCTGAAATGATTAGGCAATCGTGACTTTCACGATAAGAAAAACTGAAAAGATTGAGCATCGCGGAAATAAAAAATAATGTAAAATAAAAGCAAAAGTTCTTTGCCCTGCAGGTGAGTCTATACTGACCCATGTATACAATCCATGGGCACAAATAAAAAAAGGAACCATATTTTCCCACCAGGCTCCATCAAAGGGAGAGCCAGACCTCGATGGCAACACTTACAGCCTAGAGATCACCCCGACGTACCTTCTCATTCCAACAGGATGCAGACACGACGTCAACAAAGACCCAAGGGTCAAATCAAAAATGGAGTCATGATTGATTCTATAACTTAAAGAAGTGTGTGTAGTAATAAGAACAATCAATAACGGTGTCACGTGTAGCTAGACCGAGATGAGTACGGGTCGTCCTCAGGGAAACGTTGAATCTTTTAATCTTACCTTAGACTTGTTGAAAAAAGATGAAGAATAGAAGAATAGTTATAGATCTAGATCTACGTTAAACACGGATGTAGAATATAGATCTGGATTAACCACGGATGCAGATTTTATATCTGTAGGGGGCTTGTAGGGTTGGTTAAGATTTAGTAGTCTTGGATGATTAATGAAAGATTACTCCTTATATCCGTTAATATATTTAAAACTTGATCCACAAAGATGCATGTAGATTAGGGTTTTTGGAGGGAATAGGGTTCCCACTCTTAACCCTTATCTTTACATGGATCTCCGTTCATGTCTAGTATTTACCAAAACAATTCTTAATTTAATCTCAAATCATGGCTGTGACTATCAATGATATGATAGCGCACCCGATTAAACGTTAACTATTCTTTTGATAAAGTTTATAAACTTTATAGGACGTAAAAGGAGTTAAAAGATTTTTTTATCTATTGATCTACCAAAATCCTACGAACCCTTACTCGCGCATGATATAGATAAAAGAACGGATTGAGATCATGATGTAAATAAAGAAAATAAAATGCAATAAGAATAAAACAACTATCTTTATTAATCAACTTGATCAATTACACTTTGATCCTTTAGAAAGTGATTAAAAAACCCTAGTTTGCTTCTCGATCTCTTCTTAAAGAGGTAGATGAACAGCTGATGATTAACCTGGATTCTTGAGTCGTCTTGGACTTCGTGATCTCGTCGGTTTGATAAGTTTTCAAGTGAGGCTCTCGGTTCTATTTATAGTCACAGAAGTTGAAATCCATCGATCCCCAGAATTAGGGTTAGTTGTAGAAAATCCAACATGAAAATCTCAAACCCCAACTCCCCCTTTAGGTCGCGGATCCGCCGCATTTTTGGTGTTTTGGCCGCGGTTGGGCCACGTCTTAGTGTGATCTTTGGTTCAAAATTATGGAGCTTCATCTAGTTGACATGTGGTGATCTTTTGAATATCTGGATTTTGGAAATCTTCTCTAAGTCTCTGCTAGAATTGATTTCTTCGATTTACTTTAATATTTCGGCAGATTTGATCTCGATAACTCGGATTTCCTTGATTCCAGTCTTGATGTAATTTCTGCACAATATCTCAACAAATAATATTAGTAGAATTTGTTTTTATTGAGATATTATTCTAACCATTTTATATGATATTATCTTTTAAGAATATTGGTTAGAATATATACTTGATATGATATGCATATTTAAAAAATCAAAATACTATATGCATACATTTTCCTTCATATTGTTAATTATAATATATAAACATATGAAAATAGTATTTTTACAGATAAATCTTCATATGTGTCATATTTATAATAAACACCCTTAAATATTTAAGAAAAGTAAGAAAAATGTCATATCAAAAGTGCAGTTTTATCGACTGAACAAATACCCCCAAACTTAATTTTGATAGTCCCGAGAAAACTAGTTATTCAAGAGAAGGAGAAAAAAAAGAAAAAAGAAAAAGCTAAGTAGCACACTTTTGTAGGCAACACGATTGCACTGAGCACGTGCAACAAGCCGTTAAAACCTCTAAGTGTCCCTAGTAGGAGGAGTGTTGTCTCCTGAGGGTTTTTCGCGGATTACACCCACAAAATCCTATAGTAAAAGAAAGAAGATGAAATTTACATATAAAGATAAGAATTATAAAAGAAAGAATTTGAAAATAAGAGTTTCCAACTACACTGGCTTTTCGGTTGCCATGAGCCCTATCTTAAAGGCCATGAAAAGATGTTAAAAATCACATCAACCCTTAATAAAACATTGCCTTTATTCTGCCTCCCTGCCTTTCTTCCAAATATCGATCATATACCCCTACGTGTGTGTAAAAGACATCCCTACACTCAGAGAATTCAATTCAAGCTATCATACTCTTG
Source organism: Agapanthus africanus (assembly GCA_030015575.1). NCBI lineage: Eukaryota > Viridiplantae > Streptophyta > Magnoliopsida > Asparagales > Amaryllidaceae > Agapanthus > Agapanthus africanus. The sequence continues at coordinate 786,187,001 of JASDDO010000019.1, forward strand.
TCCATTCGCCTTAGTACTTTTTAGTCGGTGAATATTATAGATGGAATCGCTCACACATTTTTCATGCGACCGTTAATATTTCTTGAGGTACTAACAGACCGATTACTAAATGTGCTTACTTATTAAGTGTAATTAGCAATGTCACCGTCTTGCAACACTTAAGGTTTAGCAGTGGCTCCCAAACCAGTTAGTCTAAGGCACTGGGTGATAAAACACCCTTGCTATATTTTTTATGCTGCCTTGGTGATTATAAAATCAGTGTTCATTTTTCTTCACCATTTTATACTTATACATCATTTATATTTATTTTTCTTCATACAAAGGTTTTTAGACAAGAACACTTCAAGGTATCCCCTACTATTCCAAGTTTCAAGATGTGTGTAAGTGCGTATAGTAGGGTATCAACGTTCAAATGTTTGGCCTCAAGAATAGAGACTATTTTTCAGACTTATTTTTATCCTCGGATTAGTAACTTACTTTATCTTACTAACCCTTTGGACAACAGCCCATAATTACTTATTACTAGTTTCGTCTAAGAAAAGCTCTAACTTTCTTGCTTTTCTTAAACTCTTTCTATCCTTCATATGTAATTTTTCATATTCTATCTTTTTAAAAAAAATATATTCATTTTTTTATATTTATTTTAAAAAAATATTATATAGTGCCTATTGCCAAAAGATAATTCAGTAAATACAAACCTCCCCCCCAAACCTGTTTTCAGCAGTGTCCTCACTGATGTTGTTCTTTTGAGTGCAAAGACCTGTAGACTTAGGGAGAGAAAATAATAGGGGTAAAATAATAGTTAAATGCAAACTACCCCCAAGCTTGTATTTTGGCATGCACAGATATACAGTTAAGTCCTTTTTCACTCACTTCCATTCTTAAGATGAGACAATGTTACCGAGATATAGAGGTGAGGCGGAGGAGTTTTAGTTATGATAAAGCGGCTTCTGTAAATACAGGAGCTCCTCCACAGGGTTAACAGAAAAATACGTTTTCAATCTATGCCCATTTACTTCAAAAATTAAACCGTTTTTAATATTTTCAACTTCTACTGCCCCGTGCGGATATACATACCTCACCACAAAAGGTCCCTTCCAACGAGATTTTAGCTTACCCAGATGAAGATGAAGACGGGAATCGTAAAGAAGGACTTGTTGTCCGGTGTGAAGGTTTTTCTAAAATGGTTTTTATTGTGGAACACTTTAGTCCGGTTCTTTACTATAACCGCATTATCGTAAGCTTCATCGTGGAGTTCGCTTAGCTCATTTAATTGCAATTTTCGATAGCTGAAGGCTTGATCAAAATCGAAGTTATGCTCTTTAATAGCCCACATTGTTTTATGTTCGATCTCGACAGGAAGGTGGCAAACCTTTCCAAACACTAGACGGTATGGAGACATACCAAGATCGGTCTTATACGCAGTACGAAGTGCCCAAAGAGCATCCATCAATTTGGTTGACCAATCTTTACGGTTTTTAGAAACCGTCTTCTCCAAAATTTGTTTTATTTGCCTATTGGAAATCTCAGCTTGCCCGCTCGTTTGGGGATGATAGGGCATAGAAAGTTTGTGGTTGATTGAATATTTCCGCATCAAAGCCTCGAAAGACTGATTACAGAAATGCGTCCCGTTGTCGCTAATTATAGCGTGAGGGTGCCCGAATCGCGAAAAGATATTTTCTTTAAGGAACTTAATAACAAGCTTGTTGTCATTAGTGCGACACGGTATTGCTTCCACCCATTTTGAGATATAATCAACCGCTAATAAGATATATAAATTCCCAAAAGAGTTGGGAAAATGGCCCATAAAATCAATACCCCAAACATCGAATATCTCCACAACCAAGATAGGTTGGAGTGGTATCTCATTTCTTCATGAAATCTGACCCATGTGTTGACACCATGGACAAGTTTTGCAATGATCATATGCGTTTTTAAATGATGTTGGCCAATAAAAGCCAGATTGCAAAACTTTTTCCACCGTTTTACATGGACCAAAGTGACCGTCACATGTTTGATCATGACAAAAAGTCAATACACTCTTGAATTCTTCGTTAGGGACGCAGGTGCGAATGATTTGGTCGGAACAATACTTAAACAAATAAGGTTCATCCCAGTAAAAGTGTTTTACTTGGGATATAAATCGAAGTTTGTCTTGTTTCGGCCAATCGCTAGGAATAAGTCCCGTTGCCTGATAATTCACAATATCCACGAACCAGGGTTCACAGGATACAGTCAAGAGCTGTTCATCAGGAAAGGAATCATTTGTTGGCAAGGTCACTGTAGGTGAAGAAGAGATGCGTGAAAGATGGTCGGCTACTACGTTTTCACATCCACTCTTGTCTCGTATGATAAGATTAAATTCTTGTAACAACAGGATCCAACGTATTAACCTAGCCTTAGCATCCTTCTTCGATAAAATATATTTTAGGGCGGAGTGATCGGTGTAAACCACTATCGTTGAGCCAATCAAGTAAGGCCTGAATTTTTCTAATGCAAATACAACTGCCAAGAGTTCTTTCTCGGTCGTTTTATAATTAATTTGAGTACCATTCAAGGTCTTACTTTCATAATAAATTATATGTGGTATCTTATCAATGTGCTGCCCTAAGACTGAACCAATAGCAAAATCCGACGCATCACACATAAGCTCGAACGGGTGGTTCCAATCAGGATATGACAGAACGGGGGCTGTAGCGAGGGAGCTTTTAATTGATTCAAAAGCAGCCTCGCAGTCCGAATCGAAGTGAAATGTTGTATCCTTGGCCAAGAGAAGAGTTAAGGGTCTAGAAATTTTGCTAAAGTCCTTAATGAATCTCCTATAAAATCATGCATGACCAAGGAAGGATCGTATATCTTTGATGCATTTGGGAAGAGGAAGGTTATGAATGACATCTATTTTGGCTCTGTCTACCTCAATGCCTTTTTGTGAAATGATATGTCCAAGCACAATACCTTCTTGGACCATGAAATGGTATTTTTCCCAATTCAAATTTAAGTTCTTATCCTTACAGCGGGTAAGAACAGCATCAAGATGACGAAGGCAATCCTCAAAGGAGTCCCCAAATATGGAGAAATCGTCCATAAATAACTCCAGAAAATTCTTAACCATGTCTGAGAATATCCCCATCATACACCGCTGAAATGTAGCGGGAACGTTGCATAACCTAAAGGGCATGCATCTATAAGCAAACGTACTGAAAGGACAAGTAAATGTTGTTTTATCTTGATCCTTTTCGGCGATGGGGACCTGGTTATAGCCAGAGTATCCGTCCAAGAAATAATAGTATTCATGTTCAGCTAATCATTTTAACATCTGGTCTATGAAAGGTAGAGGGAAGTGATCATTCCTCGTTGCGGCATTGAGTTTTCTATAATCAATACATACGCGCCATCCAGTTTGAGTGCGTGTTTGAATCAACTCATTAATCTCATTAGTTATGACCGTGATGCCAGACTTTTTAGGGACTACATGAATAGGACTTACACATTGGCTATCAGATATTGGGTAAACTATACCACTATCTAGGCACTTAACGATTTCTTTCTTTACCACCTCCTTCATAACAGGATTTAACCGTCTTTATGGGTCTCGGATTGGTTTGGCTTCATCCATCAGATATATATAATGTTCAACAATTAAGGGACTAATCCCTTTGATGTCAACAATTGTCCAACCAAATGCTTGCCGATTTGATCTCAATACCGCCAAAAGTGCGTTCTCTTGCTCTAAAACTAGAGAAGCGGATATGATCATGGGCAAAGATTCATTCTCACATAAATATGCGTATTTAAGATGACAAGATAGCGGTTTGAGTTCTAGTGTCGGCGGAGAGACAATAGAAGGTGGGGGTAAGGGAATGATACTCGGACTCCCTAAGAGGTTCATAACTTGCGTAGGATATTGACTCGGAAAGCGCTACTGACTTTTGCGACGAGTCAAAAGATTCAAACTCGTGGATGGACTCATCGAAGATATATTCACTTTAATAATTTTCCAGATCAAAAATTGTCGCACTAGTGTTGTCGAGATTATCATAGCAAAGTACTTCAGCTTCGTAGCCGTCGGAAGCTATCTCGTTGATGGAACAGACATCGATTAAATGAGCAGAAGGTTCAGATGGTTGACTTCCTAGCCTGTAAATATTAAGCTCAATTGTCATCTTCCCGAAGGATAAGTTCATAGAACCGTTACGACAATTAATGACAGCGTTGGAAGTTGCTAGGAAAGGTCGATCGAGTATCACCGGGATTTGATTAGGTGGGTTCGCCACAGGCTGTGTATCTAAAGCAATAAAGTCCACAGGGAATATGAATTCCTCGACTTTGATTAACACATCCTCTAATTCACGCTTAGGTTGGGTGATAGATTGGTCTACTATCTGGAGAGTGCAGTGGGTAGGTTTCAACTCCCTATACCTAACTGCTCATAGAAAGAATATAGGAGCAAGTTAACAATAGCGCCAAGGTCGAGTAAAGCACGATTGATATTTTTACCCCCAATATAAATAGATATTGTAGGACAGCCGGGGTCTTTACATTTCTAAGGCAATTGCTCGGTAAAAGCCGTACTTACATTACTCGTTAAGAACACCTTTTTAGGCACTTGAGTTTTTCTCTTCCTAGTACACAAGTCCTTAAGTATTCTCGCATAGGAAGGAATTTGTTGAATAGCATCTAGGAGAGAAATATTTATTTTAACTTGCTTAAACATTTCCACAATCTTCTCCATTTGTGAATTAGGTTTGTTGGCCATCAATCTGTTTGGAAAAGGAGCTTTATTAATAAGTGTTAGGTCTAACATATCTGGAGAAGTTTGTGGGGATGGAATCGATCCCAAAATTGGAGTGGGGATCATTTTAGGTTGACTTGAGGAAGTGGGCAAATGGTTCGAGACTTGGGGAAAACGGAGAATAGGCTCGGAAGAAGGTGGGAGGCTAGACGAAATAGGGTAAGAAGTGGAAGCCGGGGTTTCAATTGATTCCTCATCATCAATCTGTTCACTCATTTGATTGTTCAACACTCTTCCTGATCTCAACGTGGTAACGGCACTCACATTATGACTTTGTGAGTGGCCAGGATTCGGTAGGGTTTGAGATGGAAGTTTCCCTTTTTCTCTTGCACTCATCGCGGCATTTATTTGTGCTTGTGCTTCTATCGATTTTATACTTTCACCGTGGGAGGTGGTGGTCTGTGTTAATGATCGGATAGAAGACTTTATTTCATCCGTCGATTTCATGGAATTTTTAATAAACATATCCACGCTTCGTTCGAGTGCAGATGAGTTTTCGTTACCGGTCATTTGGAAAGAATTATTATAAGGTGTAAAATTGTTGGCTGGATTTTGAAAAGGTTGCGATTAAAAGGGGTGCTGACTCTGTGGTGGTGGTTGTTGTTGCTGTGGAGGAGGTCTTTGATAATTTCTTTGGAACTGGTTTTGATTTTGGTTGGTTTGGTTTTGGCTCTAAGCAAAATTAGGATAATTCCTCCATCTTTGATTGTATAAGGAAGAATAATGATCGTTTCTAGGTCGTTGCTGAAAAGCAGCATTAATTTGCTCGTGACCTTGAAACGAAGAATTTAAAGGACATTCTTTCATCAAATGAGATGGATCGGAATAACAACCTCACACGGTCTTGGGGAGCGTCACCTTGTTTAGGGAGATTGATGAGAATTTATTCTCTATAGAATCGAGTTTCTTTTGCATTGCTGCTATTTCGGCTTTTACTATGATGGAAACATCGAGCTGATAGATACCTGCTGTGAATGAAGGTGGTCTAACGCTTTCCCACTGCAAAGTGTTTTCAGCGAGATCTTCCAAATTTTTCCAGGCTTTACCATCGTCTTTGGACATGAAATTGCATTGACACATGGTTTCAAGTATCTGCTTTGTCGCTGGATTAAGGCTTTCATATATAATTCGGCATAGATCCCATCTATTTATTCCGTGATGAGGACATTGGACAAGCAGATCCTTGAACCGTTCAAAGCATTTTCAAAATGGTTCATTGGAAAGCTGGGTAAACTGGTTGATTTCGCTCCGAACACGGACGGTCTTATGATTGGGGTAAAATTTCTTAAGGAATGCTATCATGAATTCATCCCAATTGGTAATAGAGTGTGCGGCAGTGTTATAAAGCCATTTTTCTGCTAAATCGCACAAAGTGAAAGGGAGAAGACGCAACCGCATAGCATCCATTGAAAGTTGTGACGTACCCATCATTGCGCATACGTTTTCAAATTTGGTGATAAAAACGTATGCGTCTTCAGACTCAAGCCCGTGAAATTTGGGCAACAGGTTGATGAAGTGGGGTTTAATTTTAAAATTATCCCCATTGGCTGGTGGAATGATAAACAGGTAGGAAGGGGACCGTGTATAGGATAGTATCTTTCTTGGAGAGAGATGCGCAGTGGATTCTGTGCACCGACGGGTGGTGGCAGAGGTGTGTTGGTAAAATCTGATGGAGAACCGTCCATTTTGGTCGATGTGGTGGAATAGATAAATAGGTAGGAAGGGGACCGCGTATAGGATAACATCTTTCTTGGAGAGAGATACGGGTGGATTCTGCGCACCGACGAGTGGTGGCATGGTGGTATTATAATCTGATGGAGAACCATCCATCTTAGTCGATGTAGGTGGAGGGGAAAAAGAAAATGAAGAAGTACTGACTTCAGAGTCGATAACAGGAATGCGGACAAGACGGGTACTAGAATTCCGTGTCCAGCCAAGCATGCACTAAGCGTGTTTAGCACAAGTGGCAGCGTGTGTGTGATTTAAAATTGGTTTGTTTTGAAAAGTGTCAGACGTGAGACAAATCACACAAAAATGCACAATCAACCCTAGAACTAAGATTACCTAGGTTAAGTCTCTAGACCGCTCCTAGACTTTTAAAGGACAAGCCGCAGGATCAATCCTCTACCAGCTCTTTATCGCTCTTGTGGCCAGGTAAGTGCCAGGTATGTGGGAGGTATCCGCTATACGAATCACCGAAAATAGCGGGCCTAATTAAGTAACCACTTGCCTTAGACACACTTTCCTAGACACCACACAAAAAAATGCGCATAAGCGATAGATTAACCATGACCTTCTTCTGTCCTTATTGAGCACGACAGTCCTTAGAGTCTTGGTCTAAATATTTTTTTTAATTAATGTAGGGTGATGCGGAAGCTCATTATATAATTTGTGGGGCCTAGGAAGGGTGATGAAATCCCCACCTAATCTGAATTTGGTCTTTGCCCCATAATGTCTGCATTAAAATATGCACAAACCAATTATAAAACACGCAAAAACATTTTTTTTTGAGTGGCGATATTTTGCAAAAAATCCTGCAGAAAAATATATTATTGGATTTTTCATAGGAGAGAGAAGGAGATAGGAAAGTTACCAGAGAAGTTGGGAAGCAAGATCCTCAAATTCCACCGCGGTTACGCCACCGAATAGCTCTTTTTGCCACGGTTCCGCCGCTGAATTAGGAAATCTTGTGAAGACTTTTGCTACGTGGCCTCCTTTGCTCCTATGGATCTTGATGAATGTCTCTGAATCTCTGTTTCCTCAATTCTGTGACTCCAGATCCCCTTGCAAAATTCACACAATAATCGTTAAATACACAATTTGTTGTTTTGTTTATTTATGATATGGATCGAATAAGAATTCAACACGAATAGTAAGAAAAAAATATTACGCACCCGGCAACGACGCTATTTGATTGACTCTATAATTTAAAGAAGTGTGTGTAGTAATAACCTCAATCAATAATGGTGTTGCGTGTAGCTAGACCGAGATTAGTACTGGTCGTTCTCAGGGAAACGTTGAATCTTTCAATCTTACCTTAGACGTGTTGAAAAAAAAGATGAAGAATAGGAGAATAGTGAAGAATAGTTATTGATCTAGATCTACGTTAAACACGGATGTAGAATATAGATCTGGTTTAACTACGGATGCAGATTTTATATCAGAAGGGGGCTTGTATTGTTCGTTAAGATTTAGTAGTCATGGATGATTAATTAAAGATTACTCGTTTTATCTTTTAATAGATTTAAAACTAGATCAACAGAGATCCATGTAGATTAGGGTTTTTGGAGGGAATAGGGTTCCCACTCTTAACCCTTATCTTTACATGGATCTCCGTTCATGTCTAGCCTTAACCAAAACAATTGTTAATCTAATCTCAAATTGTGGTCGTAACTATCAATGAATTGATAGCGCGCTCGATTAGGATGTTAACTATTCTTTTGATAAAGTTTTTAAACTTTATAAGACGTAAAAGGAGTAAAAGGATTTTTTATCCATTGATCTACCCTAATCCTACGAACCCTATCAAGCGGAGAATTACTCACACATAATAGAGATAAAAGAACGGATAGAGATAATGATGTAAATAAAGAAAATAAAATCCAATAAGAATAAAACAACTACCTTTATTAATCAACTTGATCAATTACACTTTGTTCCTTTAGAAAGTGATTACAAAACCCTAGTTTACTTCTTGATCTCTTCTTAAGGAGGTAGATGAGCAGCTGATGATCAACCTGAATTCTTGAGTCGTCTTGCACTTCGTGATCTCGTCGGTTTGATAAGTTTTCAAGTGAGGCTCCCAGTTCTATTTATAGTCACAGAAGTTGAAATTCCTTGATTCCCAGAATTAGGGTTAGTTGTAGAAAATATAACCTGAAAATCTCAAACCCCAACTCCCCTTTTAGGCCATGGATCCGCTGCATTTTTGGTGTTTTGGCCGCAGTTGGGCCATGTCTTGGTGTGATCTTTGGTTCAAAATTCTGGAGCTTCATCTAGTTGACATGTGGTGATCTTTTGAATATCTGGATTTTGGAAATCTTTTTTAAGTCTCTGCCAGAATTGATTTCTTTGATTTACTTTAATATTTCAGCAGATTTGATCTCGATAACTCAGATTTCCTTGATTCGAGTCTTGATGTAATTTCTGCACAATATCTCAACAAATAATGCTAGTAGAATTTGTTTTTATTGAGATATTGTCCTAACCATTTTATATGATATTATCTTTTAAGAATATTGGTTAGAATACTTGATATGATATGCATATTTAAAATATCAAAATATTATATAAATATTATATGCATACATTTTCCTTCATATTGTTAATTATAATATATAAACATATGAAAATAGTATTTTTACAGATAAATCTTCATATGTGTCATATTTATAATAATTACCCTTAAATATTTAAGAAAAGCAAGGAAAATGTCATATCAAAAGTACAGTTTTATCGACTGAACAATTCACGACAAAACCTTAGCTCCAAGTCTTGACGGTCCATACACAACCTAAAAACTACCCCGACGTATCTTCTCATTCTGATAGGATGCAGACACAACGTCGACAAAGACCCAAGGGTTAAATCAAAAGTGGAGTCACGGCAAAACCCTAGCTCTAAGTCTTGACGGTCCATACACAACCTAAAGACTATCCCGACGTACCTTCTCATTCCGACAGGATGCAGACATGACGTCAACCAAGACCTAAGGGTCAAATCAAAAATGGAGTCGTAGAAAAACCCTAGCTCTAAGTCTTGATGGTCCATACATAACCTAAATACTACCCCGACGTACCTTCTCATTCCGACAGGATGCAGACACGACATCAACAATGTCCCAAGGGTCAAATCAAAAGTGGAGTCATGGCAAAACCCTAGCTCTAAGTCTTGACGGTCCATACACAACCTAAAGACTAACCTGACATACCTTCTCATTCTGACAGGATGCAGACACGACGTCAACAAGGACCTAAAGGTCAAATCAAAAGTGGAGTTACGGAAAACCCTAGCTCCAAGTCTTGATGGTCCATACACAACTTAAAGACTACACCGACGTACCTTCTCATTCCACAAGGATGGAGACAAGGCGTCAACAAAGACCCAATGGTCAAATCAAAAGTGGAGTCATGGCAAAACCCTAGCTCTATGTCTTGACGGTCCATACACAACCCCGATGTTCCTTCTCATTCTGACAGGATGTAGACATGACGTCAACAAAGACCTAAGGGTCAAATCAAAAATGGAGTCGAGGCAAAATCCTAACTCTAAGTCTCGACAACGCATATACAACCTAGAGGCTATCTTGACGTTCCCCTTCTCATTTCAGTAGGACGCGGATGCAACTATCAAATAATATGGGAGCAATGGCATATTCCTAACTCCGGGCTTCAACTGCGATATATACAACATAGAGGTCCTACAGATGTCTATCTTATTTCAACAAAGAAATGACATGATATCATTAAAACAAAAACTGAAGCAACGGCATATTCCCAGCTTCGGGTCTCGATGGCAACTCATATAAAGCCTAAACGACTATCGGAGATCATTCAACTCCAGCGTGGGATGGTTATGACTCATTAGGGCTCCAAATTAAGCCTGACCTCAAGTAAAGAGCGTCATGCCTAATTCCTAACGTTTGCTCTTCCGATGGTAATATAGTCTAAGGAGATTACTTGAAGACGTCTTGTCCATCCCCTGAAGGGATCAGAGACACGGCAGTCGTGGGGCTACTTGAACAACAACTTAAAGACTATATATCAAGGAATACATCAGCCAACGCGACGGTACCACGAACTTAAAGCCCTAGTACCACAAACCTAATGGACCTCTGTCATAAAGAATAGAGGTTATCTATATGCAACGTTAGGACAAGTTTTCCTGTAAACCCAAGGGAGGTAAACTAAATAAACTCTGAAATGAGTACATAAACTAGAGACTCCGAAACGAGTGAATAAACTAAAAATCCGAAATGAGTACATAAACTAGAGACTCCGAAATGAGTGAATAAACTACAAACTCCGAAATGAGTACATAAACTACTTTACGCCAAGTCAAGACATCAAGAAACAGAAAGGCGCAACCCATGGGCCTCGGGGTTCAGAACTACATTTCTTAAGGATCGAGATCTGAGAAGACGCTTGAATCCGCTCGCTATATTCTCAAAACAAAATTCTAATAAAATTCGTGTGTGCCAGCTAGAAACCGGTCAAATGCTATGCATCACTTCAGTCCAATGTTCACCTATGTCTAGATGCATGCATCAGAAACTTCTAAACATTAAAATAAAAAATATGTGTACAGAGGCAGGAGCCCATATAAATATGCACTGGGGATGAAATGTTCAGTGGTCGACATTATTTTTATTTATGGGATTAGAGATACAAGGATTACCAATACAATATACAAGATTCTCTAATTCCCTCTCTTCCTTCTCAACCATGTCGAAGCGGCGATCTTCGCAAAGAATCATTCTCTAGTGCTATGCTCATCAGCGAAGGCAGACATGATGGCACGCTGAACCCGTATCTGGTTTCGCAGACGAACCGAACAATCCCTCAGAGGCTGGGTAATCAGACAAGCCTCATGAAAGCACTTGATCTTGTCCTCCACCGTGTCGAGCATCGCCAGAGTCATCTCCGCTGGATGAGGAGGGATGTCAGCAAGTACAGATGAGAGGATCGTCCGAAGCCAAATGGAGCCGACAGGAAGAGGAGATCCCCTACGAGCCAAAAGCCCGTACATCACCATGTCACATTGGTCATCCATGAGAACAGAATCCACTAAACGCGCAACAAAATGAAGGATGATTCCCTCGATAGGTACCTCCTATGGTTGCCGACGAGCATGCGGACGATTGAAAGTCATAACTCTTGGTTTGTTAAAAAGTGATTCTTTCCTTGTGAAAGAAGGGGGAAGCAGAGCTTCAGATTATAAAGAGGAGCATTCAAGTCTAGGCACAAAAAGTGTGGTGCATGGTGGAGCTATTCCCAAGGCCCGGCAAAAAGGACATGGGAAAAGAAAGAGTTGACTCATAGGAATCAGAGCAAGGAGGTGAAATGAGTCCATCCGCAGCGCCTCACGTGTACGATACGTGAATGCCCGCATTTATTCTTTTCGGGACTAGAGCGGCAACTCACGTGCATAACATGTGAGCGCTGGCGCTAGTTCAAGATTAAAATTCTCAGCAGCGCCTCACACGCATGACACATGGGCGCCAGCAATAGTTTTTATATAAGTATAACAACACATCATGTGAGACACTTATGGGCATTGGCATAAAGAGAAAAGGGAATTTTGTCATTCATACTTCGAATAAATTTATACATTGGTGATAAAAGAATAAAAAGACAACAACAATAAAAAAACATCATCAAAGTGTTTACAACGGCAAAACACTGAATCCCGGACATGGAAGCAAGTCTGAGTATAGTGCTTCTGGATTCTTTAGCTATTTTCTTATGCATATTCTCGCGATTGCAAGCGTCAGGATCCCCACTAATATCGTCCGTTCTCTGGTATGTGGATATTATTGTCTTTTATTGGAAGACACGATACAAAATATCGACAAGATCATCTCTTCGCTTCTTTGAGATCAGGCTCTTCAGATATATTGAATGCACCTTGTCTTCGGCATCATCAAGCGTCTCGAGTGGCATAGCCTCGTCAGCCCAAGAATTACTTCCCAGATCGACCTAACGATAATGTTAAAGAGAGAAGAATGGTGGGGGAGTAACCGACAGTTGTAGTCGTAAAAAACGACGCATCACCTCAGCACGTTGGGTGTCGGTAAATTCTTGGCCTTGATAATAGCCCTGGATGTGAATGTCCTCGTAAGAGATAATCTCTTCGAGATTGTAAAGACGAGAAGCCATAATATCTGAAAAGAAAAATTAGTAAGCGGTTACCAACCAAAATGATGAGGAAATCGCTCGTTTTAGGAATCCAAAAAGATTATCATTTAATGAAGAATCTCATTAAACTGTGGAGTTAAACTCCCAATACCCTCGGAAAATGTGTTCCACAACAGATTCAAATTTGTGAAAAGGGTATTAAAACCTTAAAAAATGCCCAAGAATAGAAGGGGAATAAAATTCCCAAAAGTCTCTGGGTCTTATTGGCTATAGTGCCCTCAAGGCATTTATTGTAATCACAGGCAGGCGATTATGATGATTGAGGGAGGACCTATACGGATAGAACAATCATACTCAAAATGATAGTATGCTATCTGGTTTCTTTATCATCATATACATACATTATATGGTATTACAGATCATTATTACATGTTGATAGAGCCCATAGGATTCTTGCTTGACTACCAGCATTATGATGACGATCATATACGTGAGAGCTGGATGGTCTATAAGCACATCCTTAATTGTCCCTAGTCATGGGAGTATTAAGACTGGGCATTGATACTCTAAAGTAGACTAGTGTGCACTTATCGAGACCCCGATGAGGGGCGGTGGCCGGTCTCACAAGCCATTGGTGTTAGTCAGTCAACTAAGATAGTATACAGGTGCTCATTGGGTTATGAGTACACTGGACGGAATCGCCGGGAACATGCTAGATGGTATTATACCTATTGTCAGATAGCAGTTCCCAGGTGACATGTGTATAGGTTAGTCTATCGACGTGAGATCGTCATTTGTCTCGTGTGAGTTTCCACTGTGCTTTAATTACTACGCTACCACGGCTCAAAGGAGTCATGCAAACAGGTTTTAGTTGGGTACAGTCCCGAGCCATATGGAGGCAGTGAGAGAATCGTCGGGGATTCGTCTCTCCTGATATTGGGGGTTGATGTCGCGTTGTGCATGGGTGGCCATTACCAGAAATCCTTTACCAAGGTAGTCGAGAATTACTGATTTGGATCAGTAATTTCTCAGTTAGTGATAGGCTTCATACCGACACGAAATGTTGTGTTATTAGGGGTCTGACTTTATCCATTCCCCTAAACTCAATATGCGTTACTCTTAGACGAACAGAACGGACTGGACGGATATTATCATGCACAGGCTCAGTAGGGGTCAGGATGTGATTGCTCGTCGGCCTTCCTTTCGCTCAATACCTAGGTAGCCGTTACGTACAGCTAGTGTCGTTGATGTTCTTGTGGTTAAACCCACTGCCAGCGTATTGACAAGTTATTAGAGTCCCACACAGAGGGTTTCCCAGCTTCGGGCGAAACGATGTAGAGGCCGTATAGTTTTGCGGCAGGGTTCGATCATATATTTGCACTTGTGCACGTATCATGATTCGGATGGTTTATACTAGTAGCTTTGGTTTAAGCCGGATTCTAGTATTATATTGTTGGATTATTTTCATCTCATTGTATTTGTATTTTGTCGGAATACGGATATGGGTATGTATATATGGATGAGGGGTATTCTTGTAATTCATTAAAAGGTGCTTCTAGAAGATGACACCTCATTATGTTTAATAACCATTTGGTTAAATGGTTATTTGAGGTGGAGGATGAGGTGACCTTTTCTTTAATTGAAGGCATGGCTCACTTGGTGACTCATTGGGTGACTCATGGTCACTATTCTAGCATGCTTGATATTTAGTTTGTGTTGTGAGATATTTCTTTAGTGGATGATTCATTTTCTTTGCTCACAACACTTAGCCATTTTTCTTGAGTTGCTTCACTCTCATCCTCAAGTTTCTTCTTCTACCTCCACCCTTCAAGTCTCATGTGTTGAGAAACTTAGGGTGTTTGGAGACAAATTAATCCACCATTAGTTTCCACATCCTCTAGGCTATCTAGTTTAGTGAACTAGGTCGGCTATGAGGTTGGAACTCGAAATACAAATCCTCAGGTGGATCATCTTCGATGGAGGGAGACCGGGGATCAAGCTTGATCATGGAGACCTCTAGAAGCTTGGGATGATGGTTAAAGACCGAAGGACACGGATCAATCGGTATAATCTTTCTAAACTCCTCTATATGTTTGCTAGCTTAGGGTTAATGGTAGATCTATAGTATCGGGTTGTTCTAGCACCAGTTTTATAAAAAAATTGTTCTGCATTCGGCCACGAATTGATGACCAGGACACTGGCATAACCCAACAGGTCTCTCAGAGTTAGGCTCTATAAAATGGAATTAAATTCCTTTAATAATGGGATTAAATCCCAGAAACCCCCATGGGGGGAAACAGTGAAAATGGAATTAAATTCTAAGGATCCTTAAAGATCAGTGATAGGGAACACCCTAAGAGGAGAACTAACAATTTTCAAGACCCCGGAGTCTACTCAAAAGAGAAAGTTTTTAGCTCTCTAAGAGATCAGTTCAAGAAAAGAGCAGAGCACTGTTGATGGATTTAAAATCCAAGGTAAGAACGAAAAGGATTTTCTAAGAGATGAATGTCGTTCATGATTCTTACCCAAAAGTAGTGTTTGCAGAGTTTAACTCTGAATTGCTAGGACAGAGAACTAAGCTCTGAAAGGAGAATTAAATTGTCAAGGAAAGAATTAGAGAGGAAGATGAAGAAACAGTGGTCATCTTAGGAGCCAAAGGCTCCATTTATAAGACGTGATGGGGAGCGGTTCATCTTCCCGTTCCCCTAGGCAATCCAACGGTTATTAGGGTGGACAGCGTTGCACTCACATGCAAGCCACGTGAGAGCTACGCTGGGGGGCATTTGTTCCCTCATAAAAAAAGAAAGGGAAAAAATTCCCCACAATTCAAGTCTCACGTGTTAAACACGTGAGCGCCTATATGCAAAAGTATATAGGCGCTGCAGTTTAAAACAAATGAGATAAAAAAGCCACACGTGTTATACACGTGAGCGCCTATATGCAAAGCATATAGGCGCTGCAATCAAATAGTTGGTGATTGAAGGCAGAGCTATGCATTCTACCTTGTCCTATTTGATCTACTTACCGCAATCAAGACAGTGTCGCTTTGCAGCTATCTGGTTGAGCACGGGTCGATCCACAGGGTGATGGTTGTATGTTCGTTCTTATCTTAGATGAGTCAATTCAAGAATGTATATGTGTATGTTCAAAACAATCCTAAGTGTTTGTATTTATGTTCAAGTAAGCTTATTAGGGTTAAAATTGGTTAGTAGAGTTAGGATTAGTCTTGTGCTTTTATTTTACCATTCTTAAAATGAAGTTGGGATAATAGAAAGTAGCGGGGATTAGGAGGAAATAGGAATGTGATTTGCGTGTTTAAGAAAGCTTTCCAACGCTAAATCCATTCCCAGCACCCCTTGTCCGTCGGCTAAATGCGCTTATTTCCAACCCTAAGCCAAACACCCGCAACCATGTATTCAATTAAGTCACAACTACATGTCACGTTGTAGTGCGCTTAAAGGACTTCTCGAGTTAGGTCGCGGCTATATGTCATGTATAGTGCGCCTAAGTGAGGGGGTTGCGTTTGTTTGGTCTAGACTCGTTTCAAGATGTCTGGCGAAAAGAAGCATAAGGGATTTTTCCGTCCCTCATACTAACCTTCCTTAGCCCCTAACAAGTATGGAAATTATTCACACATTTAAAAGGAAAAGAAAACAAGAAAATAAGAAAAGAAAGAAAGGAAAATTATGGTTTTACAAAATGGTAGCAAGCTAACTACTTGGGCCCTCACCTTAACTAGGGACTCCGTCGAGTATCATGGCTTGAAAATATGAATAAAAAGAGAAGGAAAAAGAAAACAAGAAAAGAAAAACAACAACTACTTAACAAAAATTAATAAAGTTACACTAAGAAATTGAAATACAATGCATGGAAATAAAAATACAAGATAAGAAAAATAACCCTCATCTTCATTAACTTCCACTCAAGAGCTCTCACTACACTTTCATGGAGAATAGATGAAGAAGAAGAAGAAGATACAAACTAAACTGCACTAAATCCTAACAAAGAATAAGCATCTCTACAGTGGCTCAAAACTGGAGTATTTATAGACAGAGAGCTGAAACCCTAGAGCTAAATTCTGAGCTTAAATGAAATTACAAAAATAACCCCAAACTTTCGTCTGACTCGGAGTTGATTCGGCCGCGGAACCGCCGCATATTGGCCACATGGGCCGGAGTTGACTCGGAGTTGATCCACGGCTCTTTGGGGGAATCATGGGATGATTTTTCTAGGACTTCTCCACGTTGCTTTCTTCTGTTATTCTACATGTCCCAAATTGCAAAATACTTCCAAAGTTTCATCAGATTTGCAACAGTGCAAAATGGCTTCACTTTTAATTCATTTGATCTTTATTCCCTCGAGCTCCGCACACCCATTAAATCTTGTGCTGCCCCTCCCGTGCCCTGTGCTTATTCGAGACATGAATGACCACTGTTATTTGTCTTATCTCTTGAACTGGTAAGCGGTACTGGACGGATACAGATGACCGAAATCCGGCTTTTATCTGTTTGTGGCAGATGTTCTGGATTTTGGCGTAAATGTGGAGATTTTGTATGATTTGCGTCATTTTGGAATAGGAACCTGTAACCTATAAATATGTAGCAAACACGGATCAAAAGCACCTGCCTATAAACTAACGAGCAGAAGAATGGACGGTATTAAATGCAATATTCTGGTATGAATAAATACCCCCAATCTTAACTTTTGCTCGTCCCGAGCAAAACCAATTATTCACAAAAAGTCCTAACCTCACTTTCGTAGGGAACATGATTGCACTGAGCTCGTGCAACAAACCGTTAAACCTCTAGGGGTCCCTAGTAGGAGGAGTGTTGTCTCCTGAGGGTTTTTAGCGGATACTACCCACAAAATCCCGTCAAGCTATTTTCATAGGTTAACGTCGATTATACTCCTACAGTTTAGTATCTAAGTTAGAAATTATATCATCCTAACTTAGAAATATTCAACCCTTATGTTTCACACCTCTTATTTATTCAACCCCAGATCCTATACGTTTTTACAGTTTAGAAAAAACTCGGTATCTCTTGAGTTTTCCTTCTGAAGCGCATTCTCCAATCAGGAATTTTTATCAACTTTACGGAAAACATAAGTCTTATTCTTTATTCCTATCTTTTCTCCAAATATCGATCGTATACCCCCACGTGTGTGTAAATTTCACCCCTACACTCAAGAATTCAATTCAAGCTATAGTACCCTTGCCTTAATACCTAATACTACTTCTTTTCATTAATGATGGACGGTTTTGCTCACACGTCTTTCATGCGACTATTAATACTTCTTGAGGCACTAACCAGCCGATTACTGAATGTGTGAGCTTAAAGCGTAAATAACAGTTTCCACGTCTTGTAATTTATTCTTCTTTTTTTTTCTTTTTCTTTATTTTTCTTTTTCAAGACCAGATATATTTTTCAATGGTGCTCTTTTGGTGGTTAGCTTTAAATACCGTTTTTTCTTTCATACTAGGCATTCAGGCAAGAGTATTTCTAGGTATGCTCTACTATCCCAAGTTTCAAGGTGCGTGTATGTGCTGTTTGTAGGGTATATGCTTTCTGAATTTGGACTCAAGAATATGAACTATTTTTCAGACTTAGCCTTCAGTAAAGCTTTCAATACTTTCCCTTCATCTCGACTTAATTCAAGAACTAAAATCAAGATTACCTACTTCTAAAAGAAACTGCAAGGACGTATATTTACCAAGGTTCATCAGAAGGAGGGTTACTTTTAGGGTTTTCAATTCCTAAGCCAAGGATTTAGTTATTTCTAACGTATCAACTAAACTTTCGGAATAAAAATCTAAGTTACCCTATTAGCTAACTTTATGACAAAGTTTTTATATTTTTGTAAAAACTTGAAATACAAATCCTCAGGTGGATTTAGTTATTTCTAACGTATCAACTACCCTTCAAGTCTTATATGTTGAGAAACCAAGGGTGTTTGGAGATAAATTAATCTATCATTATATTCTACATCCTCTAGATTATATAGTTTAGCGAACTAGGTACCCTAGTTATCTCGGCTATGAGGTTGGAGCTTGAAATACAAATCCTCAGGTGGATCATCTTCGATGGAGGGTGACCGGAGATCAAGCTTGATCATGGAGACCTCTAGGAGCTTGAGACGATGGTTAAAGACCGAAGGACATGGATCATTCGGTATAACCTTTCTAAACTCCTCTATATGTTTACTAGCTTAGGTTTAATGGTAGATCCGTAGTATCGGGTTGTTCTAGAGCCAATTTTATATAAAAAAAATCCGCATTCGGCCATGGATTGATGGCCAGGGTGCTGGCATAACCCAACATGGTATCGGAGCCAACTCATAAACCCTATACTAGCAGTTTAAACGATATTTTAAATAAAGAAACCAAAACAATTCTGAAAAAATACCCTAAATATTCTTGTTTCTGTCGATTTTAAATTATTCTTCAAAAATTATTTAAACAATTTCAAAAGACTATTATTGTGACAACTAGAACACACCTTAAAAACGAGCCCAAAATTCTTTACTCTGGCCGGTGAGATTGGGGAAAAGACTGGCGTCGCCGGTTTTTGCATGGACTTAGGGCTTGGGTTTTCTGAAGTGTTCTGGTCTCTGGAATATTGGATTTTAGGTATTGTTTGTTTTTTCCCGGATTGCATATTGTGTTATCTTTGGTTTGGGGGGGGGGCAATACGGGATATTTCAAAGTCGCTATTTTTTATTACAGTTTAAAAGTTTTCAGTACATACATTACTATCTGGGACCGTAGATGTCATTAGAGCGGTACAACTCGTCTAATTACTATATGTCTTTTAGACGGGTTTGCGAACATGATATTGTTAGTTATATGTATGCCCTAGAGGCCATTACTATACATAGGATGTATATTGTAGTGGATGCTGGGACATATATAGTGAGGACTTTCTTGCTCGACATGATAGTATGCTATCTGGTTGAACTTTACCTTAACGTGTATACTGATTGTCTCTCTGTTACATGTTGGTAAAGCCCTTAGGATCTGTACTTGACTACCTGGACTATGATGCGGATCATACTAGTGGGGACATGGTAGTCCATAAGTACATCCTTCAAAGTCCCTAGTCGTGGGTGTATCAAGACGGGGCATCGATATACCAGAGTAGACTAGCGTATACCTTCTCGACCCATACAGATGGGCGATGGATGATCCCATATCCATTGGTGTTTGACATCGGAGATGATATACGGGTGCTCAGTAAAGACTGGGTACACTGGACGGACTCGCCGAGAACTCCCAGATGGTATTATACCTCACGTCAGATGGCAGTTCTCTGGTGACACTGGTACAGAGTAGTCTGTTGACCCGAGATCGTCATAGAGTCTTGTGTGGTTCCCACTGTGCTTTGATTTCCATCTTACCACGTCCATAAGGGCGTGCAAAACGGTGGTTTTTGGGTACAGTCCCGAGTCACATGGAGGAAATGAGCGATAGGAGGGGATTCGTCTCTCCCGGTATAGGGAGTTGATGTTGTGCTGTGTTCGATTGGCTATAACAGGAAATCCCTGGCCAGGGTTGCTGAGATTTACTGGTAAGTGTTACCAGTAGTTTCTCGAATTGTTATAGACCTCATATCGACACGACTTATCGAGCTATTGGGGTCTGACGCTTACCACCCCTAGGCGAGATATGCGACATATCAGACGATCAGACCGGACTGTACGGTAGTGTTACTGGTTGGATTCACAGGAGTGTGAGCGGGCTTGCTCGTCGATCTTCTGATCGCTCAATACCCGGGTGGCCGTTACGTTTAGCAGACCGCTTGCGGCTTGTGGGTGTTTGATATGATCATCATCTGCTGCCGGCGTATTGACGAGTCTTTAGAGTCCTACACAGAGGTTTCCTGGCTCAAGCGAAACGAAATAGGAGCGCATATGAGATATGTGCGGGACCGAGAATAATGCGTGTATGTGATACTGTATTCCATTCTCGCGATGAATGTATCGAATGGTTGTATGCGATATAACCTAGTTATCGATTCAAGCGTTGATTCGATAAGCCGATACATTGTATACTAGTCGGTTGTGTGCGGCATGACCGGATCATTGAATCAAGTGTTGATTTAATGATTTAATGTATAATTATATATTTGATTTATTACTTTGCATTAACTAGTAATGGTTCACTTTAAATGGATTTTCTCACTTGGATTGTGCATGATGTATATGTGATATACTTTTGTGCACTTGTATGTATCATATTTGATGATGCATATTTATATGGTTAAGTATAAAGAATAAAACCATGGTTAAGTAGATAATTAGGGTTTTGTTTTAATCACTCATTTATTTATCCATTCCTTTTTATTTAAATAATTTTATGAAAACAAAATGGTTTTCTTTTTGTCATGAAGCTTGATGAAGCTTCATGAAGGTTTGACTCAAAGACCATTTTGTCTTCATGTTAAACCCTAACTATTCCCACTTACCATGGTTTGCTCTCTACACTTAACCTTAGTTTGATTATGATAAGTATTGTTTTTCTTTTCATTTTAAAATAGACTTATCATAATTCTAGCTCATCTTCTTCTTCATCTTCAAGTTTGAAACCTTGAGGCCATCAATGGCAACTTGAGCTTGAGAGTGAGAAATCCAATTCTAAAGAGAACCCACCTCCTATTTCTTCATCCTCTACCTCTTGCCAAGTAGTAGAGTGTGTTTTCTTCACAAGTTTTTTGACTTTGTGAAGTCGGAGCTTGATTTAGCGATGCCTCGACGTAGATCATCTTCGGCATGGACATCGATGACCTAGCCCGTCCATTCTCCGATGAAGCCGACGCTAGGGCCCGGGAATTGTTATGGACAGCGAGGAGACTTCATTGCGGAGCTATGGAGGTGGAGAACCGGATCTACAAAGGTTGTATTTCCGTATCTCATAGTTAAGTGTTAACTAGTTAGTTTTTCGCCCAGATTTCTAGCCAACGATCCGTAGTCGGGTTTCTCGGCACCTAGAATCTTTGAAATTGGCATGGTTGATGCCTTGTGAGACCTCATTAGGGTGCCTAGGAACCCTACAGTGGTATCAGAGCTACTAGGCATTGGATGTCGACCTATGGGGGGTTCTCACTGTGTGACAGTGTGGCGAAGCATAGGCTCTTACCCCCAGGGTGTCCCGAGACCGGAAGGTGTTCCGGTGGGTTGTAGTCCTCACGAGGGGGCATGCGTAAAAAGTAGCGGTTGAGGGACCCGTTGGTGCCACGGCGACCCCATTGGATGGGGTGGCTGCCTGACCTACAGTGGTATCAGAGCCTAGCTAGAGCCTTAGGCGAAGTCTAGACGGAATTTGAAGTCCGAACGAACCCGAAACCCAATTCCGATCATGCTCTCTATACTTTTTTGAAAACAGTGAGTTTTTCTATATTAAAAATTGCTAAAAAATTCAGCAGGGAAATATATGAGTTACGGCGCAAAACTGGACCCATGATTCATCCAACAGAGCGCGGAACCGCGGCAGAAGCCCAGCTTCTGCGGCGGTTCCGCAGCTAGGTGGTGACGTCAGCCCACTTTGTTTGCACAGTAATTCCTGATAAATTATGCTGAGTTTTCTGGGAATTTTTAAAATTTATTCAAGAGTTGAATTTTCTGCTGTGTTTTTGGGGATTCGGTGTTTCGATCGGAGTATCAAATTTTGTCTGTGTGGCTTTCCGGATAAATTTTAGAATATGTTAAAAAGTTTGACCGGATATAAATACCCAACTTTTCTCCTGTCGGGAAATTTCCAAGTGTTGGATTTTTCCGTGGTTTAACGACGTTCTAAGTAGTGCAAGTAACGCGATGGACCCTCTAGAAGACAACAAACCTTAACTCGATTATGTGACCGTCTTGAACTGCCCTTTGAACCTTCGGGTTTGGGGCAGTACGGCGTGCCACATGTGAGGCGTTGGCTTGACCCTTCTACGGCTGGACCGTCGGTACTGAGGCACGGACTGAATGTTGTTAGACTTATTTCATGTGTTGATCTGTATCGGGAAAACTTGGGTGTTTGACTGTTCGATCGGAAAGTTTATCATTTTCTATTTATCTGGAATGGGATACAATAATTGGAATTCACAACAGTTATGAGATAACTGAATGAATGTTATAAACATAGCACTTTAGTCTCACTTGATCGGTTGCCACGGAATTTTGATGTGATCAAAAGTCTGTCGCAATCACGTAGCGTACGCGGATACTCGCCGGGTAAACTTAATAGACAGCCTCACTCCATAGCCCCGACCAAGTGACTGTAGGAGAACCCCGTCGCCGAAAGCATCCGTTCGGGTGCTCGCGGTAGCGGTGTTCCGCCTTGGTACACTTCGTCGACGGCATCGGGGATGCAGCCGCCTACTGAAGTTTGCGACGAGCATTCGATCAGGATGTCGGGAATCTTGTTGAATTGCCCGACTTGATATTGAAAAGTGTTTTCGATTTTGAGACTAAAATGCGGGGTTTATAATTGTTAGGCATGCGATGTCTAAGTAATTCATTTAGTCAGGCATGCGATGTCTGAGGTGGTTGTGGATTCCAACTGTTGTAGTTTTACACTTTCTTTTCTGTGACCGTAAGTGTAATATGTGATATCGCCGGTTTCGTTGCTATATGTCAACGACAATTGGGATGCGCATATTTACTTACGTTGATGACATGTGATGTTATGTGTTGCTGGATATGTTATATTGGATCGTCGTGTTTGAATAGCCGGGGTTTTTTATGTGAGATGAGTGTTTTTCATTTTCATTCATGTAAAAACTTGTATGTAATATTCTTTTATTGGGGCGCTTCCAGGTTGCGGAAGTTGTCACCGTTTGTATATTATTTACTTTTCCGCACTAGGATAGACCCAAGGAGGAGGGCACAAGTAACCGGGTTCTGGAGTCCAGTGGGAGACCAACTCGAGGAGTCGAGTCCGGGTCTCCTAACTCCAGAATTGGTAGGGTTGCTTGCCGCTCTCGTAGGGGTCTAGGGGTGTGGGTTTGGCTATTCATCGCGACCGTGGAATCCGTGTTTTATACTGGCTCGTATTGAAAACACGGACGTCCTAGTATATCCAATATTTCATATGTTTCTTCTGCTGCGATATCTGTGATGTGATCATGTGATGTTCTATGATAGATACAGTATATAGTATATATGATATATTATATAGACGTTACTTATGTTTTACACCCGCACTAGCCCTGCCCTGCTCTGCCGTTAGTTACCTAATCTAACGGTGCACGAGGGGACATCGAGGCGAATGCGGATGGCATAAGTGTACGTCGTATTTATCTGTGATGTTTAGTTACTTAAATGATGGGACTTCATTAATGTGATTAATAAAATAAAAGAAACCTAAGATGTTGTAGAATCGAATTTCAAAATAAAACAGGTAGCTACAGTTCTTGCTTTGCACAGCGGTATATGTGATATATCCTGCACCTTATTTGATAAGGAAAGGACCGAGATCCCTTTACCGGGAGTGACTCCTTTAGCAATAACTGGCAGATGCTACACACTCGGTTTGTCTTTTGATTGCTTTTAAGTGTTTTTGCTTTGCACAGTGATATATACGATATATCCCGCACCTCATTCGACGAGGAAAGGACCGACGATCCCTTCACCGGGAGTGACTCCTTTAGCAAAACTGGAAAAGCCTCAAAAACACTCCATTTCAAAATTCATTTGATTCTACAACGATATCAAGTTCATTACGCAATAGGTTTTCAGAAAAACCTGTCGTAGCCCTCCGTCATTTCAGATAAGTAGTAGTTAGTATTCGTGCTACGTTTGTTGGCCTGCGTCAAGGCGTAGTGTGCGGTAGCTAACTGGTGCTTATCTGTATAAGCATATGATATGATTGGATTAGGGTAGTCGTGCGACTTTGTTGGCCTGCGTCAAGGGTCGTGCGGGTGGGTTTAATTCATTCAGGAAATGACGGGTTGAACTTGACTAGCGGACTATGGTTTGTTGGCCTGCGTCAAGGTCATAGGACGCTAGGGGCAAAATATTATCGGGAATTTCAAGTGTTGAGATTTGCAATGAGATTACATACCTTCTATGAGATAGTTGGATCCCGATACCCGCTGCGAGTAAGTGTTACTCCTGGGAGAGTTTTATACATTACAATTAGCCGATCAAGTAGGTGTCTAGAAAGGTGTCAACGGGGTTACGCCTCTGGAAAACGAGGTTTACATTAATTAGGTTCGTGCGAAAGCACGGGGGACCTCCCTCAAAGTACCGACACTGGCCTGGCTGAAAGATTGGGGAACTTGTAGTGTGTAATTAATCCCGGCTAGTCTTTCCTTTTAGGGTTTGAAGGAAGATTTGATAAAAAGCAGTGGGAGCCATCCTGATTAGATAAAATAATAACCAATCTATTCTTGACAGAGCGCACGCTGAGTGTTTTCTTCTCTCTCTCTCCAAGTAGCGACCATATCACGCCTTAATCAAGATAATAATACGGAATATTGACCGAACCCGCTTGTTATACTGAGCTGGGGAACGTTGGTCCCGCTCCACCTTATAATTGTTATAAGATAGAGCAGGAAATTGGGGAATACCAGATTTCCCGTGCCGCCCAAACGAAGAGAGTGCATGCTGATGCATCATCTTCGGGTGTGTTCATTATATAGAACTGTTTCTCAGTGTCCTTTACATCCTGGGTATGTGATACCAGATCAGGATCCCAGATATGTAATCTGTTACATAGGGCTACAGAAAGGTAGAGAACTGAGAACGGATGATAAGTTTCATGAGGCAGAAAACGGGGCAAATGTTGCAGCCAAGTCTGTTGGTCACTGTCACCCTGTATTCCAAATACATTGATTCTGAACGAATGTTGTTAGATACCGAACCTGATATACAAAATCATATCAGTCTCTTTATTAGTAAAGAAATGATAAAATTTTGTATTGTTGGATAATGTTTTGAACATTTCCTATATCAAAAGTTGATCGGTTCAGGCACGTTATCTAAAAGCATTAATGTTCTAAATCAAAATACAGTTCTTAGTATACAGAACACACACAAGAGGAAGAGTTCAGAAATGAACGGATCCTTCTTGAGGTATTGTAGACTAGGTCAGATCAATGTGACCCGACTAGCTAGAGTTACATAAAGATGCATATTTAAATTAGTTTGAATTTACATCTTGTGAAACTCGCCAGTCATGTCACAAAGATATAATGACACCAGCTCTGTTTATTGGAAACAGAGAAAGAGTTAGTATACTCTTGGGATGATACATGTTGATGTATGAAGGTCCCCTGTCTACACATGCCAGGACTGGTTCTTTGTACTTCATTACATTCTCCGATAATCTCTCAAGATTCAGACATATGTTCCTGTTGAAACATGAGTCCGAGCCTTTTGAGATATTCACAGAATATAAGCGAGAAGTAGAGAACCAAAATAAGGGTATAAGTATTATGTCCTTTGATGAGATCAAGGAGGAGAATACTTGAGCACGAAAATCCTGGATTATTCTAAAGGAGAATGAGATTCTCTCTCAGCATTACTCCTCTGTATACACCATAGCACGATGGTATATCGGGGCGGAGCAATCACACCCTATATAATATGGTGTGCTCTTTCATGAGTATTACTGAGTTACCTATTTCCTTTTAGGGGTTATGCACTTGAGAAGCTGCATACCTATTGAATAGGTTCGAATCAAATCAGTTGCCTACCACTCCATATGAGATATGGAAAGGGAAGATCCCATGTCTTAAGTTAGTTAAGATTTGGGGTTGTCCGGCCTATGTCTAAAAACAAAATCCGGACAAGCTCGAGGCAAGGTCTGTTATGTAGAACTGGAAGTGTTCCAGCTATACAAACTACAGCAGATGATTTGGTACAACCAGAGGATTCAGTAGAAACCAACGAACCTCAGCCTCTCCGCCGATCTAGTAGGGTTCCTCACCCACCTGAGAGATACTTCTATTTCTCTATGACAGTGGGAGCGAGGATTGCATCATGAGATGATGACCCAACTAGTTTCGAGCTGGCCATCAGGAGTGTGACTCTGTAAGAATGGCTGGATGGTTAGTGATCTGAGATGGAATCCTTATGCACCAACAAAGTATGGACTTTGGTTGCTATATCTGAAGGGTTAAATCCCCATCAGGAGCAAGTATATCTTGAGAAGATTACTTGGTGTACATGGAAAGGTTGAGACTTTCAAAGCTAGACTTGTTAAGGGTTTTCGTCATCGACCAGGCGTGGATAATGATGAAACCTTTTCCAGTTGCTATGCTTAAGTCCATCCAGATCCTACTTGTCACGGCTACATACCATGACTACGATATCTGGTGGTTGGGTATCATGACTGCTCTTCTAAATGATGTTTTAGAAGAGAACGTCTATAAGTACACAGCCAGAGGGCTTCGTAGACAGTGGGAGCAGCGGAAACATGTGCAAGATGTTTTATAGGATTGAAGCAGGCATCGCGGAGTTGGAACATCTGTTTTGATGGATTAGTCAAAGATTTTGACATCATCAAAATGGTAGATGAACCTTGTATAAACAAAAAGGTAGTAGGGAGTATGGTGGTGATACTCGTAGAGTACATGGATAACATACTCTTGATAAGAAAGGAGTTTCTTATGCTACGCTCGATCAGTCTCCGTTTATCACAATGATTCTCCACATAGGATCAAAGTGATACCTACTAAATCCTGGATTTTGGATCTATGAGAT
This sequence comes from Agapanthus africanus, assembly GCA_030015575.1. Taxonomy (NCBI): domain Eukaryota; kingdom Viridiplantae; phylum Streptophyta; class Magnoliopsida; order Asparagales; family Amaryllidaceae; genus Agapanthus; species Agapanthus africanus. The sequence goes on from JASDDO010000019.1 coordinate 786,214,337, forward strand.
AGATCTAAATGGATGTTAGGATACTCACTAGCTGTAGTGAGATGGTATCAGTTGATCCTGGGGAGAATCACTGGAAGGGTTCCAGGGTGATAAAGACGACTGAATGTCAGTCGCAGGCATTGTCTTTACCCTCAGTAAAGGGACGGTATGTTGGAAGAGTTCCAAGCTAGATACCGTGACATACTAGACGATAAAGGCAGGATACATCGCTACTTAAGATGCTACCAAAGAGGATGTTTGGGTGTATATTAGTTCATGAGATGAACTACGTTCCTACCATTGTGAGACAATGGAGTTGTGGCTCATGCCGAGAACGCCGGTCCCATCAGTGATCCAGACTTATTCTAAGGCAGCATCGCCTGTTCATGGAGATAGTTGATCTCCAGGGTGATCGAGGTTAGGAGAGTAGATTCAGAGGACAACACAGCGGATCCACTCACAAAGGCCTGTTCCCAGAGAGAGATTTTTATGGGATGGTTGAGTATGAGATACTACAACCACTGCTACAGATGGCTCTAGTGCAAGTGGGAGATTGTTAGTTATATGTATGCCCTAGAGGCCATTACTATACATAGGATGTATATTGTAGTGGATGCTGGGACATATATAGTGAGGACTTTCTTGCTCGACATGATAGTATGCTATCTGGTTGAATTTTACCTTAACGTGTATACTGATTGTCTCTCTGTTACATGTTGGTAAAGCCCTTAGGATCTGTACATGACTACCTGGACTATGATGCGGATCATACTAGTGGGGACATGGTAGTCCATAAGTACATCCTTCAAAGTCCCTAGTCGTGGGTGTATCGAGACGGGGCATCGATATACCAGAGTAGACTAGCGTATACCTTCTCGACCCATACAGATGGGCGATGGATGATCCCATATCCATTGGTGTTTGACATCGGAGATGATATACGGGTGCTCAGTAAAGACGGGGTACACTGGACGGACTCGCCGAGAACTCCCAGATGGTATTATACCTCACGTCAGATGGCAGTTCTCTGGTGACACTGGTACAGAGTAGTCTGTTGACCCAAGATCGTCATAGAGTCTTGTGTGGTTCCCACTGTGCTTTGATTTCCATCTTACCACGTCCAAGAGGGCGTGCAAAACGGTGGTTTTTGGGTACAGTCCCGAGTCACATGGAGGCAATGAGCGATAGGAGGGGATTCGTCTCTCCCGGTATAGGGAGTTGATGTTGCGCTGTGTTCGATTGGCTATAACAGGAAATCCCTGGCCAGGGTTGCTGAGATTTACTGGTATGTGTTACCAGTAGTTTCTCGAATTGTTATAGACCTCATATCGACACGACTTATCGAGCTATTGGGGTCTGACGTTTACCACCCCTAGGCGAGATATGCGACATATCAGACGATCAGACCGGACTGTACGGTAGTGTTACTGGTTGGATTCACAGGAGTGTGAGTGGGCTTGCTCGTCGATCTTCTGATCGCTCAATACCCGGGTGGCCGTTACGTTTAGCAGACCGCTTGCGGCTTGTGGGTGTTTGATATGATCATCATCTGCTGCCGGCGTATTGACGAGTCTTTAGAGTCCTACACAGAGGTTTCCTGGCTCAAGCGAAACGAAATAGGAGCGCATATGAGATATGTGCGGGACCGAGAATAATGCGTGTATGTGATACCATATTCCATTCTCGCGATGAATGTATCGAATGGTTGTATGCGATATAACCTAGTTATCGATTCAAGTGTTGATTCGATAAGCCGATACATTGTATACTAGTCGGTTGTGTGCGACATGACCGGATCATTGAATCAAGTGTTGATTTAATGATTTAATGTATAATTATATATTTGATATATTACTTTGCATTAACTAGTAATGGTTCACTTTAAATGGATTTTCTCACTTGGATTGTGCATGATGTATATGTGATATACTTTTGTGCACTTGTATGTATCATATTTGATGATGCATATTTATATGGTTAAGTATAAAGAATAAAACCATGGTTAATTAGATAATTAGGGTTTTGTTTTAATCACTCATTTATTTATCCATTCCTTTTTATTTAAATAATTTTATGAAAACAAAATGGTTTTCTTTTTGTCATGAAGCTTGATGAAGCTTCATGAAGGTTTGACTCAAAGACCATTTTGTCTTCATGTTAAACCCTAACTATTCCCACTTACCATGGTTTGCTCTCTACACTTAACCTTAGTTTGATTATGATAAGTATTATTTTTCTTTTCATTTTAAAATAGACTTATCATAATTCTAGCTCATCTTCTTCTTCATCTTCAAGTTTGAAACCTTGAGGCCATCAATGGCAACTTGAGCTTGAGAGTGAGAAATCCAATTCTAAAGAGAACCCACCTCCTATTTCTTCATCCTCTACCTCTTGCCAAGTAGTAGAGTGTGTTTTCTTCACAAGTTTTTTGACTTGGTGAAGTCGGAGCTTGATTTAGCGTGCCTCGACGTAGATCATCTTCGGCATGGACATCGATGACCTAGCCCGTCCATTCTTCGATAAAGCCGACGCTAGGGCCCGGGACTTGTTATGGACAGCGAGGAGACTTCATTGCAGAGCTATGGAGGTGGAGAACCGGATCTACAAAGGTTGTATTTCCGTATCTCATAGTTAAGTGTTAACTAGTTAGTTTTTCGCCCAGATTTCTAGCCAACGATCCGTAGTCGGGTTTCTCGGCACCTAGAATCTTTGAAATTGGCATGGTTGATGCCTTGTGAGACCTCATTAGGGTGCCTAGGAACCCTACAGATATTCATGTTGATGTTTTGGGTTGTGCTGAGGTTGTGGCTGGATCATTGTTGTGGATAGACAGTGGTGTAATGATAGTTGTACAGTTCAGTTTCATTTATACCTTTGATATTGCGGGGCGAGCATCCGACATGTGGACCGCCGTCTCTACCAGTTTGTATATTATTTGTTTGGGGCACGACCGGGTTGAGTTCGATGTCGCCATTGTATATATATTTCTTTTCTGTTCTAGGATTACCTCACGATGGAGTGCTCGAATAGCCGGATTCTAGAGGGCAACGGGCCTGTATCTTATAGAGTTAAGACGGAGGAGGCCTCACTCTAGAATTGGTGGGCTATTCGTCGCATTCGTAGGGGGTACAGGATGACCTACGGAGGGGTGCTCAAGTTACCGGATTCCGTGAAGTACTGGGTAGCCCATTTACTTTGTTGATTGGGGTTGCCTCACTTCTGGGATTGGCGGGTAACTTGCCACGCTCGTAAGGGTCCAGGTTTACATTGCATAAGCTAGCCACACGACCCGAGGAATGTCAGGTTTCACTTGAGGCTCAACAGAAACCCGGGTCTCCTAGATTATCCAGATGTTCTGTGATGCTTATCGCTTTTCTGTGATATTGCTTATATCATACCTGGGACGAATGTTATATATATTTATATATATACTAGTTGATGTTGTATATTTTTTGCATCCGTGCTAGTCCAGCCACCGGTCTGCTATTAGTTAAGTAACCTAACGGTTCATAACGGGATCCCGAAGCGAATGCGGATAGCATATACGTACATTGTATTTTCGTTCTTTTCTGGTGTGATATAGTTTAATTGATAGGACTGCATTAATTCCGATTAATTCAAGGAAAAAAAAACCTATATGATGTTGTTAGAACCAAGTTTTTAAAAACTGACATTACAGACATTTCCTTTTGCTTTGCATAGCAGTATTCGGTTACGAATATCTAGCACCTCATTCGATGAGGCAAGAACCGAGATCCCTTCACAGGGAGTGACCTCTTGAGCAAAAGTTTGCGTCAGTGTAATAACTTCACTATAGTCGATTCTTTTACTTTGCGTCGTGATATTCAGTTTGGAATATCCTGCACCTCATTCGACGAGGAAAGAGCCTAGATCCCTTCACAGGGAGTGACCTCTTAAGCCAAAGTTTGCGTCACTATATATTTGTAAAACCACTCGGTTCCTTCAGTGATATAAAGTTCATTACATTAAAGGTTTTTATAAGTCGATATCGTGCACCCCGCGTGTTCGTGGGGAGGCGGAAATAGAAAAATATGATTTTTATGGGCTTTGCAACACCGACTTGAACCATGGATCGATAATAAACCCTATCTAGAAAACTACTTGAGGTTTAACTACTCGAATACGAAATTATACCTCATGATACATGACCTGCAGGTCTTCATCGCTGTCCTTTACTCGTCGTCAGCTCTAAGGATCAAAAATGGATCGGGCAACCTCGACGGCCTCCTCGAGTCAAAGACGATCCACCCGAGAGTCTATAGTCCGAGCTCCTATCTTGAATCTGAGATAACTACGGCTTCTAGTTCGCTAAACTAGAAGGCCTAGAGGGTGTAGACCAAAAAGATGGAGTGGTTTGTCTCTTGAAACCCAAGGTTTCTCAACTCATGAGACTTTATGGGTTATGATGAAGAAGAAGGAGACTTGAAGAAAACGAGAGAGGAGAAGAGAGCTTGGATGAAGCTTGACTTCTCATTTGTGATGAATAATGAACCATATGAATTATTGATGAGATAATATCTCACAAAAATATCTATGGTTCATAAATATCTTTTTTGTCAAGTGATGAGTCATAGCCATCAAAAGAAAATATCTCCACCTCATTTCTTCACCTCATTATTCTTTAATCCATAAAAGAAAAAAGAAACCCTAATGAGGTGTCCCTTCTAGAAGCTTTCCCGCAAAATTACGAGAATGCCCCTCATCCATATATATATACCCGCATCTGCATTCCGAAGAATACGAACACAAAGTAACAAAAATAATCAATCAATATAATACTAGGATCCGGCTTAAACCAAAGCCCACCTGTATTATCAGCCCGATCATCATACGTGTACAAGTACACATAAGTGATCGAAGCCCTGCCGTAAAACCATATGGCCTCTACACCTTTTGCCCGGTGCAGGAAAACTCTCTATGTGGGACTCTAAAGACTCGACAGTATGATGGCAGTGGGTTTAACTACAAGACACAAGCGTTACTAGCTACACGTAACGGCTACCCAGGTATCTTTCGATAACAAGGCCGATGAGCAAATCCATCCAAACTCCTACTGAGCCTGAATGTGACAATCTTTGTGCAGTCCGGTCTGTTCGTCTATGAGTATCGCATATCAGGCCTATAGGGGCGGTAATTGTCAGACCCCTAATAGAGCAATAAGTCGTGCCGGAGAGTAGCCTAAAACACCCTGAGAAACTCTTGGAGTACCTACCAGTAAATCTTGCTTGCCTTGGCCAAAGACTTTGTGTAATGGCCTTCCAAACACACAGCGATATCAACCCTCAATACCGAGAGAGACAAATCCTATCTAACCGCCACTGCCTCCAAGTGCTTCGGGACTGCACCCAACTACTACCTGTTTGTACGACACCTTTGAGCCGTGGTAAGGTAGTAATCGAAGTACAGTGGGAACACACTCGAGGTGAATTAGCAGTGTCAAGTCGACGGACTAAGCTTTACTCATGTCACCTGGGAACCGCTACCCGACGATAGGTATAATACCCACCAACAGTTCCCAACGAGTCCTGTCCAGTATACTCATAACCTAATGAGCACCTACATACTATCTCCAGTACGACGTACTAATGGCTGTGGGATATACCATCTCCCCTGTTGGGATGAGAAGCTTATACACTAGTCTACTGTGGAGTATCGATGCCCCATCTCGATAATCCTACGACTAGAGACCTATATAGGATGTTCTTATAGACTACCCAGCCCCCACTAGTGTGACTGCCATCACAACGCTGGTAATCAAGAAAAGGTCCTAAGGGCTCTACCAATATGTATAAGCGATATGCTAAGAAAACACATGCATATATCGAGGTAGAAACAAACCAGGTAGTATACTACCGTTTCGAGCAAGACCGTTACTATATCCGTGTATATCCCAAGCTCCTATTAAGTAATATACAATCCATTATAATACAATAATGTCCTCTAAGGAATATATCACTAAGAATCTCCCACTTGCACTAAGGCCATATACTGGCATATCGCAGACCGAAGATCTCGAATAACCTCTCAAAATCTGTCTGAGGAATGGCCTCTGTGAGTGGATCTGCAATATTGTTCTCCGTATCTACTCTCCTCACGTCGATCTCCTGGGGATCAATGATCTCCCTGATCAGGTGGTACCGCTTCAAGATATGTCTGGATCTCTGATGGGACCTGGGTTCCTTCTCTAAAGCTATAGCACTGTTGTTGTCACAATACTAAAGTATTGGAACGACAATGGAAGGAACTACCTGAAGTTCAATTAAGAACTTCCATATCTAGACTGCTTCTTTTGCTGCGTCTCATGCAGCGAACTACTCCGTTTCCATCGTCGAGTCTGCAACGGTGTCCTGTTTGGAGCTCTTCCAAAAGACCGCCCCTCCATTGAGGGTAAAGACATAACCCGATATGAACATAGAGTCATCCTTATCACTCTATAAGCTGTAGTCGGCAAAGGCCTCGATCTGGAGGTCTTTTACGCCATACACCAAGAACATCTGCTTAATCCTTCTCAGGTACTTGAGAATATTCTTTATTGCTATCCAGTGTTTCTCCCCTGGGTTTGACTGATACTGGCTTACCACGCTGAGTGCGTAAGCAACATCTGGTCTGGTACACAACATCGCATACATTATAGTGCCTACCGCAGAAGTGTAGGATATATATGTGATGCGATCTCTTTCCAAATCAGTCTTTGGAGACATCTCTTTGGGGAGGGTGATTCTGTGACAAGACGGTAGACTACCGTGCTTAGAATCATCCACACTAAATATTTTCCATATGGTGTTGTTGTACCTTGACTGCAAAAAGTCCCACCATCCTCTTTGATCTATCACGATAGATGTAGATTCCCAGAATGTAGTTGGTATCACTCAGGTCTTTCATGGAGAACCTCTGTGACAAGAATCATTTGATTGATTGTTGCATAGGAATATCATTTCCTATCAAGAGACTTGAAGAAAATGATAGAGGAGAAGAGAGCTTGGATGAAGCTTGACTTCTGATTTATGATGAATAATGAACCATATGAATTATTGATGAGATAATATCTCACAAAAATATCTATGGCTCACAAATATCTTTTTTTTCAAGTGATGAGTCATAGCCATCCAAAGAAAATATCTCCACCCCATTTCTTCACCTCATTATTCTTTAATCCTTAAAAGAAAAAAGAAACCCTAATGAGGCGTCCCTTCTAGAAGCTTTCCCGCAAAATTACGATAATGCCCCTCATCCGTATATACATACCCGCATCCGCATTCCAAAGAATACGAACATAAAGAGACGAAAATAATCCATCAATATAATACTAGGATCCGGCTTAAACCAAAGCCTACTAGTATTATCCACCCGATCATCATACGTGTATAAGTACACCTAAGTGATCGAAGCCCTGCCGTAAAACCATATGGCCTCTACACCTTTTGCCCGGTGCAGGGAAACTCTCTATGTGCGACTCTAAAGACTAGACAGTATGCTGGTAGTGTGTTTAACCACAAGCCGCAAGCGGTACTAGCTGCACGTAACGGCTACCCGAGTATCTGTCGATAAGAAGGCCGATGAGCAAACCCATCCGAACTTCTACTGAGCCTGAATGTGACAATCTCTGTACGGTCCTGTCTGTTCGTCTAAGAGTATCGCATATCGGGCCTATGGGGCGGTAATCGTCAGACCCCTAATAGTGCAATAAGTCGTGTTGGAGAGTAGCCCAAAACACCCTGAGAAACTACTGGAGTACCTACCAGTAAATATCGCTTGTCTTGGCCAAGGACTTTGTGTAATAGCCTTCCAAACGCAGCGCGATATCAACCCCCAATACTGGGAGAGACGAATCCTATCTAACCGTCATTGCCTCCAAGTGCTTTAGGACTGCACCCAACTACTACCTGTTTGCATGACTCCTTTAAGCTGTGGTAAGGTAGTAATCAAAGTACAGTGGGAACACACTCGAGGCGAAGTAGCAGTGTCAAGTCGACGGAATAAGCTGTACTCATGTCATCTGGGAACTGCTACCCGACGATAGGTATAATACCCACCAACAGTTCCCGACGAGTTCTGTAAAGTGTACTCTTAACCTAATGAGCACCTGCATACTATCTCCAGTATGACGTACTAATGGCTGTGGAACATACCATCTCCCTTGCTGGGATGAGAAGCGTATACACTAGTCTACTGTGGAGTATCGATGCATCGTCTAGATAATCTTACGACTAGAGACCTGTATAGAATGTGCTTATAAACTACCCAGCCCCCACTAGTGTGACTACCATCACAATGCTGGTAATCAAGCAAAGATCCTAAGGGCTCTACCAATATGTATAAGCGATATGCTAAGAATACACATGCATATATTGGGGTAGAAACAAACCAGGTAGCATACTACCATTTCGAGCAAGACAGTTACTATATCCGTGTATATCCTAAGCTCCCATTAAGTAATATACAATCCAATATGATACAATAATGGCATCTAGGGCATATATCATTAACAGTTTTTCACCAAAAACCAGCCGTAGCCCTCCATCATTTCAGATTAGTATTGCTTAGTATTCATGCTACGTTTGTCGTTTCTATTCGCCGAGACGTAGTGTGCAGTAGCTCTATAATGCTTTTCAGTCGCATGGACGTATGGATTGGTTAGGACGGTCGCACAAATTTGTTGATTATTCGTTAAGGGTCATGCGGGTGGGTTTAACACAATCAAGATAATGACGGGTTGAACTTGACTAGGACCTTTTGATTTTTTGATTATTCGTCAAGGTCACTTGGGTCCTAAGGGTAAAAGCCATATCGGGAGTTTCAAACATACAAGAAACTTGCCAGGCATGCGCATACTTTCTGGAGTGTGGTGACTTGAGTGGCTTCCATCAAGTTATTATGCGATGATGGTTGGATCCCAATTCCCACTGATGAGTAGGTGTCACTCCTCGGGTGATTTTAGATGATCCCGACTAATTCTCCTTTTAGGGTTTAAAGGAAAATTTAAGAAAACAGTGGGAGCCATCCTGATTAGATAAAGTGATTAACCAATCTGATTTAGGTTAGAGTGCATGCTGAGTGTTACTTTTCTCTCTCTCTTTGGCAGCGACCATGTCCTGACCTTAAAAACTCATGAAATAAGTTAACCGAACCTTCTTAAAACACTTTGGCTTTTGGATTGTCATTTAGTCGCATATATCATTTCCAATCTTACATCCTTTTTGCATTTCTCTGAAACACTTCGTATCACTACGAAAATCCATATTTCTTGGATATTCCATCATATAGTTACATATAAACTTGAAGGAACTTGTTACGGTTCGAGAATGGTTTCTGGTTCTAGAGAAATTAAATAGGATTATTCGGTTGTCTTTTTTTCCCTTTACCTTCTCTCAGGTTGCGAGAGCTCCCAGTGTTAGGAAAGTACACCTATTGCACTTATTAGATAGTCTTCTTCCAAACCATAGGCAGGTGCCGAAAAGCGGGAAAGAAGAAAACCAATTAGCCTAAGTGTAGTGTACAGAAGGTAATAAATAAAGACATATAAAGGGATTAGAGTAAGGGCAAAGGAAATTGCAACTGCTATCATTCACGACAAAACCGCGTATACCCCTACCACTCCTACTTCACCTTTGGATTTCTCCAGAACACTTCGTATCACTACAAAGATCCATATTGCTTGGATATGCCATCGTATAGTTACATACGAACTTGATGGAACTTGTTCCAGTTTGAGGATGGATTCTGGTTCGGGAGAAATAGAATAAGATTATTCAGTTGTCTCTTCTTTTTACCATCTCTCAGGTTTTGAGGGCTCCAGGTATTAGGAGAATATACCTATAACACTTATTGGATAGTCTTCTTCCAAACCTTAGGCTGTTTATGTTGCGCCACGGCAGCGCCCCGGCCGTCTTACTCGAGGCCAAATTGCGGAATCAAAATTTTTCCTTACTCGGAAACCGGCGCTACCGCGGACAAAGAAAACCCGGATCGTTAACCATTAACCTACGCTAGCTAACAAGAGATGGGAAAAGAAGTATACCAAGAGATCCGGTCCTCCGGTCTTCTCATCATCGCCCCGATCTCCCGCGGAAAGTGTAGTCTCCATATCGTCGCCTCCTCGCCGGAAAGGGCACCACATCGCCTTCGTCTTTTACGGGCTCCCGCCTCAATACCGAGGCAACTCGAGCATGAAGCCGGCAACTCGACATGCTCAAGATTTGCTGTAGAATGTGTAGTGTAGAATCATAGTCTCACTTTGGGGTTTGTTGCCTTTGGATGGAGGAATGAGGACAAGGAAAATATGGTGCTTTCATTTTTCCTTGCATGAAAGCAAGATCAAGAAGGAAACTCTCAAGAATCAAGCTCTCTCTTCTTCTTCTCTCTTCTTTTTCTCAACCATGAATAACTTATTATCTTCAAGTGAGAATGGTGGAGGAATGAATAACAAGCATGAAGGGAGGTGATGGTAGGAGCACAAGTGGTGACCATAACCAAACATAATCATAACAAACTTACATCAACCATTCTTATCAATTCTAATCAAGATAAAGCATGAAAAGATCAAGGAAAAGAATGGCATCTAAAGATGCTATCATAATTAATCATCTTGCAAATAAACCCTCCACAAAATGTAATTTGCAAAAGTGCAAATTACCCCCTCCATCAGAAAAGTCCGGCCGGGAAAGAACAAAGGAAAAACCGGCCGGAACGGAATGCAAACTGGCAACTCCAGAAAACTGGTCCCGTAATAAATTACAGGAAAACCCCTATACTGTGCATACACACCCGCATCTGTATTCCGACCGGATACAAATGCAATGAGACAAAATCTACACTGTACTTAAACTAGGACCGGCTTATGCCAAAGCCGGCTAGTAAAATCCGTTCGATCCTGATCCGTGCAATACCGCACGTATCAGATCGAACCCTGCCATATAACTATACGGCCACTAGTACAAAACTGTCCGATCCTGATCCGTGCAATACCGCACGTATCTGATCGGACCCTGCCATATCTCCATACGGCCTCTACAGCGTTTCGCCCGAAAGCTGAGTAACTGAAAGTGTGGTGGACTCTAAAGACTCGTCAATACAATGGCTGTGGATTTAACCACTAGCACGTCAGAGGTATAAGCCAATACGTAACGGGCCACCAGCTATTGACCAAAAGGGACGTCGATGAGCGAACTCATCCTGACACCCTACTGAGCCTGTCAGTGACAATATCCGTACAGTCCGGTCCGTTCGTCTATGAGTATCGCATGGCGGGCCTAGGGGGTTGGTAAAAGTCAGACCCCCAAAAGCGGTACAAGTCGTGTCGGAGTGTAGCCCAGAACGCCCTGAGATACTACTGGAATACCTACCAGTAAATCTCCTGCCTCGGCCGAGGGCTTTGCGTAATGGCTCTCCTAGACACAGCGCGACCTCACTCCCAATACCGGGAGAGACGAACCCCTGAAGATCCGCTCACTGCCTCCATGTGGCTCGGGACTGTACCCAACTAAAACCTGTTTGCACGACTCCTTTGAGCCGTGGTAGGGTAGTAATCAAAGCACAGTGGGAACTCACACGAGACAAATGACGATCTCAGGTCGATGAACTAACCTGTACACATGTCACCTGGGAACTGCTATCTGACGTCTGGTATAAGACCAACTAGCAGGTTCCCGGCGAGTCCTGTCCGGTGTACTCATAACCCAATGAGCACCTGTATACATCTTAGGTGAACCAACTGACACCAGTGGCTTGTGAGACCGGCCACCGCCCCTCGTCGGGGTCTCGACTGTATACACTAGTCCACTAATGGAGTATCGATGCCCAGTCTCGAAACTCCCACGACTAGGGACCTTTTAAGGATGTGCTTATAGACTACCAGCTCCCACGTATATGATCGCCATCATACTGCTGGTCGTCAAGCAAGAATCCTAGGGGCTCTATCAACATGTAATAGCGACATGTCAGGTCACCTAAAGCAGTACACGATGATAAAGATAAACCAGATAGCATACTATCATCTCGAGTAAGACTGTCCTACCGGGATAGGTCCTCCCTCAATCATTGCAATCACGTGCCTGTGATCCAATAATTGACTCTGAGGGCACTATCTCCAACAATCTCCCACTTGCACTCAAGGCTAATTATTGCGATGTCGCATACTCACAGCCCGTGTGATACCGAACACCCAACTCCTCTACTAGTCAGTCTCACAAAACTCGTTTGTGAAACTATTGCGTTCGAGGAATAGCCTCAGTGAGTGGATCCGCTGTGATGTTTCTTTCTATGTCTCTCTATATCTCAAGTTCGCGGAGAAAGCCATCTCCCGAAATGAGCAATACCTGTCTTAGAACGTCTGGATGTCTGATGGGACCTAGCTCATAAATGAACTTCAAATCCAAACTTCTTAGACTGTATCGTCAACCGAACTTAATCAGTATCCTGCGCCAAGCCTCCCTCAGTATTGCCTTGGACCACCTGTCCAAAATACTGCCCCTCGTCAGAAGGAAAACTATAACTCTGACAACCTCCTTGTCGTCCATGTCACCTTGGAAGCCTGGAATGATAACTGTCTCCCAAATGAGGCTGTCGTTATCATATCCCTAGAACATTCACTTATGTTCTAACACTGCTTCCGACTGTTTCTCCAGGATTGGATCAATATCATCTTATTGCATCTAGTGCAAGAACAACATCTGGTGTGGTACTTGACATCTCATGATTGACTCAATTGCCTAAGCAAGTGATCTGCCAATCATGAGTATCCCTCTCCCCTTTAGTCTATAAGACACCTTTAGAGAGGGTGAATCCATCAACTGCAGGTGTACTACCGTGTCAGGAGTCGTCCATTCTAAATACTCATAGAATGCTGTCAAGATACCCAGATTGGGAAATCACCCAAATCTAGATCTAAAACCATAGATCTAGTAACCAGTATGTCTGATATAATATCCAAGTCCCTTGTGGAGAAACCACTGTGTGACGACCAAAGTATAACCGATCGTAGTATAGGAATATCACTTCCTACTACCTTCTCAACAGATCCATCCCCTATTCTGATGACGTCAAACCTATGACTGTCACATCAGAAATAGATGATCTATCTCCGCTACATCTGCTTTAGTCTATAAATAGACATAAGCCTGATGTCCACCAATGCTTCCGCTGCTCCCACTGACTACGACAACCCTCTGGCAGAGTCATATAGACGTGCACTTCTAAAGCTAGTTTAGAACGACGCTATACTCATCCTCCTGCCGGGTCTCGCAGCCTGGAACAACAACAATGGCAAGTGTGGGTAAACAAGAACTTCCCTGTCGCCGTCATTGAGGCTACCGGAGTACCTCTCGGGCGCCTGAAGTTACCCACCTTATCTGCGGAGTGGCCAATGGAATGTCAAATCAGATTGAATCTTTAGGTTCCTTATCAAATCTTCAGTAATCGTTTGTGGTTCTGGAATCACTTCCAGTTCTACCATACTCCCACTACTTTTTCTGAAAAAATCCATTTTTAATAAAAACTGTGGCGAGTCTAGAACAATATTGCTATAGTTCATCCAGATGGTAGAAAGTCAACCCTCGTCATAGCCTGGGTCAACCCACAAACAGCCATTACAGAAACGTGCCTTGAGTTGTCCAGTGTCTGGTTTTAATCATAAGCTGGACAACTCCCCGTACCTTAACATTGTTAAGATATGAACTGTTCTATATCCAATATAGAACCAGAGGCACTGATTCAATTGAACCAGATTCAAATCATGCAACTATCTCCAGTGCATGTCAACTAAATGGAAGGAGGCCGATCAGCGTTACTCAACTTAGGAATGCTTCCAATTATGAGTAACCTGAAAGAGAAGCAAATTCTCATTACTATCAACTGAATACCACACACAAGTATCTACATCTTCGATCACCTTGAAGAATCCCGATACTTGCTACACCTGGTTCTCTACTCTATTCAAATACCTATAACTCCTCAAAACTTAGACCCTGTGTTTCTACGAAACACATGTCTAAGAACTAGAGAAGTTAAAAGTAAACAGAATATAGTATGAGGACCAACCCCTCTGTCCGAATGGACACTGGACAACATACAATACTCTGTATAAGTCCGCTGAGTCTAACAACTCTTTCACTGTGCGTCGTAGGTTGAAAACTGTACTTATGGTTAAGAAGAATTACACCGTTGTTTAATGCTCCTTACCTAACCATCCACTGATATAGGTAAATGTCATCGACATAATATCAAAAGGTATATCTCACTCTATGAAAATAGACGTACAGATATATCAATTTGAAATTGGTGCATAACCGCGGATATTCAAAACCAAATATTTGCCGACCGGCAAACAACCCAGGTGACTTCCTCAAATATCACCGATTACAACGAATCCTGATATAGTGAGGATGATCACCCAATTCCCAATAACTTACTCCCACTCATCATCTGTAAAACCATACAGATGTGAGAATCATACCTGGTAAATACATACCCTGGAGTAAGTGTCTAATCGGGAAATCAGTTTTCTTTTAACATTACACAGCGAAACTGAAACATTGAAATGTTTCGTCGGGGTATCCTGGTATTCCTAGTAATGCCTCTTCCATTATCCAGATTCACAACTGTAACCGTATAATTCTTTGCCATCTTTCTTAATCCCTTCATATGTCTTTAGTCATTACCTTCTGTACACCCCTTTAGGCCAAATGGTTTTCTTCCTTCCCTACCGTTCGGCACCAGCCTATGGTTTGGAAGAAGACTATCCAAAAGGCATAAAGGGTGTACTGTCCTAATCCTAGGAACACTCGCAATTGCGACAGAAGGTGAAGATAAAAGACACCTGAATGTACTTTATTCTTTATTTCTCCTGAACCAGAATCCATCCCCGAACTGGAACAAGTTCCTTTCGAGTTCGTATATAACCATACGATGGAATATCCAATAAACTGTGGATCTTCGTAGTGATACGGAGTGTCCTGGAGAAATACAAAGGTGATTTAGGATTGGCGAAGAAATACTTGGTTTGGTCGTGAATATCAGTCGCAATTTACTTTGCCCTCCTACTAATCCCTTTCTTTGTCTGAACTTAATACCTTCTGTACACCGTCTAGGTTAACTGGTTTTCTTCATTCCCTACCGGTCGGCACCAGCCTATGGTTTGGAAGAAGACTATCCAATTTACGTAATAGGTGTACTACTCCTAAACCAAGGAGTACTCGCAACCCGAGAGAAGGTGAAAAGAAAAGACAACTGAATAGTCCTATCCGTTTTCTCCAGAACCAGAAACCATCCTCGAAGTCCTTCGAGTTCGTATATAACCATACGATGGTTTTGTCCAATGGAAGTGGACGTTCGTAGTAATACGGGGTGTCCTGGAGAAAAGGGTAAAAGTAGGAGTGGCAATGAGGTCTGCAACTCTGACAATCCAAAAGCCATTGTTAAGAAGGTTCGGTCAACTTGGTCACTGAGTCAAAGTCCAGGGTCGGGTCAATGGTCGCTGCCAGAGAGAGAGAAAAGAAACACTCAGCGTGCACTCTAACCTAGATCAGAATGGTTACCACTTTGTCTAATCTGGAAACCTCCCACTGTACCTCAAATTCTCCTCCAAACCTGAAAGAAGAATTAGTCGGGATCACCCGAGGAGTAAACTAACTCATCAGTGGGAATCGGGATCCAACTATCATCGCATGATAACTTGACGGAATCCACTCAAGTCACCACACTCCAGAAGGTATGCGCATGCCTGGCAAGTTTCAGTTCTTTTGAAACTCCCGATGTGATTTTTACCCCAAGCGGTTTATGACCTTGACTAGGTCAACAAACCATAAACCGCCAGTCAAGTTCAACCCGTCATTGTTCTGGATCGCATTAAACCCACCCGTACGTGCCCTTGACTAGGTCAACAAGGCCGCACGACTGTCCTAACCAATCCCACTTATGCAACAAACAAGTACCACTTAGCTACCGAACACTACGTCTTGACTAGGTCAACAAACGCAGCACGAATACCAAATAATACCTGTAGGAAATGACGGAGGGCTACGAATGGTTTTTGGCGAAAAACCTTTAACGTAATGAACTTGATATCGTTGAAGGAACTGCATAGCCTTTTATAAAATATAGTGACGAAAACCTTTACTAAAGAGGTCACTCCCGGTGAAGGGATCTCGGCTCTTTCCCCGTAGAATGAGGTGCAGGATATTCCAGCTGAATACCACGATGCAAAGCAAAAGTAATCGGCTATAGTGAAGTTAATGCCCTGACGCAAACTTCTGTCCAAGGGGTCACTCCCGGTGAAGGGATCTCGGCCCTTGCCTCGTCGACTGAGGAGCAGGATATTCCAAATGAATACCACTATGCAAAACAAAAGAGAACGTCCTTGCAATAACAGCTTTTTGAAAAAGTGTTCCAACAACATCAGATTAGGTTTGTTTATCTTGCATTGATCCGAATCAATGCAGTCCCATCAATTGATCACACCACAAAGAACGAAAATATACTGACGTACGTATATGCCATCCGCATTCGCCACTGGGTCCCGTCATCACCCGTTAGGTTAGCTAACTAACGGCAGAGCGGGGACTGGACTAGCGCGGATGTAAAACATATACAACATCTACTAATATATATATACCAATATATAGTATTTCGCTCAAGGCGTGAATAAAATGCAACATCACAGAAACAATACAGATATCTGGAAACCCCGGGTTTCACAGAGCCGCTGCTGAAACCCGACGTTCCCCTGGTCGTGTGGATAGCCTGTGCAATGAAATCCTAGACCCCTACGGGCGCGGCAAGTCACCCGCCAAAACCTGAAGCGAGGCAGCCCCCTTCAGTACCGTGAATGGACCACCCAGCACTTCACGGAATCCGGTAACTTGGGCACCCCTCCTGGGTCAACCTGTACCCCCTACGAGTGCGGCGAATAGCCCGCCAATCCTGGACTGAAGCCCCCTCCGTCTCAATGCCCTGAGATGCGGGCCCGTTGCCCTCCAGAACCCGGCTATCCGTGCACCCCACCGCGGGGCAAACCTAGTACAGAATGTAAAATAAACATACACCGGGTACATCGACCGCAACCAGGTCGTGCCCCAAAAGAATAATACAAACAGGCAGTGACGGCAGTCCACATGTCGGACGCTCGCCCCGCAATAACAAATGTACATAATACAACATAACTGTACTAGCATTGCATCCAGGCTATCCCCCACGACCGATCCGCAACATCACAGCATAAACATAGAACATCAACGTGAAAGTCACGTTCGCAAATCCGTCTAACCGGGCTATAGCAGTTAGACCGGATTTACCGATCGAGTGACATTCACGGTCGCAGAAATAATGTAAATACTGTGAAATAATGTGTTAAAAATTTTCCGATTGACCAAAAATTAACTAGTGGGCCCCCAACCAATACTGTAGCAGTTACAGAAAACCTGGGCCCAAATTTAATATCCCAAAAGCCACAAAATAAGCCTAAAAGCCCAGTGTAAAATTTTGACAAGTTGACCACAGTAGACCGCGGCGGAAGCGCGGCCTGAAGGTGCGTTTGGCCGCCCTTCCGCGCTCTACTGTTCGAATTACACTGTCGAAATTCTACAGTGGTCTTATAATGTCTTGTGCAGTAGTTTTAGACAATCTGAAAAATTTTCTGACACCAAAAAATTCCAACAGAAAACTGATGCAAAAGAAAATGTGGTTTTTGGGATTTCGGTCGATTGGAAATGCAAAACACATTAGAACAAGCTAGGTAAGGTTAATGGCGTGGCTCTGATACCATGTTGCGCCACGGCAGCGCCCCGGCCGTCTTACTCGAGGCCAAATTGCGGAATCAAAATTTTTCCTTACTCGGAAACCGGCGCTACCGCGGACAAAGAAAACCCGGATCGTTAACCATTAACCTACGCTAGCTAACAAGAGATGGGAAAAGAAGTATACCAAGAGATCCGGTCCTCCGGTCTTCTCATCATCGCCCCGATCTCCCGCGGAAAGTGTAGTCTCCATATCGTCGCCTCCTCGCCGGAAAGGGCACCACATCGCCTTCGTCTTTTACGGGCTCCCGCCTCAATACCGAGGCAACTCGAGCATGAAGCCGGCAACTCGACATGCTCAAGATTTGCTGTAGAATGTGTAGTGTAGAATCATAGTCTCACTTTGGGGTTTGTTGCCTTTGGATGGAGGAATGAGGACAAGGAAAATATGGTGCTTTCATTTTTCCTTGCATGAAAGCAAGATCAAGAAGGAAACTCTCAAGAATCAAGCTCTCTCTTCTTCTTCTCTCTTCTTTTTCTCAACCATGAATAACTTATTATCTTCAAGTGAGAATGGTGGAGGAATGAATAACAAGCATGAAGGGAGGTGATGGTAGGAGCACAAGTGGTGACCATAACCAAACATAATCATAACAAACTTACATCAACCATTCTTATCAATTCTAATCAAGATAAAGCATGAAAAGATCAAGGAAAAGAATGGCATCTAAAGATGCTATCATAATTAATCATCTTGCAAATAAACCCTCCACAAAATGTAATTTGCAAAAGTGCAAATTACCCCCTCCATCAGAAAAGTCCGGCCGGGAAAGAACAAAGGAAAAACCGGCCGGAACGGAATGCAAACTGGCAACTCCAGAAAACTGGTCCCGTAATAAATTACAGGAAAACCCCTATACTGTGCATACACACCCGCATCTGTATTCCGACCGGATACAAATGCAATGAGACAAAATCTACACTGTACTTAAACTAGGACCGGCTTATGCCAAAGCCGGCTAGTAAAATCCGTTCGATCCTGATCCGTGCAATACCGCACGTATCAGATCGAACCCTGCCATATAACTATACGGCCACTAGTACAAAACTGTCCGATCCTGATCCGTGCAATACCGCACGTATCTGATCGGACCCTGCCATATCTCCATACGGCCTCTACAGCGTTTCGCCCGAAAGCTGAGTAACTGAAAGTGTGGTGGACTCTAAAGACTCGTCAATACAATGGCTGTGGATTTAACCACTAGCACGTCAGAGGTATAAGCCAATACGTAACGGGCCACCAGCTATTGACCAAAAGGGACGTCGATGAGCGAACTCATCCTGACACCCTACTGAGCCTGTCAGTGACAATATCCGTACAGTCCGGTCCGTTCGTCTATGAGTATCGCATGGCGGGCCTAGGGGGTTGGTAAAAGTCAGACCCCCAAAAGCGGTACAAGTCGTGTCGGAGTGTAGCCCAGAACGCCCTGAGATACTACTGGAATACCTACCAGTAAATCTCCTGCCTCGGCCGAGGGCTTTGCGTAATGGCTCTCCTAGACACAGCGCGACCTCACTCCCAATACCGGGAGAGACGAACCCCTGAAGATCCGCTCACTGCCTCCATGTGGCTCGGGACTGTACCCAACTAAAACCTGTTTGCACGACTCCTTTGAGCCGTGGTAGGGTAGTAATCAAAGCACAGTGGGAACTCACACGAGACAAATGACGATCTCAGGTCGATGAACTAACCTGTACACATGTCACCTGGGAACTGCTATCTGACGTCTGGTATAAGACCAACTAGCAGGTTCCCGGCGAGTCCTGTCCGGTGTACTCATAACCCAATGAGCACCTGTATACATCTTAGGTGAACCAACTGACACCAGTGGCTTGTGAGACCGGCCACCGCCCCTCGTCGGGGTCTCGACTGTATACACTAGTCTACTAATGGAGTATCGATGCCCAGTCTCGAAACTCCCACGACTAGGGACCTTTTAAGGATGTGCTTATAGACTACCAGCTCCCACGTATATGATCGCCATCATACTGCTGGTCGTCAAGCAAGAATCCTAGGGGCTCTATCAACGTGTAATAGCGACATGTCAGGTCACCTAAAGCAGTACACGATGATAAAGATAAACCAGATAGCATACTATCATCTCGAGTAAGACTGTCCTACCGGGATAGGTCCTCCCTCAATCATTGCAATCACGTGCCTGTGATCCAATAATTGACTCTGAGGGCACTATCTCCAACAGTTTACTCATGACTTCTCTAGTTTTAGACAAGTATTTCGTTGAAATATAAGGTCCAAGTTTTCAGAAATTATAGATATAAGAATAAGGTAGAGAACCATATGCTACAAGGATCAGGATTCTTCAAGGTGATCGAAGATGCAGATACTTGTGTTAGGTATTCCGTTGTAAGTATTAGTTTTGAGAACATGCTTCTATTTCAGGATACTGATACGTGGATGTATTCCTGGATGAGTGATGTCTATGGCCTCCTTCCATTTGGTTGATATGCATTGAAAACAGCTGCACGATTTTTGAATCTGATTCTAATTAAATTAGTGCATTTGTTTCTATATTGGATATATAGAATGGATTCATATCTTAACGATGTTAAGGTATATGGAGTTTTCCGGCTGATACTTAAAACCAGAATCTGGAAAAACTTAAAGCACGTTTCAGTAATGGCAGTTTGTGGGTTATCTCGGGCTTTGACGAGGCTTAACATTCTACCATCTGGAAGATCAATAGTTATATTGTCCTTGACTTGCCACCAGTTTTAGTAAAACAGATTCTTTTTAGAAAACATTAGTGGGAGTATGATAGAACTGGAAGTGATTCCAGAACCACAAACGATTACTGAAAATTTAGTAGAATATAAAAATTCAACTGGTTTCTACAATCCATTAGCCACTTCGCAGATTTGGTGGGTAACCTCAGGCATCTGAGAGGTACTTCGGTCTCCTCAAAGACAGTGACAAGGAGATTTTTGATTACCCAAACTTGCCACTATTGTTGTTTTAGACTATGAGATCTGGAAAGAGGATGGGTATAACGTCGTTCTAAACTAGCTTTAAAAGTGCACGTGCATTTGACTCTACCAGAGGGTTGTTATAGTTAGTGCGAGCAGCGGAAGCATAGTGGATAAGTAGCTTATGTCTATTTATAGACTAAAACAGGCACAGCGGAGATAGATCATCTATTTTTGATATGACAATCATAGAATTTGACTTCATCAGAATAAGAGATGGTTCTATTTAGAAGGTAGTAGGGAGTGATGTCCTGGTATTTGGATGACATTCACTTAATAGGAAGAAATCTTCCTGTACTACGATCGATTATACTGTGGTTGTCACAAGATGGTTTCTCCACATAGGATATGGATATAATATCAGGGAATCTGGTGACTAGATCTATGGTTTTAGATCTAGTTTTGGGAAGTGTCCCAATTCGGATACTTTGACATTATTCTAAAGTATGTTAGAATGGACGACTTCTGGCGTGGTGGTGTACCCGCAGGTTATGGAGTCACCCTTTCTACAGAGATGTCTTCTAAACTGATGAGGAGAAGGATTTGCATGATTGGCATATCACTTGCTTAGGAAATTGAGTCGATCATGAGATGTCAAATACAACTCCAGATATTGATTTTGCACAAGTTGCAATAAGTATATATCAATCCAATCGTGGAGAAACAATAAGAAGAAGTTATGAACATAAGTGGATGTTCTTGGTAAATGGTAACGATAGCCTCCTTCGGGTGGCGGTTATCATTTCAGGCTTCCAAGATGACCAGGATGGCAGAGTTGCTGTCAGAGTTATAGTTTTCTCTCTTTTGAGGGGCAGTATGTTGGACAGGTGATCCAAGCGGATACTGTGGATGGCATGGCACAGGATATTGATTAAATTCAGTGCATGATAAAATCTAAGAAGTTTGATGGATTTGGAGTTCATTTGTGAACTGGTACCCATCAGATATCCAGACAAATTCTAAGACATGCATTGCTCATTTCAAGAGATAGTCTTTCTCCGTGAAGTTGATAAATAGAGAGAGATAAAGATAGAAACACTGGAGAGGATCCACTCATAGAGACTTTCATAAATGAGCTTTGTGAGACTGATTAGTAGAGAAGCTGGGTGTTCGGTATCACAAGGGCTGTGAGTATGCGACATCGCAATTATTAGCTTTAAGTGCAAGTGGGAGATTGTTAGCTATAGTGCCCTCAAGGAAATTATCATAATCACAGACATGCGATTATGACGATTGACGGATGACCTATATGGATAGAACAGTCCTACTCAAAATGGTAGTATGCTATCTGGTTTGTCTTTATCATCATGTACATGCATTATGTGGTATTACAGATCACTATTACATGTTGATAGAGCCCATAAGATTCTTACTTGACTACCAGCATTATGATGGCGATCATATACGTGAGAGCCGGGTGGTCTATAAGCACATCCTTAAATGTCCCTAGTCATGGGAGTATCGAGACTGGGCATTGATACTCCAGAGTAGACTAGTGTGTACTTATCGAGACCCCGACGAGGGACGGTGGCCGGTCTCACAAGCCATTGGTGTTAGTCAGTCACCTAAGATAGTATACAGGTGCTCATTGGGTTATGAGTACTTTGGACGGACTCGCCGGGAACATAGTAGATGGTATTATACCTATTGTCAGATAGAAGTTCCCAGGTGACATGTGTACAAGTTAGTCTGTCGACCTGAGATCGTCATTTGTCTCATGTGAGTTTCCACTGTGCTTTGATTACTACCCTACCATAGTTCAAAGGAGTCGTGCAAACAGGTTTTAGTTGGGTACAGTCCCGAGCCACATGGAGGCAGCGAGCGGATCGTCAGAGATTTGTCTCTCTCGGTATTGGGGTTTGATGTCGCGTTGTGCACGGGTGGCCATCACCAGAAATCCTTGACCAAGGTAGTTGAAAATTACTGATTTGGATCAGTAGTTTCTCAGTTGGTGATGGGCTACATACCGACATGAAATGTCGTGTTATTAGGGGTCTGACTTTATCCACCCCATAAACTCGATATGCAATACTCTTAGATGAACAGACCGGACTGGACGGATATTGTAACGGACAGGCTCAGTAGGGGTCAGGATGAGTTTGCTCGTCGGCCTTCCATCCGCTCAATACCTGGGTAGCCGTTACGTACAGCTACTGCCGCTGATGTGCTTGTGGTTAAACCCACTGCTAGCGTATTGACGAGTCTTTAGAGTCCCACACAAAGGGTTTCCCTACTTCGGGTGAAACAATGTAGAGGCTGTATGGTTTTTCGGCAGGGTTCGATCATATGCGTGCACTTATGCATGTATCATGATTCGGACGGCTCATACTAGTGGCTTTGGTTTAATCATGATTCTAGTATTATATTGTTGGATTATTTTCGGCTCATTGTATTCGTATTTTGTCGGAATACGAATACGGGTATGTATATACGGATAAGCGGTCTGCTTGTAATTCATTACAAGGTGCTTCAAGAAGATGACACCTCATTATATTTAATAACCATTTGGTTAAATGGTTATTTGAGGTGGAGGATGAGGTGTCCTTGGCTTTAATTGATGGCATGGCTCACTTGGTGACTCATGGGGTGACTCATGGTCACTATTCTAGCATGCTTGATATTTCGTTTGTGTTGTGAGATATTTCTTTAGTGGATGATTCATTTTCTTTGCTCACAACACTTAGCTATTTTTCTTGAGTTGCTTCACACTCTCATCCTCAAGCTTCTTCTTCTACCTCCACCCTTCAAGTCTAATGTGTTGAAAACCTTATGGTGTTCGGAGACAAATTAATCCATCATTAGATCTATATCCTCTAGGCTATCTAGTTTAGCGAACTAGGTACCCTAGTTACCTCGGCTATGAGGTTGGAGCTCGAAATACAAATCCTCAAGTGGATCATCTTCGATGGAGGGAGACCGAGGATCAAGCTTGATCATGGAGACCTCTAGGAGCTTGGGATGATGGTTAAAGACCGAAGGACCCGGATCATTCGGTATAACCTTTTTAAACTCCTCTATATGTTTGCTAGCTTAAGGTTAATGGTAGATCCGTAGTATCGGGTTGTTCTAGTGCCAGTTTTATAAAAAATTCGTTCCGCATTCGGCCACGAATTGATGGCCAGGAAGTTGGCATAACCCAACAGGTCTCTCAGAGTTAGGCTCTGTAAGATGGAATTAAATTCCTTTAATAATGAGATTAAATCCCAGAAACCCCCATGGGGGAAACAATGAAAATGGAATTAAATTCCAAGGATCCTCAAAGATCAGTGATCGAGAAAACACTATGAGGAGAACTAACAATTTTCAAGACCCCAGAGTCTACTCAAAAGAAAAAGTTTTTAGATCTCTAAGAGATCAATTCAAGAAAAGAGCAGAGCTCTGTTGATGGATTTAAAATCCATGGCAAGAACGAAAAGGGTTTTCTAAGAGATGAATGTCGTTCATGATTCTTACGCAAAAGAAGTGTTTGCAAAGTTTAACTCTGAAATGCTAGGACAGAGAACTAAGCTCTGGAAGGAGAATTAAATTCTCAAGGAAAGAATTAGAGAGGAAGATGAAGAAACAGTAGTCATCTCAGGGGCCAAAGGCTCCATTTATAAGATGTGATGGGGAGCGGTTCATGTTCCCGTTCCCCTAGGCAATCCAACGGTTGTAAGGGTGGACGGTGTTGCACTCACAAGCAAGCTATGCGAGAGCAACGCTGGGGGGAATTTGTTCCCTCATAAAAAAAAGATAGGGAAAAAATTCCCCACAATTCATGTCTCACGTGTTAAACAGGTGAGCACCTATATGCAAAAGTATATAGGCGCTGCAGTTTAAAACAAATGGGCTAAAAAATCCACACGTGTTATACACGTGAGCGCCTATATGCAAAGCATATAGGCACTTCAATCAAATAGTTGGTGATTGAAGGCAGAGCTATGCATTCTACCTTATCCTATTTGATCTACTTACTGCAATCAAGACAGTGTCGCTTTGCAGCTATCCGGTTGAGCACGGGTCGATCTATAGGGTGATGGTTATATGTTCATTCTTATCTTAGATGAGTCAATTCAAGAATGTATATGTGTATGTTCAAAACAATCCGAAGTGTTTGTATTTATGTTCAAGTAAACTTGTTAGGGTTAAAGTTGGTTAGTAGAGTTAGGATTAGTCTCGTGCCTTTATTTTACCATTCTTAAAATGAAGTTGGGATAATAGAAAGTAGCGGGGATTAGGAGGACATAGGAATGAGATTTGCGTGTTTAAGCAAGCTTTGCAACCCTAAATCCATTTCTGGTGCCCCTTGTCCGTCAGCTAAATACGCTTATTTCCAACCCTAAGCCAAAAACCCGCAACCATGTATCCAATTAAGTCACAACTACATGTCACGTTGTAGTGCGCTTAAACGACTTCTCGACTTAGGTCGCGTCTATATGTCATGTATAGCGTGCCTAATTGACGGGGTTGCGTTTGTTCGGTCTAGGCTCGTTTCAAGATGTTTGGCGAAAAGAAGCACAAGAGATTTTTCCGTCTCTCATACTAACCTTCCTTAGCCCCTAACAACTATGGAAATTATTCACACATTTAAAAGGAAAAGAAAAAAAGAAAAGAACGAATGGAAAATTATGGTTTTACAAAATGGTAGCAAGCTAACTACTTGGGCCCTCACTTTAGCAAGGGACTCCGTCGAGTATCATGGCTTGAAAATATGGATAAAAAGTGAAGGAAAAAGAAAACAAGAAAAGAAAAATAACAACTACTTAACAAAAAATAATAAAGTTACCCTATGAAATTAAAATACAATGCATGGAAATAAAAATACAAGATAAGAAAAATAACACTCATCTTCATTAACTTCCACTCAAGATCTCTCAGTACACTTTCATGGAGAATAGATGAAGAAGAAGAAAAAGATACAAACTAAACTACACTAAATCCTAACCAAGAATAAGAATCTCTACAATGGCTCAAAACTGGAGTATTTATAGGCAGAGAGCTGAAACCCTAGGGCCAAATTCTGAGCCCAAATGAAATTACAAAAATAACCCCAAACTTTCATCTGACTCGGAGTTAACTCGGCCGCGGAACTACCGCATATTGGCCATATTGGCCGTGGTTCCATGGCTCTTTAGGGGAATCTGGGGATGATTTTTCTAGGGCTTCTCCACGTTGTTTTCTTCTGTTGTTCTATATGTCCCAAATTGCAAAATAATTCCAAAGTTTCTTCAGATTTGCAAAAGTCCAAAATGGCTTCACTTTTAATTCATTTGACCTTTATTTCTCTCGAGCTCCACGCACCCATTGAATCTTGTGCTGTCCCTCTCATGCTCTGTGCTTGTTCGAGACATGAATGACCATTGTTATTTGTCTTATCTCTTGAACTGGTAAGCGGTACTGGATGGATAGGGATGACCGGAACCCGACTTTTATCTGTTTGTGGCAGATGTTCTGGATTTTGGCGTAACTGTAGAGATTTTGTATGATTTGCGTCATTTTGGACTAGGAAGATGTAACCTGTAAATATGTTGCAAACACGGATCAAAAGCACCTGTCTATAAACTAACGAGCAGAAGAATGGGCGGTATTAAATGCAATATTCTGGTATGAACAAATACCCCCGATCTTAACTTTTGCTCGTCCCGAGCAAAACCAATTATTCACAAAAAGTCCTAACCTCACTTTCGTAGGGAACACGATTGCACTGAGCTCGTGCAACAAGCTGTTAAACCTCGGTGTCCCTAGTAGGAGGAGTGTTGTCTCCTGAGAGTTTTCAGCGGATACTACCCACAAAATCCTGTCAAACTCATTTCAAAGGTTAACGTCGATTCTACTCCTACAGTTTAGTATCTAAATTAGAAATTCTATCATCCTAAGTTAGAAATATTCAACTCTTATGTTTCACTCCTCCTATTTATTCAGCCCCAGATCCTATACGTTTTTACAGTTTAGAAAGATCTCGGTATCTCTTGATTTTTCCTTCTGAAGCGCAGTCTCCAATCAGGAATTTCTATCAACTTTACGGAAAACATAAGTCTTATTCTTTACTCATATCTCTCCTCCAAATATCGATCGTATACCCCCACGTGTGTGTAAATTTCACCCCTACACTCAAGAATTGAATTCAAGCTATAGTACCCTTGCCTTAATACCTAATACTACTTCTTTTCATTAATGATGGACGGTTTTGCTCACACATCTTTCATGCGACTATTAATATTTCTTGAGGCACTAACCAGCCGATTACTGAATGTGTGAGCTTAAAGCGTAAATAATAGTTTCCAGGTCTTGTAATTTATTCTTCTTTTTTTTCTTTTTCTTTTTTTTCTTTTTCAAGACCAGATATATTTTTCAATGATGCTCTTTTGGTGGTTAGCTTTAAATACCGTTTTTTTTTTCATACTAGGATTTCAGGCAAGAGTATTTCTAGGTATGCTCTACTATCCCAAGTTTCAAGGTGCGTCTATGTGCAGTTTGTAGGGTATATGCTTTCTGAATTTGGACTCAAGAATATGATCTATTTTTCAGGCTTAGCCTTCAGTAAACCTTTCAATACTTTCCCTTCATCTCGACTTAACTCAAGAACTGAACTCAAGATTAGCTACTTCTAAAAGAAACTTCAAGGACGTATATTTACCAAGGTTCAACAGAAGGAGGGTTATTTTTAGGGTTTTCAATTTCTAAGTCTAGGATTTAGTTATTTCTAACGTATCAACTAAACTTTCGGAATAAAAATCTAAGTTACCCTATTAGCTAACTTGACGACAAAGATTTTATATTTTTGTAAATATTTTCGATTTGTATAGATTTTTAAATAAGTATGCAAATGCAAAATATAAGGTAGAAAACTAACCGAGCACACCCCAAACTTAAACTTGACAGTGCTTTCACTATCATGCTACACAAAGAGGGTCAAAATTGCCGGCGCTCCCCATTTTTTTTAATATGCACAAAAGAAAAAGCAAACCAAAAATATATATACACAAAAAGGTCCCCCCGAACTTCAGTAAAATAATGTTTCCACTATTTAGGCATTAAAGTTCATAGTTAGGGGGAAGAGAACAGTATCAATCTATACAAGGTCTTACACAGGCCAAAAGTTAGCACCAACCATTCAAAAATTTTATTGGGATAAGGACCGGGCTGGTGAAAGAATGCGGAGAGGAAAGAAATGGAGAATACACGAGACCGTGTGGGGATGGAAACGACATACGGTCTCGGTATAGGAGAAGAATGGCGGAGGGGAAAAAGAAATGGAATACGAACTTGAGGGTGGAAATAGAGTGGATAAATTAGTACAATATGTAAAGACCGATGTGTAAAAAGCGATTGTACTAATCTATCAACTTGTCGAGAAATAGGGTCAAACCTCTCAAGATTCGTAAGAAAAGATGGGTAGACCGAATTTGGTCAACCAGACACAGGAAATGAAAGTGATACGATGTTTTGCAAAGTGGAAACGAGGGAAAGGATGGAGCGGGGTGATCGAGGAATGGTATCGGTAAACGTTTAGGAGGGTGTACATAGTCAATGAAAGGGACATGATGAATTGGAAAATCCGACTCATCTAGTAAAACTGTTTCATCCTCAATACTATCCTCAAAATTCAGGTTGTCCATGCATTCATCATCAATTTCCAGACGCATATGGGGTTCGGGAAAAACAGTTAATGACTCAGGATGATGTCCACACGGAAGTGAAAGGACATGAGGAATTGGTGAGAAAAACTCATCCAAAACTGCGGGTTCATCATCCAAAATATTCCCATCGTCGATATCCTCAATCAAGTGAAAATCAAATTTCTCAGACACCTCATAAAAAGTATGGATTTCAATCAATTCTGGTTCTAGCGTCGAGGTGTAGTTTCACTTGACAGGGTCTCTTCACAATCAGGTAAATTAAACAATACAAAGTCGTACAACTCATCAACCGTTCTATCTTCAATTTGTGATTCATTCGGGACACTCGATAGACTTTCGAAACTGGAGTTGTGGAATTCGATTTGAAATGGGTAGGTTTGATTTGGAAGGGTGGAATGCTCACTCTCACGACTCAAATTCGCAAACTTTCCAATCGCCTCATCATACATTGAAAAATTCGGAGCTAGTTAGAAACTAGCTGCCCGTTCATTAGGTTGTATGAGAGCGGCTATAGACGCATTCAAATCCATCATCTGTTGGCAGGAAGATACCCGAAATTCTTCCAACGACTGTTCAATACTAGACATGGGTTGTGAGGGGGTTTCAGTAAATGATTCAAACTCGTTTGGCTATGTGAAACTCCCAAATGGGTGTTCAGAAACAATGTCTAGGGAAGGTGTAAAAATCAGGTAGGATTGATAGGAATCGAATGGTTGGACAGAATTAAGATCAACGTTATGATAAGAATGTGATTAAATTCGTTGATCAAAAGAATTCGATGTAGTGAAAGGAGTGAAAGATTGGATATGAGACTGTTCGATTCTGTCGGCAATGGACATAGGTCTTGGAATCGGAACATGACTCTCAAAAGGGGTATCAACGTAAGAAGGTGGGGAAGGTTGAAACGGTTTATACAAAGTGGATTGTGGAGTCCAATTGTTTGTCTTAGATGCGTCTATCCTATATCTCAAAGAAAGTTTGGGCAAGGATGGAACGTTCGAAGTTCGGCCAAAGCAAGAACCGTATGAAGAAATGTCTGGTTATGGATACCAAAGTTCAGCAAGAGTTGGTCGTTTTGGGGTACCCATGTTATGAAAAGAGTGGAGGGTAGAAAGTGGGTGAATTTTTATAAATTTTTGTTTTTTTGTGTTTTTTTTGAGTTTTTGAAATTGTTTGTTTGTTTTTCGAAAGAATATGGAATTATGGGACTAAAATTTACATAAGCATAAATACAATCACAATATGCACAAACAACACATAGAGCTAGGGTCTTCAAAGTCCAAGTAGACCGCTCCAAGACTTCCAAGCGACAAGTTGCAGGATAACTCTCGAATTGCCTCTTTACTGCCAATTGTGGCCAGATAAGCACAAGTGAGGTAAGGAGGGTTCCGCTCACGAATCACCGTGAGACGGGCCTTTTAAAAGTACCTCCTCACTTGTCTAGCCTAGGGTCAAGTTTAGATAAACGACCGATTCCCCAAAACCTTCACTTTTCCTAAATGAGCGTGACAAGTCCTTATAAGTTTGGTCTAAATATTTTTTATTAACTCAATGTAATGCATATGTTTTTGTGATTTGTGGGGTCTTAGGAAGGGTGATGAAATCCCTACCCAATTTTAATTAGTTTTATAGCCCCTTAATGTTCGTATTATTATACGAAAAACAATAAACAAACAAAATCTAAAACAAAAAATTTTATTGGCGGCGGCACAATCTGTGCAAAGAAACTTGCATAAAATACAGTTCGGTGGAGTTCACATAGGGGTTTAGAGTAAAGTGAAGAGGAGTAAAAAAAATTGGGCTCAGAAGCCATAATAGGACCGCAGAACTGCCATGAATTCCACCTTTTGACCGTGGTTACGCGGTCAAATTGTTGAGTTGGGACTTGATCTTTTGGTCCTGCACATCCCTTTCCCAGTACACTAGAATAAAAACCTCTTTTTCTCGATTCGATTACTGTACTTGCTCCAGATAGTCTGCACACTTGCATACTTGCACACAAAAAATATCAAAAATAACAAAATGGGTTTTTTATATTTATTTTATTATATATATACAAAAAAAATATTAACCCGAATAACAGGAAAGAAATACGTTACCGTCTCTCCGGCAACGGCGCCATTTGATTGATGACAGAGCTATGTGTTCTACCTTTTTGTTCTACTTACCGCAATCAAGACGGTGTCGCTTTGCAGCTAGCCGGTTGAGCACGGGCCGATCTATAGGGAGATGGTTGTATGTTCGTTCTTATCTTAGACGAGTCAATTCAAGAATGTATATATGTATGTTCAAAACTATCCTAAGTGTTTGTATTTATATTCAAGTAAGCTTGTTGGGATTAAGGTTGGTTAGTAGTGTTAGGATTAGCTTTGTGCTTTTCTTTTGCCATTCATAAAATGAAGTTGGGATAATAGAAAGTGGCAGGGATTAGGAGACCATAGGAATGGGATTTGCAAGTTTAAGAAAGATTTCTAACGCTAAATCCATTCCTAGTGCTCTTTGTTCGTCAGCTAAATACGCTTATTTCCAATCCTAGGCCAAACACCTGCAACCATGTATCCAATTAAGTCACAAATACATGTCATGTTGTAGTGCGCATAAAGGAATTCTCGACTTAGTTCGCGGTAATATGTCACGTATAACGCGCCTAAGTGAGAGGGTTGCGTTTGTTTGGTCTAGGCACGTTTCAAAATGTTTGGCGAAAAGAAACACAAGGGATTTTTCCGTCACTCATACTAACCTTCCTTAGCCCCTAACAAGTGTGGAAATTATTCACACATTTAAAAGGAAAAGAAAAAAAGAAAAGAAAGAAAGGATAATTACGGTTTTACAAAATGGTAGCAAGCTAACTACTTGGGCCCTCACCTTAGCAAGGGACTCTGTCGAGTATCATGACTTGAAAATATAGATAAAAAGAGAAGGAAAAAGAAAACAAGAAAAGAAAAACAACAATTACTTGACAACAATTAATAAAATTACACTAAGAAATTAAAATACAATGCATGGAAATAAAAATACAAAATAAGAAAAATAACCCTCATCTTCATTAACTTCCACTCAAGAGCTCTCACTATACTTTCATGGAGAATAGATGAAGAAGAAGAAGAAGAAGATACAAACTAAACTACACTAAATGCTAACAAAGAATAAGAATCACTACAATGGCTCAAAACTTTAGTATTTATAGGCAGGGAGCTAAAACCATAGGGCCAAATTCTGAGCCCAAATGAAATTACAAAAAAAAGACCCCAAACTTTCATCTGACTCAAAGTTAACTCGGCCGCGGAACCGCCGGATATTGGCCACATTGGCCGTGGTTCCGCGGCACTTTGGGGGAATCTTGGGGTGATTTTTCTAGGGCTTCTCCATGTTGCTTTCTTCTGTTGTTCTACATGTCCCAAATTGCAAGATACTTCCAAAGTTTTTTCAGATTTCCAACAGTCCAAAATGGCTTCACTTTTAATTCATTTGACCTTTATCTGCCTCGAGCTTAGCGCACCCATTGAGTTTTGTGCTGCCTCTCTCGTGCTATGTGCTTGTCCGAGACACGAATGACCACTGTTATTTATCTTGTCTCTTGAACTGGTAAGCGGCACTTGACGGATACGGATGACCGGAACCCAGCTTTTATCTGTTTGTGGCAGATGTTCTGGATTTTGGCGTAACTGTGAAGATTTTGTATGATTTGCATCATTTTGGACTAGAAACCTGTAGCCTGTAAATATGCAGAAAATACGGATTAAAAGCACCTGCCTATAAACTAACGAGCAGAAGAATGAGGGGTATTAAATGCAATATTCTGATATGAACAGTTGGCAAGCCAAACAGGCCTCACGTGTTAAATACGTAAGAGTTTATATGCATATGAGCGCTGAAAATAAAGCATGCTAAAACCCATGCTAGGGGTCACGTATTAAACACGTGAGTTCTCTTGCTGTACTCTTTGGTATGATATAATTAAATTCTATGTGATAGAATTAAATTCTATTTGGGAAAAATTTTCTGATCTTTCTAATACGGAAAAATTCTTCTCTAACAGAGAATTTTGGATTTAAAATCCAATTGTGATAAAATATCACCAACAAACCACCTGATAGAATTAAATTCTATGTGGGAAATATTTTCTTGATTTTTCTCAAATTAGAAAGATCTTCTTTGTTAAACAGAGGACTCTTGGATCAAAATTCCAACGGTAATTATAAAATCATCCCCGATCATCTGATAGAATAAAATTCTATTTTAGGAAAATATTTTCCTAATTTTGTTAAATTAACAAGATATTCATAGAAAAATATTTCTCAATCTTGTTAACCAAATAAGAAATCTTCTCTGTTAAAAATCCAATGGTGAATAAAATTCACCAATTAATTTTCATGATCTCTCAATGAGAGATTTTTTTAACATACTTTTTTCCTTCTCTATAAATAGGAGCAAGGAGATTAAATCTAAATAAACACAAAACTCTCCACAAGCTTCTGCAAAAAAATATATATACAGTGAGCTCTTGAAAAAGAAAGAGAATTTAATTCTCAAAGTAAATTTATCTCGTTGAAACCTAGGTAAAGAAATACAAAGATCATATTATCACCCCTTTGCCTCTCGAAGGGTTTGACCCTTCATATAAGAACTCAGTTCTTTCTCTGGTTGAGATTTGCATAAGCAAATCTCCTCACAAGTTGAGAATTTAATTCTCATCGGGAAAATTATGTTTCTGCAGATTCAAAACATAGGGGAAAAGAACTAAGTTAAAAAGAAAGAACAAGAACATGTGGGAATTTAATTCCTCCAAAAAAGTTAGGGTTTAACCCTACATAAAGAACTTGGTTCTTAGAAAGGTGAAAAAGAACTCAGTTCTTTAGTACAAACGATAATGACGGTCCAAGATCTTCAAAACTGAAATCTTGATGATCATCAATGACTAAAAATGTCATTAACAGAGATCAATATCTCTAAGAAAATACAAGAACAACTTGGTGACTCGATTAGTTCTTAGCACTATTTTGAAGGCTCACGTGTTTCCTACATGAGCGATGTATGTACCGGTGCTTAGCACTAATCTAGCACCCCTACGTGTGAAGTTGTATGTACCGGTGCTCAGCACTGTTGGGTAATTATAGAAACTCAATCTCAGCCCAAAATTGGCTAAGTTTCTTGAGATCAAACCCCTTTGTTTTTTAAAATCAATCGAGCCTATATGCTCTTCATTTTCATGGTCTCAAATATGACCAAAAATTCTTAAGTCCACAACAACCCCTTTTCCTTCAAATAAGTGATTTGGTTTAAGGGTACATCTCTTCACACCTCTGATACATGTCGTTGTAATTCCTCAACGTCTTCAAAGAGATAGCAGGTCCCGACGACCAACAATTTCTTTCGTTGATACACTTCCAAACTGACGTGCACGCCTCAAATCGGATCGTGCCCCAAATTGAGCACATTCCATATCACCATTGTTCACTTCGTTACGTAACAAATACACGTGCGCGCAAGAGAAATAATGGACCGAAATGTCCTTAAACTAATACTCGTCTCCAAAATGGCGATAAAGGACCGAAAAGTCCTTAAATTAACTTTTCGCCTGAAACATGGCGATAATGGACAGTGATGTCCTTAAACTAAAATAATCGAGCCCAAATGCTTATATGTTTAAGTTGATCTTAATCTCAAACCAGATTAACGATCCTTAAATCAACCCAAACCCAAATATAAAAATATACGGATTTAGACTAATCCACGCCCTATGGGAGACGACATAAATTAGTCTCCGTATACAATCCACAGGCAACCAAAACTAAAACAAAACACACGACACGAAGCGAACTTCCGGAGCAGGAGAAAGTGGTTATCGCGATGCAGTAACGTAATTAACTGCAGGGGCTTGCGCCTGCAGGGAAGAGCGACCCAACAATTAAAAACCCCTCATAAAATGAAGGGAAATCTGATGAATTCATGCTACAACAGCCTCGTCCGTACAAACCACTGATATGTGGTTTCATAAATCAACTTGGCATCTTCGGAGAGGTGGAAGGATAAATCCAAATAGAATCTTCTCCTAAAATTTAGGCCAGACGTCCCAACGTCTTAGTCCATCTTCCGGCGATGAACAATGAGCTGACAGATGAAAAAAATAATCATCTTTGGTTTGAGGAGCTCGACGCCCTTAACGAAACCCACCTTATAGCACAACAAAATATGGACGCATATAAGGCAAGAATGACACAGTCATATGAAAGATTGACAAGGACGGGAACATTCCGCTATGGCGAACTCATGCTAGTCGTCAAAAGACCAATGATCCCCAATCGTGCAAAACGGGGAAGTTCGAACCGAACTATGAAGGCCCGTACATCATACATAAAGTCTACCATGGTGGAGCCTACCTGCTTATGGATATACATAGCGAAAGACCCTTCCGGCAAATAAACGGACGATTGCTCAAAAAGTACTTTATTTGACGAGTCATGACTTAGGTCAATGATAGATGACGACGCTTGTGTCCGCTCGCTATCTTCCTGAGTCAGAACTCTGAGAGTAGTACTAAAAAACCCCTGTCGCCTCAAAAATGGATAATCATGGACCGAGAAGTCCTTAAACTAATAATGGATCGAGAAGTCCCTAAACTAATAATGGACCGCAACGTCCTTAAACTAGTATTTCGACCCAAAACACAACGATATTAGACCGGAATGTCCCTAAACTAGAATTTTGCCCCAAAACACGGTGATATTAGACCGGAACGTCCCTAAACTAGTATGTTGCCCCAAACATACAAGGATAATGAAACGTCATGTCTTTAAACTAATACGTTTAGCTCTATGGTGGATCCCCATATAGATTACCGTATACGATCCACGGGCATATACGATTCATATCTTTCTTAGGTCCCACATGATGCAGTCCTTCAAAAAAGATCGCGGCCTATAGCTAATGGTGTGTTACCTTACGGGCTGCTATAAAAAAATAGTATGTCCACAAGAAAAATGGGTATGGATGAAAACCCGAAAAGGCGCTGTGAGTAAAAACAGCAGGACTACCGACGAGCTAGTGAAAACCCAAAATGGTGCGAACTCGTTAAAAAAAAGCACTTACAAAGTTCTCATGACTTTGCAAGGAGAAAACACCTGCGTGCGATCCTTACGACTCACAAAGGAGAACACACTTAGAAATGTATATGATTCCTAAGGAGAAAATGCATTTACGAGATTCTCATGACTCGTAAGGAAAATATACCCTCTATAAGACCCTCACGGCATATAGAATTCAAAATCCTTATGATAAAGGGATCTGAACATGTTCTTAAGCCACCAAAACCCCCACAAAAATTTTCTACCCTAAAAGTGGTCCAATATCGACTCTTGTATACAATCCACGAGCATAAATAAATATATTACCCACCAAGTTTCTCCAATGGCGAGAAATATTCCTATATGGTGACGACACTTGTAAAGTCCTCTTGACCTTGCGAGGAGAAAATACTGTTATAAGATCATTACGATTTGTAAGAGAAAACATACTTAGGTGTTGGAGATAGTGCCCTCAAAGTCAATTATTGGATCGCAGGTACGTGATTGCAATGATTGAGGAAGGACCTATACCAATATGACAGTCTTGCTCGAGATGATAGTATGCTATCTGGTTTGTCTTTATCATCGTATACATGCTTTAGTTCGCTATTGCATGATTGATAGAGCCCATAGGATTCTTGCTTGACTACCAGCAGTATGATGGCGATCATATACGTGGGAACTGGGGTCTGTAAGCACATCCTTAAAGTGTCCCTAGTCGTGGGAGTTTCGAGACAGGGCATCGATACTCCAGAGTAGACTAGTGTATACAGTCGAGACCCCGACGAGGGGCGGTGGCCGGTCTCACAAGCCACTGGTGTAAGTTGGATCACCTAAGATGTATACAGGTGCTCATTGAGTTATGAGTACACCGGACAGGACTCGCCGGGAATCTGCTAGTTGGTATTATACATATCGTCAGATAGCAATTCCCTGGTGACATATGTACAGGTTAGTTCATCGACCTGAGATCGTCGTTTGTCTCATGTGAGTTCCCACTGTGCTTAGATTACTACCCTACCACGCTCAAAGGAGTTGTGCAAACTAGTTTTCCACATTGGAGGCAAGTGAGCGGATCTTGGGGATTCGACTCTCCCGGTATTGGGGGTTGATGTCGCACAGTGCACGGGTGGCCATCACTAGGAATCCTCGGCCGAGGTAGTGGAGAATTACTGATTTGGATCAGTGGTTTCTCAGGTGGTGATGGGCTTCATGCCGACACGATTTATCGCGTTATTAGGGGTCTGACTTTATCCACCCCCTAGACTCGATATGCGATACTCTTTAGACGAATGGACCGGACTGTATATATACATTGTCACTGTCAGGCTCAGTAGGGTTTACAGATGAGTTCGCTCGTCAGCTTCCCTTCCAATCAATACATAGGCAAAACGTTACGTGCAGCTTGTACCTCTGACGTGCTAGGGGTAATACCCAGTGCCAGTGTGTTGATGAGTCATTAGAGTCCCCCACAGACACTTTCCTAAGTTCGGGAAAAACGTTGTAGAGGCCGTATGGGTTTATGGCAAGGTTCGGAAAAAGCACGTGCGTTTTCGCACGTGTCGTTTTTCGGCAGATAATACCGGTAGGCTTTGGTTTAAGCCGGAACCCAGTATTATACTGTGTAGATATAATATCTTTGTCTCAGTAGCATTTGTATTCGATCGTAATACAAATGCGGGTATGTTTATACTGTTACGGGGTTATCCTGAAATTCGTTTCAGGATCACTTTAGGAAGTTACCAGTTTCCAGTTTTCTATCAGCCGTATTTAACAGTTGGTTAAATACGGATTTATCTTTTCTTGATGAGATGAGTCAGTGTTCTAGATGCTTCTAGATGTGATGACTAAGCTAGTGACTCATTAGTTTCATTAATGGTTCATTAATGATGGAGGATGACTAAGTTAAATATGATTGGCTTGCTTTTAATGCATTCATACTTTGTGTTCACACTAGATATTTTGCTTAGAGTTACCTCCCTTGCTCCTACACTCACCCTCTCCTCTATATATAATGGCCGGCCCCTCCCCTCTCACTCACTCACTTGAGAAATGGTTGTTGTTCATTAGAAAAAGATTATGATTGATTCGGGTCCACGAAAAATAGATAGCCTCTTTCTCATTTCACCCGATCCAAAAGGCAACTTCCATAACCGTTCGTCCGTGACCCTGGACGTAACGAGACAAAGTGTTCTACTCATTCTCTACTTCATCTTGGTCGTCTCTTTTAGCAAACTTGACGATCGAGTTGCCTCGGTTCAGAGGCGGGAGCCCGTTTAAAGATCCGTCGACGTGGTGCCACCTGGACGACAAGATTGGAGATTCAGGAGATCGAAGCAGCCGCAACAAAGCGTGGGATGATGGTTAAAGACCGAAGGACTCGGATCATTCGGTATAACGTTTCTACCCCTTTGTAGTTTGTTAATTTAGCTTTAATGGCATATCCGGGTTACGGTACACGATAGCGCCAGTTTCGTTAAAAGTTTTTGTTCCGCATTTGGCGTCTGTTAGACGGCCGGGGCGCTACCGTGGACTTACAGTGGTATCAGAGCCTCGCCATTAAGCTTTACTAACTTGTGCTAACGCGTTTAAAAGATCGATCGAACGGATTTTCAAAAACCGCAAAAATCCATGTTCTGAGTTTCTGTTGATTTTAAACAGTGTCTAAAAATAATTCTACATATCACAGAAAATTCAGCAGGGTTTTCTACGCTCACCGTCAAAATTTGGTCACGTGATCTCACAAGACCGCCGCGGAATCGCGGTCAAACCTAGGGTTTGACCGCGCTTCCGCGGCCATTCTGTGAGATCAGTGCACCAAATTTGCACAGTGGCTTTTTTACTGGAAATTGGGGTTTTTGGTATATATATTTTGGGCCCAGATTTTGTTACTGTATACCAGTAGTTCGTGGGGCCCACTTCGGGAAATTTAGTCGATCGAAATTTTAAATTTGTTAGTATGCAGTATTTACATTATATCTCCGACCGGGAATGTCATTTGATCGGTAAACCGGGTCTGATTGCTATAATTCTTTTAGACGGGTTTGCGAACGTGACATTCGCGTTGATGTTCTATATTGTGCTGTATTGTTGCGGATATGTCGTGGTGGATAGCAGGGTGCAATGATAGTGCAGTTTGGATTTATTTGTACTTTTGATATTGCGGGGCGAGCGTCCAACTTGTGGACTGCCGTCACTGCCTGTTTGTATAATATTCTTTTGGGGCATGACCAGGTTGCGGTCGATGTACCTGTTTTACTATTTTTAATTATGTACTAGGTTTATCCCGCGAAGGAGTGCACGGATAGCCGGGTTCTGGAGGGCAACGGATCCATATCTCATGGCTATGAGAGGCAAAGGGACCTCACTCTAGAATTGGCAGACTATTCGCCGCACTCGTAGAGGGTACAGGTTGACCCAAGGAGGGGTGCTCAATTTACCGGATTCCGTGAAGTGCCGGGTGTTCCATTCACTATGCTGTGGGGACTACCTCGCTTCAGGTTTTGGCGGGTAACTTGACGCACCCGTAGGGGTCTAGCTTTCATTGCACAGGCTATCCACACGACCAGGGGAACGTCAGGTTTCAGCAGCGGCTCTGTGAAACCCGGGGATCCCAGATTATCTGTATTGTTCTGTGATGCTTATTACTTTTCTGTAATGTTGCATATTATCACGCCTGGAGCGATTATTGTATATTGGTATATATACTATTAGATGTTGTATATGTTTTACACCCGTGCTAGTCCAGCCCCCGTTCTGTCATTAGTTAAGTAACCTAACGGGTGATGATGGGACCCAGTGGCGAATGCGGATGGCATATACATACATTTTATTTTCGTTCTTTTCTGGTGTGATTGATTGATGGGACTGTATTGATTCTGATCAATGCAAGAATAAAACAAACCTATATTTGATGTTGTTGGAACAAATTTTAAAAAATTGTTATTACAAAGATGATTCCTTTTGTTATGCATAGTGATATTCAGATGGAAAATCCTGCACCTCATTCCACGAGGCAAGGGCCGAGATCCCTTCACCGGGAGTGACCCCTTGGGCAGAAATTTACGTCAGGGTAATAACTTTAATATAGTCGATTACAAGTTGCTTTGCATCGCGGTATTCAGATGGAATATCCTGCACCTCATTCCACGAGGAAAGAGCCGAGATCCCTTCACCAGGAGTGACCTCTTTAGCAAAACGTTTTCGTCACTATATTTTATAAAAAGCTATCAGTTTCCTTCAACGAGATCAAGTTCATTACGTTAAAGGTTTTTCGCCAAAAACCAGCCGTAGCCCTCCGTCATTTCTTTTTGGTATTTAGTAGTATTCAAGCTATGCATGCTTGGCCCTTAGTCAAGGCATAGTGTTTGGTACCTGCTGGGTATTCATTTGTTGCATAGATAGATGAGTTGGTTTGGGACAGTCGTTCTGTCATACTTGGCCCTTAGTCAAGGGCATGTGCGGGTGGGTTCAAATTGACCTGGATAGTGACGGATAGAACTTGACATGTGACTTATGAGATATTTGGCCCTTAGTCAAGGTCATAAAAGCATGGGGCAAAAATTTATATCGGGAGTTTCAAACATAAAGCAAACTTGCCAGGCATGCACATACCTTCTGGAGTGTGATAACTTGAGTGGCTTCCATCAAGTTATCATGCGATGATAGTTGGATCCCGATTCTCACTGATGAGTTGGTTTACTCTTCGGGTGATCCCGACTAATTCTTCTTTCAGGTTTGGAGGAGAATTTGAGATTACAGTGGGAGGTTTTCTGATTAGATAAAGTGATAACCATTCTGATCTAGGTTAGAGTGCACGCAGAGTGTTTCTTTTCTCTCTCTCTCTTTGGCAGCGCCTTTTGACTGACCCTAGACTATGACTCAGTGACCAAGTTGACCGAACCTTCTTTAAATACTGGCTTTTGGATTGTCCGAGTTGCATAAGTCATTGCCGCTCTTTCTTTTACCCTTTGTATTTCTCAGAACACCCCGTATTGCTACGGATATCCACTTCCATTAGATAGATCCATCGTATGGTTATATACGAACTCGAAGGGACTTCTTCGAGGATGGATCCAGGTTCAGGAGAAATAGAATTGGATTATTCAGTTGTCTTTTATTATCACCTTCTCTCAGGTTGCGAGAGCTCCTTAGCTTAGGAGAGTACACCTATTACGCTTATTGGGCAGTCTTATTCCAAACCATAGGCTGGTGCCGAAAGGTAGGGAATGAAGAAAACCAATTAGCTTAAGTAGGGTGTACAGAATGTAATAACTAAAGACAAAATAAAGGGATTAGAAAGAGGGCAAAGTAAATTGCGACTGTTATCATTCATGACCAAACCGCGTACTTCATCGCTACTCCTATTTCACCTTTGCTTTTTCCCCAGTTCGGGAGAAATAGAATAAGGTTTTATTCAGTTGTCTTTTATCATCACCTTCTCTCAAGTTACGAGTACTCTTAGGATTAGGAGAGTACACCTATTATGCTTACTGGATAGTCTTCTTCCAAACCATAGGCTGGTGCCGAACGGTAGGGAAGGAAGAAAACCATTTAGCCTAACGATGGTGTACAGAAGGTAACGACTAAAGACAAATAAAGGGATTTGGAGAGATGGCAAAAAAATATACGGTTAAAGTCATGAATAGGATTATGGAAGAGGCATTACTAAGAATACAAGAATACCCCTACGAAACATTTTCATGTTTCAGTTTCACTGCGCATTGTTAAAAGAAAACTGTTTTCCCGATTAGATACTTACTCTAGGGTATGTATTTACCAGGTTTCATTCTCATATCTGTACGGTTTTACAGATGATGAGTGAGAGTAAGTTATTGGGAATTAGGTGATCATCCTCATTATATCGGAATTCATTGTAATTGGTGATATTTTAGGAAATCGCCTGGGTACAGTTTTCAACCTACGATGCACAGGTTTTGAGTTATTCAAACTCAGCGGACTTATACAGAGTATTGTATGTTGTCCAGTGTCCGTCAAGACAAAGGGGTAGGTCCTCATACTATGTTCTGTTTACTTATGACTTCTCTAGTTTTTAGACAAGTGTTCCATAGAAATACAATGTCTAAGTTTTGAGAAGTTGTGAGTATAAGAATAAAGTAGAGAACCAGTTGTCGCAAGTATCGGGATTCTTCAAAGAGATCGAAGATGTAGATACTTGTGATTGGTATTCAGTTAAAAGTAATGGTTTTGAGAAACTTGTTTCTCTTTCAGGTTACTCATAATTGGATCGATTCCTAAGTTGAGTAATGCTGATCAGCTTTTTTTCCATTAAGCTGTTATGCACTGGATACAGCTGCATGATTTGAATCTGGTTCAAATTAAATTAGTGCCTCTGTTTCTATATTAGATATAGAATGGTTCATATCTTAACGATGTTAAGGTAAGGGGAGTTGTCCAGCTTATGCTTAAAACCAGACACTGGATAACTGAAGGCACGTTTCTGTAATGGCAGTTTGTGGGTTGACCCTTGTTTTGACGAAGGTTGGCATTTCTACCATCTGGAAGATCAATAGTGATATTGTTCTTGACTCGCCACAGTTTTAGTAAAATGGATTTTTTCAGAAAAGAATAGTGGGAGTATGGTTGAACTGGAAGTGATTCCAGAACCGCAAACGATTACGGAAAATTTAATAGGACCTATATATTCAATCAGATTTGACATTCCAATAGCCACTCCGCAGATATGGTGGATAACCTTAGACACCCGAGAGGTACTCCGGTAACCTCAAGGACGGTGACAGAGAGGTTCTTGTTTACCCAAACTTGATACCACTGTTGTTCCAGACTATGAGACACGGCAAGAGGATAAGTATAACGTCGTTCTAAACTAGCTTTAGAAGTGTACGTAGATATTATTCTGCTAGAGGGTTGTCATAATCAGTGGGAGCAGCGGAAGTATAGTGGGCAAGTAGCTTATGTCTATTTATAGACTTCAGCAGTTATAGCGGAGATAGATCATCTAATTTTGATGAGACAGTCATGGTTTTGACTTCATCAGAATAGTGGATAGATCTGTTGAGAAGGTAGTAGGGTGTGATGTCCTGGTATTTGGATGACATACACAGAGTAGGAAGTAAAATTCCTATACTACGATCGGTTATACTGTGGTTATCACACAGTTGTTTCTTCACAAAGGACATGGAAATAAAGACATTCTGGTTACTAGATCTATAGCTTTAGATCTAGATTTGGGTAGTTTCCCAATGTGGGTACTATGACAGTATTCTAATAGTATTTTAGAATAGATGACTCCTGACATGGTGGTGTACCTGCAGGTGATGGAGTCACCCTCTCTAAAGGTGTCTTATAGACTAAAGCAGAGAGGGATGTGCATGATTGACAGATCACTTGCTTAGGCAATTGAGTCAATCATGAGATGTCAAGTACCACACCAGATATTGTTTTTGCACTTGATGCGATAAGTTTATATTAATCCAATCCTGAAGAAACATAAGGAAGCAGATTTAGAACATAAGTGCATGTTCTACAGATTTGATGACGGCAGCCTCCTTCGGGAGACGGTTATCATTCCAGGCTTCTAAGGTGACATGGATGACAAAGTGATTGTCATAGTTATAGTTTTCCCTTTGACGAGGGACAGTATTTTGGACAGGTGGTCCAAGAGGATACTGTGGGAGGCATGGTGCTGGATACTGATTAGGTTCAGTTATCGATACAGTCTAAGAAGTTTGGATTTGGAGTTCATTTATGAACTAGGTCCCATCAGATATCCAGACATATTCTAAGACAGGTATTGCTCAATTCGGGAGATGGCTTTCTCCGCGAACTTGAGATTGAGAGAGACATAGAAAGAAACA
Source organism: Agapanthus africanus (assembly GCA_030015575.1). Lineage (NCBI taxonomy): Eukaryota > Viridiplantae > Streptophyta > Magnoliopsida > Asparagales > Amaryllidaceae > Agapanthus > Agapanthus africanus. Next base: position 786,257,629 of record JASDDO010000019.1, read on the forward strand.
TTAGGGCGGATCCACTCACTGAGGCTATTTCTCGAACACAAGAGTTTTACAAACTAGCTTTGTGAAACTGATTAGTAGAGGAGTTGGATGTTCGGTATCACACGGGCTGTGAGTATGCGACATCGCAATAATTAGCCTTGAGTGCAAGTGGGAGATTGTTGGAGATAGTGCCCTCAAAGTCAATTATTGGATTGCAGGTACGTGATTGCAATGATTGAGGAAGGACCTATACCGATATGACAGTCTTGCTCGAGATGATAGTATGCTATCTGGTTTGTCTTTATCATCGTATACATGCTTTAGTTCGCTATTGCATGATTGATAGAGCCCATAGGATTCTTGCTTGACTACCAGCAGTATGATGGCGATCATATACATAGGAGCTGGGGTCTGTAAGCACATCCTTAAAGTGTCCCTAGTCGTGGGAGTTTCGAGACAGGGCATCGATACTCCAGAGTAGACTAGTGTATACAGTCGAGACCCCGACGAGGGGCGGTAGCCGGTCTCACAAGCCACTGGTGTAAGTTGGATCACCTAAGATGTATACAGGTGCTCATTGAGTTATGAGTACACCGGACAGGACTCGCCGGGAATCTGCTAGTTAGTATTATACATATCGTCAGATAGCAATTCCCTTGTGACATGTGTACAGGTTAGTTCATCGACCTGAGACCGTCGTTTGTCTCATGTGAGTTCCCACTGTGCTTAGATTACTACCCTACCACGCTCAAAGGAGTTGTGCAAACAGCTTTTAGTTGGGTACAGTCCCGAGCCACAATGGAGGCAAGTGAGCGGATCTCGGGGATTCGCCTCTCCCGGTATTAGGGGTTTATGTCGCGCAGTGCACGGGTGTCCATCACTAGGAATCCTCGGCCGAGGTAGTGGAGAATTACTGATTTGGATCAGTGGTTTCTCAGGTGGTGATGGGCTTCATGCCGACACGATTTATCGCGTTATTAGGGGTCTGACTTTATCCACCCCCTAGACTCGATATGCGATACTCTTTAGACGAATGGACCGGACTGTATATATACATTGTCACTGTCAGGCTCAGTAGGGTTTATAGATGAGTTCGCTCGTCAGCTTCCCTTCCAATCAATATATAGGCAAAACGTTACGTGCAGCTTGTACCTCTGACGTGCTAGGGGTTATACCCAGTGCCATTGTGTTGATGAGTCATTAGAGTCCCCCACAGACACTTTCCCAAGTTCGGGCGAAACGTTGTAGAGGCCGTATGGGTTTATGGCAAGGTTCGGAAAAAGCACGTGCGTTTTCGCACGTGTCGTTTTTCGGGCAGATAATACTGGTAGGCTTTGGTTTAAGCCGGAACCAAGTATTATACTGTGTAGATATAATATCTTTGTCTCAGTTGCATTTGTATTCGGTCGTAATACAAATGCGGGTATGTTTATACTGTTACGGGGTTATCCTGAAATTCGTTTCAGGATCACTTTAGGAAGTTGCCAGTTTCCAGTTTTCTATCAGCCGTATTTAACAGTCGGTTAAATACGGATTTATCTTTTCTTGATGAGTTGAGTCAGTATTCTAGATGCTTCTAGATGTGATGACTAAGCTAGTGACTCATTAGTGCCATTAATGGTTCATTAATGATAGAGGATGACTAAGTTAAATATGATTGGTTTGCTTTTAATGCATTCATACTTTGTGTTCACACTAGATATTTTGCTTAGTGTTACCTCCCTTGCTCCTACACTCACCCTCTCCTCTATATATAATGGCCGGCCCCTCCCCTCTCACTCACTCACTTGAGAAATGGTTGTTGTTCATTAGAAAAAGATTATGATAGATTCGGGTCTACGAAAAATAGATAGCCTCTTTCTCATTTCACCCGATCCACAAGGTAACTTCCATAACCGTTCGTCCGTGACCCTGGACGTAACGAGACAAAGTGTTCTACTCATTCTCTACTTCATCTTGGTCGTCTCTTTTAGCAAACTTGACGATCGAGTTGCCTCGGTTCAGAGGCGGGAGCCCGTTTAAAAATCCGTCGACGTGGTGCCACCTGGACGACTAGATTGGAGATTCAGGAGATCGAAGCAGCCGCAACAAAGTGTGGGATGATGGTTAAAGACCGAAGGACTCGGATCATTCAGTATAACGTTTCTACCCCTTTGTAGTTTGTTAGTTTAGCTTTAATGGCAGATCCGGGTTATGGTACACGATAGCGCCAGTTTCGTTAAAAGTTTTTGTTCCGCATTTGGCGTCTGTTAGACGGCCGGGGCGCTACCGTGGACTTACATTAGGAATCCCCATGATTTCTAAGGAGAAAATACACCTACGAGATCCTCTGGACTCATAGGGAGAAATACCTTTATGGGGCCCTTACGGCTCATAAAACTAAAAACCTTAGTTGACAGGATTCTAACTATGTTTACTAAGCCACCTTTGTTCAAATCAACAAAGGAAAATGGTCATTCGCTCCTGATAATACCTAGTTGTAGTGATATTGAAGCCTAAACAGGTGTCAAACTCCAAGTTCTCTCACGGCATTTGATAATTCACACTTGGCAATATTCCAGTTGTAGCGATGCTGATACCAAGATTGGCATCAGATTCTAAATTTTTAACTCGCAATAAAAAGCAGCGAGTAAAAAAGGCTGAAATGATTGGGCAATCGTAACTTTCACGATTAAGAAGATGAAAAGATAGAGCATCACGGAAATAAAAATAAAATAAAATAAAACTTTTTGGCTTGCTGGAAGGTCCATACCGACCCCTGTATACAATCCATGGGCTTAAATGAAAGAAAGAGAAACATATTTTCCCACCACGCTTCGTCAAAAGAAGAACCGAGTCTTGATAGTACATCTACAGTCTAGAGACTATTTGGACATCCTTTCTACTTCAGCAAAGTACAAATGTGACGTCAACAAGGACCCAAGGGTCATATGAAATTGGAGCAATGGCAAACTCCTAACTCCATATCTCGATGGCAACATCTACACCCTAGAGATCGTCTCGATGTTCCTCCTCATTTCAGCAGGGTGCAGACGCAACTATCAAATGAAATTGAAGCAATGGAATATTCCTAGCTCCAAATCTCAATTGCAATACATTCAGCATAGAGGTTATACAGTTATCTATCCTAATTCAGCAAAGAATCGACGTGACATCATTAAAGCAGAAATGAAGTGACGGTATATTTCGAGCTTCAGGTTTTAACGGCTATACATACAAGGCCTAAAGACCATTGGAGATCATCCCATCCCAGAAGGGTGTGGTTATGACTCATCGGGGCTTCAAATTAAGCCTAATCTCAAGTAAAAAGCACCACGAGAAATACCTAATGCTTGTTCTTCCGACGGTAATACAGATACTCCAACCTAAGAAGATTACTTGAAAACGTCTTTTCAAGCCTCAGAAGGAATAAGAGACACGACAGTCGCGGGGCTACTCAAATAGCAGCCTAAGGAACTGCATATTGAGGAATACATCAGCCAACACGACGGTACGATAGACTTAAACCTAATAACACAAAACATAATGGATCCCTGTCATAAAAGAATGGGGGTTATCTATTTATCTACATCCAACGTTAGGGCATGTTTGTCTATAAACCTAAGGTAGGTAAACTAAAATCACTCCGAAATGAGTACATAAACTAGAAATTCCAAAATGGGTGAATAAACTATAAACTCCGAAATGAGTGAATAAATTATAAATTCCGAAAAGAGTACATAAACTACTTCGTGCTGGATCAAGACATCAAAAAACAGAAAGGTGCATACAAAAAAAAATATCTTTATTCACGAATCAGAGTGTTTGAAAGACAAAATTTATGAAGAAAAAGGGTTACAATTATAATCTTTAAGAGGGCAGGGTTTTTAATAAAATGGCGACCCGCTCATTCTCTTGCTGGAGCTCATTCTCGCGTTCCACTATTGCAGTTAGCAACGCTTCGATTTGAACTCGTTGTTGAAAGCACGAAGTGAACTTCTCAGAAACCTCCTGTTTAGCAACTTCGTAGCCCCGCATCCCTCGCTCTGTAAATCAAGATCCTGTTTCAGTGCCATTCCTTCGAAAATGCACCGTTGAAGGTTTTCAAAGATGACCTGGAGCCGCGCAACATTAGTTTCTACCTAAGCATGCAATTGTCTTTATTTCTAAAAGCCGTTTCATACTCCTTCTGCTTCAGGACCAACTTTTGCTCGTAGTATTGAATGAGAGCGGCACATTGTTCGATCCACGCGGTTAATTGAGCCTTTGAGGATAAGGCCTCAGGCGTAAGATGTTTGTGCTCAATCTTATGGAGGTAAGCTTCGATGTACTTACAATAATCAACCCAGATGCGGACAGAATCTTTATTATGGAAAGTCACAAGAATCGCCAGTATAGGGTTGACTTCATCCACAAAGTCCCCAACAGAAGTAAGAGCCTTGAAATTAAGGTCTTCAATAAATTCGCCCAGCATACGCCTGCTATTTTTCGCACCTCTAGAAAATTGACGTTTTGCGAAGGGTCCTGCGAGCATGGCTATACGGGATTCAACGGGAATTGAAACCAGTTGAGTTGCTACTGATAAAAATGGGTCAGATCTTTGTTTAAATAAAGAAAATGAATAAAATCTAACCTACCAATAGTCGGAAGATGCAAATCTGGGAGAATAGACGGCTCAGCCATCTCTTCGTCTTCTCCTTCGATCCGTTAGACTGTAGTCAGTACAGGAAAAGGCTTATTAAGGAAGCATTATTTGTAGAAAGTTGAGATCAGAAATGAGAGATGTACTAACCAACGTCAGAAGGAGGGACAGCTCCCAATCAAAGGGCGAAGTGCGAAGTTAAAACTTGGCACAGATGGTTGAAAAGTTCTCCTGCAAGATTGTGAAAATATACGTTAAGAAATTAATGTAAGGAGTAATATCAATACTGAAACGAAAAAATAAAAAAAATTTAAAGAAAATTACCTTCCGTCGCTAAGCCTAAGAAGACTCGGGGAAGTGTAAAAGAGATAGGAGGAGCGACAATAGTCATGGTGTTAGCTGACGGGGGTTCTTCAATCAGCAGATCGCCAGGGTTTGTTGTGCCTATACCAGAAAAAAAAACGTTAGCAAATATGTCTAGCAGAAATAAGGATCCAAAAGTAACAGCATGGAAGGTACCTGCGGATTTCATGAGAACCGACAGTGCGGGAACTATGATTGTATCTGGAGCATCACTAGTCGCGACAGCTTCTTCGACTTCCACTACCACAAAGGAGGCGGATTCATAATCTGCGCCCTCATCTCCCGAATCAATAAAGGCTGTCGCTATGCTAGAATTACCTGCGGATACTAGAGATACACTGGGAGAAGTAGTGGGAGCTGTAGAAATATTAGACTCAAGATGAAGGCCCTCCGTCCTAGAATCTCTGGATGCCGCCACTTCAACCATAGCCCCGACATCTAAACTTGTTCCTGTTGTATCATTCAAAAAAGGAAAATGTTATAATTTTAATAAGTTTCTATGGAAAGAAACTTGGAAAATATATAAGTCCTACCAGATTTCGTTGAGGTATCATGCATTGTTTTCCCTTGAAATAAACGCTCAGCCTCTTCACGAGCTGCACGCGTGATCTGCCTGTGATCGATTGACAAAGAGGAGGGATGTCCTCCATAAGAGCATCAGGGGTCCGTATTTCACTCGAGCCTGGACCTGTGGCCAAACTAGCCTGATGCTCCCTCGCTTCATACTTCCGGCATTTCTTCTTAACTTTAGCCGTACGGAGGGATCTCTCCAGAACAATCGACAGAGGAAGACCTTCATCTGAATCAGACTCGGCCTCAGGATCTACTACAACATCCATCATCAGCTGCTTTAACGATGCTTTCCGTGGTGGCGTAAAGGTGGCCTAAGCAATAGTCGGCAGCTCTGAAGATTCCATAGAGGTCGTCAAATGAGGAATATCATCTGCGCTAACGCTCAAAGATGGCACCTCACTCAAAATAACGCTAGTTACAGAGGTTCCTATAATAAAGAGAAAGGAGTTAAGGTGTGGGAAAAATGAGCTAAATGTTCTAAGGCGCATAAAATAAATCATACCACGGCCCATAGAAGTACGAAGCCACTCCACTTTCTCGTATGTTTTAATGGATGCTTATAGAGCCTCTTCAGTAGAGATGCCTGTTAAAAAAAGAAGAAAAGTGTTAAACAAAGCGCAATAATATTTTAATCTAGAATCTACAAAGAGTATAGATGAGATGTACCTGAAAATGAAAGAGGCGTATGTCCCCGAAATGAAAGAGGCGGATTAGCACTACTCATCATGGAGCAAACCATGTCCAATAGGGTACGGTTTCTCCGTTCCGATACACCATTGTAATGTGGTGTATACGGAGGAGTAAGCTGAGAGAGAATACCATTCTCTTTTAGGCATTCTAGAAATTTCGTGCTTAAGTACTCCCCTCCTCTATCAGATCTGAGGATCTTGATATTTTTGTCAGTCTGGTTCTCTACTTCATTCTTATATTCTTTGAATTTCTTCAAAATTTCAGATTTGTGTTTCAAAAGGTACACATATCCGAATCTAGAGAGATCGTCAATGAATGTAATGAAGTACGAGAACCCACCTGTTCAGTCGAAAATATTGCACATTTGATGGAACATATTCCTTACTTTTGTTAAGTAATTAAGGGTGTTTATCGTAATTATAGAACATATGAGGGTTTATCTGCAAAATACTCTTTATCATATGTCTATACACTATACGTAACATTATGAAGGAAAATATATGCATATAATATTTATATAATATTTTAGTAATTTTAATAAGCATATCATATCAAATATCCTTAATCAATATTCTTAAAATATTGTATTATATAAATGATTAGGATAATATTTCAAAATAATAATAAATATTACTAATACTATGAATTGAGATATTGTGCATATATGAGCTCAGATGTGGAGATCATGAGATCCGAGATGTCGGAACCAAATCTGCCTATAAATCAAAGCAAATCATAAACAGCAGAAACTCAGAATGAGATTTTCAAAATCCAAACATCAAAGAGATCTACACATGTCAACAGAAGAACCCACAAGAATTTTCATGTCACGATCTAACTAAACCGCCGCGGTTTAGCGACCAAAATGGCACATTTGCGGCGGATCCGTGGCGCTTTTGTGGCCGTAGGATCTGATATTTTTGGTGTGTGATCACCAAAGCAAATTCTAACACATGGGATCTAGGTTTTCTACTTCTAGGACTATTTAAAGGACCAAGAGCTTCATACGAAAAAGCATCAAACCGAAGAGATCAAGAGGTCCAAGACGATCCACATACCCAGGTTGATCATCAGCTGTTCAACGACTTCCTACGAGACAGAGATCGGGAGCATAAACTTGGGTTCTTGTACTCTAAATTCGACAGATTTTTAATTGATAGTTGATGAATAAAAGGTAGAACTTTAGTTTAATTCTTTGCATTTAACTTTCTGTATTACTTTTTGCATTTACAATATGATCTCCTTCTTCATCTTCTCTTCTATCTCACCCATGCGTGAGGAATAACTAGCTTGGTAGGGTTCGTAGGATTAGGGTAGATCAATGGATGATAAAATCTCTTAACTTCTTTTATATCTTATAAAATTTATAAATTTTAGCAAAATAAATGTTAACATCCTTATCGAGCGCGCTACCAATTAATTGATAGACTAGACCGTGATTTAAAATTAGATTAACAATTATTTGGATAAAGGCTAGACATGAATAGAGATCAATGCAAGGATAAGGGTTAAGAGTAAGGAAACTCTAGTTTCTTCCAAAAGAACCCTAATCCACATTCATCACTATCGATCTAGTTTTAAATCTATTAAAAGGAAAAAGGAGTCATTTTTAATTAATCATCCATTACTACTAAATTCTATGAACCCTACAAACCTCTTATTTATAGATTCTACATTCGTATATCATAGATCTACAACAACTTATCCATATTTCAATCAACTTGTCTATAGCAAGTTAAAAATTCCACGTTTCCCTGAGGACGACTCATACTCATCTCGGTTAGCTACTAGCGACACCGTTATTGATTTCGGTTACTACTTTTTGTACGACACACTTCATTTACAAATCTAGATTCAATCAAATGGCACCGTTGCCGGGAAAATGGCTGTAATTTTTTTCTTGCTATTCGGGTTGAATTCTTATTATATCCATACCAAAAAATAATCAAAACCGTATCTTATGTATTTAACGATTATTATGCGAATTTGCGAGGGAATCTGGAGTCACGTGAACGAGGAATTGGAGATTCAGAGATTTTTTACAAAGCCTAGTGGAGCAAAGGAGGCCACTTAAGAAAATTGGTCAAAAGGTTCCAGCATACCGCCGCGGAACAACGGCATAAGTGAGCAAATTTCGGCGAAACCGCGGCTCTGTGGTGGGTTCAGGCCGCCAAAATCCTCTGGTATCTTCTTCATATCTCTCTTTCCTCTCAAATCCAATAATATAATTTTCCTGTAGGATTATTTGCAAATATCGCCACTCAAAAATTATTTTGCGTGTTTTGATTTCAGGTTGTTTTTGCATATTTTAAAACGGTCTTTAAGGGGTAATAACCCAAATTCAGATTAGGTAGGGATTTCATCAACCTTCCTATGCCCCACAAATCACAAAAGGAGCATCCGTATAACCCTATATTAATAAAAAAATATCTAGACCAAGTCTCTAAGGACCATCGTGTAAGTCCATGCTACCTCTCCCGGTACTTTCGGGCATGCGGAATTTGATAAAAAACGATTTTTATAGAGGTGGTAACATGGACTTATAACCCGGATCTTGGTTAAACATCTAACTAACAACCTAACTACGAGTTGCTAACTACTCGGTTAGGGGGTTATACCTTGCTTGTCTTGAACTCCTTCGTTTTCAAACTCCAATGGAGGTCCGGATCGGCTTCTTCCCGTCGTCTCCTTACGCCGAAGATAGATCCACCTGAAAGCTCCAACCATTGGCTCCTTCTTCGTTCTTTGAAGAAACTAGTTCACTCGGTTTGCTAAACCTTGTGAACTAGAATGAGTAGAGAAGAGTTTGTATGGGATTTTATCTATGGTTCTTGATTCTCAACTCATGAGACAAGTGAACCATAGAGTCAAGAGAGGGAGCAAGAGGAAGAGGGTGAGAGCAAAAACAAGAGAGCTCAAGAACAAGAGAGAGAATGGTCAAGTGAGAATGAGCCTTTCTTTTGTCTTTCACCCTCTCATAATCCAAAACAATGATAACAAATCATATCAATCAAGTGTTATGTGATGGTTGAAGCAACCATAACCATATCATTTCATGCACTCATTTTGCACAAATGAGCAAGCAAGCAAAAGTTTTTGCCATGAAATGATGGCTATGGTTATCATGATGGTCAACTAGTCAAGCCAAGTCAACCGGTCAACAAAGTCAACAAGTCAACAAAGTCAACAAGTCAACAACCATGTCACCATAATACTTAATTAATATAATTGTTAATCATATATCATATTCTCATTAGGGTTAAGCAAAAAGTCAATAGTCAACGGTCAACTGCCAACAACCCTAATGAGAATCCGCTGCCTCTGTCCCCCGTCAACTGTGCATACACACCCGCATCCGTGTTCCGAGGAACATGAATGCAAACTGGATAAATCCAATCCCAATACATACACTAGGATCTGGCTTAAACCAAAGCCCGCTAGTGCAAACTGTCCGGACACTGTACGTGCACAAGTGCACGGATGTGACCGAACCCTGTCGCAAAACCATGCGACCTGTCGCAAAACCATGCGACCTCTACTCTTTTGCCTAAAGGCGAAAAGCTTTCTGTGTGGGACTCTAAAGACTCGACACTACGCTGGCAGTGGGTTTAACCACAGACCGCAAGCGTCACTAGCTGTGCGTAACGGTCCCCAGGTAGATGCCGACAAGAAGACTGACGAGGTGAAACCCATCTGAACTCCTACTGAGCCTGAATGTGACATTCTCCGTACAGTCCGGTCTGTTCGTCTGATACATCGCATGGCGAGCCTAGGGGGCGGTAAACGTCAGTCCCCCAATAGCGGTACAAGTCGTGCCGGAGCGAAGCCCAAAACACCCTGAGATAACACTGGAAGCCTACCAGTATATCTCGTTTGCCCTGGCCAGGGACAACTCGTGTAATGGCTCTCCTAGACACAGCGCGATGTCAACCCCCAATACCGGGAGAGACGAATCCTGTCTAACCGTCACTGCCTCCAAGTGCTTCGGGACTGCACCCAACTACTACCTGTTTGCACGGCTCCTTTGAGCCGTGGTAGGGTCGTAATCAAAGTGCAGTGGGAACACACTCGAGGCGAAGTGACAGTGTCAAGTCAGCGGACTAAGCTGTACTCATGTCACCTGGGAACTGATAACTGACGATAGGCATAATACCAACTAGTCAGTTCCCGACGAGTCCTGTCCAGTGTACCCGTAACCTAACGAGCACCCGCATACTATCTCAAGTACGACGTACTGACGGCTGTGGGACAGACCGTCTCCCACACTGGGATGAGAAGCACATGCGCTTGTCTACTCCGGAGTATCGATGCCCTGTCTCGATAGTCCTGCGACCAGGGACCTGCATAAGGATGTGCTTATAGATTACCCAGCCCCACTAGTGTGACGGCCATCACATCACTGGTAATCAAGCAAAGATCCTAAGGGCTCCACTAATGTGTATAGGCGATATTCAAAAATAAACACATGTATACATTGAAGTAGAAACAAACCAAGTAGCATACTACTATTTTGAACAAGATTGTATATACAAGGTGAATATCCCAAGCTTCCATTAAGTAATATACAAACTAGTATGATACAGTAATGGCCTCTAGGGCATATACAGTAACAATCTCCCACTTGCACTAAGGCCATGTACTGGCGTATCGAAGACCTATCATCTCGATCAGCCGCTCGAACTGAGTCTGGGGAAGGGCCTTGGTGAATGGATCTGCAGTGTTATCTTCTGAAGCGACTCTCCGAACCTCGATCTCCTGGCGATCTACGATCTCCCTGATCAGGTGATACCGCCTCAAGATGTGTCTGGATCTCTGATGGGACCTGGGTTCCTTCGCTAATGCTATAGCCCCGTTGTTGTCACAATACAGAGGTATTGGATCAACAATGGACGGAACCACCTGAAGTTCTTTCAAGAACTTTCTCATCCAGACGGCTTCTTTTGCGGCATCAGATGCAGCGATGTATTCCGCTTCCATCGTCGAGTCTGCAACGGTTTCTTGTTTGGAACTCTTCCAACACACCGCCCCTCCATTGAGGGTAAAGACAAAACCCGACATGGACTTGGAATCATCCTTGTCACTCTGGAAGCTGGAGTCAGCAAATACCTCGATCTGGAGGTCTTTTCCGCCATACACCAAGAACATCTCCTTAGTCCTTCTCAGGTACTTGAGAATGTTCTTTACCGCTATCCAGTGTTTCTCCCCAGGGTTTGACTGATACCGGCTTACCACACTCAGTGCATAAGCTACATCCGGTCTGGTACACAACATCGCATACATTATAGAGCCTACCGCAGAAGCGTAGGGTATAATAGACATGCGATCCCTCTCCAAATCAGTCTTGGGAGACATCTCTTTAGAGAGGGTGATCCCGTGACAAGCCAGTAGGTTACCGCGCTTGGAATCTTCCATACTGAATCTTTTCAGTATAGTGTCGATGTACCTGGACTGTAAAAGTCCTAATATCCTCTTGGATCTATCACGATGGATCCGGATCCCCAGGATGTATGAGGCATCACCCAGGTCTTTCATGGAGAACCTGTGCGACAAGAACCCCTTGACAGATTGTAGCATAGGAATGTCATTTCCTATTAAGAGAATGTCATCCACGTATAAAACGAGGAATACTACAGTTCTCGCTACAAATCTACTATAGATGCATGGTTCATCTGGATTTTTGATAAAGCCAAATTCCTTGACCGTCTCATCAAAACAGATGTTCCAACTCCGCGATGCCTGCTTTAGTCCGTAGATGGACTTAAGCAACTTGCACACCTTTCCGCTGCTTCCACTCTGAATGAAACCCTCTGGTTGGTCCATATAGACACACTCCTCTAAATTTCCATTTAGAAAAGCGGTCTTTACGTCCATTTGCCAGATCTCATAATCGTGGAAGGCAGCAATGGCAAGAAGGATCCGAATGGATTTCAACATAGCTACTGGAGAAAAGGTTTCGTCGTAGTCCAAGCCAGGTCTTTGACGAAAACCCTTTGCTACCAGTCTAGCCTTATAGGTCTCAACCTGTCCATCTACACCAATCTTCCTTTTGAAGATCCACTTGCATCCTACGGGTTTTACCCCGTCTGGAGCAATGTCCAACGTCCATACTTTGTTGGTGTACATGGACTCCATTTCGGTCCACATTGCATCCATCCATTTCACTGAGTCAACGCTCTGAACGGCCTGCTGGAAGCTAGTAGGCTCATCATAATCTATGATGCAATCCTCTCTATCCCCGTCTATGAGAAAACCGTAGTATCTCTCGGGCGGATGAGTCTGCCTACTACTCCTGTGGAGCGGCGTAGGAATGTCCTGTTCTTTTGAACCCTCTGGTTCCACTAGGCTTTCAGTAATAGTCTGTGGTTCTGGAACTTCTTCCAGTTCTACTGCGCTCCCACTAATTTCCTTTTCTAAGAACTGGTGTTCTAGAAAGTGAGCATGACGAGAAACAAGAACTTTTTGTTCCTCTTCGCAGTAGAAGAAATATCCCTTGGAATTCTTTGGATATCCCACAAACTTGCACTGTACTGAGCGTGCCTCGAGCTTGTCCGCATGCTGCTTTTTGACAAAAGCTGGACTTCCCCATGTCTTAATGTGATTAAGATAGGGCCTCTTCCCACACCACATCTCAAATGGTGTGGTAGGCACAGTCTTAGTGGGAACTCGGTTCAAAAGGTATGCAGCTGATTCTAGCGCATACCCTCAGAATGATCGCGGTAACTCAGCGTTACTCATCATGGACCGTACCATATCTAATAGGTGCGGTTCCGTCTCTCCGATACACCGTTATGTTGCGGAGTGTATGGAGGAGTAAGCTGAGAGAGAATTCCGTTCTCTTTTAAATAGTCCAGGAACTCGGCACTTAAGTATTCTCCACCTCGATCCGATCTTAGAATCTTAATACTTTTGCCGGTTTGTTTTTCTACTTCATTCTTATACTCCTGGAATTTTCCAAAGGCTTCGGACTTATGTTTCATTAAGAAGACATAACCGTACCTTGAGAAGTCATCCGTAAAAGTAATGAAGTAAGAATAACCACTTCGCGCATGTGTAAACATTGGACCGCACACGTCACTGTGTACGAGTCCCAAGAGCTCGCTCGCTCTTACTCCATGTCCAGTAAACGGAGTCTTTGTCATCTTTCTTTTGAGACAGGATTGACAAGTGGCATACGATTTATATTCGAACGCATTCAAATATCCTTCTGTATGTAACTTAGTCAACCTTCTCTCATTGATGTGACCCAGTCTACAATGCCACAAGAAAGTCTGATTTATTTCCGGAGACTTTCTTTTGTGTGTATTCTGGACATTGAAAATCTGTGGTTGGTTTAATACGTATATACCATTACTCAATGTACCTGACCCAATCAGAACTTGATTAAGGTGAATGTTTACAACATTGCTTACAAACGCAAATTCATAACCTTCTTTAGAAACTAAAGATACAGAAATGATATTACAAGTTGCGTTGGGTACAAAAAAGCAACTACGCAAAACCAAAACATGTCCATCTGACATTCCCAGGTGATAGTCCCCCACGGCTTTAGCATCCATGCTAGCTCCGTTCGCAACTCTGAGGGTCATGTCACCTGCCTTCAAAACCCTACGGTTTCTCAACGCCTGCAAAGAATTACAGATATGAGATCCTGATCCGGTATCCAATACCCAGGAAGTAGAGTTTATTGAAAGACAGTTTTCAATAACATACACACCTGAAGCTGAAGCTGCAACCTGCTTCAATTCCTGTGTCCTGGCTTTCCAAGCCCTGCAATCATTCTTCCAGTGACCTTTCTTATGACAATAGAAGCATTCTTCCTTATCCACAAGCTTCCCCGCTTTCTTTGTTGCTTTTGTTTTTCCCTTCGTATCCACTTTACTAACACCGCCCCTTGGTTTGGCGGGGGCTTTCTTCTTCTTTCCCTTGGCTTTCGCCTTGGACTTAGAAGAAGATGATCCTCCTACAAACAAAGTGGATGTTTCCCTACCTTTCTGTAGGGTGCCCTCTGCGCTCCTCAGCATGTTGAGGAGCCCTGAAAGTTCAACCTCTTTTTCTTGTAAGTTGAAGTTTAGTATAAACTGGGCGTAAGTGGAAGGAAGGGACTGGAGAACTATGTCCGTATAGAGCTCACTCTCCAATGTGGTCTCTAGGTCCGCGAGCTCCTCAATGTAGCCGATCTTCTTTAGCACATGCTCGGCTACTGATGATCCGACGGCCATTTTTGCCGAAAATAACTTTTTCGACGCTTCGTATCTTGCGATACGAGATTGCTCTCCATACAGTTCTTTTGTATGGAGAAATATGGATTCAAGGTCCATATTCTCGTGCCTCCTCTGATGTTCGTTGTCCATCGAGGCAAGTACGAGGCACTTGGCCTTCGCGCTATCAATCTCCCAAGTCTTGCGGATTTCCTTATCCGCGATGCTGGAAGTGGGACCAGGGACAGGGGAAGCTTTGGTGGTAAGAAGATACCCCAGCTTGTCGTAAGTGATTGCCATTTTGACATTCCTGAGCCAATCTTTGTAGTTTAGCCCTGTCAGTATGTTTTTATCTAGAAGTAACTTAAGTCCAGTCATGTCGATTGGTCGCTGCAATTAGGAGAGAGAAGAAGAAACACTCAGCATGATGCTCTTGCAAGTTTAGAGTGGTTTTTAGTTTGTCTAAACAGGATGGCTCCCACTGTTTCTCGAATCCCTCCTCAAACCATAAAGGAAGAATTAGTCGGGATCAATCCCACCGCACAATACTTGCTTAACCATTCAGCCAGGCCAGTGTCGGTACTTCGAGGGAGGTTTTCCAATGCTTTCGCGAAGTTCCTTAATTAAAGAACCTCTTTTCCCTGGGGGCGTAGCCCCGCTAACACCTTTCTAGGCACCTACTAGGTTTATAGCATTGATCGTTTAGTGAGAAATTTCCCGAGCAGTAGCATATACTCACAGTAGGATCGGGATCCAAATATCATCGCGTGACGAAACTGAAGGAATCCTACCAGAATCATCACACTCCAAATGGTATGCAAATCTAGCAAGTTTCAGTACTTATGAAACTCCCGATGTGGATTTTTGCCCCATGCTCTTATGACCTTGGCGTGAGGTCAAAATGTCATAAGTCACATGTCAAGTTCATCCCATCATTATCCAGGTTAATTTGGATCCATCCGTACCTACCCTTGACTTTGGCCAAAATGGCAGTACGACTGTCCCAAACCAACGCATCTATCTATGCTACATATGAACACCCAATAGCTACCAATCACTGTGCCTTGACTTTGGCCAACATACACAGCTTGAATACTATTGACTATTCATGTGAAACGACGGAGGGCTATGAATGGTTTTGGCAAAACCGTGAACGTAGTGAACTTGATATAGTCGATGGAACGGGATAGCTTTTAAAAGGAGTGGCTCAAGCTCCGCATTTAAAAGTTGTTTTTGAAAAGAACCGAGTGGTTTTTCGAATGTGTTCCAACGACTTTAACTTGGTTTATTATCTTGCATTAGTTCTTTTAATGCGTGATATTCTTGCATTAGTTCTTTTAATGCGTCCCATCATTTAATCCTACCATTGCAGAAAACAACCAAAATATGACGTACGCTTATGCCATTCACATTCGCCACTGGGCCCCGTCATTACCCGTTAGGTTACTTAACTAACGAGAGAGCGGGGGCTGGGCTAGCGCGTCTGTAAAACATAAGCAACGCCTAAATAATATCATATATAGATATACTGCAATGATAAACATTTCAGATCACAGATGAATACATCGGATATACTAGGAACCTGCAATTCGTACGAGCCTGTAACGAAAAGCAGATTACACGGTCGCGGTGAATAGCCAATACCCTACCCAAGACCCCTACGGGTGCGGCAAACTACCCGCCAAGTACCCGAAGCGAAGCAACCTCCTTCATCTCCATGAGTAGGCCACTCGGCACTTCGGCATACCCGGTAGTTTGTGCACCCCCTCCATGGGTCTATCCTAGGACCAAAAACAGTAAAAAGAAATTATACAATGATGGCTACAACCCCGACCCGGTTGTGCGGCCATACAAATAATTATTACATCAATTTACAAATTTACATGAATTGAAAGAAAAGAAAACTCTCGTCTCACAACCCCCCGGCTATTCACCCGCGACAATCCAACACATTCATATACACATTCCAGCAACATTACAGATCACAGATTTGTATAACCCCCACTAATCGACATATAGCGATTAGCAGACGTTCAATACAAATATCACATTACAGAAAAACCCGTTAGCTTAAGTCTTTTAGAAGTTCGATCAAAAATACGGATTTTCGGGACCCCAAAAATAAAATTTTCGTTCTGGAAAATCTGGGCAGAAAACACATATACCAAAAATCCCAAAACAACCCCAGAATAACACTGCACCAAAGATGGACCTCGGCCGAGTCAACTCTGCCGCGGATCCGCGGCGGGAGCGTGCTCCCGCCGCGTTTCCGCGGCGCTTTGACTCGATCGTTGGACCATTTTTGGTGGTTATTCTAATAAAACCCTGAGCCGATTTTAGAGATGAAAATAATCAACTTTTGAACAGTATAAAAATCGACAGAAACTTGAAATTCTCGGGTTCGTTTTCGGGACTTTTTCTTTGATCGATCTTCTAGTTACTTGCTAACATGTTAGATAGAGTTTAACCTGGCTCTGATACCACTGTAAGTCCATGCTACCTCTCCCGGTACTTTCGGGCATGCGGAATTTGATAAAAAACGATTTTTATAGAGGTGGTAACATGGACTTATAACCCGGATCTTGGTTAAACATCTAACTAACAACCTAACTACGAGTTGCTAACTACTCGGTTAGGGGGTTATACCTTGCTTGTCTTGAACTCCTTCGTCTTCAAACTCCAATGGAGGTCCGGATCGGCTTCTTCCCGTCGTCTCCTTACGCCGAAGATAGATCCACCTGAAAGCTCCAACCTTTGGATCCTTCTTTGTTCTTTGAAGAAACTAGTTCACTCGGTTTGCTAAACCTTGTGAACTAGAATGAGTAGAGAAGAGTTTGTATGGGATTTTATCTATGGTTCTTGATTCTCAACTCATGAGACAAGTGAACCATAGAGTCAAGAGAGGGAGCAAGAGGAAGAGGGTGAGAGCAAAAACAAGAGAGCTCAAGAACAAGAGAGAGAATGGTCAAGTGAGAATGAGCCTTTCTTTTGTCTTTCACCCTCTCATAATCCAAAACAATGATAACAAATCATATCAATCAAGTGTTATGTGATGGTTGAAGCAACCATAACCATATCATTTCATGCACTCATTTTGCACAAATGAGCAAGCAAGCAAAAGTTTTTGCCATGAAATGATGGCTATGGTTATCATGATGGTCAACTAGTCAAGCCTAGTCAACCGGTCAACAAAGTCAACAAGTCAACAAAAGTCAACAAGTCAACAAGTCAACAACCATGTCACCATAATACTTAATTAATATAATTGTTAATCATATATCATATTCTCATTAGGGTTGAGCAAAAAGTCAATAGTCAACGGTCAACTGTCAACAACCCTAATGAGAATCCGCTGCCTCTGTCTCCCCGTCAACTGTGCATACACACCCGCATCCGTGTTCCGAGGAATACGAATGCAAACTGGATAAATCCAATCCCAATACATACACTAGGATCTGGTTTAAACCAAAGCCCGCTAGTGCAAACTGTCCGGACACTGTACGTGCACAAGTGCATGGATGTGACCGAACCCTGTCGCAAAACCATGCGACCTGTCGCAAAACCATGCGACCTCTACTCTTTTGCCTAAAGGCGAAAAGCTTTCTGTGTGGGACTCTAAAGACTCGACACTACGCTGGCAGTGGGTTTAACCACAGACCACAAGCGGCACTAGCTGTGCGTAACGGTCTCCAGGTAGATGCCGACAAGAAGACTGACGATGTGAAACCCATCTGAACTCCTACTGAGCCTGAATGTGACATTCTCCGTACAGTCCGGTCTGTTCATCTGATACATCGCATGGCGGGCCTAGGGGGCGGTAAACGTCAGTCCCCCAATAGCGGTACAAGTCGTGCCGGAGCGAAGCCCAAAACACCCTGAGATCACACTGGAAGCCTACCAGTATATCTCATTTGCCCTGGCCATGGACTACTCGTGTAATGGCTCTCCTAGACACAGCGCGATGTCAACCCCCAATACCGGGAGAGACGAATCCTGTCTAACCGTCACTGTCTCTAAGTGCTTCGGGACTGCACCCAACTACTACCTGTTTGCACGGCTCCTTTGAGCCGTGGTAGGGTAGTAATCAAAGTGCAGTGGGAACACACTCGAGGCGAAGTGACAGTGTCAAGTCAGCGGACTAAGCTGTACTCATGTCACCTAGGAACTGATAACTGACGATAGGCATAATACCAACTAGTCAGTTCCCGACGAGTCCTGTCCAGTGTACCCGTAACCTAACGAGCACCCGCATACTATCTCAAGTACGACGTACTGACGACTGTGGGACAGACCGTCTCCCACACTGGGATGAGAAGCGCATGCGCTAGTCTACTCCGGAGTATCGATGCCCTGTCTCGATAGTCCTGCGACCAGGGACCTGCATAAGGATGTGCTTATAGATTACCCAGCCCCACTAGTGTGACGGCCATCACATCGCTGGTAATCAAGCAAAGATCCTAAGGGCTCCACTAATGTGTATAGGCGATATTCAAAAATAAACACATGTACACATTGAAGTAGAAACAAACCAAGTAGCATACTACTATTTTGAGCAAGATTGTATATACAAGGTGAATATCCCAAGCTTCCATTAAGTAATATACAAACTAGTATGATACAGTAATGGCCTCTAGGGCATATACACTAACACATCGCACTCAATTTGGACAGAGGAGGGTCGTGGGTAATCAATCGCTTATCCGCATCTCTCTTGAGGTGTCGAGACAAGTGAGACTAAAGAAAGTGGTTACTTAATTAGGCCCGCTATTTTCGGTGATATGTATAGTGGATACCTCCCACTTACTTAGCACTTACCTGGCTATAAGAGTGATAAAGAGGTGGTAGAGGATTGATCCTGTGACTTGTCCTTTGGAAGTCTAGGAGCGGTCTAGTGCTTGACCTAGGTGACCTTAGTTCTAGGGTTTGATTGTGCATTTGGTGATTTGTTGAGTTAACCTTCAAGTCCTTCTTTTAAAGCAAAACAATCCAACTAGAGCTTAAATCTTTCCCCTTTCACCCTTTTTTTTCTTTTCACCTTCTCACAATGGGTAATCCAAACAGACAAACTCTTGCCGAGTTTTCCTATTCAGAACCAGATATCTCTTGTTTTCGTACTGCTTTGGTACAAAATCCGACTCTACTATTTCTTTGAGAGAACGGATAGACGCGTCTAGGACCAACAATTGGACACCGAACTCCACTTTGTATCAACCGTTTCAACCTTTCCTGCCTTCTTACGTTGATACCCCTTCTGAGAGTTATGTTGCGACTCCGAAACCCATGTCCATTGCTGACAGAATTGAACAATCCCGTAACCGATCTTTTACTCCTTTCACCAGTCCAAATTCATTAAGACAACAATTCCAACCACCTTATTATCAGAATGTTGATCCTACTCATGTCCATTTTTCACAACCATTCGATTCCTATCAATCATACCCAACTTTTATACCTCCCTAGATATTTCTTCTGAATAGCTATTTAGGAGTTTCACCTATCCATAAGAATTTCAATCTTCTACTGAAACCCCTTCACAACCATATCTAGTCTTGAACGGCCATTGAAAGAATTTAGGGTAGCGTCGTACCACCAGATAGAGGAATTGAATACATCCATGGCCACCCTCATACAACCGAACGAACCAGCAACTACTTTCCAACTAGCTCAAAATTTTCCAAGGTATGATGCGGCAATGGGACAAATTGAGAATTTGAGTAGAGAGAGTGAGCAGTACACCCTTCTAAATCAAACCTCCCCATTCCAAATTGAATTCCACAACTCCAGTTTCACAAATCTATCGAGTACACCAAATGATTTACCAATTGAAGATAGAATGTTTGATGAGTTGTGCGACTTTGTAATGTTTGATCTACCTGATTGTAAAGGGTCCATTTCAAGTGAAACCACACCCAATCCTTTTGATATCTACACCTCCACTCTAGAACCAAAATTGATTGAAAACCATGCTTTTGATGAGATTTCTGACTTTTACTTGATTGAGGATATTGACACTGGGAATATTTTTGATGATAAACCCACAGTTTTGGATGAGTTTTTCTCATCAATTCATCAGGTCATTTCACTTCCGTGTGGACATCATCTCGAACTATTAACTGTTTTTTCCGAACCCCAAATGCGTCTGGAAATTGATGATAAATGCATGGATGAGCTGAATTTTGAGGAATATTTTTGAAGATGAACCCGTTATGTTAGATGAGTTGGATTCTCCGACCCATCATATCTTGTCTATTGAATACGAACATCTTCCTGTACAAATAACCGATCATATTCTTACCACTGGCCTATCCGATAAGCAATACGACATTCGACTTTCATTTCCAACATCTGGTTCAACAATGCTCGATACACAAATTTGTTTATCTATTTCATCTCCCACTTTCTTTGGTTCTTCTTCTAATCTTCCTTTAATTCTTTCGAGTTTTGATGAATCACACTCTGATATTTCGAGTTCGATAATTCTAGAAAGACTACTTGATTTAGATTCTTTTGAGAATAAGGTAAACGAGCTTTTCGAGTCTCCTACCGCCATAATTTTTTAAAAATCAAGTGTGTTGAATTCGGGCGTGTAACAGATTAACATTGAAATGTTCACTCGGACCATTGATGAAAATTTCGAAGATATTTTCGCTGACGAACTCGCATTTCTAAATGACACGGATGTTGTTATAAATCAACCTCCACCAGAAGAAGTTGAACTACCACATTTTCTTCTTATCCCATACGAGAATGTGACTATTCTTCCCATATCTAATTATTCACATTCTCGTTTTCGTTCACCATCACTGTTCCGTCTCTACAAACCGAGATGTAAACCCGATCGATTCCACCTCCTATCTTCCCACTTCTTCAAATCTCTGATCTTCCACCAACTATATTATTACATCGATAAAATATTCGAATGGTTGGTGTTGATTTTTGGTCTTTATAAAGTTTTGCATAGACCAATAACTTTACACCCCCCTCATAATTTTAAATGCTTAATACTATTTTACTAATGTTTTGGGGGGTAAAAAAATATTTTGGCTCTTGAATGAAAATAAATTTTTACAAAATTGTGAGCCAAAAATAAGTTTTGGAAAAGATTTTAACGGTCATTAATTCTTATCCCCTTTAATAACTTTTCCTCCCAAGTCTACAGGTTTTTTGAGATGTTTCTGCAATCACTGACAGGAGTTAAGATGACATCAGTGAGGACACTGCTGCAAACAGCTTTGGGGGGAGGGGGTTTGTGCTTATTCACACATTATTTTTCATTATCATAAATATAAGCACAAAAAAAATTGATAATGAAATTTTGAAAGTGAAAAATTACATATGAAAGATAGGAATAATTTGAGAAAAGGAAGAAAGTTATATGTTTTTTTAAACGAAGCTAGTAATAAGTAGTCATGAGCCATTGTCCCAAGAGTTAGTAAGATGAAAGAAATTACTAATCCGAGGATAAAAATAAGCCTGAAAAATAGTCCCTATTCTTGAGGCCAAACATTTGAACG
Organism: Agapanthus africanus; assembly: GCA_030015575.1. Lineage (NCBI taxonomy): Eukaryota > Viridiplantae > Streptophyta > Magnoliopsida > Asparagales > Amaryllidaceae > Agapanthus > Agapanthus africanus. Next base: position 786,279,567 of record JASDDO010000019.1, read on the forward strand.
TTGATACCCTACTATACGCACTTACACACATCTTGAAACTTGGGATAGTAGAGAATACCTTGAAATGCTCTTGTTTAAAAGCCTTGGTATGAAGAAAAATAAAAATATAAAGAAAAAAATGGTGAGGAAAAAAATGAACACTGGTTTTGTAATTACTTAAGGCGGCATAAAAAAATATAGCAACGGTGCTTTATCACCAAGCGCCTTAGACCAACTGGTTTGGGAGTCACTGCTAAACCTCAGGTGTTGCAAGACGAGAATATTACGCCTAAATGAGCGAGAACATTTGGTAATCGGTCGGTTAGTACCTTAAGAAGTATTAACGGTCGCATGAAGGATGTGTGAGCAATTTTATCTGAAAATATGCACCGACTAAAATGTACTAAGGAAGATGGGTATGATAGCTTGAATTGAATTCTCTAAGTGTAGGGATGTCTTTTACACACGCGTAAGGATATATGATTAATTTTTAGAAGAAAGATAGAGAGGAAGACTAAAGGCAATGTTTTATTGAGGGATGATGTGATTTCCGACATTTTCTCATGACAGTTAAGAGAGGGCTCATGGCAACCGAAAAGTTAGTGTAGTTGAAAAACTCGACTTTTCAAGTTCTTTCATTTATATGTTCTTTATCTTTGTATGTAACTATTATCGTCTTTCTTTTATTATGGGATTTTGTTGGTGTAATCCGCTGAAAACCCTCAAGAGACAACACTCCTCCTACTAAGGACATCGAGAGGTTTGACGGCTTGTTGCACGTGCTCAGTGCAATTGTGATTGCCTATGAAAGTGTGCTAGGTTTTTCTTTTTCTTTTTCTCCATCTCTTGAATTACTAGTTTGCTCGGGACGATCAAAGTTAAGTTCGGGGGCATTTGTTCAGTCGAAAATATTGCACATTTGATGGAACATTTTTTTACTTTTGTTAAGTATTTAAGGGTGTTTATCGTAATTATGGAACATATGAGGGTTTATCTTCAAAATACTCTTTATCATATATTTATATATTATACTTAACATTATGAAGGAAAATATATGCATATAATATTTATATAATATTTTAGTAATTTAAATATGCATATCATATCAAATATCTCTAATCAATATTCTTAAAATATTGTATCATATAAATGATTAGGATAATATCTCAAAATAATAACAAATATTACTAATACTATGAATTGAGATATTGTGCAGATAGGAGTTCAGATGTGGAGATCATGAGATCCGAGATGTCGGAACCAAATCTGCTGATAAATCAAAGAAAATCATATACGGCAGAGACTCAGAATGAGATTTTCAAAATCCAGACATCAAAGAGATCTACACATGTCAACAGAAGAGCCCACAAGAATTTTCAAGTCACGATCTCACTAAACCGCCGCGGTTTAGCGGCCAAAATGGCACATTTGCAGCGGATTCGTGGCACTTCTGTGGCCGTAGGATCTTTGATTTTTGGGGTGTGATCACAACAGCAAATCTTAACACATGGGATCTAGGTTTTCTACTTCTAGGACTATTTAAAAGACCGAGAGCTTCATACGAAAAATCATCAAACCGAAGAGATGAAGAGGTCCAAGACGATCTGCGCATCCAGGTTGATCATCAACTGTTCATCTACTTCCTACGAGACAGAGATCGGGAGCATAAACTAGGGTTTCTGTACTCTAAATTCGACAGATTTGTAAACGATAGTTGATTAATAAATGGTAGATTTTTAGTTTAATTCTTTGCATTTTACTTTCTGTATTGCTTTCTGCATTTACAATATGATCTCCTTCTTCATCTTCTCTTCTATCTCAACCATGCATGAGTAATAACTAGCTTGGTAGGGTTCGTAGGATTAAGGTAGATCAATAGATGATAAAATCTCTTAATTTCTTTTATATCTTATAAAGTTTATAAACTTTAGCAAAATAATGTTGACATTCTTATCGGGCACGCTATCAATTTATTGATAGTCTCGACCGCGATTTGAGATTAGATAAACAATTGTTTTGATAAAGACTAGACATGAATAGAGATTAATGCAAGGATAAGGGTTAAGAGTGGGGAAACCCTAGTTTCTTCCAAAAGAATCCTAATCCACATTCATCACTATCGATCTAGTTTTAAATCTATTAAAAGATAAAAGGAGTCATTTTTAATTAATCATCCATTACTACTAAATTCTATGAACCCCACAAGCCTCTTCTTTATAAATTCTACATCCGTATATCGTAGATCTACAACAACTTATCCATATTTCAATCAACTCTTCTAAAGCAAGTAAAGGTTCCACGTTTCCCTGAGGACGACCCGTACTCATCTCGGCTAGCTACTAGTGACACCGTTATTGATTGCGGTTACTACTTTATTTACGACACACTTCTTTTACAAATTTAGAATCAATCAAATTTGACTTCATCTCGAACAATTAACTATTTTTCCCGAACCCCATATGCGTCTGGAAATTGATGATAAATGCATAAATAAGCTAAATTTTGGGGATATTTTTGAAGATGAACTCGTTATGTTAGATGAGTTAGATTTCAACCCATCATGTCCCGTCTATTGAATACGAACATCTTCCTGTACAAATAACCAATCCTATTCTTACCACCGGCCTATCCGATAAGCAATACGACATCCGGCTTTCATTTCCCATATCTGGTTCAACAATTCTCGACACACAAATTTGTTCACCCATTTCATCTCCCACTTTCTATGGTTCTTCTTCTAATCTTCCTTTAATTCTATCGAGTTTTGATGAGTCACACTCCGATATTTCGAGTTTGATAATTATAGAAAGACAAGTTAATTTAGACTCTTTTGAGAATAAAGTAGATGAGCTTTTCGAGTCTCTTACAGCCATAATTTCTGATAAATCAAGTGTGCTTAATTTGGGCGCGAAACAGATTGACATTAAAATGTTCACTCGGACCATCGAAAAAAGTTTTGAAGATATTTTCGCCGATGAACTCGCATTCCTAAACGACATGGATGTTGTGATAAATCAACCTCCACCCGAAGAAATTGAACCACCACCATTTCTTCTTATCTCATACGAGAATGTGATTATTCTACCAATACTAAACATTCACATTCTCGTTTTCGTTCACCATCATTGTTTCGTCTCTACCAACCGAGACGTAAACCTGATCGATTCCACCTCCTATCTCCCCACTTCTTCAAATCTTTGATCTTCCACCAACTATATTGTTACATTGATAAAATCTTTGAATGGTTGGTGTTGATTTTTGGTCTTTGTAAAGCTTTCCATAGACCAATAACTTTAACCCTCCCCCCCTATAATTTTAAATCCTTAATACTATTTTACTCAAGTCTGGAGGGAAGAAAAATATTTTTAGCTCTTTAAAATAAATTTTTACAAAATTGTGAGCCAAAAATAAGTTTGGGGGTGGATTTCACTGTCATTATTTCTTATCTCATTTAAGAACTTTTCCTCCCAAGTCTACAGGTCTTTTTTAGCTTAACAGATGACATCAGTGAGGACACTACAGCAAACAGGTTTGGGGGAGGTTTGAGCTTATTCACGCATTATTTATTATAAATATAAGCACAATTTTTTTTATTGATAATGAAAGTTTGAAAGGAAAAAATTACATATGAAATATAAGAATAGTTTGAGAAAAATAAAAAAGTTAGATGTTTTCTTAAACAAAGCTAATAATAAGTTGTTATGAGCTGTTGTCCCAAAGGATAGTAAGATGGAAAAAATTACTAATCTGAGAATAAAAATAAGCCTGAAAATAGTCCCTATTCTTGAGGCCAAATATTTGAACGTTGATACCCTACTATACGCACTTGCACACATCTTGAAACTTAGGATATTAGAGGATACCTTGAAATGCTCTTGTCTAAAAGCCTTAGTATGAAGGAAAATAAATATACAAACAAAAAAATATAAATAAAAAAAATGGTGAAGAAAAATGATCACTGGTTTTGTAACTGCTTAAGGCAGCATAAAAAAATATAGCGATGGTGCTTTATCACCTAGTACCTTAGACCAACTGGTTTGGGAGCCACTGATAAGCCTTAGGTGTTGCAAGATGAGGAAATTGCTAATTACACCCAAAAGAGTGAGCACATTTAGTAATCGGTCGGTTAGTACATCAATAAGTATTAACAGTCGCATGATGGACGTGTGAGCAATTCCATCTGAAATATTCACCAACCAAAAAGTACTGAGGAAGATGGATAAGAGTATGATAGTTTGAATTGAATTCTCTAAGTGTAGAGATGTCTTTTACTGTTAGTTATATGTATGCTCTAGAGGCCATTATTGTACATGTGATGTATATTATAGTGGATGCTTGGATATATATAGAGAGGACTTTCTTGCTCGACATGATAGTATGCTATCTGATTGCTTTTTGCCTTAACATGTTGACTTGTATAAGTGATGCTGTCTTGCTCTCACATGTTGATAAAGCTCTTAGGATGTGTACTTGACTACCAGAACTATGATGGAGATCATACTAGTGGGGCCAAGGATAGTCCATAAGTACACCCTATAATTGTTCCTAGTCGAGGGTGTATCGAGACATGGCATCGATATTCCAGAGTAGACTACCGTATACGCATCTTGACCCATATGATGGGCGATGGATGATCCCACATCCATTGATGTTTGATATCAAAGATGGTATATGGGTGCTCAGTGGAGACTGGGTACACTGAACGGACACGCCGAGAACTCCTAGTTGGTATTATACCTATCGTCAGATACTAGTTCTCTGGTGACATTGGTACAGGTTAGTCTATAGACCTGAGATCGTCATAGAGTCTTATATGATTCCCACCGTGCTTTGATTTCCACCTTACCACGTTCAAGAGAACATGCAAAACGGCGGCTTTTGGGTATAGTCCCGAATCACATGAAGGCAATGAGCGATAGGAGGGGATTTGTCGCTCCCGGTATTGGGGGTTGATGTTGCGCTGTGCTCGATTAGCCATAACAGGAAGTCCCTGGCCAGGGATGATACGGAGATTTACTGATAAGTGTTATCAGTAGTTTCTCGACCCGTTATGAGCCTTACATCGGCACGACTTATCGGTTTCTAGGGTCTGACGTTTACCACCCTTAGACTAGATATGCAACATATCAGACGAAAAGACCGGACTGTACGGTAGTGTTACTGACAGGCTTTTCAGGAGTAAGAGCAGGCTTGCTTGTAGATCTTCTGATCGCTCAATACCCAGGTAGCCGTTATGTCCATCTAGTACCGCTGACGGCTTGTGGGTGCTTGATATGATCATCACCTACTGCCGGCGTATTGATGAGTCTTTAGAGTTCTATACAGAGGTTTTACTGGCTCAGGAAAAATGAAGTAGGAGCACATATGTGATATGTGCGGGACCAAGATTAATATGAGTATGTGATACCGTATTCTAATCTCGTGATTTATGTTATCGGTCGGTTATATGAGATATGGCCGGGTTATCGAATCAAATGTTGATTCGATAAGTCGATATTGTATCGGTCAGTTATATGAGATATAGCTGGGTTATCGAATGAAGTGTTGATTCGATAAGTTGATATAAATAATATTAGTCGGTCATATGAGATATAGCCGGATTATTAAATCAAGTGTTGATTTAATGATTTAATGTATAATTATATATTTGATATATTAATGTACATTAACTAATATTAGCTCACTTAAGCATTTTTGTCTCACATGTGCACACTTAGTATATATGTGATATATGTTAATTGTTTTTTCTTTTTGTGTCATGCTTGATGCCACATGCAACATGGGTGTATGAGACGTACACCATGCTAATGATAATGAAGGGTTTATTTATTTAGAGTAAATCAATTATTAGTTGGAAATTGGTCACATGGCATGAAGCTTGTAGAAGCTTGGAGATCCATTGAATTAATACACTAGTTTTGTCTTGCACTAGATATTTATTAACCCAACCATAATCTAAACTCATGGTTAAGTCTCTACATGAGTTATATGAGATATTTCTCAGTCATGGTTGCCATTCACTCTCTCATCTATTATTTGCTTCATCTTCTTCATGCTCATGAGAGAGCTCTCTAGGTTTTTAAGAGGAGAATAAAAATAGTGAGAATATTAATTCTAAAGTGAGAAAAAATCCTATTTCATCATCCTCTACTAGATTAGCAATTTAGTTTAGGGTGTTAGCTTCACTAATCCCTAATTAGTGAAGAGCTAGGTTGGGTTAGTGCCTCCTCGATGTAGATCATTTTCGGCCTCAAAACTTCGTGCAAGCTCGTACCTCTCATCTTGTGGAGCCACTCTAGAGTCTGGAAGATCACTACTTGGAGCGAAAAGACTACTACGCGGAGCTATTGAAGTGAAGGACTGGTCTACAAAGGTTGTATGCCTAGTTCACTTAGTTGTAAAGTTGTTTACACTTTGTATTGTCTAAATCTCGTGTTAAGATTCTAGGGTTAGGATTGTTTAGTATGGCAAAATTTTGAAAATGGCATGGACGATACCTCCCGTACCCTTGTTGTCGTGCCAAGCAATTCTACAGTGGTATCAGACCTACTAGGCATTGGATGCCGACCTATGGGAGGGTATCACTGTGTGACAGTGTGGCGAAGCATAAGCTCTTACCCCTAGGGTGCCCTGAGACCGGAAGGTGTTCCGGCGGGTTGTAGTCCCCACAAGGGGGCATGTATAAAAACTAGCTGCTGAGGGACCCATAAGTGCTACGGCGACCCTGTTGTATTGGGTAGCTGCCTGACCTACAGTAGTATCAGAGCCAAGCTAAAAATTTAGATGATATTTGTACAATTACGAAACCGAAACAATTCCGAAACACTGGAAACTTAAACCTAGATTCCGTCAATATTTTTAAGTCGTCGAAATTTTTTTTACGTAACTGCAGAATGTTATATGAGATGTAACATAAACACTGAACAAATACGAACTCAATTGGGCGGATTTGACTGAGCACATAGCTAAAAAATCCGGCCTGGCCGGCCCCCTCTGCTCCAATCTGGTTCGTATTTATCCTGTATTCTGGTCTCTGGGTTTTGGTGTTTCACGTGTTGCTTGTTTTTTCTAAAATTGCATGAGATGTTAATTTTCTATAAAGGCAATTTGGAGTGTTTCGTAGTCGTAATTCTAACATTATTTTGGGTTATTTAGACAGCATTAAAAAGTTCGAACGGATATCAAATACCCACTTTAACCCTTGCTGGAAATTTTCTAAGAGTTGGATTTTTCCAAGTTAAAGAACATTCAAATATCATGCAAGTGATACGATGGACCCTCTAGAAGAACGAAACCCTAACTCGGTTCTATGACCGTAAGAACCGCCGCCAAACCCTACGGTTTGCGGTAGTTCCGCGGCACCATAGGTGAGGCAAGGATTGACCCTTCTACGGTTGGTCCATAGGCAGCATGTTCTGAGTATTTTTAAACTGCGCTCAAGTATTGAGCTTTTCGGGAAATTTTAGGTGTTTGTTAATTCGATCGGAATGTTTAATGTCATTTAGCTATTTGTAGAATATGATACAATATGTGCAATTCATATAGTTAGGCATGAAATCCGAAGTATATGATATTTCAGATTTATGATGTCTAAGGTGATTGTGGATTCCAAATGTTGTAGTTTGACATTTTCTTTTCTGCGACCGTAAATGTAATATGTAGTGTATCGTCGTTTTCATTGCTATATGTCAACGACAGTTGTGATACGCATATTTACTTACATTGATGACATGTGATGTTATGTGTTGCTGTGATATGTTATATTGGATCGTCGTGTTTTGAATAGCCGGGGTTTTATGTGAGATAAGAGTTTTTATTTTCATTCATGTAAAATTCATTATATGTAATATTCTTCTATTGGGGCACTTCTGGGTTCAGAATGATGTCACCATTGTTGTATATTATTTACTTTTCCATATTAGGATAGACCTAAGGTGGGGAGCACAAGTAACCAGGTTCTGAGTCCAGTGGAAGACCATCTCGAGGAGTAGAGACCGGGTCTCCTAACTCTAGAATTTGTAGGGTTTCTTGCCTCTCTCATAGGGGTCTAGGGATATGGGTTTGGCTATTCATCACGACCGTGGAATCCGTGTTTTATACTTGCTTAATTTAAAACACGTAATTCCTAGTATATCCAATATTTCATATGTTATCTTCTGCTGCTGATATTCTATAATGTGATCACTTTATATTTTTGAGACGAATGCTTTATTATTGTATATATGATATATAATAAACGTTGCTTATGTTTTGCACCCGCGCTAGTCCCGCCCTGCTAAGCCGTTAGTTAAGTAACCTAACGGTGCATAACGGGACACTGTGGCGAATGCGGATGGCATAAGCGTACGCTGTATTTTCATTTCTTCTGTGATGCTAAGGAAGCATAAATGATGGGACTTCATTAATGAGATTAATGAAAGAAAAGAAACCTAAAAGATGTTGTAGAATCAAATTTTCAAAAAGGGTAGCTCTAGTTTTTGCTTTGTATAGCTGTATTCCTTGTAGAATATCCAGCACCTTATTCGATAAGGAAAGAGCCGAGATCCCTTCACCGGGATGGACCACTTTAGCGAAACTAGCAGATGCTACAACCCACTCGGTTTTGTCTTTTGATTGCTTTTCTAGTTCTTGCTTTGCATAGCGGTATTTGTGAAATATCTTGCACTATATTTGATAAGGAAAGAGCCGAGATCCCATCACCGGGAGTGACCTCTTTAGCAAAACTAGTAAAAGCCTCAAAAACACTCCTTTTCAAAATCACTCGATTCTTCAATGATATCAAGATCATTACGCAAAGGTTTTCATAAAAAACTGCTGTCACGACCCGAAATGGCACGTGACTAGCACTTGAATCATATAAAGTCTATAGGACCCCATCTAATTCAAGTAAGCCAAAAAATCCCAGAAATCTAAACCATTTTAAATAAGAAGTGAAGAAAACATGTTTTAAAACAAGGGTTTTTAAATAACATAAGCCGAATATGCATTTTAAAAATCTCAAGTCCTTTCTGAAAATTTCGGCTGAGTTTCCTTTGTAAATACTGGCCCCAAACAGGGTACAACATAAATAATATATGCATAATGATAAAAGGCATCCCCAAGCGGGAGCTAGCTCTTCGTCAATCGACGGTCATAACCACACAATGCAATTTAATATACAACGCCGAAGGGTGAGAATCAAAACTCAAAAGGAAACTCAAAACATCAAGAAAACCATAATAATACAACGCGCGACTCTAAGGTCGAAAGAATATACAATTAGTTTTCTAAGTCTGAAACAATATACAAGTCTGGTTGGTGGAATTTTACTAGATACAACTGAAATAAATAAGCACAATGGTGGTCACGATGCGAGTGAACCCACCTACCAAAGCAATCACCCAGAAAGGAAGCAGTATGCTAGAAAGCCGTAAGAACCTGTACGGCAAAACCTGGAAGAAACTGTGGCACAACGAGGGTGAGTTGCCAACCCGTGAGTAGAAAACATCACAGAGCAGAAATCGTATGTATGACTCAATCCTAGGTCAAACAATCAATAATATATACGTATCCTCAATATGATAAAGTCTGAAGCATGAAAAGGTGGCAAGGGTAAACATCTATACTAAGTGTAATACCAAGTGCTCGTGTCAGTGCCTCAGGTAGTAACATATCAAAAATATGAGGTATGATCAATGTAATCATCATGAAATCAGTGTCAACTATATCATGAAGTCTAAGTATGTGGATATCATCCAACTATGTAATCAATGTCTGCATGCATGTGGATCCCGTCCACGTGTCAACCAATGACATAGCAACATCTTGCATGTAAAATTCATAAAAGCATATGCATGAAAGTATGAGGATATAAATCAACGGGTGTCCCTCGCGACACATCAAAATCTTGAAAACATCATGAAACCCGTGCCCATCATCGATACGTAAATCCTCATCTATCAAGTGCTGTCACCACGACTGGCCCTGATAGGTACGTATCATACGCTATCACGAAAACCCGAGTGCCCAGCTTCGACCTTTGAATTTCGACGTATCAATACGTACATAACTCCGGTCGGTATCCCTACGATAACCGCCGAGTCCAAAATACTATCACTGGTAGGTAGTGCTCCCCAGTCAGGCTCACCATCCAATATATACGTGTCTTCTTGCCCCGGGGTATCTCACCGGGTCCACTATGTACCCGCAGACGGTGCCTACTGCTCCTCGAATCGGGTTTCACATGCCACTCTCAGAACCGAGAAAACACATGGTGGACGCACTGAAATATCATATCAAGGGAAACCGGGTTTTTAAAACAATAGATACTCTCTTTTGAAATAACCACGGTTCCCAAATCCAGAAATCTTATAAAAACCACATATCTCAATGCGTATAATCATAAAGCATGATGTATGCGACATATAACAGAAATATAAGCATATCCGTATATCATGCAACATGGAACAGTAATATGCACATATCAAGGGAAAACCGCTCTTTTAAAATTAATCCAGTTTTAAAGTATATCTTGCGGTTCCCGAATCTCCAAAATCAAGCCAGAATCATATATGTATGTGCGAATACGTATGTATGCAAGTATGGGTGTACAATATGTGTGTACACAAGTATGTCATACAAGGAGTCATATCCTGATGCAACAATCCTACTGTGTAGTGATATGGCAATTATCGATGATGAAGTGTGTGAGCCGGCAAGCAGGTGTACGTGGAACATACGCATCATCGATAATGGTGCTGGTGTCCTGACAGCATGGGTTTAGTATAACAATAAACACATTTAAACATGCAATGCGATGCGAATAGCAGGAATATGCGGAAAATGAATAATAAACACAACAGTGAAGAATCTACATCAATATATATATGTCATACAGTTTTGCCATTTGAAATAACACGAATCGTGGTGTTTAGAAAAATAAGGGCTACGGTGTTTTAAGAAAAGATGCGTCTTTTGAAAATATCCGTATAATCCCTTGGCCTGTCTTTAAAATACTCACGATTTTTTAGTTTTTGAAATAGTTATGACTCGAGTCTAGTCTAACATCTATAAGTAAACTACAGGACTAATCGAACGGTAAGGAAACCACATAAATCTGAGTCGATACATATAAATATAATAGTCGGTGGTCCCGCCTCAATAGTATCACATACGATACAATATATATTATGACATCCTCGAGTCAAGAGTGCAGATCTAGCATCAATATAAAGCTCATACGAAAATCCGTCGTACGGCATCCCAAATCTGGGAACGGGTAAAATATCACATTCATCTCATTATTCATCTGGTATCCATTATCATCATATCTCTTGAACCGGGGTACTGATCTAAGTCTAATACAAACTGATACCATATATACATGTGTGTGTGTGTGTCTGTGTGTGTGTGTGTGAAAACACACGCCTAAAGGCCCGCTATAAACTCATGTAGTATCTCATAATACGAACCAAAACATATCACCGATCTCATGGCACCATGCCCAATCTCATCGACTCATCTCTAAATACCATAACAATCCTCATCATCAATAAGTAGGTATACGTATATATATACATAGTCCCATACCTATGTGTGTGTGTGTGTATATATATATATATATACGTATCCCCATATACGCACAAGTATAACAAAGTAAGCATGTGTGTGCATGTGGGTGTAAACCCCATTCTAGGGTTCGCGACTAAGAAGCTAAACTAAATTACTTCTAACTACCCTAACTAAACCATGAACATAAAATCATATCTTGATAATCATCCAAGTAACATAAAACACATATATAACTATATATATATAAGCTATACTAAGAACTGCGGGGGTGCTATACGCCATCCACCCGACTTCCCCCGTAGATATAATCTACTCACCTTGCTCTTCGCTTGTCGTTGCCGACGTCACCACATGCTTGCTTGCCGTCTCGAAGTCCCAATGGGGGTACCTACATATCATAACGTATCATGCCGCATTAAAACCCAATTCAAACCAAAACGACACGCTAAAAGCCTATAGGTTAGAACCTATTGACTACGCCCTTCAAACCACCAAACAACACTCGGTATAGATGTAAAAACGTCAAGTGATCGAGATAAAACACAAATACTAAAATCCAGAATCAAAATATATGTAAAATATAACTCCGAATCAAAATAGCAACTCATGAAAATGGTCCCAGATTTTACCCTAATCCAAATTAGCCAATTTTGCATACAGGAGGGGTCTAATTTACTGGAGATGGAGATATAGACGAAGCCCGAACCAAATCCAACCCACCCTGGCCACAAATTGCGGCCAGAAGGAATAAATCTACGTCCCAAAGGTGTAGGTAGGGTCTCTGGTCTTGGGTAAAGCTTTCTGGGTGCTTGCTTATCTCTCAGTGCTTGCTAAATAATTTTTCAGGTCTCCTAATGTTAGCAGATTCCATTTTCTCATCAAAATTTCCACAATTTCCGTATCTGCAGAATTTCAAAGTTCGTATTTAGGTTTTTAGTCTCAGGTTTAGTCCACTATATCATCACAACAGGGGTTGTATAGCCTTTACTAAGCTCAATTACACTTTTGGAATCAATTCAAACCCTAATCCTTTTCTAGGAATTTCCAAAACTCACTAAACATCGCCTAATCACCTCTGAACATGCATGGAAGCTAAAGTAAACCAAATACCACACTAATGGTTCAGAAATTACCTCATTTGGCACTCATGAATCACCTAGAACACCAAAATACAAACTTTCTTGGTCCAAAGTGTAGCTTGAGGGCTTGTGCACATTTTTTGTGAAAGGGAGATGGAGTTTTGAGGAGTTTTTCATGGTGTTTTGAGGAGGTGAAGAGGGGATGAAGAAAAGGGCAGCAGCCTTGAGAGGAGGGAGAAGGAAGAATGATGGAAGAAATGAAGGGGAGAATGCCAAGACTTAGGTTTGACCCCTCACCTCTCTCTCTCATGCCCATACTTCACATTCTTTATTCATATTCCTTTTCTTTTCTTTTCTTTTCTTTTCCTTTTCTTTTCTTCTCTTTAAATTTATAACCATGCATGATAAAAAGGAAGAAAGCATGAAAGAAAAATGTAACAAGTGCTAAAAATGACATGTGCATGTCATGTGCACAAAACAAGTTTAATACGCGATTAGCGATATTTAATCGCGATTAGCACTAAATAGTGTATAATTAATCATAAAAACTTATAATTTGCATGAATAATATAAAACACCTTCATTTTAGTAATTTCTATAATTTTGCAAATTTTTCCCAAATTTATCGGTATTTAATTATACGTCCTTATTAAAATATTCAATATATTTATTATTTAATTATAAAAATTCCCAAAAATAATATTTTATTTTTCTGAAATGTTACAATCTTTCCCCCTTAAAGAAATTCGGTCCCCGAATTTAAATTTAAACCACTCAAATACTAAAACATTCCAGTAAAAAGTCCAAGTCGTCGGTGTTCCGAAATCATCAATACATAAAACGCATCATAGCGCAATGCATGCGCATGAACAATGAGCAGATAACTCCAAATAAAAAAAACAAAGCTCCATCAAGCATCCTGCAATCATCGGAGTCATGGTGAGGACACAAATGTCAAATCCAAAATGAAACCAATATGATATACATCAAAACTATACATGTAACCATCAAATCTTTACACATGTAAACATCTGAAGGAAATGCATGCCAAACCTTTCATGTTGCTGTGCGAAGCGCGTATCGCGGCACAGTGGCGGGGGTCTATTGTAAGAAAATGACTATATATATACTTATCCTTTGTTTAATATATACGTCCCGCCGTTTTTGAAAACAATATAGAAGGGTTTCCTTGTTTTAAACATTTCATGTCATGTCAGACATGTAGGTAAATACTGAGACTATAGCTCCCTTTTGAAAATCCCTTCGATAACTATCAATGCATGCAAAATATATCCAGGTACTGTCCTCTGACTAGTCCCGCTCAATACGAAAACAAATAGTAAATATCATAAAAACGCACTGCTCCATAAGAATCAATCCTAAAATATGCATAAGAATGCCGCGTGCGTCTGGTGCGCACGGAAACAAAACCCATGAATGTGACATACATGTGCACAAAAACAACATCTACGTGCATCGGGTGTGCATGAAAAATCTATCAAAGGCAACGGGTGTGCCTGACAGCAATATCAGGTGCATCTGATATGCACAAAGAATCTCGATTTAGTGCATCTGGTGTGCACCAAAATCGCATCTCATAATATGCGCCAAATATGCGCGAAAATCCAAATCAGGTGCATCCATCATGCACGAATAAAATCTAAATCATATGCATTCAACATGCACGAAATCACGAAATCCAGTATCAAGCACCGAAAATGCGCAAAATCCAATCCGGTGCATAAGGTGCACAAAACAAATATCGAGTATCACAATCGAAATCGACGGTATACAGCACATTCCAATCCAAATCCAAATCAGGTATACCGTGGTATATAATCTCACAACCATGTACATCAGCATGCACAAAAGCAGATCAAATACAAAGAGTGCATGAAAACTATGCCGAAAGCACAAGTCAAATCATATGCATGCCCTAGGCATGAAATCACAATCAATATCTCAAATGACATCAAAACGAAATCTGGTGCAACTGTGGTGCACAAAATACGTATCAATGCACTGCAAGCATATATAAACTATACCGAGTGCAACAACCAAATCATGTGCGTATCATATACACAAAATCAACCCAACTGTATGAAATCCATGAAATCATAAATATGTGCAACCAAGGCACAAAACGTTATCAAGTGCGATACTGTGCATAAATCATAAATCAACACAACGGTGTATAAAGCATATCTCAATTGTAATAACTATGCACAAAATATGAATACCCAGTAGGTGCAACCATGGTGCACGAAAACAAATATCATGAAACTCAGTCATCAGGACCAAATCATGAGAATAGATCACCCAAAATACCGAAATCCAAGATGACGGACATGTGATAATTGAATCACCAAATCACAAATCACAAATACCGTCATCGATATTTCCTCCTTCAAAGTCGAGAAGGTGTCGGTGCATCCAATGCTAGCAGAGCAAGATATCTACTTGCCTACTGTTCGTGGCCTGATGTTTGGTGCCCTTAGGCTCTCGTCTTTCACTGCAGATTACTAAGTGCATAGCTCCTCGGCTCAACGGTTCAATATAGAATGACGACGGAAATAGTCCCGCTATGGCCCATCCTCTAATCTCTGGCCAACTATCTCGTCGACGATGCCGAACTCTAGCTTACTGGGTGTGCGTAAAATGACCGCTCCTGGGTCCATGTCTTCTCGTAAATTATTCCAAAAAGGTTCTGTCGAAGTCTCTCCCAATCTCGTTTTTGTCGAACTGCTCGGAAGTCATCGTCTTTTACTAAATCAATTCCTTGTTCCGGAACGGCTGCATTTTCATCGCGACTCCTTCTGGAGGATATATCAATAATCAACGCCTCTGCATGCGTATCGTATCTCTGATGTCAGTAGAGTGGAACGTCATCTTGTCGAAATCTCGTGCGAACTCTTTACTCCATGTTTTCTCTAATGTCGACTGCTTCGGACTCGTCTCTTCGTGCCTGCATGGACTGCGCTCCAACGGCTATACTCGTATCTGGAGTTTCTCAAGCAATGTATCCCATCATATAATATCCGAATGATGTCGAACCTTTCGATCGATTCGTCAAAGTTCCATAATCCCCCAAGAGCTCAACATCTTGGGTACAATTTAATAGTATTCCAGTACATGCCACAGCACCTGTGGACCAACCATAGAAGGGCAAACCCAAGCCTCACTAATGGCACCGCCAAACTGCCGCAAACCCTAAGGTTCAAAGGCATTCCATGGTCATTACGTCGAGTTAGGGTTTCATTCTTCAAGAGGGTCCATAGAATTACTTGCATTTGTCTCTGAATACTTTAAACTTGGAAAATGGGCTTCTGACATTCGATTATCTCTATCGACTCCCAACGTACCTGCGTGAAGTCGTCTCTAGCTGGAATCAATCAATCTGATGACCTCGCATTGGGGTAGGCAACGTATCACATGTCCTAGTCCTTCCTCCATAGATGACTAGCGATCTTCTATCATATCTCTAAGTACAATTCGTACGGCAGTAGCTCCTAACATCTGGGGCGATATCTCATCATTCGCAGCAACAACTGGCTCATTTTTCCGCACGCTGAACAGTGCCTCAATCATCAATTAATCGGTGCATCAACAGTCATCACATTCTGGTTGGCCTATAGCAGTAGCCTGATCCTCTGGTGCTAATCTGCACGACCGAGAAATCTCGTAAAAGCGATCCATCAAATGCTCCTGGCGCGAAAACACAATGAAATGACACTCTATGCAAATCGTATGTCCCTGGAATCACGCCCTGGTCAGTCCTCGTCCGTGACGAGCTTGTGCTGACGCAAATCTAGCCGTAGCTCTCTCTGCCCGTGTAATTATGGCAGCAAAACCATAAACCGATATCGATGAGGATGGATCATGAATGAATATAATGCTGTGCAAGGAAATATACATCTTAAGGCTTCTTAAGAGAAGTAGCATATCGTAAGTATGCCGCGGAACATACACACGGTACGTCACTCTCCTTAAGTCAACTACTCCATCAACCAAGGTCAACCTACGCGACGAAATTTCGAGTTTAATACTCCCTCGACTAAGTATAAGTTCCGTAAGGTCAAGCCTAAGTTCCGAATATATACAAACGCTCTAGGCTCCGCATAGTCAAACTTAGACTCGAACCAAGGTTAACCTAGCGCTCTGATACCAACTTTGTCATGACCCGAAATGGCACGTGACTGGCACTTGAATCATACGAAGATTATAGGACAACATCTAATTCAAGTAAGCCAAAAAATCCCAGAAATCTAAACCATTTTAAATAAGAAGTGAAGAAAACATGTTTTAAAACATGGGTTTTTAAATAACATAAGCCAAATATGCATTTTAAAAATCTCAAGTCCTTTCTGAAAATTTCGACAGAGATTCTTTTGTAAATACTGGCCCCAAACGGGGTACAACGTGAATAATATATGCACAATGATAAAAGGCATCCCCAAGCGGGAGCTAGTTCTTCGTCAATCGACGGTCACAACCACGCAATGCAATTTAATATACAACGCCAAAGGGCAAGGATCAAAACTCAAAAGGAAACTCAAAACATCAAGAAAACCATAATAATACAACGCACGACTTTAAGGTCAAAAGAATAAACAATTGGTTTTCTAAGTCTGAAACAATATACAAGTCTGGTTGATAGAATTTTACTAGAAACAACTGAAATAAATAAGTACAATGGTGGTCACGATGCGAGTGGACCCACCTTCCAAAGTAATCATCCAGAAAGGAAGCAGTGTGCTAGAAAGCCGTAAGAACCTGTACGGAAAAACCTGCAAGAAACTGTGGCACAATGGGGGTGAGTTGCCAACTCGTGAGTAGAAAACATCACAGAGCAGATTTCGTATATATGACTCAATCCTAGGTCAAACGATCAATAATATATACATATCCTCAATATGATAAAGTCTGAAGCAAGAAAAGGTGGCAAGGGTAAACATCTATACTAAGTGTAATACCAAGTGCTCGTGTCAGTGCCTCAGGTAGTAAAATATCAAAAATATGAGGTATGATCAATGTAATCATCATGAAATCAGTGTCAACTATATCATGAAGTCTAAGTATGTGGATATCATCCAATTATGTAATCAATGTCTGTATGCATGTGGATCTCGTCCACGTGTCAACCAATGACATAGCAACATCATGCATGTAAAATTCATAAAAGCATATGCATGAAAGTATGAGAATATAAATCAACGGGTGTCCCAAATCTGGGTACGGGTCAAATATCACATTCGTCTCATTATTCATCTGGTATCTATTATCATCATATCTCATGAACCGGGGTACTGATCTAAGTCTAGTGCAAACTGATACCATCTATATATATATGTGCGTGTATGAAAACACACGCCTAAAGGCCCGCTATAAACTCATGTCGTATCTCATAATACGAACCAAAACATATCACCGATCTCATAGCACCATACCCAATCTCATCGATTCATCTCCAAATACCATATAAATCCTCATCATCCATGAGTAGGTATACGTATACACACATACACACACACACAGTCCCATACCTATGTGTGTGTGTATATACGTATCCCTATATATGCACAAGTATAACAAAGTAAGCATGTGTGTGCATGTGGGTGTAAACCCCATTCTAGGGTTCGCGACTAAGAAGCTAAACTAAGTTACTTCTAACTACCCTAAACTAAACCATGAACACAAAATCATATCTTGATAATTATCCACGTAACATAAAACACATATATAATTATATATATATAAGCTATACTATGAACTGCGGGGGTGCTATACACCATCCACCCGACTTCCCCCGTAGATATAATCTACTCACCTTGCTCTTCGCTTGTTGTTGCCGGCGTCACCACGCGCTTGCTTGTCATCTCGAAGTCCTCGCGGGGGCACCTACACATCATAACGTATCGTGCTGCATTAAAACCCAATTCAAACCAAAACAACACGCTAAAAGCCTATAGGTTAGAACCTATGGACTACGCCCTTCAAACCATCAAACAACACTCGGTATAGACGTACAAACGTCAAGTGATCGAAGTAAAACACAAATACTAAAATCCAGAATCCAAAAATACGGAAAATATAACTCCGAATCAAAACAGCAACTCATGAAAATGGTCCCGGATTTTATCCTAAGTCAAATTAGCCAATTTTTCATACAGGAGGGGTCTAATTTACTGGAGATGGAGCTACAGACGATGCACGAACCAAATCCAACCCACCCTGGCCGCAAATTGCGGCCAGATGGAATAAATCTACGGCCCAAAGGTGGAGGTGGGGTCTCTGGTCTTAGGTAAAGCTTTCTGGGTGCCTGCTTATCTCTTAGTGCTTGCTAAATAATTTTTCAGGTCTCCTAATATTAGCAGATTCAATTTTCTTATCACAATTTCCACAATTTCCGTATGTGCAGAATTTCAAAGTTCGTATTTGGGGTTTTAGTCTCAGGTTTAGTCCAATATATCATCACAACAGGGGTTGTATATCCTCTACTAATCTCAATTATGCTTTTGGAATCAATTCAAACCCTAATCCTTTTCTAGGAATTTCCAAAACTCACTAAACATCGCCTAATCACCTCTAAACATCCATGGAAGCTAAAGTAAACCAAATACTACACTAATGGTTTAGAAATTATCTGATTTGGCACTCATGAATCCCCTATCACACCAAAATGCAAACTTTCTTGGTCCAAAGTGTAGCTGGAGGGCTTGTGCACATTTTTTGTGAAAAGGAGATGGAGTTTTGAGGAGTTTTTCATGGTGGTTTGAAGAGGTGAAGAGGGGATGAAGGAGTGGGCAGTAGCCTTGAGAGGAGGGAGAGGGAAGAATGAAGGAAGAAATGAAGGGGAGAATGCCAAGACTTAGGTTTGACCCCTCACCTCTCTCTCTCTCTCTCATGCCCATTCCTCTCATTCTTTATTCATATTCCTTTTCTTTTCTTTTCTTTTCCTTTTCTTTTCTTCTCTTGAAATTTATAACCATGCATGATAAAAAGGAAGAAAGCATGAAATAAAAATATAACAAGTGCTAAAAATGACATGTGCATGTCATGTGGACAAAACGTGCTTAATGCGCGATTAGCGATATTTAATCTCGATTAGCACTAAATAGTGTATAATTAATCATAAAAACTTATAATTTGCATGAATCACATAAAACACCTTCATTTTTGTAATTTCTATAATTTTCCAAATTTTTCCCAAATTTATCAGTATTTAATTATACCGCCTTATTAAAATATTCAATATATTTATTATTTAATTATAAAAATTTCCAAAAATAGTATCTTTTTTTCCTGAAATGTTACACCTGCCGTAGCCCTCCGTCATTTCAGATAGGTAAAATTTAGTATTCGTGCTACGGTAGTTTGGCCTCCGTCAAGGCGTAGTGTACGGTGGCTAATTAATACTTATCTGTAGCTTGAGATACGATTGGATTAGGCTATTCGTACGGCGTAGTTTGGCCTCCGTCAAGGGTCGTGCGGGTGGGTCTAATTCAATCAAGAATTGAACGTGTTGAACTTGACTAGCGCCGTATGGGTAATTTGGCCTCCGTCAAGGTCATAGGACGCTAGGGATAAAAACTATTATCGGGAATTTCAAGTGTTGAAATTTGGAATGAGATTGCATACCTTCTATGAGATAGTTGGATACCGATACCCACTGCGAGTAAGTTACTCTTGGGAGAGTTTTACACATCACAATTAGCCGATCAAGTAGATGTTTAGAAAGGTGTTAACGGGGTTATGCCTCTGGGAAAATGAGGTTTATTTTAATTAGGTCCGTGCGAAAGCACGAGGAACCTCTCTCAAAGTACCAACACTGGCCTGTCTGAAAGATTGGCGAACTTGTAAGGTGTAATTAATCTCGGCTAATCTTACATTTTAGGGTTTGAAGGAAGATTTGATAAAAACAGTGGGAGCCATCCTGATTAGATAAGATAATAACCAATCTAATCTTGCAAGAGCATACGCTAAAGTGTTTTCTTCTCTCTCTCTCCAGGTAGCGACCACGTCAGGCCTTAATCAATATAATAATATGGATGTATTGACTGAACCCGCTTGTTATACTGTGCAGGGGAACGTTGGTTCCGTTCTTTCTTATAATTGTTATAAGACTGAGCAGGAAATAGGAAAATATCCAGATTTCCATGCCACCCAAACGAAGAATGAGCATGTTGATGCATCTTCTTCGGGCGTGTTAGTCACCCAGAACTGTTTCTCAGTACACTCTACGTCTTGGGTATTAGATACTGGATCGGGATCCTACATATGTAATATGTTACATGGGCTAAAGAAAGGTAGAGAACTGGGGGTAGGTGATCATTCCGTACTAGTAGGGAATGGTGCAAATGTTGCAGCCAAAACAGTTGGCGAATATAACCATGTATCACCAAATGACAATACATTGATTCTGAACGAATGCTATTACATATCGACCCTGATATGCAATCTTATATCAGTTTCATTATTAAGTAAAGAAGGATATAATTTTGTAGTACAGGATAATGTTATAAACGTTTTTCTGAATCATAAGTTGATTGGATCAGGCTCGTTAAATAATGGCATATACACTCTAAATCAAACCACAGTTCTTAACGTACAAAACACACACAAGAGCAAGAGTTCAGAAATGAACGAATCTTTCTTGTGGTATTATAGACTAGGTCATATCAATGCGACACGACTAGCTACATAAAGATGGATATTTGAATCCATTCGAATTATCATCTTATGTAACTTGTCAGTCATGTCTCAATGGAAAGATAACCAAAACTCCGTTTACTGGACACGGAGAAAGAGTAACAGAACTCTTTGGACTGATACATAGTGATGTATGTAGTCCCATGTTTACACATGCCAGGAATGGTTCCTCGTACTTCATTATATTTACTGACGATCTCTCAAGATACGGACATGTGTTCCTGTTGAAACATAAGTCTGAAGCTTTTGAGAAATTTAAAGAATATAAGCATGAAGTTGAGAACCAGACGGGTAAAAGTATTAAAATCCTTCAATCTGATTGAGAAGGAGAATACTTGAGCAATGAGTTCCTAGACTATCTAAAAGAGAATGGGATTCTCTCTCAGCTTACTCCTCCATATACACCACAGCACAACGATGTATCGGAACGGAGGAATCGCACCCTATTAGATATGGTGGCTCTATGATGAGCACCGCTGAGTTACCTATTTTCTTTTGGGGTATGCGCTTGAGACAGCCGTACACCATTTAATATGGTCCCTACCAAATCTGTGCCAACCACTCCATATGAGATATGGAACGGGAAGAAACCGTGTCTTAATTATATTAATATATGGGGTTGTCCGGTTTATATTAAAACGCAAAATCCGGACAAGCTTGAAGCAAGGTCAGTTCTGTGTAAGTTTGTTGGATATCCCAAAAATTCACGTAGGTATATCTTCTACCGTTCTGCGGAACAAAAGGTGTTTGTTTCTCGCAATGCCACCTTTTTAGAAAAGGAATTTATTGATAAAGAAATTAGTGGCGAGGAGGTAGAACTTGAAGTTCCAGCAGCTCAAACTACGACAGAAGATTTGGTAGAACCAGAGGATTCGATAGTTCCCAACGAAGCTCAGCCTCTCCACCAATCTAGTAGGGTTCCTCATCCACCTAAGAGATACTACAGTTTTCTCATTGATGGTGGGAGTGAGGATTGCATCGTGGAAGATGATGACCTAACTAGTTTCGAGCACTCCATCATGAGTGGGGACTCTGTGAAATGGCTGGATGCAATGCGATCTGATATGGAATCCATGTACACCAACAAAGTATGGACTTCGAAAGTTGCACCTGAAGGGGTAAAACCAATCGGGAGAAAGTGGATCTTTAAGAAGAAATTGGTGTAGTTGGAAAAGTTGAGACTTTCAAAGCTAGACTTGTTGCAAAAGGTTTTCATCAACGACCAGGTATGGATTATGATGAAACATTTTCTCCAGTGGCTATGCTTAAGTAGATCCGGATCCTACTTGCCATCGCTGCATTCCATGAGTACGAAATCTAGTAGATGGATGTTAAGACCGCCTTTATAAATGGTGATTTAGAAGAGTGCGTGTACATGACTCAGCCAGAGGGTTTTGTGGACAGTGGGAGCAGTGGGAAGGTATGCAAGCTACTTAAATCCATCTACGGGATAAAGCAGGCATCGTGGAGTTGGAACATTTGTTTTGATGTGGTAGTCAAAGAGTTTGACTTCATCAAAAATGTATATGAATCTTGTATATACAAGAAGGTGGCAGAGAGTAAGGTTGTCTTCCTCGTATTGTACGTAGATGACATACTCTTGATAGGAAATGATGTTCCTATACTGCACTCGGTCAAGCTCTTCTTGTCACAAAGATTCTCAATCAAAGATCTAGGTGATGCCTCCTACATCTTGGGAATTCAGATCTATAGAGATAGATCTAAACGGATACTGGGATTGTCCCAATCCAGGTACATTGACACCATACTAAAGAGGTTTAGTATGGAAGAATCCAAGCGTTGGAATTTACCACGATCACGGGAATCACTCTCTCCAAAGAGATACCTCCCAAGACTGATTTGGAAAGAGCTAATATGCAAGGGATACCCTATCCTTCGGCAGTATGCTCTATCATGTACGTGATGTTATGTACCAGACACGATGTTGCATACTCACTAAGTGTAGTGAGTAGGTATCAAGCAGATTCAGGACAGAGTCATTGGACAGCTGTGAAGAATATTCTCAAGTACTTGAGAAGGACTAAAGAGATGTTCTTAGTGTATAGTTACCGTGAACTCTAAGTGGAATTATTTACCGATTCGAGCTTCCAAAGTGATAAGGATGACTCTTAGTTGGTATCAGGATTTGTCTTTACCCTCAATGGGGTGTAGTTTGTTGGAAGAGTTCCAAACAGGAAACCGTGGCAGACTCGGCGATGGAGGCTAAATACATTGCTGCCAACGATGCTGCCAAAGAGGCTGTCTGGATGAAGAAGTCATAACTGAACTTGGTATGGTTCCTTCCATTGAGTATCCAATACCATTGTATTGCGATAACAATGGAGCGGTGGCATTGGCCAAGGAACCCAGGTCCCATCAGCGATCTAGGCATATTCTGAGACGGTATCACCTGTTCCGGGAGATAGTTGATCGCTGGGAGATTGAGGTCAGGAGAGTTGACACGAAGGACAACACAGCGGATCAACTCACAAAGGCCATACCCTAAATACAATTTGAGAGACTCTTCGGGATGTTGGGTATGAGATACTACAACAACTGGCCTTAGTGCAAGTGGAAGATTGTTAGTTATATGTATGCCCTAGAAGCCATTATTGTACATATGAAGTATATTATAGTGGATGCATGGATATATATATATAGAGAGGACTTTCTTGCTCGACATGATAGTATGCTATCTGGTTACCCTTTGTCTTAACATGTTGACTTGTATAAGTGATGTTGTCTTGCTCTCACATGTTGATAAAGCCCTTAGGTTGTGTACTTGACTACCAAAACAATGATGGAGATCATACTAGTGGGGCCAAGGGTAGTCCACAAGTACACCCTATATTGTTCCTAGTCGAGGGTGTATCGAGACAGGGCATCGATATTCCAGAGTAGACTAGCGTATATGCATCTTGACCCATATGATGGGCGATGGATGATCCCACATCCATTGGTGTTTGAAATCAAAGATGGTATAGGGTGCTCAGTGGAGACTGGGTACACTGAACGAACACCCCGAGAACTCCTAGTTGGTATTATACCTATCGTCAGATAGCAGTTCTCTAGTGACACTGGTACAGGTTAGTCTGTAGACCCGAGATCGTCATAGAGTCTTGTGTGATTCCCACTGTGCTTTGATTTCCACCTTACCACGTTCAAGAGAATGTGCAAAACGGTGTCTTTTGGCTACAGCCCCGAATCACATGGAGGCAATGAGCGATACGAAGGGATTCGTCTCTCCCGGTATCATGGGTTGATGTTGCGCTGTGCTCGATTGGACATAACACGAAGTCTCTAGGCAGGGCTGATACGGAGATTTACTGATAAGTGTTATCAGTAGTTTCTCGACCCGTTATGAGCCTTACATCGGCACGACTTATCGGTTACTGGGGTGTATCGTTTACCACCCCTAGACTAGATATGCGACATCTCAGAAGAAGAGACCGGACTGTACGGTAGTGTTACTGACAGGCTTTACAGGAGTTAGAGCGGGCTTTCTTGTTGATCTTTTGATCGCTCAATACCCGGGTAGCCGATACGTCCAGCTTGTACCGCTGACGGCTTATGGGTGCATGATATGATCATCACCTACTGCCGGCGTATTGATGAGTCTTTAAAGTCCTACACAGAGGTTTTACTGCCTCAGGCAAAACGAAGTAGGAGCACATATATGATATGTGCGGGACCGAGATTAATACGAGTATGTGATACCGTATTCTATTTTCGCGATTTATGTTATCGGTCTGTTATATGAGATATAGCCAGGTTATCGAATCAAATGTTGATTCGATAAGTCGATACTGTATCGGTCGGTTATATGTGATATAGCCGGGTTATCGAATCAAGTGTTGATTCGATAAATTGATACAAATAATATTAGTCAGTCATATGAGATATAGCTGGATTATTAAATCAAGTGTTGATTTAATGATTTAATGTATAATTATATATTTGATATATTAATTTACATTAACTAATATTAGCTCACTTAAGCATTTCTTTTCTCACATGTGCACTTTGTTAGTGTACATGGATTCCATCTCAGATCGCATAGCATCCAGCCATTTCACAGAGTCCCCACTTATGATGGCCTGCTCGAAACTAGTTGGGTCATCATCTTCCATGATGCAATCCCCACTCCCACCGTCTATGAGAAAACCGTAGTATCTCTCAGGTGGGTGAGGAACCCTACTAGATCTGCGGAGTGGCTGAGGTTTATTGGGGACTATTGAATCCTCCGGTTATACCAAATCGTCAGTTATAGTTTGTGTTGCTGGAACTTCTTCCAGCTCTACCTCATTACTACTAGTTTCTTTCGCAAGAAATTTCTTTTCTAAAAAGGTGGTATGTTAAGCAACAAACGCTTTTTGTTCCTCGGTGTGGTAAAAGATATGCCCTCGTGAATGTTTGGGATATCCTACAAATTTCCACAGAACTGACCTTGCCTCGAGCTTGTCCGGATTTTGCTTTTTGACATAAGCCGGACAACCCCATATCTTAATGTAATTAAGACATGGTCTCTTCCCTTTCCATATCTCATATAGAGTGGTAGGTACTGATTTGGTTAGAACCTTATTCAATAGGTATGCAGCTGTCTCAAGTGCATAACCCCAAAAGTAAATCGATAACTCAGCATTACTCATCATAGAGCGCACTATATCTAAAGGGTGCGATTCCTCCACTCCGATACTCCGTTGTGCTGTGGTTTATACGAAGGAGTAAGCTGAGAGAGAATCCTATTCTCTTTTAAATAGTCTCCGGACTTCGTGCTCAAGTATTCTCCTCAGTGATCAAATCGAAGGATCTTAATACTTTTACCCATCTGGTTCTCTACTTCGCTCTTATATTCCTTAAATTTCTCAAAAGCTTCAGATTTGTGTTTCAATAAGAACACATGTCCGAATCTTTAGAGATCATCGTTGAATGTAATAAAGTACGAGGTACCATTCCTGGCATGTGTAGACATAGGACCGCATAAATCACTATGTATCAGTCCCAAGATTTCAGTAGCTCTTTCTCTGTGTCCTGTAAACGGAGTTTTGGTCATCTTGTCTTTGATACATGACTCACAAGTTTTATAAGATGTAAATTCAAACTGATTCAAATATGCATCTTTATGTAACTTAGCTAGTCTTGTTTCATTGATATGACCTAGCCTACAATGCCATAAGAAGGATTTGTTCATTTTTGAACTTTTCCTCTTGTGTGTGTTCTGTACGTTTAGAACTGTAGTTTGATTTAGAACGTATATACCATTACTTAACGTACCAAACCCAATCAACACTTGATTTAGAAAAATGTTCATAATATTATCCTCCAATACAAAGTTATATCCTTCTTAATACAAAAAACAAACTGATATAATATTGCACATTATATTTGGTATGTAATAACAGTTTTTCAGAATCACTGTATTACCATTTGGTAATACTAGGTGATATTCGTCAACTGCTTTGGCTGCAACAATTACACCATTCCCTACTTTTAGAGACATATCACCCTTTCCCAGTTCTCTACCTTTTCTTAGCCCATGTAACAAATTACAGACATGGAAACATGATCCGGTAACCAATAATCAGGATGTAGAAATAACTAAAAACCAGTTCTCATTAACGAACAAACCTGAAGAAGATGCATCAGCATGCCCCGCCCCCGTTTTATCGCTGCATCCAACGGCGCCTGTCAGCTCCCGCCAAAATAACTCCTCATGACCAGCGGTCCCGATCGCTCCATGTGTCGGTCCTGCGCTGGACTGCATCCAATCGGGTGCTATGGGCCCGCGTACTTCGCACCAGCCAGCCACCCTTTGACATGTGGACCATTGCTTCAACTACATAGTGCACGAACCGACACACCCTCTTCAAGGTCCGGAGACCTCGCCCCTGTTCGCTAGCAGGAAAAAAAAATGACCAGCGGACCGAGGGCTCTCCCCAACGAAACCATAGAAGGGATCTCGCCTCAGGGGGCCCGGCAGTCCACTTCTGACCCGACCACTAGCTGGTCAGGACAAGAGTGGCGGGCTAATGATAATGATCGGTATCGACGACCTCCATGATCTGGACACGTGGCAGATGACGTGTCCCAAGGGTCAGAAGAAAGGGCCCACAGGGGCCGTCCAGGCCACCCCTGTACCTGACCCGCAAGCACAAGCGGGCTCTCCTCAGAGCCCCCCGAAAAATGGCTTCCTCAGCCTCTCAGCTTGCCCCGAGCTGCCACAGGATCAAGACTCCTTGGCCCTTTCGCTCGTCCCCGAGCTCCCCAGCCGAAGCCCTCTCCCTCAGTCCCTCCGACCGACCAATTCCACCACTCACAGGCGTAACCACCGCTCCGCAAATCTCGCCATGCACAGATTCTCCGCCGGCAACATCCCACGTTCCACGTCTTCACGATCCCCATTAACGGGCGATCCGCTCTTTACGCGGGCGTGACGTCGGGAGCGTAACTGCCGGCGAGATTCTCGCGCCTGCTGCTGCATGCCACCACCACTATATAAACCCCCATCACAGAGGGGTCAAGTAAGCCATTTTTTATACACTTACGCCGTTACTCTGCTTGGATCTCATCGCTAACTTGAGCGTCGAAGGGTCTTCGGTGGTACCAAACCACCCCGGGACTTCATTGCAGGTACTCGGCGGCAGCTTCCACACCTCACCTCTTCCCTCAGAAACCTATTGAGACCCACACGCAACGAAGGATAATCGGTCAAGTTCTCTTCGAGATCAACGGAAAACAACGTCTGACGGAAGCCCGAAAAGGAGCTCCATCAAGACTAGAGGCTTCGGTCAGCCCTTACACGCTACTTTCAAAATCATGTTGCTCTTGTCATCATGATCTTGTAACTACTCAAATGATCGATATTTCTATTCATAACTAACTTGTGATATAAATTTCAATTGACTAAACAATTTTTTTTTACTACAAAGAGATGGAAAAATAGACGGAAAGCAGATATTTTAAATATTTTTTTATCAAAAATTCTATTAATTCATTTTTCTCCAAATTGTTATCCAAATCTACTTTTTATTTTTCTCTTATTTTTAATCAAACATATTTTTTATATAAAAATTCTTTGGAAAGTAATTTTAGTATTTTCTTTTTTCTTTCTTTCTATTCTTATTTTATATTACCGTATTTCTGCCAAGCAGCCGATTTTTAGTATTTTCACTGACAACGGAGTATATGTTATTACTGCAAAGTACATTACGGTTATATCTCCTTCCTTTATTTTTTTTTATTTTTATCTATTTATTTATTGTATACCTTTTGTTTTGTTCTGTTTTTTTGGATGTGCTTATTTAATGTATATCAAGTCTTGTCCATGTTACTCCATAATTTGAAGCACATGAAATCCTTCACTTTAAAATTAGTCCATAATTTTGGGGGCATTACTTGGGAATGTAAATTATTTAGCAATATATATTAAAAATATTGAATTACAATAAATGTTCCAAATAACTGCATTGTAACAAAAGGAAAAATTAATGCATCTGTTGTGGTGATCACTTTTATACCATTTATCAAACTATTCTGAATTTACACCAAAAGTACAACTCCTACAATCTTGAGGGATTTGACCCCATTTCTCGACGGGTTGATAAATTAGCATAATCACTTTTAACACATCGGTCATCACAATTTGTGCTAATTTATTCACTCAATTTACATCCTCAAGTTCGTACTACACTTCTTTCTATCTTCCGCCATTCTTCTCCAAATATACCGAGACCATATTCCACCCTTCTTCCTATACGGTCTCGTGTGTTTCTCAACTTCTTTCTCTACACTCCATTCTTCCGCCAACCCTACCATTATAACGATAAAATTTTTGAATGGTTGGTGCTAACTTTTGGCCTGTGTAAGGCCTTGTATAGTTTGATTTTTCTCCTCACTAACTCTGAACTTTAACACTTAAAACAATGGAAACACTGTCTCACTTAAATTTGGGAGAGGGGGCTTTTTGTATATATATTTTGTTTTTTTTAACAATAAAATATATATATATATATATATATATATATATATAAACAGGGGAGTGCCGACATTTTCGACCCTCTTGGTGTAGCCTGACAGTGAGGACACTGTCAAGCTTAAGTTTGTGGGTATGCTCGGTAAGCCTTCTTCCTTCGTATTCATGTGTATATTTTTGCATTTGCATACTTATTTTAAAACCCATAAAAAATTGAAAATTTTCAAAAATTATAAAAATTGAAAAGTTCAATTTTATCCATATTTGACTTAAGTTTGACATGACGGTTGACTAGCTAAGAAAAACTAGATCCTCGACTTAGTAAATTAAAAATCCTAAAAAATAACCTTTCTTAAAATTTAACGGTAGAAAATATATGTCTTTGTAGTTTACTTAGAAATAGGCAAATTTTGAGTTCACTTCTTGGGCTAAGTCAAGATAAAGGAAGAGTATAGATATTTTTATTAAAGTATAAGTATGAAAAATAATTCTTAAGCTTAAGTCTAAATTCTGAAAATATATACCCTACAAATTGCACAAACACGAACCTTGAAACTTGGAATAGTAGAAGAGGCCTTGAAATGCTCTTGTCTAAAGTCCTTAGTACGGAAAAAAATAAAATAAAAATACAAGTGTGAATAAAGAGCTAATAAAAAAATGAACACTGTTTTTTGTAATTACTTAAGGCTGCATTAATAGAAAAAATATTTAGCGAGGGTGCTTCATCACCTAGTGCCTTAGACCAACTGGTTTGGGAGTCACTGCTAAAAGCCTTTGGAATTAAAAGACTAGGAATTACGCTTTAATATGCAAACATATTTTGTAATCGGTCGTTGGTACCTCAAGAAGTATTAACGGTCGCATGAAGAATGTGTGAGCAATTTCATCTAAATGTTCACCAATTGAAAAGTACTTTGGACGATGGACAAGAGTATAATAGCTTGATTTGAATTTTCGAGTGTAGGGGTGATATATACACACACGTAGGGGTATGTGATTGGAGTTTAGATAAGAGATAAGAATGAAAAATAGTACTTATATCTTTAATAGAGATGATAAAAATTTCTAAGTTGAGATGGAACCTTCGAAGGAAAACTTAAGAGATGTCAAAAGCTAAGTAAATTCACAAGAATATATATAATATTAAGTTAAATAATAAGGAAGCATGAAAAATATGGTTGGATAATTTTTGAGTCGAAGATAATAGAATTCCTTGTTGGAAAATCTAATTGGAGAATAAAAGTTAATAGGCCGAATTGATAGAATTTTGTGAGTAGTATCCGCTGAAAACCCTCAGGAGACAATACTCCTCCTACTAGGGACACCTAGAGGTTTAACGGCTTGTTGCACGAGCTCAGTGCAATCGCGTTTCCCTACGAAAATGAGGCTAGGTCATTTTCAAGAATAAAACTAGTTTTGCTCGAGGACGAGCAAAAGATAAGTTTGGGGGTATTTGTTCATATCATAATTTTGCATTATTATATTCCCCATTCTTATTAATTTTACAGATAAACGGGTGCTTTTGATCCATGTCTGCTACATAGTTGCAGGTTACAGGTTATCGGAACAAAACAGGGAAATTGATGAAAAGACGATACAAAAGTGAGACTACGACCATCAAATGGAAGAATCTTGAGCAAGCCTACAGTTTGGAGAATAAACGAAGGTCAACAAACAAGTTCACAAGTACAAAGGCAGTGCAAAGTTCAAGACTTCGACACGAAGCAAACGGTAAAGTCCACGACATTATTCACTGTGGAAATCTGGAAGAAAACTAGAAGACAATCTGAGAAACCAAGTGAAGAAACAAGTATCCAAATGCAACCAGAAGAAGCCCAAGAAAACTCAGCCAACAAGACCCCTATATGGCCGCGGATCCGCGGCCAAACAGGGATTTTGGCCGCGGTTACACGGCCGTGCGTTGCGCGTGTTGGCGTGTGTCGCGCGTGTCGGTGCGTCGGTGCATTACTTAGGTTTTTTTTAGGGTATGTTTGTAAATGCAGATGTGAGTCGATTGTAACCCTAGGGTTTATATGCTCTATAAATAGAAATCCTAAATCTCTTTTGGAGGTATGCCTCTTTTTATTTCATCCATTCATAATTTTCATTCGATGTAAATGTTTGGAGAGAGCCATCAAATAAAGTAAGATTTTTATTATCTGCCCTAGTTCTTAATTTTATTTCTGCCTTAGTAAAATTTTTATTATCTGCCCTAGTTAATTATTTTAGAACATATTTATCAATTCCCTAATGAATGAGTAGTTCCTCACTTGTTAGGGTTAGGAATAGGGAAGGTCTGAGAGATGAAAATCTCTCACCCCTTTCTTGCCCATCACATAATAATTCATAGGACTCCATGCATACATACACACACCGCTCCCTACGTCACCCTACCCCACGAGGTAGCGGTGATACCGTAGTTTAAAAGACCGGTTGTATATGTTTTACATGGAGGTTAGGGTAAGAATTGAGAAAGGAAGGACAAGAACCTAGAGGAAGAAACATCGTTTCTCCCCGATGGTACAAATCCACTTGATTAATTATTACCATATAACCTCATAGATCTAAATTAGGGCATCGAAAGCGGTGGGAAATCATAAATTTCCAAACATAACCTAAACCTAACCCTAGAAAGATTCTAATCCTAGTCTAGATCAACTTTAGTTTTTAGTGATAATCAATCTAACACCGTTTGGAATTAACTCGTTAGAACAAATTGAGAATACACAAAATCCCTGTGGACCGACCCATACTCACCGGCTAGCTACTAAGCGACGCCGTTCTTGATTGCGGTAATTAAATATTTTGATCACAACATCTCATCATTTAAATTAAGAACCTCCGACGATCAAGTTAGACGGGCTAAATAGGCAGAGTGGTGGCCTATTGGGGGTAAAATTGCCTTCCCTGAGTCGTCTGAGAGAGGGGTTTATATAGCGGCAGTCTTGGGCTGGCGGGCGCGAGATTCATGCCGGCCGTTACGCCTCTGGCGTTATGCCCGCGTGAAAGGCAGGATTCCCTGCTAATGATGAGATACACTCGTTAATAGGGGAATGTGATGGCGCGGAGCGCGGGATCGTGGATAGCGGGTATCTCTCGTCTAGCGCGATTTGCGGAGCCGTGGCAGAGACGCCTGCGATCAGTGTCGTGGACCGGTCGGTGAGACCGAGGAAGCGAAGCTCGGCGGGCGGCTCAGGAACGAGCGGGAGGCCGAGCGAGCTTGGTTCGGTGATAGCTCGGAGGCAAGCTAGGGGGCTGAGGGAACTCAGCGTGTGGGAAGATTCGGAGGCGAGTCGACGGTTGCTTGTAAGACGAGCATTGGAGTGTTATGGAAGGCCACAGAAGGTCGGGAATATCCTCGGGTCGAGGGCCTGGGGCATGCTTCCAATGTACCGTTCTTGATCCTTTCTCGTAGGCTCTGGGACACGTCACTTGCCACGTGTCATGATCTGGGGAAACCCCGGTATTGAGTATCATCATTAGCCCCCCACTCTCGTCTCGACCCATTAATAGATCGTGTCGAGAGTGTTCTGACCGATCACCCGGGGTAAGCCCTTATTTGAAGATGTCGTCGGTGCGTATTCCCAGGCAGTTGATTGTATTCTCTTGGTGATGTCAGCAGATCAGGGAAGAGATCTCGCATTAAAGAGGATACACTGATTCGGGTGTACGTTCATTGGAGCGCCGGGTCACGTGTCCGACGCTGGCTGGCTGACGTGACGGACCGCTGTTGTTCTCGCGCCTGATGCTGTAGGGTTCCGTAGCGTGGCAGCAAGGTTTCAGGAGGTATCGTCTATGCCGTTTTCAAAAATTTGTCGTTCTAAACAACCCTAACCCTAGAATCTTAACTAGAGATTTAAACAAAACAAAATGCAAACAACTTTGCATACAAATTGAATGAGGAATACAACGTTTGTAGACCGGTCCTTCACTTCAAAAGCTCCGTGTAGTAGTCACTTCGCTCCGTGTAGTAAACTCCCAGACTCAAGTAAGGGTTCACATGAAGAAATAAACAAGCTTGCTCGAAATCTTCGAGGCCGAAGATGATCTACGTCGAGAAGACTCAAGCTCATGCTACCTCTTCACTAATGGTAGATTAGTGAAGCAAACACCCTAAACTAAAAGGCCAATAGTAGAGAATGATGAAGTACGAAGTAGGCTCACTTTAGATTTTATTTTCCCACAATATTTTCTCACTTAGAAAAAGCTAGCAAGCTTTTTCTCAAATGAAGAAGAAGATGAAGTGAAAAAAAAAATGAAACTCATGAGTTGAGAATAGAAACCATGGATGAGTTAGTGTCATACACTAATTCATGTAAAGTTTTAACCATGGTAAGGATAATGGTTAAGTCAATAAATATCTTTAGCAAAACAAAAATAGTGGACTTAGTCAATGGTTATCCACAAGCTTTCTCAAAGCTTATACTAGGACAAATTGCACCATTTTAGAATTACTTTGATAAATAAAAATCCTAGGATTATCCTAACTATAGTGTAAGTCTCATACACCTATGAAACATGTATCATCTAGCATGACACTATATAATATACATTAATATATATCACATATATACTAATTGTGTACAAGTGAGAAAAAGAAATGTTTAGTGAGAAAATATTAGTTAATGTAAGTTAATATATCAAATATATAATTATACATTAAATTATCAAATCAACACTTGATTTAATAATCCGGATATATCACATACAACCGACTAATATCATATGAATCAATTTATCGAATCAACGCTTGATCCGATAACCCGGCTATATCACATATAACCGAACGATATCACATATTGCGAGAATAGAATACGGTATCACATACTTGCATTAATCTCGGTCCCGCACATATCACATATGTGCTCCTACTTCGTTTTGCATGAACCGGGAAATCTCTGTGTAGGACTCTAAAGAATCGTCAATACGCCAGCAGTAAGTGATGATCATATCAAACACCCACAAGCCGCAAGCGGTCTGCTAAACGTAACGGCCACCCGGGTATTGAGCGATCAGAAGATCAACAAGCAAGTCTGCTCACACTCCTGCGAATCCAATCATTAATACTACCGTACATTCCGGTCTCTTCATTAAATATGTTGCATATCAACAGCCTGGGGGTGGTATAACGTCAGACCCCAATATCCTGATAAGTCATGCCGATGTAAGGTCCATAACGGTTTGAGAAACTACTGATAACACTTACCAGTAGATCTCAGCAACCCTGGTCATGGATTTCCTGTTATGGCCAATCAAGCATAGCGCAACATCAACTCCCAATACCGGGAGAGACGAATCCACTCCTATCACTCATTGCCTCCATGTGACACTGGACTGTACCCAAAAACCATATTTTTGCACGATCTCTTAACCGTGGTATGGTGGAAATCAAAGCATATTGGGAATCACACAAGACTCTTTAATGATCTCGGGTCAACAGACTAACATGTACCAGTTTCACCAGAGAACTTCTATCTGACGATAGGTATAATACCATCTAGGAGTTCTCGGCGAGTCCATCCAGTGTACCCAGTCTCCACTGAGCACCCGTATACCTTCTCTGATGTCAAACACTAATGGATATGGGATCATCCATCGCCCATCATATGGGTCAAGAAGCGCATACGCTAGTCTACTCTGAAGTATCGATGCCCTGTCTCGATACTCCCACAACTAGGAAAATTTGAAGGATGTACTTACCGACTACTATTGCCCCACTAGTATGATCTGTATCATAATCCTGGTAGTCAAGTACTCATCCTAAGGGATTTATCAACATATAATAGAGAGACAATAAGTGCACATGTTAAGATAAAGTGCAACCAGATAGCATACTATCATGTCGAGCAAGAAATTCCTCCTTATATATGTCCAAACATCCACTACAATATACATCACTTGTATAGTAATGGCCTCTAGGGCATACATATAACTAACAATCTCCCACTTACACTAAGGTCATTTGTTGCAGTATCTCATACTCAACGTCCTATAGAAGTCTCTCTAGGGAAAGGCCTTTGTGAGTGGATCCGCTATGTTTATCTTTTGCGTCAACTCTCCTTACCTCGATCCCTAGGAGATCAACCATCTCCATGATCAGGTGATACTTGCCTCAGAATATGTCCGGATCGCTGATGGGACCGGTGTTCTTAGGCCAAAATTACAACTCCATTGTTGTCACAATAACAGTTATTGGATGATCAATGGTAGGAACCATGTTCATCTCATGAACAAAAAATTTCCAGACAGCAACTTTGGCAGCATCGTTGGTAGCGATGTATTCAGCCTTTATCGTCTAGTATATCACGGTATCTACCTTGGAACTCTTCCAACATACCATCCCTGCACTGAAGGTAAAGACAATGCTTGTGACTGACTTTCAGTCGACCTTATCACTCTGGAAGCTCGAACCAAGAACATTCATTTAGTGCTTCTCAAGTACTTAAGAATGTCCTCTACAGCTTTCCAGCGATTCTCCCAAGATCCGATTGATTCCTGATCACTACACCTAGTCAGTCATCTATATCTGGTCTGGTACATAACATCGCATATAAGATAGAGCCTACTGCCGAAGCATAGGGTATCCCTTGCACACGAGCTCTCTCCAAATCAGTCTTGGAAGACAGCTTTTTGGAGAGAGTGATTCCTAAGGTAGTGGGCGAACCACCACGCTTAGAATCCTCCATACTAAACCCTTTTAGTATGGTGTTAATGTACCTGAATTTGGGACTCTCCCAACATCCACTTAGATCTATCACCTTAGATCATAATCCACAAGTTGTAGTATGTATCATCCAGATCATCCATGGAGAAACCTCGTGATAAGAGGAGCTTGATCGAGTGTAGCATAGAAAACCATTTCCTATCAAGAGTATGTCATCTGCGTACAATACGTAGATGACGACCTTACTATCTACAACCTTCTTATATATACAAGATTCATCTACCTTTTTTATGAAGGCAAACTCTTTGATTGCCACATCAAAACAGTTGTTCCAACTCCGCGATGCGCGCATTGATCCTGATAGACTTAAGCATAGTTTTGAAAGTCTCAACTTTTCTATCTACACCAAGAATCTTCTCAAGATCCATTTTCTCTCAATGGGTTTTACCCCTTCTGGTGCAACATGAAAAGTCATACTTTGTTGGTGTACATGGATTCCATCTTTGA
The DNA here is from genome assembly GCA_030015575.1 of Agapanthus africanus. NCBI lineage: Eukaryota > Viridiplantae > Streptophyta > Magnoliopsida > Asparagales > Amaryllidaceae > Agapanthus > Agapanthus africanus. The sequence goes on from JASDDO010000019.1 coordinate 786,316,027, forward strand.
TCGCTTAGCATACAGCCTTTTCATAGAGTCGCCACTCGTGATGGCCTGCCTGAACTTAGTTGGGCCATCATCTACCATGATAAAATCCTCGCTTCCACTGTCACCAAGAAGACCGTAGTATCTCTTAAGTGGATGAGGAACCCTACCAGATTAGCAGAGAGGCTGAGGCTCGTTGGTGACTATTGAATCCTTTTGTTTCACCAAATCATCAGGTGTTGGTTTGTCTAGCTGGAACTCCTTCCAGTTCTACCTCATGACCACTAATTTCTTCACGAGAAATTCCTTTTCTAAAAAGGTGGCATGCTGAGAAACAAAACACCTTTTGCTTCTCAGTGTGGTAGAGGATATTCCCTCGAAAATGTTTGGGATATCCAACAAACTTACAGAACTGACCCTGCCTCGAGCTTGTCCGGATTTTGCTTTTCAACATAGGCCGGACAACCCCATATCTTAACTCGTGATAAGACATGGTCTCTTCCTATTCCATATCTCATATGGAGTGGTATGCACTGATTTGGATGGAACCCCATTCAATAGGTATGCATCTTCTCAAGTGCATAACATCAAAAGGAAACATGTAACTCAGCAGTACTCATCATAGAGCGCACCATATCTAATAGGGTGCGATACCTCCGCCCCGATACACCAATGTGCTGTGGTGTATACGAAGGAGTATGCTGAGAGAGAATCCCATTCTCCTTTTAGAAACTCCAGGAACTCCATGTGCAAGTATTCTCCTCTAGATCACATCGAAGGACTTAATACTTCTACCCGTCTGGTTCTTAACTTCAACTTATATTCATTGAATTTCTCAAAAGTTTCAGACTCGTGTTTCAACACGAACACATGTCCGAATCTTGAAAGATCGTCGATGAATGTAATGAAGTATAAAGAACCAACCTTGGCATTTGTAGACATAGGACTGTATACATCATCATGTATCTGTCCCATTAGTTCAGTAACTCTTTCTCTGTTTCCAGTAAACGGAGTATTGGTCATTTTACCTTTGAGACATGACTGGCAAGTATCATAAGATGAAAATTTGAACAGATTCTCATATTCATCCTTATGTAACTTAGCTTGTCATGTCGTATTGATATGACCTAGTCTACAATGCCACAAGAAGGATTCGTTCATTTCTGAACTACTCCTCTTATTTGTGTTCTAGATACTTTGAACTATGGTTTGATTTAGAACGTATATGCTATTATATAACGTGCCTGATTCAATCAACTTTTGATTCAGGAAAATGTTCACAACATTATCCTCCAATACAGAATTATATCCTTCTTTAACTCATTAAAGAAACCGATGTAATGTTGTATATCAGGTTTGGTATGTAAAAACATTCGTTCAGAATCAATGTATTAATACAAGGTGATATTTGCTAACTGACTTGGCTGCAATAATTGCACCATTCTCTAACACATAGAGACATATCACCCATTCCCAGTTCTCTACCTTTCTGTAGCCTATGTAACATATTACATATACGGGATCCTGATCCGGTATCACATACCCAGAACGTAGAGGTAACTGAGAAACAGTTCTTGGTAACGAAAACACCCGATGAATATGCATCAACATGTTTATTCCTCGAATGGGTCGCGTGTAAATCTGGACATTCCCCTATTTCCTGTTTGGACTTATAACAGTTATAAGATAGAGCGGAACCAACGTTCCCCAGCTCAGTATAATAAGCAGGTTCGGTGAATGCATCCATATTATTATCTTGATTAAGGCGTGACATGGTCGCTACCAGGAGAGAGAGAGAGAGAAGAAAACACTCTGCGTGCGCTCTTGCAAGATTAGATTGGTTATTATTTTATCTAATCAGGATGGCTCCTACTCTTTTTATCAAATCTTCCTTCAAACCCTAAAAGGTATGACTAGCCGATATTAATTACACCCTACAAGTTTGCCAATCTTTCTGCCAGGCCAGTGTCGGTACTTTGAGGGAGGTTCCCCGTGCTTTCGCACGGACTTAATTAAAATAAACCTTGTTTTCCCAGGGGCGTAACCCCGTTAACACCTTTCTAGACACCTACTTGATCGGCTAATTGTAATGTGTAAAACTCTACCAGGAGTAACTCTTACTCGCAGTGGGTATCGGGATCCAACATCTTATAGAAGGTATGCAATCTCATTGCGAATTTCAACACTCAAAATTCCCGATAATAGTTTTTACCCCTAGCGTCCTATGACCTTGACAGAGGCCAAACCACTCATAGTGTGCTAGTCAAGTTAAACCCATTCATTTCTTGATTAAATTAGACCCACCCGCACGGCCCTGACGAAGACCAAACTACGCCGTACGAATACCCTAATCCAATCGCATCTCATGCTGCAAATAAGCACTAGTTGGCTACCGCACACCACGCCTTGACAGAGGCCAAACTACCGTAGCACGAATATTAAGTAGTACTTATCTGAAACGACGGAGGGCTATGACAGGTTTTTAAGAAAACCCTTTGCGTAATGAACTTGATATCGTTGTAGAATCGAGTGAATTTTAAAAAAAAATGAGTGTTTTTGAGGCTTTTACTAGTTCCGCTAAAGAGGTCACTCCCGGTGAAGGGATCTCAGCTCTTTCCTTATCGAATAAGGTGCAGGATATTTCACAAATACCACTATACAAAGCAAAAACTATAGAAGCAATCAAAAAACAAACCGAGTGGGCTGTAGCATCTGCCAGTTTCGCTAAAGAGGCCACTCCCGGTGAAGAGATCTCGGCTCTTTCCTTATCAAATAAGGTGCTTGATATTTTACAAGGAATACCGCTATGCAAAGCAAGAACTAGAGCTACCAGTTTTTAAAACAAGTTTCTACAACATCTTTAGGTTTCTTTTATTTCATTAATCTCATTAATAAAGTCCCATCAAATTATGTTTCCTAAGCATCACAGAAGAAACGAAAGCATCAATATTTACTATATATCATCATATATATAATATAAGCATTCTTCTCAACATATCAAGTGATCACATCACAGAATATCAGTAGCAAAAGAACACATATGAAATATTGGATATACTAGATATTCCGTGTTTTAATTAAGCCAATAAAAAACGCGGATTTCACGGTCGCGATGAATAGCCAAACCCACATCCCTAGACCCATACGATAGCGGAAAGCAACCCTACCAATTCTAGAGTTAGGAGACCCGGTCTCGACTCCTCGAGATGGTCTCCCACTGGACCCTAGAACCCGGTTACTTGTGCTCTCCTCCTTAGGTCTATCCTAATGCGGAAAAGTAAATAATATACATCAATGGTGACATCATCCTCAACCCGGAAGTGTCTCAATAAAAGAATATTACATACAAGTTTTTACATGAATGAAAATGAAAAACTCTCATCTCACATAAAAAACCCCACCTATTCAGAACATGATGATCCAATATAATATATCACAACAGCAAATAACATTACATGTCATCAACATAAGTAAATATGCGTATCCCAATTGTCGTTGATGTATAGCAATGAAACCGGTGATACACCACATATTACACTTACGGTCGCAGAAAAGAAAGTGAAAAACTACAACAATTGGAATCTGCAACCATCTTAGACATCATAAACCCAATGTATCACATACTTTGGATTTCATGCCCAACCAAATGAATTCCTTAGATATCACATGCCTGACAATTATAAACCCCATATTTTAGTCTCGATATTGAAAACACTTTCCAATAACCTGTCAGGTAATTCAACAAGATTCCCCATAACCTGATCGAATGCTCGTCAGAAACTTTACTAGACAACCGCACCCCCGATGTTGTCGACGAAGTGCAATAAGGCGGAACACCGCGGCCGTGAGCACCCGAACGGATGCTTTTGGCGACGAGGTTCTCCTACAATCACTTGGTCGGTGCTATGGGGCATGGCTATCTAGTAAGGTTACCCGGCGAGTATCCGTGTACACAACGTAATTGCGACGGAATTTTAATCATCATCAAAATTCCGTGGAAACCGATCAATTGAGACTAAACTGCTAGATTTATAAAATTCAAACTAGTTATCTCATAACTAATTATGTGGATTCCAAATATTGTATCACAATCATAGATAACTAGACGATGTTAATCTTTCGATCGAATAAACAAACACCCAAAATTTCCCAAAGAGCTCAACACTTGAGCGGAGTTCAAAAAGTATCCAGAACATGCCACAACTCCAATGAACCATCCATAGAAGGGCCGACCCATGCCTCACTCATGTCGCCACAGAACTGCCGCAAACCCTAGGGTATTACCGCGGTTCCACAATCTAAAAAGTCGAATTTGGGTATCTTTCTTCTAGAGGGTCCACATAATCGCTTGCATTATTTTCTGAAGATTTTAAACTTGGAAAAAATCCAACTCTTGGAAAATTTCCAACGGGGGAAAATATGAGTTATTGATATCCGTTCGAACTTCTTAACGTCGTTTAAATAACCCAAAAAGATGTCAGAATTACGACTACGAAACACTCCGAATTGCCTTTGCAGAAAGTTAACATAACATGCAAAATTAGCAAAAACAAGCAACACCTGAAACACCAAAACCCAGAGACCGGAACACCAAAAAAATTTGAAGCCAAAATTCCCTGAAGGAATTGGCCTGCTCGGATTTTAGGGGTATGCGGCTGGCCACATTTCAACCAAATTGCTTCAAATTTTCATAGTGTTCATGTTATATCACATACAACATTCTGCAGTTGCTTAAAAAAATTTTAGACACCTTTAAAAATTCGACAGAAACTAGGATTTGGTATCGGGTGTTTCGGAGTTGTTTCGGTTTCGTAATCTAACGAACATCGTTTAAATCTCTAGCTTGACTCTGATACCACTGTAGGGTTCCGTAGCATGGTAGCAAGGTTTCAGGAGGCATCATCCATGCCATTTGCAAAAATTTACCGTTCTAAACAACACTTACCTTAGAATCTTAACTAGAGATTTAAACAAAACAACATGCAAACAACTTTGCATACAAAGTGAACGAGGAATACAACCTTTGTAAACTGGTCCTCCGCTTCAAAAGCTCTATATAGTAGTCCCTTCGCTCCGAGTAGTGAACTCCCGAACTCAAGTAAGGGTTCACATGAAGAAATAAACAAGGTTGCTCGAAGTCTTTGAGGCCGAAGATGATCTACGACGAGGAGACTCAAGCTCATGCTAGCTCTTCACTAATGGTAGATTAGTTAAGCAAACACCCTAAACTAAATGGCTAATAGTAGAGGATGATGAAGTACGAAGTGGGCTCATTTTAGATTTTATTTTCTCACAATATTTTCTCACTTCGAAAAAGCTAGAAAGCTTTTTCTCAAATGAAGAAGAAGATGAAGTGAAGAACAAAATGAAACTCATGAGGTGAGAATAGCAATCATGGGTGAGTTAGTGTCATACACTAACTCGTGTAGAGAGTTAACCATGGTAAGGATAATGGTAAAGTCAATAAATATCTTTAGCAAAACAAAAATAGTGGACTTAGTCAATGATTATCCAAAAGCTTTCTCAAAGTTTCTACCATAACAAATTCCACCATTTTAGAATTACTTTGATAAATAAAAACCCTAGGATTATCCTAACTATAGTGTAAGTCTCATACACCCATGAAGCATGTATCATCAAGCATGACACAATATAATGTACAATAATATATATCACATATATACTAAGTGTACACAAGTGAGAAAAAGAAATGTTTAGTGAGCAAATATTAGTTAATATAAGTTAATATATCAAATATATAATTATACATTAAATTATCAAATCAACACTTGATTTAATAATCTGGCTATATTATATACAACCAACTAATAACATTTGAATCAACTTATCGAATCAACACTTGATCCGATAACCCGGCTATATCACATATAACCGACCGATATCACATATCGCGAGAATAGAATGCGGTATCACATTCGCGCATTAATCTCGGTCCCACACATATCACATATGTGCTCCAACTTCGTTTCGCATGAACTAGAAACCTCTGTGTAGGACTTTAAATACTCATCAATACGCCGGCAGTAGGTGGTGATCATATTAAACACCCACAAGACGCAAGTGGTCTGCTAAATATAACGGCCACCCGGGTATTGAGCGATCAAAAGATCAACAAGCAAGCCTGCTCACACTCCTGCGAATCCAATCAGTAACAATACCGTACAGTCCGGTCTCTTCGTCAGATATGTCGCATATAAACAGCCTGGGGGTGGTATAACGTCAGACCCCAATAGCCTGATAAGTCATGCCGATGCAAGGTCCATAACGGTTTCAGAAACTACTGATAACACTTACCAGTAGATCTCAGCAATCCTGGTTAGGGATTTCTTATTATGGCCAATCAAGCATAGCGCAAGATCAACTCCCAATACCGGGAGAGACGAATCCCCTCCTATCGCTTATTGCCTCCATGTGACTCGGGACTGTACCCAAAACCCACCTTTTTGCACGATCTCTTGACCGTGGTATGGTGGAAATAAATGCACAGTAGGAATCACACAAGACTCTATGACGATCTCGGGTCGACAGACTAACCTGTACCAGTGTCACTAGAGAACTGTTATTTGACGATAGGTATAATACCATCTAGGAGTTCTCGGTGAGTCCGTCCAGTATACCCAGTCTCCACTAAGAACCCGTAAAACTTCTCTGATTTCAAACACCAATGGATATGTGATCATCCATCGCCCATCATATAGGTCAAGAAGCGCATACGCTAGTCTACTTTGGAGTATCGATGCCCTGTCTCGATACTCTCACGACTAAGAACATTTGAAGGAGGTGCTTACCGACTACCATTGTCCCACTAGTATGATCTGCATCATAATCTTGGTGGTCAAGTACTCATCCTAAGGGCTTTATCAACATATAATAGAGAGACAATAAGTGTACATGTTAAAATAAAGTGCAACCAGATAGCATACCATCATGTCGAGCAAGAAAGTCCTTCCAATATATGTCCAAGCATCCACTACAATATACATCACATGTACAGTAATGGCCTCTAGGGCATACATATAACTAACAGATGGGACGCACCCAATGCGCGTGCGACAAGTGGAGCGTCGATGGTCGTTGAATACGAAGTGTCATTTTGGCGGGAGACGATCGGCGCTGTTGGATGTGTTTGTCGACTGCTATAAATAGATGTGGGATTCCCCCGAGTGTCCACACTTCGCTATAATTTCCTCTTCCCTCCGTGTGTTAGCTCGGCGCTCCTCCCTCTAGGTCAGATTTCCTACATTCTACTCTCGGACATCCCCTTTCCCTGCTCAGGTTAGATGTCTACCTCTGAGGAGTTTGTTGAGGTAGTTCGGGTAGAGTCTAGGGAGTCTTCTGCAGCTTCCTCCTCTTCGTCCGGGTCGGAATCTTCCCAGGAGGTTAGGGTTAGTCGTGCTTCCCGGGGTCTAGCGGCGGGGACGGTCCCCAAAGTGCAGGTCAGGGGCGTCCGTGACGCGTCATCCACATTGAGGCATGTATACGAGCTTGCCACCATCCGGGCTTGCTTCCACATTCCTCCCGGCTACTTGCTTCGTCTGGTCGGGGAGGGGGATAGGGCAGACCAGGTACGGGGCAAGGAGATTGCTTTGTACCTGGAAGCCTTTTGGGCCAGAATGCGCCTAAACCTCTCCCCCGAGGTGAGTGCGGCGTTGAATTGTTTTTAGTTATCACCGGGCCAGTTAGTGCCGAACTCTTAGAGGATTGTCCTTAGGTTCCTGGTCCGGTTGAAATTGCGAGAGATCCCTTTCAGTTTGAGCCTTCTACACTCCTCTCTCTGCTACAAAAACCACCCCGGCACTCGTAAGGACGAGCCGAGCTGGGTATACATTTCGGGCCCTTTGAAGTAATGAAGCGTGTGATTCGAGTTGGTTTAAAACAGAATTAAGATACCCTTTGAAGTAATGACTTAAGAAATCACCGGGGAGGTGCTGCCGGGTCGGGGGTCCTAGTAGTACATTCTTCCATTCATAAATGGAAGAAGAAGTTTTTGTTTGTCGGGCCACCCAAGGAGAAGGATTGTCCTGTGCCCATCTAGTGGCACAGGGCCAACTGCCCGCGGGTGAGGCGGTCAAAAGATCCTGATGCGGTGGCAGTGTCAGAATGGGAGCCCCTCCCCCAGGCCGATGTGTTTTTGTCTGAGAAGGCTTTCAGTTGGGCCGGGTTCAGCCCCGCTCAGTTTGCGCGTAAGTTAGGATTCTTCAGTCGACCTGTTTAGACTTGTGTATTCTTCCACTTATTCTAGCATTGCTAACTCCTTCTTTGTATTTTCATCTTATGCAGAACCCATGGACCTAGCTAAATTTCGGGCAGCCCTGGTCGAACAGAAGAAGGGGAGTAAGGCCGGAGGTGCCGGCCCCTCCCGCCCGTCGTTGAGTCCAGCCCCACCGGTGGCCGCTCTGGCCAGGCGCTCGAGCACTCCCCAGGCCCCGGAGTCCAGCCATGCGCCGAGCAGAAAATGCGCTCGGGAGCAGGAGCCCTGGGTTTTGGAAGTGGGAGGTGAGACTGGTTCTCCTGCGTCTCTCCTAAAGAGGCACCATAGGACGGTGCCCCGTTCTCCAGCTTCCTCGATCATCGTGGATGAAGGGGAGCTTTGCTTCGAGGTGCCCTCGGGGCTTTCCATCGCCGACAACCTGCTCTTAGAGATGGAAAGGTCGGACGGGGGCAGAATCCCCCTGTCACGACCCAAAGTTTGGCCCGTGACCGGCACTTAACCACGTGACGTCTACAGGTGTAACGCGACTAAGTAAGTCGAAACCCAGAAATCAAAACCCTTAAAAGTATAGAGTGTTTAAAACATTTATTAGAATATTTGTTAAAACATTTAGAAAACCTTAAGTTGTTTAGAAAAATTCTTTAAAGTTGAGTTATTATTTTAAAAAATTTGGCAGCATTTCCTTTGTAAAACTAGCCCCGAAATCGGGTACAAGGCAATATATAAGTAAATGATAGACAATAAGAAATAAGTATCCAAAACGGTAGCAATCACGCCCAACGGCGGAAACAAACACCACAATGATAATATACGACGCCGTAGCGAAGGAAGAGTAAAAATAAGTGAAGACAACATGAAATATAAAACTGTGTAAATAAAGTCGGCTCACAACAAGCTCGACACCAGAGTACAATAATATACATCGTCCTCACAACTGGTCTCTAAGTCAATACATAAGTAGTAGATGGAGAATACTAGATACCATGATGTATACAACTGGAAAAAATAAACAGATACCGCACAAAACCCACCTATCAGCAAAAGGGCTAGTATGCCAACCGCAGTGGTATCTGTGTCAAAAGATGTAAGAAAGCAGCATGCCGCGACTACTCCGAGGGGCAACCTTCAAACACTGTGGCACAATGGGGGTGAGTTGCTAACTCGTGAATAGTAGATAACATATAAAGGTAATCACGAGTATGCACGTACCGCGCTACTCTAACATATGTCAGCAGATAATATCTATATGCGATGAGCAAGATGTGCAATAATCATGCATAAGTACTCTATCAGGTATCATGACTACAGGATGAGATGCAAAATAATGAATGATAAGCATGGGAATAAAATAACATCTACACGGAATATCAACGCGGAAAATAGAATCGGTGTCCATCAATGCACCCAAATCCCAATAAAACTCAAGCGCCGTCATCCTCATCGGCCCTCAAATCCTGTAAATCTCTGAGAATCGCGAATGCCCAACATCGGCACTCAAAATATCATGAAATACTCGTGTCCAGCATCGACACGCAAATCCTCATATATCGGGCTCCGTCAGACCGGATCGGCCCACGGGCTCCGTCTGCGGAATCGGCCATCGACCCCGGCAGTACGGGTAATCCCGTATCCATCTATCGACTCTGTTCAGTATCCTCCGGATAACCGCCAGGTCCAACCAATCACCGGTAGGTAGTGGTCCCACTGCCAGGCTCACCGTCTACTGCACAGCGATCCGTTCTCGCCTCGGGGTACCATACTGAGTCCACCATGTACCCGCAATCGGCCTCGTCCAGCTTCTCGATTCGGGTTCACATGTTACACGTCTCAGAACCGAGAAAACGCATGGTGGACGCACTGAAATATCATATCAAGGGAAACCGGGTTTTTAAAACAGTGCGTATTTTCTTAAAATAATACTCCGGTTCCCAAATCCAGAAATCACATAAATCCAAACTCCATGCGTAAATCCATGCAATGTGTCGTATGACACTAAAAGTAAAGGAAAAGGAAAACCGCTCTTTTAAAAGATCCAGTTTTGAAATATCCCATGCGGTCCCTTAGTTTTTAAATCATGTCAATGTCATCCATGTATGTAACATATGTATGTGTATAGGTATGGATGTGCGAATGGATAGGTACCCAATGTGAGTGTAGCAATGTACGTGTGCACTAATATGGACATACGATGTATATGTGCCCAAGTATGGATATATGATGTATATATGCACCAGGGTAAATATATCAAGATATGTATGCACTAAGATGAATATAAAGGGTGCATGTGCGCAGGTAGTGATATATCAATGAAGGTATGCATAAAAAGAGAATATACAATGTGCATGGTATGGATATGAATATATGCCAATATGCAGCAAGTCATGACAGTCATGAATGAAGCGGAATCAAGACGATATATGATTCGTAGCAATCCTATAATGTGAGTGTCATGGCAATCACTAACGGTGTGAGTGTAGCATAAAATAGTGCTCGTGCAGCCTGAACCGTTAGTGACAGTGCAGTATTCTATACTACCAATTCTATATGCAACAAGAAGGTATGCCACTATAATATATCTACATGAACACATACAACTAAATTATCCTATTACGCCCTGACGCTTAACGCCATACGGACGATTTCCCTGTAGATGTTAAATCTACTCACCTGGTCGCGTGCTACACGTAGCCAACCACTTGCTTCCCCTTCTTTGCGGCGTCCGATGTACCCGCCTACGAACCCCAATAGACCCTAGGAAGCAGGAGGAAGGAGAAGAAGAGGAAGGGAAGAAGGTGCTGCTGCTGGTTACTGCCGCTGCTTGCTTCTCCTGCTGCTGTTATTACTTCTGTTGCTGCTGCTGTGCTGGGGTTGCTGCTGCTGCTGGGGCTGCTGGGACTGCAATTGTGTGTGTGTGTGTATGAGTGAGTGAGAGTGAGAGAGATGTGAGAACAAATGAGAGGCAAGAAATGATAACACCCAAGTCAAACCCCCTCCACTCTCTCTCTTCATTAAATGGCATCATGGCACTTGCCATGATGCCATCTCTCTTTCTCTCTCCCCCAAGTGAACCAGATTCAAAACATTTCCATTTTCCTTTAAAAAAAACACACCCTTAATTAAAACCCAATAACTTAATTAAATTTAAAATTAGCTTATGGAAAAATGGCTAGTTCACCATGGTTGCTAATCATGGCCTAACCCCATTTTAACCCTAGTTTACATGCACAAGTGTGTGCAAGCCTAGGAAAAATCTAATAAAATATTCATTAAATTTGAAAAAATATTTGAAAATCAATTTGGTAAACTTTTTTTATTAAAAACCATATATTAACATTTAATTAGCCCTTAAACACATCCTAAGGTGCTACAATCTTCCCCGCTTAAGGAAATTCGTCCCCGAATTTAAAATATAAAGCTGCGCATACCTTCAAAGAGATAAGGAAACTTCTTCCGCATCTCGCTCTCGGCCTCCCAAGTGATCTCTTCACCATTCTGTAAGTGCACGGCGGCCCCCCGGCCGTCAATCCGACGCCGGAATGCGGAAACGAAAAACTTTTCAAACTAGAAACCGGTACCACCGCGCACAAAAATCCCGGATCGGGCCATTAACCAAACTACTAGCAAACTAAAAGATGGGTAGAGAGATATACCGAGCAATCTGTGTCCTTCGTTCTTCGCCTCCACTCCGATCTCCTCGCGGAATCTCCGGTCGTCACGTCCTCGTCGAAACGGGCACCACATTGCCGGGTTCTTTTACGGGCTCCCACCTCTGGACCGAGGCAACTCGGGCGCGAAGTTGGCTAGCCGACGCGTCCAAGGAATGCTGTAAACTAGTGTAGAAACCATTGTCTCTTACGGGTAGAGAAGTTGCCATTTGATGTGGAGAAAATGAACTTTTGAGGAGGTGAGGAATTTTGTAGCAAGCTAGAAATGTTATGAATCATTTTCCTTCACCAAAATGAAACCTCTCCCTTCACTCACCTCAAGTGGCCGGCCCCTCATCATATGAGGAGGGAAAAAATGGAATAACCCATAATGCAATTAGAGAAAAATAATTGATAAAGAGAAAAGGATCATCACAAAACCATATCAATCTTATCAAAATCCAATCTCATAAATGCTAGGATTGATTCAAAAGGAATCTCATGATGATGAAGCCACAAATGCAAGAAACCCCCTCCACAAATGATAATTTGCACAACTGCAAATAACCCCCTCCAACGATAAAGTCCGGCCGTGTAGGAACAAAGGAAAACTGGCCGGAACGGAATACAAACTGGCAACTTCAGAAAACTGATCCCGTAATAAATTACAGGAAAACCTCATGACTGTATATACATACCCGCAATTGTATTCCCTCTGAATACAAATGCAAAGAGACAAAATCTATACTGTCCAATACTAGGATCCGGCTTAAACCAAAGCCCGCTAGTATAAACCGTCCGATCATGATCCGTGCAATACCGCATGTATCTGATCGAACCCTGCCATATCTCCATACGGCCTCTACAGCATTTCGCCCGAAACTTGAGAAACTGATCTGTGGGGGGACTCTAAAGATTCATCAACACCTTGGTTGTGGATTTAACTACTTGCACGTCAGAGTCATTAGCCATACGTAACGGGCTACCAGGTATTGACCAAAAGGGACGTCGATGAGCGAACTTATCCTGACACCCTACTGAGCCTGTCAGTGACAATATCCGTACAGTACGGTCCGTTCGTCTATGAACATCGCATGGCGGGCCTAGGAGGTTGGTAAAAGTCAGACCCCCAAAAGCGGTACAAGTCGTGTCAGAGTGTAGCCCAGAACACCGTGAGATACTACTGGAATACCTACCAGTAAATCTCCTACCTTGGCCAAGGGCTTTTCATGTACTGGCTCTCCTAGACACAGCGCGACCTCACCCCCAATACCGGGAGAGACGAACCCCTGCAGTTCCGCTCACTGCCTCCATGTGGCTCGGGACTGTACCCAACTAAAACCTGTTTGCACGTCTCCTTTGAGCATGGTAGGGTAGTAATCAAAGCACAGTGGGAACTCACACGAGACAAATGACGATCTCAGGTCGATGAACTAACCTGTACAAATGTCACCAGGGAACTGCTATCTGACGTCAGGTATAATACCAACTAGCAGGTTCCCGGCGAGTCCTGTCCGGTGTACTCATAACCCAATGAGCACCTGTATACATCTTAGGTGAACCAAATGACACCAGTGGCTTGTGAGACCGGCCACCGCCCCTCATTGGGGTCTCGACTGTATACACTAGTCTACTCTGGAGTATCGATGCCCTGTCTCGAAACTCCCACGACTAGGGACCTTTTAAGGATGTGCTTATAGACCCCAGCTCCCACGTATATGATCGCCTTCATACTGCTGGTAGTCAAGCAAGAATCCTAGGGGCTCTATCAACATGCAATAGTGACCTGTAGGGTCACCTAATGCAGTACACGATGATAAAGATAAACCAGATAGCATACTATCATCTTGAGTAAGACTGTCCTACCGGGATAGGTCATCCCTCAATCATTGCAATCACGTGCCTGTGATCCAATAATTGACTCTGAGGGCACTATCTCCAACAATCTCCCACTTGCACTCAAGGCTAATTATTGCGTTGTCGCATACTCACAGCCTGTGTGATACCGAACACCCAACTCTTCTACTAATCAATCTCACAAAGCTCGTTTCCGAAACTATTGCGTTCGAGGAATAGCCTCAGTGAGTGGATCCGCTCTGATGTTTCTTTCCATGTCTCTCTTTATATCAAGTTCGCGGAGAAAGCCATCTCCCGAAATGAGCAATACCTGTCATAGAATGTGTCTGGATATCTGATGGGACCTAGCTCATAAATGAACTCCAAATCCAAACTTCTTAGACTGTATCGTCAACTGAACTTAATCAGTATCCTGCGTCATGCTTCCCTCCGTATCCCCTTGGACCACCTGTCCAAAATACTGCCCCTCGTCAGAAGGAAAACTATAACTCTGACAGCCACTCTGCCATCCAGGTCACCTTGGAAGCCTGGAATGATAACCGTCTCCTAAAGGAGGCTGCTGTTATCATATCCCTAGAACATTCACTTATGTTCTAAAACTGCTTCCGAATGTTTCTCCAGGATTGGATTAATATCAACCCATTTCACCTACTGCAAAAACAACATCTGGTTTGGTACTTGACATCTCATGATTGACTTAATTGCCAAAGCAAGTGATCTGCCAATCATGCACATCCCTCTCCCCTTTAGTCTGTAATACACCTTTAGAGAGGGTGACTCCATCACCTACAGGTGTACTACCATGCCAGGAGTCGTCCATTCTAAATACTCATAGAATGCTGTCTAAGTTCCCAGATTGGGAAACCACCCAAATCTATATCTAAAACCATAGATCTAGTAACCAGAATGTCTGATATAATATCCAAGTCCTGTGTGGAGAAACCACTGTGTGACGACCAAAGTATAACCGATCGTAGTATAGGAATTTCACTTCCTACTTTGTGTATGTCATCCAATACCAGGACATCACACCCTACTACCTTCTTAACAGATCCATCCCCTATTCTGAGGAAGTCAAACCTATGACTGTCACGTCAGAAATAGATGATCTATCTCCGCTATATCTGCTTTAGTCTATAAATAGACATAAATCACTTGTCCACCATGCTTTCGCTGCTCCCACCGACTACGACAACCCTCTGGCAGAGTCATATACACGTGCACTTCTAAAGCTGGTTTAGAACGACGCTATACTCATCCTCCTGCCGGGTCTCACAGTCTGGAACAACAGCAATGGCAAGTCTGGGTAAACAAGAACCTCCCTGCCACCGTCCTTGAGCATACCGAAGTACCTCTCGAGTGCCTGAGGTTACCCACCATATCTGCGGAGTGGCTAATGGAATGTCAAACCAGATTGAATCTTTAGGTTCTTATCAAATCTTCAGTAATCGTTTGCGGTTCTGGAATCACTTCCAGTTCTACCATACTCCCACTACTGTTTTCTGAAAAAATCCATTTTTATTAAAACTGTGGCGAGTCAAGAACAATATCACTATCGATCTTCCAGATGGTAGAAAGTCAACCCTCATCATAGGCCGGGTCAATCCACAAACAGCCATTACAGAAACGTGCCTTGAGTCATCCAGAGTCTGGCTTTAAGCATAAGCCGGACAACTCCCCGTATCTTAACAATGTCAAGATATGAACTGTTCCATATCCAATATAGAAACAGAGGCACTGATTTAATTGAACCAGATTCAAATCATGCAGCTGTCTCCAGTACATGTCAACTGAATTGAAGGAGGCCGATCAGCGTTACTCAACTTAGGAATGCTTTCAATTATGAGTAACCTGAAAAAGAAGCAGGTTCTCTTAATCATTACTATCTACTGAATACCATACACAAGTATCTAAATCTTCGATCACCTTGAAGAATCTTGATACTTGCAACACCTGGTTCTCTACTTTATTCTTATACCTATAACTTCTTAAAATTCGGACCTTGCGTTTCTACGAAACACCTGTCTAAAAACTAGAGAAGTCATAAGTAAACCGAATATAGTACGAGAACCAACCCCTCTGTCCTCATGGACACTGGACAATATACAATACTCTGTATAAGTCCGCTGAGTCTAGTGACTCATTCACTGTGTGTCGTAGGTTAAAAACTGTACTTATGGTTAAGAAGAATTACACCGCTGCTTAATGCTCCTTACCTAACCATCCACTGATATAGGTAAATGTCATGGACATAATCTCAAAAAGGTATATCTCACTCTATGAAAATAGACGTCCAGATATATCAATTTGAAATTGGTGCATAAGAACGGATATTCAAAACCAAATATTTGTCGTCCGGCTACCTACCCAGGTGACTTCCTCAAATATCACCAATTACAACGAATTCCGATATAATGAGGATGATCACCCAATTCCCAATAACTTACTCCCACTCATCATCTGTAAAACCATACAGATGTGAGAATCAAACCTGGTAAATACATACCCTGGAGCAAGTGTCTAATTGGGAAATCAGTTTTCTTTTAACAGTACACAGTGAAACTGAAACATGTGAATGTTTCGATGGGGTATCCCGGTATTCCTAGTAATGCCTCTTCCATTATCCAGATTCACAACTGTAACCGTATAATTCTTTGCCATCTCTCCAAATCCCTTTATATGTCTTTAGTCATTACCTTCTATACACCCTCTTAGGCTAAATGGTTTTCTTCCTTCCCTACCGTTCGGCACCAGCCTATGGTTTGGAAGAAGATTATCTAATAAGCATAATGGGTGTACTGTCCTAATCCTAGGAACACTCGCAATGCGAGAGAAGGTGAAGATAAAAGACAACCGAATAAACCTTATTCCTATTTCTCCTGAACCAGAATCCATCCCCGAACTGGAACAAGTTCCTTTCGAGTTCGTATATAACCATACGATGGAGTATCCAATAAACTGTGGATCTTCGTAGTGATACGGAGTGTCCTGGAGAAATACAAAGGTGATTTAGGATTGGCGAAGAATTACTTGGTTTGGTCGTGAATAGCAGTCGCAATTTACTTTGCCCTCTTACTAATCCCTTTCTTTGTCTTTACTTAATACCTTCTGTACACCGTTTAGGCTAATTGGTTTTCTTCATTCCCCACCGTTCGGCACCAGCCTAAGGTTTGGAAGAAGACTATCCAATTTGCATAATAGGTGTACTATCTCCTAAACCAAGGAGTACTCGCAACCTGAGAGAAGGTAAAATGAAAAGACAACTGAATAGTCCTATTCGTTTTCTCCAGAACCGGAAACCATCCTCGAATAAATTCCTTCGAGTTCGTATATAACCATATGATGGTTTTGTCCAATGGAAGTGGACATTCGTAGTAATACGGGGTGTCCTGGAGAAAAGGGTAAAAGTAGGAGTGGCAATGAGATTTGCAACTCTGACAATCCAAAAGCCAGTCTTATAAGAAGGTTCGGTTAATCTTGGTCACTGAGTCATAGTCTAGGGTCGGGTCATGGTCGCTGCCAAAGAGAGAGAGAAAAGAAACACTCAGCGTGCACTCTAACCTAGATTAGAATGGTTATCACTTTATCTAATCTGGAAATCTCCCACTGTAACGTCAAATTCCTCCCCAAACCTGAAAGAAGAATTAGTCGGGATCACCCGAGGAGTAAACCAACTCATCAGTGGGAATCGGGATCCAACTATCATCGCATGATAACGTGACGGAATCCGCTCACGTTATCACACTCCAGAAGGTATGCGCATATCTGGCAAGTTTCAGTTTCTTTAGAAACTCCCGATGTGATTTCTGCCGCATGCTCTTATGACCTTGACTAAGGCCAACAAATCATAAGTCACATGTCAAGTTCTATCCGTCATTGTCCAGGTTAATTTGAACCCACCCGTACAAGCCCTTGACTAGGGCCAACAAGGCTATACGACTGTCCCAAACCAACGCATCTATCTATGCAACAGAAAGGTAACAAGCAGCTACCATACAATATGCCTTGACTAAGGCCAACAAACACAGCATGAATACTACGTGCTACCCGTCTGAAATGACGGAGGGCTACGAATGGTTTCTGGCGAAAACCTTTAACGTAATGAACTTGATATCGTTGAAGGAACTGGATAGCTTTTATAAAAATATAGTGATGAAAACCTTTGCTAAAGAGGTCACTCCCGGTGAAGGGATTTCGGCTCTTTCCCCGTCGAATGAGGTGCAGGATATTCCAACTGAATACCACGATGCAAAGCAAAAGTAAACGACTATAGTGAAGTTATTGCCCTGACGCAAACTTCTGTCCAAGGGGTCACTCCCGGTGAAGGGGTCTCGGCCCTTGCCTCGTCGACTGAGGAGCTGGATATTCTTAACCGAATACCACTATGCAAAACAAAAGAGAACGCCCTTGCAATAACAGCTTTTCGAAAAGTGTTCCAACAATATCAGAATAGGTTTGTTTAGCTTGCATTGATCCGAATCAACGCAGTCCCATCAATTGATCACACTACAAAAGAACGAAAATAATGATGTACGTATATGCCATCCGCATTCGCCACTTGGTCCCGTCATCACCCGTTAGGTTACTTAACTAACGACAGAGCGGGGACTGGACTAGCGCGGATGCAAAACATATACAACATCTACTAGTATATATATCAATATATAATATTCGCTCAAGGCGTGATAAAATGCAACATCACATAAATGTAACCAGCATCACAGAACAATACAGATATCTGGGATCCCCGGGTTTCATAGAGCCGCTACTGAAACCCGACGTTCCCCTGGTCGTGTGGATAGCCTGTGCAATGAAATCCTAGACCCCTACGGGCGCGGCAAGTTACCCGCCAAAACCTGAAGCGAGGCAGCCCCCTTTAGCAACGTGAATGGACCACCCAGCACTTCACGGAATCCGGTAACTTGGGCACCCCTCCTGGGTCAACCTGTACCCCCTACGAGTGCGGCGAATAGCCCGCCAATTCTAGAGTAAAGCCCCCTCCGTCTCAATGCCATGAGATGCGGGCCCGTTGCCCTCTAGAACCCGGCTATTCATGCACCCCTCCGCGGGGTAATCCTAGTACAGAAAGTAAAATATACATACAACGGGTACATCGACCTCACCCCGGTCGTGCCCCAAAAGAATAATATACAAACAGGCAGTAACGGCAGTCCACATGTCGGACGCTCGCCCCGCAATATCAAATGTACATATAAAACAAAACTGTACTACCATTGCATCCAGACTATCCCCCACGACCAATCCGCAACATCACAGCACAACACAGAACATCAACGTGAATGTCACGTTCGCAAATCCGTCTAAAAGGACTATAGTAGTTAGACTGGATTTACCGATCAAGTGACATTCACGGTCGCAGATATAATGTAAATACTGTGAACTAACATGTTTAAAATTCTCGATCGATCAAATATACCCAAGTGGGCCCCAAGCACTACTGTAGCACTCACAGAAAATCTGGGCCCAAAAAGAATATCCCCAAACCCCCATTTCTTAGTCAAGAGCCCACTGTAAAAATTTGGCACAGTGAACAGTCAAAGTGGCGGCAGAACCACGGCCCAAGCATGGGTTTGGCCGCGGTTCCGCAGTGGAAAGATGACGTCACACTACCAAATTTTCACAGTATGCTTATAATTGCCTGCATGTGTTTCTGCAACAACCTAAAAAAAATTTCGAGCTAAAAAAATTTCGACAGAGAACAGATGCATTGAAAATACGGTTTTTGGATTTTTTTGTTCGATCGAGTTCTAAACATTCTAGAGCAAGCTAGACTAGGTTAATGGCATGTCTCTGATACCAGTGTAAGTGCACGGCGGCGCCCCGGCCGTCAATCCGACGTCGGAATGCGGAAACGAAAAACTTTTTCTAGAACTTAGAAACTGGCACCACCGCGGACAAAAATCCTGGATCGGGCCATTAACCTAACTACTAGCAAACTAAAAGATGGGTAGAGAGATATACCGAGCGATCCGTGTCCTTCGGTCTTCGCCTCCACTCCGATCTCCTCGCGGAATCCCCGGTTGTCACATCCTCGTCGAAACGGGCACCACATCGCCGGGTTCTTTTACGGGCTCCGACCACTGGACCGAGGCAACTCGGGCGCGAAGTTGGCTAGCCGACGCGTCCAAGGAATGCTGTAGACTAGTGTAGAAACCATTGTCTCTTACGGGTAGAGAAGTTGCCATTTGATGTGGAGAAAATGAACTTTTGAGGAGGTGAGGAATTTTGTCGCAAGCTAGAAATGTTATGAATCATTTTCCTTCACCAAAATGAAACCTCTCCCTTCACTCACCTCAAGTGGCCGGCCCCTCATCATATGAGGGGGGAAAAATGGAATAACCCATAATGCAATTAGAGAAAAATAATTGATAAAGAGAAAAGGATCATCACAAAGCCATATCAATCTTATCAAAATCCAATCTCATAAATGCTAGGATTGATTCAAAAGGAATCTCATGATGATGAAGCCACAAATGCAAGAAACCCCCTCCACAAATGGTAATTTGCACAACTGCAAATAACCTCCTCCAACGATAAAGTCCGGCCGTGAAGGAACAAAGGAAAACTGGCCGGAACGGAATACAAACTGGCAACTTCAGAAAACTGATCCCGTAATAAATTACAGGAAAACCCCGTGACTGTATATACATACCCGCACTTTTATTCCCACTGAATACAAATGCAAAGAGACAAAATCTACACTGTCCAATACTAGGATCCGGCTTAAACCAAAGCCCGCTAGTATAAACCGTCCGATCATGATCCGTCCAATACCGCACGTATCTGATCGAACCCTGCCATATCTCCATACGGCCTCTACAGCGTTTCGCCCGAAACTTGAGAAACTGGTCTGTGGGGGACTCTAAAGACTCGTCAACACCTTGGTTGTGGATTTAACCACTAGCACGTCAGAGTTATTAGCCATACGTAACGGGCTACCAGGTATTGACCAAAAGGGACGTCGATGAGCGAACTCATCCTGACACCCTGCTGAGCCTGTCAGTGACAATATCCGTACAGTCCGGTCTGTTCGTCTATGAGCATCGCATGGCGGGTCTAGGGGTTGGTAAAAGTCAGACCCCCAAAAGAGGTACAAGTCGTGTCGGAGTGTAGCCCAAAACACCCTGAGATACTACTGGAATACCTACCAGTAAATCTCCTGCCTTGGCCAAGGACTTTTCATGTACTGGCTCTCCTAGACACAGCGCGACCTCACCCCCAATACCAGGAGAGACGAACCCCTGCAGATCCGCTCACTGCCTCCATGTGGCTCGGGACTGTACCAAACTAAAACCTGTTTGCACGTCTCCTTTGAGCGTGGTAGGGTAGTAATCAAAGCAGAGCGGGAACTCACACGAGACAAATGACAATCTCAGGTCGATGAACTAACCTGTACACATGTCACCAGGGAGCTGCTATCTGACGTCAGGTATAATACCAACTAGCAGGTTCCCGGTGAGTCCTGTCCGGTATACTCATAACCCAATGAGTACCTGTATACATCTTAGGTGAACCAACTGACACCAGTGGCTTGTGAGACCGGCCACCGCCCCTCGTCGGGGTCTCGACTGTATACACTAGTCTACTCTGGAGTATCGATGCCCTGTCTCGAAACTCCCACAACTAGGGACCTTTTAAGGATGTGCTTATAGACCCCAGCTCGTACGTATATGATCGCTCTCATACTGCTGGTAGTCAAGCAAGAATTCTAAAGGCTCTATCAACGTGCAATAGTGACCTGTAGGGTCACCTAAAGCAGTACACGATGATAAAGATAAACCAGATAGCATACTATCATCTTGACTAAGACTGTCCTACCGAGATAGGTCCTCCCTCAATCATTGCAATCACGTGCCTGTGATCCAATAATTGACTCTGAGGGCACTATCTCCAACACATTCGAGCTGCGCCAAAGCACCTTCACTGATGGCAAGACCTTCGATCTAAGTTTCTTCACCTGTCGGTCCAATATCACGACTGGCTGCACGGTGATCGAAAGATCGCGCTCAAGCTGAACGATCTGATGCTGAATTATGTGTGAAGGGTCATGTATGTATCTGCGAAGTATCGACACGTGGAATACGGGGTGAACATCTGGGAAGTCGGGTGGAAGAGCCAAACGATATGCTACTGCGCCCACACGCTCGAGGATCTCGAAGGGACCTATGAATCTGGGGCTAAGCTTCCCCTTCCGTCCAAACCTCATCACTCCCTTCATCGGAGAGACCCTCAGAAAAACGTGATCTCCAACTGCGAACTCTAATCTGCGGCGGCGTCTGTTAGCATATGATCTCTGTCTGCTCTGAGCTGTCCTCATCCTGTCTCGAATCAGCTGTATCTTCTCGGTCGTCTCCTGTACGATCTGTGGCCCTAAAATACTGCTCTCACTGAGCTCTGTCCAACATACGGGCGATCTATATCTCTTCCCATCCAAAGCCTCGAAAGGTGCTATCTGAATAGTATCTTGGAAACTATTGTTGTAGGAGAACTCCACCAAGGTAAATGATGATCCCAGCTACCACCAAAGTCTAAAACGCACGCTCGGAGCATGTCCTCGAGAGTCTGAATAGTCCGCTCTGACTGGCCGTCGGTCTGCGGATGAAATGCTGTGCTGAAACTCAAACGGGTGCCCAAAGCCTCCTGAAGCCTCTGCCATAGTCGGCTGGTAAACTGGGTGCCTCGGTCGGACACGATACATGTCGGGACTCCATGCAGTCGTACAATCTCGTCGATGTATATCTGGGCATACTGAGCAAATCCGAAAGTCGTCTTCACTGGCAGGAAGTTAGCCGCTTTCGTCAAACGATCCACGATCACCCAAATGGAGTGATACCCTCGCCTAGTCCTAGGCAGACCCACGATGAAGTCCATAGAAATCTGTTCCCATTTCCACTCAGAATGGGTAACGGCTGTAGCTCTCCCGCGGGCCTCTGGTGCTCGGCCTTGACTTGCTGACAAGTCAGGCATCTCGACACGAAGTCTGCGATGTCCCTCTTCATTCCGTCCCACCAGTAAACATCTCTCATATCACGGTACAGCTTGGTGGAACCCGGATGAACACTGTACACCGATCGATGTGCCTCCTCAAGAATCTCACGCCGCAGTCTCTCAGCATCTGGTACGCACAGTCTAGTCCCAAATCGCAGTATCCCCTGATCATCGATCATGAACTCGGAAAATCTGCCCTGTCCAATCTGTGCCATGATCTCTGAACAACGGTCATCACTGTGTTGTGCCTCATGTATACGGTCAAGCAACTGTGGGCGTGCACGAACATGCGCAAGCTGTCCCCTATCGGCGTGAACTCGAACTGCACTCGGCTGTCGCATAATATCTGCCAATCTGCCGACGACTGCCTCTGCACTGCGCTCAAACAAGATAGACTACCCCCCGGCTTCCTGATCAAAGCATCCGCCACTACATTTGCCTTGCCCGGGTAATACAAGATATCGCAATCGTAGTCCTTCATTAGTTCCATCCAACGGCGCTGTCGGAGATTCAGGTATCGCTGCTGAAATATATACTTTAAGCTCTTGTGATCAGTGAATATCTGGCACGACTCGCCGTATAGGTAATGTCGCCAGATCTTAAGTGCAAAGACCACTGCAGCCATCTCCAAATCGTGAGTGGGGTAGTTCTGTTCATGTCTCTTCAACTGCTGTGAAGCATACGCGATCACCCTGTCATGCTGCATCAATACGCATCCTAACCCCACTCGTGAAGCGTCACAATAGACCACAAATCCGCCTGATCCTGAAGGCAATGATAACACTGGCGCCGTAGTCAAACGAGTCCGCAACTGCTGAAAGCTGTGCTCACACTCCCCCGTCCAATCGAAAGGAACTCCCTTCCGGGTCAACCCGGTTAAAGGTGCGGCAATACGGGAGAAGTCCTGCACAAATCGCCTGTAGTAACCAGCCAATCCTAGAAAGCTGCGGATCTCCGTAACTGATGCGGGTCTGGGCCAACTCTGAACGGCCTCGATCTTCTTCGGGTCCACACATATACCATCTCATGTAATCACGTGACCTAAGAAGTCTACGCTGTCAAGCCAGAATGCGCACTTGGAGAATTTTGCGAAAAGCTGGTGCTCCCTCAAGGTCCGCAGTGTGATCCGCAGGTGCTGCTCGTGCTCCTCTCGGCTCCGGGAATACACCAATATATCGTCAATGAATACGATGATGAACAAGTCCAAATACGGCCTGAATATACGGTTCATCAAATCTATAAACGCTGTTGGGGCATTGGTGAGTCCGAACGACATCACCAAAAACTCATAATGGCCGTAGCGCGTGCGGAAAGCTATCCTCGGAATGTCCTCCTGTCGAACCCGCAGCTAATGGTAGCCTTATCGCAAATCGATCCTCGAAAAATATCCTACCCCCTGAAGCTGGTCAAACAAGTCGTCGATGCGTGGCAACGGATATCTGTTTCGCATGGTAACCCGGTTCAGCTGGCGGTAGTCGATACACAGACGCAAACTGCCGTCCTTCTTCTTAACAAACAGGACCGGAGCACCCCAAGGAGAAACACTGGGTCGCATAAGTCCCTTATCCAGCAAATCTTGCAACTGACCCTTCAACTCACTAAGTTTCGCCGGGGCCATCCGATAAGGCGGTATAGAAATAGGCCTCATGCCGGGAATCAAATCAATACAGAAAGAAATATCACGCTCAGGCGGTAGCCCAGGAAGCTCTTCAAGGAAAACATCAGGGAACTCACATACAATCGGAACCTGGTCCAATGGAACATCTGTAGGTCTAGTATCGCAAACATAGGCTAGAAATCCCTGACATCCCTTCCTCAACAGCTGTCCAGCGCGAAGAGAAGAAATCAAACTGTGAGGGGCGGCACCACAGTCCCCCTGCACAACAAAAGCCGACTCGCCGGGAAAACAAAACCTGACAGTCTTCTTGCGGCAGTCCACAGACGCATAGCACGTGGCTAACCAATCTATGCCCAAAAGAACATCAAAGTCCAACATCTCAAGAAGGATTAAGTCGACAGGCAACTCTCTCTCGCCAATACGGACAACACAGGATCGGAACACGTGCCTAGCAACAAACGACTCTCCCACAGGGGTGGTCACAACCAGCGGCTGATCAAGCAGACCGGACTCTCTAACTAAACTCGGCACGAAGTGTGTAGAAACATACGAGTGCGTGGATCCGGGATCAAACAACACGTGTGCATCAACAGAACATACTGATAGGGTACCTGAGACCACAGCATTGGACGCCTGCGCGTCCTGATGCGTCAACATGAAAACCCGCGCCTGTCCTCCACCTGCGACTGGCGGTCCCCTACTAGCAACTGGCTGCACTCTGCCGGTAGCTGGCTGTCCTCTGCTTCGGCCACCTCGTCCTCTAGGAACGAACCCTCCGCGACCACGGCCTCTCTGTGCATGAGCCTGATGTGGAGCAGCAGTAGGAACAATAGGCAACGTCCTCTGGGGTGGAGAAGGTGGAAATGTGACACACGATACAGCAGTCTCGCCCTCATGCGGCTCCAGGCAATCTCGAACACGATGATAAGTACTCCCGCATTAGAAACATCTGGATGGTGTCGGCTGACCCTCCTGGGGATAAGTGTTGAACAACCGGCCTCGCCCTAAGTCCCTGCCACCTACGAGGTGTCTGTCGCGGCGCCTAAATGGCCATCTCTGTGCCAGAGTATCAGTACGAACTCTCTTCGGCTTTGGAACTACCGAAGTCTCAGCAAGGCGCTCCTCGACTAATAAGGCTGCATCTACAGCTGCTGCATACGTCTCGCAATGCTGTGCGCTGATCGCAAGGAACACTGGGGTAAGCAAGCCTCGAACGAACCTCTTGACTCGCATCTCCTCAGTCACCACTAGGTATGGGGCATAAACGGATAGCTCGGTGAACAGTACATCGTACTCTGCCACTGTCATCTCTGGCGTCTGGCGTAAGGACTCGAATCTGCGCGCCCTAGAATCTCTGACACTCTATAGAAGGAAGCGGGCAAAGAATACCGTCACAAACTCTGTCCAGGACATAGGAGGAAGACCCGCTGCTCTGCCCTTCTCGACCGATTCACACCATTTCTCCACAAGAACTTCCAGGCGAAAGCTCACGAACTCTACCCATCTCGCATCTGAGCACCTGAGCGAACGACATATCCGGGCCATCCTATCAATGAAAGACCGTGGGTTCTCGGCTGCATCGGTGCCTGTGAAGACCGGAGGCTTCAGCCTCATGAACTCTGATAGCGATACTGTAATCACCTCCGTGGCCGCAGGGGCAACTACCTGTACTGTAGGTACCATCACGGTCCCCGTGACGGGTGGAGCTACCTCGGGTCGCTGCGCTCGAAGCGTCTCAACTAGCGATCCTATCATCTGGCGCATCTCCTGCATACTGGATTCCATCATCTGGCGCATCTCCTGCATACCGGATCCCATCATCTGGTCTGTCGAAGGAGGAACAGTCTGCTCTGGTACAACAGGGGTACTACCCGGATCAGTCCTCGTCTCAGACAAGTCAACTCGAATCTCGGCTCTCGCGACCGCTCTCTGCGCCCTCGTAGACTTTGGCGGCATAATGGCTGAAAAGGAAATAGGATTCGATAAGGATACGGAAATCGAATCGCAAGAATGCATACAATCATGAAGGAATTTCAATCAATAAGTCCTAAGGTCGCTTAGGCGAAGTACCGTGTCGTGAGTATGCCGCGGAACATACACATGCTACGCTACTCTGCTACAGCTACCAACTCCATTATACCAGGGTCATCCTACACTCCGAAGGTAAAACCTACGCTCTAATACCAACTTTGTCACGACCCAAAGTTCGGCCCGTGACCGGCACTTAACCATGTGACGTCTACAGGCATAACGCGACTAAGTAAGCCGAAACCCAGAAATCAAAACCCTTAAAAGTATAGAGTGTTTAAAACATTTATTAGAATATTTGTTAAAACATTTAGAAAACCTTAAGTTGTTTAGAAAAATTCTTTAAAGTTCGAGTTATTATTTTAAAAATTTTAGCAGCATTTCCTTTGTAAAACTAGCGCCGAAATCGGGTACAAGGCAATATATGAATAAATGATACACAATAAGAAATAAGCATCCTAAATGGGAGCAATCACGCCCAACGGCGGAAACAAACACCACAATGATAATATACGACGCAATAGCGAAGGAAGAGTAAAAATAAGTGAAGACAACATGAAATATAAAACTGCGCAAATAAAATCGGCTCACAATGAGCTCGACATCAGAGTACAATAATATACATCGTCCTCACAACTGGTCTCTAAGTCAATACATAAGTAGTAGATGGAGAATACTAGATACCATGATGTATACAACTGGAAAAAATAAACAGATACCGCACAAAACCCACCTATCAGCAAAAGGGCTAGTATGCCAACCGCGGTGGTATCTGTGTCAAAAGATATAAGAAAGCAGCCTGTTGCGACTACTCCGAGGGGCAACCTGCAAACAATGTGGCACAACGGGGGTGAATTTCCAACTCGTGAATAGTAGATAACATATAAAGGTAATCGCGAGTATGCACGTACCGCGCTACTCTAACATATGCCAGCAGATAATATCTATATGCGATGAGCAAGATGTGCAATAATCATGCATAAGTACTCTATCAGGTATCATGACTACAGGATGAGATACAAAATAATGAATGCTGAGCAAGGGAATAAAATAACACCTACACGGAATATCAACGTGGAAAATAGAATCGGTGTTCATAAATACACCCAAATCCCAATAAAACTCAAGCGCCGTCTTCCTCATCGGCCCTCAAATCCTGTAAATCTCTGAGAATCACGAATGCCCAACATCGGCGCTCAAAATATCATGAAATACTCGTGTCCAGTATCGACACGCAAATCCTCATATATCGGGCTCCGTCAGTCCGAATCGGCCCACGGGCTCCGTCTGCGGAATCGGCCATCGGCCCCGGCAGTACGGGTAATCCCGTATCCATCTATCGATTCTGGTCAGTATCCTCCGGATAACCGCCAGGTCCAACCAATCACCGGTAGGTAGTGGTCCCACTGCCAGGCTCACCGTCTACTGCACAGCAGTCCGTTCTCGCCTCGGGGTACCATACCGAGTCCACCATGTACCCGCAATCGGCCTCGTCCAGCTCCTTGATTCGGGTTCACATGTCACACGTCTCAGAACCAAGAAAACGCATGGTGGACGCACTGAAATATCATATCAAGGGAAACCGGGTTTTTAAAACAGTGCGTATTTTCTTAAAATAATACTCCGGTTCCCAAATCCAGAAATTACATAAATCCAAACTCCATGCGTAAATCCATGCAATGTGTCGTATGACACTAAGAGTAAAAGAAAGGGAAAACCGCTCTTTTAAAAGATCCAGTTTTGAAATATCCCATGCGGTCCCTTAGTTTTTAAATCATGTCAATGTCATCCATGTATGTAACATATGTATGTGTATAGGTATGGATGTGCGAATGGATAGGTACGCAATGTGAGTGTAGCAATGTACATGTGCACTAATATGGACATACGATGTATATGTGCCCAAGTATGGATATATGATGTATATGTGCACCAGGATAAATATATCAAGATATGTATGCACTAAGATGAATATAAAGGGTGCATGTGCGCAAGTAGTGATATATCAATGAAGGTATGCACAAAAAGAGAATATACAATGCGCATGGTATGGATATGAATATATGCCAACATGCAGCAAGTCATGACAGTCATGAATGAAGCGGAATCAAGACGATATATGATTCGTAGCAATCCTATAATGTGAGTGTCATGGCAATCACTAACGGTGTGAGTGTAGCATAAAATAGTGCTCGTGCAGCCTGAACCGTTAGTGACAGTGCAGTGTTCTATACTACCAATTCTATATGCAACAAGAAGGTATGCCACTATAGTATATCTACATGAACACATATAACTAAACTATCCTATTACGCCCTGACGCTTAACGCCATACGGGCTATTTCCCCATAGATGTTAAATCTACTCACCTGGTCGCGTGCTACACGTAGCCGACCACTTGTTTCCCCTTCTTTGCGGCGTCCGATGTAACCGCCTGCGAACCCCAAAAGACCCTAGGAAACAGGAGGAAGGAGGAGAAAAGGAAGGGAAGAAATTGCTGCTGCTGGTTACTGCTGCTGCTTGCTTCTCCTGCTGCTGTTTTTTCTTTTGCTGCTGATGCTGCTCTTGTTGCTGCTGCTGTGCTGGGGTTGCTGCTGCTGCTGGGGCTGCAATTGTGTGTGTTTGTATGAGTGAGTGAGAGTGAGAGAGATCTAAGAACAAATGAGAGGCAAGAAATGATAACACCCAAGTCAAACCCCATCCTCTCTCTCTCTTCATTAAATGCAAGCATGGCACTTACCATGATGCCATCTCTCTCCCCCCCCCCAAGTCAACCAAATTCAAAACATTTCCATTTTCCTTTAAAAAAACACACCCTTAATTAAAACCGAATAACTTAATTAAATTTAAAATTAGCTTAAGGAAAATAGGTTAGTTCACCATGGTTGCTAATCATGGCATAACCCCATTTTAACCCTAGTTTACATGCACAAGTGTGTGCAAGCCTAGGAAAAATCTAATAAAATATTCATTAAATTTGAAAAAATATTTGAAAATCAATTTGGTAAACTTTTATTAAAAACCATATATTAACATATAACTAGCCCCTAAACACATCCCAAGGTGTTACACCCCCGGGGGACCCTCAGGGCCCAAATAGCGGCCATAGCCCAGGAGACCGTGCAGGTCAATGTTCGCACCTCACTCAGGATTTTACTCAGTACTTTTTTGTTCGCAAGGTTGGGTGCCTTCTTTCTCTTTTTAACCCCACCTTTGATTTCTTTAGGTCCTCCAGCACCGCGCCCTCGTTGTCAACAAGGAGGACTAGAAAATTTCCCCGACGATGCAGATCGTGGACGAGTCCTCATCATGGGAGGAGAGCTCGAGGTTGGAGCTGCAAGCGGCGATGGAGAGGGTCACCACCCATGAAGACCGGGTGGCGGCCGGGGATCGGAAGATCGCTAGCTGCCGATAGGCCGTCCGAGTCGCCGAGGCTAAGTTGGAAGATTCCAGGGTGCTTGTCGCCACCATGAAGAAGACGGCGATGTTGGGTTACTTACAACGGCAGCAAAGTTTCGGGAGGCATCATCCATGCCAAGTTAAAAATTTGCCATTGAATATAACCCTAAACCTAGGAACTTTAACTAGAGAATCAAACAAAACTTGCATGTTAACACTTTAACATCTAAGAGTTAGGGATTACAACCTTTGTATTCCGTTCCTTCACTTCTTAAGCTCCGTGTTGAGGTCCCTTCGCTGCGATCATCAAGTACCCGGACTCTAGAGAGGCTCCATGAAGAGAATGGTGCACCCTTGCTTGAAGATTTCACTAATCCAAGATGATCTACCTTGAAGAATCTCAAACCCAAGATCTTGCTTCACTAATCAAGTATTAGTAAAGCAAACACCCTAATCTAAGTGTCTAGAATAGATGAGGATGATGAAGTAGGAATTTTTCTCTCTTTTGTTTTCAATTTCTCACAAAAATCCATCACAGACCAAAAAGCTAGTGAAGTTTTTTAAGAGGAGGAGGAAGAAGAAATCCTTTTGTGATGAATTATGAATGAATGTTGTGGTTACAATTGCAACCGTGAGTTAAGAATGAGAGTCTTAACTCTTGTAGAGAATAAACCATGAGTTAAGGGTTTGGTTGGGTTAAAGAATATCTACACAAAATATCAAGCTAGATGACAAAAGTCAAAGCTTCATGAAGCATCATGAAAGCTTCATCCAAAAGCTAACCCTAATCCAAACCCTAACTTGGTTTAAACTCAACAACCACGTTGCATTTGTAACCTTAACTTGTTACTATAATATATATCACATATATAATATATATAGTAACAAAATAAAATAATACAATTAATATATATCGCATATACATCAATAGATTATCCAAGTGAGAAAAAGAATCTTTAAGTGAGCTTATATTAGTTAATATAATGTAATATATCAAATATATAATTATACATTAAATTATCGAATCAACACTTGATCTGATAATCTGGCTATTTCACAAATAACCGACTAATATAAAATGTATCAGTTCATCGAATCAACACTTGATCCGATGACCCGACCGATATCATATATCGCGAGAATCAAATACGGTATCACATACACGTATTGTTCTCGGTCCCGCACATATTACATATGTGCTCCTACTCCGTTTTGCCTAATCCAGGAAACCTCTGTGTAGGACTCTAAAGAATCGTCAATAAGCCGGCAGTAGGTGATGATCATATCAAACACCCACAAGCTGAAAGCGGTCAGCAAAACGTATCAGCCACCCAGGTATTGAGCGATCAGAAGATCAACAAGAAAGCCTATACATTCTCCTATGAATCCAATCAGTAACACTCCCGTACAGTCCGGTATCTTCGTCTGATATGTCGCATATCCAGTCTAGGGGTGGTAAACGTCAAACCCCAGTAACCGATAAGTCGTGTCGATATGAGGTCCATAATAGTTCGAGAAACTACTGATAACACTTACCAGTAAATCTCAGCAACCCTGGCCAGGGATTTCCAGTTATAGCCAATCGAACACAGCGCAACATCAACTCCCAATACCGGGAAAGACGAAATCCCTCCTATCGCTCATTGCCTCCATGTGATTCGGGGCTATATTCAAAAGCCACCGTTTTGCACGTTCTCTTGAACGTGGTAAGGTGGAAATCAAAGTACAGTGGGAATCACATAAGACTTTATGACAATCTCGGGTCTACAGACTAACCTGTACCAGTGTCACCAGAGAACTACCATCTGATGTAAGTGTAAGTCTATGGTAACGCCCCGGCCGTCAGCTAGGGGACAAAACGCGAAAATGAAAACTTTTTCTTAACTTGAAACCGGCACTATCGCAGACTTTAATCCCGGATCGAACCATTAACCTATAACTAGCAAACAAGAGAAGGGTTAGAAAGGCTATGCCGATCGATCCGTGTCCTTCGGTCTTTGGCCACCATCCCAAGCTCCTCACGGCATCTCCGATCTCCGGTCTCCTCATCGAAAAGGGCACCATATCTTCGAGTCTTTTTACGGGCTCCCGCTTCATCCGAAGCAACTCGGGCACGAAGTTCGCTAGCCTAAGGCGATGTAGAGAATGTGTGTGATAATTTTTTCTCAAGCATCCATTGATTCTCATCACATGAGAATGTATGGATGGAGGTTGAAGATGAATCCAATAATAGAAATGGTGAGCTAGAGGAGGAAGAAGAAGAAAGAGGCTTTTCTTTCTTATATTTTCTCTATCAAAATGAGAGAGTGAGAGTGAGATAATACAAGAGCAAACCCTCTCTTTTGCTGCCCTCTCTCTCTCTTTCTCTCCCTCTCATTTCAACTCATAAATCAATCAATAAACATGACATGGTTCAAAGAATAAGACCATGAGTCACCACCCTTGTCCATGTCATAATTAATGCACCTCATCATGAATTAAGCTCACTATTTCCACAGAAGTAAACATTAACCCAAATATTTACAACAACAAAAAGATACGGAAACATTTTAAGTAAACTCGTGACGGATCACAAGGATACCCTTCACCTGTATATACATACCTGCATTCGCATTCCGACTTAATGCGAATGCGATGAGACTAAAGTAATCCAACAAATCAAATACTTGGATCCGGCTTAAACCAAAGCCCACTAGTATGATCCGTCCGATCATGATCCGTGCACTACTGCACGTATATGATCGAACCCTGCCATATATCATACAGCCTTTACAACGTTTCGCCCGAAACTTGAGAAACTGTCTGTGGGGGACTCTAAAGACTCATCAATACTTTAGCTGTGGATTTAACCACTAGCATGTCAGAGATACAAGCCGTACGTAACGGGCTACCAGGTATTGACCAAAAGGGAGATCGATGAGCGAACTCATCCTGACACCCTACTGAGCCTATCAGTGACAATATTCGTATAGTCCGGTCCGTTCGTCTATGAGCATCGCATGTCGTTCCTAAGGGCTTGGTAAAAGTCAGACCCCCAAAAGCGGTACATGTCGTGTCGGAATGTAGCCCAGAACACCCTAAGATACTACTAGAATGCCTACCAGTAAATCTCCTGCCTTGGCCAAGGACTTCGTGCAATGGCTCTCCTAGACACAGCACGATCTCACCCCCAATACCGGGAGAAACGAAACCCCTGCCGATCCGCTCATTGCCTCCATGTGGCTCGGAACTGTATCCAACTAAAACCTGTTTGCACGACTCCATTGAGCCGTGGTAGGGTAGTAATCAAAGCACAGTGGGAACTCACACGAGCCAAATGACGATCTTAGGTCGATGAACTAACCTGTACACATGTCACCAGAGAACTGCTATCTGACGTTAGGTATAATACCAACTAGCATGTTCCCGGCGAGTCTTATCCGGTGTACTCATAACCCAATGAGCACCTGTATACATCTTAGGTGAACCAACTGACACCAATGGCTTGTGAGACCGGCCACCGCCCTTCGTCTGGGTCTCGACTGTATACACTAGTCTACTAATGGAGTATCGATGCCCAATCTCGAAACTCCCATGACTAGGGACCACTTTAAGGATGTGCTTATAGACCCCAGCTCCCACGTATATGATCGCCATCATACTGCTGGCAGTCAAGCAAGAATCCTGAGGGCTCTATCAACGTGTAATAGCGAACTGTAAGGTCACCTAAAGCAGTACACGATGATAAAGATAAACCAGATAGCATACTATCATCTTGAGTAAGACTGTCCTACCGGTATAGGTCCTCCCTCAATCATTGCAATCACGTGCCTGTGATCCAATAATTGACTCTAAGGGCACTATATCCAACAATCTCCCACTTGCACTCAAGGCTAATTATTGCGATGTCACATACTCACAGCCCATGTGATACCGAACACCCAACCCCTCTACTAATCAATTTCACAAAGCCCGTTTGTTAAACTATTGCGTTCGAGGAATAGCCTCAGTGAGTGGATCCGCCCTGATGTTTCTTTCTATGTCTCTCTTTTTCTCAAGTTCGCGGAGATAGCCATCTCCCGAAATGAGCAATACCTGTCTTAGAAAATGTCTGGATATCTGATGGGACCTAGCTCATAAATGAACTCCAAATCCAAACTTCTTAGACTGTATCGTCAACTGAATTTAATCAGTATCCTGCGTCATGCCTTCCTCAGTGTCCGCTTGGATCACCTGTCCAAAACACTGCCCCTCGTCAGAGGGAAAACTATAACTCTGACAGTCACTCTGTCATCCAGATCACCTTGGAAGCCTGGAATGATAACCATCTCCTAAAAGAGGCTGTTGTTATCATATCCCTAGAACATCCACTTATGTTCTAAAACTGCTTCCGAATGTTTCTCTAGGATTAGATCAATATCAACTTATTGCATCTAGTGCAAAAAAACAACGTCTGGTGTGGTACTTGACATCTCATGATTGACTCAATTGCCTAAGCAAGTGATCTGCCAATCATGCACATCCCTCTCCCCTTTAGTCTGTAAGACACTTTTAGAGAGGGTGAATCCATCATCTGCAGGTACACTACCATGCCAGGAGTCGTCCATTCTAAAGCACCTTTAGAATGCTGTCTAAGTACCCAGATTGGGAAACTACCCAAATCTAGATCTAAAACCATAGATCCAGTAACCAGAATGTCTGATATTATTTCTATATCCTATGTAGAGAAACCACTGTGTGACAACCAAAGTATAACCGATCGTAGTATAGGATTTTCACTTCCTACTATATGTATGTCATCCATGTACCAGGACATCGCACCCTACTACCTTTTTAACAGATCCATCCCCTATTTTGATGAAGTAAAACCTATGACCGTCACATCAAAAATAGATGATCTTTCTCCGCTATATCTACTTTAGTCCATAAATAGACATAAGCTACTTGTGCACTATGCTTCCGCTGCTCCCACTGACTACGACAACCCTCTGGCAGAGTCATATACACATACACTTCTAGAGGTAGTTTAGAACGACGCTATACTCATCCCCTTGCTGGGTCTCATAGCCTGGAACAACAGTGGTGTCAAGTCTGGGTAAACAAGAACCTCCCTGTCACCGTCCTTGAGGCTACCAGAGTACCTCTCGGGTGCCTGAGGTTACCCACCATATCTGCGGAGTGGCCAATGGAATGTCAAACCAGATTGAATCTTTAGGTTCTTATCAAATTTTCAGTAATCGTTTGCGATTCTGGAATCACTTCCAGTTCTACCATACTCCCACTACTGTTTTCTGAAAAAGTCCATTTTACTAAAACTGTGGCGAGTCAAGAACAATATCTCCATCGATCTTCCAGATGGTAGAAAGTTAACTCTCTTCATAGCCCGGGTCAACCCACAAACAGCCATTACAGAAACGTGCCTTGAGTTATCCAGAGTCTGGTTTTAAGCATAAGCCGGAAAACTCTCCGTACCTTAACAATGTTAAGATATGAACTATTCTATATATAATATAGAAATAGAGGCACTGATTTAATTGGAACCAGATTCAAATCATGCAGCTGTCTCCAGTGCATGTCAACTAAATGGAGAGAGGCCGATCAGCATTACTCAACTTAGGAGTACATCCAGATATGAGTAACCTGAAAGAGAAGCAAGTTCTCATAATCATTACTATCAATTGAATACCATACACAAGTATCTACATCTTCGATTACCTTGAAGAATCCTGATACTTGCAACACGTGGTCCTCTACTTTTCTCTTATACCTGTAACTTCTCAAAACTTAGACCTTGTATTTCTACGAAACACTTGTCTAAAAACTAGAAAAGTCACAAATAAACAGAATATAGTATGAGGACCATCCCCTCTGTCCAAATGGACACAGGACAACATACAATACTTTGTATAAGTCCGCTGAGTTGAATAACTCAAACCCTGTGTATCGTAGGTTGAAAACTGTACTATGGTTATGAAGAATTACACCGCTGTTGAATGCTCCTTACCTAACCATCTACTGATATAGGTAAATGTCATGGACATAATTTCAAAAAGTTATATCTCACTTTATAAAAATAAACGTACAGATATATCAATTTGAAATTGGTGCATAACAACGAATATTCAAAACCAAATATTTGCCGTCCGGCAAACAACCCAGGCGATTTCCTCAAATATCACTAATTACAACGAATCCCGATATAATGAGGATGATCACCCAATTCCTAATAACTTACTCCCACTCATCATCTGTAAAACCATACAGATATGAGAATCAAACCTGGTAAATACATACCCTGGAACAAGGGCTAATTGGGAAATCATTTTTCTTTTAACAATACACAGTGAAACTGAAACATGTAAATGTTTCGAAGGTGAATCCGGGTATTATTAGTAATGTCTCTTCCATTATCAGATTCACAACTATAACCGTATATTTCTTTGCCATCTCTCCAAATCAGTTTATATGTCTTTAGTCATTACCTTCTGTACAACACCTTTAGGCCAAATGGTTTTCTTCCTTCCCTACCGCTCGGCGCTAGCCTATGGTTTGGAAGATGACTATTCAATAAGCATATTGGGTGTACTGTCCTAATCTTAGGAGCACTCGCAACCCGAGAGAAGGTAAAAATAAAAGATAACTGAATAAAACCTTATTCCTATTTCTCCTGAACCAGAATCCATCCCCGAACTGGAACAAGTTCCTTCGAGTTTGTATATAACCATACGATGGAGTATCCAAATAACTTGTGGATTTTCGTAGTGATACGGAGTGTCCTGGAGAAATACAAAGGTGAAGTAGAAGTAGGAGTTGTAGGGTTACTAGGCACACGCACAAGGGTCTATAAGGCATCAACCATGCCCGATTTAAAATTTAGCCATGCCGAACAACCCTAAACCAAGATCCTAGACTAGAGATTAGGCGAAAACAAGCAAGTTAAATACTTTAACACTAAGTGAGAGGGATTACAACCTTTGTAGATCCGGTCCTTCACTTCATAAGCTACGTGTTGAGATCCCTTCGCTGCGATCATCAAGTTCCGGACTCTCGAGGCTCCACGAAGAGAAAGATGCAAGCTTGCTTCCGATCTTCGATAACAAAGATGATCTACCTTGAAGTTTCATTAACACAAGCTCTCACTCACTAAATGAAGTGAACACCCTCATCTAAATGGTAAGGATAGATGAGGATGATGAAATAGGAATTTAGCTCTCTTTTGTTTTCAATTACTCACTCATAATCATCACTTAGCAAAAAGCTAGAAAGCTTTTTCCAAGGAAGAAGAAGAATATCCAATTCCATTTGTGTTGAATAATGAAAATGTAATAATAATTACTTGTGCAACCATGGTCAATATAACCTTTGTAGAGATTTAACTAGGGCTAAGGTTTGAGTTGGGTTAAAGATGAGTCACACAAAAATATCAAGCATAATATCTTAGCTCAATCCAAAAGAAAACCTTCTAGAAGGTTCATGAAGGAACGAACCCAAATCAAACCCTAACCTTGTTTAATTTCCACTAAACTTGTTGCATTAGTAATCATACCATGTTACAATATTATATATCACATATATAATATTTATTGCAACAAAATAAAATAATACAATTAACATATATCGTATATATATCAATGTATTACCCGAGTGAGAAAATGAATCAATAAGTGAGCTAATATTAGTTAATGTAATTTAATATATCAAATATATTATTATACATTAAATTATCGAATCAACATTTGATCCGACAATCCGGCTATATCAAATATAACCGACTAATATATCATGTACTGATTCATCGAATCAACACTTGATCCGATGATCCGGCTCATATCAAAATAACTCGAGAATATAATACGGTATCTCATATCGCATTATCCTCGGTCCTGTACATATCACATATGTGCCCCTACTCCGTTTTGCCTGAGTCAAGAAACCTCTGTGTAGGACTCTAAAGAATCGTCAATACGCCGGCAGTAGGTGATGATCATATCAAACACCCACAAGCTGCAAGCGGTCAGTTAAACGTAACAGCCACCCAGGTATTGAGCGCTCAGAAGATCAACAAGCAAGCCTGTACATTCTCCTGTGAATCCAGTCAGTAACACTCCCGTACAGTCCGGTCTCATCGTCTGATATATCGCATATCTCGCCTAGGGGTGGTATACGTCAGACCCCAGTAGCTTGATAAGACGTATCGATATGAGGTCTATAACAGTTCGAGAAACTACGGATAACACTTACCATTAAATCTCAGCAACCCTGGCCAGGGATTTCTAGTTATAGCGAATTGAACACAGCACAACATCAACTCCCTATACCGGGAGAGACGAATCCCCTCCTATCGCTCATTGCCTCCATGTGATTCGGGACTTTACCCAAAAACCACCTTTTTGCATGCCCACTTGGACATGGTATGATGGAAATCATAGCACAGTGGGAATTACACAAGACTCTATGATGATCTTGGGTCAACAGACTACTCTGTACCAGTATCACCAGAGAACTTCCATCTGACGTGAGGTATAATACCATCTGGGAGTTCTCGGCGAGTCCGTCCAGTGTACCCAGTCTCCACTGAGCACCCGTACACCATCCTTGATGTTAAACACCGATGGATATGGGATCATCCATCGCCCATCATATGGGTCAAGATGCGTATACGCTAGTCTACTCTGGTGTATCGATGCCCTGTCTCGATACACCCTCGACTAGGAACAGTTATAGGATGTACTCGTCGACTACCATGGCCCCATTAGTATGATCTCATCATAGTCCCAGTAGTTGAGTACATATCCTAAGGGCTTTATCAACATGTAACATAGAGACAATCAGAGTACATGTTAAGATAAAGAGCAACCAGATAGCGTACTATCATATCGAGCAAGAAAGTCCTCCCTATATATGTCCTAGCATCCGCTACAATATACATCGTATGTACAGCAATGACCTCTAGGGCATACATATAACTAACAATCTCCCACTTGCACTAGGGCCATCTGTTATGGTATCACATACCCAACAATTAGCTGTGGTTGAAGTATCTCATACTCAACCATCCCATAAAAAGTCTCTACTGGGAAAAAGGCCTTTGTGAGTGGATCCACGCTGTTGTCCTCTCTGTCTACTCTCCTAACCTTGATCTCCATGGTGATCAACCATCTCCATGATCAGGTGATACTGCCTAAGAATAATATCTGGATTTCTGATAGGACGGGGGTTCCATGGCAAAAGCCACAACTCCATTGTCACACAATGGTTGGAATGAAGTTCATCTCATGAACTAATATATATCCAGACTGTCTCTTTGGAAGCATCCTTGGTAACGATGTATCTTGCCTTTAATCGTCTAGAAAGTCACGGTATCTAGCTTGGAACTCTTCCAACATACCATCCCTCCACTGAGGGTAAAGACAATGCCTGCGACTGACATTCAGTCGTACTTATCACTCTGGAACCTTTCCAGTGATTCTCCACAGGATCGATTGATACCATCTCACTACAACTAGTGAGTATCCTAACATCCATTTAGATCTATCTCATAGATATAAATACCTAGGATTTAGGAGGTATCACCTTTATCCTATATGGACAATCCTTGTGATAAGCGGAGATTGACCGAGCGTAGCATAGGAAACTCCTTCCCTATCAAGAGTATGTCATCCACGTACTCTACGAGGATCACCACCATACTCCCTACTACCTTTTTGTATATACAAGGTTCATCTACCATTTTGATGAAGTCAAACTCTTTGACTACCACATCAAAACAGACGTTCCAACTCCGCGATGCCTGATTTATCACATAAATATCTTGCTCACATTTCTGCTGATCCCACTGTCTACGAAGCCCTCTGGCTGTGTACTTATAGACGCTCTCCTCCAAATCATCATTTAGAAAAGCTGTCATGACACCCAACCACCAGATATCGTAGTCATGGTATGTAGCCGTGGCAAGTAGGATCTGGATGGACTTAAGCATAGCTTTGAAAGTCTCAACCTTTCCATGTATACCAAGTAATCTTCTCAAGATATACTTGCTCCTGATGGGGATTTAACCCTTCAGATAAAGCAACCAAAGTCCATACTTTGTTGGTGTATAAGGATTCCATCGCAGATCGCTAAGCATCCAGCCATTCTTACAGAGTCCCACTCATGATGGCCTGCTCGAAATAAGTTGGGTCATCATCTCAT
Source organism: Agapanthus africanus (assembly GCA_030015575.1). NCBI lineage: Eukaryota > Viridiplantae > Streptophyta > Magnoliopsida > Asparagales > Amaryllidaceae > Agapanthus > Agapanthus africanus. The sequence goes on from JASDDO010000019.1 coordinate 786,355,961, forward strand.
GATGCAATCCTCGCTACGACTGTCGTAGAGAAACCGAAGTATCTCTTAGGTGGGTGAGGAACCCTACTAGATCGGCGGAGAGGCTGAGATTCGTTAGAAACTATTGAATCGTTTGGTTCTACCAAATCATCAGTTGCAGTTTGTATAGCTGGAACTCTTTCCAGTTTTACCTCATGACCACTAATTTCTCCACAAGAAATTCCCTTTCACAAAGGTGGCATGTTGAGAAACAAAACAACTTTTGTTCCTCGGTTAGGTAGAAGATATTTCCTTGCGAATGCTTGGGATATCTAACAAAATTCTACAGAACTGACTTTGCCTCGAGTGTGTCCGGATTATGCTTTTAGAAATAGGCTGGACAACCCCAAATAATAACATATTTAAGATATGGGATTTTCCCATTCCATATCACATATGAAGTGGTAGGCAACTGATTTGATTGGAACCCTATTCAATAGGTATGCAGCTTCTCAAGTGCATAACTCCCAAAAGGAAATAGGAAAATCAGTAGTACTCATCATAGAGCACACCATATCTGTTGGAGATAGTGCCCTCAGAGTCAATTATTGGATCACAGGCACGTGATTGCAATGATTGAGGGAGGACCTATCCCGGTACGACAGTCTTACTCGAGATGATAGTATGCTATCTGGTTTACCTTTATCATCGTGTACTGCTTCAGGTGACCTTACAGGTCGCTATTACACGTTGATAGAGCCCCTAGGATTCTTGCTTGACCACCAGCAGTATGAGGGCGATCATATAAGTGGGAGCTGGTAGTCTATAAGCACATCCTTAAATGGTCCCTAGTCGTGGGAGTTTCGAGACAGGGCATCGATACTCCAGAGTAGACTAGTGTATACAGTCGAGACCCCGACGAGGGGCGGTGGCCGGTCTCACAGGCCACTGGTGTCAGTTGGTTCACCTAAGATGTATACAGGTGCTCATTGGGTTATGAGTACACCGGACAGGACTCGCCGGGAACATGCTAGTTGGTCTTATACCTGACGTCAGATAGCAGTTCCCTGGTGACATGTGTACAGGTTAGTTCATCGACCTGGGGATCGTCATTTGTCTCGTGTAAGTTCCCACTGTACTTTGATTACTACCCTACCACGGCTCAAAGGAGTCGTGCAAACAGGTTTTAGTTGGGTACAGTCCCGAGCCACATGGAGGCAGTGAGCGGATCTTCGGGGGTTCGTCTCTCCCGGTATTGGGGGTGAGGTCGCGCTGTGTCTAGGAGAGCCATTACACGAAGTCCTTGGCCAAGGCAGGAGGTTTACTGGTAGGTATTCCAGTAGTATCTCAGGGTGTTCTGGGCTACACTCCGACACGACTTGTACCGCTTTTGGGGGTCTGACTTTTACCAACCCCCTAGGCCCGCCATACGATGCTCATAAACGAACGGACCGGACTGTACGGATATTGTCACTGACAGGCTCAGTAGGGTGTCAGGATGAGTTCGCTCATCGACGTCCCTTTTGGTCAATAGCTGGTAGCCCGTTACGTATTGGCTTATACCTCTGATGTGCTAGTGGTTAAATCCACAGCCATAGTATTGACGAGTCTTTAGAGTCCACCACACTTACAGTTACTCAAGTTTCGGGCGAAACGCTGTAGAGGCCGTATGGAGATATGGCAGGGTCCGATCAGATACGTGCGGTATTGCACGAATCAGGATCGGACGGTTAGTACTAGAGGCCTTATAGATATATGGCAGGGTTCGATCGGATACGTGCGGTATTGCACGGATCAGGATCGAACGGATATTACTAGCCGGCTTTGGTTTAAGCCGGATCCTAGTTTAGTACAGTGTATATTTTGTCTCTTTGCATTTGTATCCGGGCGGAATACAGATGCGGGTGTGTATGCACAGTATCGGGGTTTTCCTGTAATTTATTACGGGACCAGTTTTCTGGAGTTGCCAGTTTGCATTCTGTTCCAGCCGGTTTTCTTTTATTCCTTCACGGCCGGACTTTTCGTTGGAGGGTATTATTTGCAGTTTGCAAATAACATCTTGTGGAGGGGTTCTTTGCATATTGCCATGCCATGATCACTTGACTTTTTGACCTCATAATGGTTGCTCCATACCTTGACCATGCTCTCCCTCTCCACTCACACATGAGGTATGGCCGGCCACTGTTTGGGAATGGAGTGAGGATTATTTTGGTGGGATAATTTCCTTCTTGTATTTTCGTGGGCCCCCATTTGTATGAGTGTGCTGGAGTTTAGTTTTGAGGTGATGGATGATTAATTTCTTTGAAAATGAATGAGCTTAAAATGAGGCTCATTTTTTTGACAGCAAGAGGGAGATGCTTCATTCAATTTCCAGTGAGCACACATTGGTTTTTAGTGAGCAAAAATGGGAGTTTTGATTTCTGGCCGAGCCCATTTTTAGCATGATCCTTTTTCCCTCTTGCATCCATGAAAATTCTTGTGCACAAATTCCTCTATACATGGCAACCTCATAAACCCCAAAGAGACAAAGCACTACACATTCTACAGCAAATCTTGGGCACGTCGACTTGCCAGCTTCGTGCCCGAGTTGCCTCCGTATTGAGGTGGGAGCTCGTAAAAGATGCAGACGATGTGGTGCCCTTCCGGCAAGGAGGCGACGACCGGAGTTTCCGCAGGAGATCGGGACGACAACGAGAAGACCGGAGGACTCGGATCACTCGGTATATCTCTAACCCGTCTTGTAGTTAGCTAGAACTAGTTTAATGGTCCGATCCGGGTGTTTAGTGCGCGGTGGTGCCGGTTTGCTAAGTTCGCAAAATTAAAGTTTATCACCACTTCCGCATTTGGCCGTCGGATTGACGGCCGGGGCGCCGCCGTGCACTTACATTGGTATCAGAGCCTCGCCATTAACTTCGTCTAGCTTTGTTAGATATGTTTGCATTTCCGATCGACCAAAATTCCAAAAACTCGCGTTTTTCCTCACATCAGTTTTCTGTCGAAATTTTTTGAACTCCAAAAATTTTTCAGGTTGTAAAAAACTAATGTACTGGAAATTCTAAGACTACTGGAAAAATTCGACACAGTCAGTCGACCACTGAAGTGCGGAACCGCGGCCAAACCCCCCCTTTTGGCCGCGGTTCCGCCGCACATTGGTGTCGTCACTGCATCATTTTTTTCCAGTGGGCTTCTGGGCTAATTTTAGTGGTTTTGGAATATTAATATTGGGCCCAGATTTTCTGTGAGTGCTACAGTATTGCTTGGGGGCCCACTTGTTAATTTTTGATCGATCGGATATTTTAAACACATTATTTCACAGTATTTACATTATATCTGCGACCGTGAATGTCACTTGATCGGTAAATCCTGTCTAACTGCTATAGCCCGGTTAGACGGATTTGCGAACGTGACTTTCACGTTGATGTTCTGTGTTTTTGCTGTGATGTTGCGGATCGGTCATGGGGGATAGCCTGGATGCAATGCTAGTACTGTTTTGTTGTATTATGTACATTTGATATTGCGTGGCGAGCGTCCGACATGTGGACTGCCGTCACTGCCTGTTTGTATTATTATTTTGGGGCACGACCTGGTTGCGGTCGATGTACCCATTGTATGTATATTTTACTTTCTGTATTAGGATTACCCCGCGGAGGGGTGCACGGATAGCCGGGTTCAAGAGGGCAACAAGCCCGCATCTCATGGCATTGAGACGGAGGGGGCTTTACTCTAGGATTGGCGGGCTATTCGCCGCACTCGTAGAGGGTACAGGTTGACCCAGGAGGGGTGCCCAAGTTACCGGATTCCGTGAAGTGCTGGGTGGTCCATTCACGGTGCTGAAGGGGGCTGCCTCGCTTCAGGTTTTGGCGGCTGACTTGCCGCGCCCGTAGGGGTCTAGGATTTCATTGCACAGGCTATCCACACGACTAGGGGAATGTCGGGTTTTCAGTAGTGGCTCTGTGAAACCCGGGGATCCCAGATATCTGTATTGTTCTGTGATGCTGTACATTTCTGTGATGTTGCATTTTATTCACGCCTTGAGCGAAATATAATATATTGGTATATATATTAGTAGATGTTGTATATGTTTTTCATCCGCGCTAGTCCAGTCCCCGCTCTGCCGTTAGTTAGCTAACCTAACGGGTGATGACGGGACCCAGTGGCGAATGCGGATGGCATATACGTACGTCAGTATATTTTCGTTCTTTGTGGTGTGATCAATTGATGGGACTGCGTTGATTCGAATCAATGCTAGATAAACAAACCTATTCTGATGTTGTTGGAACACTTTTCAAAAAGCTGTTATTGCAAGGACGTTCACTTTTGTTTTGCATCGTGGTATTCATTTGGAATATCCTGCTCCTCAGTCGACGAGGCAAGGGCCGAGATCCCTTCACCGGGAGTGACCCCTTGGACAGAAGTTTGCGTCAGGGCATTAACTTCACTATAGCCGATTACTTTTGCTTTGCATCGTGGTATTCATTTGGAATATCCTGCACCCCATTCTACGGGGAAAGAGCCGAGATCCCTTCACCGGGAGTGACCTCTTTAGTAAAGGTTTTCGTCACTATATTTTCTAAAAAGCTATCCGTTCCTTCAACGATATCAAGTTCATTACGTTAAAGGTCTTCGCCAGAAACCATTCGTAGCCCTCCGTCGTTTCAGACAGGTAGCACGTAGTATTCATGCTATGTTTGTTGACCTTCGTCAAGGCATAGTGCATGGTAGCTGCTTGTTGCTTTTCTGCTGCATAGATAGATGTGTTGGTTTGGGAAAGTCGTATAGCCTTGTTGACCTTCGTCAAGGGCTTGTACGGGTGGGTTCAAATTAACCTGGACAATGACGGGTGGAACTTGACATGTGACTTATGATTTGTTGACCTTCGTCAAGGTCATAAGAGCATGGGGCAGAAATTTCATCGGGAGTTTCAAAAGAACTGAAACTTGCCAGATATGCGCATACCTTCTGGAGTGTGATACCGTGAGCGGATTCCGTCACGTTATCATGCGATGAGAGTTGGATCCCGATTCCCACTGATGAGTTGGTTTACTCCTCGGGTGACCCCGACTAATTCTTCTTTCAGGTTTGAAGGAGAATTTGAGGTACAGTGGGAGGTTTCCTGATTAGATAAAGGGATAACCATTCTGATCTAGGTTAGAGTGCACGCTGAGTGTTTCTTTTCTCTCTCTCTCTGGCAGCGACCATTGACCCGACCCAAGACAATGACTCAGTGACCAAGTTGACCGAACCTTCTTAACACTGGCTTTTGGATTGTCAGAGTTGCAGACCTCATTGCCACTCCTACTTTTACCCTTTTCTCCAGGACACCCCGTATTACTACGAACGTCCACTTCCATTGGACAAAACCATCGTATGGTTAGATACGAACTCGATGGAATTCGAGGATGGTTTCCGGTTCTGGAGAAAACGGATAGGATTATTCAGTTGTCTTTTCCCTTTTACCTTCTCTCAAGTTGTGAGTACTCCTTGGTTTAGGAGATAGTACACCTATTATGCAAATTGGATAGTCTTCTTCCAAACCTTAGGCTGGTGCCGACCGGTAGGGAATGAAGAAAACCAATTAGCCTAAACGGTGTGCAGAAGGTATTAAGATTAAGACAAAGCAAGGGATTAGTAAGAGGGCAAAGTAAATTGCGACTGATATTCACGACCAAACCAAGTATTTCTTCGCCAATCCTAAATCACCTTTGTCTCTCTCCAGAACACTCCGTATCACTACGAAGATCCACAGTTTATTGGATAATCCATCGTATGGTTATATACGAACTCGAAAGGAACTTGTTCCAGTTCGGGGATGGATTCTGGTCCGGGAGAAATAGGAATAAGGTTTATTCGGTTGTCTTTTATCTTCACCTTCTCTCACATTGCGAGTGCTCCTAGGACTAGGACAGTACACCCATTATGCTTATTAGATAGTCTTCTTCCAAACCATAGGCTGGTGCCGAACGGTAGGGAAGGAAGAAAACCATTTGGCCTAAAGGGGTGTGCAGAAGGTAATGACTAAAGACATATAAAGGGATTTGGAGAGGTGGCAAAGAATTATACGGTTATAGTTGTGAATCTGGATAATGGTAGAGGCATTACTAGGAATACCAGGATACCCCATCGAAACATTTCAATGTTTCAGTTCAACTGTGTACTGTTAAAAGAAAACTGATTTCCTGATTAGACACTTACTCCAGGGTATGTATTTACCAGTTTTGATTCTCACATCTGTATGGCTTTACAGATGATGAGTGGGAGTAAGTTATTGGGAATAGGGTGATCATCCTCATTATATCGGGATTCGTTGCAATCGGTGATATTTGAGGAGATCACCTGGGCTGTTTGCCGGTCGGAAAATATTTGGTTTTGAATATCCGCTGTTGTGCACCAATTTCAAATTGATATCTCTGTACATCTATTTTCATAGAGTGAGATATACCTTTTGATATTATGTCGATGACATTTACCTATATCAGTGGATGGTTAGGTAAGGAGCATTAAACAGCGGTGTAATTCTTCTTAACCATAAGTACAGTTTTCAACCTACGACACACAGTGAAAGTGTTGTTAAACTCAGCGGACTTATACAGAGTATTGTATGTTGTCCAGTGTCCATAGGGACAGAGGGGTTGGTCCTCATACTATATTCTGTTTACTTTTAACTTCTCTAGTTCTTAGACATGTGTTTCGTAGAAACACAGGGTCTAAGTTTTGAGGAGTTATAGGTATTTGAATAGAGTAGAGAACCAGGTATAGCAAGTATCGGGATTCTTCAAAGTGATCGAAAATGTAGATACTTGTGTATGGTATTCAGTTGATAGTAATGATAAAGAGAAATTGCTTCTCTTTCAGGTTACTCATAATTGGAAGCATTCCTAAGTTGAGTAACGCTGATCAGCCTCTCTCCATTTAGTTGACATGCACTGGAGACAGCTGCATGATTTGAATCTGGTTAAATTAAATCAGTGCCTCTGGTTCTATATTGGATATAGTACAGTTCATATCTTAACATTGTTAAGGTACGGGGAGTTGTCCGGCTTATGATTAAAAACCAGACTCTGGATAACTCAAGGCACGCTTCTGTAATGGCTGTTTGTGGGTTGACCCAGGCTATGACGATGGTTGATTTTCTACCATCTGGCAGATCAATAGAAATATTGTTCTGGACTCGCCACAGTTTTAATAAAAATGGATTTTTCAAAAACAGTAGTGGAAGTATGGTAGAACTGGAAGTGATTCCAGAACTGCAAACGATTACTGAAGATTTGATAAGGAACCTAAAGATTCAATCTGATTGACATTCCATTGGCCACTCCGCAGATAAGGTGGGTAACTTCAGGCACCCGAGAGGTGCTCCGGTAGCCTCAAGGACGGTGACAGGGAAGTTCTTGTTTACCCACACTTGCCATTGCTGTTGTTCCAGGCTGCGAGACCCGGTGGGAGGATGAGTATAGCGTCGTTCTAAACTAGCTTTAGAAGTGCACATCTATATGACTCTGCCAGAGGGTTGTCGTAGTCAGTGGGAGCAGCGGAAGCATTGGTGGATATCAGGCTTATGTCTATTTATAGACTAAAGCAAATATAGCGGAGATAGATCATCTATTTCTGATGTGACAGTCATGGGTTTGACGTCATAAGAATAGGGGATGGATCTGTTGAGAAGGTAGTAGGAAGTGATATTCCTATACTACGATCGGTTATACTTTGGTCGTCACACAGTGGTTTCTCCACATAGGACTTGGATATAATATCAGACATTCTGGTTACTAGATCTATGGTTTTAGATCTAGATTTGGGTGGTTTCCCAATCTGGGTACTTAGACAGCATTCTAAGAGTATTTAGAATGAACGACTCCTGGCACGGTAGTGTACCTGCAGGTGATGGAGTCACCCTCTCTAAAGGTGTCTTATAGACTAAAGTAGAGAGGGATGTGCATGATTGGCAGATCACTTGCTTGGGCAATTGAGTCAATCATGAGATGTCAAGTACCACACCAGATGTTGTTCTTGCACTAGATGCAATAAGTTGACATTAATCCAATCCTGGAGAAACAGTCGGAAGCAGCTTTAGAACATAAGTAGATGTTCTAGGGATATGATAACGACAGCCTCATTCGGGAGACAGTTATCATTCCAGGCTTCCAAGGTGACATGGACGACAAGGAGGTTGTCAGAGTTATGGTTTTCCCTTTGACGAGGGGCAGTATTTTGGACAGGTGATCCAAGGCAATACTGAGGGAGGCATGGCGCAGGATACTGATTAAGTTCAGTTGACGATACAGTCTTAGAAGTTTGGATTTGGAGTTCATTTATGAGCTAGGTCCCATCAGACATCCAGACATTCTAAGACAGGTATTGCTCATTTCGGGAGATGGTTTTCTCCGCGAACTTGAGATAGAGAGACATAGAAAGAAACATCAGAGCGGATCCACTCGCTGAGGCTATTCCTCGAACGCAATAGTCTCGCAAACGAGCTTTGTGAGACTGACTAGTAGAGGAGTTGGGTGTTCGGTATCACACGGGCTGTGAGTATGCGACATCACAATAATTAGCCTCGAGTGCAAGTGGGAGATTGTTGGAGATAGTGCCATCAGAGTCAATTATTGGATCACAGGCACGTGATTGCAATGATTGAGGGAGGACCTATCCCGGTACGACAGTCTTACTCGAGATGATAGTATGCTATCTGGTTTACCTTTATCATCGTGTACTGCTTCAGGTGACCTTACAGGTCGCTATTACACGTTGATAGAGCCCCTAGGATTCTTGCTTGACCACCAGCAGTATGAGGGCGATCATATAAGTGGGAGCTGGCGGTCTATAAGCACATCCTTAAATGGTCCCTAGTCGTGGGAGTTTCGAGACAGGGCATCGATACTCCAGAGTAGACTAGTGTAGACAGTCGAGACCCCGACGAGGGGCGGTGGCCGGTCTCACAGGCCACTGGTGTCAGTTGGTTCACCTAAGATGTATACAGGTGCTCATTGGGTTATGAGTACACCGGACAGGACTCGCCGGGAACATGCTACTTGGTCTTATACCTGACGTCAGATAGCAGTTCCCTGGTGACATGTGTACTGGTTAGTTCATCGACCTGGGGATCGTCATTTGTCTCGTGTGAGTTCCCACTGTACTTTGATTACTACCCTACCACGGCTCAAAGGAGTCGTGCAAACAGGTTTTAGTTGGGTACAGTCCCGAGCCACATGGAGGCAGTGAGCGGATCTTCGGGGGTTCGTCTCTCCCGGTATTGGGGGTGAGGTCGCGCTGTGTCTAGGAGAGCCATTACACGAAGTCCTTGGCCAAGGCAGGAGATTTACTGGTAGGTATTCCAGTAGTATCTCAGGGTGTTCTGGGCTACACTCCGACACGACTTGTACCGCTTTTGGGGGTCTGACTTTTACCAACCCATAGGCCCGCCATACGATGCTCATAAACGAACGGACCGGACTGTACGGATATTGTCACTGACAGGCTCAGTAGGGTGTCAGGATGAGTTCGCTCATCGACGTCCCTTTTGGTCAATAGCTGGTGGCCCGTTACGTATTGGCTTATCCCTCTGACGTGCTAGTGGTTAAATCCACAGCCATAGTATTGACGAGTCTTTAGAGTCCACCACACTTACAGTTACTCAAGTTTCGAGCGAAACGCTGTAGAGGCCGTATGGAGATATGGCAGGGTCCGATCAGATACGTGCGGTATTGCACGGATCAGGATCGGACGGTTAGTACTAGAGGCCGTATAGATAGATGGCAGGGTTCGATCGGATACGTGCGGTATTGCACGGATCAGGATCGAACGGATATTACTAGCCGGCTTTGGTTTAAGCCGGATCCTAGTTTAGTACAGTGTAGATTTTGTCTCTTTGCATTTGTATCCGGGCGGAATACAGATGCGGGTGTGTATGCACAGTATCGGGGTTTTCCTGTAATTTATTACGGGACCAGTTTTCTGGAGTTGCCAGTTTGCATTCCGTTCCGGCCGGTTTTCTTTTATTCCTTCACGGCCGGACTTTTCGTTGGAGGGTATTATTTGCAGTTTGCAAATAACATCTTGTGGAGGGGTTCTTTGCATATTGCCATGCCATGATCACTTGACTTTTTGACCTCATAATGGTTGCTCCATACCTTGACCATGCTCTCCCTCTCCACTCACACATGAGGTATGGCCGGCCACTGTTTGGGAATGGAGTGCGGATTATTCTGGTGGGATAATTTCCTTCTTGTATTTTCGTGGGCCCCCATTTGTATGAGTGTGCTGGAGTTTAGTTTTGAGGTGATGGATGATTAATTTATTTGAAAATGAATGAGCTTAAAATGAGGCTCATTTTTTTGACAGCAAGAGGGAGATGCGTCATTCAATTTCCAGTGAGCACACATTGGTTTTTAGTGAGCAAAAATGGGAGTTTTGATTTCTGGCCGAGCCCATTTTTAGCATGATCCTTTTTCCCTCTTGCATCCATGAAAATTCTTGTGCACAAATTCCTCCATACATGGCAACCTCATAAACCCCAAAGAGACAAAGCACTACACATTCTACAGCAAATCTTGGGCACGTCAACTTGCCAGCTTCGTACCCGAGTTGCCTCCGTATTGAGGTGGGAGCCCGTAAAAGATGCAGACGATGTGGTGCCCTTCCGGCAAGGAGGCGACGACCGGAGTTTCCGCAGGAGATCGGGACGACAACGAGAAAACCGGAGGACTCGGATCACTCGGTATATCTCTAACCCGTCTTGTAGTTAGCTAGAACTAGTTTAATGGTCCGATCCGGGTGTTTAGTGCGCGGTGGTGCCGGTTTGCTAAGTTCGCAAAATTAAAGTTTATCACCACTTCCGCATTTGGCCGTCGGATTGACGGCCGGGGCGCCGCCGTGCGCTTACATATCACATAGGGTGATATTGCTCCGCCCCGATATACCATCGTGCTATGGTGTATACGGAGGAGTAATGCTAAGAGAGAATCTCATTCTCCTTTAGAATAGTCCAGGAATTCCGTGCTCAAGTATTCTCCTCCTTGATCTCATCAAAGGACATAATACATATACCTGTTTTTGGTTCTCTACTTCTGACTTATATTCTGTGATTATCTCAAAAGTTTCGGACTTGTGTTTCAACAGGAATATAGGTCTGAATCTTGAGAGATCATCAGTGAATGTAATGAAGTACAAAGAACCGGTCCTGGCATGTGTAGATAGGGGACCTTCATACATCAGCATGTATCAATCCCAGAGTTCACTAACTCTTTCTCTGTTCCTAATAAACGGAGCTGTGGTCATCTTATCTCTGTGACATGACCGGAAAGTTTCACAAGATGTAAATTCAAACTAATTTAAATATGCATCTATATGTAACTTCAGCTAGTCGGGTCGCATTGATATGACCTAGTCTATAATGCCTCAAGAAGGATTCGTTCATTTCTGAACTCTTCCTCTTGTGTGTATTCTGTACACGAAGAACTGTGGTTTGATTTAGATCGTCAATGCTTTTAGATAATGTGCCAGAACCGATCAACTCTTGATATAGGAAATGTTCAAAACATTATCCAACAATACAAAATTATATCCTTTCTTTACTAATAAAGAGACTGATATGATGTTGAATATCAGGTTCGGTATCTAATAACATTCGTTCAGAATCAATGTATTCTGGTAATACAGGGTGATAACTGCCAACAGACTTGGCTGCAACAATTGCACCATTTTCAACTCTTGAAACTTATCACCCGTTCTCAGTTCTCTACCTATCTGTAGCCCATGTAACAGATTACATATGTAGGATCCTGATCCGGTATCTTATACCCAGGACGTAAAGCATACTGAGAAACAATTCTCGGTAATGAACACACCCGAAGAAGATGCATCAGCATGCACTTTCTTCGTTTGGGCGGCACGGGAATTCTGGTAATCCCCAATTTCTTGCTCTGTCTTATAACATTTATAAGTTGGAGCGGGGCCAACGTTCCCTAGCGCAGTATAACAAGCGGGTTCGATCAATACATCCATATTATTATCTTGATTAAGGCGTGACATAGTCGAAACCAGGAGAGAGAGAAGAAAACACTCAGCGTGCACTTTTACAAGATTAGATTGGTTATCAATTTATCTAATCAGGATGTCTCCCACTGTTTTATTCAAATTTTCCTTCAAACCTTAAAAGGAAAGACTAGCCGGGATTAATTACACCCTACAAGTTCGCCAATCTTTCAGCCAGGTCAGTGCCGGTACTTTGAGGGAGGTACCCCGCACTTTCGCACGGACCTAATTAAAATAAACCTCGTTTTCCCAGGGGCGTAACCCCGTTAACACCTTTCTAGACACCTACTTGATCGGCTAATTTGTAATGTGTAAAACTTTCCCAGAAGTAACTCTTACTCGCAGCGGGTATCGGGATCCAACTATCTCATAGAAGGTATGCAATCTCATTGCAAATTTCAAAACTTGAAATTCCCAATAATATTTTACCCCAAGCGATCTATGACCTTGACAAGGTCAACAAACCATAGACCGCAAGTCAAGTTCAACCCGTCATTTCCTTATCTAAATTAAACCTACCCGCACAACCCTTGATAAGGTCAACAAAGTCGCACGACTACCCTAATCCAATCGCGTCATATGCTTATACAGATAAGCAGTAATCAGCTACCGCACAGTACGCCTTGACAAGGTCAACAAACGCAACACGAATACTAACTATTACTTATCTGAAATGACGGAGGGCTACGACAGGTTTTCAAGAAAACCCTTTGCGTAATGAACTTGATATCATCGTAGAATCGAGTGATTTTAAATGGAGTGTTTTTTAGGCTTTTCTAGTTTTGCTAAAGAGGTCACTCCCGGTGAAGGGATCGTCGGCTCTTTCCTTATCGAATAAGGTGCAGGATATTTCACAAATACCGCTATGCAAAGAAAAAACTATAGAAGCAATCAAAAGACAAACCGAGTGTGTAGCATCTGCCAGTTTCGCTAAAGAGGTCACTCCGGGTGAAGGGATCTCGGCTCTTTCCTTATCGAATAAGGTGCTGGATGTTCTACAAGGAACACCGCTATGCAAAGCAAGAACTAGAGCTACCGATTTTTAAACAAGTTTCTACAATATCTTTAGGTTTCTTTTAGTTTCATTAATCTCATTAATGAAGTCCCATTTTATTATGCTTCACAAGCATCACTTTTGAAACGAAATCTGCAATATAACATATATCTCATATATATAAAATAAACATTCGTCTCAGGCAGTAATATGATCTCATCACAGAACATTGCAGCAGAAGAACATATATGAAATATTGGATATACTAGGACGTCCGTGTTTTAATACGAGCCTGTATAAAACACGGATTCCACGGTCGCGATGAATAGCCAAACCCACATCCCTAGACCCCTACGAGAGCGGCAAGTAACACTGCCAATTCTAGGGTTAGGAGACCCGGTCTCGACTCCTCGAGATGGTCTCCCACTGGACCTTAGAACGCGGTTACTAATGCTCCCCGCCTTGGGTCTACCTAATACGGAAAAGTAAATAATATACAATGGTGACATCATCCTCAGCCCGGAAGTGCCCCAATAAAAGAAAATTACATACAAATGAATTTTACATGAATGAAAAAGAAAAACTCTCATCTCACATAAAACCCCCGGCTATTCAGAACACGACGATCCAATATAACATATCAAAGCAACACATAATATCTCATATCATCAACGTAAGCAAGTATGCGTATCCCGATTGTCGTTGATGTATAGCAACGAAGCCGGCGATACACCATATACTACGCTTACGGTCACAGAAAAGAAAGTGTAAAACTACAACAGTTGGAATCCGCAACCTCCTTAGACATCGCATGCCTAACCAAATGAATTCCTTAGACATCGCATGCCTAACAATTATAAACCCCGCATTTTAGTATCATTATCGGAAACTCATTTCAATATCAAGTCGGGCAATTCAACAAGATTCCCGACATTCTGATCGAATGCTCGTCGCAAACTTTAATAGACGGCCGCACCCCCAGATGCCGTCGACGAAGTGCACTAAGGCGGAACACCGCTGCCGCGAGCACCCGTACAGATGCTTTTGGCAACGATGTTCTCCTACAGTCACTTAGTCGGGGCTATGGGGCGTGGCTGTCTATTAAGTTTACCCGGCGAGTATTCACGTACGCTACGTGATTGCAACGGACTTTTGATCACATCAAAATTCCGTGGCAACCGATCATCTGAGACTAAACTGCTATGTTTATAACATTCAAATTAGTTATCTCAGAACTACCTATGGATTCCAAATATTGTATCACATTCCAGATTAAAAGACAGTGTTAAACTTTCCGATCGAATAATCAAACACCCAAGATTTCCCAAATAGCTTAACATTTGAGAGGAGTTCAAAAGATATCCATCACATGCTACTGTACCAAAGGTCCAGCCGTAGAAGGGTCAAGCCAACGCCTCATATGTGGCAACGCTGTACTGCCCCAAACCCTAAGGTTTAGAGGCAGTTCAAGATGGTCACATAATCGAGTTAAGGTTTGTGTTCTTCTAGAGGGTCCACCGCGTTACTTACATGATTTTCCGGAAGTTTCAAACTCGAGAAAAAATCCAACTTCTGAAAAAATTTCCGACAGGGGAAAAGGTGAGTTATTGATATTCGTTCGAACTTTTTAACAGTTTCTAAAATTATCCGGAAAAAACTTAAACAAAGTTAAATTATCCGATCGAATCAACGAGTCCCTAATACAACCCAGAAAACTCAACACTTGAGTATAAATTAAAAATTTACAGAAGAATCAGGAAGTACAGACGGATATTACTGTGCAAACAGTAAACCCTAACTCCACTGTTTGGCCGCGGAACCACCGCGCAAGCCAGGGTATGGCCGCGGTTCCGCGGCGCTTTAGTGGGATTAGTGTCACGTATTTCACATTAATTCTTGTATTTCCCTGCTGATTTTTTTGAGTATTTTTAATTCACAAAAAATCACATTTTGAAATTTTTTTCTAGAAACTAGGGTTTTACGGGTATTCGGAGTTCGATCGGACTATAAACTTTGCCAGGACTTCGCCTAAAGCTCTAGCTTAGCTCTGATACCACTGTAGGGTTACTAGGCACGCGCACAATGGTCTATAAGGTATCAACCATGCCCGATTTAAAATTTATCCATGCCGAACAACCCTAAACCAAGATCTTTGACTAGAGATTAGGCAAAAACAAGCATGTTAAACACTTTAACACTAAGTGAGAGGGATTACAACCTTTTTAGATCCGGTCCTTCACTTCATAAGCTCCGTGTTGAGGTCCCTTCGCTGCGATAATCAAGTTCCGGACTCTCGAGAGGCTCCACGAGGAGAAAGATGCAAGCTTGCTTCCGATCTTCGATAACAAAGATGATCTACCTTGAAGTTTCATTAACACAAGTTCTCACTCACTAAATGAAGTTAACACCCTCATCTAAATGGCAAGGATAGATGAGGATGATGATGTAGGAATTTAGCTCTCTTTTGTTTTCAATTACTCACTCATAATCATCACTTAGCAAAAAGCTAGAAAGCTTCTTCCAAGGAAGAAGAAGAAGAAGAATATCCAATTCCATTTGTGATGAATAATGAAAATGTAATAATAATTACTTGTGCAACCATGGTCAATATAACCTTTGTAGAGATTTAACTAGGGCTAGGGTTTGGGTTGGGTTAAAGATGAGTCACACAAAAATATCAAGTATAATATCTTAGCTCAATCCAAAAGAAAACCTTCTAGAAGGTTCATGAAGAAACTAACCCAAATCAAACCCTAACCTTGTTTAATCTCCACTAAACTTGTTGCATTAGTAATCATATCATGTTACAATATTATATATTACATATATAATATTTATTGCAACAAAATAAAATAATACAATTAACATATATCGCATATATATCAATGTATTACCCGAGTAAGAAAATGAATCAATAAGTGAGCTAATATTAGTTAATGTAATTTAATATATCAAATATATTATTATACATTAAATTATCGAATCAACACTTGATCCGACAATCCGGCTATATCAAATATAACCGACTAATATATCATGTACCGATTCATCGAATCAACACTTGATCCGATGATCCGGCTCATATCAAAATAACGTGAGAATATAATACGGTATCTCATATCGCATTATCCTCGGTCCTGCACATATCACATATGTGCCCCTACTCCGTTTTGCCTGATTCAAGAAACCTCTGTGTAGGACTCTAAAGAATCGTCAATACGCCGGCAGTACGTGATGATCATATCAAACACCCACAAGGTGCAAGGGGTCAGCTAAACGTAACAGCCACCCAGGTATTGAGCACTCAGAAGATCAACAAGCAAGCCTGTACATTCTCCTGTGAAACCAGTCAGTAACACTCTCGTACAGTCCGGTCTCGTCATCTGATATGTCGCATATCTCGCCTAAGTGTGGTATACGTCAGACCCCAGTAGCTTGATAAGTCATGTCGATATGAGGTCTATAACAGTTCGAGAAACTACTGATAACACTTACCAGTAAATCTCAGCAACCCTGGCCAGGGATTTCCAGTTATAGCCAATCGAACACAGCACAACATCAACTCCCTATACCGGGAGAGACGAATCCCCTCCTATCGCTCATTGCCTCCATGTGATTCGGGAATATACCCTAAAGCCACCTTTTTGAATGCCCTCTTGGACGTGGTATGATGGAAATTATAGCACAATGGGATCACACAAGACTCTATGACGATCTTGGGTCAACAGACTACTCTATACCAGTGTCACCAGAGAACTGCCATCTGATGTGAGGTATAATACCATCTGGGAGTTCTCGGCGAGTCCGTCCAGTGTACCCAGTCTCCACTGAGCACCCGTACACCATCCTTGATGTCAAACACCGATGGATATGGGATCATCCATCGCCCATTATATGGGTTAAGATGCGTATACGCTAGTCTACTCTGGTGTATCGATGCCCTGTCTCGATACACCTTCGACTAGGAACAGTTATAGGATGTACTCGTCGACTACCATGGCCCTACTAGTATGATCTCATCATAGTCCCAGTAGTCGAGTACATATCCTAAGGGCTTTATCAACATGTAACATAGAGACAATCAGAGTACATGTTAAGATAAAGAGCAACTAGATAGCGTACTATCATGTCGAGCAAGAAAGTCCTCCCTATATATATCCTAGCATCTACTACAATATACATCGTATGTACAGTAATGGCCTCTAGGGCATACATATAACTAATAGGAGTGGCGATGAAATACTTGGTTTGGTCGTGAATAGTAGTCGCAGTTTACTTTGCCCTCTTTCTAATCCCTTTATTTGTCTTAACTTATTACCTTCTGTGCACCATCGTTAGGCTAATTGGTTTTCTTCATTCCCTACCGTTCGGCACCTGCCTACGGTTTAGAAGAAGACTATCCAATTAGCGTAATAGGTGTACCAACCTAATCCAAGGAGCACTCACAACCTGAGAGAAGGTAAATGGAAAAGACAACTGAATAGTCCTATTCATTTTCTCCAGAACCGGAAACCATCCTCGAACAAGTTCCTTTGAGTTCGTATATAACCATACGATGGTTTTATCCAATGGATGTGGATGTTCGTAGTGATACGAGGTGTTCTGGAGAAAAGGGTAAAAGTAGGAGTGGCAATGAGGTGTGCAACTTAGACAATCCAAAAGCTAGTGTTTTAAGAAGGTTCGGTCAATCTTGGTCACTGAGTCATAGTCTAGGGTCTGGCCATGGTCGCTGCCAAAGAGAGAGAGAAAAGAAACACTCAGCGTGCACTCTAACCTAGATCAGAATGGTTATCAATTTATCTAATCAGAAAACCTCCCACTGTAACCTCAAATTCTCCTCTAAACCTGAAAGAAGAATTAGTCGGGATCACCCGAGGAGTAAACCAACTCATCAGTGAGAATCGGGATCCAACTATCTTCGCATGATAACGTGATGGAATCCACTCATGTTATCACACTCCAGAAGGTATGCGCATGCCTGGCAAGTTTCAGTTTCTTTAGAAACTCCCGATGTGATTTTTACCCCATGCTCTTATGATCTTGACTTTGGCCAACAAATCATAAGTCACATGTCAAGTTCTACCCGTCATTATTCTGGTTAATTTGAACCCACCCGTACCTACTCTTGACTTTGGCCAACAAAGCAGTACGAATGTCCCAAACCAACGCATCTATCTATGCAACAGAAAGGTAACAAATAGCTACCATACACTATGCCTTGACTTTGGCCAACAAACATAGCATGAATACTAAGTGCTACCCGTCTGAAATGACGGAGGGCTACGGATGGTTTTTGGCGAAAAACCTTTAACGTAATGAACTTGATATCGTTGAAGGAACCGGATAGCTTTTTATAAATATAGTGGCGAAAACCTTTGCTAAAGAGGTCACTCCCGGTGAAGGGATCTCGGCTCTTTCCCCATAGAATGAGGTGCAGGATATTCCAAATGAATACCACGATGCAAAGCAAAAAGGCAATCGGCTATAGTGAAGTTATTACCCCGACACAAACTTCTGTCCAAGGGATCACTCCCGGTGAAGGGATCTCGGCCCTTGCCTCGTCGAGTAAGGTGCTGGATATTCATAACCGATTACCACTGTGCAAAACAAAAGAGAACGTTCTTGTAATAACAGCTTTTTGAAAAATGTTCCAACAACATCAAACAGGTTTGTTTAGCTTGCATTGATCCGAATCAATGCAGTCCCATCAATTAATCACACCACAAAAGAACGAAAATATGATGTACGTATATGCCATCCGCATTCGCCACTCGGTCACGTCATCACCCGTTAGGTTACTTAACTGACGACAGAGCGGGGACTGGACTAGCGCGGGTGTAAACATATACAACATCTACTAGTATATATATATCAATATATAATATTCGCTCATGGCGTGATAAATGCAACATCACAGAAATGTAATAAGCATCACAGAACAATACAGATAATCTGGGATCCCCGGGTTTCATAGAGCCGCAACTGAAACCCGACGTTCCTCTGGTCGTGTGGATAGCCTGTGCAATGAAATCCTAGACCCCTACGGGCGCGACAAGTTACCCGCCAAAACCTAAATCAAGGCTGCCCCCTTCAACAAAGTGAATGGACCACCCAGCACTCACAGAATTCGGTAACTTGAGCACCCCTCCTTGGGTCAACCTATGCCCCCTACGAGTATGGTGAATAGCCCGCCAATTCTAGAGTGACGCCCCCTCCGTCTCAAAGCCATGAGATGCGGGCCCGTTGCCCTCTAGAACCCGGCTACCCGTGCACCCCTCCGCGGGGTAATCCTAGTACAGAAAGTAAAATATATATACAACGAGTACATCGACCTCAGCCCGGTCGGGCCCCAAAAGAATAATATACAAACAGGCAGTGACGACAGTCTACATGTCGGACGCTCGCCCCGCAATATAAAATGTACAAATACAACCAAACTGTACTACCATTGCATCCAGGCTATCCACCACGATAAATCCGCAACATCACAACACAACACAGAACATCAACGTGAATGTCACGTTCGCAAATCCGTCTAAAAGAACTATAGAAATTAGACAAGATTTACCGCTCGAATGACATTCACGGTCACAGATATAAAGTAAGTATTGTAAACTAACATATTTAAATTTTCGATCGACAAAATTTCCCGAAGTGGGCCCCAAGCACAAATCCAGCACTCAAAATAATCTGGGCCAAAACTGAAATTACCAAAAACCCAATTCCAATTCAGAGACCACTGTAGAAAAATTGGTGGCCTGATGATACAATACCACGGCGGAACCACGGCCAAAACATGGGTACGGCCACGGTTCCGTGGCCCTACAGTGAAATCAGTGTACCAAATTTTCTCAGATTTCTTAAAAAAGCCTACCTGATTTTCTACAATACTCAAAATAATTTTTCGACGACAAAAAAAATTCGACAGAAACTGCTAAAATGGAATCGCGATTTTGGAAAATTCGGACGATTGATGTTTTAAATACGTTAGAACAAGCTAGTAAAGGTTAATGGCGTGGCTCTGATACCATGTAAGTTTACGGTAGCACCCCGGCCGTCTGCTCGAGGCCAAAACACGGAAACGAAAACTTTTTCTTAACTTGAAACTGGCGCTATCGCAGACTTTAATTCCGGATCGAACCATTAACCTATAACTAGCAAACAAGAGAAGGGTTGGAAAGGCTATACCGATCGATCCGTGTCCTTCGGTCTTTGGCCACCATCACAAGCTCCTCGCGGCATCTCCGATCTCCGGTCTCCTCATCGGAAAGGGCACCACATCTTCGAGTCTTTTTACGGGCTCCCGCTTCATCCGAAGGAACTCGGGCACGAAGTTCGCTAGCCGACGTGTTCAAGGTGATGTAGAGAATGTGTGTGATAACTTTGTCTCAAGCATCCATTGATTCTCATCACATGATAGTGTATGGATGGAGGTTGAAGATGAAGCCATTAATGGAAATGATGAGCTAGAGGAGGAAGAAGAAGAAAGAGGCTTTTCTTTCTTATGTTTTCTCTATCAAAATGAGAGAGTGAGAGTGAGATAATACAAGAGAAAACCCTCTCTTTTGTTGCCCTCTCTCTCTCTCCCCCTCTCATTTCAACTCATAAATCAATCACTAAACATGACATGGTTCAAAGAATAAGACCATGAGTCATCACCCTTGTCCATGTCATAATTAATGCACATTATCATGAATGAATCTCACTATTTTCACCAAAGTAAACATTAACCCAAATGTTTACAACAACAAAAAGATACGGCAATATCTAAAGTAAACTCGTGACGGATCACAAGTATACCCCTCACCTGTATATACATACCTGCATTCGCATTCCGACTGAATGCGATTGCGATGAGACTAAAGTAATCCAACAAATCTAATACTAGGATCCGGCTTAAACCAAAGCCCACTAGTATAATCCGTTGATCCGTACACTACTGCACGTATATGATCGAACCCTGCCATATATCATACGGCCTCTATAACGTTTCGCCCGAAACTTGAGAAACTGTCTGTGGGAGACTCTAAAGATTCATCAATAGTTTGGCTGTGGATTTAACCACTAGCATGTCAGAGGTACTAGCCGTACGTAACGGGCTACCAGGTATTGACCAAAAGGGAGGTCGATGAGCGAACTCATCCGGACACCCTACTAAGCCTGTCAGTGGCAATATCCGTATAGTCCGGTCTGTTCGTCTATGAGCATCGCATGTCGGGCCTGGGGGGTTGGTAAAAGTCAGACCCCCAAAAGCGGTACAAGTCGTGTCGGAGTGTAACCCAGAACACCCTGAGATACTACTGGAATGCCTACCAGTAAATCTCCTGCCTTGGCCAAGGACTTCGTGTAATGGCTCTCCTAGACACAGCGCGATCTCACCCCCAATACCGAGAGAGATGAAACCCCTGCTGATCCGCTCACTGCCTCCATGTGGCTCGGGACTGTACCCAACTAAAACCTGTTTGCATGACTCCTTTGAGCCGTGGTAGGGTAGTAATCAAAGCACAATGGAAACTCACACGAGACAAATGACGATCTCAGGTCGATGAACTAACCTGTATACATGTCACCGGGGAACTGCTATCTGACGTTAGGTATAATATCAACTAGCATGTTCCCGGCGAGTCCTGTTCGGTGTACTCATAACCCAATGAGCACCTGTATACATCTTAGGTGAACCAACCGACACCAATGGCTTGTGAGAAAGGCCACCGCCCCTCGTAGGGGTCTCGACTGTATACACTAGTCTACTAATGGAGTATCGATGCCCAGTCTCAAAACTCCCATGACTAGGGACCACTTTAAGGATGTGCTTATAGACCCCAGCTCCCACGTATATGATCGCTATCATACTGCTGGCAGTCAAGCAAGAATCCTATGGGCTCTATCAACGTGTAATAGCGACCTGTAAGGTCATCTAAAGCAGTACACGATGATAAAGATAAACCAGATAGCATACTATCATCTTCAGTAAGACTGTCCTACCGGTATAGGTCCTCCCTCAATCATTGCAATCACGTGCCTGTGATCCAATAATTGACTCTGAGGGCACTATATCCAACAGTAAGGTATAATACCATCTGGGAGTTCTCGGCGAGTTCGTCCAGTGTACCCAGTCTCCACTGAGCACCTGTATACTATCTCTGATGTCAAACACCAATGGATATGGGATCATCCATCGCCTATCTACATGGGTCGAGAAGCTATACGCTAGTCTACTCTGGTATATCGATGCCCAGTCTCGATACACCTACGACTAGGAACATTTGAAGAATGTACTTAGCGACTACACCGTCCCCACTAGTATGATCTGCATAGTACTGGTAGTCAAGTACTCATCCCAAAGGCTTTATCAATATGTAACATAGAGACAATGAGAGTACATGTTAAGATAAAGAGCAACCAGATAGCATACTATCATGTCGAGCAAGAAAGTCCTCCATATATTTGTCCAAGCATCCACTACAATATACATCATATGTACAGTAATGGCCTTAAAGGCATACATATCACTAACAATCTCCCACTTGCACTAAGGCCATATGTTGTAGTATCTCATACCCAACAATCAGTTGTGGTTGAAGTATCTCATACTCAACCATCCCATAAAAGTCTCTACTGGGAAATAGGCCTTTGTGAGTGGATCCACACCGTTTTCCTCTGTATCTACTCTCCTATCCTCGATCTCCCTGGAGATCAACCATCTCCATGATCAGGTGATACTGCCTAAGAATATGTCTGGATCTCTGAAGGGACGGGGGTTCCTAGGCATAAGCCACAACTCCATTGTCACACAATGGTAGGAACGAAGTTCATCTTATGAACTTATATATATCCAGACTTCCTCTTTGGTAGCATCCTTGGTAACGATGTATCTAACCTTTAATCATCTAGTTTGCCACGGTATCTAGCTTGGAACTCTTCCAACATACCGACCCTTCACTGAGGGTAAAGACAATGCCTGTGACTGACATTCAGTCGACCTTACCACCGTGAAAGCATTCCAGTGATTCTCCCCAGGATCGATTGATACCATCTCACTACACCTAGTGAGAATCCTAACATCTAATTAGATCTATCTCATAGATCCGAAACCCAGGATTTAGGAGGTATCACCTTGATCCTATATGGAGAATCTTTGTTATAAGTGGAGATTGACCGAGCATATCATAGGAAACTCCTTCCCTATCAAGAGTATATCTTCCATGTACAATACGGGGAACACCACCATAATCCCTACTATATTTTTGTATATACTGGGTTCATCTACCATTTTGATGAAGTCAAACTCTTTGACTACCACATCAAACAGACGTTCCAACTCCGCGATGCCTGATTTATCCCATAAAACAACTTCGACATAATTTCGCTGCTCCCACTGTCTACGAAGCCCTCTGGCTGTGTACTTATAGATGCTCTCTTTTGAATTATCATTTAGAAAAGCAGTCATGACACCCAACTGCCAGATATCGTAGTTATGGTATGTAGCAGTGGTAAGTAGGATCTGGATGGACTTAAGCATTGCTTTGAAAGTCTCAACTTTTCCATGTACACCAAGTAATCTTCTCAAGATATACTTACTCCTGATGGGGATTTAACCCTTCAGATAAAGCAACCAAAGTCCATATTTTGTTGGTGTATATGGATTCCATCTCAGATCGCTAAGCATCCAGCCATTCTTACAGAGTCCCCACTCTTGATGGCCTGCTCGAAACTAGTTGGGTCATTATCTCATGATGCAATCCTCGCTCCCACTGTCATAGAGAAAACCGAAGTATCTCTCAGGTGGATGAGGAACCCTATCAGATCGGCGGAGAGGCTGAGATTCGTTGGGAACTATTGAATCCTCCGGTTCTACCAAATCATCAGCTGCAGTTTATATAGCTGGAACTCCTTCCAGTTCAACCTCATAACCACTAATTTCTTCACAAGAAATTCCCTTTCCCAAGGGTGGCATGCTGAGAAACAAAAACATATTTTGTTTCTAGGTGCGGTAGAAGATATTCTCTTGCGAATGCTTGGGATATCCAACAAACTTCCACAGAACTGACATTGCCTCGAGTTTGTCCGGATTTTGCTTTTGACATAGACCGGACAACGTCAAATCTTAACATACTTAAGATATGGGCCCTTCCTAACCCATATCACATATGGAGTGGTAGGCACCTGGTTTGGTTGGGACCCTATTCAATAGGTATGCATCTTCTCAAGTGCATATCCCAAAAGGAAATAGGCAACTCAGTAGTACTAATCATAGAGCTCACCATATAACATAGGGTGCGATTGCTCCGCCCTGATGCACCGACGTGTTGTGGTGTGTACGGAGGAGTAATGCTGAGAGAGAATCTCATTCTCCTTTAGAATAGTCCAGAAATTCCGTGCTCAAGTATTCTCCTCCCTGATCTCATCATAAGACATAATACTTATACCTGTTTTGGTTCTCTACTTCTGACTTATATTCATTGAATTCTCAAAAGGTTCAGACTTGTATTTCAACAGGAGCATATGTCTGAATTTTGAGAGATAATCAGTGAATGTAATGAAGTATAAAAAACTGGTCCTGGCATGTGTAGACAGGGGACCTTACATACATCATCATGTATCAATCCCAAGAGTTCACTAACTCTTTCTCTGTTTCCAATAAACGGAGCTATGGTCATCTTATCTTTGTGACATGACTGGCAAGTTTCAGAAGATGTAAATTCAAATAGATTTAAATATGCATCTTTATGTAACTTCAGCTAGTCGGGTTACATTGATATGACCTAATCTACAATAGCTCAAAAAGGATTTGTTCATTTCTGAACTCTTCCTCTTGTGTGTGTTCTGTACGTTAAGAACTGTGATTTGATTTAGAACGTTTATACTTTTAGATAACGTGCCTGAACCGATCAACTCTTGATATAGGAAATGTTCAAAACATTATCCAACAAAACAAAATTATATCCTTCTTTACTAAATAAAGATACCGATATCATGTTGTATATCAGGTTCGGTATCTAATAACATTCGTTCAGAATCAATGTATTTGGTAATACAGGGTGATAACCGCCAACATACATGGCTACAACTCTTGCACCATTTTTAATTTTTAAAACTTATCACCCTTTCTCAGTTCTCTACCTATCAGTAGCCCATGTAACATATTACATATGTGGGATCCTGATTCGATATCTCATACCCAGGACGTAAAGGATACTGAGAAACAGTTTTCGGTAATGAACACACCTGAAGAAGATGCATCATCATACACTTTCTTCGTTTGGGTGGCATGGGAATTCTGGTAATCCCCTATTTCCTGCTCAGTCTTATAACAATTATAAGTTGGAGCGGGACCAACGTTCTCTAGCGCAGTACAACAAGTGGGTTCGGTCAATACATCCGTATTATTATGTTGATTAAGGCGTGACATAGTCGCTACCTAGAGAGAGAGAAGAAAACACTCAGCGTATGCTCTTGCAAGATTAGATTGGTTATTAATATATCTAATCAGGATGGCTCCCACTGTTTTAGTCAAATCTTCTTTCAAACCTTAAAAGGAAAGACTACCCGGGATTAATTACACCCTATAAGTTAGCCAATTTTTCAGACAGGCCAGTGCCGGTACTTTGAGGGAGGTTCCCCATGCTTTCGCACGGACCTAATTAAAATAAACCTCATTTTCCCAGAGGCATAACCCTGTTGAAAACTTTCTAGACACCTACTTGATCGGCTAATTGTAATGTGTAAAACTCTCTCAGGAATAACTCTTACTCGCAGCGGGTATCGGGATCCAACTAACTCATAGAAGGTATACAATCTCATTGCAAATTTCAATACTTGAAATTCCCAATAATATTTTACCCCTAGCATCCTATGACCTTGACGAAACCAACAAACCAGAGGCTACTAGTCAAGTTCAACCCGTACATTTCTTGATTGAATTAAACCTAGCCACACGACCCTTGATTAAAGCCAACAAAGTCGCACGAATACCCTAACTCAATCGCATCATGTGCTTATGCAGATAAGCATAAATAGCTACCGCATACTACGCCTTGATGAAAGCCAACAAACGCAGCACGAATACTATGAAGTACTTATCTGAAATGACGGAGGGCTACGACGGGTTTTTAAGAAAACCTTTTGCGTAATGAACTTAATATCGTTGTAGAATCAAATGATTTAAATAGAGTATTTTTTAGGCCTTTGCTAGTTTTGCTAAAGAGTTCACTCCTGATGAAGGGATCTCGGCTCTTTCCTTATCGAATAAGGTGCAGGATATTTCACAAACACCACTATGCAAAGCAAGAACTAGAAAAGCAATCAAAAGACAAAACCGAGGGTTGTATCATCTGCCAGTTATTGCTAAAGAGGTCATTCCCGATGAAGGGATCTCGGCTCTTTCCTTATCGAATAAGGTGCTGGATATTCTACAAGGAACACCGCTATGCAAAGCAATAACTAGAGCTACCTGTTTTTGAAAATTCGATTCCACAACATTTTTAGGTTTCTTTTATTTCATTAATCTCATTAATGAAGTCCCATCATTTATGTTTACCTAAACATCACAGATAAATACAACGTACGCTTATGCCATCCGCATTCTCCTCGATGTCCCCTTGTGCACCGTTAGGCTAGGTAACTAACGGTAGAGCGTGGTAGGGCTAGCACGGGTGTAAAACATAAGAAACGTCTATATAATATATCACATATACTATATCATGTATTCATCTCATCAATATATCAAATGATCACATCAGAGATATCGCAGCAGAAGAAACATATAAAATATTGGATATACTAGGAGGTCCGTGTTTTATTGGGAGCCTATATAAAACACGGATTCCACGGTCGCGATGAATAGCCAATCCCACACCCCTAGACCTCTACGAGAGAGGCAAGCAACCCTACCAATTCTAGAGTTAGGATACCCGGTCTCGACTCCTCGAGATGGTCTCCCACTGGACCCTAGAACCCGGTCACTTGTGCTCCCCACCTTGGGTTTATCCTAATGCGGAAAAGTAAATAATATACAATGGTGACAGCATCCTCAACTCGGAAGTGCCCCAATAAAATAATATCACATACAATGAATTTTACATGAATGAAAATGAAAAACTCTCATCTCACATAAAACCCCCGGCTATTCAAAACACGACAATCCAATATAACATATCACAACAATACATAACATCACATGTCATCAATGTAAGTAAATATGCGTATCCCAATTGTCGTTAACATATAGCACCGAAACCGGCGATACACCACATATTACACTTACGGTCGCAGAAAAGAATGTACAACAGTTGGAATCCGTAACCTCCTTAGACATCACATGCCTAACCAAATGAATTTCTTAGACATCGCATGCCTAACAATTATAAACCCCGCATTTTAATCTCGATCTCGAAAACACTTTTCAATATCTAGTCGGGAAATTCAACAAGATTCCCGGCATCCTGATCGAATGCTCGTCGGAAACTTTAGTAGACGGCCGCACCCCCCGATGCCGTCGACGAAGTGCACTAAAGCAGAATACCGCTGCCACGAGCACCCGAACGGATGCTTTTGGCAACGGGGTTCTCCTACAGTCACTTGGTCGGGGCTATGGTGCATGGCTATCTATTAAGTTTACCCGGCAAGTATCCGCGTACGCTACGTGGTTGCGACGGACTTTTGATCGCATCAAAATCCCGTGGCAACTGATCAAATGTGACTAAAGTGCTAGATTTATAACATTCAAATTAGTTATCTCATAACTACTTATGGATTCCAAATATTATATTACATTACAGAAAAAGTTAGATGATATTAAACATTCCGATCGAGTTAACAAACCCAAAATTTCCCTATTTTCTCAACACTTGAACTTAGTTTAAAAGCATCCATCACATGCCACAGTACCAATGGACCAGCCGTAGAAGGGTCAAACCAACGCCTCACATGTGGCAACGCCGAACTGCCACAAACCCTAGGGTTTACAGGTGGTTCTGATGGTCACATAATCGAGTTAAGGTTTTCGTTCTTCTAGAGGGTCCACCGCGTTACTTGCACGACTTTGAATGTTCTTTAACTAAGAAAAAATCCAACACTTGGAAATTTTCCGGCAGGGGAAAAGTGAGTTATTGATATCCGTTCGAACTTTTTAACACTGTCTAAACAATCATGAAACCAAGCTAGAAATGCGAATACGAAATACTCTGAATTACCTTTATACTAAATAAACATCTCATGCAAATTTAGCAAAAATAAACAACACCACAAGTACCAAACCCCAAAGACTTGAAGCACACCACAAAACCCAAACCCTAACCCCTTGCAAAAACCAGGGTCGCCAGAATTTGGGCATTGGTCGTCGGCCATTCTCCGAGCAGGGGGGTGGGTTTTGTGCTATGTTCATATTGCAACAAATATAACATTCTGCAACAGTTTGGAAAATTTTTAGAGCTCATTTTAAAATTGACAGAATCTAGGGTTTTGCAACGGGTGTTTCGGAGTTGTTTCTGTTTCGTAATCCTACACTTATCCGTCTAATTCTCTAACCAGGCTCTGATACCACTGTTGGGTTACCTGCAATGGCAGCAAGGTTTCGGGAGGTATCATCCATGCCAAGTTAAAAATTTGCCATTGAAGATAACCCTAAATTTAGGAACTTTAACTAGAGAATCAAACAAAACTTGCATGTTAACACTTTAACATCTAAGAGTTAGGGATTACAACCTTTGTAGTCCATTCCTTCGCTTCATAAACTCCGTGTTGAGGTCCTTTCACTACGACCATCAAGTACCCGGACTCTAGAGAGGCACCATGAAGAGAATGATGCACCCTTGCTTGAAGATTTCACTAATCCAAGATGATCTACCTTGAAGAATCTCAAACCCATGCTCTTTCTTCACTAATCAAGTATTAGTAAAGCAAACACCCTAATCTAAGTAGCTAGAATAGATGAGGATGATGAAGTAGGAATTTTGCTCTTTTTTTTTCAATTTCTCACAAAAATCCATCACAAACCAAAAAGCTAGTGAAGCTTTTTAAGAGGAGGAAGAAGAAATCCTTTTGTGATGAATAATGAATGAATGTTGTGGTTACAATTGCAACCATGAGTTAAGAACGAGAGTCTTAACTCTTGTAGAGAATAAACCATGAGTTAAGGGTTTGGGTTTGGTTAAAGAATATCTACACAAAATATCAAGCTAGATGACAAAAGTCAAAGCTTCATAAAGCTTCATCCAAAAGCTAACCCTAATCCAAACCCTAACTTGGTTTAAACTCAACAACCATGTTGCATTTGTAACCCTAACATATTACAATATTATATATCACATATATAATATATATAGTAACAAAATAAAATAATACAATTAACATATATCGCATATACATCAATGTATTATCCAAGTGAGAAAAAGAATCTTTAAGTGAGCTTATATTTGTTAATGTAATATAATATATCAAATATATAATTATACATTAAGTTATCGAATCAACACTTGATCCGATAATCCGGCTATTTCACAAATAACCGACTAATATAAAATGTATCAGTTCATCGAATCAACACTTGATCCGATGACCCGACCGATATCATATATCACGAGAATTGAATACGGTATCACATACACGTATTATTCTCGGTCCTGCACATATCACATATGTGCTCCTACTCCGTTTTGCCTGAGCCAGGAAACCTCTGTATAGGACTTTAAAGAATCGTCAATACGTCGGCATTAGGTGATGATCATATCAAACACCCACAAGCTGCAAGCAGTCAGCTAAATGTAACAGCCACCCAGGTATTGAGCGATCAGAATATCAACAAGCAATCATGTACATTCTCCTGTGAATCCAATCAGTAACACTCCCGTATAGTCCGGTCTCTTCGTCTGATATGTCGCATATCCAGTCTAGAGGTGGTAAACGTCAGACCCCAGTAACCGATAAGTCGTGTCGATATGAGGTCCATAACAGTTCGAGAAACTACTAATAACACTTACCAGTAAATCTCAGCAACCCTGGGCAGGGATTTCCAGTTATAGACAATCGAACACAACGCAACATCAACTCCCAATACCGGGAGAGACGAAACTCCTCCTATCGCTCATTGCCTCCATGTGATTCGGGACTGTACCCAAAAGCCACCGTTTTGCACGTTCTCTTGAACATGGTAAGGTGGAAATCAAAGCACAGTGGGAATCACACAAGATTCTATGACGATCCCGGGTCTACAGACTAACCTGTACCAGTGTCACCAAAGAACTGCCATCTGATGTAAGGTATAATACCATCTGGGAGTTCTCGGCGAGTCCGTCCAGTGTACCCAGTCTCCACTGAGCACCCGTATACTATCTCTGATGTCAAACACCAATGGATATGGGATCATCCATCGCCCATCTACATGGGTCGAGAAGTTATACGCTAGTCTACTCTGGTATATCGATGTCCAGTCTCGATACACCTACGACTAGGAACATTTGAAGGATGTATTTAAGGACTACACTGTCCCCACTAGTATGATCTGCATCATAGTCCTGGTAGTCAAGTACTCATCCTAAAGGATTTATCAAAATGTAGCATAGAGACAATGAGAGTACATGTTAAGATAAAGAGCAACCAGATAGCATACTATCATGTCGAGCAAGAAAGTCCTCTATATATATGTCCAAGCATCCACTACAATATACATCGTATGTACAGTAATGGCCTCTAGGGCATACATATCACTAACAGGCGAACACCCTCCAGAGGGAGAACGAGGCGGCGAAGGAAGGAGTGAGGCGTGCCGACCTCCGAGCGTCGAAGGCGGTGGAGAGCTACAAGAAGTCGAACCAGTAGTACGTCGACCATGCTGAAGCCGCTGCCCTCGTTTGGCATGAGGCCCTCGACGCTGTCAAGGCCCTGATGTCGGAGTTTCCTGACGGCGAGCTCCGGGGTGAGTACCCCCTTAGGGGTGAGGCACACGGGAATGCCCTTGGAAGCGCTGCCGGGGGAAAAGCCCCTGGTGGGAGCGTTGGGGAGAAGTCGATTGCCTCGGCTCCCAGTGCTGAGGCTCCTGCGGTGGGCGTCGACCTTCAAAACGCCACCTCGGTTGTGGTGGTGGAAGCGGAGCTCATCGAGGTTCTTCTCGGCCCCGAGGCCTGAATCTCCTCGCCTCCTTACTTTCTTTTGCGCTGAAATTTTGTAAGCCTCCGGGCGCTTTTGTAAGGCCGGGGAGCCCATAACACCCCTGTAAAGACTTCCGACTTTTGTGAATGAAATCTTTTTGCAGTGTTCTTTGCGTACATATTTTCCCTTTGTTTGTGCTAAAATCTCTATTTTCGCGGTACTGCTTTCATGATGTGTTAAGTCGAAGATCGGTTTTTCATCTAGCGATCGCACGTCGAGTTGAACTCACAAAGACCAGTGCAAAGTCGGTACCTCCATAGCCCCAAAGTCGAGGTAGGGATCGCTTTGTAAAGACGTGTAGGAAGTCACCCTCTAAGGATGGATTGAGCAGGGAAGCTGTGCAGGGTTGTTTAGCACGGCAGCAAGGTTTCGGGAGGCATCGACCATGCCAAATTCAAAAATTTTAGCCGTACTAGCTAACCCTAACCTAGAATCATATACTAGAAAATGTGACGAAATGAAATGCAAACAACTTTGCAACTAAAGTGAACAAGGAATACAACCTTTGTAGACCGGTCCTTCACTTCTAAAGCTCCGTATAGTAGTCCCTTCGCTGTGATCATCGAACTCCCGGACTCTAGTGAAGGCTCCCATGAAGAAATGAAAAGGCTTGCATCGAAGTCTTCGAGGCTGAAGATGATCTATGTCGAGGAGACACTAACCCAAGCTACCCCTTCACTAATTGTGGAATTAGAGAAGCAAAAACCCTATACTAAATGGCAAGTAGTAGCGGATGATGAAGTAGGAATTTTACTCATTTTAGATTTATTTTTCTCACACTAATTCTTCACTTAGAAAAACCTAGTGAGCTTTTTCTTTGATGAAGAAAAAGAAGAATGAACTCATGAGAGAGTGAATGGCAACCATGGGTGAGTTAAGAATCATATGCTAACCCTTGTAGAGACAAAACCATAGTTAAGATAATTAGTTGGGTTAATAAATATCTTAGGCAAAACAAAAGAGTGGACTTGGTCAATGAACACTACAAGCTTCTACAAGCTATTAGCCATGACAAAATGCCACCAATTTGTAATTACCAAAATAAATAAAAACCATAATAATTATCATAAGCATGTGTGTGTCTTGTACACCCATCTTGCATGTATCATCAAACATGACACAAACATGTACACAATATATATATCACATATATACTATGTGCACAACAAGTGAGAAAAGAAATCATAAGTGAGCAAGTATTAGTTTTTGTAACTTAATATATCAAATATATAATTATATATTAAATTATTAAATCAACACTTGATTTAATAATCCGGCTATATCACATAAAACCGACTAATATTTAATGTAACAACTTATCGAATCAACACTTGATCCGATAACCCGGCTATATCCTATATAACCGACCGATGTCACATATCGCGAGAATAGAATACAGTATCACATATCATATTAATCTCGGTCCAGCACATATCATTTATGTACTCTTACTCCGTTTCGCTTGAGCCAGTAAACCTCTGTGTAGGACTCTAAAGACTCGTCAATATGCCGGCAGTAGGTGATGATCATATCAAACACCCACAAGCCGCAAGCGGTCTGCTAAACGTAACGGCCATCCGAGTATTGAGCGATCAGAAGATCAACAAGCATGCTTGCTCATACTCCTGCGAATCCAATCAGTAACACTACCGTACAGTCCGGTCTCTTCGTCTGATATGTCGTATATCTCGTCTAGGGTGGTAAACGTCAGACCCCGGTAACTCGATAAGTCATGCCGATGTGAGGCTCATAACGGGTCGAGAAACTACTGATAACACTTACCAGTATATCTCTGAATCAGCCCTGTCCAGGGACTTCCTGTTATAGCCAATCGAGCATAGCGCAACATCAATCCCCAGTACCAGGAGAGACGAAACCCTTCCTATCGCTCATTGCCTCCATTTGATTCGGGACTGTACCTAAAAGCCACCATTTTGCACGTTCTCTTGAACGTGGTAAGGTGGAAATCAAAGCACAGTGGGAATCACACAAGACTCTATGATGATCTCGGGTCTACAGACTACCCTTTACCAGTGTCACCAGAGAACTGCCATCTGACGTGAGGTATAATACCATCTGGGAGTTCTCGGCGAGTCCGTCTAGTGTACCAAGTCTCCCCTGAGCACCCGTATACTATCTCTGATGTCAAACACCAATGGATATAGGATCATCCATCGCCCATATACATGGGTCGAGAAGCTATACGCTAGTCTACTCTGGTATATCGATGCCATGTCTCGATACACCCACGACTAGGAACATTTGAAGGATGTACTTACCGACTACTCTGTCCCCACTAGTACGATCTACAACATAAACCTGGTAGTCATTTACTCATCCTAAGGGCTTTACCAACATTTAATAGAGAGACAATAAGTGTACATGTTAAGATAAAGAGCAACCAGATAGCATACTATCATGTCGAGCAAGAAAGTCCTCCCTATATATGTCCAAGCATCTACTACAATATATATCGTATGTACAGTAATGACCTCTAAGGAATACATATAACTAACAAGCTGCTCGATGGCCTCTTGATGAGGGCTTTGATACTTAGCGTCATTGGGTAGGAGATTACCAGCAAGGGATGGACCAAATAGGGTTGCTACTCGGTTGCCTCTTGATGAGGGCTTTGATCCTTGGCATCGTTGGGCAAGAGATTACCAGCTAAGGATGGACCGAGCAGGGAAGCAGCTCGATGGCTGCTTGATGAGGGCCTCGATCCTTAGCGCGGGAGGGCAAGGAGCTGCCTGCTAAGGATGGAACGAGCAGCATTGTTGCTCGGTTGTTTCTTGATGAGGGCTTTGATCCTTGGCGTCGTTGGGTAAGAGATTACCAGCCAAGGAGAGACTGAGCAGGGAAGATGCTCGGTGGCCTCTTGATAATGGTTTCGATCCTTAGCGCGGGAGGGGCAAGGAGCTGCCTGCTAAGGATGGACCGAGCAGGGAAGCTGCTCGGTGGCCTCTTGATGAGGACTTCGATCCTTAGCGCGGGAGGGCATAGAGTTGCCTGCTAAGGATGCACCAAGCAGGGTTGCTGCTCGGTTGCCTCTTAATGAGGGCTTTGATCCTTGGCGTCGTTGGGTAAGAGATTACCAGCCAAAGATGGACCGAGCAAGGAAGCTGCTCGGTGGACACTGATTTGTACGATGTTTTGTGATCAAAGAATTGTTAACCGCAATCAAGAACGGCGTCGCTTGGTAGCTAGCCGGTGAGTACGGGTCGGTCCACATGGATTTTGTGTATTCTCAATTTGTTCTAACGAGTTAATTCCAATTGGTGTTGGATTGATTATTATTAAAAACTAAGGTTGATCTAGACTAGGATTAAAACCTTGCTAGGGTTAGGTTTAGGTTAAATTTGGAAAGTCAATATTTTTCACCGCATTCTATGCCCTAATTAAGATCTATGAGGTGTTATGATAATAATTAATAAAGTGGATTAGTACCATCGGGAAGAAACTAGGTTTCTTCCTCTAAGTTCTTGTCCTTCCTTTCTTAATTCTTACCCTAACCTCTATGGAAAACATATACAACCGGTCTTTTAAACTACGGTATCACCGCTACCTCGTGGGATAGGGTGCCGTAGTGAGCAGTGTGTGTATGTATGCATGGAGTCCTATAAAAATATGTGATGGGTAAGAAAGGGGTGAGAGATTTTCATCTCTTAAACCTCTCATATTCCTAACCCTAACAAGTGAGGAACTACTCACTAATTAGGGAATTGATAAAAAGATACATTTTTATGAGTTTGCAATTCAATAACCTAATTATCTAAGCTACGGCAGATGAATAAAAGTTCTAAGCTAATTAACTAGGGCAGATAATAAAATCTATACTAGGGCAGAAAATAAATTTAAGAACTGGGGCAAGGTAAAAAAATCTACTTACTTAATTTGATGCTCTCTTCATACATTACAATGAATTCTGAATTTTTGATCAATGAAAAGAGGCATACCTCAAAAAAAGGTTTAGGGTTTCTATTTATAGATCATAGAAACCTTAGGGTTACATTCGATCCCTATCTGCATTTACAAATTTACCCCTAAGAAGCCTAGTCAACGCACCGCCACGCCGTCAAAGTTCGCACCGTTACGTGTCTAGCACGGCCGCAGATCCGTGGCCATAAGCTATGTTTGGCCACGGATCCGCGGCCATTTGGTGGCCTTGTTGGCTGAATTCTTCTGGTGTTCATTTTGTTGCTTTTTACTTAGCTTTTCTTCATTTGTTTTCTCAGATTGTCATCTAGTTCTCTTCTAGATTTCCACAGTGCATAATGTCGTAGACTTTTATCCTTTGCTTCGTGTCGAAGTCTTGAACCTTGCGCTGCCTTTGTGCTTTGTGAAATTGTCCATTGATTTTATTCTTCAAACTGTAAGCATGATCAAGATTCTTTCATTTGTTGGTCGTAGTCTCACTTTTGTATCGTCTTTTCATCATTTTCACTGTTTTTGTTCCGAGAACCTGTAAGCTGCAACTATGTAGCAGACATGGATCAAAAGCACTTATTTATTTGTAAAATGAATAAGAATGGGGAATATAATAATGCAAAATTATGATATGAACAAATACCCCCAAACTTATATTTTGCTCGTCCTCGAGCAAAACTAGTTTTATTCTCGAAAAAGACCTAGCCTCACTTTCATAGGGAAATGCGATTGCACTGTGCTCGTGCAACAAGCTATTAAACCTCTAGGTGTCCCTAGTAGGAGGAGTGTTGTCTCCTGAGGGTTTTCAGCGGATACTACCCACAAAATCCTATCAATTCAACCTATTGACTTTTATTCTCCAATTAGGCTTTCTAACAAGAAACTCTATTATCTTCAACTCAGAAATTATCAACTCGTATTTTTCACACTTCCTTATTATTTAACTTAAGATTATATATGTTTTGTAGATTTACTTAGCTTTTAGCATCTTTTGAGTTTTCCTTCTAGGGTTCCATCTCAACTTAGGATTTTTTATCATCTCTACTAAAGATATAAGTCCTATTTTTCATTCCTATCTCTTATCTAAACCCCAATCACATACCCCTACGTGTGTGTGTATATCACCCCTACACTTGGAAATTCAAATCAAGCTATTATACTCTTGTCCATCGTCCAAAGTACTTCTTAATTAGTGAATTTTTAGATGAAATTTGCTCACACATCCTTCATGCGACCGTTAATACTTCTTGAGGTACCAACGACCGATTACAAAATGTGTTTGTACATTAAAGTGTAATTCCTAGTCTTGTAACACCTAAGGCTTTAGCAGTGACTCCCAAACCAGTTGGTCTAAGGCACTAGGTCATAAAGCACCCTCGCTAAATATTTTTTCTATTTATGCAGTCTTAAGTAATTACAAAAACCAGTGTTCATTTTTTTTATTTCTTTATTCACACTTGCATTTTTATTTTATTTTTCTTCGTACTGAGGACTTTAGAAAAGAGCATTTCAAGGTCTCTTCTACTATTCCAAGTTTCAAGGTTCGTGCTTGTGCAATTTGTAGGGTATATATTTTCAGAACTTAGACTTAAGCTTAGGAATTATTTTTCAGACTTGTATTTTAATAAAAATATCAATACTTTTCCATTGTTTTAACTTAACCAAAGAAATGAACTCACAATTTGCCTATTTCTAAGTAAACTACAAAGACATATATTTTCTACTGTTAAATTTTAAGAAAGGTTATTTTAGGTTTTTTAATTTACTAAGTCTAGGATCTAGTTTTTCCTAGCTAATTAACCTTCCTGTCAAACTCAAGTCAATTATGGCCAACATCGAATTTTTTAATTTTTATAATTTTTCAATTTTTATGGGTTTTAAAATAAGTATGCAAATGCAAAAATATACATATGAATGCGAAGGAAGAAAGCTTACTGACCACACCCCCAAACTTAAACTTGACAGTGTCCTCACTGTCATACCACACCAAGAGGGTTAAAAATGTCGGCACTCCCCTGTTTATTTATTTAATTATTTTTTTTGTTAACAGAAAAACAAAACAAAATATATATACAAAAAGGTCCCCCAAACTTAAGTGAAACAGTGTTTCCACTGTTTAAACGTTAAAGTTTAGAGTTAGGGGGAGAAAAACACAGTATCAAGCTATACAAGGCCTTACACAGGACAAAGGTTAGCACCAACCATTCAAAAAATTTATCGTTATAATGGTGTGGTTGGTGAAAGAATGTAGTGTAGAGAAAAAAAATGAGAAACACACGAGACCGTATGGGAAGAAAGGTGGAATATGGCCTCGGTATATTAGGAGAAGAATGGCGGAAAAGAGAAAGAAGTGTAGTACGAACTTGAGGGTGTAAATTGAGTGAATAAATTAGCACAAATTGTGATGACCGATGTGTTAAAAGCGATTGTGCTAATCTATCAACCCGTCGAGAAATGGTGTCAAATCCTTCAAGATTCACGAGAAAACATGGGTACGTTGAACTTGGTAAACCAGACATTGAAAATGGAAGCTTGACGGATTCTTGCGCAGTCGAAACGATGGAAAGGACGAATGGGAGTAATTTAGGAAGGGTCTCATTCTCACCTAAGTAAGCGTATGTAAGATGAGACGGCAACTGCTTGAGTTCGAGTTTCTGAGGTGAAACAATTGATGAAACTGTCTTGAACTCGAAGGATTCCATCAATGGTCGAAATGACTGTAAGCAACCGAGTCTGATGGTTCAACTAATTCATCTGAAAATTCAAAGGACTCAAACTCGGGCAGTGAGTCTTCAAAATCGTCCGAAAAAATGAAACACTCGTAATCGTTATCGGTTGTGAGAACTGTGTCAGATTCAAGGGGGGCGCATTACTGGCGTCAAAACTGCTGTGATCGAACAGAAATTTTTCAAGCTCACAGTACTCCTGCGTGATCTCTTGCATGGTCGGAACGATGGAAAGGATGAAAGGGGTGATTTAGGAAGTATAACAGTTAAAGGTTCAGAAGGATGAATTGGAAAATCCGACTCATCAAACAAAACTGGTTCATCCTCAATACTATCCTCAATACTCTCCTCAATACTATCCTCATAATTCTCCTCAAAAGTTATCTCATCCATGCAATTATCATCAAAATCAAGACGCATATGAGGTTCGGGAGAAACATTTAATGACTCGGGATGATGAATTGGAGAGAAAAATTCAGTCAAATCTGCGGGTTCATCATTTAAAATATTCCCTGCGTCGGTATCCTCAATCAAGTGAAAATCAATTTTTTTGGACACCTCATCAAAAGCATGGATATTTATCAATTCAGGTTCTAGATTGGAGGTGTAGAGGTCGAAAGGATTGGTGATGGTTTCATTCGAAAGGGACCCTTCACAATCTGGCAAATCAAGCACTACAAAGTTGCACAACTCATTAAACATTTTATTTTCAACTGGTGAATCATTTGAGACACTTGATAGATATTCAAAACCGGAGTTGTAGGATTCAATTGGTGATGGATAGGTTTGACTTGGAAGGGTGCACAGCTCACACTCTCCACTCAAATTCTCAATCTGTCCAACCGCCTCATCATACATTGGAATTTTTGGAGTTAGTTGGAAACTAGTTACCGGGTCACTAGGTTGCATAAGGGCGGCAATGGACGCATCCAAATTCCTCATCTATTGGTTTTTTGCTACAATATAAGCTTCCAACGACTGTTCCAGACTAGACATGGGTTGTGAAGGGGTTTCAGTAAAAGATTCAAAGTTGTTTGGATATGTCAAACTTCCAAATGGTTGTGTAGAAGCAATGTCTAGGGAAGGTGCGAAAGTCGGGTAGGACTGGTAGGAATTGAATAGTTGGACAGGAGTAGGATCAACATTTGGATAAAAAGGTGAATGGACTTGTTGATCCCAAGAACTGGAAGTGTTGAAAGGAGTGAAAGATCGGTTACGAGATTGTTCAATATGTTCAGCAATAGACATGGGTTTCGGAGTTACAACAGAACTCGAAAAAGTAGTATCAACGTAAGAAGGTGGTGAAGGTTGAAATGGTTGATACAAAGTGGATTGCGGAGTCGAACTGTTTCTCCTAGATACTTCTATTCGATATTTCAAAGAAATTTTGGGCATGGAGGGGTCGTTCGTAATTCGACCAAAACAATTCGCGTAGGAAGCAATGTTTGGATGAGGGTACCAAAGTTCGGCAAGAGTTTTGTGAGGTGGGGTACCCATGATGTAAGAAGGAGAAGAAAAAGAATGTGGGTGCAAGTGGGGTGCAATGGATTTCTAGCGACAAAATTGGCAAGTCCTTGTAAAAATTTTCTGTTTTGTGTTTTTTTATATATAAGGAGCTTTTTGCAAAAAGATTTTTAATAAGAAGCTTAGACACACGTTCAAACAATCACAATATGCACAATCAAGCCTAGATCTAGGGTCTGCTAGGTCAACTAGACTTCTCCTAACTGTTCCAAATGGAAAGTTGTGAGAACCTCAAATCACCTCTTCACCGCCAATTGTGGCCAGGTAAGCACAAGGTAAGGAAAGGAGGGATCCGCTCACGAATCACCGTGAGACGGGCCTTTTAAAGTTACCTTTCCCAACTTATCTAGCCTAGGCACCACAAAGTCTGGTTTAGATAAACGATCGATGCCTACAATTATTCTTTTGTCCTATTGAGCACGAAGTCCTTATAGGCTGAGTCTAATCTTTTTTAATTAAATAGATGGTCAATGCAATATGCTTTTTGTGATTTTTAGGGTCCTAGGAAGGGTAATGAAATCCCCACCCATTCTGGATTGGTGTTAAAACCCCTTAAAGTCAGTTTTAAAGATGCAAAGTAGTAAAACACACAAAACACTTGCCAATTTTTTTTTATTGCGGCGCAAAGAATCCTGCACAAGATCAAGTTATTGGAGAAGGGGAAGAAATTTTTGCGCAAAGAACCCTGCAAGAAAATATTTCAGAGGAGATCAGGGGGTTCAGAAGAAGAAAAGATGCTTACAGAGAGTTTTCCACGTGCTGACGTCACCACCAGGCCACGGATCCGCCGCGGGAACGTGCCTTTGACCGCGGTTCCGCGGTTGACTTGGTGGTTCAGATCCCAACTGTTTTCCTGTTTCTCTGTTCTGATTTTCCTCTGTCTGTTCAGATCTGATGTTTGCTGTTTTGCTCACTGGAATTTTTCAGATCTGAATCCGTTTGTCGATCCTGCACAATTCAAACGAAACACCCTTCACAAAATAACAAGATGATAAATTTTTTATAATTTTTTTATTTTTCAGTTTTTATGATTTTTCAATTTTTATATTAACCCGAAATTACAAAAAGAAAATAACTACGCCATCCCCGGCAACGGCGCCATTTGATTTGTACGATGTTTTGTGATCAAAGAATTGTTAACCGCAATCAAGAACGACGTCGCTTGGTAGCTAGCCGGTGAGTACGGGTCGGTCCACAGGGATTTTGTGTATTCTTAATTTGTTCTAACGAGTTAATTTCAATAGGTGTTGGGTTGATTATCACTAAAAACTAAGGTTGATCTAGACTAGGATTAAAACCTTGCTAGGGTTAGGTTTAGGTTAAATTTAGAAAGTCAATATTCTTCACCGCTTTCTATGCCCTAATTAAGATCTATGAGGTATTATGGTAATAATTAATAAAGTGAATTAGTACCATCAGGAAGAAACTAGGTTTCTTCCTCTAGGTTCTTGTCCTTCCTTTTTTAATTCTTACTCTAACATTCATGGGAAACATATACAACCGGTCTTTTAAACTACGGTATCACCGCTACCTCGTTGGATAGGCTGCCGTAGTGAGTAGTGTGTGTATGTATGCATGGAGTCCTATAAAAATATGTGATGGGAAAGAAAGGGGTGAGAGATTTTCATCTCTCAAACCTCTCCTATTCCTAACCCTAACAAGTGAGGAACTATTCACTCATTAGGGAATTGATAAAAAGATACCTTTTTATGAGTTTTAAATTCAAAAGCCTAATTATCTAAGCTACGGCAGATGAATAAAAGTTCTAAGCTAATTAACTAGGGCAGATAATAAAATCTATATTAGGGCAGAAAATAAATTTAAGAACTGGGGCAAGCTAAAAAAATCTACTTACTTTATTTGATGCTCTCTTCATACATTACAATGAATTCTGAATTTTTGATCAATGAAAAGAGGCATATCTCAAAAAGAGGTTTAGGGTTTCTATTTATAGATCATAGAAACCCTAGGGTTACATTCGATCCCTATCTGCATTTACAAATTTATCCCTAAGAAGCCTAGTCAACGCACGGCCACACCGTCAAAGTTCGCACCGTCACGTGTCTAGCACGGCCGCGGATCCGCGGCCATAAGCCATGTTTGGCCGCGGATCCACGGCCATTTGGTGGCCTTGTTGGCTGAATTCTTCTAGTGTTCATTTTGTTGCTTTTTACTTGGCTTTTCTTCACTTGTTTTCTCAGATTGTCATCTAGTTCTTTTCCAGATTCCCACAGTGCATAATGTCGTGGACTTTTACCCTTTTCTTCGTGTCGAAGTCTTGAACCTTGCGCTGCCTTTGTGCTTTGTGAAATTGTCCATTGATTTTATTCTTCAAAATGTAGGCATGATCAAGATTCTTTCATTTGTTGGTCGTAGTCTCACTTTTGTATCCTCTTTTCATCATTTTCACTGTTTTTGTTCCGAGAACCTGTAACCTGCAACTATGTAGCAGACATGGATCAAAAGCACCTGTTTATTTGTAAAATGAATACGAATGGGGAATATAATAATGCAAAATTATGATATGAACAGCCACTTGATGAGGCTTCGATCCATAGCGCGGGAGGGCAAGGAGCTGCTTGCTAAGGATGGACCGAGCAAGGAAGCTGCTCGGTGGCCTCTTGATGAGGGCTTCGATCCTTAGCGTGGGAGGGCAAGGAGTTTCCTGCTAATGATGGACCGAGCAGGGTTGCTGCTCGATTGCCTCTTGATGAGGTCTTTGATCCCTGGCGTCGTTGGGTAAGAAATTACCATCCAAGGATGGACCGAGTAGGGAAGCTTCTCGGTGGCCTCTTGATGAGGGCTTCGATCCTTAGCGCGGGAAGGCAAGGAGCTTCCTGCTAAGGATGGACCGAGCAAGGAAGCTGCTCGGTGGCCTCTTAATGAGGGCTTCGATCCTTAGCGCGGGAGGGCAAAGAGTTGCCTGCTAAGGAAGGATCGAGCAGGGTTGCTGCTCGGTTGCCTCTTGATGAGGGCTTTGATCCTTGGCATCGTTGGGTAAGAGATTACCAGCCAAGGATGGACCGATCAAGGAAGCTGCTCGGTGTCCTCTTGATGAGGGCTTTGATCCTTGGCGTCGTTAGGTAAGAGATTACCAGCCAAATAAGGGCCGAGCAGGGAAGCTGCTCGATGGCCTCTTAATGAGGCTTCGATCCTTAGCGCGGGAAGGCAAGGAGTTGCCTGCTAAGGATGGATCGAGCAGGGTTGCTGCTCGGTTGCCTCTTGATGAGGGCTTTGACCCTTGGCGTCGTTGGGTAAGAGATTAACAGCCAAGGATGGACCGAGCAGGGAAGCTGCTTGGTGGCCTCTTGATGAGGGGTTCGATCCTTAGCGCGGGAGGGCAATGAGCTGCCTGCTAAGGATGGACCGAGCAGGGTTGCTGCTTGGTTACCTCTTGATGAAGGCTTTGATCCTTGGCATCATTAGGTAAGAGATTACCAGCCAAGGATGGACCGAGCAGGGAAGCTGCTCGGTGGCCTCTTGATGAGGGCGTTGATCCTTAACGTCGTTGGGTAAGAGATTACCAGCCAAGGACGGACCGAACAAGAAAGCTGCTCGGTGGCCTCTTGATGAGGGCTTTGATCCTTAGCATGGGAGGGAAAGGAGCTGCCTGCTAAGGCTGGACCGAGCAGGGTTGCTGCTCGGCTTTGCAAGGTTCAGTTTAACCTTCCTTGGTGTGCGAACATCGGGAAGAGTGATCGTCGTGGACGACACGTGTCAGGAATGCATGGGGAAGGCGAAGTGTTTCGAAGAGCCGCGTCAGTTCCGCCACGTGGCGGTGCGGTATTGGAGTAAGTTGGGTGGATCCTAGGAATCGCGCCCATGCACACGCGAATTTGGGTCTTTATGGATGCTGTCTATAGTTATAAATAGAGAATGAGATGGCAACTCTTTGGCGTCGCTTTTTGAGATGACTGGGCGCATGTATTCAATCGAAGAGATTATCATCTTCGACGACGTCTTCATGTATGGCCAGTCCCTGGTTGAGGATAGGTACCGGAGTGTGGTTCAGCGCCTCGAGGGTCAAGTCGGCCGTTTCTCCCTCGGCGGTCGCCCCTCCTACAGTTGCTGATGTACGCAATTTGGAGGAGGCCCTCGGGGTTGTACAACCCCCTCTCCGAGGAGCTGCTGGACAAGGTGCTCGATAAGGTGCGTTCGATCTATATGCTCGGCCTCATCTCGAATGCCAGGCATGACTGATCCTTGGCCCTCATTTTGGAGTGCTTCCAAAAGAAGTACATCGTGAGCCAGGGCGCGGAGGGCGGAGCGCCGGGTGCTTCCATGGTGTCCCAGGTTCGCGTGCAGCGTCGGCAGGAACGGGCTG
The DNA here is from genome assembly GCA_030015575.1 of Agapanthus africanus. NCBI lineage: Eukaryota > Viridiplantae > Streptophyta > Magnoliopsida > Asparagales > Amaryllidaceae > Agapanthus > Agapanthus africanus. The sequence goes on from JASDDO010000019.1 coordinate 786,399,591, forward strand.
CGGGGGCTTGGGTCCGGTTGACGGAAATCTACTCTGAGTATCTCCAGGTGTACTTCCTTGATCCCGTTCTCCCTCTGTTGTAAATTTTTCCTTTTCTTTTTGATGTAAGGCTGAGGAGCCTACAATACCTTTTGAATGAATAAAATTGTCCTTTTTGTGATGCTCTATCGTTTCCCTCTTATTATTTAAATAAAAAGAACTTTAGAAAGATTTACATCGCTTTTGTCAAAGAAGAAATATACATTCATAGATATTCTTTTCAGAGGTACGTAGTCCCGGCGTTTTTGAGCGCCGAAGGGCATCACCTTATAGCAGTATACTCCCCGGTCCGTTGTGAATGCGGTAAGATCCTCGTTCGCCGGATTCATACGGATCTGGTTGTAGCCGGAGAACGTGTCCATGAAGCTAAGTAGCTCCTGGCCTGTCGAACTATTGACGAGTTGATTTATCTGAGGGAGGGGATAGTTGTCTTTCGGGCAGGCCTTGTTGAAGTCAGTGAAGTCGACGCACATGCGCCACTTCCCGCTAGACTTTTTAACCATGACTACATTCGCCAACCATTCCGAGTACGGCACGTTCCGAACGGAGTTGGCGGCGAGGAGCCTATTTACCTTGTTCTCGATTGCTTTTTGTTTGATCGGGGCGAAACTTCGCTTTTTCTGCCTGGTGGGCCGGACTGTAGGGTCTACCCCGAGCTTACATGATATAACGTTGGGGTCAATTCCAGGCATATCAGCAGGCGCCCAGGAGAATACGTCCGAGTTATTTCTGAGGAAGTGGATCAGTTCGTCTCGGCGATTCCCCACCAAGAGTGACCCGATCTGGACGGTTCGCTCATTGTCCCCTTCTACAAGGGGGACCTAAGTCAGTGGTTCCACTGGGGTTCCTCGGACCTCTTTTTCTCGTCTCGAGTATCCGGGGAACTCTTGATATCATTCTCGCACTCAAGGTCATTGTTTGGCCGCTGAGACGTAGATGTTGCGGTGAAGCAAACACTTGCGGTTTGTTGGTCCCAGTAAGCCCGACCTATCCCGCCTTGGTCGAGCAGGAACTTTATCGCTAGGTGGTAGATCGATATCTGGGCACGGAGGGAGTTCAGTGTCAGGAGACCTAGGAGGACGTTGTAGGCCGATGGAATTCTCGCGACGATAAACTCTAATGGCACGATGCGCGTACGGCCCGCTTCCCCTATGTTAAATTGGAGGGTGATTACCCCTTTCGTAGGGATGGAGTTGTTAGTGAACCCCGATAGGATGTGGACAGTTAGCCTTAGGTCCGACGGGGTGAGTCCCATACGCAAAAAGCAGTCATAAAAGAGAATGTCTGCCGAGATTCCCGAGTCGACCAATATCCTCTACACTTCGTAGCGGTGGACCTTGGCTGAGATCGGAAGGTGAACTTTCGTTGAGTGGAACTAGCGCTTCCCACAGACGACGCCAACTGATGGATCTCTGGATCTCCTTCAGATGTTACCTTCCGTTGATCTGCAGCGAGTAGAGACGAGCGGCTGAAATTGAGTTGGAGGTTGCCTCCTGAAGCGTGTGGATCTCAATAGGCTTGAAGTGGTTGAAGCCGAGCTACCTGCAAGGATGTTCCGGGGTGGTTGTGCCATCGAGGACCCTCCGACGATCATGTTAGACGGGCTAAAAGGGCAGAGTAGCTGCCTATTGGGGTAAAATTGCTTTCCCTGAGTGGTCTGAGAGAGGGGTTTATATAGTGGTAGCCATGGGCTAGCGAGCGCAAGATTCACGACGGCCGTCACGCCCCTGGCGTTACGCCCGCGTGAAAGACAGGATTCCCCACTGATGACGTGATACGCTCATTAATGGGGGAACGCGATGGCGCGGAACGCGGGTTCGCGGACAGCGGGTATCTTGCATCTGGCGCGATTCGCGGAGCCGTGGCGGAGACGCCTGCGATCAGTGCTGTGGGCCGGTCAGTGAGACCGAGGAAGCTAAGCTCGGAGGGAGGCTCGGGAACGAGCGAGAGGTCGAGCGAGCTTGGTTCGGTGATAGCTCGGAGGCGAGCTAGGGGGCTGAGGGAACTCAGCGTGTAGGAAGGCTCGGAGGCACGCCGACTGTTGCTTGTAAGGCGAGCATGGGAGTGGTCTGGAAGGCCACCGAAGGTCGGGAATACCCTCGGGTCGAGGGCCCGGGGCATGCTTCCAATGTACCGTTCTTGATCTTTTCTCGTAGGCTCTGAGACAGGTCACTTGCCATGTGTCAAGATCTGGCGAAACCCCGGTATCGAGTATCATTAAGTACCTTCTATCTTTTTCACCACAAATTAACACTTCCGAGACAACTTCGTAGGTTCTCTGGATGTGTGTGTGATTTGTGCATGAGTGTGGTGTGTGCTTGGACGAGACTTATATACCCAAAAAAAAATTTCCTTTTTCTTTTTCAAAATACCAAGATTGGATTACCAACTTCCTTGTACTCTTATGCATCTATGGTATATATATTGCCAAAAGCTAAGAATTGTTCAAATTAAGATTCTTTAGTAAAGGTAGATGAAAACCAAGGCCCATTTGAATGGGGTTAAGAAACCGGAGTTATTTCTAAGTGGAGTCAGAGTTAATACAAACTATAGTTTGCAGGATCCTATATATCTTCAATTAATAGCTTTAATTGGATGAAATTGTATGGCTTTAGATTTATTTAAACAATATAAAATTGTTTTAGAGGTATCCAAATTCCGAAATAAGTATTTTATTCTCAGCTTTTGAAGGTTAAAAGAAAAAATTATATTGGTTGGACTGGAGTTTAGAAAAATTCAATTATCTCAGCTTCACAGAGTTTCTAAATTCCAAAACAAAAAACAAAGATAGAAGAATTGGGTTAGACAATTTTCGGAAACTTTGTTTATCCTAATATAAGTACTCCAAAGCCAAAATGTCACTTATGGTATATTTGAAGTCATCTAACCATGTTTATGTCATCATTTCCACTATACTATTCATACTATTCATATACACCCCCCTCCCCTCCCCTCCCCCGCCCAAACAATAATCCATATATCACCGTCGAAGTTATGGGGACTTTTGGAGATGAGGCATTTTAGTCATGGCAGCAAGGTCAAAATATTAAGATTCATTGATTAATGGTTGGGGATTGACTTTGGCACACCAATGCACGCACTTGCATCCATATCTAGTTAAAGATATTGGGGAAAATGGATTTTAAAGCGATGTGTTGTCAAATTTCTCTCCAAATACGTGAGCTTTTATGTTTTATATTCTGACATTCTAATTAATTTAGAGACTGACGGTACTGACCCGTTACAACTGTAGAGAGGATCCAAATCCATTAAACGGAATGAGAAATATTCAAATTCAAACATTTTCGAATATCGATTTTTAACCATATTGCGAGTGCATATAGCTTATATAAAGCGTAAATAGAAAAAGAAAATAGAAATATTATTTGGCAAATTCAATTGACCTTCATACCTTTTGTATATTTATCGCAATGATAGTAGACAAACAATAATTAGGATCGATGCATCATAAACTCCTGCAGAATATAAAAGAAAAGAAAAGAAAAAGAGCATATATAATTTTTTAAAGAAAAAACCGAATCTCAGGTGTCATAGAAGGGAAATTCCTCTTATGGTGTCGAAAAAAACAGCCCTCTGCTAATTTTTTTAACGATCGGCATCTACCATCTTCATCCTCGTTTTCTAAGATTTGGATACACCAAATTTTATATGATTCTGATACTTTTTCACTATTGAGTTTGTGATGTAAAAATACAACAAATATTTTACAATCTAAAAACCATTAATTTTAAACACACTATATTAAATATTAATGGTGAAAAGATATTAGGATTATATGAAATTTGTTGTATCCACGTCTTAGAGAATGAGGATGAAGATGGTGGATACCGATCCTCAAAAAAATTAGCGGAGGGTTAACTTTTTTGGACACCATAGGAGGAAATACCTTCCTGTGGTATCAGAGATACCGTTTTCTCTTTTGTTAAACTAATTTCATTTTGGCTATGAAATAAACGTTGCATCTAACTTTGTTTCTCTTTTTAAACAGCTCTTCTAATTTTATTGTTAATAATTGAGGAGAATACTTCAGGTCAGACGTCTGCAGAAGAAGAAAGCAGAGTTTGGACGAGTACACAAGAGCATGTCATAAACATAGAGCAACGACAGACGTCTGAAGGCCAGCGAGGCAGACGTCTGCAGAAGAATTAAGCCCAAGTACAGAGTGTGGCCAGACGTCTGACCAAGCGTGATTCAGACGTCTGGGTAAGCTTGAAGCCCAGTCCAGAGCAGCAGCAGATGTCTGGTGGCAAAAGACCATGCGTCTGTCCAAGACGCTGAAGAGATTCAGAGTTGAGGCAGACGTCTACCTAAGTGTGGGTCAGACGTCTGTCATCGTGATAATTGCTGCGAATCTTATTTTACCAAATTGTGATTTATTTCTATTTTGGGTAGGATTAGAGTTTGCTTATAAATAGAGACCTCTCATATAATGTTTGCACTGCCATCAAGAGAGATTATTATATTGAGAGGGTGACGGGTAGGACTTGGAGAAATCTAGAGAGATTTGAGAGAAATCTCATAGGGTTGCTCAGTGTAAGTAGACGTTTGCATATTCCATTCTGCCAGGGACTAACTGTACGGTATGTGAACCCCGTTAACAAATCTTTGTGCCTCTCTTTTCTGTGTTTGATTTTTTATTTTGTTCTCGCACTTATAAATTTTTGATCTTTAGTTGTTATTGCGTGGTTTTGTTTATTGCGTGATTTGGTTTTGTCTCGAACATTATTCCGTGTATAGACTTTCTCCCAACAACTGGTACCAGAGCCTAGGGCTTGACGCTTGATATCAACAACTGGTATCATAACAAGATTAGGGAACCTAAGATTTTTCGGTTCTACGATCTAGGTTAAAGGTGGGCAACGACACTTGTATCATCTTCTCAACTTTCTTAGATAGTAGTTTTGAAAACGTTGGTTTAGATCGAAGGAGAAGTTGGGTTTGCTGCGACATTGATGAAAGATGGCGGAGGATAAAATAATGATAAAAAAATTCAATGGTCATAATTATGGTTGGTGGCGCATGCAGATGGAGGACTACATATAACAAAAGAATCTGTATCTTCCGTTGCTAAACGAAAAGCCCGAGAAGATGACCGATACGGCATGGAATTTTTTGGATAAAAAAGCCCTGGCGACGATAAGATTATCGTTGACTTCGTAGGTGGCCTTTAATATCTCAAAGGAGAAGACAGTCATGGCGCTAATGACAACGTTAGCGAAGTTATATGAGAAGTCTTCAATATCAAACAAGATATACTTGATGAGAAGCTTTTCAATATGAAGATGGCATAAAGTGGTTCGGTGACAGAACACTTGAATGAATTCAACAGCATGACGAGCCAACTCAAATCAGTTTCAATTTTGTTTGAAGATGAGATTCGTGCCATTTTATTTCTATGTTCATTGCTGGAGAGTTGGGAGAACCTCGTAATGGCGGTTAGCAACTCGATCTCAGGGACTCTTACATTTAATGATGCGTTGAGTTGCATATTAAGTGATGAGATGCGAAGAAAGGCTATGAGTGGGAGTTCAGGAACTTTTACATTTTCAGTGGAGAATCGCGGCAGGACTATGGAAAGGAGAAAAGGGAAGAAGGGTGAGTCTAAGAGCCGAGAAAAATCTCAAGGAAAAATCTAAGGCGCCTGTTGGAATTGCGGAAAGAATGGGTCATGAGAAAAGTGAATGCAGACTTCTAAAAAAAGACTTAGATGAGAAGGAAAATGAAAAGGATGCTAATATGGTGTCTACACAAGAACAGTGGAACAAGGTCTTTGTCTATCGGCGAGCAAGAGCACAAAGGCGGATACTTGGTTCCTAGATTTCGGGGCTTCGTTTCACTGCACTTCAAGCCGTCATCATTTTAGCGAGTATGTTCAAGGTGATCTTGGACATGTGACAGTGGAAAATGGTCAGTCATGCAAGATCGTTGGAAAGTGGACGATCATATTGCAACCGTCAGGAGGAGGTCAGATCAAGCTGAAAAATGCGAGACATATTCTAGATTTGACGAAAAGCCTAATTTCCACAAGTCAGCTAGACAATGAGGGTTATATGACAGTGTTTGGGAATTTTCGGTGGAAGATTTCCAAAGGATCGTTGGTGGTCGTAAGGGGCAAGCTGAGTGGTTCATTGTATTCCTTCAGTAAGAGCAGTGGAGGTTCGGTTGCATTAGCGATGGATTCGGAGATAGATTTGGAGACTTCGTTGTGGCACAAACATTTGGGGCACCTCGATGAGAAGAAAATGAAAATTCTTCAAGATACGGGCTTATTTCGGGGCTGAAAAAAGTGGAGTTAGGGTTTTGTAAAAGCTGCGTTTGCGGAAACCAAAGTGCACTCATATTTTAAATTGGAGGCATTGCTAAGATACCATGCCCCGCTTCCCAAAAGACGGGAGCAGGCACATGACGAGGCCTACGACGTATTTATTCCGAGGAGGTACTTTCTCGAAACAAATACGCTAAGCGTATATAAACAATATAAAATGACACAAGAATACACAGGATACTGAAATTTTCAACAACTATTTTATTTTCATTCATTTCAACAAACTTTAATTACATTGATACGATATTTTGAAAAGGAAATAACATGAAATGAAATGCCTAAACAAGTGACATACTGGTACTGAAAATCGAAAAGAAAATCTAAGAGTCGTCTTATACTGAGATCTGGTCGTAGTCCTTTGTGGACGGTTCCACCTCTTCAGCTTCTAGATTATCTAACGAACATTCCAAAGAAACAAAGGTGAGTGAAATGCCCGTCAACGAACTTGCGCTCGATAAGTCCCCAAAATGAAATATGATGTATAACGGGTGCGAAATGAAATGTGATCATAACAGGTAATAAGTATGTGAGAGTGAACATGAGATAATGTATCTTATAAGGTCTCTAAAAAAGTAATCTAATTTATCCTCAGTTCAAATATGAATGTAAACCAATCTCAAGAGTGTTCTCAAACCCAACAGGCTGTAATCCAGGGGCAAAGAACCATGGGCCCGAATCAAGAGTTAGTAACGGGACTTCAACCTAGTGTTAAACTATTCTAAACTCAACAGGTTATAATCTAGAAGTATAGAAACACGAGCCTTCTTGATAAATTGCATGTGTTAGTAGAAATTGATTCATGAATTAGAGAGACTCCTGAGATTTCGTTGGATTCACACTTAAACTACCATAACACCCTGCGTATATTAGTCTATGATTAATGTTATGAATCTTAATCGAATCCATAAATACAAAATATGATATATAATATCAAGTTTTCAAGATTGAGTTCATGTCAAAAATCATGTAGTCGTATTAAGTGAAAGTCATGTCAATTGTATTCATGATTCGAGTCAAGTTCGAGTTCAAGTCAAGTTCAAGTTTACATATTGAGTTTGTGTATTCATGTTAAGTTTCAAGTGTTCAAGTCAAGTCATGTAAGATATCATGTGTTTGATTATATATAATTCGATATTCATGTGATTTAATTTGGCAACCACTGTAGATGGACGGAAGCATTTGTGATCTTTTCAAGGACGATTACCAGGAAATATTAATTTGTAGTTTTAACTAAACTAGATAGGTAAACACTCACTTTCTACGTCTTCCCGAGGCCTACAGAAAAGATACCGCTTAAATCCGTTATTATCTAAATATCTTAAAGATTGAACAACTTATATAAAATAGGTATTTTGGTGAACTTAGATCATTTATGTAAAATAGTTCATTTTCAAAGCTCGAGAGGGTTTTATGTAAAATACTCTATTTAAAAATATACCTCAGGGCTGTTTTTGGTAAACATGTTAATTAGAATGTCACGGGTTTTAATATATTTTAGATTTTATTGTATTTTAGTGATAAAACCTAACTTTTAAAAGTTTATGGTATTTTTATGAAAAATCTATCTTTTGAAAACATGAGGGTATTTTCTTAAAAACATTGATTAAGAACTTGCTTTCATTTAATTAATCAGAAAAATAGTGGTAACCCAAGTTAACATACCTTCCATTTTTATTTTTTTTTAAATTTTATAGAAATTGTTTATTTTTCTGTAAAACTGTTTTCTTTCCTTTTGAGGCCGTATATCCGTGAAGAGTCCCACTCTACTAAATCTCAGGATATGTGATAATCCGCACCAACCATAAACGAGTTCTCTTAACATGGGTTGTAGAGATATAATGGCAAAGGAAAGGATTATTTTTAATAATAGAGGGTATTTTATTGAAATACAATTCCTTATATCAACGTTAAAAAGCATGAGATTGTGCTACGATTCCAAGTGTACACGCGTAGAGTAGGTCATTACCCTGTGCGATGTTAATATATCATAGAAGGTAGTATTAAGCTAGCATAAAGAATATGATATTAAAACGTTAATTGATATATATCGATTAATAGTATTTTGTCAACATGTCGTAAAATTCTATAAAAATATCTAGTAAATTTCATGCAAGAGTGAGTCATGGGTTACAAGTTTATAGTAAGATAATATTATTTATTTATATACATACGGAGTTAATATGATTTAGGAACTAGTATGCTATCATTTGATTCAAAAGAAAGTGATAGAAATGAAAGGAAGTAGAATTTAGGACTTACGTAGTTATAAGTGATGAGGAGTGGCGGCATGGAAAAAAGAGAGAAGAGACTCCAAGTGGGAAAAGTAGAGAGGATGAGAGGACTTACTGTATACCGGTCGTACGAATACGTGCGAAATAAAAAGAAGGAGAAACATTGGTTTGAAAAACTGAGACTGCTAAAACAACGAGAAAGACGAGCTTGATTTTTGGGCTTCCTTTCGGCGCCTTGTAGAGTAACATAGTGAGAAGAAGGAGATTGAGGAAATTTGACTTCCTTTGGGTAATTGCGGAGTTTCGACGTTCTTGAACTTTGACAATTCTTTAGGAGTTTGGGAAGAATTTTGGCTAGTGTTTTGGAGGAAAATTCAGCATAAACTTCACGGGAAAGAGTTAGAAACATGTGTGTTTATATAGGAGAGATGGAATGATAATATGAGGAATTAAAATGATTTTAAAGACATTAAAAAGTGAAGCAAATGGAGAGTTCAAGAGACTGGGATGTTTCTGTGATGAATTGGGAATTTCGGGATAGGAAAATGAAGAGTTTAGAGGCACAGGGACATATCAACATGGGCGGAGCCCATTAAGATTAAGTTAGGCCACCCCCACCCGCCTTAGTCGACCCTAGGTCGGCTTCACGGGTCAGGGTTCGGGATACTGGCTCAGGTCGATGTTACAAGTCCATTTTAATACATTTTTTATTTTATAACTTGTTGAAACTCTGTCAGATACCCGTGAAACTTTTAAGATTCTAAACGTCAAAAAGAAATACAAAATAAAATAACTGTGATGTAGGGATTCGAACACACGGACTACGGAACGGCAGTGGAGAGTATTAACCTTTGGGCTATAAGGAGTTTCTTGCATATAAGTAATCAAGAATAACTTATAACTCGAAACTAGAACAGAAATACAACCTTTTTTATTAATTAAAACAAAAGGGACGGCACATGGAATTTAGGGTCGTTACATAAGAAGACCAAGATGTTAGAGATGGTGCATAGGGATGTATAGGGTCCGGCCTCGATGGAGTCTTATGGAGGAAATCGGTATTTCGTGACGTTCATCGATGATGCAAGCCAGAAGATATGGGTGTATGCAATGAAGAAGAAGTCCGATATGTTTGGTATCTTTAAACAGTGGATTGCACAGGTTGAGAACTAAATGGGTACTAAGGTCAAATTCTTTAAGTCTGATAATGGAAGGGAATATTGCACATTGGAATTTGAGGCGTTTTGCTCGTACAAGGGTATTCATTGATTGAAAACGGTACCAAGGATGTCAAATCAAAATGACACCGCTGAAAGGATGAACATGATGATCTCAGAGCAAGTGCGAAGCATGACCTTGGATGCAAATGTTCCAAAATTCCTATGGGCAGTAGCTGTTGATGTTGCTGTGTATCTGATCGATAGAAGCCCGGAGAAAGCGCTCGATGGAAGTATTCTGGTAGAAATTTGGTCAGCTAAACCGGTTAATTATTCGCAACTTAAAGTATTTGGTTGCATTACGTATTCTTTGATTGAGAAGGCAGAAAGGAGTTGTTCATCGCCGAAAGAAAAAGACCGAGACGTTGGGACATCTTGCCTGAATTGGGGGCATACGCTATTTGGACTTCTCCATCCACCTCTCCAAAGATACCAAATTGATTTATGGCACCATATATCGGAGGTTTAGACAGATGCGACCGTTGTAGCAGATTTCATCAGATTCCCCCTCATTTGTGAGGGGTATTTTGATTGTGGGGATTCTCTTCCCTGTAAGCGCAAGCCCCTGCAGTTAATTACGTTACCGTATTGTGATAACCACTTTCTCCTGCTCCAGCAGTTCACTTCATGTTATGTTATTTTTTTTATTTTGGGTTTCCCGTGGATTGTATACGAAGACTATTTTATGTCGTCGCCCGTTGGGTGCGGATTAGTCAAAATCCGTATGTTTTAGATTTGGACTTGGGTCAAGGATTTGCTTGACGGGGTTTTGAACTTAGGTTATATATTCCTTTGGTTCAAAAATATTTTGTTTTATTTAAGAACAGTTAATCTAGTTTGAGATTAAGATCAACTTAAATATATGAGCATTTGGGCTCAATCTATTTTAAACTAAGGATACATTAGTCCTGTTTGAGACTAGGATCAACTTAGCAATATTTTTAAGGATTATTAAATTTATTAAGATCCAGAGCATTTAGGCTCAGTTGCAAGAGAGACTTAACCAATTTGGGCTTACTCGGTCTTCTTTTGTTCTGTTTAGAAGTACTAAGCACTTGTTTGGGCTCTGTTTGTTCAGCCCCCATTTCATGCAAAAATGCTAACCCCTTATTTGACGTTCTGACATTCACATGGATATCATATGTGTTGGGGTAGCATAGCACCTTATGAAGGTTTTGGCAAGCATCAATCATGCTACTTTAAAATTTTTGGGGTGCTAAACAAACCCTAACCAAGATCTTAACTAGAGAATTAGGGTTAATTTGTATGTAAACAACTTTACATCTAAGAAAGAGGGATTACAACCTTTGTAGTCCATTCCTTCGCTTCATAAGGTCCGAGTAGTAGTCGCTTTGCCGCGATGCATGAACTTCCGGACTCTAGAGAGGCTCCACAAGTCGAATGATCCATACTTGCTAGAAGTCTTCCTTTTCGAAGATGATCTACCTTGAAAAATCTCAAACTCAAGCTCTCACTTCTCTAATCAAGTATTAGTGAAGTGAACATCCTAATCTAAGTGGCTAGAATAGATGAGGATGATGAAGTAGGAATTTTGCTCTCTTTTGTTTTCAATTTCTCACTTTCAATCATCACAACACAAAAATCTAGAAAGCTTTTTCAAGGAGGAAGAAGAAGAAGAAAGCTTTTGTGATGAATAATGAATTATTTTCATGGTTACAATTACAACCATGAGTTAATAAAATGAAGGCTTTAACTCATGTAGAGAATAAACTAGAGTTAAGGGTTTGGGTTGGGTTAACAAATATCTACACAAAATATCAAGCTAGAAAACAAAAGGAAAGCTTCATGAAGCTTCATGAAAAAGCTAACCCAAATCCAAAACCTAACTTTGTTTAAAACTTAACAACCATGTTGCATTTGTAACCCTAACTTGTTACAATATTATATATCACATACACAATATATTTTGTAACAAAGGAAAATAATACAATTAACATATATCGCATATACATCAATGTATTATCCAGTGAGAAAATGAATCAATAAAGCGAGCTTATATTAGTTAACGTAATGTAATATATCATATATATAATTATACATTAAATTATCGAATCAACTCTTGATCCGACAATCCGGCTATATTGCATATAACCAACTAATATAATATGTACCAATTCATCGAATCAATACTTGATCCGATGACCCGGCTATATCACATATACCTGGCCGATATCTCATATCGCGAGAATATAATACGGTATCTCATATCGTATTATTCTCGGTCCCGCACATATCACATATATGCTCCAACTCCATTTTGCTTGAGTCAGGAAACCTCTATGTAGGACTCTAAAGAATCGTTAATACGCCGGCAGTAGGTGATGATCATATCAAACACCCACAAGCTGCAAGCGGTCAGGTAAATGTAACAGCCATCCAGGTATTGAGCGATCAGAAGATCAATAAGCAAGCCTGTACATTCTCCTGTGAATCCAATCAGTAAACACTACCGTACAGTACGGTCTCTTCGTCTGATATGTTGCATATCTAGTTTTGGGGTGGTAAACGTCAGACCCCAGTAACCGATAAGTCGTGTCGATGTAAGGCTCATAACGGGTCGAGAAACTACTGATAACTCTTACCAGTAAATCTCTATATCAGCCCTGGCTAGGGACTTCCAGTTATAGCCAATCGAACACAGCACAACATCAACTCCCTATACCGGGAGAGACGAAACCCCTCCTATCGCTCATTGCCTCCATGTGATTCGGGACTGTACCCAAAAGCCTCCGTTTTACACGCCCTCTTGGACGTGGTAAGGTGGAAATCAAAGCACAGTGGGAATCATACGAGACTCTATGACGATCTCGGGTCTACAGACTAACCTGTACCAGTTTCACCGGAGAACTGCTATCTGACGATAGGTATAATACCATCCAGGAGTTCTCGTCGAGTCCGTTCAGTGTACCCAATCTCTACTGAGCACCCGTATACTATCTTTGATGTCCAACACCAATGGATATGGGATCATCTATCGCTCATCATAAGGGTCCAGATGCGTATACGCTAGTCTACTCTGGAGTATCGATGCCCTGTCTTGATACACCTTCGACTAGGAACAGTTATAGGATGTACTCATAGACTACCCTGGCCCCACTAGTATGATCTCATCATAGTCCTAGTAGTCGAGTACATATCCTAAGGGCTTTATCAACATATGATTACAAAACAGTATTTGTTAACATGTTAAGATAAAGTGAAACCAGATAGCATACTATCAAAATCGAGCAAGAAAGTGCTCTCCATATATATCCAAGCATCCACTATAATATATATCACATGTACAACAATGGCCTCTAGGGCATATACATAACTAACAATCTCCCACTTGTACTAAGGCCAGCTGTTGTAGTATCTCATACCTAACATCCCGAAGAGTCTCTCAAATTGTATTTGAGGAATGGCCTTTATGAGTGGATCCGCAGTGTTGTCCTTCGTATCAACTCTCCTGACCTTGATCTCCCGACGATCAACTATCCCCCGGATCAGGTGATACCACCTCAGAATATGTCTGGACTTCTGATGGGACCTGGGTTCCTTGGAAAAAGCCACGGCTCCATTGTTATCACAATACAGAGGTATTGGATGCTCAATGGACGGAACCACACCAAGTTCAGTGATGAACTTCTTTATCCAGACACCCTCTTTGGCAACATCGTTGGCCGCGATGTATTCAGCCTCCATCATCGAGTCTGCCACGGTTTCCTGTTTGGAACTCTTCCAACAAACCGCCCCTCCATTTAGGGTAAAGACAAATCCCGAGTGCGACTTAGAGTTATCCTTATCGCTCTGGAAGCTCGAATCAGTAAAGGACTCCACCTGGAGTTCTCTGTTACCATACACCAAGAACATCTCTTTAGTCCTTCTCAAGTACTTAAGAATGTTCTTCACAGCTATCCAGTGATTCTCTCCAGGATCTGCTTGATACCTACTCACTATACTTAGTGAGTATGCTACATCGGGTCTGGTACATAGCATCGCGTACATGATAGAACCTACTTCCGAAGCATAGGGTATCCCTTGCATGCAAGCTCTCTCTAAATCAGTCTTGGGAGACATCTCTTTGGAGAGAGTGAGTCCAGAGATCGTGGGTAAGTTCCCACGCTTGGATTCTTCCATACTAAACCTCTTTAGTATGGTGTCAATGTACCTGGATTGGGACAATCCCAGTATCCGTCTAGATCTATCTCTATAGATCTTAATTCCTAAAATGCAGGAGGCATCACCTAGATCTTTCGCTGAGAATCTGTGTGATAAGAAGAGCTTGACTGAGTGCAGCATAGGAATATCATTTTCTATCAAGAGTATGTCATCCACGTACAATACGAGTAAGACAGCCTTACTCTCTGCCACCTTCTTGTATATACAAGGTTCATCTATGTTTTTGATGAAGTCAAACTCTTTGACTACTACATCAAAACATATGTTCCAACTCCGCGATGCCTGCTTCAACCCATAGATGGATTTAGGCAGATTGCACACCTTTTCGCTGCTCCCACTGTCTACAAAGCCCTCTGGCTGAGTCATGTATACGCACTCTTCCAAATCACCATTTAGAAAGGCGGTCTTAACATCCATTTGCCAGATTTCATAGTCATGGTACACAGCAATGGCAAGTAAGATCTAGATGGACTTAAGCATAGCCACTGGAGAAAAGGTTTCGTCATAATCCACACCTGGTCGTTGACGAAAACTCTTTGCAACAAGTCTAGCTTTGAAAGTCTCAACTTTTCCATCTACACCAAGTTTCTTCTTAAAGATCCATTTGCTCCCAATGGGTTTTACCCCTTCAGGAGCAATTTCAAAAGTCCATACATTGTTTGTGTACATGGATTCCATCTCAGATCGCATTGCATCCATCCATTTCACAGAGTCACCACTCGTGATGGCCTTCTCGAAACTAGTCGGGTCGTCATCTTCCATGATGCAATCCTCGCTTTTACCGTCAATGAGAAAACCGTAGTATCTCTCAGGTGGATGAGGAACCCTACTAGATCGGCGGAGAGGCGGGGTTTCGTCGGGAACTACTGAATCCTCTGGTTCCATTAAATCTTCAGTTGCAGTTTGTGCTGCTGGAACATCTTCCAGTTCTACCTCTTCGCCACTAATTTCTTTTGCAAGAAATTCCTTTTCCAAAAAGGTGGCATATTGAGAAACAAACACCTTTTGTTCCTCAGTGTTGTAGAAAATATATCCTTGTGAATTCTTAAGATATCCCACAAACTTGCAAAGAACTGATCGTGCCTCGAATTTGTCCGGATTTTGCTTTTTGACATAGGCCGGACAACCCCATATCTTAACTCGTTTAAAATATGGTCTCTTCCCACTCTATATCTCATGTGGTGTGGTAGGTACAGATTTAGATGGAACTTTATTCAATAGGTATGTTGTTGTCTCCAGCGCATAACCCCAAAAGGAAGTAGGCAACTCAGCGGAGCTTATCATAGAGCGCACCAAATCTAATAGGGTGCGATTCCTCCGCTCCGATACACCGTTGTGCTGTGGTGTATAAGGAGGAGTAAGCTGAGAGAGAATCCCATTCTCTTTTAAATAGTCCAAAAACTCATTGCTCAAGTATTTTCCTCCTCGATCAGATCGAAGGATTTTAATACTTTTACCCGTTTGTTTCTCGACTTCGTGTTTATATTCCCTGAATTTCTCAAAAGCTTCAGACTTGTGTTTCAATAGGAACACATGTTCATATCTTGAGAGATTGTCAGTGAATGTAATGAAGTAGGAAGAACCATTCCTGGCATGTGTAGACATGGGCCCACATACATTACTATGTATCAGTCCTAAGAGTTCCGTAACTCTTTCTCCGTGTCCACTAAATAGAGTTTTGGTCATCTTACCTTTGAGACATGACTGGAAAGTGTCATAAGATGAAAATTCGAACGGATTCAAATATTCATCCTTATGTAACTTAGCTAGCCGTGTCGCATTGATATGACCTAGTCTACAATGCCACAAGAAGGATTCGTTCATTTTTGAACTCTTCTTCTTGTGTGTGTTCTGTATATTAAGAACTGTGTTTTGATTTAGAATGTATATGCCATTATGTAACGAGTCTGATCCAATCAACTTTTGATTTAGGAAGATGTTCATAACATTATCCTGTATTACAAAATTATATCCTTCTTTACTTAATAAAGAAACAAATATAATGTTGCATATCATGTTTGGTATATAATAGCATTCGTTCATAATCAATGAATTACCACTTGGTAATACAAGGTGATATTCGCCAACTGCTTTAGCTGCAACATTTGCACCATTCCCTACTCTTACAGAATGATCACCCATTCCCAGTTCTCTACCTTTCTTTAGCCCATGCAATATATTGCTTATGTGGGATCCTGATCTGGTATCTAATGCCCAGGACGTAGAGTGAACTGAGAAACAGTTCTTGGTAACTAACACATCCGAAGAAGATGCATCAACATGTTTATTCTTCGTTTGGGCGGCGTGTGAATTCTGGTATTCCCCTATTTCCTGTTCAGTCTTATAACAATTATAAGAAAGAACGGAACCAACGTTCCCCTGCTCAGTATAACAAGCTGGTTCGGTAAATACATTAATGTTATTATCTTGATTAAGGCCTGACATGGTCGCTACCTGGAGAGAGTGAGAGAAGAAAACACTTTAGCGTGCGCTCTTGTAAGAGTAGATTGGTTATTATCTTATCTAATCAGGATGGCTCCCACTGTTTTAATCAAATCTTCCTTCGAACCCTAAAAGGTATGATTAGTCGAGATTAATTACACCCTACAATTTCGTCAATCTTTCAGCCAGATCAGTGTTGGTACTTTGAGGGAGGTTCCCCGTGCTTTCGCACGGACCTAATTAGTATAAGCCTCGTTTTTCCCAGAGGCATAACCGCGTTAACACCTTTCTAGACACCTACTTGATCGGCTAATTGTCCTGTGTAAAATTCTCTCAGGAGTAACTCTTACTCGCAGTGGGTATCGGGATCCATCTATCTCATAGAAGGTATACAATCTCATTGCAAATTCCAACATTTGAAATTCCCAATAATGCTTTTGCCCCTAGCAACTTATGACCTTAACATAGTCAACAAATCATAATTGCTAGCCAAGTTCAACCCGTCATTTCCCGATTGAATTAAACCCACCTGCACGACCCTTATCAACAAAGTCGTACAACTACCCTAATCCAATCACATCTCATATTTTAGAAGATAAGCACTAGTTAGCTACCGCACACTACGCCTTAACATAGTCAACAAACGTAGCACGAATACTAAGTAGTACTTATCTGAAATGACGGAGGGCTACGCAGGATTTTCAGAAAACCATAAGCATAATGAACTTGATATCGTTGTAGAAACAAGTGATTTTGAAAAAAAGGAATGTTTTTGAGGCTTTTCTTGTTTCGCTAAAGAGGTCACTCCCGGTGAAGAGATCTCGGCTATTTCCTCATCGAATAAGGTGCAGGATATTTTATAAATACCGCTGTGCAAAGCAAGAACTATAGAAGCAATCAAAAACTAAACCGTGAGTTTGTAGCATCTGCCAGTTTTGCTAAAGAGGTCACTCCCGGTGAAGGGATCTCAGCTCTTTCCTTATTGAATAAGGTGCTGGATATTTTACGAGGAATACCGCTATGCAAAGCAAAAACTGTAGCTACCCTTTTTGAAAATTTGATTCTACAACATCTTTTAGGTTTCTTTTCTTTTATTAATCTCATTAATAAAATCCCATCATTTAAGCTTCCTAAGCATCACAGAAGAAACGAAAACAGTAATATTTATATATCAACATATATATATATATAGTATAAGCATTCGTCTCAGACAGTAATATGATCTCATCACAGAACATTGCAGCAGAAGTCAACATATGAAATATTGGATATACTAGGACATCCGTGTTTTATTTTGAGCCTGTATAAAACACGGATTCTACAGTCGCGGTGAATAGACAAACCCACATCCCTAGACCCTTGGGAGAGTGGCAAGTAACCCTGCCAATTATAGGGTTAGGAGACCCGGTCTCGACTCCTCGAGATGACCTCCCACTGGACCTTAGAACCTGGTTACTTGTGCTCTCCGCCTTGGGTCTATCCTAATACGGAAAAGTAAATAATATACAATGGTGACATCATCCTCAACCCGAAAGTGCCCCAATAAAATAATATTACATACAAATGAATTTTACATGATTGAAAAAGAAAACTCTCATCTCACATAAAACCCCCGGCTATTCAATACACAACGATCCAATATAACATATCACAGCAATACATAAACACCATAGATAACTAGGCAAAGTTAGATAATTCGATAGATACAATGAATTCCCAAAATACCTCAGTGAGCTCAACACTTGAGCAGAAATAAAAATTCCCAGTAGTATGCCCCAGCACCTATGGACCGTCGCTGAAGGGCCCGTCCCAAGCCTCCACAGTGGCGCCGCGGAACCGCCGCCAAAACCAGGTTTTGGCCGCGGTTACGCGGTCACTGTAGCGAGTTAGGGACTCATTCTTCAAGTGGGTCCATAAAATTCGCTGCATGATTTTCTGAGTATTTTTAATATGAAAAAATTCAACATTTTGAAAAATTTCCAGAAAAGGGGTCGTTTCGGGGTTTGGGGTTCGACCGGACTTCTAACTTCGTCTAGACAACGTCTAATGCTCTAGCTTGGCTCTGATACCACTGTTGGGTTAGCATATCACCTTGTGAAGGTTTTAGCAAGCATAAATCATGCTACTATAAAACTTTTGGGGTGCTAAACAAACCCTAACCAAGATCTTAACTAGAGAATTAGGGTTAACTTGCATGTAAACAACTTTAAATCTAAGAGAGAGGGATTACAACCTTTGTAGTCCGTTCCTTCGCTTTATAAGCTCCGAGTAGTAGTCCCTTCGCCGCGATCCATGAACTTCCGGACTGTTGAGAGGCTGCACAAGTCGAATGATCCATGCTTGCTAGAAGTCTTCTTTTTCGAAGATGATCTACCTTGAAGAATCTCAAACTCAAGCTCTCACTTCTCTAATCATGTATTAGTGAAGTTAACACCCTAATCTAAGTGGCTAGAATAGATGAGGATGATGAAGTAGGAATTTTGCTCTCTTTTGTTTTCAATTTCTCACTTTCAATCATCACAACACAAAAAGCTAGAAAGCATTTTCAAGGAGGAAGAAGAAGAAAACTTTTGTGATGAATAATGAATTATTGTTATGCTTACAATTACAACCATGAGTTAATAAAATGAAGGCTTTAACTCATGTAGAGAATAAACTAGAGTTAAGGGTTTGGGTTGGGTTAACAAATATCTACACAAAATATCAGGCTAGAAAACAAAAGGAAAGCTTCATGAAGCTTCATGAAAAAGCTAACCCAAATCCAAAACCTAACTTTGTTTAAACTTAACAACCATGCTGCATTTGTAACCCTAACTTGTTACAATATTATATATCACATACACAATATATTTTGTAACAAAAGAAAATAATACAATTAACATATATCGCATATACATCAATGTATTATCCTGTGAGAAAATGAATCAATAAAGCGAGCTTATATTAGTTAACATAATATAATATATCACATATATAATTATACATTAAATTATCGAATCAACTCTTGATCCGACAATCCGACTATATTGCATATAACCGACTAATATAACATGTATCAAATCATCGAATCAACACTTGATCCGATAACCCGGCTATATCACATATACCAGGCCGATATCTCATATCGCGAGAATATAATATGGTATCTCATATCGTATTATTCTCGGTCCCGCACATATCACATATGTGCTCCTACTCCATTTTGCCTGAACCAGAAAACCTCTGTGCAGGACTCTAAAGAATCGTCAATACGCCGGCCGTAGGTGATGATCATATCAAACACCCACAAGCTGCAAGCGGTCAGCTAAACGTAACAGCCACCCAGGTATTGAGCGATCAGAAGATCAACATGTAAGTGCACGGCGGCGCCCCGGCCGTCAAACCGACGGCCAAATGCGGAAACGGTGATAAACTTTAATTTTGCGAACTTTGCAAACCGGCACCACCGCGCACTAAACCCCGGATCGGGCCATTAAACTTGTCCTAGCAAACTAACAAGATAGGGAAGAGATATACCGAGTGATCCGAGTCCTCCGGTCTTCTCGTCATCGTCCCGATCTCTTGCGGAAAACTCCGGTCGTCGCCTCCTCGCCGGAAGGGCACCACATCGCCTGCATCTTTTACGGGCTCCCGCCTCTATACCGAGGCAACTCGGGCGCGAAGCTGGCGAGTCGACGCGTCCAAGATTTGCTGTAGAAAGTGTAGTGTAGAGCTTATGTCTCATTTGGGGTTTGTTGCCTTTGAAGATGATGGAGGAATCAAGATAAGAAAAATGGTGCTTGCATTTTTCTAGCATGAAATGAGATGAACAAATTTTCCTTCTTGAAAATGATCCTCTCTTATTCTTCTCTCAAGTATGAAAAACTTATCATCTTAGAAAATGGTGGAGGAAAGAATATGAAGCATGAAGGGAGGTGATGGTAGGAGCACAAGTGGTGACCACATCCAAAACATCATCATAACCATCTCACATCAAACTCTAATCACTTCTAATCAACAAAAAGCAAGTGATGAGAATGGTATCAAAAGATGCTTTCATAATAAATATATATGCAAGAAAAACCTCCACAATGTGTTATTTGCAAACTTGCAAATAACACCCTCCATCGGAAAAGTCCGGCCGGGAAAGAACAAAGGAAAACCGGCCGGAACGGAATGCAAACTGGCAACTCCAGAAAACTGGACCCGTAATAAATCACAGGAAAACCCCGATACTGTGCATACACACCCGCATCTGTATTCCGACCGGATACAAATGCAAAGAGACAAAATCTACACTGTACTAAACTAGGATCCGGCTTAAACCAAAGCCGGCTAGTAATATTCGTTCGATCCTGATCCATGCAATACCGCACGTATCTGATCGAACCCCGCCATATATCCATACGGCCACTAGTACAAACCGTCCGATCCTGATCCGTGCAATACCGCACGTATCTGATCGGACCCTGTCATATCTCCATACGGCCTCTACAGCGTTTCGCCCGAAAGCTGAGTAACTGAATGTGTGGTGGACTCTAAAGACTCATCAATACTATGGCTGTGGATTTAACCACTAGCACGTCAGAGGTATAAGCCAATACGTAACGGGCCACCAGCTATTGACTAAAAGGGACGTCGATGAGCGAACTCATCCTGACACCCTACTGAGCCTGTCAGTGACAATATCCGTACAGTCCGGTCCGTTCGTCTAAGAGCATCGCATGTCGGGCCTAGAGGGTGGGTAAAAGTCAGACCCCCAAAAGCGGTAGAAGTCGTGTCGGAGTGTAGCCCAGAACACCCTGAGATACTACTGGAATACCTACCAGTAAATCTCCTGCCTTGGCCAAGGACTTCGTGTAATGGCTCTCCTAGACACAGCGCGACCTCACCCCCCAATACCGGGAGAGACGAAACCCCCGAAGATCCGCTCACTGCCTCCATGTGGCTCGGGACTGTACCCAACTAAAACCTGTTTGCACGACTCCTTTGAGCCGTGGTAGGGTAGTAATCAAAGTACAGTGGGAACTCACACGAGACAAATGACGATCCCCAGGTCGATGAACTAACCTGTACACATGTCACCTGGGAACTGCTATCTGACGTCAGGTATAAGACCAACTAGCATGTTCCCGGCGAGTCCTGTCCGGTGTACTCATAACCCAATGAGCACCTGTATACATCTTAGGTGAACCAACTGACACCAGTGGCCTGTGAGACCGGCCACCGCCCCTCGTCGGGGTCTCGACTGTATACACTAGTCTACTCTGGAGAATCGATGCCCTGTCTCGAAACTCCCACGACTAGGGACCTTTTAAGGATGTGCTTATAGACTCCAGCTCTCACTTATATGATCGCCCTCATACTGCTGGCAGTCAAGCAAGAATCCTAGGGGCTCTATCAACGTGCAATAGTGACCTGTCAGGTCACCTAAAGCAGTACACGATGATAAAGATAAACCAGATAGCATACTATCATCTCGAGTAAGACTGTCGTACCGGGATAGGTCCTCCCTCAATCATTGCAATCACGTGCCTGTGATCCAATAATTGACTCTGAGGGCACTATCTCCAACAATCTCCCACTTGCACTCAAGGCTAATTATTGCGATGTCGCATACTCACAGCCCGTGTGATACCGAACACCCAACTCCTCTACAAGTCAGTCTCACAAAGCTCGTTTGCGAGACTATTGCGTTCGAGGAATAGCCTCAGCGAGTGGATCCGCTCTGAAGTTTCTTTCTATGTCTCTCTCTATATCTCAAGTTCGCGGAGAAAGCCATCTCCCGAAATGAGCAATACCTGTCTTAGAATGTCAGGATGTCTGATGGGACCTAGCTCATAAATGAACTCCAAATCCAAACTTCTTAGACTGTATCGTCAACTGAGCTTAATCAGTATCCTGTGCCATGCCACCCTCAGTATTGCCTTGGACCACCTGTCCAAAATACTGCCCATCGTCAGAAGGAAAACTACAACTCTGACAACCTCCTTGTCGTCCATGTCACCTTGGAAGCCTGGAATGATAACTGTCTCCCAAATGAGGCTGTCGTTATCATATCCCTAGAACATCCACTTATGTTCTAAAACTGCTTCCGACTGTTTCTCCAGGATTGGATCAATGTCAACTTATTGCATCTAGTGCAAGAACAACATCTGGTGTGGTGCTTGACATCTCATGATTGACTCAATTGCCTAAGCAAGTGATCTGCCAATCATGCACATCCCTCTCTACTTTAGTCTATAAGACACCTTTAGAGAGGGTGACTCCATCACCTGCAGGTACACTACCGTGCCAGGAGTCGTCCATTCTTAATATTCTTAGAATGCTGTCAAAGTACCCTGATTGGGAAACCACCCAAATCTAGATCTAAAACCATAGATCTAGTAACCAGTATGTCTGATATTATGTCCAAGTCCCTTGTGGAGAAACCACTGTGTGACGACCAAAGTATAACCGATCGTAGTATAGGAATATCACTTCCTACTTTGTGTATGTCATCCAAAACCCGGATATCACACCCTACTACCTACTCAACAGATCCATCCCCTATTCTGATGAAGTCAAACCTATGACCGTCACATCAGAAATAGATGATCTATCTCCGCTACATCTGCTTTAGTCTATAAATAGACATAAGCCTGATGTCCACCAATGCTTCCGCTGCTCCCACTGACTACGACAACCCTCTGGCAGAGTCATATAGATGTGCACTTCTAAAGCTAGTTTAGAACGACGCTATGCTCATCCTCCTGCCGGGTCTCGCAGCCTGGAACAACAACAATGGCAAGTGTGGGTAAACAAGAACTTCCCTGTCACCGTCCTTGAGGCTACCGGAGTACCTCTCGGGTGCCTGAATTTACCCACCTTATCTGCGGAGTGGCCAATGGAATGTCACAACAGATTGAATCTTTAGGTTCCTTATCAAATCTTCAGTAATCGTTTGCGGTTCTGGAATCACTTCCAGTTCTACCATACTCCCACTACTGTTTTCTGAAAAAACCATTTTTATTAAAACTGTGGCGAGTCAAGAACAATATCACTATTGATCTTTCTTATGGTAGAAAGTCAACCCTCGTCATAGCCTGGGTCAACCCACAAACAGCCATTACAGAAACGTGCCTTGAGTTATCCAGAGTCTGGTTTTAATCATAAGCCGGACAACTCCCCGTACCTTAACAATGTTAAGATATGAACTGTACTATATCCAATATAGAACCAGAGGCACTGATTTAATTGAACCAGATTCAAATCATGCAGCTGTCTCCAGTGCATGTCAACTAAATGGAGAGAGGCCGATCAGCGTTACTCAACTTAGGAATGCTTCCAATTATGAGTAACCTGAAAGAGAAGCAATTTCTCTTTGTCATTACTATCAACTGAATACCATACAAAAGTATCTACATCTTCGATCACTTTGAAGAATCCCGATACTTGTTACACCTGGTTCTCTACTCTATTCAAATACCTATAACTCCTCAAAACTTAGACCCTGTGTTTCTATGAAACACATGTCTAAGAACTAGAGAAGTTAAAAGTAAACAGAATATAGTATGAGGACCAACCCCTCTGTCCTAATGGACACTGGACAACATACAATACTCTGTATAAGTCCACTGAGTCTGACAACTCTTTCACTGTGTGTCGTAGGTTGAAAACTGTACTTATGGTTAAGAAGAATTACACCGCTGTTTAATGCTCCTTACCTAACCATCCACTGATATAGGTAAATGTCATCGACATAATATCAAAAGGTATATCTCACTCTATGAAAATAGACGTACAGATATATCAATTTAAAATTGGTGCACAACAGCGGATATTCAAAACCAAATATTTGCCGACCGGCAAACAGCCCAGATGATCTCCTCAAATATCACCGATTACAACGAATCCCGATATAATGAGGATGATCACCGTATTCCCAATAACTTACTCCCACTCATCATCTGTAAAACCATACAGATGTGAGAATCAAACCTGGTAAATACATACCCTGGAGCAAGTGTCCAATCGGGAAATCAGTTTTCCTTTAACAGTACACAGTTGAACTGAAACATTGAAATGTTTCGATGGGGTATCCTGGTATTCTTAGTAATGCCTCTACCATTATCCAGATTCACAACTATAACCGTATAATTCTTTGCCACCTTTCCAAATCCCTTTATATGTCTTTATTCATTACCTTCTGCACATCCCTTAGGCCAAATGGTTTTCTTCCTTCCTTACCGTTCGGCACCAGCCTATGGTTTGGAAGAAGACTATCCAATAAGCATAATGGGTGTACTGTCCTAGTCCTAGGAGCACTCGCAATGCGAGAGAAGGTGAAGATAAAAGACAACTGAATAAACCTTATTCCTATTTCTCCTGGACCAGAATCCATCCCCGAACTGGAACAAGTTCCTTTCGAGTTCGTATATAACCATACGATGGAGTATCCAAATAAACTGTGGATCTTCGTAGTGATACGGAGTGTCCTGGAGAAATACAAAGGTGATTTAGGATTGGCGAAGAAATACTTGGTTTGGTTGTGAATATCAGTCGCAATTTACTTTGCCCTCTTACTAATCCCTTGCTTTGTCTTAATCTTAATACCTTCTGCACACCATCGTTATGCTAATTGGTTTTCTTCATTCCCTACCGGTCGGCACCAGCCTAAGGTTTGGAAGAAGACTATCTAATTTGCGTAATAGGTGTACTACCTCCTAAACTAAGGAGTACTCGCAACTTGAGAGAAGGTAAAAGGGAAAAGACAACTGAATAATCCTATCCGTTTTCTCCAGAACCGGAAACCATCCTCGAATTCCTTCGAGTTCGTATCTAACCATACGATGGTTTTGTCCAATGGAAGTGGACGTTCGTAGTAATACGGGGTGTCCTGGAGAAAAGGGTAAAAGTAGTTGTGGCAATGAGGTCTGCAACTCTGATAATCCAAAAGCCAGTGTAAAGAAGGTTCGGTTAACTTGGTCTCTGAGTCATAGTCTTAGGGTCGGGTCAATGGTCGCTGCCAAAGAGAGAGAGAGAAGAAACACTCAGCGTGCACTCTTACCAAGATCAGAATGGTTACCAATTTATCTAATCTGGAAACCTCCCACTGTACCTCAAATTCTCCTCCAAACCTGAAAGAAGAATTAGTCGGGGTCACCCGAGGAGTAAGCTAACTCATCAGTGGGAATCGGGATCCAACTATCATCGCATGATAACGTGACGGAATCCGCTCACCCTATCACACTCCAGAAGGTATGCGCTTATCTGGCAAGTTTCAGTACTTTTGAAACTCCCGATGTGATTTCTACCCCATGCTCTTATGACCTTGACTTTGGCCAACATATCATAAGTCACATGTCAAGTTCAACCCGTCATTCTCCAGGTTAATTTGAGTCCACCCGTACCTACCCTTGACTTTGGCCAAAATGGCAGTACGACTGTCCCAAAACAACGCATCTATCTATGCTGCATATGAATACCCAATAGCTACCAATCACTGTGCCTTGACTTTGGCCAACATACACAGCTTGAATACTATTGACTACCCATATGAAACGACGGAGGGCTACGAATGGTTTCTGGCGAAAACCTTTAATGTAATGAACTTGATATCGTTGAAGGAACGGATAGCTTTTTAGAAAATATAGTGACGAAAACCTTTACTAAAGAGGTCACTCCCGGTGAAGGGATCTCGGCTATTTCCCCATAGAATGGGGTGCAGGATATTCTAAATGAACACCACGATGCAAAGCAAAAGTAATCGGCTATAGTGAAGTTAATGCCCTGACGCAAAATTCTGTCCAAGGGGTCACTCCCGGTGAAGGGATCTCGGCCCTTGCCTCGTCGACTGAGGAGCAGGATATTCCAAATGAATACCACGATGCAAAACAAAAGTGAACGTCCTTGCAATAACAGCTTTTTTTTTGAAAAATGTTCCAACAACATCAGATTAGGTTTGTTTAACTTGCATTGATCCGAATCAACGCAGTCCCATCAATTGATCACACCACAAAGAACGAAAATATACTGACGTACGTATATGCCATCCGCATTCGCCACTGGGTCCCGTCATCACCCGTTAGGTTAGCTAACTAACGGCAGAGCGGGGACTGGACTAGCGCGGATGAAAAACATATACAACATCTACTAATATATATACCAATATATAGTATTTCGCTCAAGGCGTGAATAAAATGCAACATCACAGAAATGTACAGCATCACAGAACAATACAGATATCTGGGATCCCCGGGTTTCACAGAGCCACTACTGAAACCCGACGTTCCCCTGGTCATGTGGATAGCCTGTGCAATGAAATCCTAGACCCCTACGGGCGCGGCAAGTTACCCGCCAAAACCTGAAGCGAGGCAGCCCCCTTCATCACCGTGAATGGACCACCCAGCACTTCACGGAATCCGGTAACTTGGGCACCCCTCCTGGGTCAACCTGTACCCCCTACGAGTGTGGCGAATAGCCCGCCAATTCCAGACTGAAGCCCCCTCCGTCTCAATTTCCTGAGATGCGGGCCCGTTGCCCTCTAGAACCCGGCTATCCGTGCACCCCACCGCGGGGTAACTCTAGTACAGAAAGTAAAATATACATACAACGGGTACATCGACCGCAACCTGGCCGTGCCCCAAAATAATAATACAAACAGGCAGTGACGGCAGTCCACATGTCGGACGCTCGCCCCGCAATATCAAATGTACATAATACAACAACTATACTAGCATTGCATCCAGGCTATCCCCACGACCGATCCGCAACATCACAGCAAATACATAGAACATCAATGTGAAAATCACGTTCGCAAATCCGTCTAACCGGGCTATAGCAGTTAGACCGGATTTACCGATCGAGTGACATTCACGGTCGCAGATATAATGTAAATACTGTGAAATAATGTGTTTAAAATATCCGATCGATCAAAAATTAACAAGTGGGCCCCCAAGCAATACTGTAGCACCCACAGAAAATCTGGGCCCAATATTAATATTCCAAAACCCCTAAAATCAGCCCAGAAGCCCACTGGAGAAATTGGACACAGTGAGGACACCAATGTGCGGCGGAACCGCGGCCCAAGGGGGGTTTGGCCGCGGTTCCGCGCTTCGATCGTCGACTGACTGTGTCGAATTTTCCCAGTAGTCTTATAATATCCAGTACATCAATATTTTACAACCTGAAAAAATTTTCGAGACCAAAAAATTTCAACAGAAAACTGATGTGAACTAAATCGTAGATTTTGGAATTTTGGTCGATCGGAAATGCAAAACACATCAAACGAAGCTAGACGAAGTTAATGGCGAGGCTCTGATACCACTGTAAGTGCACGGCGGCGCCCCGGCCGTCAAACCGACGGCCAAATGCGGAAACGGTGATAAACTTTAATTTTGCGAACTTTGCAAACCGGCACCACCGCGCACTAAACCCTGGATCGGGCCATTAAACTTGTCCTAGCAAACTAACAAGATAGGGAAGAGATATACCGAGTGATCCGAGTCCTCCGGTCTTCTCGTCATCGTCCCGATCTCTTGCGGAAAACTCCGGTCGTCGCCTCCTCGCCGGAAGGGCACCACATCGCCTGCATCTTTTACGGGCTCCCGCCTCTATACCGAGGCAACTCGGGCGCGAAGCTGGCGAGTCGACGCGTCCAAGATTTGCTGTAGAAAGTGTAGTGTAGAGCTTATGTCTCATTTGGGGTTTGTTGCCTTTGAAGATGATGGAGGAATCAAGATAAGAAAAATGGTGCTTGCATTTTTCTAGCATGAAATGAGATGAACAAATTTTCCCTCTTGAAAATGATCCTCTCTTATTCTTCTCTCAAGTATGAAAAACTTATCATCTTAGAAAATGGTGGAGGAAAGAATATGAAGCATGAAGGGAGGTGATGGTAGGAGCACAAGTGGTGACCACATCCAAAACATCATCATAACCATCTCACATCAAACTCTAATCACTTCTAATCAACAAAAAGCAAGTGATGAGAATGGTATCAAAAGATGCTTTCATAATAAATATATATGCAAGAAAAACCTCCACAATGTGTTATTTGCAAACTTGCAAATAACACCCTCCATCGAAAAAGTCCGGCCGGGAAAGAACAAAGGAAAACCGGCCGGAACGGAATGCAAACTGGCAACTCCAGAAAACTGGACCCGTAATAAATCACAGGAAAACCCCGATACTGTGCATACACACCCGCATCTGTCTTCCGACCGGATACAAATGCAAAGAGACAAAATCTACACTGTACTAAACTAGGATCCGGCTTAAACCAAAGCCGGCTAGTAATATTCGTTCGATCCTGATCCGTGCAATACCGCACGTATCTGATCGAACCCCGCCATATATCCATACGGCCACTAGTACAAACCGTCCGATCCTGATCCGTGCAATACCGCACGTATCTGATCGGACCCTGTCATATCTCCATACGGCCTCTACAGCGTTTCGCCCGAAAGCTGAGTAACTGAATGTGTGGTGGACTCTAAAGACTCGTCAACACTATGGCTGTGGATTTAACCACTAGCACGTCAGAGGTATAAGCCAATACGTAACGGGCCACCAGCTATTGACTAAAAGGGACGTCGATGAGCGAACTCATCCTGACACCCTACTGAGCCTGTCAGTGACAATATCCGTACAGTCCGGTCCGTTCGTCTAAGAGCATCGCATGTCGGGCCTAGAGGGTGGGTAAAAGTCAGACCCCCAAAAGCGGTAGAAGTCGTGTCGGAGTGTAGCCCAGAACACCCTGAGATACTACTGGAATACCTACCAGTAAATCTCCTGCCTTGGCCAAGGACTTCATGTAATGGCTCTCCTAGACACAGCGCGACCTCACCCCCCAATACCGGGAGAGACGAAACCCCCGAAGATCCGCTCACTGCCTCCATGTGGCTCGGGACTGTACCCAACTAAAACCTGTTTGCACGACTCCTTTGAGCCGTGGTAGGGTAGTAATCAAAGTACAGTGGGAACTCACACGAGACAAATGACGATCCCCAGGTCGATGAACTAACCTGTACACATGTCACCTGGGAACTGCTATCTGACGTCAGGTATAAGACCAACTAGCATGTTCCCGGCGAGTCCTGTCCGGTGTACTCATAACCCAATGAGCACCTGTATACATCTTAGGTGAACCAACTGACACCAGTGGCCTGTGAGACCGGCCACCGCCCCTCGTCGGGGTCTCGACTGTATACACTAGTCTACTCTGGAGAATCGATGCCCTGTCTCGAAACTCCCACGACTAGGGACCTTTTAAGGATGTGCTTATAGACTCCAGCTCTCACTTATATGATCGCCCTCATACTGCTGGCAGTCAAGCAAGAATCCTAGGGGCTCTATCAACGTGCAATAGTGACCTGTCAGGTCACCTAAAGTAGTACACGATGATAAAGATAAACCAGATAGCATACTATCATCTCGAGTAAGACTGTCGTACCGGGATAGGTCCTCCCTCAATCATTGCAATCACGTGCCTGTGATCCAATAATTGACTCTGAGGGCACTATCTCCAACACAACAAGCAAGCCTGTACATTCTCCTGTGAATCCAATCAGTAAACACTACCGTACAGTCCGGTCTCTTCGTCTGATATGTTGCATATCTAGTCTAGGGGTGGTAAACGTCAGACCCCGGTAACCGATAAGTCATGTCGATGTAAGGCTCATAACGGGTCGAGAAACTACTGATAACTCTTACCAGTAAATCTCCATATCAGCCCTGGCCAGGGACTTCCAGTTATAGCCAATCGAACACAGCATAACATCAACACCCTATACTGGGAGAGACGAAACCCTCTTATCGCTCATTGCTGTTAGTGTATATGCCCTAGGGGCCATTATTGTATCATACTAGTTTGTATATTACTTAATGAAAGCTTGGGATATTCACATGTATATAACAGTCTTGCTAAACATGGTAGTATGCTACTTAGTTTTTCTATCTTAATATGTGAGTATACGTATTGGTAGAGCTCTTAGGATCTTGCTTGACTACCAGCGTTGTGATGGTAGTCACACTAGTGGGGGCTGGGTAGTCTATAAGCACATCCTTATTCAGGTCCCTAGTCGTAGGATTATCGAGACAGGGCATCGATACTCCGGAGTAGACTAGTGTGTACGCTTCTCATCCCAGTTGGGGAGATGGTCTGTCCCACATACGTCAGTACGTCGTACTGGAGATAGTATACAGGTGCTCGTTGGGTTACGGGTACACCGGACATGACTCACAGGGAACTGTTGGTTGGTATTATACCCGTCGTCAGTTAAAAGTTCCCAGGTGACATGAGTACAGCATAATCCGTAGACATGACACTGCTACTTCGCCTCGAGTGTGTCCCACTGTTCTTAGATTGCTACCCTACCACGGCTCAAAGGAGTCGTGCAAACAGGTAGCAGTTGGGTGCAGTCCCGAGCACTTGGAGGCAGTGGCGGTTAGACTGGACTCGTCTCTCCCGGTATTGGGAGTTGATATCGCGCTGTGTCAGAGAGCCATTACGCAAAGTCCCTGGCCAGGGCAAGCGAGATTTACTGGTTGGTTCCAGTAGTTTCTCAGGGTGTAATGGGCTTCACTCCGACACGACTTATTCCGCTATTAGGGGACTGACGCTTGCCGCCCCCTAGGCCCGATATGCGATAGTCTTAGACGAACAAACCGGACTGTACGGAGATTGTCACATCAGACTTAGTAGGAGTTTGGATGGGTTTCCTCATCGGCCTTCTTATCGACATCTACCTGGGGACCGTTACGTACAGCTAGTGCCGCTTGCGGTCTATGGTTAAACCCACTGCCAACGTAGTAGTCGAGTCTCTAGAGTCCCACACAGAGAGTTTCCCTACTCCAGGAGAAACGATATAGAGGTCGTATGGTTTTACGACGCATACGTGTGTTTACGCACGTACGACTTTCGGACAGTTTTTACTAGTCGGCTTTGGTTTAAGCCAGTTTCTAGTATCCGGTTATTGGATTTATACAGTCTAAAGTTTTTCCGTGTTTTCACGGATAGCAGGGGTGTTCTCGTAATTACGCGAGAAGCTTCTAGAAGATGGTGACTTGGGGGTTAAGGTGGCATATGCATTAAATGGGATTAGTGAGTCATATGAGTGATTCATCCATGTCATTAATGCATCATAAATGCTT
The DNA here is from genome assembly GCA_030015575.1 of Agapanthus africanus. Classification (NCBI taxonomy): domain Eukaryota; kingdom Viridiplantae; phylum Streptophyta; class Magnoliopsida; order Asparagales; family Amaryllidaceae; genus Agapanthus; species Agapanthus africanus. The sequence goes on from JASDDO010000019.1 coordinate 786,431,162, forward strand.
AATGACTCATGGAGATAAATCACCCTTTGATATTTATCAAGCATGGTTGTAAATCCTTTATTTTCTTTTATTGGATAAATGATAATGCTTGATATATATTATGATACATCATTATCTCATCTCATTCTCTTGCTCACTTTCTCTGTCCTCAAGCTCTCCCTCTTTAAACCCTAATCCTCCCCTCTCATGTGTTGAGTACAAGGATTAGATTATACTACTTAATCCTTAACCATTCTCTATATCACCTAGGTTGCTTAGATTAGCGATTTAAGAAACCTAGTTACCTCTAGTTTGAGGTGAAGCTTGTAGTAAAGCTCTCGGGTGGATCTTCTACTACTCAGAGAAGGCCGGAGAGGACGTGGAGAACGACAAGACGAAGGACTCGGTTCTATAGGTATAATCACTTATCATAGTAGTTAACTCTTCTATGGTTTCGTGTTAGTTATTGTTTATGCAAAGATTCTCGGTTAGTCGATGTTTACGCCTTAAGCAAGATCGTCTTTCATTATTCCGCCTCCCCGCAAGTCGTGGGGTGTTGTACATCGACTTACAGTGGTATCAGAGCCTCGCTAAAAAATAATTAACTCATTAGCAAAGTCGTAAGAATTTCGAACGCAAAAAGAATCGGAAACATCATCGAATTATCACAGTTTCTGTCGAATTCAAAACTGGTTCTAAAAATTTTTCAGGGAGTTTCAGAATAACAAGCATAGAATAATAGGGCTACTGAAGAAATTTAGACTCCTAACTCGGCCAACTTACCGCGGAACCGCGGCGGATCCATGCGATCCACCGTGGATCCGCGGCCGAGTTGGGGCCGAGTCAGCCCAAATTCCTTTAGTAACTCTCCTGTGTTAATATTGATGTTTCTGGGATATTTTATTTTCTGCTCAAGTCTCAGGTGCACAGAGAAGTATTGCAGTAGAATCTAATGTGTTTGCACGATCGAAATCTTATGATGTTTGCTAATTTGATTATATCTGTGTTTGTATAATGTGTTCGTAAACCTCCCCTAACTGCTAGTATGTCGGTTGGCAGGGGGTTGCACATTTCTGTAATGATTTTTATCTATTTGTGTATATGAACTGTGTTGGACTGTTGTGATGTTTAGCCGGGGTTTTGTGATGGGTTATTATTTAATTCATTCGATGTAAATGTAATATGTTTTAATATTATTTTGTGGGGCACATCCAAGTTGCGGTTGTTGCCACCGTTGTATTATTTCCTTTTACTGTTTTTGCTCCTAGGACAGACCCAAGGTGGGGTGCACAAACTACCAGGTATTTTGAAGTGTTTAGTGGCTTACTCACGTTGATGAGGGAGACCGCTTCACTTCGGGTACTTGGCGGATAGTTTGCCGTACCCGTAGGGGTCTAGGGTGGGGTAATGGCTATTCATCACAACTGTGTAATCCGTTTTTTGTTACAGGCTCTAAACAAATACGGATTGCTTGCATATCCAATAAAGTTCATCTGTGATCTGGAATGACTATTATTGCGTCTGACAAATGTACAATATCTATATATGATAGCTATTTAGACGTCACTTATGTTTTACACCCGCGCTAGCCCAGCCCCCGCTCTGTCGTTAGTTAAGTAACCTAACGGGTGATGACGGGACCCAGTGGCGAATGCGGATGGCATAAGAGGACGTTGTATTTTCGTTGTTTTCTGCAATGATAGGTTAATGATGGGACACATTATTTATAATGCAAAGAAAATAAACCAAAAGTTTAATCGTTGGAACAATTTAAAAGAAACCACTCGGTTATTTTAAAACAGAGGATATTTTTAATTGCGGAGCTTTAACCACTCCTTTTAAAAGCTATCAGGTTCCTTCAGTTATATCAAGTTCACTACGTTCACGGTTTCGCCAAAACCATTCGTAGCCCTCCGTCATTTCATTTGGGTATTTAGTGGTATTCAAGCTATGCATTTTGGCCAAAGTCAAGGCATAGTGTTTGGTAGCTGCTGGGTATTCATTTGTTGCATAGATAGATGAGTTAGTTTGGGACAGTCGTATTATCATTTGACCAAAGTCAGAGGTATGTACGGATGGGTTCAAATTGACAAGATAATGATGGGTATTACTTGACATGTGACTTATGACATTTTGACCAAAGCCAAGGTCATAAGAGCATGGGGAAAAAATATATATCGGGAATTTCTAAAGAAACTGAAATTTGCAAAGAGATGCATACCATTTGGAGTTTGATGAATGTTGGTAGGATTCCTTCAGCATTATCAGACGATGATAGTTGGATCCCGATCTTACTGTGAGTATATGCTACTTATCAGGATATTCGTCACTTAACGATCAATGCTATAAACCAAGTAGGTGTCAAGAAAGCTGTCAGCGGGGTTACGCCTCCAGAGAAAAGAGGTTCCTAAAAAGGAACTTCACGAAAGCGTTGGAAAACCTCCCTCGAAGTATCGACACTAGCCTGGCTGAACGGTTAAGCAAGTATTGTACGGTGAGAATAGTCCTGGCTAATTCTTCTTTTATGGTTTGAGGAAGAATTCGAGAAACAGTGGGAGCCATCCAATTTAGATAAATTAAAAACCACTCTAAACATGCAAGGGCATCATGCTAAAGAGTTTTCTTCTTTCTCTCCTAATTGCAGCGACCCTGAAAATGACTAGACTTAAGTTACTTTTAGAGAAAAATATACTGACTGGGCCAAACTATAAAGATTGGTTGCGGAATGTCAAAATGGCCTTGACTTATGAAAAATTGGGGTATGTCCTCACCACTAAGGCACCTGAAGTCCCAGGTCACAAATCCAGTAATGCGGATAAGGAAATCCACAAAACCTGGGATTTAGATTGCGCGAAGGCCAAGTGCATCGTGCTTGCCTCGATGAACAATGAACATCAGAGGAGGCACGAGGATATGGATCTTGAATCCATATTTCTCCATACAAAAGATTTGTATGGGGAGCAATCTCGTATAGCAAGATACGAGACCTCAAAGAAGCTGTTTCAAGCGAGGTTGGCCGTCGGATCATCGGTAGGAGAACATGTCCTAAAGATGATTGGCTATATAGAAGAGCTCGCAGTTCTTGGGACGACTTTGGATAATGAGCACTATACAAACCTTAATCTCCAGTCCCTCCCTCCCACCTACGCCCAGTTTATACTGAACTTCAACATTCAAAGAAAAGAAGTTGAACTTTCAGAACTCCTTAACATGTTGAGGAGTGCAGAGGGCACCTTGCAGAAGGTAAGGGAAACGCACGCTATGTTTCTTCGCGGTACTTCTTCTTCCGGGTCCAAGGGTAAAACCAAAGGAAGGAAGAATAAAGCCGCCAACAGACCTAGAGGAAGTGTTAGTAAGGTGGGAGCGAAAGGAAAGAAAAAGATTGCAGTGCCAGTAGTGGCCCAGGATGAGTGCTTCCATTGTTATAGGAAAGGGCATTGGAAGAAAGATTGCAAGGCGTGGAACGCCAAGAACCAGGAACCGAAGCAAGCTGTGGCTTCGACTTCAGGTGTGTTTGTAATTGAGAATTGTTTGTCAATCAACTCTACTTCCTGGGTATTGGATACCGGATCAGGATTTCATATATGCAATTCATTGCAGGCACTGAGAAACCGTAGAGTGCTGAAGGAAGGTGATATGATCCTCAAGGTTGCTAACGGAGCTAGCGTGGGAGCTGTGTCCGTCGGGGATTATCACCTGGGATTGACGAGTGGACATATTTTGGTTTTACATAACTGTTTTTATGTACCTAGTTTAACGTGTAATATCACATCAGTTTCCTTGTTATTAAATAAAGGTTATGATTTCACGTTTGTAAGCGATGTTGTTAACATCCACCTTAATCATAGTTTGATTGGGTCCGGTACACTAAATAACGGTATATATGTCTTAAACCAACTCTAGATTTTCAATGTCCAGAACACACTAAAAAGAAAGTCTCCAGATTTTAATAAGGCTTTCTTATGGCATTGTAGACTAGGTCACATCAATGAAACAAGGTTGACTAAGTTACATAGAGAAGGATATTTGGACTCGTTCGAATATCAAACTTATGCCACTTGTGAATCATGTCTCAAAGGAAAGATGACAAAGACTCCATTCACTGGACATGGAGTAAGAGCGAGCGAGCTCTTAGGACTCATACACAGCGATGTATGTGGTCCAATGTCTACGCATGCAAGAGGTGGTTTTTCCTATTTCATTACTTTTACGGATGATTACTCAAGGTATGGATTTATTTATCTGATGAAATATAAATCCGAGGCTTTTGAGAAATTCCAAGAGTATAAGAATGAAGTAGAAAACCAAACCGGCAAAAGTATCAAGACACTAAGATCTGATCGAGGTGGTGAATACTTAAGTGCTGAGTTCCTAGGTTACCTAAAAGAGAAAGGAATTCTCTCTCAGCTTACTCCTCCATACACTCCACAACATAATGGTGTATCGGAGAGACGGAATCGAACCCTATTGGATATGGTACATTCTATGATGAGTAATGCTGAGTTGCCGCGATTTTTCTGGGGTTATGCGCTAGAAACAGCTGCATATCTTCTGAACAGGGCTCCTACCAAGACTGTGCCTACCACTCCATATCAGATGTGGAGTGGGAAGAAACCCTATCTTCAGCATATAAAGATATGGGGATGTCCAGCTTTTGTTAAAAAGCAGCATGTGGACAAGCTCGAGGCACGATCAGTACAGCGTAAGTTTGTGGGATATCCAAAGAACTCCAAGGGATATTATTTCTATTACATAGAGGAACAAAAGGTTTTTGTATCTCGTAATGCCCATTTTCTAGAACAACAGGTTTTAGAAAAGGATACAAGTGGGAGCGAAATAGAACTGGAAGAAATTCCAGAACCACAAACTACTACTGAAAGTTTGGTAGAACCAGTAGTTTAAGAAGAACAGGACATTCCCGCACCCTTCCGTCGAAGTAGTAGGCCGTCTCATCCGCCTGAGAGATACTACGGTTTTCTCATTGATGGGGATAGAGAGGATTGCATCATCGATGATGATGAATCTACTAGTTTCCAGCAGGCCATCGAGAGCGGCGACTCGGTATGATGGCTAGATGCAATGCGGACCGAAATGGAGTCCATGTACACCAACAAAGTATGGACTTTGGACTTTGCTCCAGATGGGATAAAACCCATAGGATGCAAATTGATCTTCAAGAAAAGATTGGTGTAGATGGACAAGTGGAAACCTATAAGGCTAGACTTGTTGCAAAGGGTTTTCGTCAAAGACCTGGTTTGGACTATGACGAAACTTTTTCTCCAGTGGCTATGCTTAAATCCATTCGGGTCCTTCTTCCTATTGCTGCCTTCCATGATTATGAAATCTGGCAGATGGACGTAAAGACGGCTTTTCTGAATGGAAATTTAGAAGAGTGCGTCTATATGGATCAGCCAGAGGGTTTCAATCAGAGTGGGAGCAACGGGAAAGTATGCAAGTTGCTTAAATCCATTTATGGATTAAAGCAAGCATCGCGGAGTTGGAACATCTGTTTTGATGAAACAGTCAAAGAATATGACTTTATCAAAAATCCAGATGAACCATGCATATATAGTAAAGTTGTAGCCAGAAGTGTCGTATTCCTCGTATTGTACGTGGATGACATTCTATTGATAGGAAATGACATTCCTATGCTACAATCTGTCAAAGGATTCTTGTCACACAGGTTCTCCATGAAAGACCTGGGTGATGCCTCTTACATTCTGGGGATCCGGATCTATCGTGATAGATCCAAGAGGATGTTGGGACTTTCGCAGTCCAGGTATATCGACACTGTACTGAAAAGATTCAGTATGGAAGATTCTAAGCGCGGTAATTTACCGGCTTGTCACGGAATCACCCTATCCAAAGAGATGTCTCCCAAGGCTGATTTGGAAAGGGAACGCGTGTCTATTATACCCTACGCTTCTGCGGTAGGCTCTATAATGTATGCGATGTTGTGCACCAGACCAGATGTAGCTTACGCACTAAGCGTGGTAAGCCGGTATCAGTCAGACCCAGGAGAGAAGCACTGGATAGCAGTAAAGAACATTCTCAAGTACCTAAGGAGTACTAAGGAGATGTTCTTGGTTTACGGCGGAAAAGACCTCAGGTTGGAGGCCCATGCTGATTCCGGCTTCCAGAGTGATAAGGACGATTCCAAGTCCATGTCAGGTTATGTCTTTACCCTCAATGGAGGGGCGGTGTGCTGGAAGAGTTCCAAGCAGGACACCGTTTCTGACTCGACGATGGAAGCGGAGTATATTGCTGCTTGCGATGCCGCAAAAGAAGAGGTCTGGATGAAGAAGTTTCTAACAGAACTTCAGGTGGTTCCTACCATTGTTGATCCAATACCTCTGTATTGCGACAACAACGGAGCTATAGCTTTAGCGAAGGAACCAAGGTCCCATCAGAAGTCCAGACACATCTTAAGGCGGTATCACCTGATCAGAGAGATCATTGATCGTCGGGAGATCGAGGTTCGGAGAGTTGCTACTGAAGAGAACATTGTTGATCCATTCACGAAGGCCCTACCTCAGATTCAGTTCGAGAGGCTACTCGAGATCATCGGTCTTCGATACGCCAGTACATGGCCCTAGTGCAAGTGGAAGATTGTTAGTGTATATGCCCTAGGGGCCATTATTGTATCATACTAGTTTGTATATTACTTAATGGAAGTTTGGGATATTCACATGTATATAACAGTCTTGCTAAACATGGTAGTATGCTACTTTGTTTTTCTATCTTAATATGTGAGTATACGTATTGATAGAGCTCTTAGGATCTTGCTTGACTACCAGCGTTGTGATGGCAGTCACACTAGTGGGGGCTGGATAGTCTATAAACACATCCTTATTCAGGTCCCTAGTCATAGGATTATCGAGACAGGGCATCGATACTCCGGAGTAGACTAGTGTGTACGCTTCTCATCCCAGTTAGGGAGATGGTCTGTCCCACAGCCGTCAGTACGTCATACTGGAGATAGTATACAGGTGCTCGTTGGGTTACGGGTACACCGGACAAGACTAACAGGGAACTGTTGGTTGGTATTATACCCGTCGTCAGTTAACAGTTCCCAGGTGACATGAGTACAGCATAGTCCGCAGACTTGACACTGCTATTTCTCCTCGAGTGTGTCCCACTGTTCTTAGATTGCTATCCTACCACGGCTCAAAGGAGTCGTGCAAACAGGTAGCAGTTGGGTTCAGTCCCGAGCACTTGGAGGCAGTGGCGGTTAGACATGATTCGTCTCTCCCGGTATTGGGAGTTGATATCGCGCTGTGTCAGTGAGTTATTACGCAAAGTCCTTGGCCAGGGCAAGCGAGATTTACTGGTAGGTTCTAGTAGTTTCTCAGGGTGTAATGGGTTTCACTCCGACACGACTTATACCGCTATTAGGGGACTGACGCTTGCCGCCCCTAGGCCCGATATGCGATAGTCTTAGACGAACAGACCGGACTGTACAGAGATTGTCACATCAGACTCAGTAGGAAGTTTATATGGGTTTTTTCCTCTGAGACTTGTAGTCTCGGGTCCTTTATATAGTGGAGGGAAAGTTTGTTAATTAATTTTGAGAAAATCTCTCATTGAGAGACTCCAATTAATTTAATTGGTCTCAAAATTAAGTTGGGAAATTTTACCCACCGTTGAACTTTTGATCCAAGGACTTCTGTTTTACATAATATATTTTCTTGTTTTTAACAAAATTGGGGAAATATTTTCCCATATACAGAATTTATTCTGTAAAATGGTGATTTTTTAATCACCATTAGATTTTTAATCCAAGAGTTCTCTGTTTTACAGAGAGCAATCTCTTTTTGTTCAGAAAAATTGAGGGAATATGTTCCCAAAATAGAATTTTATTCTATTATTGGATCATTGATCCAACCGAGAGTATCTTTTTTATTTAGAAAGATTTGGGAGATATTTTCTCCTAATAGAATTTAATTCTATATTTTGATGATTTATCATCTCTATTGGATCTTTTGATCCAACGGCTCTGTTTAACAGAGAGTATCGCAAATTCTTATGTAGAATTTAATTCTATTGATCGTGACTTGGACGCTGACGTCAACGTGTTGTGCATGTGGGCGCCGTTTAAGAATTTAATTCTTATGATGGGTACTCTTGTGCTTTGCACATTGGCGTCCACCTGATGAGCACGTGCAGCGCCATATAATAATTTAATTCTTACTCAGAAAGTATTTCTGTTCTTTACACATTGGCGCCCGCATGATGAGCACGTGCGACGCCATATAAGAATTTAATCCTTACTCAGAAAGCGTTGATGTGCTTTGCACATTTGCACCGGCGCTCTCATGAGAAGCATGTGAGGCGCTGCCCCATTAAATTTCAACAGAGCTTTGCTATTTTAATATATTTAAATATTGGGGGAACAAATGCCCCCCACCGTTGCTCTCACGTGGCTTATACGTGGGTGCAACGGTGTCACTTTTTCCACCGTTTGATTTTCTAGGGAGTTGAACCGTCATTTCACATTTTATAAATAGGGCATTTGGCCCTTGCGATGACTGTTGTTTCGTCATCATTCTTCTTCTTCCTTGAGAGTTTAATTCTCTTCTCAGAGCTTAGATCTTTATCCAAAGAAACTCTTATAGTTGAACTATGTTTAAGAAAATAGGTAAGAATTATGACCAACTTCTTAAAAGAAATTATTTTGTAGATTTATTTACCCATTAACAGAGTTTGGCTCTTTTTCTTGAAATGATCTCTTAGAGAACTTTAAAAAAATTATTTAGGTAGACCATGGGTCTTAGAGATCTTAGGGTTTTACCCTATTATTAACTCTGATCTTGGAGGTTTCTTTGGAATTTAATTCCATTTTATTTCCCATGGGAATTTCTGGGATTTAATCCCATCATCGGAGGAATTTGATTCCAGTTTGTATGACAGAGCTCTGCTCTGGGGAATTTTGAAAATTTTTAGGAATTTTATTCTTCTTTCCTCTTTTCATTTTAGGGTTCTGTTGTAGATTCTTCTTACAGATTTGGATCTGTTATATAACACGTTCTTCAAGAATATTGGGAGTTTTGGACTCCACCGCTTAATGAGATATCTCATTTAATGAGAATCCTTTTGGATTCTTATAATGTGTGCATGTCTCATCATTGATGAGGCGTCACCCTGATTTTGTGGGGCCCATTCTCCCCTCCTTTTTTTTACTGTAGTGACTTTAATATTCCATAATGGAGTACATATGCTAAAGCCCTTAGTTGTAGTTAATTAAATTGTGCCGATAACTAACCCTCTACGGGTTTTTCTTTTCAAATACTATAGCTTTCGATTCCTTTTTCCTTATGTCCATTCAGAGAGCGCTTTTGCTGACGTGCCTACTGATCGGAAAGTCTTTGTGTTAATTCGGGACTACGACCCAGAGCCAAAGTCTCTTCATCTGTGGGGATCATGGTACAGTTATATTATTCGGGGTCGGCACAGTTTCACTTGTGCGGTGTCGTCAGAACCGATCCCGTCAATCAATTATGTTGACCCTCCGCGGGTCACTTACGCAGTGGAAAAGGTCAACTGGTCTTCAGAAGGTCATTTCCAACCTTCTATGGTGTCGACACCAGTGTAGCCGCCGATGGCCCTAGAAATTCTGGGGGATCGCATATGCCAAGGAGAAGCGCGTCCTTGGGGCCAGGTCTGTATGATAGGAGTGACCTCCCGTCATCCGGCTGGTTATTTGCAGTGGGCTCGTTACATTTTTTTCGGCCAAGAAGTCACTACTGTTGAAGACCGGTTATATCCAGCGATCTACGCGTCTCTCTTTTATTACCACACTCCTCATGTGCGGTGGGTTAAATCCTTCCTGGAGCAAAAGAATATACCGACCCACACATTTCTCTTATCGGATCGGGAGGTGTCAATCTCGCTGGAGGAATTCGCAGAAATATCCGAGTTACCCATCAGAGGAGAGCATTATAAGGAGATACTTCCTCCTGACGAGTACATCTTCGCTACTGAATCAATGGTTATGGGTCTTACCTAAGAAAACGCTGTTCGACACATGTTTCCTAGCTTAATCAAAGTGTTAAACATATATGAGAGCTTATTCTTAGAGTCCCGGGGGCATGGAGTTAGCTTTACGGACTTTGTTGCCCGCTTTTTTTGTCCGGAGGCTCTTTCGAAGAAAGCTGCAATGTTTACCAAGCTTGATGATCCGTTCGGATTTGGTTTGGACAAACTGCCAACTGCGGAGGCATATTTAAAGCAATTCTTTATTCCGGATACTCCAGTCATCCCTTTTCACAGAGATTGCCGCTCCGGACCTTGATGAGGAGGCATTCTTCATAGGGTTCATTGGCTTGTGGCTGAGTTGGTTTGCGCTTCCAATGCACCCTCTCTATATGAGACCATCTGTCTTTTATCCGGCTCACCGCATTATGGTGGGGACATGAATAGCTGTTAGGGTTGTAGGACTAGCACATCTGTATCATGGTCTGAGCATAGCGGCCGACAATGCTCAGCCGGGTTTGAAGCCCGTAAATTCCCATTGCACTACTTCACCTTGTAGATCGAGATGCACATGCTGGGTGCTTTTAGTGTGCATAAACAGCCCAGATTTTATAAAGGATATAACTTTCCTCGGATCATGCAATTGGTCAATACTTCTTCTCCAGACCCAACACAGCGAGATGCTCGGCGATTGCTTCTTCACCCGCGCATGGTTGGGGATAGCATGACCTTCGTCGATAGGGTCCTAACCATTGGTAAGGAACCCTCCAAGGTAATCCAGCCGCTCCATGATGTCTTCAAGGATGGAGCTTCTGCATTAAGGGCATGGGAAATCATTCATTTGTATTCTATACGGCCGGGTTTCCTCGTATTCAGACAAAATGCCTCGGTGTTATTTATGAGATATAACCCGCATCGTTTCGCCTAGCAATCCGGTTACAACCAAGGCGTTCCCCTTGAAACGTTCCTCATTGACCCGGTTACTCCAGAAGAGAGCATTCGCAACGTGGCGCATCACTTCATGTGGCTAAATACGGGGTCTCATTCCCTGATTAGTGAGCCGAGCCATATCCCGAAGGCCTCGAATGCTTTTATCGCTTGGTACCAGCATGCCGCGGGTGCCGTCATCAAAGAAGAAAAGCGAATTCTTCTCGACCATAAGGATTCTGTCCCGGCCAGTAATCCCGCGGTCCCGTTGAAGCGACGGGCAATTGTCCGTCCTTCTTTAAGAAAAGGTGCCACGACTGTAATTCCGCGAGCCTTTCCGGCTAAGCCGCATCGGATGTAAGTGCTCCTGTAACTGTGGTGGCTGTGGCATCCCACGAGTCCGGTATTGGCTCAGAGATCGGAACTCGCCGTCCGAAGAAGCCTGTTAATCGAAAACTTTTGTCGTCGGGTGTTAGTGCTAGTTCGCAGAAGAAGAAGAAGAAGTCTTTATTCTCGGCCGACGTTGTATTTGGTCAGGAGCCTCATGATCCTTACAACGAGGGCTTGTCTGAATACAATACCAACGATGGTCTGTTCGAAGCCTCTATCGATGAGAATGTCGCCACTGATTTCAAGCCGCTATTGAGGCTTCTGAGAGATTAGCCTGCGAGCAAGCAGTGCTCGCTTCTCTTGTGGTGTCTGGTATACTTCATTTACATTCTTCTATATATATATTTTTTGAATTTACCATTCTTTATTAACTCTCTTTTCTTAACAGGAATCTCCAACGAAGAGACTCTTTTGGCGTCCTTCAATACATTTGAGAAAGAGAAGAGGCTTCTTGCTTCCATGGGTCTCGGTATGATTCGTTTCGCGATGCCTTTACATATTTAGTTCATTTCGTTCACACCCTGACTCCCTTCCTCTTTCTGTTACAGGAACCACCGCAACTCGTGTTGTTCCGACTACAATACCATCCTCAGGTGGTGGTGCGGAGGAGACATCAGAGCCACCGGCAACGGTTGTGGTCACCCCGGGGCCGCCACGGGAGGTGTCGCTAAAGTAGCCTATGATGGATGTTGCAGCAGATCGGGAGGCCGAGCCTAATTTGGAAAAAGACGTTCCCCTGTCGGAAGTTTTGAGGAGATCTATCCGTACAGCTAAAGCTGAGAGGAAACACAAAAAGCATGCGGTAAGGGAGCGTTAGGCTAACTTAGCCGTAGGCGCAGGTTCAAGTGATATCCGATCCTCTGACATTCCCATGGGGGACATCCCTCCTACCTTGTCCACCGCTCATAGGCAGGTTGCGCATGCGGCTCGCGAAGAGGCTGAGCGGTCACTTCAAGGTAAAACAGCTCACGATTAGTTATTGAAACTTAGTAGGACTTGTTTACTTTTACAGATTTCTTATTACAGTATTTGTTCTCGAATTATAACACATTTGTCCTTAAATGATGTGACAGGGCCGAACGCGGTGAGTGATATGTCAGCGTTTGAATGGTCTGGGGCGTCAGGCCTTCCTGTCGAATCAGGGACTGATCCAACTGCCGCTTCCTCCCCTTGTAGATCCCCGGCATTGGCAGGTGATGCGAGCATGACGACGGCCCTTATTGATTTAGGGAACAAAGGTGTCGATGTTGAATCCATCTCCCCGGTAATGGTGGAAACCGAGGAAGCCGTCATGGTTAGTGGCGCTCCAGACACCGCTATGGTCTCTGCCCCGTCAGGTATTCCTTATGTTATTTTTTTGGGTTCTCAACCTTTCTAAACATATTCGCTGATTTCTCTTTTATTCTGAATATAGGTGCGGTAGACCCCGACGCTGTGCTGATTGAAGAATCACTATCAGCCATTGCCATGACTGTCACTGTTCCACCTCACTCATTTGTACCCTCCTTCCCGAGTTCTTTCGGGTTTAATGATGGAAGGTAAAGATTTTTCAATTCCTTGTTTCAATAAAGGTATTATTTCTTGGATTAATTTCTTTGCCATATATTGTTGCAATCCTGTAGGAGTGCTTTTTGACCCCTTATGCCAAATGCTAAGCTCGCACTTCGCCTTCTAATCAGAATTCGTTCCTCCTTCGGACGTTGGTTAGTATATTCATCATCTCTTATTTCATCTTTTCACAAATAATCTTTCTATTGCTAAGCTTTTCTCGTATTGGTCACAGTGTCAAGGCTCGAGGGAGAGAACGAAGGAATAGCAGAGCCTCCCAAGCTCCTGATTTGCCACTTTCGACCACTGGTATGTTAGATCTCATTCATCATCGTCCTTTTTAATTCTTAGGTTGAAATCTGACCCTTCTTTGTATATGCTTTATTCTGCAGCAGCCACACCAGCTTTGGCGCCTCTTGAGTTTCCCATATCTATACCCGCGGGGCCGTTCGCTAAGCGTCAGTCCTCTAGGAGTGTGGCAAATAGCAGGTTGATGCTAAGCGAATTCATCGAAGACCTTAATGTTGAAGCTCTCACTTCTGCTGCGGACTTTGCAAACAAGGTCAACCCTATGCTTTCGATGCTTATGACTTTCCACAACGAAGACTTCGTCAGAATTTGGGTTGACTATTATAAGAGAATTGAGGCTTGTCTCCATGAGATCGAGCACAAGCGTCTTACACCTCACCTGAAGCATTAACCTCAAAGGCTCAACTGATCACGTGGATCGAGCAAAGTGCTGCTTCCATTCAATACTTCGAGCAGAAGTTGGCTTTGAGGCAAAAGGAACATGAGACATCTTCTGGAGAATCCAGCAAATTGCGCGCCCAGGTCGAAGCGAACGCCAAGCAACTGCAAATTAATTTTGGGAATCTCCAACAATGCATTTCTAAGGGAATGGTGCTGAGGTAGCACATCGACTCTACCGAGCGGGATATGCGAGATTGCGAAGTGGCTAAGCAGGAAATTTCTGGGAAGCTTTCGTCATGCTTGCAACAACGGGCCCGAGTTGAAGCGATGCTGGCTGCAATAGTAGCGCGTGAGGTGGTGCTGCGGAAAGAGAGTGAGCGGGTCGCCATTTTATTGAAAGCCCCGCCTTCTTAATGACTAAAATTGTATCCCTCCCTTTTTATTTAAATTGTATTTTTCAAACACTTTGATTCATGAATAAAGAATATACACTTTTTGCTTGCGCTCCTCTGTGTTTGATGTCTTAATTTAGTACTGATTAGTTTATTCACTCGTCTCAGAGTCTCTAGTTTATTCACTCGTCTCGGAGTCTCTAGTTTATGTACTTTTTCGGAGTTTGTAGTTTATTCACTCGTTACGGAATCTCTAGTTTATGTACTCATTTTGGAGTTTATAGTTTATTCACTCATTTCGGAGTATCTTTAGTTTACCTCCCTTAGGTTTACAGGCAAAGTTATCCTAACGTTGTATGTAGATAACCTCCATTCCTTTTACGACAGAGGTCTGTTAGGTTTGTGGTACTAGGGTTTTAGTCCGTGGTACCGTCGTGTTGGCTAATATATTCCTCGATATGCGTTCTTTAAGCCGTTGTTCGAGTAGCCCCGCGACTGTCGTGTCTCTGATCCCTTCGAAGGCTGGACAAGACGTCTTCAAGTAATCCCCTTAAGATATATTACCGTCGAAAGAGCAAGGGTTAAGAATTTGCCATGACGCATTTTACTTGAGGATATGCTCAATTTGGAGATATGATGAGTCATAACCGCACCCTTCTGGGACGTGATGATCTCCAATGGTCTTTAGGCTTTATATAAGTTACCGTCAAGACCCGAAACTAGGAATATGTCGTCACTTTGCTTTTTTTGCTTTTACGATGTTGCGCCGATTCTGTTACGACCCAAATTAGGAACACGACCAACACTTGAATCACGCAACGTCTAAAGGTGTAACACAAATCAAGTAAGCCGAAACCTAGAAATCTAAACCATGAAAAGATAGAGTGATAAAACATTAGTTAAAAACATTTAAAATCTCAAGTTACAAATCTTAGACTCAAATTTGTTTTCTTAAAAATTTCGGCAGCACTTCCTTTGTAAAAACTAGCCCCAAACAGGTACAAACATAGAATATATAAAAGGCATCCCCAAATGGGAGCAACTCACGTCTAAAGGCGGAACACAACCACAACAGGTATATATACGATACCGTAGCGAAGAAAAAGAAAATAAGAAGTGAAAATAGCATAATAAGAGGTAAAACAACATCACAACATGAAATAAAAGTCGGCTCACACGAGCACGACACCCAGAGTCACAAAAAATAGAATATCAAATCTCACAGTCTCGTCTCTAAGTCAAATACATATAAGTGGTAGGTGGAGAGTACTAGATACAAAATAAGATATACAATGGAATCATTTGGATATTCGTAAAACCCACCTACACCCAAAATCAAGACCAACAGTAGCGGTATCCGTAGAAGTAGATGCAATAAAAATCCCTGTAGCGACTACACTGAGGGTCAACCCTGTAAAACATTGTGGCAAAACGGGGGTGAGTTGCTAACTCATGAATAGTAAATAACATCGTATAGATAATCGCAAGCATGCATAAAAAGCGATAATCCTAAATATGCAATCTGATGGCATAAGTATAGCAGTATGGATATGCAACAAAATCATGATCAAGGTACACCATCAGGGTACAGCAACTACATGAAACAGTGCATGTCATAATAAATCCTGAGTGTGAGATAAAACATAAATCCTCATCAACGAATCATCATCATAGAAATCCGGTGTCCATCAACGATACCCCAAATCCCAATATCTCAAGCGACGTCACTCTAATCAGCCCTAATATCCATCTCATCTCATAACTCCGAACGGCATCCTCCGGATATCCGTCGAGTTTCTATACAATCACCGGTATATAGTACTCGCCCTGCCAAGATCATCGTCTAAATCTCGAGCTTCTTTTCCCGGGGTACCTTACCGGGTCAACCATGTACCTGCAGACGACTCGTCCACCTCCTCGAATCGAGTATTCGCAATAGCTCAGATCCGAGAAAACTCATGGTGGACACAATTTATCATATCAAGGGAAAACCACACTTTTTAAATATTTCAAGTTTCAAAAGGTATCTTGCGTTTTCCCAAATCCACGAAATCGAAATAAAACATCATATAAGAATATATATATATAGCAATGTATGTATGTATGCATGCATGTATATATATATGTATGATGCAATTCATAATGCGTACTAGAACAAGAATCAATGTCTAACTATTAATAATGAATGCGGTACAATATATTTATCCATGGCAAATTCTATAATGAGCGTGTCATGGCAATTACCAACGGTGTGTGAGGGGCATATAAATCAGTGCTCGTGCAACATGAACCGTTAGTAATAGTGCAGTGTCCAGTTAATACTATGTCAATGTACAATAGGTAATAGGATGCACAATATGATAATCACGCACGATCACAAATGTATATATAAGCATAAGGTTATATCACTGTATCTAGTCATCGGTGCTTAACGCTATACAGGCAATTCCCCCGTAGATGTTAAATCTACTCACTGGATGATCTCAAGCTAGGAGAATTCGATCACTTCTTTTCCCTTCCTAGCAGCATCCGAAGTCCCCGCAAATGATCCTAGCATCACACAAACCATAACAAGTGAAAATTAGCAAACTTTTCGATAACACACGGAAACAACGACAAACCAACAAAACGACTTCCACAAGTTACCAAGTGTTAGCATAGAGGGAAAACGTGTGCAGCGGCAACCTAACCCAAACCTACGGCTGTAAAACGTATGAAACACTTAACAAAAGTCGGATAAATCCGCATCACACTTAGTTGAAATGCAAGAATTATAGCTAAACGATCCCAGATTTAGTCTACAGATTATATAGGAAAAATAAAGTATACCAAATATCTTACATGAACCACAGAGAGCTACCCACAAAAAACCAAACACCCAATCTACAGAAAAACCGGCGGCGCCGGGAAAAATGTGGTTCTCTCCGGTCGAAAATTGGAGGGTTGGGTCCGGGATTCTAGGGTATACACATGTCTCTAACATTAATCTACTGTATTGTTAGATTTAATTATAGATCAACATAACAACAGAAAATCAAGACATAACCCTAACTAAACAAAAATACAATATTTAGCACTAAACTATAACATTAAGGTATTTAACTGAAACTAATTAACACACAAACTTTCCCTAGAGCTTAATAAAGAGTTTAATAGCAATACCTCACTAAGACTTGGATAAAACCCTAGCCATCAAGCTCTAAAGCATCACAAGAGGGCTTAAGCAAGCTTAATGAAGGGTTTAGTGGGGTTTGATGTTGGTTTAGGCTTAAGAGTTAGTGACGAAAATATTTTCAAGAGATGATTTTTGTGAAGAAGAAGGAGAAAAGAATTGAGAGAGTGAGTGTTGTGACGATAAAAAATGAGAGAGTGAGAGGGTGAGGGTGAGATATGAGAGTTAAGCCATGCTCCTCTCAATTCATTTAATGCCTTCCCCCATGCTTTGTCCCCCAATTCTCCCATGCCTCATCATGCCTCCATTTTCAACTCTTTTCCCTTTTCTCTTATTATTAAAATAAAACCCTTTTGATAATTAATATATATATATATATATATATATATATATAAGATGACATAACAATATGTTAAGGTGCCATGGCTAACAAAGCGTGTTTAATACATCCTTAACCCTAGATTAGTATGCACATGCGTGTGCAAGTACAAAAATAATTAAATAAAATATTAATTAATAATAATAAAATATGTGAAAATAATTATTTGTTAAATTTTATTGAAAACCCGCATTATATCGCCTAATTAACTCTAATCACATTCTAAGGTGTTACAATCTTCCCCCTTAAAGAAATTCGGTCCCCGAATTTAAAAATCTTGCTATGTGTACCTTCGAAGAGATGAAGAAATTTTTTTCGCATCTCGCTCTCGGCTTCCCATGTGGTCTCTTCGCTACTTGGGCCACACCACAGAACCTTCACTAACGACAAAACCATTGACCGAAGTTTCTTCACCTGCCGATCCAAAATAACTACCGGCTGCTCGGTGAAAGAAAGATTGTGCTCCAGCTGGATGGTCTGGTGCTGAATTATATGAGAAGGGTCATGAAGATACTTGCGAAGTATCGATACATGAAATACGGGGTGAACATCCGGAAAACTGGGCGGAAGTGCCAAACGATAGGCAAGGTGCCAACTCGCTCAAGGATCTCTAAAAGACCCACTAATCTAGGGCTAAGCTTTCCTTTCTTCCCAAATCTCATCATACTTTTCATCGGAGAAATTCGTAGGAATACTTGATCACCCACTGTGAACTCAAGCCTGCGACGACGACGGTCAGCATAAGACTTCTGCCTGCACTGAGCTGCTCTCATCCTGTCCTGGATCAACTGGATCTCTCCGTAGTCTCCTGAACTAGTTATGGACCCAAAATCCTACTCTCACTGAGCTCGGTCTAACAAACTGGCGATCGACACTTTCTTCCATACAAGGCCTCAAAAGGTGCCATCTGAATCGTTTCCTGAAAACTGTTATTGTAGAAGAACTCTATCAAAGGAAAGTGACGATCCCAACTGCCACCAAAATCAAGCACGCACGCTCGAAGTATGTCCTTAAGAGTCTGTATAGTCCAATCTGACTGACCATCGGTCAGCGGATGGAAAGCGGTGCTAAAACCCATGCGGGTACCCAAAGCTTCCTAGAGTTTCTGCCAAAGACGGCTGGTAAACTGGGTGCCTTTATTGGATACAATGCATGTAGGAACGCCGTGCAAACGCACAATCTCATCAATGTACAACTGAGCATAGACCAAATTCGAAAGTGGTCTTCACTGGATGGAAGTGAGCCGCTTTCGTCAACCGGTCAACAATCACCCAAATGGAGTCATACCCTTGACTAGACCTGGATAGACCCACAACGAAATCCATGGAGATCTGCTCCCATTTCCACTCTAGAATAGGCAAAGGCTGCAACTCTCCAGTCGGTCTCTGATGATCAGTCTTGATCTGTTGGAAAGTCAGGCACCTCGAGACGAAGTCCGAAATATATCTCTTCATCCATTCCCACCAGTAGATATCTCTCAAATCATTATACATCTTGGTGGAACCTGGATGAACACTGTATGCTGACTGATGTGCCTGCTCTTGGATCTCGCGTCTCAGCCCCTCGGAATCTGGTACACATAAAAGAGTCCCAAAACGTAGCACACCCTAGTCATCAATCACCAACTCCAAATCTCTACCCTACAGAACCTGCTCCAAGATCTCAGAAAAACGAGCATCGTCGGGCTGTGCCTCATGGATACAATCAAGTAGAAGTGGACGAATGCGGACATGAGCAAGCTGCCCTCCAGTAGAAGTGAGCTCGAACTATAATCAACTATTGCACAAGATCTGTCAATCTGTAGAAGACTGTCTCTGAACTGCACTCAAATGGAACAAGCAACCTCCGGACCTACGACTCAAAGCATCAACTACCACATTCGCCTTGCCCGGGTGATAAAGGAATTCACAATCATAATCCTTCACAAGCTCCATCCAATAGCGTTGCCTCAAATTCAGATCCTGCTGCTGGAAGATGTACTTAAAGCTCTTATGGTCCATGAAGATCTGACACGACTCTCCATACAAGTAGTGTCTCCAAATCTTGAGCGCAAAGACTACTACAGCCATCACAAGATCATGAGTGGGATAGTTTTGCTCGTGCTTCTTCAACTGCCGAGAAGCATAAGCGATAACCCGGTCATGCTGCATCAACAAGTAGCCTAGGTCTACTCGAGAAGCATAACAATAAATGACATAGCCGCCTGATCCAGAAGGCAAAGATAGAACTGATGCAATCGTCAAACGAGTTTTCAACTGTTGAAAACACTGCTTGCATGTCTCAGTCCAAAGAAAAGGAACTCCCTTCCGGGCCAATCCGGTCAATGGTGAAGTGATACTTGAGAAATCCTGCATGAAACGGAGGTAATAACTGGCTAAGCCCAAAAAGCTGCGGACTTCTGTCACTGATATAGGTCTGGGCCAAAGCTGTACGGACTTGATCTTCTTCAGGTCCACTCATATAACGTTTCCCGTAACCACATGACCAAAGAAGTCAACACTATCAAGCCAGAAATCACACTTCGATAATTTAGCAAACAACTGGTGCTCTCTCAATGTCTGCAAAGTGATCCTCAAGTGCTGCTCATGCTCCTCTCGACTTCTGGAGTAGACCAGAATATCATCAATAAACACAATAATGAACTGGATGAGAAACAACCTGAAAATCAGGTTCATCAAATCCATGAACGTTGCTGAGGTATTGGTGAGCCTGAACGACATCACCAAGAACTCGTAATGCCCGTAGCGCGTACAAAAAGCAGTCTTCGGAATGTCATCATTTCGGACCCGCAACTGATGATAACCCGACCTCAAATCAATCTTGGAAAAATGTCCCGCACCCTGGAGCTGATCAAACAAATCATCAATGTGAGGTAAAGGATACCTATTCCGCACCATAACTCGGTTCAATTGACTATAATCAATGCAAAGTCTCATACTGCCGTCCTTCTTTTTTACGAACAGAACATGAGCTCCCAAAGGCGAAACACTTGCATGAAAAAGTCCCATGTCCAGCAACTCTTGCAACTGATCTTTAAGCTCTTTAAGCTCCGTCGGGGCCATCCGATAAGGAGGTAAAGAAATAGGCCCCGTGCCGAGGATAAAATCGATACAAAACTTAATATCGCGCTCTAGCAGAAATCTAGGTAACTCATCAGGAAATACTTCGGGAAACTCTCTCACAATAGGGACCTAGTCCAACGGATCTGCTGTGGCTCCAGTATCATGAATAAAGGCTAAGAATCCCCGACATCCTTTCTTCAAAATCCGACTAGTGCAAGGGGCATAAATAAAACCGTGAGGGGTGGCACTACTGTCCCCCTGCACAACAAGAACTAACTCTTCCACGAAACAGAATCTAACTGCCTTCTCACGGCAGTCCACAGACGCATAGCAAGTAGCTAACCAGTCCATGACGAGGAGAACGTCAAAGTCCAACATATCAAGAAGGATCAAATCGACGGACGAATCTCTATCTCCAATACGTACGGCACACGACCGAAACACGTATCGTACAACAAAAGACTCACCAACGGGAGTAATCACGACTAGCGGCTGATTTAACAAGGACGAATCTCGGCCCAACCTCGGTATGAAATGTGTGGAAACATACGAGTGCGTAGATCCCGTGTCGAACAATATGCGCACATCGAATGTAACATTTCAGGAAAATAAAATATTATATTTAGGAATTTAAATAAATTAAATAATGAATATTATAAATATTTTAAAGTATGGAGACTAGTTTTAAATGATATGGTATAATTATATACCGATAAATTGGAAAATATTTGGAATTTTATATTAATTATTGATTTTAAAAGATTTTATGAATATTGAGAATTTTACAATTTAGTATACAATTAATTGTATATAAGTTAGTATTACTAAACTCGATTAGTACTTCCTTAATTATGCATTGATTGTGTTTTGTGCATGTCATGCAACAAAGCATGTTGCAACCACTTGTTATTCTTGTGTCAACCATGGCTACATTTCTTTTTACTCAAATTGGTTTTATTTTGTTCTTTTAAAAAAAGAAGAAGAAAATGGAAGTTATGGTGACATGGAGGCATAGTGGAGGTATGGGCTTGGCCTGGGAGAATGAGAGAGAGAGGGAGAGGGGTCTTCATTGACCATGGCTCATTTTTCTCTTCACTTCATTCATCATCCATCTTCTCCTTCTCCTTCTCCACTTTCTCACCTCCTCTACCTCCTCATGGCCATCCTCAAAACCACTTCAAATCACTACATTTCCTTCACTAAAATTGATCCCATGCCCCTTACAAACACCTTGGACCAAGCAAGTAGCAATTTTGAAGACTTTGAGCAACTCAAGAAAATTCATGAGTTGCCAAATGAGGTATAACCCTACACCCTTGTTTACAATTTTAGTTTTCTATATTCATATAGTAGTTTTGAGTTGATTAAATAAGGTTTAATGATCTTGGAAATTTCCAAAATGAGATTTAGGGTGGTATTATGAATAGTGATTGTGTATTGAGGTGTAATTGGTGACTACAACCCATTTAGTGTTAAAAATCCTGGACCAAACCAGTGACAAAAACGCTAAGAAATGAACTTAGAAACTTTCCGTGTCGGTTTTGTGATATTTCTGGAGGTCTACAGGGAATCTGGAGCAACCCAGGACCTTTATAAAAAAAATAAACATATACATTAACCTGGTTAGACCAATAGGAGATCACTACGAGAAGACGAGACCAAATTTTAAAAGTGGGGTCGGCCGAGGCGGCTACTGTAGCACTATTGGTCGGCCAGATTTTGGCTGTTGATGTTGGGTTTTGACCTATAGCTCACACTCCTCATAACTTAGCCACTGTATTTTTTGTTTTGTTCCAGATTACCTAAGGCAAAATCTAGGAGCGTTTGAGTTAATAATAGCAATGGTTTTCCGATTTCTAAAACATGGATTTTAGCATTTAATTATGGATTGGGTCGTTGGACGTTTGTACGTCAACGACGAGGATTCTATGATTGTTTTTGCATTCATAGGCTATAGGTTCTAACTTATGAGCATTTCGCGCATCGTGTCGGTTTTTGAATCGGATTTTAATGCGATACGATGTATTTTCTGATATGTAGGAACCCTCAGATGGACATCGAACAACAAGAAAGAGCTAGGCGTCTTTGACTTCGGCAAGCGAGGATCAAGGTGGGTAGATGTATATATACGGGGAAAGTCGGATGGATGGTGTATAACACCCCCGCAAACGTAGAATAGGGTTATTACCGTATTATTATATGAGTTTGGATGTGATTTGGATACTTAGCGAGTAGAGTATTTAGAAGAACTTATGTTAGATTAGGTTGATTTAGGAAGACTTATCGAGAGGATGATTACCTTGGAGGCGAATCACAGGTTATAGGTAGTCATACACACACACTCACACATGTAAACTTGACTTTGTGTATGTGTGTGTGTGTGTGTAGGTTTTCACACACACACACACACACACACACACACACACACACACACACACATGAGATGAGGACAGTACATGATACTGGGAGATGAGTCGATATGATCGGGCATGATGCCGTGAGATTGTGATATGTGTTTGAGTCGCGATATGTTATACGACATGATATTATTAATGGATCACTGGGCGACGTGTATTTATATATACGATAATATGTGTTTGATAATCTTAGAATGTATGAGAATTTAGAATAGTGCCCCTGATCATGATATTGTGTGATGATGATACCATATTGATGATGATGTATATATGATAATTGACCCGTACCCCGATTTTTGCGATGCCATACGATGGATTTTACCGTATGAGATATAGATAAGATAATTGATCCGCACTCTTGACTCGAGGATGTCATACTATGTATTTATACAGTACGCGACGTATGAGGCTAGATCGCCGACTATTAGATATATCGACTCAGATTTTAGCTGGATTTCTTACCTATTCGAGTAGTCTCTTAGTTTAGTCCTGTAGTTGATTTGGTAGATGTTAGACTAGGCTCGAGTCATACTTACTTTTCAAAACTAATGAATCATGAGTATTTTTAAAGATAGGCCGAGGATACTACGGATTTTTTAAAAGACGTATCTTTTCTCAAAGACCCCGTAGCCCCTACTTTTCTAAAACCACGATTCGTGCTATTTCAAACAAAAAAAAACTGTTTGACTCGTATATAAAAATGTATATTCCTCAATGTTGCGGTTACTACATCATTTTCCATACATTCATGTTGTTCTCATCGTATTATATGCTTATACATGTGTTTTCTTTATTTATAATGAACCCGTGTTGTTAGGACACCGGCAACATTACCGATGATGCGTATGCTCCACATACACTTTCTTGCCGGCTCACACGCATCATAATCGGTAATTTCCATGTCACGTATACATTAGAAAACATTACTTCATTGGTATAATTTGCTAGGTGGTAGTTGTTACATTATTAGTATGCTTGTTTTCATATACTAGTTTAGATATTGCACTCCATATTCAGATGTTGCATGCATTCATACTTATGTTATTCATACCCTGTTGAGGTGCTTTATACCAGGATTCATTACTCTCTTGTTGATTCGTGATTCGTGATTTTGGATATTTCATGAGATTTCTGAATTTGGGGGAAAACCGCAAAAACATTTATAAACTCATTATCTATTTAAAATGCAAGTTACGGTTTTCTCGTGATACGGTGTATGTGTTGTGCACCATGATTTTTCCTGATTTTTGTTGGTTTTTGAGACCCAATTCGAGGTGTTGGATGAACCGTCTCGGGTACATGGTTGGCCCGGTAAGGTACCCCGGGGCAAGAAGCTCGAGTTGTAGACGATGAGCCTGGCTGGGGCAGACTACTTACCGGTGATGTCGGGCGCGGAGGATATCCGGAGGATACCGACGTTGTCGAGAGATTTGATGGGCCAATCCAGACTGACGGAGCCCGAAATTTGAGTATGATGTGTCGCTGTCAGACACGGACTTCGTGATGTTTTGAGTGTCGGTGCTCGGCACTCGGATTTTATCATGATTTGTGTGTCGTTGCTGGGCACACGTTGGATGGTGCATTAGTACATGTCACGCATCGATGTATTACTACTCATGACACGGACACGAGTACCTTGATATCACACTTATGGTATACTGTTACCCTGGTTGTAGTATTGAGTATTTTTATTGTATGACCTAGGAGATCGGCATACATGCGATTTCTACTCGGTGATGTCTTCTACTCACGAGTTAGCAACTCACCCCCGTTGTGCCACTGTTTTTTGCAGGTTTGCCATACAGGTCCCTTGGCGACTTTGCTCGCACACCACTTCCTTCCGGGTGATTGCTTGGGTGGGTGGGTTCACTTGCATCGTGACCACCGTTGTAATTTTGTTTATTTCAGTTGTATCTAGTAAGCTCTATCAACCAGACTTGTATTATTTAATAGACTTAGAAAAGCAGTTGTTTATTCTTTCGACCTTAGAGTAGCGTGCTTGTATTAGTATGGTCCTTCTCTAGTTTTCTTGAGGATGTTGGTTTTCTTTCTGAGTTTTGATTCTCACCCTTTGGCGTTGTATATTATATTACTTGCGTAGTTATTCCCGCCAATTGGCAAAGAGCATGGCCCACTTGGGGATGCCTTTATTCATTACTTATGTATATTCCTGTTTGTACCCATTTGGGGCCAGTATTTACAAAGGAACTCCGCCAAAATTTTTGGAAAAACTTGATGCTTTTAAAAAAAATGCTTACAACGACTTTCAAAGAGATTTTATATGTTAAACTTTTAAATAAGTATTCCTTCACTCTATTTTCTTTAATTGGTTTAGATTTCTAAGTTTTGGCTTACTTAGATTACGTTACGCCTCTAGACGCTTCGTAATTTAAGTGCCAGTCACGTACCGTACCTTCGGGTCGTGACAAAGTTGGTATCAAAGCGCTAGGTTTAACCTTGGTTCGAGTCTAGGTTTGACTATGCGGAGTCTACAGCGTATATATATATTCGGAACCTGGGCTTGACCTTACGGAACTTAGACTTGGTTGAGGGGGTATTAGACCTGAACTTTCGTCACGTAGGTTGACCGTGGTTGATAGAGTAGGTGACTTAAGTAGAGTGACATACCGTGTGTATGTTCCGCGGCATACTTGCGATACGCTGCTCCGCTTAAGAAGCTTTAGGATGTATATTTCTTTGCACCGTATTCTATTCGTTCCTATGATCCATCTTCATCGATGCCGGATTGTGGTTTCTGTTACCATAGTTACACTAGCAGAGAGAGAGAGTTGCGGCTAGAGTTGCGGTCAGCACGAGCTCGTCATGGATGAGGACTGACCAGGATGTTTTTCGGTGACATGAGCCTTTCGATATATCATTTTACTATGTTGTCTCATTGACGCGAGCGTTTGATATCTACACCAGATGACCGGGCCACTACTAGAGGCCAGCCAGAATGTGATGACCGTCAATGCATCGTTTATTCTTGATGATTAAGGCATTGTCTATCGTGCGGACGGATGAGCCAGCTGTTGCTGCGACTGACAAGATGTCGCCCCAGATGTTTGAAGCTATTGCAGCACGAGTTTGTATTTAGGGATATGATAGAAGATCGCTAGTCACCCTTGAAGGAATGACTAGGACATGTGGTTCGTTTGGATACCTCGATACGAGATCGCTGGATTTGCTAGCATTAGCTAGAAGAGGACCTCACACAGACACATTGTGAGCCGATCAAGAGAGGATGAGCGTAAGTGCATCACTCCGATAATTTGAACGAGTTCCCGAGAAGGTAATTGGCAAGATGCCTATTACAGAATATTTGAGATGCCGAGTACGTAGCTTCGGAAAGGAGACTCTAGATATGAGTGCAACCGTTTGTAGTGCGGTCCACACAGCTATGAAGAGATGATTCCGAATTGGTCCATGTTGAAGAAAAGCAGAGTAAAGAGGTTCGTACGAGATTTTGACGAGGTGACGTTGCACTCTGTTGACATCAGAAATGTGATATGCATGCAGAGGAGTTGAATATGGATATATCTTTCAGAAGAAATCGTGATGAGTATGCAGCCGTTCCGGAACAAGAAATGGATTAAGTAAAGAGTGACGACTTCAGGGCAGTCCGGCAGGGACGAGATTTGGGAGAGACCCCGATAGAATCTTCTGGGATACTACATGAGGAGACTTGGAACCAGGATCGATTGTATCACGCACATTCAGTAGGCCAGAGTTGCCATCATTGATGAGGCATGTTATGAGTGACCAGGCTAATTGGTCAGGAGATCTTTTGAAAAGTGCCAGAATTGGGCCGTAGAGCCGAAGAGGCATATAAATGGTAATCCACAGAGAGAGATGAGAACCTAAGGGCAGAAAGTGCCAGACCGTGAACAGGAGGCAAGTAGATGCTTGCTCTGCTAGTTTTGGATGCACTAACACCCTTCGACATTGAAGGAGGAGCATATCGATGACAATATTTATGATTGGCGATTTGGTGATTCGAATATCATATTTCCGTTGTTTTGGATTCTGGTATTTTGAGGATTTCATTTCATAATTAATATTTCTTAGGTGCACCACAGTTGCACTTGATTCATATGTTTATGTATCAGTCGTACTGACGATCGTTTTTGTGCGTACTCATCATACTTGATTTGATTCTTACATATTATGAGGTATTTGGATTTTGATTTCGTACACTTTGATTTAAATTGATTTGATTTCATGCATATGGTATGCACATGATTTTGACTTATGCATTCGGACAGTTTATGCGAGCTTTCAGCACTTTGACTTGGTTTTGGGTGCACGTAGGTGCACAGGTTTACGAGTGCTTATATCACGGTATACTTGATTTGAATTGATGTATGTCGTATACCGTTGATTTCGATTATGATATTCGATATTTGTTTTCGTGCACCTGGTGCACTTGATTTGGATTCTTGCGCGTACTTGGTGCGCTAGATGTGATTTTGTGCACACCAGATGCACTAAATCGGGATTCTCCGTGCATATCAGATGCACCTGATATTGTCGTCAGGCACACCCGTTGCACTTGACAGATGTTTTCGTGCACACCCGTTGCACTCAGTTTGTTTCTGTCACATTCGTAGCACCTGTATTTGATTTCGATTTCCGTACACACCAGACGCGCGTGGCATTGTATATACTATTTCGAGATTGATTTCTTTTCGAGCACTATGTTTTTCATGATATATATTATCCAGTTTAGTAACCGAGCAGGACTGGTCTGAGAACAGTACCTGGGTATTTTTGCTTCTATAATTGCAGAAGAGATTTCCAAAAGGAGTTATAGTCTCAATATTTCTTACGTGTCCATGATAACACGAAACTTTAGGAAGGAAACCCTTCTAAATTATTTTCAAAAGGCGAAATGTGTATGTTAAACAAAAAGATATAGATGTATAGCTATTTTGTAGGGTTCCTAGGCACCCTAATGAGGTCTCACAAGGCATCAACCATGCCAATTTCAAATTTAAACGGTGCCGAGAAACCCTAGAACGGATCGTTGGCTAGAAAACTAGGCGAAAAGATAACTAGTTAACAACTTTAACTATAAGGAAACGGAAATACAACCTTTGTAGATCCGGTGCTCCACCTCCATAGCTCCGCAACGAAGTATCCTCGCTGTCCAAATCGAAATCCGGGCTCTTGCGTCGGCTTCATCGGAGAAGAAGCGAGCTAGGTCATCGACGACGTGCTAAAGATGATCTACGTCGAGGCATCGCTAGATCAAGCTCCAACTTCACCAAGTCCAAAAACTTATGAAGAGAACACACTCTACTACTTGGCAAGAGGTAGAGGATGAAGGAATAGGAAGTGGGTAGACTTTAGAATTGGATTTCTCACTTGTTTCATCAATCCACCATTGATGAAGTAAGGTTTCTTCATGAAGAAGAAGAAGAGGAAGAAGATGATAAGTTATGATAATTATTTTAGAATAGAAAAGAATAATCATCCTTATCATAATCAAACCATAGTTAGGTGTAGAGAATTAACAAGGGTTAGTGAATGGTTGGGTTAAGACATGAAGACAAAATGGTCACTTAGGTCAAACCTTCATGAAGGTTCATAAACAAACAAAGAAAGCCACCATTATCTCTTCATTATTTTCTCTTGCTAAAATAAAAAAAATGGATAAATAAATGAATAAATGAAGCAAAAGAAACCCTAACCATTGACCAACCATGGTTTAATCCATACACGAAACTATCATGTATCATCAAACACGATACAATCAAATATACAAATGTATATCACATATACAATGTGCACAATCCAAGTGAGAAAATCAATTTAAAGTGAACCAATACTAGTTAATGCAAAGTAATATATCAAATATATAATTATGCATTAAATCATTAAATCAACACTTGATTCAATGATCCGGTCATGTCGCACACAACCGACTAGTATTCAATGTATCGGCTTATCGAATCAACCCTCGATTCGATAACTAGGTTATATCGTATACAACCATTCGACACATTCATCGCGAGAATAGAATACGGTATCACATACACGCATTATTCTCGGTCCCGCACATATCTCATATGCGCTCCTATTTCATTTCGCTTGAGCCAGGAAACCTCTGTGTAGGACTCTAAAGACTCGTCAATACGCCGGCAGCAGGCGATGATCATATCAAACACCCACAAGCCGCAAGCGGTCTGCTAAACGTAACGGCCACCCGGGTATTGAGCGATCTGAAGATCGATGAGCAAGCCCGCTCACACTCCAGTGAATCCAACCAGTAACACTACCGTACAGTCCGGTCTGATCGTCTGATATGTCGCATATCTCGCCTAGGGGTGGTAAACGTCAGACCCCAATAGCTCGATAAGTCGTGTCGATATGAGGTCTATAACATTTCGAGAAACTACTGGTAACACTTACCAGTAAATCTCAGCAACCCTGGCCAGGGATTTCCTGTTATAGCCAATCGAACACAGCGCAACATCAACTCCCTATACCGGGAGAGACGAATCCCCTCTTATCGCTCATTGCCTCCATGTGACTCGGGACTGTACCCAAAAACCACCGTTTTGCACGCCCTCTTGGACGTGGTAAGATGGAAATCAAAGCACAGTGGAAACCACACAAGACTCTATGACGATCTCGGGTCAACAGACTACTCTGTACCAGTGTCACCAGAGAACTGCCATCTGACATGAGGTATAATACCATCTGGGAGTTCTCGGCGAGTCCGTCCAGTGTACCCAGTCTCCACTGAGCACCCGTATATCATCTCTGATGTCAAACACCAATGGATATGGGATCATCCATCGCCCATCTGTATGGGTCGAGAAGGTATACGCCAGTCTACTCTGGTATATCGATGCCCCATCTCGATACACCCACGACTAGGGACTTTGAAGGATGTACTTATAGACTACCATGTCCCCACTAGTATGATCCGCATCATAGTCCAGGTAGTCAGGTACAGATCCTAAGGGCTTTACCAACATGTAACAGGGAGACAATCAGTATACACGTTAAGGTAAAGTGCAACCAGATAGCATACTATCATGTCGAGCAAGAAAGTCCTCCCTATATACGTCCTAGCATCCACTACAATATACATCCAATGTACAGTAATGGCCTCTAGGGCATACATTAACTAACAATCTCCCACTTGCACTAGGGCCATCTGTAGCAGTGGTTGCAGTATCTCATACTCAACCATCCCGTAAAAGTCTCTCTCTGGGAACAGGCCTTTGTGAGTGGATCCGCTGTGTTGTCCTCTGAGTCTACTCTCCAAACCTCGATCACCCTGGAGATCAACTATCTTCATGATCAGGTGATACTGCCTTAGAATATGTCTGGATCACTGATGGGACGGACGTTCCATGGCATAAGCCACAACTCCATTGTCACACAATGGGAGGAACTAAGTTCATCTCATGAACCAATATACACCCAGACAGCCACTTTGGTAGCATCTTAAGTAGCGATGTATCCTGCCTTTATCTTCTAGTATGTCACGGTATCTAGCTTGGAACTCTTCCAACACACCGTCCCTTTACTGAGGGTAAAGACAATGCCTGCGACTGACATTCAGTCGTCTTTATCACCCTGGAACACTTCCAGTGATTCTCCCCAGGATCATTTGATACTATCTCACTACAACTAGTGAGTATCCTAACATCCAATTAGATCTATCTCATAGATCCAAAATCCAGGATTTAGTAGGTATCACTTTGATCCAATATGGAGAATCCTAGTGATAAGCGGAGATTGATCGAGCGTAGCATAGGAAACTCCTTCCCTATCAAGAGTATGTCATCCACGTACTCTACGAGGATCATTACCATACTCCCTACTACCCTTTTTGTTTATACAAGGTTCATCTACCATTTTGATGATGTCAACTTCTTTGACTAATTCATCAAAACAGACGTTCCAACTCCGCGATGCCTGCTTTATCAGATAAAACATCTTGCACACGTTTCCGCTGCTCCCATTGTTTACGAAGCCTTCTGGCTGTGTACATACAGACGCACTCTTCTAAATCATCATTTAGAAAAGTAGTCATGGCACCCAACCGCCAGATATCGTAGTCATGGTATGTAGCCGTGGCAAGTAGGATCCGGATGGACTTAAGCATAGCTACTTGAAAAGGTTTCATCATTATCCACGCCTGGTCAATGACGAAAACCTTTAACAAGTCTAGCTTTGAAAGTCTCAACTTTTCCATGTACACCAAGTAATCTTCTCAAGATATACCTGCTCCTGATGGGAATTTAACCCTTCAGATATAGCAACCAAAGTCCATACTTTGTTGGTGTATAAGGATTCCATCTCAGATCGATAAACATCCAGCCATTCTCACAGAGTCCTACTCCTGATGGCCAGCTCGAAACTAGTTGGGTCATCATCTCATGATGCAATCCTCGCTCCCACTGTCATAGAGAAACCGAAGTATCTCTCAGGTGGGTGAGGAACCCTACTGGATCGGCGGAGAGGCTGAGCTTCATTGGTAATTATTGAATCCTTTGGTTCTGTCAAATCTTCAGCTGCAGTTTTGTATAGCTGGAACATTTCCAGTTCTACATGACTGACCTTGCCTCGAGCTTGTCCGGATTTTGCTTTTCAGACATAGGCCGGACAACCCCAAATCTTAACTAACTTAAGAAATGGGCTCTTCCTTTTCCATATCACATATGAAATGGTAGGCAACTGATTTGATTCGAACCCTATTCAATAGGTATGCAGCTTCTCAAGTGCATAACTCCCAAAAGGAAAAAGGTAACTCAGTGGTACTCATCATAGAGCACACCTTATCATATAGGGTGTGATTGCTCCGCCCCGATACACCAACGTGCTATGGTGTATTCGGAGGAGTAATGCTGAGAGAGAATCTCATTCTCCTTTAGAATAGTCCAGGAATTCCGTGCACAAGTATTCTCCTCCTTGATCGCATCAAAGGACATAATACTTTTACCCGTATTCTGGTTCTCTACTTCTCGCTTATATTCTGTGAATATCTCAAAAGGTTCGGACTTGTGTTTCAACAGGAACATAGGTCTGAAACTTGAGAGATTATCAGAGAATGTAATGAAGTACAAAGAACCAGTCCTGGCATGTGTAGACAGGAGACCTACATACATCAACATGTATCATCCCAAGAGTTCTCTAACTCTTTCTCTGTTTCCAGTAAACGGAGCTATGGTCATCTTATCTTTGTGACATGACTGGCAAGTTTCACAAGATGTAGATTCAAACTGATTTAAATATGCATCTACATGTAACTTCAGCTAGTCGGGTCACATTGATCTGACCTAGTCTACAATACCTTAAGAAGGATCCGTTCATTTCTGAACTCTTCCTCTTGTGTGTGTTCCATATACTAAGAACTGTAGTTTGATTTAGAACATCAATGCTTTTAGATAACGTGCCTGAACCGATCAACTTTTGATATAGGAAATGTTCAAAACATTATCCAACAATACAAAATTTTATCGTTTCTTTACTAATAAAGAGACTGATATGATGTTGTCTATCAGGTTCGGTATCTAATAACATTCGTTCAGAATCAATGTATTCTGGTAATACAGGGTGATAACTGCCAACAGACTTGGCTGCAACAATTGCACCATTTTCAACTCTTGAAACTTATCATCCGTTCTCAGTCCTCTACCTTTCTGTAGCCCTATGTAACAGATTACATATCTGGGATCCTGTTCTGGTATCACATACCCAGGACGTAAAGGATACTGAGAAACAGTTCTTTGTAATGAACACACCCGAAGATGATGCATCATATGCACTTTCTTCGTTTGGGCGGCACGGGAATTCTGGTAATCCCCAATTTCCTGCTCTGTCTTATAACAATTATAAGTTGGAGCGGGACCAACGTTCCCCAGCTCAGTATAACAAGCGGGTTCGGTCAATAATCCGTATTATTATCTTGATTAAGGCGTGATTTGGTCGCTACCTGGAGAGAGAGAGAAGAAAACACTCAGCGTGCGCTCTTGCAAGAATAGATTGGTTATGTTTTTATCTAATCAGGATGGCTCCCACTGCTTTTTTATCAAATCTTCCTTCAAACCCTAAAAGGAAAGACTAGCCGGGATTAATTACACAGTACAAGTTCGCCAATCTTTCAGCCAGGCCAGTGTCGATACTTTGAGGGAGGTCCCCCGTGCTTTCGCACGAACCTAATTACTGTAAACCTCGTTTTCCCAGAGGCGTAACCCCGTTGACACCTTTCTAGACACCTACTTGATCGGCTAATTGTAATGTATAAAACTCTCCCAGGAGTAACTCTTACTCGCAGCGGGTATCGGGATCCAACTATCTCATAGAAGGTATGCAATCTCATTGCAAATTTCAACACTTGAAATTCCCGATAATATTTTGCCCCTAGCGTCCTATGACCTTGACGGAGGTCAACAAACCATAGGCTACTAGTCAAGTTCAACCCGTCATTTCTTGATCGAATTAAACCCACCCGCACGACCCTTGACGGAGGTCAACAAGGCCGCACGACTACCCTAATCCAATCTGCATCATATGCATAAGCAGATAAATACTAGTTAGCTACCGCACACTACGCCTTGACGGAGGTCAACAAACGTAGCACGAATACTAAATAGGACTTATCTGAAATGACGGAGGGCTACGACAGGTTTTTCTGAAAACCTATTGCGTAATGAACTTGATATCGTTGTAGGATCGAATGAATTTTGAAATGGAGTGTTTTTTAGGCTTTTCTAGTTTTGCTAAAGGAGCCACTCCCGGTGAAGGGATCGTCGGTCCTTTCCTCGTCGAATGAGGTGCGGGATATATCATATATATCACTGTGCAAAGCAAAAATACTTAAAAGCAATCAAAAGACAAACCGAGTGTGTAGCATCTGCCAGTCATTGCTAAAGGAGTCACTCCCGGTGAAGGGATCACGGTCCTTTCCTCATCGAATAAGGTGCAGGATATATCACATATACCGCTGTGCAAAGCAAGAACTGTAGCTACCTGTTTTATTTTGAAATTCGATTCTACAACATCTTAGGTTTCTTTTATTTTCATTAATCACATTAATGAAGTCCCATCATTTAAGTACCTAAACATCACAGATAAATACGACGTACACTTATGCCATCCGCATTCGCCTCGATGTCCCCTCGTGCACCGTTAGGTTAGGTAACTAACGACAGAGCGGGGCAGGGCTAGCGCGGGTGTAAAACATAAGTAACGCCTATATAATATATCATATATACTATATACAGTATCTGTCAAAGAACATCACATGATCACATCACAGATATCGCAGCAGAAGAAACATATGAAATATAGGATATACTAGGAAGTCCGTGTTTTTAATACGAGCCAGTATAAAACACGGATTCCACGGTCGTGATGAATAGCCAAACCCACACCCCTAGACCCCTACGAGAGCGGCAAGCAACCCTACCAATTCTGGAGTTAGGAGACCCGGACTCGACTCCTCGAGTTGGTCTCCCACTGGACTCCAGAACCCGGTTACTTGTGCCCTCCTCCTTGGGTCTATCCTAGTGCAGAAAAGTAAATAATATACAAAGGGTGACAGCTTCCGCAACCTGGAAGTGCCCCAATAAAAGAATATTACATACAATTTTTTACATGAATGAAAATGAAAAACACTCATCTCACATAAAAAACCCCGGCTATTCAAACATGACGATCCAATATAACATATCCAGCAACACATAACATCACATGTCATCAACGTAAGTAAATATGCGCATCCCAATTGTCGTTGACATATAGCAACGAAACCGGCGATATCACATATTACACTTACGGTCACAGAAAAGAAAGTGTAAAACTACAACAGTTGGAATCCGCAACCTGCATAGACATCGCATGCCTAATCAAATGAATTACTTAGACATCGCATGCCTAACAATTATAAACCCCGCATTTTAGTCTCATTATTGAAAACACTTTTCAATATTAAGTCGGGCAATTCAACAAGATTCCCGACATCCTGATCGAATGCTCGTCGCAAACTTCAGTAGACGGCCGCACCCTCGATACCGTCGACGAAGTGCACCAAGGTGGAACACCGCTGCCGCGAGCACCCGAACGGATGCTTTCGGCGACGGGGTTCTCCTACAGTCACTTGGTCGGGGCTATGGAGTGAAGCTGTCTATTAAGTTTACCCGGCGAGTATCCGCGTACGCTACGTGATTGCAACGGACTTTTGATCACATCAAAATTCCGTGGCAACCGATCAAGTGAGACTAAAGTGCTATGTTTATAACATTCATTCAGTTATCTCATAACTTGTTGTGAATTCCAATTATTGTATCCCATTCCAGATAATTAGAAAATGTTAAACTTTCCGATTGAACATTCGAACACCCAAGCTTTCCCGATACAGATCAACACATGAAATAAGTCTAACAACATTCAGTTCGTGCCTCAGTACCGACGATCCAGCCGTAGAAGGGTCAAGCCAACGCCTCACATGTGGCACGCCGTACTGCCCCAAACCCGAAGGTTCAAAGGGCAGTTCAAGACGGTCACATAATCGAGTTAAGGTTTGTTGTCTTCTAGAGGGTCCATCGAGTTACTTGCACTACTTAGAACGTCTTTAAACTTCGGAAAAATCCAACACTTGGAAATTTCCCTACAGGGGAAAAATTGGGTATTTATATCCGGTCGAACTTTTTAACATATTCTAAAATTTATCCGGAAAGCCACACAGACAAAATTTGATAATCCGATCGAACATTCGAATCCCCAAAACAACTCCAGAAAATTCAACTCTGTAGTCAGATTTAAAATATCCCAGGAAAACCAACACAGAAAAATACGAATTACTGTGCAAACTTCAAGTGCTGATGTGACAAGGAGACAGCGGAACCGCCGCACAATCCAAGCTTGTGCCGCGGTTCCGCCGCGTATTGGTGGAATCACGTTCTCGAATTTCACAGTAATTCATAGAAAAGCCTGCTGATTTTTCTGCATATTTTTATTTTCGAAAAATCCCAGATTTTAGAAAAAGGACAGAGAGCATTTTCCGGGTTGGGTTTTCGGTTCGTTCGGACTTCAAATTCCGTCTAGACTTCGCCTAAGGCTCTAGCTAGGCTCTGATACCACTGTAGGGTTCCTAGGCACCCTAATGAGGTCTCACAAGGCATCAACCATGCCAATTTCAAATTTAAACGGTGCCGAGAAACCCTAGAACGGATCGTTGGCAAAAAAACTAGGCGAAAAGATAACTAGTTAACAACTTTAACTATAAGGAAACGGAAATACAACCTTTGTAGATCCGGTGCTCCACCTCCATAGCTCCGCAACGAAGTATCCTCGCTGTCCAAATCGAAATCCGGGCTCTTGCGTCGGCTTCATCGGAGAAGAAACGGGCTAGGTCATCGACGACGTGCGGAAGATGATCTACGTCGAGGCATCGCTAGATCAAGCTCCAACTTCACCAAGTCCAAAAACTTGTGAAGAGAACACACTCTACTACTTGGAAAGAGGTAGAGGATGAAGGAATAGGAAGTTGGTAGACTTTAGAATTGGATTTCTCACTTGTTTCATCAATCCACCATTGATGAAGTAAGGTTTCTTCATGAAGAAGAAGAAGAAGAGGAAGAAGATGATAAGTTATGATAATTATTTTAGAATAGAAAAGAATAATCATCCTTATCATAATCAAACCATAGTTAGGTGTAGAGAATTAACAAGAGTTAGTGAATGGTTGGGTTAAGACATGAAGACAAAATGGTCACTTAGGTCAAACCTTCATGAAGGTTCATAAACAAACAAAGAAAGCCACCATTATCTCTTCATTATTTTCTTTTGCTAAAATAAAAAAAATGGATAAATAAATGAATAAATGAAGCAAAAGAAACCCTAACCATTGACCAACCATGGTTTAATCCATACACCAAACTATCATGTATCATCAAACATGATACAATCAAATGTACAAATGTATATCACATATACAATGTGCACAATCCAAGTGAGAAAATCCATTTAAAGTGAACCAATACTAGTTAATGCAAAGTAATATATCAAATATATAATTATGCATTAAATCATTAAATCAACACTTGATTCAATGATCCGGTCATGTCGCACACAACCGACTAGTATTCAATGTATCGGCTTATCGAATCAACCCTCGATTCGATAACTAGGTTATATCGTATACAACCATTCGACACATTCATCGCGAGAATAGAATACGGTATCACATACACGCATTATTCTCGGTCCCGCACATATCTCATATGCGCTCCTATTTCGTTTCGCTTGAGCCAGGAAACCTCTGTGTAGGACTCTAAAGACTCGTCAATACGCCGGCAGCAGGCGATGATCATATCAAACACCCACAAGCCGCAAGCGGTCTGCTAAACGTAACGGCCACCCGGGTATTGAGCGATCTGAAGATCGATGAGCAAGCCCACTCACACTCCAGTGAATCCAACCAGTAACACTACCGTACAGTCCGGTCTGATCGTCTGATATGTCGCATATCTCGCCTAGGGGTGGTAAACGTCAGACCCCAATAGCTCGATAAGTCGTGTCGATATGAGGTCTATAACACTTCGAGAAACTACTGGTAACACTTACCAGTAAATCTCAGCAACCCTGGCCAGGGATTTCCTGTTATAGCCAATCGAACACAGCGCAACATCAACTCCCTATACCGGGAGAGACGAATCCCCTCTTATCGCTCATTGCCTCCATGTGACTCGGGACTGTACCCAAAAACCACCGTTTTGCACGCCCTCTTGGACGTGGTAAGATGGAAATCAAAGCACAGTGGGAACCACACAAGACTCTATGACGATCTCGGGTCAACAGACTACTCTGTACCAGTGTCACCAGAGAACTGCCATCTGACGTGAGGTATAATACCATCTGGGAGTTCTCGGCGAGTCCGTCCAGTGTACCCAGTGTCCACTGAGCACCCGTATATCATCTCTGATGTCAAACACCAATGGATATGGGATCATCCATCGCCCATCTGTATGGGTCGAGAAGGTATACGCCAGTCTACTCTGGTATATCGATGCCCCATCTCGATACACCCACGACTAGGGACTTTGAAGGATGTACTTATAGACTACCATATCCCCACTAGTATGATCCGCATCATAGTCCAGGTAGTCAAGTACAGATCCTAAGGGCTTTACCAACATGTAACAGGGAGACAATCAGTATACACGTTAAGGTAAAGTGCAACCAGATAGCATACTATCATGTCGAGCAAGAAAGTCCTCCCTATATACGTCCTAGCATCCACTACAATATACATCCAATGTACAGTAATGGCCTCTAGGGCATACATATAACTAACATATTTTCCTTATAATGGACTTTCGCTACTTATGCCATGATACGCGCATCGCACTGCAAATTGAGAAAGCTTTTGCATGCATTACTATTTAGATGTCTTGTCGAATTTACAATGATACGTACTATATTCATGTTATCGTTTTGAGTATATCATGTTAGTTTTCGTATTGGATTTTGATATTTGTATTTTTTCCATAACTCCAATGATTGCGTGATGCTTGACGTAGTTCGATTTTTGGAGTTTTACACTCATTTCCATGCGCATGCTTTGCGCTATGTTATGTATTATGTATTCTTGATACTCGAAGCCCCGACGATTTGATTGTTTTGCCGAAATGTTTTAATAGTTGGGGGGATTAAATTTAAATGCAGGGACCGAATTTATTTAAGGGGAGAAGATTGTAACATTTCAGGAAAATAAAATATTATATTTGGGAATTTAAATAAATTAAATAATGAATATTATGAATATTTTAAAGTATGGAGACTAGTATTAAATGATATGGTATAATTATATACTGATAAATTAGGAAATATTTGGAAATTTATATTAATTATTGATTTTAAAAGAATTTATGAAGATTAGGAATTTTACAATTTAGTATACAATTAATTGTATATAAGTTAGTATTACTAAACTCGATTAGTACTTCCTTAATTATGCATTGATTGTGTTTTGTGGATGTCATGCAACAAAACATGTTGCAACCACTTGTTATTCTTGTGTCAACCATGGCTACATTTCTTTCTATTCAAATTGGTTTGGTTTAGTTCTTTTAAAAGAAAAGAAAAAGAAAATGGAAGTTGTGGTGACATGGAGGCATGGTGGAGGTATGGGCATGGCATGGGAGAATGAGAGAGAGAGGGAGAGGGGTCTTCA
Source organism: Agapanthus africanus (assembly GCA_030015575.1). Taxonomy (NCBI): domain Eukaryota; kingdom Viridiplantae; phylum Streptophyta; class Magnoliopsida; order Asparagales; family Amaryllidaceae; genus Agapanthus; species Agapanthus africanus. The sequence goes on from JASDDO010000019.1 coordinate 786,470,288, forward strand.
TTGACCATGGCTCATTTTTCTCTTCACTTCATTCATCATCCTTCTTCTCCTTCTCCATCTCCACTTCCTCACCTCCTCTACCTCCATATGGCCACCCTCAAAGCCACTTCAAAACACTACATTTCCTTCATTAATAATGATCATAAGCCCCTTACAAACTCCTTGGACCAAGCAAGTTGTAATTTTGAAGATTTTGAGCAACTTAAGAAAATTCTTGAATTGCCAAATGAGATATAACCCTACACCCTTATTTACAATTTTACTTTTCTATATTCATATAGTAGTTTTGAGTTGATTAAATAAGGTTTAGTGATCTAGGAAATTTCCAAGATGAAATTTAGGGTGGTATTATGAATTGTGATTGTGTATTGAGGTGTAATTGGTGACTACAACCCATCTAGTGTTAAAAATCCTGGACCAAACCAGTGACAAAAACCTCAAGACATGAATTTAGAAATTTTCCGTGTCGGTTTTGTGATATTTCTGTAGGTCTACAGGGAATCTAGAGAAACCAAAGACCTTTATAAAAACATTAAACATATACATTAACCTAGTTAGACCAATATGAGACCACCACGAGAAGATGAGAACAAATTTTAAAAGTGGGGCCGGCCGGGGCGGTTACTATAGCACTACTGATCGACCAGATTTTGGCTGTTGATGTTGGGTTTTGTCCTGTAGCTCACACTCCTCATAATTTAGCCACTGTATTTTTTGTTTTGTTCCAGATTACCTAAGGCAAAATCTGGGAGCGTTTGAGTTATAATAGCAATGGTTTTCCAATTTCTAAATATGGATTTTGGCATTTAATTGTGGATTTGGTCGTTGGACGTTTGTATGTCAACGACGAGGGTTCTATAATTGTTTTTGCATTCATAGGCTATAGCTTCTAACCTATGAGCACTTTGCGTGTCGTGTCAGTTTTTGAATCGGATTTTAATGCGATACGATATATTTTGTCATATGTAGGCACCCTCACGTGGACATCTAACAACAAGAAAGAGCGTGGCGCTTTTGACTTCGGCAAACAAGGATCAATGTGAGTAGATGTATATCTACGGGGGAAGTTGGGTGGATGGCGTATAGCAACCTCGCAAATGTAGAATAGGGTTATTACCGTATTATTATATGAGTTTGGATGTGATTTGGATACTTAGCGAGTAGGGTATTTAGAAGACCTTATGTCAGATTAGGTTGATTTAGGAAGACTTATCTGAGGATGATTACCTTGGAGGCGAATCACAGGTTATAATTAGTCATACACACACAAGCACACACGTAAACTTGACTTTGTGTGTGTGTGTGTATGTAGTTAGGTTTTCATATATATATATATATAGAGAGAGAGAGAGAGACACACACACACACACACACATACATACATACATACATATACACGTGAGATGAGGACAGTACATGATACTGGGAGATGAGTCGATATGATCGGACATGATGCCGTGAGATTATGATATATGTTTGAGTCGCGATATGTTATACGACATGATATTATTAATGGATCGTTGGGCGACGTGTATTTATATATTCGATAATATGTGTTTGATGATCTTAGAATGTATGAAAATTTAGAACTGTACCCTTGATTACGATATTGTGCGATGATGATACCGTATTGATGATGATGTATATATGATAGTTAACCCGTATCCCGATTTTTGGACTGTCGTACGATGGATTTTTACCATACGAGATATATATATGATAATTGATCCGCACTCTTGACTCGAGGATGTCGTACTATATATTTATACGGTACGCGACGTATGAGGCTGGAACGCTGACTACTAGATATAACGACTCGGATTTTAGGTGGATTTCTTACCCATTCGACTAGTCTCTTAGTTTAGTCCTGTAGTTGATTTGGTAGATGTTAGATTAGGCTCGAGTCATACTTACTTTTCAAAACTAACGAATCATGAGTATTTTTAAAGATAGGCCGAGGGATACTATGGATTTTTCAAAAGACGTATCTTTTCTCAAAGACCCCATAGCCCCTACTTTTCTAAAACCACGATTCATGCTATTTCAAACACCAAAAACTGTATGACTCGTATATAGAAATGTATGTTCTTCAATGTTGCGGTTACAACATCATTTTCTGTGTATTCATGTTGTTCTCATCACATTGCATGCTTATACATATGTTTTCTTTAGTTATTATGAACCCCTATTGTCAGAACACCGACACCATTACCGATGATGCGTATGCTCTACGTACACTTGCTTGCCGGCTCACACACATCATCATCGGTAATTTCCATATCACGTATACATTAGAAAACATTACTTCATTGGTATAATTTGCTAGGTGGTAGTTGTTACATTATTAGTATGCGTGTTTTCATATGCTAGTTTAGATATTGCACTCCATATTCAGATGTTGCATGCATTCATACTTATGTTGTTCATACCCTGTTGAGGTGCTTTATACCAGGATTCATTACTCCCTTGTTGATTCGTGATTTGAGATTTCGGATATTTCATGAGATTTCTGGATTTGGTGGAAAACCACAAAAACCTTTATAAACTCATTATCTTTTTAAAATGCAAGTTGCGGTTTTCTCGTGATATGATGTATGTGTTGTCCACCATGAGTTTTTCTGATTTCTATTGGTTTTCGAGACCCGATTCGAGGAGTTGGATGAACCGTCTCGGGTACATAGTGGGTTGGTAAGGTACCCTGGGGAAAGAAGCTCGAGTTGTAGACGATAAGCTTGGCAGGGGCAGACTACTTACCGGTGATGTCGGGCACGGCGGATATCCGGAGGATACCGATGTAGTCAAGAGATTTGAAGTGATGGGCCGATCCAGACTGATGAAGCCCATGGGCCGATCCGGACTGACGGAGCCCGAGATTTGAGAATTATGTGTCGCTGTCGGACACGGACTTCGTGATGTTTTGAGTATTGGTGCTGGGCACTCAGATTTTATTATGATTTGTGTGTCGTTGCTGGACACACGTTGGACGGTGCATTAGTACATGTCACGCATCGATGTATTACTACTCATGACACGAACACGGGTAACTTGATATCACACTTATGGTATACTGTTACCCTGGTTGTAATGTTGAGTATTTTTATTGTATGACCTAGGAGATCGGCATACATGCGATTTCTACTCGGTGATGTCTTCTACCCACGAGTTGGCAACTCACCCCTATTGTGCCACAGTTTCTTGCAGGTTTTCCGTACAGGTCCCTTGGCGGCTTTGCTGGCACACCACTTCCTTTCGGGTGATTGCTTGGATGGGTGGGTTCACTTACATCGTTACCATCGTTGTACTTTTATTTATTTCAGCTGTATATAGTAAGCTCTATCAACCAGACTTGTATTATTTGATAGACATAGAAAACCGGTTATTTATTCTTTTGACCTTAGTGTCGCGCGCTTGTATTATTATAGTTCTTCTCTAGTTTTCTTGAGGATGTTGGTTTTCTTTCTGAGTTTTGATCCTCGCTCTTCGGAGTTGTATATTATATTGCTTGCATGGTTGTTCACGCCAATTGGCAAAGAGCATGCCTCTCTTGGGGATGCCTTTATTCATTACTTATGTATATTCCTATTTGTACCCGTTTGGGGCCAGTATTTACAAAGGAAACTCTGCCGAAATTTTTGGAAAAACTTGATGCTTTAAAAAAATGCTTACTACGACTTTCAAAGGGATTTTATATGTTAAACTTTTAAATAAGTATTCCTTCACTCTATTTTCTTTAAATGGTTTAGATTTCTGGGCTTTGACTTACTTAGATTACGTTACGCCTCTAGACATTTCGTAATTTAAGTGCCAGTCACGTTCCGTACATTCGGGTAATGACAAAGTTGGTATCAGAGCGCTAGGTTTAACCTTGGTTCGAGTCTAGGTTTGACTACGCAGAGTCTAGGGTGTGTATATATATATATATATATATATATATATATATATACATATTCGGAACCTAGGCTTGACCTTAAGGAACATAGACTTGGTCGAGAGGGTATTAGACCCGAACTTTCGTCGCGTAGGTTGACCGTGGTTGATGGAGTAGGTGACTTAAGTAGAGTGACATACCGTGTGTATGTTCCGCAGCATACTTACGATACACTACTCCGGTTACGAAGCCTTAGGATGTACATTTCTTTGCACCATATTCTATTCATTCCTATGATCCATCCTCATCGATGTCGGATTGTGGTTTCTGTTACCACTGTTACACGAGCAGAGAGAGTTGCGGCTAGAGTTGCGGTCAGAACGAGCTCGTCATGGATGAGGACTGACCAGGAAATTTTTGGAAAGAACTCACTGGAAGAGTACCTGTCACAACTGCATTCGACGCCTGCGCATCCTGAGGAGTCAACTCAAAAACTCGGGCCTGTCCTCTACCGGTATCCGGCTTTCCTCTTTCTCTGCCACCTCGTCCTCTCTGAACAAAACCACTACGACCATGGCCTCTCTGAGCATAGGTCTGGCGTGGAGCAGCAATGGCCGTAAGAGGCAATGCTCTCTGAGGTGCAGAAGGTGGTAAAGTAAAATGTGGAATTGCTGCCTCGCCCTGGCATAGCTCAGTATAATCTCTGATGCGTTGATACCAACCCCCACACCGAAAACATCCCAACGATGGCTGCTGACCCTGTAGGTAAGAGCCATTTAACTGGACCCGTCTCAAGCCTTTGCTACCACCATCACCTGGAAAGAATCTGTCGCGGCGTCTACCTAGCCGTCTCTGATCTGATACACCGGTATGAATCCGCTTCGGCCCCGGAATGATCGAAGTCTCGGAAATACGCTCCTCTACCAGTAGGGTTGTGTCCACCGCGGCTGGATACGTATCAAAGTGCTGGGTGCCAATAGAGTGGAACAATTGGGTAACAAAGCCTCATACGAATCTCTTGATGCGCTTCTCTTCAGTATCCACCAAATATGGAGCATATACGGATAGCAGGGTGAACTGAATATCATACTATGCCACTGTCATATCCGGAATCCGGCACAACGACTCAAAGCTGCGAGCAGCATCCCTGACGCTCTGTAGAAGAAAACGAGTAAGAAAATTCGTAGCGAACTCATCCCAGGTCATAAAAGGAAGACCTGTAGCTCTACCCCTCTCCATAGACTCACACCAAAGCTGGGAAAGACCCTCCAGACGAAAACTAGAAATCTCGACCGATCTCGCATCGGAACATCTCAATGAACGACAGATCCTTGCCATCCGGTCGAGGAACGACTGTGGATCCTCCGCTGCGTCGGTGCCAGTGAAAACCGGAGGCTTCAGCCTCATAAACTCCGATAAGGATACAATGATAGTCTCTGTAGTGGTAGGTATGACTGTCTGAGCAGTAGGTACAATCACGGTCCCCATAATAGGTGGAACAACCTGATCTCGGTGCTCGACTGTCCTCTACCAAAAATCCAATCATCTGATGTATGTCCTGAACACTGGCCTCTAGCCTAGCAATACTGTTGGATATAGTGCCCTCAAAGTCAATTATTGGATCGCAAGTACGTGATTGCAATGATTGAGGAGGACCTATACTGGTACGACAGTCTTACTCGAGAGGATAGAATGCTATCTGGTTTGCCTTTATCAGTCGTGTATAGGTTCAGGTGACTGATCACTATTATACGTTGATAGAGCCCCTAGGATCCTGCTTGACTACCAACAGTATGATGGCGATTATATACGTGAGAGTTGGGTAGTCTATAAGCACATCCTTAAAAGTGGTCCCTAGTAGTGGGAGTTTCGAGACAGGGCATCGATACTCCGGAGTAGACTAGTGTATACAGTCGAGACCCCGACGAGGGGCGGTGGCCGGTCTCACAAGCCACTGGTGTCAGTTGGATCACCTAAGATGTATACAGGTGCTCATTGGTGTAAGTCCACGGTAGCGCCCCGGCCGTCTTTCAGACGCCAAATGCGGAACAAAAACTTTTACAACTGGCGCTATCGTGTACTATCACCCGGATCTGCCATTAAAGCTAAACTAACAAACTACAAAATGGGTAGAAATGTTATACCGAACGATCCGAGTCCTTCGTTCTTCAACCATCATCCCACGCTTTGTTGCGGCTTCTCCGATCTCCTGAATCTCCGGTCATCTCGTCCATGAGGCACCACATCGACGGATCTTTAAATGGGCTCCCGCCTCTGAACCGAGGCAACTCGATCATCAAGTTTTCTAAAAGAGATGACCAAGATTAATGTAGAGAATGAGTAGAACACTTTGTCTCACTTCGTCCAAAGCCATGGACGAACGGTTAATGAAGTTGCCGTTTGGATCAGGTAAATGAGAAATTGGCATATCAAATTTTCATGAACCTAAACTTTCATAATCTTTTCAAAAATGAATCCATCATCCTTTTCCAAGAAAGGGCCGGCCACTTAAGAAGGAGGGGGTGAGTGTAGGAAGGGGGGAAGGTGACCACAACCATAAATGAATGAGTGATTCATCTAAACACCTTGCAACATCATTTAATGAAAAACATGAATCATCTAACCTAGTCATCAAAACATTAAATGAACAATTAATGCAACCATGAGTCACTAATCCTAGTCACCATCTAGAAGCATCTAGAAACTTCCACACACTCATGACTCACCTCAAGAAAAGATAAATCCGTCTTTAACCGAATGTTAAAGACGGGTGATAGAAAACTGAAAACTGGTAACTTCCAAAAGCGATCCCGAAACGAATTTCAGGATAACCCCGTAATAGTATAAACATACTCGCATTTGTATTACGACCGAATACAAATGCAACTGAGACAAAAATATTATATCTACACAGTATAATACTCGGATCCGGCTTAAACCAAAGCCTACCAGTATTATCTGCCCGAAATATGACACGTGCGTAAACGCACGTGCATTTTCCGAACCTTGCCATAAATCCATACGGCCTCTACAACGTTTCGCCCGAACTTGGGAAACTGTCTGTGGGGCACTCTAATGACTCATCAACACACTGGCACTGGGTATAACCACTAGCACGTCAGAGGTACGAGCTGTACGTAACGGTTGCCTATGTATTGATTGGAAGGGAAGCTGCCGAGCGAACTCATCCAGAAACCCTACTGAGCCTAACAGTGACAATATACATACAGTCCGGTCCGTTCGTCTATGAGTATCGCATATCGGCCTAGGGGGCTGGTAACGTCAGACCCCCAATAGCGGTATAAGTCATGTCAGAGAGTAGCCCAGAACATCCTGAGATACTACTGGAGTATCTACCAGTAAATCTCCTGCCTCGGCCGAGGGCTGTGTGTAATGGCTCTCCTAGACACAGCACGATCTCACCCCCAATACCGGGAGAGACGAATCCCCTACCGATCCGCTCACTTGCTTCCATGTAGCTCGGGACTCTACCCAAAAAAGACCTGTTTGCACGACTCCTTTGAGCCGTGGTAGGGTAGAAATCAAAGCACAGTGGGAACTCACACGAGACAAATGAAGACCTCGGGTCGATGAACTAACCTGTACACATGTCACCAGGAAACTGCTATCTGATGCTAGGTATAATACCAACTAGCAGGTTCCCGGCGAGTCCTGTCCGGTGTTCTCATAACCCAATGAGCACCTGTATACATCTTAGGTGAACCAACTGACACCAATGGCTTGTGAGACCGGCCACCGCCCTTCGTCGGGGTCTCGACTGTATACACTAGTCTACTCTGGAGTATCGATGCCCTGTCTCGAAACTCCCACGACTAGGACACTTTAAGGATGTGTTTACAGACCCCAGCTCCCACACATATGATTGCCTTCACAATGCTGGCAGTCAAGCAAGAATCCTATGGGCTCTATCAACATGCAATAGCGAACTAAAGCATTTATACGATGATAAAGACAAACCAGATAGCATACTATCATCTCGAGCAAGACTGTCATATCGGTATAGGTCCTGCCTCAATCATTGCAATCACGTACCTGCGATCCAATAATTGGCTTTGAGGGCACTATATCCAACAATTTCACACTTGCACTTAAGGCTAATTATTGCGATGTCGCATACTCACAACCCGTGTGATACCGAACATCCAACTCCTCTACTAATCAGTTTCACAAATCCCGTTTGTAAAATTATTGTGTTTAAGAAATAGCCTTAGTGAGTGGATCCGCCCTGATGTTTCTTTCTATGTCTCTCTTAATTTCAAGTTCACTCAGAAAACCATCTCCCGAATCGAGTAACACCTGTCTTAGAATATGTCTGGATATCTGATGAGACCTAGTTCATAAATGAACTTCAAATCCAAACTTCTTAGACTGTATCGATAACTGAACCTAATCAGTATCCAACACCAAGCCTCCCACAGTATCCTCTTGGACCACCTGTCCATAATACTGTCCCTCGTTGGAGGGAAAACTATAACTCTGACAATCACTCTGTCATCCATGTCACCTTTGAAGCCTGGAATAATAACCGTCTCCCAAAGGAGGCTGCCGTCATCAAATCCGTAGAACATTCACTTATGTTCTAAAACTGCTTCCTTATGTTTCTCCAGGATTGGATTAATATTAAGTTATCGCATCTAGTGCAAAAACAACATCTGGTGTGGTACTTGACCTTTTACGAATGACTTAATTGCCTAAGCAAGTGATCTGTCAATCATGCATATCCCTCTCCTCTTTTGTCTGTAAGACACCTTTAGAGAGGGTGGCTCCATCACCTGCAGGTACACTACCAAGTCAGGAGTCATCTATTCTAAAATACTATTAGAATACTGTCAAAGTACCCACATTGGGAAACTACCCAAATCTATATCTAAAACCATAGATATAGTTACCAGAATGTCTGATATTATATCCATATCCTTTGCGGAGAAACAACTGTGTGATGACCAAAGTAAAACCGATCGTAGTATAGGAATTTTACTTCCTACTCTGTGTATGTTATCCAAATACCAGGACATCACACCCTACTACCTTCTTAACAGATCCATCCCCTATTCTGATGAAGTCAAACCCATGACTTTCATATCAAAATTAGATGATCTTTCTCCGCTATATCTGCTCAAGCGTATAAATAGACATAAGCTACTTGCCCACTATGCTTCCGCTGCTCCCACTGATTACGACAACCCTCTAGCAGAATAATATATACGTCCACTTCTAAAGCTAGTTTAGAACAACGCTATACTTAACCTCCTGCCGGGTATCATAGCCTGGAACAACAGTAGTGTCAAGTCTGGGTAAACAAGAACCTCCCTGTCTCCGTCCTTGAGGGTACCGGAGTACCTCTCGGGTGTCTGAGTTTACCCACCATATCTGCAGAGTGGCTATTGGAATGTCAAACCTGATTGAATATATAGGTCCTATTAAATTTTCCGTAATCGTTTGCGGTTCTAGAATCTCTTCCAGTTCTACCATACTCCTACTACTGTTTTCTGAAAAAAAAATCCATTTTACTAAAACTGTGGCGAGTCAAGAACAATATCACTATTGATCTTCCAGATGGTAGAAAATTAACCCTCGATATAGCCCGGGTCAACCCACAAACTGCCATTACAGAAACGTGCCTCGAGTTATCCAGAGTCTGGTTTTAAGCATAAGCCGGACAACTCCCCGTATCTTAACATCGTTAAGATATGAACCATTCTACATACAATACAGAAATAGAGGCACTAATTTAACTGGAACCAGATTCAAACAATGTAACTGTCTCCAGTGCATATCAATTTAATGGAGAGAGGCTAATCAACATTACTCAACTTAAGAATACATCTAATTATGAGTAACCCGAAAGAGAAATAAGTTTCTCAAAACCATTACTATCAACTGAATACCAATCACAAGAATCTACATCTTCGATCTCTTTGAAGAATCCTGATACTTGCGACACCTGGTTCTATACTTTATTCTTATACCCACAACTTCTCAAAACTTAGACATTTTATTTCTACGAAACACTTGTCTAAAAACTAGAGAAGTTATAAGTAAACAGAACCGAGTATGAGGACCTACCCCTTTGTCCTGGTGGACACTGGACAACATACAATACTCTGTATAAGTCCGCTGAGTTTAATAACTCAAAACATGTGCGTCGTAGGTTGAAAACTGTATCCAGGAGATTTCCTCAAATATCACCAATTACAATGAATTCCGATATAATGAGGATAATTACCTAATTCCCAATAACTTACTCCCACTCATCATCTGTAAAACCATACAGATATGAGAATGAAACCTGGTAAATACATACCCTGGAGTAAGTATCTAATCGGGAAATCAGTTTTCCATTAACAATGCACTCAAACATGAAAATATTTCGTAGGGGTATCCTGGAATTCTTAGTAATGCCTTTTCCATAATCCAATTCATGACTTTAACCGTATATTTCATTGTCATCTCTCCAAATCCATTTATTTCTCTTTATTCATTACCTTCTGTACACCATCGTTAGGCTAAATGGTTTTCTTCCTTCCCTACCGTTCGACACCTATGGTTTGGAAGAAGACTATCCAGTAAGCATAATAGGTGTACTCTCCTAATCCTAGGAGTACTCGCAACTTGAGAGAAGGTGATGATAAAAGACAACTGAATAATACCTTATTCTATTTCTCCCGAACTGGGAAAAAGGCAAAGGTGAAATAGGAGTGGCGATAAAGTACGCGGTTTGGTCGTGAATATTAACAGTCGCAATTTACTTTGCCCTCTTTCTAATCCCTTTATTTTGTCTTTAGCTATTACCTTCTGTACACCCTACTTAGGCTAATTGGTTTTTTTCATTCCCTACCTTTCGGCACCTGCCTATGGTTTGGAAGAAGACTATCCAATAAGCGTAATAGGTGTACTCTCCTAAACTAAGGAGCCCTCGCAACCTGAGAGAAGGTGATAATAAAAGACAACTGAATAAACCAATTCTATTTGTCTTGAACCTGGATCCATCCTCGAAGAAGTCCTTCGGGTTCGTATATAACCATACAATGGATCTATCCAATGGAAGTGGATGTCCGTAGTAATACGGGGTGTTCTGAGAAATCTAAAGGGTAAAAGAAAGAGCAGCAATGACTTATGCAACTTAGACAATCCAAAAACCAGTATTTTAAGAAGGTTCGGTCAACTTGGTCACTGAGTCATGGTCTAGGGTCGGTCAAAGGTCGCTGCTAAAGAGAGAGAGAGAAAAGAAACACTCTGTGTGCATTCTAACCTAGATCAGAATGGTTATCAATTTATCTAATCAGGAAACCTCCCACTGTAGTCTCAAATTCTCCTCCAAACCTGAAAGAAGAATTAGTCGGGATCATCCGAAGAGTAAACCAACTCATCAGTGAGAATCGGGATCCAACTATCATCGCATGATAACTTGATGGAAGCCACTCAAGTTATCATACTCCAGAAGGTATGCGCATGCCTGGCAAGTTTCATGTATCTTTAGAAACTCCCGATATGATTTTTTCCCCATGCTCTTATGATCGTGACTTCGGCCAACCCATCATAAGTCACATGCCAAGTTCTACCCGTCATTATCCAGGTTAATTTGAACCCACCCGTACATACACTTGACTTTGGCCAACAAGACAGTACGACTGTCCCAAACCAACGCATCTATCTATGCAACAGATGAATACCCAGCAACTACCAAACACTATGCCTTGACTTTGGCCAAACAAACATAGCTTGAATACTACTGACCATCCATAAGAAATGACGGAGGGCTACGGCTGGTTTTTGGCGAAAAACCTTTAACGTAATGAACTTGATCTCGTTGAAGGAATCTGATAGCTTTTTATTAATCTATAGTGGCGAAAAACCTTTGCTAAAGAGGTCACTCCCGGTGAAGGGATCTCGGCTCTTTCCTCGTGGAATGAGGTGCAGGATATTCCAACTGAATACCTAGATGCAAAGCAACTTGTAATCGACTATAATGAAGTTATTACCTTGACGCAAACTTCTGCCCAAGGGGTCTCTCCCGGTGAAGGGATATCAGTCCTTGCCTCGTCGAATGAGGTGCAGGATATTCCAACCGAATATCACTATGCAACACAAAAGGAAACATCTTTGTAATAACACCTTTTAAAATTGTTCCAACAACATCAAATATAGGTTTGTTTTATCGTTGCATTGATAAGAATCAATGTAATCCCATCATTTAATCACACCAGAAAAGAACAAAAAATAAAATGTACGTATATGCCATCCGCATTCGCCACTGGGTCCCGTCATCACCCGTTAGGTTACTTAACTAACGACAGAGCGGGGACTGGACTTGTGTGGGTGTAAAACATATACAACATCTAATAGTATATATATATCAATATACAATAATCGCTCCAGGCGTGATAATATGCAACATTACAGAAAAGTAATAAGCATCACAGAACAATACAGATAATCTGGGATCCCCGGGTTTCATAGAGCCGCTTCTGAAACCCGACGTTCCCCTGGTCGTGTGGATAGCCTGTGCAATGAAACCTAGACCCCTACGGGTGCGGCAAGTTACCCGCCAAAACCTGAAGCGAGGCAGCCCCCTACAGCATAGTGAATGGACCACCCGGCACTTCACGGAATCCGGTAACTTGAGCACCCCTCCTTGGGTCAACCTGTACCCCCTATAAGTGCGGCGAATAGTCTGCGAATTCTAGAGTGAGGTCTCTCTGCCTCTCAAAGCCATGAGATACGGACCCATTGCCCTCCAGAACCCGGCTATCCATGCACTCCGTCGTGGGGTAATCCTAGTACATAAAATAAAATATATACAACGGGTACATCGACCTCAGCCCGGTCGTGCCCCAAAAGAATATTATACAAACAGGAAGTGACGGCAATCCACATGTTGGACGCTCGCCCCGCAATATCAAATGTACAAATAAATCCAAACAGCACTACCAATGCACACTGTTATTCACCACGGCATATCCGCAACATCACAGCACAACACAGAACATCAACGCGAATGTCACGTTCGCAAACCCGTCTAAAAGAACTGTAGCAATTAGACGCAATTTACCGCTCAAATGACATTCCCGGTCGAAGATATAAAGAAAGTACTGTAAACTAACACGTTTAAATTTCAATCGACAAAACTTCCATAAGTGGGCCCCACGAACATCTGCTGTACAGTATCAAAATCTGGGCCCAAAAGAAATATATCAGAAACCACAATTTCCCAAGACAAACATATTGGAAAAAATTGGATCATTGTTCCCACATACTGGCCGCGATTCCGCGGTCAAACCCTAGCTTTGACCGCGGATCCACGGCGGTACTGTGGGACCACATGCCCACATTTTCCCTGAATGCTTAAAAAATCCTGCTTTGTTTTCTGTGACATGTAAAATAATTTTTAGGCCAGATTTAAAATCGACAGAAACTTTTGTACAGAAAATTGTAGTCTTCGAAATTCCATTCGATCGATTTTTTAAACCCGTTAGCACAAGTTAGTAAAGCTTAATGGTGAGTCTCTGATACCACTGTAAGTCCACGATAGCGCCCCGGCCGTCTTTCAGAAGCCAAATGCGGAACAAAAACTTTTACAACTGGCGCTATCGTGTACTATCACCCGGATTTGCCATTAAAGCTAAACTAACAAACTACAAAATGGGTAGAAATGTTATACCGAACGATCCGAGTCCTTCGTTCTTCAACCATCATCCCACGCTTTGTTGCGGCTGCTCCGATCTCCTGAATTTTCGGTCTTCTCGTCCTGGTGGCACCATGTCGACGGATCTTTAAACGGGCTCCCGCCTCTGAACCGAGGCAACTCGATCATCAAGTTTGCTAAAAGTGATGACCAAGATTGATGTAGAGAATGAGTAGAACACTTTGTCTCACTTCGTCCAAAACCATGGACGAACGGTTAATGAAGTTGCTTTTTGTATCGGGTAAATGAGAAATTGGCATATCAAATTTTCATGAACCTAAACTTTCATAATCTTTTCAAAAATGAATCCATCATCCATTCCCAAGAGGGGGCCGGCCACTTAAGAAGGAGGGGGTGAGTGTAGGAAGGGGGGAAGGTGACCACAACCATAAATGAATGAGTAATTCATCTAAACACCTTGCAACATCATTTAATGAAAAACATGAATCATCTAACCTAGTCATCAAAACATTAAATGAACAATTAATGCAACCATGAGTCACTAATCCTAGTCACCATCTAGAAGTATCTAGAAACTTCCACACACTCATGACTCACCTCAAGAAAAGATAAATCTGTCTTTAACCGAATGTTAAAGACGGGTGATAAAAAACTAAAAACTGGCAACTTCCAAAAGCGATCCCGAAACGAATTTCAGGATAACCCCGTAATAGTATAAACATACCCGCATTTGTATTACGACCGAATACAAATGCAACTGAGACAAAGATATTATATCTACACAGTATAATACTCGGATCCGGCTTAAACCAAAGCCTACCAGTATTATCTGCCCGAAATATGACACGTGCGTAAACGCACGTGCATTTTCCGAACTTTGACATAAAACCATACGACCTCTACAACGTTTCGCCTGAACTTGGAAAACTGTCTGTGGGGGACTCTAATGACTCATCAACATACTGGCACTGGGTATAACCACTAGCACGTCAGAGGTACAAGCTATACGTAACGGTTGCTTATGTATTGATTGGAAGGGAAGCTGCCGAGCGAACTCATCCAGAAACCCAACTGAGCCTAACAGTGACAATATACATATAGTCTGCTCCGTTCGTCTATGAGTATCGCATATCGGCCTAGGGGGATAGTAACGTCAGACCCCCAATAGCGGTATAAGTCGTGTCAGAGAGTAGCCCAGAACACCCAGAGATACTACTGGAGTACCTACCAGTAAATCTCCTGCCTCGGCCGAGGGCTTTGTGTAATGGCTCTCCTAGACACAGCGCGATCTCACCCCTAATACCGGGAGAGACGAATCCCCTGCCGATCTGCTCACTTGCCTCCATGTGGCTCGGGACTGTACCCAAAAAAGACCTGTTTGCACGACTCCTTTGAGCCGTGGTAGGGTAGAAATCAAAGCATGGTGGGAACTCACACGAGACAAATGACGACCACAGGTTGATGAACTAACATGTACACATTTCACCAGGGAACTGCTATCTGACGCTAGGTATAATACCAACTAGCAGGTTCCCGGCGAGTCATGTCCAGTGTATGCATAACCCAATCTGCACCTGTATACATCTTAGGTGAACCAACTGACACCAATGGCTTTTGAGACTGGCCACTGCCCCTCGTCGGGGTCTCGACTGTATACACTAGTCTACTCTGGAGTATCGATGCCCTGTCTCGAAACTCCCACGACTAGGGACACTTTAAGGATGTGCTTACAGACCCCAGCTCCCACATATATGATCACCATCATAATGCTGGCAGTCAAGCAAGAATCCTATGGGCTCTATCAACATGCAATAGCGAACTAATGCATGTATACGATGATAAAGACAAACCAGATAGCATACTATCATCTTGAGCAAGACTGTCATATCGGTATAGGTCCTGCCTCAATCATTGCAATCACGTACCTGCGATCCAATAATTGACTTTGAGGGCACTATATCTTAACAATCTCCCACTTGCACTTAAGGCTAATTATTGCGATGTCGCATACTCACAGCCCGTGTGATACCAAACATCCAACTCCTCTACTAATCAGTTTCACAAATCCCGTTTGTAAAACTATTGTGTTTGAGAAATAGCCTTAGTGAGTGGATCTACCATGATGTTTCTTTCTATGTCTCTCTTAATTTCAAGTTCGCGGAGAAAACCATCTCCCGGATCGAGTAATACCTGTCTTAGAATATGTCTGGATATCTGATGAGACCTAGTTCAAAAATGAACTCCAAATCTAAACTTCTTAGACTGTATCGATAGCTGAACCTAATCAGTATCCAACACCAAGCCTCCCACAGTATCCTCTTGGACCACCTGTCCATAATACTGTCCCTCGTTGGAGGGAAAACTATAACTCTGACAATCACTCTGTCATCCATGTCACCTTTGAATCCTGGAATGATAACCGTCTCCCGAAGGTGGCTGCCGTCATCAAATCCGTAGAACATTCATTTATGTTCTAAAACTGCTACCTTATGTTTCTCCAGGATTGGATTCATATTAACTTATCGCATCTAGTGCAAAAACATCATCTGGTGTGGTACTTGACCTTTTACGAATGACTCAATTGCCTAAGCAAGTGATCTGCCAATCATGCATATCCCTCTCCTCTTTAGTCTGTAAGATACCTTTAGAGAGGGTGACTCCATCACCTGCAGGTACACTACCAAGCCAAGAGTCATCTATTCTAAAATACTATTAGAATACTGTCAAAGTACCCATATTGGGAAACTACCCAAATCTAGATCTAGTTACCAGAATGTATGATATTATATCTATATTCTTTATGGAGAAACAACTGTGTGACGACCAAAGTAAAACCGATCGTAGTATAGGAATTTTACTTCCTACTCTGTGTATTTTATCCAAATACCAGGACATCACACCCTACTACCTTCTTAACAGATCCATCCCCTATTCTGATGAAGTCAAACCCATGACTTTCAAATCAAAATTAGATGATCTTTATCCGCTATATCTGCCCAAGCCTATAAATAGACATAAGCTACTTGCTCACTATGCTTCCGCTGCTCCCACTGACTACGACAACCCTCTGGCAGAATAATATATACGTCCACTTCTAAAGCTAGTTTAGAACGACGCTATACTTAACCTCCTGCCGGGTATCATAGACTGGAACAACAGTAGTGTCAAGTCTGGGTAAACAAGAACCTCCCTGTCGCCGTCCTTGAGGGTACCGGAGTACCTCTCGGGTGTCTGAGGTTGCCCATCATATCTGCGGAGTGGCTATTGGAATGTCAAACCTGATTGAATATATAGGTCCTTTTAAATTTTTCGTAATCGTTTGCGGTTCTAGAATCTTTTCCAGTTTTACCATACTCCCACTAATGTTTTCTGAAAAAAAATCCATTTTACTAAAACTGTGGCGAGTCAAGAACAATATCACTATTGATCTTCCAGATGGTAGAAAGTTAACCCTCGACATAGCCTGGGTCAACCCACAAACTGCCATTACAGAAACGTGCCTTGAGTTATCCAGAGTCTGGGGGTCTCGACTGTATACACTAGTCTACTCTGGAGTATCGATGCCCTGTCTCGAAACTCCCACGATTAGGGACACTTTAAGGATGTGCTTACAGACACCAGCTCCCACATATATGATCGCCATCACAATGCAGGCAGTCAAGCAAGAATCCTATGGGCTCTATCAATATACAATAGCGAACTAAAGCATGTATACGATGATAAAGACAAACCAGATAACATACTATCATCTCGAGCAAGACTGTCATATCAGTATAGGTCCTGCCTCAATCATTGCAATCACGTACCTGCGATCCAATAATTGACTTTGAGGGCACTATATCCAACAATTGGGTTATGAGTACACCGGACAGGACTCGCCGGGAATCTGCTAGTTGGTATTAATACCTAGCGTTAGATAGCAGTTCCGTGGTGACATGTATACAGGTTAGTTCATCGACCTGAGGTCGTCATTTGTCTCGTGTGAGTTCCCACTGTGCTTTGATTTCTACCTTACCACGGCTCAAAAGGGTCGTGCAAACAGGTCTTTTTTAG
The DNA here is from genome assembly GCA_030015575.1 of Agapanthus africanus. Taxonomy (NCBI): domain Eukaryota; kingdom Viridiplantae; phylum Streptophyta; class Magnoliopsida; order Asparagales; family Amaryllidaceae; genus Agapanthus; species Agapanthus africanus. The sequence goes on from JASDDO010000019.1 coordinate 786,487,876, forward strand.
GTACAGTTCCGAGCCACATGGAGGCAAGTGAGCGGATCGGCAGGGAATTCGTCTCTCCCGGTATTGGGTGTGAGATCGTGCTGTGTCTAAGAGAGCCATTACACAAAGCCCTCGGCCGAGGCAGGAGATTTACTGGTAGGTGCTCCAGTAGTATCTCAGGATGTTCTGGGCCACACTCCGACACGACTTATACCGCTATTAGGGGTCCGACGTTACCAGCCCCCTAGGTCCGATTTGCGATACTCACAGAAGAACGGACCGGACTGTATGTATATTGTCACTGTTAGGCTCAGTAGGATTCCAGGATGAGTTCGCTCATCGGCTTCCCTTGATGTCAGTACATGGGCAGCCGTTACGCACTGCTAGTGCCACTGACGTGCTTGTGGTTAAACCCACTGCCAGGGTACTGATGAGTCATTAGAGTCCCCCACAGATAGTTTCCCAAGTTCGGGCAAAACGTTGTAGAGGCCGTATGGTTTTATGGCAGGGTTCGAAAAATGCACGTGTATTTATGCACGTGTCATATTTCGGGAAGATAATACTGGTAGGCTTTGGTTAAAGCCGGATCCATGTATTATACTGTGTAGATATAATATCTTTGTCTCAGTTGCATTTTTATTCGGTCGTAATACAAATGTTGATATGTATGTACAGTTATGGAGTTATCCTGAAATTCGTTTCGGGATCGCTTTTCGAAGTTGCCAGTTTTGTATCACCCGTCTTAAACATTCGGTTTAATGCGGAATTATCTTTTTCACTTGGGTGAGTCATGAGGGTGAGTCATTTGGAAGCTTCTTGATTTGGTGACTAGGTTTAATGACTCATTCATTGCATTGATTGGTTTGATGAGTTGTTATTAGTGAGTCACCTTTTCCATTAATACTTTTTTGTTATGCTTAGGATATTATGGTTGTGATATTTTGTGATAAGCCTATTCTTATGGTCACCACTTGCTCCTACCCTCACCCCCTCCTCTTCATAAGTGGTCGGCCCCCTTCTTGAGTGAGGATGAGGATTTGATTAAAAAAGATTATGGAATTTTCATTCATGGAAATTTGATAGCTCATTTCTCATTTCTCTCCATTAAAAGGCAACTTCATTAACCGTTCATCCATGGTTTTGGATGTAACGAGACAAATTGTTCTACTCATTCTCTACGTCCATCTTAGACATGTCGGCTAGCAAACTTCATGTCCGAGTTGCCTCGGTTCAGAGGCGGGAGCCCGTTTAAAGATCCGTAGATGTGGTGCCACCTCGACGAGAAGCCAGGAGATCGGAGCAGCCGCAACGGAGCGTGGGATGATGGTTAAAGACCGAAGGACTCGGATCATTCAGTATAGCCTTTCTACCTCTTTACAGTTTCTTAGTTTAGCGTAATGGCAAGATCCGGGTTATAGTATGCGATAGCGCCAGTTATAAAAGTTTTTGTTCCGCGTTTGATGTCAGATTGACGGCCGGGGTGCTATTGTAGACTTACATAGTATCAGAGCCATGCCATTAGCCTTTACCAACTTGTTCTAGCGTGTTTAAAATATCGATCGAACGAAATTTCCGAAACCATGATTTTCTGTGTAAAGTTTTTGTCGATTTTTAAAACAGGCCTAAAAATCATTTTGAGCATCTTAGAAAATCATGCAGGCTTTTTTAAGAATTCTGGTGAAATTTGGTCGACTGAAGCTACAGTACTGCCACGGAACCACCGCACAAACCAGGGTTTGGCCGCGGTTCCGCCGCCAGTTTGTGGCTACAGTGCTCCAAATTTCTTCTGGGGCTTCTTCATGGGAAATTGTGGTTTCTGGAATATTTCTTTTGGGCCCAGATTTTGTTTGTGTACTGCAGATATACGTGGGGCCCACTTCGGGAAGTTTTGTCGATCAGAATTTTAAACTTGTTAGTTTACAGTACTTACATTATATCTCCGACCGTGAATGTCATTCGAGCGGTAAATTGCGTCTAATTTCTATAGTTCTTTTAGACGGATTTACAAACGTGACATTCACGTTGATGTTCTGTGTTGTGCTGTGATGTTGCGGATTTGTCATGGTGGATAGCAGTGTGCAATGGTAGTGCAGATTGAATTTATTTGTACATTTGATATTGCGGGGCGAGTGTCCAACATGTGGACTGCCGTCACTGTCTGTTTGTATAATATTCTTTTGGGGCACGACCGGGCTGAGGTCGATGTAGCCGTTGTATATATTTTTCATTTCTGTACTAGGTTTTACCCCGCGATGGAGTGCACGGATAGCCGGGTTCTGGAGGGCAACGGGTCCGTATCTCATGGCTTTGAGTGGCAGAGGGCCTCACTCTAGAATTGGCAGACTATTCGCCGCACTCGTAGGGGGTACAGGTTGACCCAAGGAGAGGTGCTCAAGTTACCGGATTCCGTGAAGTGCAGGGTGGTCCATTCATTCTGCTTTAAGGGGCTGCCTCGCTTCAGGTTTTGGCGGGTAACTTGCCGCACCCGTAGGGGTATAGGTTTCATTGCACAGGCTATCCACACGACCAGGGGAACGTCGGGTTTCAGCAGCGTCTCTGTGAAACCCGGAGATCCCAGATTATCTGTATTGTTCTGTGATGCTTATTACTTTTCTGTAATGTTGCATATTATCACGCCTGGGGTGATTATTGTATATTGGTATATATACTAGTAGATGTAGTATATGTTTTACACCCGCGCTAGTCCAGTCCCCGCTCTGTCGTTAGTTAAGTAACCTAACGGGTGATGACGGGACCCAGTGACGAATGCGGATGGCATATACGTATATTTTATTTTTGTTCTTTTCTGGTGTGATTAATTGATGGGACTGCGTTGATTCTGATCAATGCAAAGGAAAACAAACCTGTTTGGACGTTGTTGGAACAGTTTTAAAAAGTGTTATTACAAAGACGTTCTCTTTTGTTTTGCATATGTTAGTTATATGTATGCCCTAGAGGCCATTACTGTACATAGGATGTATATTGTAGTGGATGCTGGGACATATATAGGGAGGACTTTCTTGCTCGACATGATAGTGTGCTATCTGGTTGATCTTTACCTTAACGTGTTCACTGATTGTCTCTCTGTTACATGTTGGTAAAGCCCTTAGGATGTGTACTTGACTACCTGGACTATGATGCGGATCATACTAGTGGGGACATGGTAGTCCATAAGTACATCCTTCAAAGTCCCTAGTCGTGGGTGTATCGAGACGGGGCATCGATATACCAGAGTAGACTAGCGTATACCTTCTCGACCCATACAGATGGGCGATGGATGATCCCATATCCATTGGTGTTTGACATCAGAGATGATATACGGGTGCTCAGTAGAGACTGGGTACACTGGACGGACTCGCCGAGAACTCCCAGATGGTATTATACCTCACGTCAGATGGCAGTTCTCTGGTGACACTGGTACAGAGTAGTCTGTTGACCCGAGATCGTCATAGAGTCTTGTGTGGTTCCCACTGTGCTTTGATTTCCATCTTACCACGTCCAAGAGGGCGTGCAAAACGGTGGTTTTTGGGTACAGTCCCGAGTCACATGGAGGCAATGAGCGATAGGAGGGGATTCGTCTCTCCCGGTATAGGGGGTTGATGTTGCGCTGTGTTCGATTGGCTATAACAGGAAATCCCTGGCCAGGGTTGCTGAGATTTACTGGTAAGTGTTACCAGTAGTTTCTCAAATTGTTATAGACCTCATATCGACACGACTTATCGAGCTATTGGGGTCTGACGTTTACCACCCCTAGGCGAGATATGCGACATATCAGACGATCAGACCGGACTGTACGGTAGTGTTACTGGTCGGATTCGCAGGAGTGTGAGCGGGCTTGCTCGTCAATCTTCTGATCGCTCAATACCCGGGTGGCCGTTACGTTTAGCAGACCGCTTGCGGCTTGTGGGTGTTTGATATGATCATCACCTGCTGCCGGCGTATTGACGAGTCTTTAGAGTCCTACACAGAGGTTTCCTGGCTCAAGCGAAACGAAATAGGAGCGCATATGAGATATGTGCGGGACCGAGAATAATACGAGTATGTGATACTGTATTCGATTCTCGCGATGTGACATTGATCGGTTATATGTGATATAGCCGGGTTATCGGATCAAGTGTTGATTCGATAAGTTGTTACTAATGATACTAGCCGGTTATATGCGATATGACCGGATCGTTAAATCAAGTGTTGATTTAATGATTTAATGTATAATTATATATTTGATATATTACTTTGCATTAACTAGTATCGGTTCACTTTATAATGGATTTTCTCACTCGGATGTGCGCATTACATATGCGATATGATTTTGTGCACTAGAGTGTATCATGTTTGATGATACATGCATTTTGGTTAAATGTAAAGAATTAAACCATGTTTTAAGTGGATAATTAGGGTTTTGATTTCCTTATTCATTTATTAATCTTTTTCTTTTTGGAAAAAGGAAAAAGGAAATGAGAAAATGGTTGCTATTTTGTTTGTATTCTTTGAAGCTTCATGAACTTTGACCATAGCAACCATTTTGTCTTCTTATACAAACCCTAACCATTCATCTAACTTGAGTTAACTCTCTACAATTAACCATGGTCTTGTTATGATAAGGTTTGATTATTCATTTCATTTTTAATTAACTTATCATAACTATTATCTTCTTCTTCCTCATTTTTCTTCAAGTGAAGAAAGCAAGGTCATCAATGGTGATTGATGATAAAGAGTGAGAAATCCAATTCTAAAGTCTACCCACTTCCTATTTATTCATCCTCTACCTCTTTCCAAGTAGTAGAGTGTGTTTCCTTCACAAGTTTTTAGGGCTTGGTGAAGGTGGAGCTTGATTTAGCGATGCCTCGACGTAGATCATCTTCGGCATGGACATCGACGACCTAGCTCGCTTTTTCTCCGACGAAGCCGACTCTAGAGCCCGGATTCCTTTTACAAAGCGGAGATGACTTCGTTGCGGAGCTATGGAGGTGGAGCACCGGATCTACAAAGGTTGTATTTCCGATATCCCTTTAGTTAAGTTGTTAACTAGATTGTTTTTCGCCTAGATTTCTAGCCAACGGTCCGTATTAGGGTTTCTCGGCACCTAGATTTTTTGAAATTGGCATGGTTGACGCCTTGTGAGACCTCATTAGGGTGCCTAGGAACCCTACAGCATAGTGGTATTCAGCTGGAATATCCTGCACCTCATTCGACGAGGCAAGGGCCGAGATCCCTTCACCGGGAGTGACCCCTTGGGGAGAAGTTTGCGTCAGGGTAATAACTTCACTAGAGTCGATTACATGTTGCTTTGCATCGCGATATTCAGATGGAATATCCTGCACCTCATTCCATGAGGAAAGAGCCGAGATCCCTTCACCGGGAGTGACCTCTTTAGCAAAGGTTTTCGCCACTATATTTTTATAAAAAGCTATCAGGTTCCTTCAGCGATATCAATTTCGTTACGTTAGAAGTTTTTTGCCAAAAACCAGCCGTAGCCCTCCGTCATTTCTTTTGGGTATTCAGTAGTATTCAAGCTATGTATTTTGACCAACGCTAAGGCATAGTGTTTGGTAGCTGCTGGGTATTCATTTGTTGCATAGATAGATGAGTTGGTTTGGGACAGTCGTTCTGCCATTTGGCCAACGTCAGGGGCATGTGCGGGTGGGTTCAAATTGACAAGATAATGATGGGTAGAATTTGGCATGTGACTTATGGCATTTTGGCCAACGTCAAGGTCATAAGAGCATGGGGCAAAAATCATATCGGGAGTTTCTAAAGAAACTGAAACTTTCCAAGTATGCGCATACCTTCTGGAGTTTGATAACATGAGTGGATTCCTTCACGTTATCATGCGATGAGAGTTAGATCCCGATTCCCACTGATGAGTTGGTTTACTCTTCGGGTGATTCCGATTGATTCTTCTTTCAAGTTTGGAGGAGAATTTGACAGTACAGTGGGAGGTTTCCTGATTAGATAAAGTAATAACCTCTCTGATCTAGGTTAGAGTGCATGTAGAGTGTTTCTTTTCTCTCTCTTTGGCAGCGACCTTTGACCGACTCTAGACTAAGACTCAGTGACCAAGTTGACCGAACCTTCTTAAAATACTGGCTTTTGGATTTTCTAAGTTAAATAAGTCATTGCCGCTCCTTCTTTTACCCTTTGCATTTCTCAGAACACTCTGTATTACTACGGACATCCACTTCCATTGGATAGATCTATCGTATGGTTATATACGAACTCGAAGGGACTTCTTCGAGGATGGATCCAGATTCAGGAGAAATAGAATTGGTTTATTCAGTTGTCTTTTATCATCACCTTCTCTCAGGTGCGAGGGCTCCTTAGTTTAGGAGAGTACACCTATTACGCTTATTGGATAGTCTTCTTCCAAACCATAGGCAGGTGCCGAAAGGTAGGGAATGAAGAAAACCAATTAGCCTAAGTAGGGTATACAGAAGGAAATGAATAAAGACAAAATAAAGGGATTAGAAAGAGAGCAAAGTAAATTGCAACTGCTATCATTCACGACCAAACTGCGTACTTCATCGCCACTCCTATTTCACCATTGCTTTTTTCCCCAGTTCGGGAGAAATAGAATAAGGTATTATTCAGTTGTTTTTTATCATCACCTTCTCTCAAGTTGCGAGTACTCCTTAGTTTAGGAGGGTACACCTATTACGCTTATTGGATAGTCTTCTTCCAAACCATAGGCTGATGCCGAACGGTAGGGAAGGAAGAAAACCACATAGCCTAAAGGGATGTACAGAAGGTAACGACTAAAGAAAAATAAAGGGATTTGGAGAGATGGCAAAGAAATATATGGTTACAGTCATGAATTAGATTATGGAAGAGGCATTACTAAGAATACCAGGATACCCCTACGAAACATTTTCATGTTTCTGTGCATTGTTAAAAGAAAACTGTTTTCCCGATTAAATACTTACTCCAGAGTATGTATTTACCAGGTATGATTCTCATATCTGAATGGTTTTACAGATGATGAGTGGGAGTAAGTTATTGGGAATTAGGTGATCATCCTCATTATATCAGAATTCGTTGTAATTGGTGATATTTGAGGAAATCGCCTAGGTACAGTTTTCAACCTACAATGCACAGGTTCTGAGTTATTCAACTCAGCGGACTTATACAGAGTATTGTATGCTGTCCAGTGTCCATCAGGACAAAGGGGTTGGTCCTCGTACTATGTTCTGTTTACTTGTGACTTCTCTAGTTTTTAGACAAGTGTTTCGTAGAAATACAAGGTATAAGTTTTGAGAAGTTGCGGGTATAGGAATAAAGTAGAGAACCAGATGTCGCAAGTATCGGGATTCTTCAAAGAGATCGAAGATGTAGATACTTGTGATTGGTATTCAGTTAATAGTAATGGTTTTGAGAAACTTGTTTCTCTTTCAGATTACTCATAATTGAATGTATTCCTAAGTTGAGTAATGTTGATTAGCCTCTCTCCATTAAATTGATATGCACTGGAGACAGCTGCATGATTAGAATCTGGTTCCAATTAAATAAGTGCCAAAGTTTCTATATTGGATATAGAATGGTTCATATCTTAAACGATGTTAAGGTACGGGGTATTGTCCGGCTTATGATTAAAACCAGACTCTGGATAACTCAGGACACGTTTCTGTAATGGCAGTTTATGGGTTGGCCCAGGCTATGACGATGGTTGACTTTCTACCATCTGGAAGATCAATAGTGATATTGTTCTTGACTCGCCACAGTTTTAGTAAAATGGATTTTTCAGAAAAAGTAGTGGGAGTATGGTAGAATTGGAAGTGATTCCAGAACCGCAAACGATTACGGAAAATTTAATAGGACCTAAAGATTCAATCAGGTTTGACATTCCATTAGCCACTCCGCAGATATGTTGGGTAACCTCAGACACCCGAGAGGTACTCCGGTAACCTCAAGGACAGTGACTGGGAGGTTCTAGTTTACCCAGACTTGACACTACTGTTGTTCCAGGCTGTGAGACCCGACAGGAGGTTAAGTATAGCGTCGTTCTAAACTAGCTTTAGAAGTGAACGTATATATTATTCTGCCAGAGGGTTGTTGTGGTCAGTGGGAGCAGCGGAAGTATAGTGGGCAAGTAGCTTATGTCTATTTATAGACTTGAGCAGATATAGCGGAGAAAGATCATCTAATTTTGATATGATAGTCATGGTTTTGACTTCATCAGAATAGGGGATGGATCTGTTGAGAAGGTAGTAGGGTGTGATGTCCTGATATTTGGATGACATACACAGAGTAGGAAGTAAAATTCATATACTACGATCGGTTATACTATGGTCGTCACACAGTTGTTTCTCCACACAGGATATGGATATAATATCTGACTTTCTGGTTTCTAGATCTATGGTTTTAGATCTAGATTTGGGTAGTTTCCCAATGTGGGTACTTTGACAGTATTCTAATAGTATTTTAGAATAGATGACTCCTGGTATGGTGGTGTACCTGCAGGTGATGGAGTCACCCTCTCTAAAGGTGTCTTACAGACTAAAGAGGAGAGGGATGTGCATGATTGGCATATCACTTACTTAGGCAATTGAGTCAATCGTGAGATGTCAAGTACCACACCAGATGTTGTTTTTGCACCAGATGCGATAAGTTTATATTAATCCAATCCTGAAGAAAAATTAGGAAGCAGTTTTAGAACATAAGTGAAAGTTCTACCGATTTGATGACGGCAGCCTCCTTCGGGAGACGGTTATCATTCCAGGCTTCAAAGGTGACATGGATGACAGAGTGATTGTCAGAGTTATAGTTTTCCCTTTGAAGAAGGGGGTAGTATTATGGACAGGTGGTCCAAGAGGATACTGTGGGAGGCATGGTGCTGGATACTGATTAGTTTCAGTGATCGATACAGTCTAAAAAGTTTGGATTTGGAGTTCATTTATGAACTAGGTCCCATCAGATATCCAGACATATTCTAAGACAGGTATTACTCAATTCGGGAGATGGCTTTCTCCGCGAACTTGAGATTAAGAGAGACATAGAAAGAAACATCAGGGCAGATCCACACACTGAGGCTATTTCTCGAACACAAGCCTTTTACAAACGAGCTTTGTGAAACTGATTAGTAGAGGAGTTGGGTGTTCGGTATCACACGGGCTGTGAGTATGCGACATCGCAATAATTAGCCTTAAGTGCAAGTGGGAGATTGTTGGATATAGTGCCCTCAAACTCAATTATTGGATCGCAGGTACGTGATTGCAATGATTGAGGAGGACCTATACCGGTAGGATAGTCATACTCGAGATGATAGTTTGCTATATGGTTTGCCTTTATCAGTCGTGTATAGGTTCAGGTGACTGATCACTATTACACGTTGATAGAGCCCTTAGGATCCTGCTTGACTACCAACAGTATGATGGCGATTATATACGTGAGAGTTGGGTAGTCTATAAGCACATCCTTAAAAGTGGTCCCTGGTCGTGGGAGTTTTGAGACAGGGCATCGATACTCCAGAGTAGACTAATGTATACAGTCGAGACCCCGACGAGGGGCGGTGGCCGGTCTCACAAGCCACTGGTGTCAGTTGGATCACCTAAGATGTATGCAGTTGCTCATTGGGTTATGAGTACACCGGACAGGACTCGCCGGGAACCTGCTAGTTGGTATTTATACCTAGCGTCAGATAGCAGTTCCCTGGTGACATCTGTACAGGTTAGTTCATCGACCCGAGCTCATCATTTGTCTCGTGTGAGTTCCCACTGTGCTTTGATTTTTACCCTACCACGGCTCAAAGGAGTCGTGCAAACAGGTCTTTTTTGGGTACAGTCCCGAGCCACATGGAGGTAAGTGATTGGAACGGCAAGGGATTCGTCTCTCCCGGTATTGGGGGTGAGATCGCGCTGTGTCTAAGAGAGCCATTACACAAAGCCCTCGGCCGAAGCAGGAGATTTACGGGTAGGTACTCCAGTAGTATCTCAGGGTGTTCTGGGCTACACTCCGACACAACTTATACCGCTATTAGGGGTCTGATGTTACCAGCCCCTTAGGCCCGATATGCGATACTCATAGACGAACGGACCGGACTGTATGTATATTGTCACTGTTAGGCTCAGTAGGGTTCCAGGATGAGTTCGCTCATCAGCTTCCCTTGAGGTCAGTACATGGGCAGCCGTTACGCACTGTTAGTGCCGCTGACGTGCTTGTGGTTAAACCCACTGCCAGGGTACTGATGAGTCATTAGAGTCCTTCACAGATAGTTTCCCAAGTTCGGGCGAAACGTTGTAGAGGCCGTATGGTTTTATGGCAGGGTTCGGAAAATGCACGTGCATTTATGCACGTGTCATATTTCGGGCAGATAATACTGGTGGGCTTTGGTTTAAGCCGGATCCATGTATTATACTGTGTAGATATAATATCTTTGTCTCAGTTGTATTTGTATTCGGTCGTAATACAAATGCGGGTATGTATGTACAGTTACGGGGTTATCCTGAAATTCGTTTCGAGATCGCTTTTCGAAGTTGCTAGTTTTGTATCACCCGTCTTAAACATTCGGTTTAATGCGGAATTATCTTTTTCACGTGGGTGAGTCATGTGGGTGAGTCATGAGGAAGCTTCTTGATTTGGTGACTAGGTTTAGTGACGCATTCATTGCATTGATTGGTTTGATGAGTTGTTATTAGTGAGTCACCTTTTCCATTAATGCTTTTTGTTATGCTTAGGATATTATGGTTGTGATAATTTGTGATAAGCCTATTCTTATGGTCACCACTTGCTCCTACCCTCACCCCCTCTTCTTCATAAGTGGCCGGCCCCCTTCTTGAGTGAGGATGAGGATTTGATTAAAAAAGATTATGGAATTTTGATTCATGGAAATTTGATAGCTCATTTCTCATTTCTCTCCATTAAAAGGCAACTTCATTAACCATTCATCCATGGTTTTGGATGTAACGAGACAAAGTGTTCTACTCATTCTCTACATCAATCTTGGACATGTCGGCTAGCAAACTTCATGTCCGAGTTGCCTCGGTTCAGAGGCGGGAGCCCGTTTAAAGATCCGTAAATGTGGTGCCACCTCGACGAGGAGCCAGGAGATCGGAGCAGCCGCAATGGAGCGTGGGATGATGGTTAAAGACCGAAGGACTCGGATCGTTCGGTATAGCCTTTCTACCTCTTTACAGTTTGTTAGTTTAGCGTTAATGGCAAGATCCGGGTTATAGTATGCGATAGCGCCAGTTAAAAAAGGTTTTGTTCCGCGTTTGGCATCAGATTGACGGCCGGGGCGCTACCGTAGACTTACAAATACGTCCTGAAGAAGATGGATTATTCTGCTTCTGAAGAATAGGTGTGCCGCCCTGGTCAGTCCTCATCTCCGACGAGCCTGTCCTAACCTCAGCTCTAGCGGTAGCTCTCTGTGCCCTCATAGTATTTGGCGGCATAGTGGCTGGAACAAGGAAACAGGATTCAATAAGAACATAGAAATCGAATCATAAGGATACATGGAATCAAGAAAGGAATTACAACAAAATATATCCTAAGGTCACTTAGACGGAGTACCGTGTCGTAAGTATGTCGCGGAACATACACACGCTATATCACTCTGCTTAAGCTGTCACGCCCCGCTTCCCAGAGTGCGCTAAGATCGACTCGTGACAGATCCAACCATGCTACCTGTGGATAAGAAATATCCTTCCACAATTACATTACGGCTGTAGAGATATCAAGAACAATAATAAACTATCTAACACATGTCCATAAGCCAGAATAAACGAGTCAAGAATAAAATAATGCGGAAGAAAAAGATCCAATAAACAAAACACCTGGAAAGTAAAACTGGATACCAACTGGATCCTCACTGCTCGGGCTAACGGTGGAAGTACTCCTTATCAGCTTGCGACAAAGGTAGAGAATCCGGGCCATGCAAAACCCAGACGTCAGTGCGTCATAACATCAAGCAATAATATAATCAAGGGGTAGCATGGCATGCAGGTACGAGTATGAACGATAAAACAGGTATAACGGTAATATAAAAAGTGACAGTGAAGGGTAAGGCATAGGTGATGTGCAGTGAGTAATCTAAACTGGTCTACTGGGTTAACTTCTCTCAAGTCTTTGAAATCAATTTGATGAATCGTCGATGTAACTCAATAGTATCCCGTACGTGCCCGGGACCACGGTTTAAGACTCTCGGGCTGAATCCGAGACGTACCGCAAGGCAGTAAAAGGTAGTATGTAACGACGAATGATGTCAGCAGCAACATCCTAGGGCCGGCCTAGCCCGTAAGACTGATCAGTAAAGGTATCGAACTGTCGAGTTACAAGTCAGATTTCATCATTGATTTCCCCATACCCCAAGTTATGTGTTCAATTCCGGTATTGATAAATCTGGAGCTAATGCCAACACAGGATCAAGCAGGTACAGGTTTGTCTGAATAGACAACAGGAAATGTCCGTAGGGACAACAGGTCAAGATTGTCGGCATTAGTAACAAGATCAAGTAACAGGTCAAGCTGTGGTACATCAGGTCACGTCAGGTAGTTTACATGGATCCAATTCGGTCAAGTAGTGCACAATGTCAAGTCGTGTCACGTAGTAGTGTATCAAGTCATGTCAGGGGTGCACAAGTATCACGTGGGTGCTCATAATCAAACCATAATAAGCATGGGTACACAAAAACATGTATGAGGTACCAATGTAACAATAAAAATGGAATAATGTGATGTGGTATGCAAATAGGTATAGATTCAAACATATGGATGCACAGTTATCGATTAGGGTTACACTAATAGTTCCAATATTAATTAGGATGCACTTTATTAAACATGGGGTGTTACAACAACAGTATTAGGTTATAAATGAGATCGGTAAATGCAGCTATATGTGTTCTATTCGATATAGATGCAAATTGATATCATATAATTATTAAATGATAAACTAGTTAATGCACGATATTCAATTAATCAATGTGAATGGTTATATTCAATTTGATGCGGTATACTATAGTATGATATGTGACAAGATAGGTTTGCATATTCTAGATATGAAATGATAACAATGAATGCATACGGTTATTATAAAACTGTGAAACAAGTATTGTGGATGCACGGTTTGAAGTTCAATAATTATATTTATTAAAATAGATGCATAAAATGTAATGTAGCATGTAGCAAGGTAAACTTGCCTGAACGGATCACAAAACGGAATGCGTACGCAGCGTCCAATGTCGGTAAAAGTATCGATGCACGCTCGCGCATACGGAACAGGACCAGGCAATGCAAGAGAGTGACCATGCTGGTTAGGAATGTCCATAGGGTTGCTCGGATCGTCGGCAGCGGCACGGCTTCGGCGGTGATCACCGGAAAAGAACAAGATCAAGAAAAGAGAAAGTAAAGAGACAAGAAGAGGAAGAAGAAAAGAGGGTTGTAGTGGTTGAAGGGTACTGGAGTTGGATCGAGGTAACTGGAACAGAGGATAGGGAGAAACGACGACGAGCCGTGGGTTTTCCGGCGATGGTCGGAAAACCAAAAAACAAAAGAAGGAGAAGAAGAAGTAGAAGAAGAAGAAGAAGAAGAAGAAGAAGAGGCTGGTCAGGAGTTTAAGGGAAGAGAGGGGGAGGTCGTGGAGACTGGGATGGTGACGACGGGGTCGGAGCCTCCGGCAACGCGAGAGTGCCGACAAGGTTGCAAGTGCAGGGAAAGGCACGTTTTTGAGGAGGCGACGGTGTCAGGAGGTCCGGGAGAGGAACGAGAAAGGCGAAAAGAGGAGGAGGTGGTCGAGGTGGTGACGGGATCGACGATGGCAAGGCAGGCGACGCTGGGTTACGTGCTGAGTTTCAGGTGCAGGGTGTGTGTGGGGGTGAGTCAGGATTGGTGGTGGTGGTGTCTGGAGAGAGGAGATGGAGGAGAAGGTGGTCGGGGAGGTGAGAGGAGGAGGTCGACGATGTGGGTTAGGCGGCGACGGCGTGTGGCGGCGAGGGATGACGACGACGAAGGTAGGGTTAGGGTTGTACGGAAGAGGAGGGAAGAGGATGATGGTGAGGAGGTCAGGAAGGTGGCAACGGCGTAGAGATGAGGGACTCGACGATGAGGGCTTGGGTGAGGCGACGGCGTCGCGCGGGCATGGGTTCGATGAGGTAGGAAAACAAAAAAAAAAGATAAGAAGAAGATGACGAGAGAGGAGAGAGAGACGTGTGGAAATTTTGTATGGGTAAGGAGAAGAAAAATATATAATATAAAGAGAGAGAGACTGAGAGAGAAAGAGAGAGAGAGAGAGATCGAGATGAGAGAGAAAGAGAGAGGGAGAGAGAAAGAGATAGAGAGAGATCGAGATGAGAGAGGGAGGAATGAACAAGAAGGAGAAAGAAAATTGGAAGGTAGCGGGGAGAGAGAAAGAGAGAAAGAAAAGGAGAAGAGAGAAAGAAAAAGAAAGAAAGAGAGAGAGAAAAAGAGATAGAGAAGGAAAGAGAGAGGGAAGTGGGGGCCACGGCCAGAGGAAGAGAGCTGGGGATGAGCTGGTTTAGTTAGGAAAAGATTTTTAAAAGTTTAAAAGGATTTTAATTTGTTATAAACAGTTAACGAGATTTTAAATATATAATAAATATTAAATAAATTTGAAAATAGACGGGATACAAAATATTTCAAAACGCGTCCTGGTCGGGTCTAAAAATTCAGATTTAAAATACGAAAAATATATGCGACTTCCAAATTTTAAAAAGAATGCTCAGGTAACGAAAATGCATACCTCCAAGAACGGATGCACGTATGTGCGCATAGCCATCCAAACGCGTCTGTTTCACTGAACGGGATGAGAACAAGATGCGCGGATGCTACCACAGGGTTAGGGGTATCATGCAGGCTATGAAATATTTTTAAAAATATTTTCTGTGACTTAAAAATGTTATATGGTAAAAGATGCAATGCCAGATGAATTGCTAGTATGCACTAAACATGAAATGCACAGTCTATGTAACAAGTCAGGGTAATTCATAAATATGAATCAAACAAATTCCGAGCAAGCGGGTCGGGTCGAATGCAAAGTAAAATGCAAAATACTATTCGCACCCAAACACGATAAATCAAGAAAATACCATAGTTAAGGAAATACCGGAACTGGAATAGGTATAAATGAACTAGGGTGCTACATTATACCCAACAACAAAAAGAATTTCGTCCTCGAAAATCCAAGAACAAGAAAGGATAAACAATCAAGAAACTACAAGAATAGATGTGGAAACATTTGCCGGATTTCATCTTCTAGTTCCTAAGTTGATTCTCCAAGTGAGCGATTTCCCCAAGAAACAAGTACAAGAGGGATAACCTTGTTCTTAAGAACCTTTTCTCTTCGATCCACGATCGACATCGGTCGCTTCTCAAAAGTCAAATCTTCTCGTATAGTCAGCTCCGAATGGTCCAACACATATGTTTCATCTCGAACATACTTACGGAGTTAAGATACATGAAACACGTCAGGAACATTCGCCAAAGATTGCGGTAAAGCCAATCGATACGCCACTTCTCCAACACGCTCCAAAATCTCGAAAGGCCCAACGAATCGAGGACTAAGCTTGTCTCGACTCCCAAAACGAATCACTCCTCTAATAGGTGATATCTTCAAGAATATCTGATCACCAACAGTGAACTCTAGAGGTCTTCTCGATATATCTGCCCAACTCTTTTGTCGGTCTTGTGCTGCCTTCATATGATTCCGGATAGTGTTAACTTTCTCCACTGTCTGCACGATCAAATATGGTCCCAACGATCATCGTTCTCCAATATCGTCCCAACAAACATGTAAGCGACACTTGTGACCATACAATACTTCGAATGGAGCCATATGAATAGTCGCCTGAAAGCTGTTGTTGTACGAAAACTCCACCAAGTGTAGATGATCCTTCCATGAACCCTTGAAGTCTAACATGCAAGCTCTCAACGTGTCTTCAAGAGTTTGGATCGTTCTCTCCGACTGGCCATCTGTCTGAAGATGATAAGCTGTGCTAAACTTCAATCGCGTCCCCAAACTTTCCTGTAAGCTCCTCCAGAAGTGCGACAAAAATCAGGTATCACGATCAGAAACGATACTCACAGGTACTCCATGCAATCTCACAATCTCCTACATGTACCATTCTGCTAACGTTTCCGTTGACTGACCAACTCGAAACGGTATGAAGTGAGCTGCCTTGGTCAATCGATCAACAATCACCCAAACTGTATTGTTGCCCTTTGGACTCTATGGTAAAGCTGTCACGAAATCCATGGTTATATGTTCCCACTTCTATTGAGGAATCGGAAGTGGTTGCAATAAACCAACAACCCTTTGATGTTCAGCATTAACTTGCTGACACACCGAGCACTTTGCTACAAAGCGGCAATCGCCCGTTTCATGCCTTCCCACAAGAAGTGCTGTCGTAGATCTCGGTACATCTTCGTGCCTCCTGGATGTACGGAATATGCGGAACTGTGCGCCTCCATCATAACCTCTTCGCGAATATCTCCCTTTGGCACACAAAAACGGCTACCATATCGCAATGAACTATCTTCATGAACCAACAAGTCCGTTCGAAGTCCAGCTTCAACCTGTTCTCGAAACTTCTGCAATCTTGGGTCCTGTGACTGCGCTGCGTTAATACTCTCGATCAATGACGACTGTACTTGTAGCTACATCAACTGTCCCGAAGAATGCGGTAGCATAATCTCCAACTCGAATCTCCGAAAGTCTTCGATAATCTCCTTTTGTGCAGTCAACATCCGAATTGTTGGCAACCGACTAAGCTCATCCGGCACAGCATTAACTTTTCCTCGGATGGTACTTAAGATCAAGGTCGTAGTCAGCCATCAGCTCCAACCATCTACGTTGCCTCATATTAAGCTCCTTCTGTATGAATACATACTTCAGGCTTTCGTGATCGGTGAATACTTCGACCCTTTTGCTTAATAAGTAGTGTCTCCAAATCTTCAAGAGAAAATCACAGCTGCTAGCTTGATTGGTTTAATTTTCCGGATTGTGTAATGTAGAAAATTGTAAAGAAATCACAACCAAAGATTAGATTTGACCGCAATCAATAATGGTGTCGTGTAGATTTCGTTAGCAAGTGCGGATCGTCCACAGGGATTGTGCGATTCGTTTTCATGTTTAATTTGTTTGAATCGAAAAGTTAATCGAAAAGAAAAGAAACGTGATTCAAGAATTTATCGATTGATTCAGGTGTCACGAGTTTAATCAAGAATCAAGAAACTGATAAACAAAACAAGAATCGGTGTTTCGATGATATTTCCAACCAAAATGTCAAGAGTCTAAATGAGGCTCGTAGGAATCGATCGGATCTATAGCCGTGATGTAATTTCAAGATTTCTTGTTCTTGTCCTTCGAAGGATCGATACTAGATCGATGATGATCGACGAGAGTTAGGGATTTCTTGATGAAACAAGGGTTTCATCTTTTAAACCCTTGTTCTTTCGTTGATATCATTTGCATTCTAGCCTCTAACAATTTCAAGAAACGATCGTAACTCCCCAATCTCGAGCGATATCAATCAAGAAAGAATCGCAACGAATTGGGTCGTCGATTCTTGAACTTGCTAGGGTTTACAAAACTTGTAGGAATCAAGAATCGTTTTCAGATATATTACATCATCATTCTATTGATCGTCTCGACTCCTCGACGAGCGGAGTATTACTCAAACATCACAACAAGAATTACAACTAGAAATTTAGATTGAATCATGATGCAAGAATTTAAAGAAAACAAGATAAAAGAATATCACCTTTTATTTATATCAACAATTTGATTACAGTCGCTCAAGAACTACAAGAGGAAGAACTAAATTGTCGATTTGGCGTCGCTCGGCTCCGTGAGTCGTGGATCGGCTTGGACCACTTGCTCTGTTGAAGATCGGCTTGGCTCATAAAAGGTTGCAAGGCTTCTTGCTTGATGGGTACTCGGGATCTTGGCTTTTGATTGGAATTAGGGTTAGGGTTTCACACAAGCCCTGTCACTAGACTTGTGGAAGAAGAAGATGAGATAAGAGATAGAATGGCTCTAGTTTGATACTAGATTGGGGATCCTTTTTACCCTAGGTTTAGGCTTCTATTTATAGACTTCCCAAACCCTAGGTCTAGGTTTGAAATTACAATTCCCTCCAAAAGTTTGTTGAGGAGTTTCTAGAAAGAGTTTGTTAGGAGCTAGCTTAGGTTTTAAGCTAGGATTAATTAAGCATTAGAAACCCTAGTTTGCAGATCTGGCAGAAACCTCTGGAGTCTTCTGGAAGTTGACATGTCTTTATGAAGTCTGGACCCTGAGATAAGAGTTTTGGTGCAAAGCTGAAGAAATGATGTCATCAAGTCGCCGCGGAACCGCGGCACAAGACATCTCCGGCCGCGGTTCCGCGGCTCATTTAGAGAGTTGGGGCTTGGGCTCTCTGGTGCTTGCTTGGGCTGATGTATGGGCCTTTATAGGATATGTTGAATTGTATTTGTCCCTTTGGATTGATACCAGAACTGAAATCATTGAGTTGGCGTAATGTTTTAGCTGTAACCTGTAAATTTTTGGCCTTTCTTCTGGATTTTCCTGCACAGATCTCAAAACAAGTGTTGCGCAAATGTAGGGATGATGCGATGCCATGAAATGTAGTCAATTTCCTTTATAGTGTCGGTTTTAGAGTCTAATACATGTAATCTGATATTTTGCGACAGTTTTGCTAATATGTGAATTATGAATGCCGAACACTTCTATATGAATGCAAATGATGAGGAAATTGCCGGCTAAAATATGCAATATTTTCGACTAATCAAATTCCCCCAAACTTAATTTCGATCGTCTCGAGCGAACTGTTTTATTAAAAAGAGAAGGAGAAAGTAAAGAAAGAGAAAAACTATCTAGCACACTTTCGTAGGCAATACGATTGCACTGAGCACGTGCAACAAGCCTTTAAACCTCTAGGTGTCCCTAGTAGGAGGAGTGTTGTCTCCTGAGGGTTTTCAGCGGATTGCACCCACAAAATCCAATAATAAAAGAAAGATCATGAATATTACATTTAAAGACAAGAATTGTAAAAGAAAAGCCTTGAAAATTAGGGTTTCCAACTAAGCTAGCTTTTCGGTTGTCATGAGCCCTATCTTAATGGTCATGAAAAGATGTTAGAAATCACGTCCTCCCTAAATAAAACATCGTCTTATTTTTCATTCCTATCTTTATTCCAAACATCGATCATATAACCCTGCGTGTGTGTAAAGACATCCCTACACCCGGAGAATTCAATTCAAGCTATCATACTCTTGCCCATCAGCCTCAGTACTTTTTAATTAATGAATATTTAGATGAGATTGCTCACACACTTTCATGCGACCGTTAATACTTCTTGAGGTACTAACCGACCGATTACTCCTGTGCTTGCTTATTTGGTGTATTTTCCTCGTCTTGCACCACCTCAGGTATAGCAGTGACTCCCAGACCAGTTGGCCTTAGGGCACTAGGTGAAGAAGCACCCTCGCTATACATTTTTTATTGCCCTTGGTGATAACAAAAACCAGTGTCCATTTTTCTCACCACTTTATATTTTCTTCATTTTTTTAATTTTTTTATTTCCTTCATACTTTTGGCTTTAAGACAAGAGCATTTCAAGGTATCCTCTACTATCCCAGGCTTTAAGACGTGTGTAAGTGCGAATAGCAGGGTATCAACGTTCAAAATGTTTGGCTTCCAGAATAGAAACTATTTTTCAGACTTATTTTTATCCTCAGATTAGTGACGTCTTTCATCTTACTAACCCTTGGGACATCGGCTCATAACTACTTATTACTAGTCCGTATAAGAAAACTTCTAATTTTCTTGGTTTTCTTAAATTTTTCTAATCTCATGGATGTAACTTTTCACTATCTAAACTTTTATTATTTTATTTATGTACAAAAATATTTTTATAGTTTTGAAATTTTTTTAATTTTTATAGGTTTTCAAAAATGTTTTGTGCTTATGCAAATGATATGCAAATGATGCAAAAACAAGAACAAACCTCCCCCAAACTTGTTTTCAACAGTGTCCTCACTGTTGCCATCTGCTAAATCTCAAAAAACCTGTAAGCTTGGGAGGAATTTATTAGTGGGGGCAAAATATTTAAGTGAAGAACCTCCCCCAAACTTATTTTTGGCTCATCATTTTGTAAAAATTTTCTTTTCAAGAGCCGGAAAAAATACCCCCCCCCAAACTTAAGCAATGTTAATCTTTGAAAATCATATGAGGGGGTCAAAAATCATTGGTCGATACCAAGCTTTGCAAAGACCAAATGTTAACACCAACCATTCAAAAATTTTATCAATGCAGTGCTCTGGTTGGTGGAAGAAGAAGTGGGGAAAGGGTAAGTGGTGGAATAGAAAGTGTGTGCGTCTCATATTGGAGAGACGATGCAGTGAATGTGATGGATTACTCGCATTCTTTTTACAGTTCAGAGGAAGGGGTGGAGGTTCAATTTCATTGAGTGGGACATGATTCATCTCAACTCCCGTGTTATTCAGAAATGCGAGTTCATCAGCGAAGATGTCCTCAAAAGTTTCATCAATATCCCGAAGAATAATGTCATCACACAGTGCGGGGTGATCTTCAGACTCTAAGAATGGTTCATAATCAGTGTTAATTGTTGACCCGGACATCTCAGTGGAAGAGTCCGTATGTGTATTATACATAGTTGGGTCAAACAACATATGAAAAGAGTCAAGATCAGTATTATGAGGGTCATTAAATTCGCTGCTGTCGACATCCATTAAGTCGACAGAACTGACCTGAGCAGTAGGTTCGGAGGGTACACTTCCCAATTTGTAAATGTTCATCTCAATTGTCCTCTTCCCGAAGGATAGGGTCATAGAACCATTATGACAGTTGATGATAGCGTTGGAAGTGGCCAAAAAGGGGCGACCTAAAATCACCGGAATTTGATTCCGTGAGTTCGCTACAGGCTGTGTATCAATTACAATAAAGTTTACAGGGAATATAAATTCCCCGATTTTTATTAACACATCCTCTAGTTCACCCCTAGGTCTGGTGATTGATCGGTCAGCCATCTGGAGAGTGCAAGGAGATGGTTTCAACTCTCCGATCCCTAACTGCTCATAAACTGAGAAAGGATGCAGGTTAACACTTGCCCCAAGATCTAGTAGAGCACGGTTAATGTGTTTCTTCCCAATAGAGATGGAAATCGTAGGATATCCAGGATCCTTACGTTTTCTCAGTAATTGCTGGGGGAAAGCCGTATCTACAGTCTTTGCCATGAATATCTTCTTGGGCATTTGTTTCTTCCTCTTTCTAGTGCACAAGTCTTTAAGAACTTTTGCATATGCGGGGACTTCTTGGATAGCATCTAGAAGAGGGATATTGATGTTAACCTGTTTAAACATCTCAGTGATCTTCTCCATATGTGGACTTGGTGTGTTAGCCCTTAACCGATTAGGATAAGGTGCTTTAGCAATAAGTGTTGGGTCCATCATAGGAGAAGTAAGTGTGTGTGGAACCGATCCCAGTATAGAAGTGGGGATCGTCCGTGGAGGAGTAAAAGAGGTGGGCTGTAGTGGCGAGCCTTTTGGAAAATGAAGAATAGGCTCGTGAGAAGGTGGTGGGGTAGAAGAACTGGGGTCAGAACTAGAAGTAGAGGTGTGTGTGTGAGGAAAGGTCTCAGCCGGGGTGTTGATAGGATTTTCAATATCATCAACTTCTTCCCCAACATGATTGTCAAGTACTCTTCCAGATCTCAACGTAGTGATTGCATTCACATGATGTGAATAGCCAGGATTGGGTAAGGGTTGAGCTGGAAGTTTCCCTTTCTCTCTTGCACTAATTTCAGCTTTTAATCATGCAATTTCTTCTTCCATCGATTTAATACTCTCGTTTTGGGATGCAGAGTTTTTCTCAATTTTATCGACAGAAGACTTCATTTCAGCCGAAACTTGCATGATATTTGTTAAGACCAAATTCATGTATTGTGCAAAAGAAGAGGATTCATCAGTTCCGGTCAACTGTAAAGGACTAGACAGTGCAGGTGTGTTGACCGGATTTTGAAAATTATGTGCTTGAAAGGGGTGCTGACTCAATTGAAGTGGTGGTTGCTGTTGTGGTGGAGGGACCCTTTGGAAATTGTTTTGTTTTGGAACCGTGTTTTGAGATTGTGATTGGTTCCAAGCAAAATTAGGGTGATTCCTCCAACCCTGATTATATGTGGAAGAAAATGGATCGTTTCTAGGTCTTTGAAATGTGGCATTGGCATGCTCACGACCTTGAAATGGACATTCTTCCGTCAAGTGAGACGGATCAGAACAGCAGCCACATACAGTTTTGGAAAGTGACATTTGATTAAGGGAGGCGGCTAAAAATTTGTTTTCCATAGTCTCGAGTTTTTTGTGTATAGCTGAAATGTCAGCTCTAACTCCTATGGAAACATCCGATTGGTTGTTGCCACTCCTAAATGATGGACTTTCCCACTGTAAAGACTTTTCAGCGAACTCTTCTAAATATCGCCAAGCTTCCCCATCATCCTTAGACATAAAAGTACCTTGACACATGTTTTCAAGGCTCTGTTTAGTATTAGGGTTACTGCCCTCATAAATGATTCGGCACAATTCCCATCTCGGGATGCCGTGATGAGGACACTGAACCAATAGATCCTTGAAACGTTCAAAGCATTTTGAAAATGGTTCAGCAGGGAGCTGGGCAAATTGATTCAGTTCGCTACGGATTCGAGCTGTCTTTTGTATTGGGTAAAATTTCTTAAGGAATGCCGCAACGAATTCTCCCCAATTCGTAATAGAATGTGCGGTAGTATTATATAGCCACTTCTCGGCTATATCGCACAATGTAAATGGAAGAAGTCGTAGACGCATAGCATCCACTGAAAGTTGTGACGTACCCATCATTGCGCATACGTTTTCAAATTTGGTGATGAAAACGTAAGCGTCCTCAGTCTCGAGTCCGTGGAATTTGGGTAAAAGATTGATGTACTGGGGCTTAATCTCAAAGTTATCCCCATTGGCTGGTGGTATGGATAAGCAGGTCGAAAGAGGACCTCGAATAGGGTAGCACCTCTCCTGGAGAGAGATGCGGGGTGGATTCTGCGCACCAACGGACGGCGGCAGATTAGGGTTAAAGAAGTTTGATGGATTCGGATCCATCAGTGTGGATGTGGTAGTAGGTAAAGAAAAGGTAAATGGAGAAATATCGACTTCGGAGTCGATAAAGGGTACGCGGACTAAACGGGCACTAGAATCCCGTGTCCAGCCTATCTTGCACTAAAATGGGTTAGTACAAGTGGCAGCGTTGACTTATAATTAGGGGTAAATGAATGAATGTCGTGTTTGCTTTTGAAAAAGGGACGGATTTTTGAAAAAATGATGCGACAAAACAAATGCAGCACACAACCCTAGAATCTAGTGGTCACCTAGGTCCGGCTCTAGACCGCTCCTAACTGCCAAAAGACAAGTCGCAGGATAGAATCCTCCACTGCCTCTTTGTCCCCCTGTGGCCGGATAAGTGCCAGGTAAGTGGGAAGGTACTCCACTACGTAAGTAGTGGGCCTAATTAAAAACCACTAGCCTTAGACACACTCTCCTTAGGCACCACAAGAAAACGCGGATAAGCAATGAATTACCCACGGCCTTCTCTTGTCCTAATTGAGCGCGACAGTCCTTAGAGTCTTCTCTAGATTTCTTTTAGTTAATGTGGGTCAATGCGGATGCAAGTTTTGTGGTTTTCGGGGCCTAGGAAGGGTAATGAAATCCCCACCTAATTTGGATTTGGCCGTGCCCCTTAATTTCCGTATTTAGAATGCAAACAACCAAGAAACCAAAATCACGCACAAATTTAATTTTTGCTTTTGCGGCGCTGCGATTATTTGCAAAGAATCCTGCAGCAAATTGTTAGTTGGAGCTAAAAAGAGGAGAGAGGAGAAGGTAATAAATCACCTGAGAGAAATATTTTGCAGAGAACCCTCAAGGCCACCGCGGTTCCGCCGCAAATGCTCCTATATGCCGCGCTTCCGCGGTCTCTTGATGAGATCACTCCACCAAACTTTTTCAGGGAGCTTCTGTAGACTCCCACTGCTCTCTGGTATTTTCCAAAAATTTTCTTCAATTTCCAAACAGCTCCAGATTTTCTTGCAATGAACAACAGCAAATCGTTTAGGGTTTGCACGAATTTTGATCTCAAAAACAACAATGGAATAATTCTTTCAATTCAAACTATAATATGAAACGAATTAGCGCGCGATCCTCGGCAACGGCGCCATTTGATTGGTTTAATTTTCCGGATTGTGTAATGTAGAAAATTGTAAAGAAATCACAACCAAAGAATTAGATTTGACCGCAATCAATAACGGTGTCGTGTAGATTTCGTTAGCAAGTGCGGATCGTCCACAGGGATTGTGCGATTCGTTTTCATGTTTAATTTATTTGAATCGAAAAGTTAATCGAAAAGAAAAGAAACGTGATTCAAGAATTTATCGATTGAT
This sequence comes from Agapanthus africanus, assembly GCA_030015575.1. Lineage (NCBI taxonomy): Eukaryota > Viridiplantae > Streptophyta > Magnoliopsida > Asparagales > Amaryllidaceae > Agapanthus > Agapanthus africanus. The sequence goes on from JASDDO010000019.1 coordinate 786,512,276, forward strand.
TCAGGTGTCACGAGTTTAATCAAGAATCAAGAAACTGATAAACAAAACAAGAATCGGTGTTTCGATGATATTTCCAACCAAAATGTCAAGAGTCTAAATGAGGCTCGTAGGAATCGATCGGATCTATAGCCGTGATGTAATTTCAAGATTTCGTGTTCTTGTCCTTCGAAGGATTGATACTAGATCGATGATGATCGACGAGAGTTAGGGCTTTCTTGATGAAACTAGGGTTTCATCTTTTAAACCCTTGTTCTTTCGTTGATATCATTTGCATTCTAGCCTCTAACAATTTCAAGAAACGATCGTAACTCCCCAATCTCGAGCGATATCAATCAAGAAAGTATCGCAACGAATTGGGTCGTCGATTCTTGAACTTGCTAGGGTTTACAAAACTCGTAGGAATCAAGAATCGTTTTCAGATATATTACATCATCATTCTATTGATCGTCTCGACTCCTCGACGAGCGGAGTATTACTCAAACATCACAACAAGAATTACAACTAGAAATTTAGATTGAATCATGATGCAAGAATTTAAAGAAAACAAGATAAAAGAATATCACCTTTTATTTATATCAACAATTTGATTACAGTCGCTCAAGAACTACAAGAGGAAGAACTAAATTGTCGATTTGGCGTCGCTCGGCTCTGTGAGTCGTGGATCGGCTTGGACCACTTGCTCTGTTGAAGATCGGCTTGGCTCATAAAAGGTTGCAAGGCTTCTTGCTTGATGGGTACTCGGGATCTTGGCTTTTGATTGGAATTAGGGTTAGGGTTTCACACAAGCCCTGTCACTAGACTTGTGGAAGAAGAAGATGAGATAAGAGATAGAATGGCTCTAGTTTGATACTAGATTGGGGATCCTTTTTACCCTAGGTTTAGGCTTCTATTTATAGACTTCCCAAACCCTAGGTCTAGGTTTGAAATTACAATTCCCTCCAAATGTTTGTTGAGGAGTTTCTAGAAAGAGTTTGTTAGGAGCTAGCTTAGGTTTTAAGCTAGGATTAATTAAGCATTAGAAACCCTAGTTTGCTGATCAGGCAGAAACCTCTGGAGTCTTCTGGAAGTTGACATGTCTTTATGAAGTCTGGACCCTGAGATAAGAGTTTTGGTGCAAAGCTGAAGACATGATGTCATCAAGTCGCCGCGGAACCGCGGCACAAGACATCTCCGGCCGCGGTTCCGCGGCTCATTTGGAGATTTGGGGCTTGGGCTCTCTGGTGCTTACTTGGGCTGATGTATGGGCCTTTATAGGATATGTTGAATTGTATTTGTCCCTTTGGATTGATACCAGAACTGAAATAATTGAGTTGGCGTAACGTTTTAGCTGTAACCTGTAAATTTTTGGCCTTTCTTCTGGATTTTCCTGCACAGATCTCAAAACAAGTGTTGCGCAAATGTAGGGATGATGCGATGCCATGAAATGTAGTCAATTTCCTTTATAGTGTCGGTTTTAGAGTCTAATACATGTAATCTGATATTTTGCGACAGTTTTTCTAATATGTGAATTATGAATGCCGAACACTTCTATATGAATGCAAATGATGAGGAAATTGCCGGCTAAAATATGCAATATTTTCGACTAATCATAGCTCCAAATTATGAGTTGGGTAATTCTTCTCATGGGTCATCAATTGTCTCGATGCGTAATTTATAACCTTCTCCTGCTGCATCAAAACACATCACAATCCTTTCCCAGACGCGTCGTTGTGAATCACAAATCCTCCGGAACTGTCTGGTACGGTAAAAATAGGAGCGGTTATCAGTCTCTGCTTCAATGCCTCAAAAGTTGACGCACACCTATCCGTCCATACGAACGGTACTTCCTTGCGCATAAGCTTGGTCAAAGGCTCAGCCAAACGACCAAAATTCTCCACGAACTGTCTGTAGTATCCTGCAAGTCCAAGAAAACGTCTGATCTCTGTTACGTTCTTCGGAATCGGTCAATCTCGAACTGCTGCAATCTTCTCGGGATCAACGACGATTCCATCTCCGGACACGACATGCCCCAAAAACTTCACTTCTTCAAGCCAAAACTCTCACTTGCTCATCTTTGCATATAATCTTTCTTGCCTCAATGTCTGCAGTGCGATCTTCAAGTGTTCTGAGTGCTCTTCAATACTCCTCGAGTAAACCAGAATAGCATCAATGAACACCACTATAAATTGGTCCAAGAACGGTGAAAAGATTCGGTTCATCAAGTCCATAAATATCGCCGGCGCATTCGTTACTCCGAAGGGCATCACTAAATACTCGTAATGTCCATACCGAGTTCTGAACGCCTTCTTGCAAATATCTTCTGATTTAACTCGGACCGGATGATATCCGGATCGCAAATCCAGCTTCGAGAATACCCTCGCGCCACTAAGCTGCTCGAACAATTCGCCAATGCGAGGGATCGGGTACTTGTTCTTAATAGTCACCCGGTTTAATTCTCGATAATCGATGCGCATCCTCCTTGTGCCATCTTTCTTCTTTACTAGAAGAACTGGAGCTCCCCAAGGTGAATTGCTGCTGCGAATTCAACCCTTCCCTGGCAATTTGGTAACCTGCTTCTTTACTTCTTCCAACTCCACTGGTGCCATCGGATAGTACGCCTTTGAGATTTGCGCTGCACCAGGAACAAGATCGATCACGAACTCCACATCGCGTTTTGGCGGTAAACCCGAGATGTCCTCGAACACGTCCATGAACTCTCAAACTACAGCTGGCGCTTCCTCCTTATCAACTTCCATTGACGAAAGAACATTGCTTGTCGGCCTAGCCCTAAACTCGACTAGCCCGACAGAACTGCTACCTCCAGCAAAAAAAACTCCGGACGTCCGGGAATCTGGAAAATCACTTTCTTTGCCCTACAATCAATGTGAGCGTGGAAAGTGAGACCATCAATTTCGAAAACAACTTCATAACTACCGGTATCGGTCACTAAGAAATCTGCAAAACATAAACTGGTAAGCAATGAAACGGAGATAACCAAGGTAATAGAATGACCATGAAGCAAGGAAATGAAACAAGACCAGGACACCAAGTTACTTAAATAGAGTACCGCATTGTAACCATGCTGTAGTTCATGGGTACAATCACATAACTCTGTTCAAGTCGCCCAAATCCTAGTATTAGTTACAAAGGAACAGGGGAAAAAAATAAGGAACCGAAAGATTTCAAGCCGAGATGCAAAGTCGTTTGCATATCGTCAATACAAGGATCAAGAGAAAGATATGATTCAAGAATCATGATAACAATATGGCAGGACATGTTCCTAATTACGGATTTTTCGATTCGTGTATTGGGTCCAATACCCAACTACAAAAGAATCAAACCCGATTAACCTAAATCCTATGGCTCTGATACCAAACAAACCCTGTCACACCCCGCTTCCCAGAGTGCACTAAGATCGGCACGTGACAGAGCCAACCATGCTACCTGTGGATAGGAAATATCCTTCCATAGTCACATTACGGCTGTATAGATATCAAGAACAATAATAAACTATCTAACATATGTCCATAAGCCAGAATAAACGAGTCAAGAAAAAAATAATGCGGAAGCAAAAGATCCAATAAACAAAACACCTGGAAAGTAAAACTGGATACCAACTGGATCTTCACCGCTCGGCCTAACGGCGGAAGTACTCCCGATCAGCCTGCGACAAAGGTAGAGAATCTGGGCCATGCAAAACCCAGACATCAGTGCATCTAACATCAAGCAATAATATAATCAAGGGGTAGCAAGGCATGAAGGTACGAGTATGAACGGTAAAACAGGTATAACAGTAATATAAAAAGTGATAGTGAAGGGTAAAGCACAGGTGATGTGCAGTGAGTAATCTAAACTAGTCTACTGCGTTAAGTACACTTAAGTCTTTGAAATCAATTTGATGAATCGTCGATGTAACTCAATAGTATCCCATGCGTGCCCGGGACCACGGTCTAAGACTCTCGGGCTGAATCCGAGACGTGCCGCAAGGCAGTAAAAGGTAGTATGTAACGACGAATGATGTCAGCGGCATCATCCCGGGGCTGGCCTAGCCCGTAAGACTGATCAGTAAAGGTATCGAACTGTCGAGTTACAAGTCAGATTTCATCATTGATTTCCCCATACCCCAAGTTATGTGTTCAATTCCGGTATTGATAAATCTGGAGCTAATGCCAACACAGGATCAAGCAGGTACAAGTTTGTCTGAATAGACAACAGGAAATGTCCGTAGGGACAACAGGTCAAGATTGTCGGCATTAGTAACAAGATCAGGTAACAGGTTAATCTGTGGTACATCAGGTCACTTCAGGTAGTGTACATGGATCCAATCCGGTCGAGTAGTGCACAATGTCAAGTCGTGTCACATAGTAGTGTATCAAGTCATGTCAGGGGTGCACAAGTATCACGTGGGTGCTCATAATCAAACCATAATAAGCATGGGTACACAAAACCAAGTATGAGGTACCAATGTAATAATAAAAATGGAATAATGTGATGTGGTATGCAAATAGGTATAGATTCAAACATATGGATGCATAGTTATCGATTAGGGCCACACTAATAGTTCCAATATTAATTAGAATGCACTTTATTAAACATTGGGTGTTAAAACAACAGTATTAGGTTATAAATGAGATCGGTAAATGCAGCTATATGTGTTCTATTCGATATGGATGCAAATTGATATCATATAACTTTTAAATGATAAACTAGTTAATGCACGATGTTCAATTAAACAATGTGAATGGTTATATTCAATTTGATGCGGTATACTATAGTATGATATGTGACAAGATAGCTATGCATATTCTAGATATGAAATGATAAGAATGAATGCATACGGTCATTGTAAAACTGTGAAACAAGTATTGTGGATGCACGGTTTGAAGTTCAATAATTATATTTATTAAAATAGATGCATAAAATGTAATGTAGCATGTAGCAAGGTAAACTTGCCTGAACGGATCACAAAACGGAATGCGTACGCAGCGTCCAATGTTGGTAAAAGTATCGATGCACGCTCGCGCGTACGGAACAGGACCAGGCAATGCAAGAGAGTGACCATGCTGGTTAGGAACGTCCACAGGGTTGCTCGGATCGTCGGCAGCGGCACGGCTCCGGCGGTGATCACCGGAAAAGAACAAGATCAAGAAAAGAGAAAGTAAAGAGAAAAGAAGAGGAAGAAGAAAAGAGGGCTATGGTGGTTGAAGGGTACTGGAGTTGGATCGGGGTAACTGGAACAGAGGATGGAGAGAAACGACGATGAGCCGTGGGTTTTCCGGCGATGGTCGGAAAACCAAAAAACAAAAGAAATAGAAGAAGACGTTGAAAAAGAAGAAGAAGAGGCTGGTCAGGGGTTTAAGGGAAGAGAGAGGGAGGTCGTGGTGACGGGGATGGTGACGACGGGGTTGGAGCCTCCAGCGGCGTGAGAGTGCCGACAAGGTTGCAAGTGCAGGGAAGGGCACGTTTTTGAGGAGGCGACGGTGTCAGGAGGTCGGGGAGCGGAACGAGAAAGGCGAAAAGAGGAAGAGGTGGTCGAGGTGGTGACGGGATCGACGAAGGCAAGGCAGGCGACGCTGGGTGACGTGCTGGGTTTCAGGTGCAGGGTGTGTGCGGGGGTGAGTCTGGATTGGTGGTGGTGGTGTCAGGAGAGAGGAGATGGAGGAGAATGTGGTCGGGGAAGTGAGAGGAGGAGGTCGACGACCTGGGTTAGGCGGCGACGGCGTTAGGCGGCGAGGGACGACGACGATGGAGGTCGGATTAGGGTTGTATGGAAGAAGAGCAAAGAGGTTGATGGTGAGGAGGTCAGGAAGGCGGCGAAGGCGTGGAGACGAGGGACTCGACGACGAGGGCTTGGGTGAGGCGACGGCGTCGCGCGGGCGTGGGTTCGATGAGGCGGGAAAACAAAAAAAAGGAAAAGAAGATGATGACGAGAGAGGAGAGAGAGACGTGTGGAAATTTTGTATGGGTAAGGAGAAGAAAAATATATAATATAAAGAGAGACAGACTGAGAGAGAAGGAGAGAGAGAAAGAGAGAGATGAAAGATAGAGGGAGAAAGAAAGAGATAGAGAGAGAGATCGAGATGAGAGAGAGAGGAATGAGCAGGAAGGAGAAAGAAAATTGGTAGGTAGCGGGGAGAGAGAAAGAGAGAAAGAAAAGGAGAAGAGAGAAAGAAAAAGAAAAAAAGAGAGAGAGAAGGAAAGAGAGAGGGAAGTGGGGGCCACGGCCAGAGGAAGAGAGCTGGGGATGAGCTGGTTTAGTTAGGAAAAGATTTTTAAAAGTTTAAAAGGATTTTAATTTGTTATAAACAGTTAACGAGATTTTAAATATATAATAAATATAAAATAAATTTGAAAATAGACGCTATACAAAATATTTCAAAACGCGCCCGGGTCGGGTCTAAAAATTCAGATTTAAAATACGACAAATATATGCGACTTCCAAATTTTAAAAAGAATGCTCAGGTAACGAAAATGCATACCCCCAAGAACGGATGCACATACGTGCGCGTAGCCATCCAAACACGTCCGTTTCACCGAACGGGACGAGAACAAGATGCGTGGATGCTACCACGGGGTTAGGGGTATCATGCAGGCTATGAAATATATTTTAAAAATATTTTCTGTGACTTAAAAATGTTATATGGTAAAAGATGCAATGCCAGATGAAATGCCAGTATGCACTAAACATGAAATGCACAGTCTATGTAACAAATCAGGGTAATTCATAAATATGAATCAAACAAATTCTAAGCAAGCGGGTCGGGTCGAATGCAAAGTAAAATGTAAAATACTATTCGCACCCAAACACGATAAATCAAGAAAATATCATAGATAAGGAAATACGGGAACTGGAATAGGTATAAATGAACTAGAGTGTTACATAAGCTACCCACTCCATCATACCAAGGGTCATCCTAAACTCCGAAAGATAAAGCCTAACGCTTTGATACCAACTTTTTCATGACCCAAATTCGGAACGCGGCCGACACTTGAATCACGCAACGTCTAAAGGCGTGTCATAAATCATGTAAGCCGAAAACCCAGAAATCTAAACCATGAAAAGAAAGAGTGATAAAAAAAAGTTAAAAATATTTAAAATCTCAAGTTAAAAATCTCAAACTTAAATTTTTTTCTTAAAAATTTCGGCAGCACCTTCTTTGTAAAAACTAGCCCCAAACTGGTACAAACATAGAATATATAAAAGGCATCCCCAAACGGGAGCAACTCATGCCTAAAGGCGGAATACAACCACAACAAGTATATGTACGAGGCCGTAGCGAAGAAAAAGAAAATAAGAAGTTAAAACAGCATAATAAGAGGTAAAACAACATCACAACATTAAATAAAAGCCGGCTCATACGAGTATGATACCCAGAATCACAAAAAATAAAATATTGAACCTCTCAGTTTCTTCTCTAAGTCAAATACATATAAGTGGTAGGTGGAGAGTACTAGATAAAAATTAAGATATACAATGGAATCATACGGATACTCGCAAAACCCACCAACACCCAAAATCACGACCAACAGTAGCGGTATCCGCAGAAATAGATGTAATAAAGAACCCTGCCGCGACTACACTGAGGGTCAACCCTGCAAAACACTGTGACACAACGGGGATGAGTTGCCAACTCGTGAATAGTAAACAATATCGTGCAGATAATCGCAAGCATGCACGAAAAGCGATAATCCGAAATATGCAATCTGATGGCATAAGTGTAGCAGTATGGATATGCAACAAAATCATGATCAAGGTACAACAATTACATGAAACAGTGCACGTCATAAAAAATCCTGAGTGTGGGATAAAACATAAATCCTCATCAATGAATCATCATAGAAATCTGGTGTCCATCAACAACACCCTAAATCCCAATATCTCAGGCGCCATCACTCTGATCGGCCCTCATATCCATCTTATCTCATAACTCCGAACGGTATCCTCCGGATATCTGTCGAGTTTCCATACAATCACCGGTAAGTAGTACTCCCCCAGTCAGGCTCATCGTCAACATCTTGAGCTTCTTGCCCCGGGGTACCTTAGGGGGTCAACCATGTACCTGCAGACGACTGGTCCACCTCCTCGAATCGGGTACTCAAAATAGCTCAGAACCGAAAAAACTCATGACGGACATAATTTATCACATCAAGGGAAAACCACAATTTTTAAATATTTCAAGTTTCAAAAGGTATCGTGCGGTTTTCCAAATCCACGAAATCGAAATAAAACATCATATGAGAATATATATATATATATATATATATATATATATATATATATTACTATAGAAATGTATGTATGTATGTATGCATGTATGCATGTATGTATGATGCAATTCATAATGAGAACTAGAACAAGAATCAATGTCTAACTGTTAATAATGAATGCGATACAATATATTTATCCATGGAATATTCTATAGTGAGCGTGTCATGGCAATTACCAACGGTGTATGTGTGTGGCATATAATCAGTGATCGTGCAACATGAACCGTTAGCAATGGCGCAGTGTCCAGTTAATACTATGTCAATGTACAACAGGTAATAGGATGCGCAATATGATAATCATGCACAATCACAATGTATATATAAGCATAAGGTTATATCACTGAATCTAGCCATCGGCGCTTAACGCCATACAGGCGATTCCCCCATAGATGTTAAATCTACTCACCGGACAATCTCAAGCTAGGAGAATCCGATCACCTCTTTCCCCTTCCTAGTAGCGTCCGAAGTCCCCGCAAATGATCCTAGCATCACGCAAACCATAACAAGTGAAAATTAGCAAATTTTCCGATAACACACGGAAACAACGACAAACCAACGAAACGACTCCCACAAGCTACCAAGTGTTAGCTTAGCGGGCAAACGTGTGTAGCAGCATACTAACCCAAACCTACGGCTGTAAAACGTATGAAACACTTAACAAAAGTCGGATAAATCCGTATCGCACTTAGTCGAAACGCAAGAATTATAGCTAAACGGTCCAAAATTTAGTCAACAAATTATATACGAATAACAAAGTATACCAAATATCCTACATGAACCACAGAGAGCTACCCACAAAAAACCAAGCACCCAATCTACAGAAAAACCGGCGGCGCCGGGAAAAATGTGGTTCTCGCCGGTCGAAAAGTGGAGGGTTGGGTCCGGGTTTCTAGGATATACACAAGGCTCTAACATTAATATACTGTATTGTTAGATTTAATTATAGATCAACATAACAATAGCAGATCAAGACAGAACCCTAACTAAACAAAAATACGATATTTAGCACTAAACTATAACATTAAGGTATTTAACTGAAACTAATTAACAAACTTTTCCTAGAGCCTAACAAAGAGTTTAACATCAATACCTCACCAAGATTTGGTTGAAACCCTAGCCATCAAACTCCAAGACATCATAAGAGGGCTTAAGCAAAATTAGTGAAGAGTTTAGTAAGATTGATGTTGGTTTAGGTTTAGAGTTAGTGAAGAAAATCTTTTCAAGAGATGATTTTTGTGAAGAAGAAGGAGAAAAGAATTGAGAGAGTGAGTATTGTGAGGATAAAAAATGAGAGGGTGAGAAGGTGAGGGTGAGAGATGAGAGTTGAGCCATGCGCGCTTCTTCTATCACTTCATTTAATGCCACCAATGCTTTGTCCCCCCATGCTCCCATGCCTCATCATGCCTCCATTTTCATCTCTTTTCCTTTTTCTCTTATTATTAAAATAAAACCTTTTTGATAATTAAAATATATATATATATATATATATATACACACATATATACATATATATAAGATAACATAACAATATGTTAAGGTGCCATGGCTAACAAAGCATGGTTAATACATGCTTAACCCTAGATTAGCATGCACATGTGTGTGCAAGTACAAAAATAATTAAATAAAATAATAATTAATAATAATAAAATATGTGAAAAAACTATTGGTTAAATTTTGTTAAAAATCCGCATTATATCGCCTAATTAACTCTGATCGCATTCTAAGGTGTTACAGATTCTTTGCTGAAGTAGGGTAGACATCTGTTGGACCTATGTGCTATTTGTATTGCAATTGAATTCCGGAGCTAGGAATATGTCATTGCTCGAATTTTGTTTAATAGTTGCATCCACATCCTGCAGAAATTAGAGGGAACGCCGGGATAGCCTCTAGGTTGTATTTGTACCATCAAGACTTGGAGCTAGGATTTTTCCATGGCTCTATTTTTGTTTTGATCCTTGGGTCTTTTGTTGACGTTGCGTCTGCATCCTGCTGGAATGAGAAGAAAGTCAGGGTGATCTCTAAGCTTTAGATGAGAGTAGACGCAACTCTGCTGACACACCCACCAACTACCCATAGCGACCAGCTATCCAGGCTCATGCACCTCATATTGCACTCCCAGCTCCTCCATGTGGACCTCCTGCACAGCCTAATCGCTAATTCCTTCAGGCACTGAGAAACATGCCTCGAGAGCAGAGGAGCATGCCCTAAGGACAGTGTATTGTGCCTCCAGCTAGGAGGAATGTATCCCGGCATCAGGCCTACACCTTAGCGGCCTAGAAGCCGAGACTGTAGACCAAGATAACCCAGTAATTCCCTCACCTATTTTTTTCAATCCTATCAAAACTTTTTCATTCTTTCGTTCTTCCAAATACTTTTCATACACTATCAATAGTTCCATCACTAAATTGCTTTGAATCTGTTACACATTCCTTCTATAAATTTCGAGAACGAATTTTTTTAAGGAGGGTAGAATGTAACAATCCTAAACTTTCTGTACAATTTTTTTTCAAAAATACAGAAAGGGACACCTGAGCCTGAGCATAAGTTATAAGTTTAATTTGCTTTTGAACAGCAAGAAAGAGCTTGTAGCTCACCGGTAAATACCTTGCACCGCTGAGACATAACACCTGAGTCCAAATCTCATCAGCCACATATTAATTTTTATTGCATTTTCATTTAATCTTTTAGAAGCCCAAGGGTTTACACGTGCACTACACGTAAACTGAAAAGACACAGATAAACAAACACGTGCACTAGGTTATACCAAGCGACAGGGACACGTGGCGAGAATCCGAGCCCCAACCCCAAAGTTTGGGCCGCCGAGATTGCTTGAAAAAACGGTGCCAACGGTTCAATCCTATGGTAATGCGCCCAATTTTTCCCTGCAACTCTTGGCCTACCCCACTTCCCACATATTGTTTGTTTACTCTGAATTTATCCAGAGAACAATAAAATGCCCATTTAATCCAATTTTAATGCAAATTTTAATGCATTCTTCATACCTCTAAACACTAATTTTCCGTATAAATACCATACTCCATTTCACTCATTCTCACTCAAAATTTCCGTGTCAAAACTCCCAAAAATTTTCAAGTCCTAATTGTGTGCAGGTAGAGTTAGCGAAGGGCGAAATTCCGGCGACGTTCCAAGGAGATTCCGGCGATGAAACGACGCCCCGAAGCATTTTGTAGCTTTCTCTTCCTCTTCTCTTGATCCTAAGTCAGTAAGTCCCCTCTTCCCCTCTCTTTCTCTATTTTAAAAACTTTAAATTATAAAACCCGACGGAAGCAGAGTTAATCCGACTTCCGATTTGGTTTTTCTTCTAAACTCAAATTTTCTTAATCAAGAAAATACCAAAATCTCATATAATGTTTAACAAACATTAACAAACCCATTAAAACAAGTTTCATCTCAAAATATTCTTTATTGCAACTTTTATCGTTTTTTTACAGTAAAATACCATATGTTTTAGTTTCGACACAAATCAACATAATAACTATATTACCTCTAGATAATTCACAAGGTAATGAACTACCTGATCTCAACACACATCTTTGATATATATAGCACGATGGAAATTTGGGAACATGGTTTTGGATAATACGATATTTCAAATAAATACCAATAACTTATAAAACCATTTTCTTAAAAAGATGTATTAAACAATTCATTGCAATTGCGCCTCTACAACCCGCTTTTGGGGACCCCGTTTGGGATGGTGCAGATTATCGCACATCCTCGGGCCTAGTAGAGCAAGATGCAGACCTCCGAAAGGAGCATTCAATCTCGATGGAATTTTTATACATTTTTCTTTAGAGAATAAGATTTCTACAAGAAAATAAATAAATTATTTTCATTTAATATATATATATCTATTATCAAAATATATATTATAATTATATTATAAAAATATTCCAAGTTTTACAAATCAAACGAATCATCTTTACATGAAAATACCATCCAAATACAACACAAATTCCAATATTTCAAGAAAACACCATATATTATGAAACTAGGTTCTACTCAGTAGAAATTTCACAATTATAAAGTACACATCAATGTAAACCCTAAAGACAATAATTAAATACTTGAGGTGTATTTCAAAAATTATAACAAACTATTTTTACATAAACCCCCCTCAAGTTATGCTAAATTACAATAAGGACCCTAATAAATATAGGTTTAAGCGGGACCAGTCTCTTGAGCCTCATGGAGCCGGAGATATGGGTGCTTGTCTATCTAAGGTAGATACAAACGTTGTTATCTATACGGTAATTGTCCTGGAAAAAGACACAAATCCTGCCATCCATATGCAGCAGTTACCGATAACATAAAAACTAATCCAGGATTTCAAGTTCTTTTTAAAGTCAGACAAAATCTCAGTCTAATATGAAACCAATCTATCCTTGAATATGATTCAAGTATAACTCCAATATAACTCAATTTCAACATGGATCCATTTATACCAGAATTCAATCTATAACAATATGAACATGACTGGAACCGAACCATGGATATACCCTGATTACATGACTATCTATTATATCTGTTCCATTTACTGATATCATGGTTTCGGCAAGTCATCCATATACATCTTACAATACAAGACAATACAATACAATCAATACAAACAATACAATCAAGATATCACGGGGTTTATAAAGGGGTAGACTGGTACGGAACATGTTAAAGGTCGCACGAGGTGGTCACTTAAGACGTAATTACATCCATGTCGTTGTTCCGTAGTATTTTCGACGGAGCCTTGTACAACGTGTTACTAAAGTCCACGGTGTATGTTGGACTCCTCTCGTATACACTGGCATTTTCTGTACCAAGCTACAAAAAACAGCGTTAACAATATAAGAAAACATTAAAACTTATATTCTCCTTATACCTATTCTATCTCTACTCACACTTGGGACTTACCGAGTGATTGTTCCCTGACAACATTCCTATTTCTCTTTTTCTTTGGAATGTTGTCAGGTGGATCGGACGCACTAGAGCTCGAGACCAGCCATGAGCGTTTGGAGCAATACACTGAATACCCAGAGCATTAGACTTTACTTGTATATATTTTCTTTTCGGTTCATGCCATTGTTTAGGCATTGCTTTCCATCTATGTATTTACATCTCAATTGTACCAGTAAATGAATGTTAAATAAATAAAGTTGTTGCTCATTTACATCTTGTCTCTTGTATACTTTTATTTTATATTGCTTAGATACGCTAAGCGTGTTTACTTCTGAGTAAATACGTCGCGTAACTCGTGGCATCTCCTTACCGTACACTGAAAAGCGGGGCATGATAGGTTTTGTTGGCAACCTATGCAGGTCAGTGCTGCATGGAACCTTACCATGCAGGTCAGCTCTTTGTGGACTTGCATGTCAGTTCTGTATGGATATTCGGGTTAATTCTTCATGAAGTCCTAAGCAATATATAACATAAGAACCAGCAACTAAAAACATTCTTTACATATTCCTTAAATCTTCCTATTTCATATATTTTGAATATGTCCTAACCAAACTTTTTCTTTCAAGGTTGTGGATTCCCCAAACAACACTAGCACCAATGTCAACAACACACCTCCACCTCTACCGCTTACACCTGCCGTAGCTACTCCGATCAATGAGCAGACGGTACTGCTTGAGGTAATCCGCAGCCTCCTAGAAGAACAGCAGCAGCAGACTGCTATATTAATGAACCGACCAGAAGAGGAAGCACCTGGGATAAAACAATTCCGAGTTTTACACCCTAAGCAATTTTCGGGAAAAGAGAGCCCTCTAGAAGCTGAGGAATGGGCTCAAAGTATTGAAGATGACCTGGCAGCAGCACAAGTGCCAGAGGTCGCTTGGGTTCGAGTTGCGAAGCTGCAACTCACTGACAATGCACGGGTCTGGTGGAAGGTGGAAGAAAGCCGTCTCACCCAACCGATCGAATGGAGAACTTTTTGCGATAAGTTTGACGTGAAGCACTTCCCTGAGACTGCCAGATTCGACATGGAACAGCAGTTCATCCACCTACAACAGGGTTCGAAGTGGACCAAATCAGTGGATGAATTTGATGCTGAGGTTACCATACTCAGTAGGTAAGATATGTCTCAATGTTCGATTATCAATATCACATACTACACAGCTAACACAAGACCGCAACAGGTTCGCGACACACTTGATTTCGATTGCTGAGATCAGGTCCAGACGATTTCAGCAAGGGTTGGACTAGGAAATCCAAGCTGCCTTAGCTACAGAGGATTTCCCAATCTATGATTTGGCTTTGAAGGCTGTCCGAAAATACGAGGTAGTAGTGAAGAGGAAGGGCAAACCCCAATCTGCCGGAGCAAAGCTCCCTGCCACTCAGATGGCAGGAAGAGCCTCTTCAAGGCCAACTGTTGAACCCAGAAGACCAGAAGAAACCAATAACCAACTAAGTCCATATTTTTTCTTCTATTGCAAGAGAGATGGACACTTGTGGAAGGACTGTAGGCGTGCAAAAGGCCTCTGCTTAGTTTGTGGCGCATCCAATCACAGAATTGGAACATGACCCTATACACGCAACTCAGCTCAAACACCCACCAACTACCCGCAGCGGCCAGCTATCTAGGCACCTGCACCTCGTATTGCACTCCCATCTCCTCCACATAGACCTCCTGCACAGCCTAATCTCTAATTCCATCAGGCACTGAGAAACATGTCTCGAGAGCAGAGGAACATGACCCAAGAACAGAGGAATGTGCCTCTAGCTAGGAGGATTGTACCCCGACATCAGGCCTACAACTTAGCGTCCTAGAAGCCGACTCTGTAGACCAATGTAACCCTGGTAATTCCCTCACCTACTTTTTTCAATCCTACCAAAACTTTTGCATTCTTTCGTTCTTCCAAATATTTTTCGTACACTATCAATAGTACCATCACTAAATTGCTTTGAATATGTTACATTCTTCTCCAAATTTCGAGGGCGAAATTTTTTAAGGAGGGTAGAATGTAACAGTCCTAAACTTTCTATACAATTTTTTTTCAAAAATACAGAAAGGGACACCTAAGCCTAAGCACAAGTTATACGTTTAATTTGCTTTTGAACAGCAAGAAAGAGCTTGTAGATCACTGGTAAAGACCTTGCACTGCTAAGACATAACACCTGAGTTCAAATCCCATCAGCCACATATTATTTTTTATTGCATTTTCTTTTAATCTTTCAGAAGACCAAGGGTTTACACGTGCACTACACATAAACTGAAAAGATACAGAATAAACAAACACGTGCACTAGGTTATACCAAGCGACAGGGACACGTAGCGAGAATCCAAGCCCCAACCCCAAAGTTTAGCCCAGCGAGATTGCTTGAAATACCGGCGCCATCGGTTCAATCCGATGGTAATGCCCCCAATTTTTTCCCCTGCAAATCTTGGCCTACCCCACTTCCCCCATATTGTTTGTTTACTCTGAATTTATCCAGAGAACAATAAAATGCCCATTTGATCCAATTTTAATGTAAATTTTAATACATTCTTCATCACCTCTAAACCCTAATTTTCCCTGTAAATACCGCACTCTATTTTACTCATTCTCACTCAGAATTTCCCTGTCAAAACTCTAAAAAACTTTCAAGTCCTAATTGTGTGCGAGTGGAGTTAGCGAAGGACGAAGTTCCGGCGATGTTCCAAGGAGATTCCAGCGACGAAACGCTGCCCCGGAGCATTTTGTAGCTTCGTCTCCCTCTTCTCTTGATCCCAAGCCAGTAAGTCCTCTCTTCCCCTCTCTTTCTCTATTTTAAAAGCTTTAAATTATAAAACCCGACGGAAGCGGAGTTAATCCGACTTCTGATTCGGTTTTTCATCAAAACTCCAATTTTCTTAATCAAGAAAATACCAAAATCTCATATAATGTTTAACAAATATTAACAAACCCATTAAAATAAGTTTCATTTCAAAATATTCTTTTTTGCAACTTTTATCGTATTTTTACTGTAAAATACCATATGTTTTAGTTTCAACACAAATCAACATAATACCTATATTTCCTTTAGATAATTCACGAGGTAATGATCTACCTCATCACAACACACTTCTTTGACATAGCACGATGGAAATTTGGAAACATAGTTGTGGATAATACGATATTTCAAATAAATACCATTAAATTATAAACTATTTTCTCAAAAAGGTATATTAAACAATTCTTTGCAATTGGGCCTCTACAACCCACTTTTGGGGACCCCATTCAGGATTGTGCGGATTATCACACATCCTCGGTCCTAATAGAGCGAGATGCAGACCTCCGAAAGAAGCATTCGATCTCGATGGAATTTTTATACAGTTTTCTTTAGAAAATGAGATTTCTATAAGAAAATAAATAAATTATTTTCATTAAATATATATATATATATATTATCAAAATATCTATTTTAATTATATTATAAAAATATTTCAAGTTTTCCAAATCAAGGGAATCACCTTTACATGAAAATACCATCCAAATACAACACAAATTCCAATATTTCAAGAAAATACCATATATTATGAAACTAGGTTCTACTCACTAGAAATTTTACAATTATAAAATATACATCTATGAAAACCCTAAAGATAATAATTAAATACTTGAGGTGTATTTTGAAAATTATAACAAACTATTTTTACATAAAACCCCCTCAAGTTGTGTTAAATTACAATAAGGACCCTACTAAACATAGGTTTAAGCGGGACCGGTCTATTGAGCCTCAGGGAGTCAGAGATATGGGTGCCTGCCTATCTAAGGTAGATAATCTAACAAACGGTGTTATCTACATGGTAATTGTCTTGGAAAAAGACACAAATCCTGCCGTCTATGTGCAGCAGTTACCGATAATATCAAAACTAATTCAGGATTTCAAGTTCTTTTTAAAATTTCTGAGTTAGGCAGAGTCTCAGTCTAATATAAAACCAATCTATCCTTGTTTATGATTCAAGTATAACTCCAATATAACTCCATTTCAACATGAATCCAATTATACCAGAATTCAATCTATAACAACTTGAACGTGACTGGAACCGAACCATGGATATACCCTGATTATATGACTATCCATTTTATCCATTCCATTTACTGATATCATGGTTTTGGCAAGTCATCCATATACAATTTACAATACAAGACAATACAATATAATCAATACAAACAATACAATCAAGACATCACGGGGTTTATAAAGGGGTAGACTGGTACGGAACATGTTAAGGTGGCACGAGGTGGTCACTTATGACGTAATTACATCCATGCCGTTGTTCCATGGTATTTTTGATGGAGCCTTGTACCACAGATTACGAAATTCCACGGTGTAAGTTGGACTCCTCTCGTATACACTGGCATTTTCTGTACCAAGTTACAAACAACAGCGTTAACAATATAAGAAAACATTAAAACTTATATTCTCCTTATGCCTATTCTATCTTTACTCACCCTTGGGACTTACCGAGCGATTGTTCACTAACGACATTCCTATTTCTTTTCTTCTTTGGAATGTTGTCAGGTGGATCGGACGCACTAGAGCTTGAGACCAGCCAGGAGCATTTGGAGCAATACACTAAATACCCAGAGAATTTGACTTTACTTGTACATATTTTCTTTTCAGTTCATGTCATTGTTTAGGCATTGCTTTCCATCTATGTATTTACATCTCAGTTGTACCTGCAAAAGAATGTTAAATAAATAAAGTTGTTGTTCATTTATATTTTGTCTCTTGTGTACTTTTATTTTATATTGCTTAGATACGCTTAGCGTGTTTACTTCTGAGTAAATACGTCGCGTGACTCGTCGCGTCTCTTTACCGTACACTAGGAAGCGGGGCGTGACAGCGATACTCTATCTTTTCAGCTTTTATGTCGCGAAAGTCGCGGTTACCCAATCATTTCGGTTATTTATCGTGGTGCCCAATCATTTCGACTGTTTTTGTTTGTACTCGCTACTTTTTATGCGAGTTGCCCTATCATTTCGGCTTTTTTAAGGGATTTGAAATATGATACCAATCCTGGTATCAGCATCGCTACCATTGGAATATTTCCTGGAGCGAAACATCATTTGCCTTTGCGAGAACTTGAAATTTGATACCTATTTAGGCATCAGTATCGCTACAACTGGGATATTGCCAGGAGTAAATCATCATTTTCCATTGTCGATTTGAACAAAGATGGCTTAGTAGACAGGGTTAGGATCATGTCGACTAAGGCTTTTTGACTTTATGAGCCGTAAGGGTCTCATAAAGATATTTCTCCCTACAAATCAAGAGGATCTCGTAGGTGTATTTTCTCCTTAGAAATCGTGAGGATTCCTAAGATTGTTTTCACTTTTAAGTCATGAGGATCTTATAAGAGTGTTTTCTCCTTATAAGTCGAGAGGACTTACAACTGTCGTTTACCATATGGGGACATTTCTCGCCATTGGTGAAACTTGATGAAAGAATATTTATTTATGCACGTAGATTATATACAAGGGTCAATATGGGACCTCCTATAGGGCAATATTAAGGGAATATGACAGCTTAAGAACGGGTTCAGATCCCTATAGCTTAAGACTTTTGAATTTTATGAGCCGTGAGGGTCTCATATTGAGAATTCTCCTTACGAGTCATGAGGATCTCGTAAGTGTATTTTCTCCTTAGGGATCATGGGGACTCCTAAGTGTGTTGGTCCTTTATGAGTCGTAAGGATCTCCCGCAGGTATTTTTTCTACTACTGTTAATTGTATGTATGCCCTAGAGGCCATTATTGTACATATGATGTATCTTATAGTGGATGCTTGGACATATATAGGAAGGACTTTCTTGCTCGACATGATAGTATGCTATCTGGTTACTCTTTATCTTAACATGTACACTTATTGTCTCTCTGTTACATGTTGATAAATCCCATAGGATGAGTACTTTGACTACCAGGATTATGATCTTACTGGCAGAAAATGAGTTGCTTTCATTAATCGGTCTACTATCCCCTGAATAGAGTCATACCCTTGACTGGTCCTAGGTAGACCCACGATAGAATCCATAGAGATCTGCCCCCATTTCTGCTTTGGTATGGGCAAAAGTTGTAATTCTCCTGCTGACCCCTGATGCTCGGCCCTGACTTGCTAATAAGTCAGCATCCCGAAACAAATCTATGACATCTCTTTTCATCCTTTCACATTAGTAGACATCTTTTAAGTCATGATATATCTTGGTGGAAACCGTACAAACACTATATGTCAATTGGTATGCTTCTTTTAAACTTTCGCATCACAGTCCCTCGGAATCTGGCACGCACGGTCGAATCCCAAATCTTAGTACTCCTTGATCATCAATCACGAACTTTGAATCTCTGCCACGTCAAACTTGCTCCATGATTTCTGACCAACAAACGTCATCGGGCTGTGCCTCACTGATACGATCAAATAACGGAGGATGTGCACGGACACGGACAAGTTGTCCCCCAGTCAAAGTAGACTTGAACTGTACTCGGCTGCCATAAAGAATCTGCTAATCTGTCGTCGACTGTCTCTGTATTGTGCTCAACCAAGAAATGTTACCTCTTGCCTCCTACTCAAGGCATCTGTCGCAACATTGGTCTTGCCCGGATGATAAAAATCTCACATTCATAATCTTTCACTAGCTCCATTCATCGGCGCTGTCTTAAATTTAGATCTCGCTGCTGAAAGATATAAGATTCTTGTGGTCCGTAAATATCCAGCACGACTTATCGTATAAGTAGTGTCTCCAAACTTAAGTGTAAGAATCACCGTAGCCATTTCTAAGTCATGCGTGGAATAGTTCTGCTCGCGCTTCTTCAACTGCTGAGAAGTATCGCAATAACCAACAAAACCGTCTAATCCTGAAGGCAACTAACATTGGCGCCGTAGTCAAATGAGTCTTCAACTACAAAAAGCTCTACTCGCATGCCTCGGTCCATAGAAAGGGAAACTCCCTTCCGGGTCAACTCGGTCAACGTTGTAGCTATATACAAAAATCCTGTATGCAATATAAATAGTATCTATCTAAACCCAAAATGTTGCGAACCACCGTCACTGATACAGGTCTGGGCCAGTGCTGAACGGCCTCGATTATTTTCGGTTCCATATTTATCATCTCTCATAGATACCTGACCCAAGAAGTCAACATTATCCATCCAGAAAACGCACTTGCATAATTTAGCGAATAGCTGGCGCACCTTCAAGTCTGCAACGAAATCCTCAATTATTTCCCAGGTTTTACTCGGTTCCAAAAGTACGCTAAGACGTCCTCAATGAACACGATACTAAACTGATCAAGAACGGCCTTGATATTCGGTTCATCCAATCCATAAACGCTGCTGGGGCATTGGTGAGCTCGAACGACATCACCAAAACTCATAACGCCAGTAAATTGTGTGAAAAATAATGTTCGAAATATCTTCTTCTCGAACGCACAACTGGTAGTAGCCATACCGCAAGTCTATTTTCGAGAAATGTCCCGCACAGTAACCCAATTCAACTGACGATAATAAATATATAGACGCAAATGATCGTCCTTCTGACGAACCGGACAAGAGCTCCCCAAGGTGACTCACTCGGATGAACAAGCCCTTTATCCAACAATTTTTGCAACCAGTCCTTTAGTTCTCTAAGCTCCGCCGGGTCCATCCGATATGACGGTATAGAAAAAGGCTCCGTGCCGGGAATCAAATCAAAGCAGAACTCAATAACGCGCTCTATTGACAAACCAAGAAACTTGTCAGGAAAGACATCTTGAAATTCCCTCATAATTAGGACCTGGTCCAATGGAACCCTTGCTGCTCCAACATGCCGAACATACACTAAGAATTCCTGCCATCCTTTCCTCAAGGAATGACTAGCGCGAAATGAAGAAATCAAACTGGGAAGGGTGGCGCTATGATCTCCCTGAATGACAAGAACTGGCGCACCCAGAAAACTAAATCTGACTGACGCCTTATGGTAGCACACGGATGCACAACACGTGGACAACCAATCCAAGGTCAAAAGAATGTCAAAGTGTAACATATAGAGAAAAATCAAATTGACATAAGAGTCCCTATCTCCGATACAAACAAACAAACATGAATGAAAACAATTCGAGAGACAGGAGATTTGCCTACGGAAGAAATCACAACAAGCGGTTGATTTAGTAAGGACCACAATCGGCTAAACTTCGATACATTTTATGTGGATACCATTTCAAATGACAACAGAAAGAAATACGTATCAGAACCAAGGTGGAATCACAACCACATATAATGAATATATCATAATAATGCGAAATAAGTATAAAAGCATAAAGCATCACATCAGCTCAAGTGAGGATCGACACCAAACCATAAATACAAGTCTCACCGTCTAGTCCAATATACAAGGGTAGATGGAGTGTACTAGATACAAAGTAATATACAAAGTGAAAACAAGATATTCTCGCAACCCACCATGAGCAAGCCCGCTACTGTGCTGACGGGTCAAACCTGCAAGATACTATAGCACAACGTGGGTGAATTGTCAACTCGTGAGTAGTAAGTAACATCTAATTAGGCTATCTTAAGCATGTACGCAAATGCGTCACATCCTACATATACCGATACTGATGTGATGCCCTAGTATGTATGCAATATGAATGCATAATCAACACCAAATCTGAATATGTTTAGTACGAGAAAATCTGTAATCTCATCTTAGTAAAATTCCTGTGAAATAACTGATGTATCATCAATGAAATCAATAGAAATCCGTGTCAAGTATTGACACAAAACATATATATCTCCATATCTCAATATCTCAATGTCTCGACATCTCAATGTCACAATATCTCAATATCTTGGACTCCGTCAGTCCGGATCGGCCCATATCATCAAATCTCAATATCTCGGGTTCCATCAGTCCGGATCGGCCCAAATCATCAAATCTCACGACTACGGTCGGAACCCTTGCTGCTCCAACATGACGAACATATACTGAGAATTCCTGCCATCCTTCCCTCAAGGGCTGACTAGCGCGAAAAGAAGAAATCAAACTGGGAAGGGTGGCACTACGATCTCCCTGAATGACAAGAACTGGTGCACCCAGGAAACTAAATCTGACTGCCGCCTTACGGTAGTCCACGGATGCACAACACGTGGATAACCAATCCAAGGTCAAAAGAATGTCAAAGTCTAACATATCGAGAAAAATTAAATTGACATAAAAGTCGCTATCTCCGATACAAACAAACATGAATGAATGAAAACGTTTCGAGCGACAGGAGATTTGCCTACGGAAGAAATCACAACAAGCGGTTGATTTAGCAAGGACCACAACCGGCTAAACTTCGATACATTTTATGTGGATACCATTTCAAATGACACAAGAAAGAAATACGTATCGGAAGAAAACACCGAACAAATACATGTCACAATGGCGTCTATCTAACCGCCTCTGAGTTGACCTACTCATACGAATCCGCTTCGGTCAAGAAACGACTGAAGTCTCAGAAATGCGCTCCTCTAGTAGTAAGGTTGCATCCATCACGGCTGCATAAGTGTCAAAATGCTGGGTGCGTATAGAAACCAATAACTGTATTTCCAATCTCCACACGAACCTCTTTATCCGTTTCTATTCAGTGTCCTCCGGGTAAGGAGCATGTCGAACCACCAAGAAATCTGAATGTCGTACTCGAACACTGTCATCCCAGAATTCTTGCGCAAAGACTCAAAACTACAAGCTCGGACATCTCGAACACTCTCCGAAAGGAAACGAGCAAGGAATATAGCAATGAACTCATCCAAATCATAGAAAGTAAATTTGCAGCTCGGCCTCTCTCAACTGACTCACACCACGTCTGAGCAAGACCACTAGACGAAAACATGCAACTCAACCCATATCTTGTCAGAACATCTCTGTGAATGACAATTCCAGCCATCCTATCGAAGATTGTCTACGTATCCTCCACAGCATCTGTGCCGGTAAAAACAAACTGTAGGCCTCAGCCTCAAAACTCCTATAAGGATACGGAAATAAACATGGTACTAATAGAAACAGCTGCCTGTGCAGCAGGTAAAAACACAGTCCCTGAAATAGGAGGGACATCATCGGCTTTCAGAGCTCGACTAACCACTACTAACAATACAATCATCTGTCATACGCCCTGAATACTCGACTCCAGCCTAGCCGTCCGTCCTGGAAAAAGGCGGACCACTTTTTCCCTGAGGGGTAGGCGTACCGTCCCGATTGGTCTTTTTCTCAAACGAGCCTACTCTAATTTCATCCCCGACAGCAGCCCTCTGGCCCTCGTAGTCTCCAGCGGCATAGTAGCTGGAATAAGAAACAGGATCGATAGGAACATTGAAATCGAATCAAACGATTTCCGGAATCAAGGAAGGAATACAAGTAAATATATCCTAAGGTCACATAGGCGGAGTAACGTATCGTAAGTATGCGGCGTAACATACACACGCTACGTCACACTGCTTAAGTCACCTACTCCATCTACCAAGGGTCATCCAACACTCAGAAAGGTAAAACCCTATGCTCTGATACCAACTTTGTCACGACCCGAAGGTACGGAACGTGACTAGCACTTAAATTACGAAACATCTCAAGGCGTAACGTAATCTAAGTAAGCCAAAGCCTAGAAATCTAAAACAAATAAGAAATAGAGTGAAGGAAAACTTATTAAAAGAAAGCGATTTTACCAAAACAAGTCGCATTAAACAAGTTTTTTTAAAACATCAAAATTCCCGAAAATTTCGGCAGAGTCTCCTTTATAAATACTGGCCCCCAAACGGGTATAACATAAGAAAATACATATATCCTGAATAAAGGCATCCCCAAGCGGGAGCTAGCTCTTCGCCCAAGGCAGAATCACAACCACATGCAATGAAGATATCATAATAATGTGAAATAAGTATAAAAGCATAAAGCATCACGTCGGCTCAAGTGAGCATCGACACCAACCCGCAAATACAAGTCTTACCGTCTAGTCTAATATACAAGGGTAGATAGAGTGTACTAGATACAAAGTAAAAACAAGATATCCTCGCAACCCACCATGAGCAAGACGCAAGTCCAAGCAAACGAAGAAAGTACGCCCGCCGCTACTATGCTGACGGGTCATACCTGCAAGATACTATGGCACAACGGGAGTGAGTTGCCAACTCGTGGGTAGTAAATAACATCTAATAAGGCTATCGTAAGCATGCACGCAAATGCGTCACACCCTACATATACCGATACTGATGGGATGTACTAGTATGTATGCAATATGAATGCATAATCAACACAAAATCTGAATATGTTTGATACAAGAAAATCTGTAATCTCATCTTAGTAAAACTCCTATGAAATAACTGAAGTAGCTTCAATGAAATCCATAGAAATTCGTGTCAAGTATCGACACAAAACATATATATCTCAATGTCTCAATATCTTAATGTCTCGACATCTCAATGTCACAATATCTCAATATCACGGGCTTCGTCAGTCCGTATCGGCCCATATTTTCAAATCTCAATATCTCGGGCTCCGTCAATCCGGCTCGGCCCAAATCATCAAATCTCATTACTACGGTCGGTATACTCCGGATATCCACCGCACCAGATATCACCGGTAGGTAGCCTACCCCTGCTAGGTTCATCGTCTATAACTCGAGCTTCTTGCCCCGGGGTACCGTACCGGGCCCACCATGTACCCGAAATGGTTCATCCTACTCCTCGAATCGGGTCTCAAAAACCAACAGCAATCATGAAAACTCATGGTGGACGACTCATACATCACGAGAAAACCACAAATTTTCTTTTTTTTAAAATGATAATAGATTTATAAAATTCATGCGGTTTTCCCCAAAAATCCAGGAATCTCATGAATACTCAAATCCTCGAGAAGAATCATAATATATAAACATGTCGGTGATGTGGAAATCTATGATACGGTAGTATATACTATGCAAAGTACGGCCAGAAACTATACATGAATCGTGATGCAATGAGGTATGTATATATGACTAACAACCCTATGTATACATCTTAGTGAAATGAATACACAACTATAAGTCTATGAATCGTATATGATGCAAATGCAATAATATCAGTTCTTTGCAAGTTCTATGGTGTTCGTGACATAACAATTACCAATGGCATGTGTGTTCTCATAAATAGTGCACGTGCAGCAGGAACCAATGGTAATAGTGCAAATGTCCTATAGGATGATATCACACACACGAGCGCGCGCGCGCACACACACACACACATATATACATATAACGATGCGATGCGATGAGATGGCTAACTAGGAAACAACGCATATAATGTCAATACTATAAGTAATACTAAACCGTCGGGTGCCTCGCGCCATCTAGACGATCCCCCCATATATGTATACATCTACTCACCAGGATGCCTCGGCTAATCTGATCTGATATCCACCCTGTCTTTCCGCGCTGCGTCTGATGCCTCTGCACCCGATCCTAGAATTGCACACAAGCAATTAAGAAAATAAATGTACGAATAGTCACAGAACAAACGATAAAACTTAACCATGCGCCCTAATTAGACGCGCACGCACATGATGCACAAAACGCGCTCGCGACAACACCACAAACCACAACTAGGGTCTCTTTACGTGACAACTACCAAGTCTAGAACCCAATCGTACCCGTCGTGCAATCACAACACTCTATATATTATATGAAATAGGTGGCACACCATCAAAACCTCGAACTTAATTCAATTCGATTTCATTCCAAAAACCTAGTAAGCATCAATTTCCATTTTAATTCAAATCTAATTGTTTTGACAAATCTAGTGGCCACAATGCTCACTAAATATCTTAATTAAGTCACACAAACCATAACCAAAATTTTATCTCACCAATTTACATTAATTCTAAAAATCTAGTTTGCAAATTGGCTTAATTAGGACAATTTAAAAATAACAATTAGTAATTTAACAACTAGACTAGAATTTGCTTCACTTAAGATGTTAAACTACATATTTAAACCATGAGCAAGTAATAAAAACCCTAACTTTAATTTAACCCTTCTCTTGAATTTCAAACTTGCAATTTAAAACCATAATTAAATACCTAATAAGCTAAATTAAATCAATTAACTACCAATCAAACCATAGGTTAAAGATTTATACCTCACAAGTTTTGAAATGTATCATGCTAACTTAGCCACTAAAATGGTTCTCAAGCTCCAAGATCCATGTTAGATTTGAACAAGTATAATGGGTAAAGGTTAAACTAGGGATTGATGAGACTTGGTATTGATTTATCATGAATTTTTTTGAAGAATTTGAAGTGAAATGAGATGGAAAAAGTGGGGAAAGGGGGGGGGGATCTGGTTTTGGCCAGAAATTATTAGGGAAAGAGAGAGAGAGAGAGAGAGAGAGAGAGAGAACTGTGTGGAAGTGTATAGAAATTTTTAGGATATTACAACCTTTCAAGCTCATTTAATGCACCCCATTTCAATTCTATTTTAATTTCTTTTCTAATTAAAACTAGAATTCTCTAGAACCATTTTGGTCAAATGTAAAAGATTAAGCATGTTAAACTAGGTTATAAGTGGTCATGGTTCACTGATGAAGGATTAACCCATTTTCATTTTGTAATTTACACTAATTTAATGTAGAAATGAAAGCTTATAATAATTAATTAAGGAGAAATAATTAAGTAAACTAACAATTTATAAGTGACTAAATAAATACCAATTACTAGTAATTACATAGTTAAAATAGGCGTATTTAAGTCTATAATGAAAATTAATTATAGTTATGTTTTACGGAAAATACGTTTTATTTTATCGATTATCAGAAAATTCACCTAAAGAATTTTACTTTTTTTATTTATTTATTTTTAAAACGTTACATTTCGTCTCTCCCTGTATTGGGGGTTGATGTTGCGCTATGCTCGATTGGCCATAACAGGAAATCCCTGGCCAGGGTTGCTGAGATTTATTGGTAAGTGTTATCAGTAGTTTCTCGAACCGTTACGGGCCTCACATCGGTATGACTTATCAGGCTATTGGGGTTTGACGTTTACCGCCCCTAGGCTGGATATGCGACATATCAGACGAAGAGACCGGACTGTACGGTAGTGTTACTTATTGGATTCGCAGGAGTATGTGCAGGCTTGCTTGTTGATCTTCTGATCGCTCAATATCCGGGTAGCCGTTACGTCCAGCTAGTACTGCTGACGGCTTATGGGTGGTTGATATGATCATCACCTACTGCAGGCGTATTGACGAGTCTTTAGAGTCCTACACAGAGGTTTCATGGCTCAGGCAAAACGAAATATAAGCACATATGTGATATGTGCGTGACCGAGATTAATACGTGTATGTGATACCGTATTCTATTCTCGCGATATATGATATCGGTCGATTATATGTGATATAGACGGGTTATCGAATCAAATGTTGATTCGATAAGTTGATACATATGATATTAGTCGGTTATATGTGATATAGCCGGATTATAAAATCAAGTGTTGATTTAATAATTTAATGTATAATTATATATTTGATATATTAATTTACATTAACAAATATTAGCTCACTTAAGCATTTCTTTTTCTCACTTGTGTATACTTAATATATATGTGATATATGTTATTGTGTCATACTTGTTGCTACATGCTACATGGGTGTATGAGACTCACACCATGCTTATCATAATGAAGGGTTTGATTTATTTAAAGTAAATCAAAATTAGTTGGAAATTAGTCACATGGTTTGAGCTTAGTGGTAGCTTGTAGAACCATTGACTTAGTCCACTATTTTTGTTTTACATTAGATATTATTAACCCAACCATTACCTTAAGCCATTGTTAAGTCTCTACATGAATTAATATGAGATATTATCTCACCCATGGTTGCTATTCTCACTCATTGATTCACTCATTCTATTCTCCACTTCATCTTCTTCATCATCTCCAAAAACTTTCTAAGTTTTGAGGAGGTGAAGAAAATTAGTGAGAAAAATTATTCTAAAGTGAGCAAAAATCCTACTTCATCAACTTACACTAGATTAGCCATTTAGTTTAGCTTGTTTGCTTCACTAATTCCCAATTAGTGAAGAGGTAGCTTGAGTTAGTGTCTCCTCGACGTAGATCATTTTCGGCCTCGAAGACTTCAAGCAAGTTTGTTCATT
Organism: Agapanthus africanus; assembly: GCA_030015575.1. Lineage (NCBI taxonomy): Eukaryota > Viridiplantae > Streptophyta > Magnoliopsida > Asparagales > Amaryllidaceae > Agapanthus > Agapanthus africanus. Next base: position 786,540,627 of record JASDDO010000019.1, read on the forward strand.
TCTCCTTGTGGAGCCTTACTAGAGTCCGGGAGATCACTACTTGGAGTAAAGGGACTACTACAAGGAGCTTTAGAAATGAAGGACCGGTCTACAAAGGTTGTATTCTTCATTCACTTAGATGTAAAGATGTTTACATGCTAGCTTTCGTCTAATTCTCTAGTTAAGATTCTAGGTTAGGGTTTTGAAAACGACATGGTTGATGCCTCCCAAAACCCTGTGGTCGTGCTAGGGAACCCAGCAACTACGAGATTGCGCCCTTCCAGGTTTTCACAAGCTCGCCAGTAGCCCTGCTGTTTTTACACACGGCTCCCTTTAGGGTATTCATCCGTGTCCATTTCGCTTGTGGACATACCCGTTTTATTTGCAAAACTCTCGAAAGTATATTCATCGTAGGTGACCATCTGTTTGCCGGTGGGATTTAGGGGTGGCTTCATCGCTGGAGTAGCTGTATAGCCAGTGGGACTTGAGTTGCAACTTTCACCGTTAGGACTTTGGTTGCAATATAGATCTCAATGGAGCATATCACTGTATTTGGGAGCGATGTGCTAATTTAAGGACATTTCGGTCCATTATCACCATATTTGAGGCGAAATTATAGTTTAGGGACATCTCGGTCCGTTGTCGCCATGTTTGAGGCGAAGTTCTAGTTTAGGGTCATCTCGATCCATTGTCGCCATGTTTGAGGAAAAGTTCTAGTTTAAGGACATCTCGGTCCGTTGTTAGTTTAGGGACATCTCGGTTTGTTATCGCCATGTGATTGTTAGAATTTTTTGTATGCTAATTTTAATTACCGCAATCAAGACGGTTTCTCTTAGTAGCTAGCTGATTGAGTAGGGGTCGATCTACAGAGAGATGAGAATCTTTTTCTTTGTGTTTTAAAGAGTTAAGTCCGAATTTTCTGAGTTGTTCAAAGTTAACTATGTGCTTAGATATGTATGTCAATAGAGCTTGTTAGGGTTAGGATTATATTAGTTTGAGTTAGGAATTTGCTCATTTCTTTTGTTTTCCACTTTTGATATCGATGTTATAGTAATCGGCAACAACGGGGATTAGCACGACTAGGAAGGAAACTTGCGAGTATAAGTTAGGCTTTCCAAAGCTTAGTTCCTTCTTTTTGGTCCTTATCCGTCCGTTCTTGGCTCTTAACCATAATCTCCGGTCAATTTAACCACAACCGGACTCACTAGGGTGTCACCGCTATCATATAGGATAGGGTGCCGTAGGATGCAGATTGTGTTTGCCTTGACGGGAGTTCGAATCAAGTTGTTGAGTAAAGAAAAGAGTGAGAGAGATTTCCTTCTCTCAAACATTCCTTATCCTACCCTAACAAGTAAGAAACTACTCACTCATTATAAGAGAAAAGAAAATAAAACAAACAAAGAAGATACAAAGAAATGAGGTAAAAAAAATTACAACTAGCTATTTGGGACCTCACCTAGGCAAGGATCACTCTTAAGCGTAATGGTTGCAAGGATAAAAGAAAGGAGAAAAAGGAAAAAAACAAGAAAACCAATAACCAGTTAACAAAGAAAATTACAAGCAACATATATGAAAACTACTTAACAAATTACAATACATGCATATAACAAGAACTCCTCTTCATTTATCATTCACTCAAAATCTCTTACTACAATTTTAATGGAGGAAAGATGAAGAAGAAAGAGAAGTTACACAAAATTCTAACAAAAAGCTAGTGAAAATATACATCCTTGATATAGCTCTAATCTGGAGTATTTATAGGCAGTGAAGTGATACCCTAGGGTCATATTTTGAGCCCATACAAAATTACCAAACTACCCATGAAATACGAACACCAGATGATATGACATGGCCGCGGAATCGCCGCACAAAAAGCCTATTGGCCGCGGTTCCGAGGCCTATTGGTCGTGGTTCCGCAGCCGTTTGGTGTGTTTAGCTTCTCATTTTCTCTGGAATGTCTTATGTTGCTATATTGCTCTGTTTAGTACACTTGTTTTTGCAGAACCATTCCATTTTTCTCCCAGATTTTCAACAGTCCAAAAGATGAAAGAGTGTGGACTTTTTGCCTTGATTTTCTCGAGCTCCGCATTGTCAACTTGATTCTCGTGCTGCATCTCTCGTGCGTTGTGCATGAATGACCCTTGCTTGAATTTTGTCTCTCAAACTAGTAGGCGGCACCTGATGGATGGTGAGCGAAACCCGTATTTTTATCCATTGTTGGCAATTGTCCAGAATTTGTCGTGACCGTTCATGATTTTTATTGTTTTGGACTGAGAACCTATAAGCTGCAATTATATAGCAAATACGGATCAAAAGTATCTACCTATATGCAATGCGATCAAGAATTGGCGGTATAAAAGTGCAAAATTCTGATATGAACAAATACCCCAAACTTATCTTTTGCTCGTCCCGAGCAAAGCCATTTTATTCTTAAAAAGCTCACTTTCGTAGGCATCACGGTTGAACTTAGCGTGTGCAACAAGCCGTTAAACCCCTAGGTTGCTCTAGAGGAGGAGTTTTGTCTTCTGAGAGTTTCCAGCGGATACTACCCATAAAATCTTGTCAAGTTGGCCGTCGACTCTAATCCTACAGTTCAGCATTCTAGCTAGAAACACTATCATCATAAGTTAGAAATATCCATCCCTTATTCTTTACACCTCCTATTTATTTAACATAAGATCCTATTTGTTTTTTCAGTTTAATAAAGATCTCAGTGTCTCTTAAGTTTTCCTTTAAAGCTCAGTCTCCAAAACGGAATTTTTATCATCATTATGGAAAACAGAAGTCTTATTCTTTATCCCTATCATTCCTCCAAATATCGATCGTATACCCCCACGTGTGTGTAAATTTTCACTCCTACACTTAAGAATTCAATTCAAGCTATAGTACCCTTGCCGTAATACCAAACACTACTTCTTTTCATTAATGATGGACGGATTCACTCATACATCTTTCATGCGACTATTACTGCTTCCTGAGGCACTAATCAGCCGATTATTGAATGTGTGAGCTTAAAGCGTAAATAGCAGTTTCCAGGTCTTATACATTTTTTCTTTCTTTTTTTATTTCCCTTTCAAGATCGGTTATATTTTTCAATGATGCTCTTTTGGTGGCTAGCTTTAAATACCGTTTTTTCTTTTATACTAGGCTTTCAGGCAAGAGTATTTCTAGGTATCCTCTACAATCCCAAGTTTTAAGGTGCGTGTATGTGTGATTTATAGGGTATATACTTTCTGAATTTGGATTTAGGAATAGGAACTATTTTTCAGATTTATTCTTCAAATAAAAATTTCAATAATTTCCTTTCATTTCAACTTAACTCAAGAACTGAATTCAAGATTACTTACTTTTAAACAAACCGCAAGGACGTATATTTACTATAGTTATACTTCAAGGAAAGTTAGTTTTAATGTTTTCAATTACTAAGCATAGAATTTAGTTAATTCTAACCAGTCAGGCTTCATGTCGAACTCGAGTCTAAATAACCAAATTTGACAAAAAAAAAAATTTTATTTTTTTATTTTTACTTTTTATTTTTTCAAATTTTTATGGATTTTAGGGATAACAATGCAATGCAGAAATATAAACATGATGCGATGCGGAATTAAACATGCAAATAAAAGAACAAATATCTACAAAAAACGTGCACATGCAGGATGCATGGATAGCTATTTACAACAAACCCCACCCCCAAACTTACTCACAGCAGTGCTCTCACTACTGCCTACTGTGTCTCCTAGAACCAGACGTTGTACCGCTCGTACCAGCTCCACTGGTGTCAGCCCGACCCCTCGATCTCTCTCTCTCTCCCCCCCGTGCCAATAAGGGAGACATCCCCTGCTCTAGGCTCGTAATACGCTGATCAAAAGTCGTCAGCATCCCTAACACTCTCTCGACCCCCCTATGAGTACGCCGCAGCAAGCATGCCTGCTCGGCGAGGGTCAGCTCCTCATCGCTCGCTGTGGAATTCGAGTTGAGAGTCTCTGCCATCACATCCTCGGCCAGCTCGGTATACAACCATAACCAGTGAAGTTTAGTGTATGATGTGGACACACCCACAAGTAGGGGTCGAATGGGAACCCCAATATGCATAAAAGCATCGAACTGCTCTCCGGGAAGGAAATAGCGATACAATTGTGTCACTAACATTAGGCACGGATAATTGGCTGCCCCTTTGCTGGCTCCAATGAAGTGTAAAAGTACGGTGCACTTGTCATAACTTGGGTTTTTCATCATCAATGTGTGCACAATTTGTAGGGATCGAGTGAAAAAGGTGGTGTTATGGGAACTACCAAAGATATTATTTTGTGCCCAACGGCACACGGTTAATACATTTGCATACAGCGTACGTCCAAGAATTCCTTTTCTGGGTTCCCTAGAACAACTATAGCCCATCAATGGTACATAATCATTAAATCGGAGGGGTTGGTCGTGAGCGTGGATATGGGGTATCAAAGTTACTTCCTGAATCAAGTTCCTATATACTAGAATTTCCCGATCCCCCCAAAACAAGCTAATAAACCCATAATTAGCTAAACATCCCTCCTCTGCTCTCAAAAAAATGATCGATGAGATCCGGAAGCGCGAATGCGTTTGGATGGTTATACAATAAGTAATTCCATCCGCGTTTCTGGATTTCGTCGCCAAAATAACTACCATATGTTGGAGATAGTGCCCTCAGAGTCAATTAATGGATCACAGGCACGTGATTGCAATGATTGAGGGAGGACCTATACCGGTAGGACAGTCTTACTCAAGATGATAGTATGCTATCTAGTTTACCATTATCACCGTGTACTGCTTTAGGTGACTTTACATGTCACTATTGCACGCTGATAGAGCCCCTAGGATTCTTTCTTGACTGCCAGCAGTATGAGGGCGATCATATACGTGGGAGCTGGGGTCTATAAGCACATCCTTAAAAGGTCCCTAGTCGTGGGAGTTTCGAGTTAGGGCATCGATACTCCAGAGTAGACTAGTGTATACAGTCGAGACCCCGACGAGGGGCGGTGGCCGGTCTCACAAGCCACTGGTGTCAGTTGGTTCACCTAAGATGTATACAGGTGCTCATTGGGTTATGAGTATGATTAGTCGAAAATATTGTATTTTTAACACGGCAATTTCCCTATCATTTGCACTCATTTAGAAGTGTACGGTATTCATATTTCACATATTAGCAAAACTGTCGCAAAATATCAGATTGCATGTGTTAGACTCTAAAACCAGCACTATAAAGGAAATTGACTGCATTTCATGGCATCGCATCATTCCTATATTGCGCAACACTTGTTTTGAGATCTGTGCAGGAAAATCCAGAAGAAAGGCCAAAAATTTACATGGTACCGATCAAACATGACGCCAACTCAATGATTTGGAATCTGGTATTGATGTAAAGGGAATTCAGGAATTCAATATATCAAAAAATACAGAAGAAGACATCAAAAGCCAACACCAGAAAGATGCAGCCCCAAGGAGCCTACTTGGCCACGGAACCGCGGCCTAAGCCGCCTTGTGCCGCGGTTCCGCGGTGGCTTGTCGACATCACCACTACTTCTTTGCACCATAACTCCTATGCAAGCTTAAAGACTTCAGAAAGATACAACAAAATCCAGAAGACCCCAGAACCTTCTGCCAGATCAGCAAACCCTTGTTCCTACACGAAACTAGCCTTGTATTCTAAAAACTTCTCCCTAAACCCTACCTTAAACCCTAAGCTAAGCCTAACTAACTACTTCTAGAAGTCTTTCAACAAACTTTTGGAGGAAACTTCTATTTCAAACTCAAGGCCTAGGGTTTGGGAAATCTATAAATAAGACCCTAGACTCACTTGTAAAAAGGATCATCTCTTGGAATTATATTCATTCAATAGATCCATTCACTCTCTTTCTTCATCTTCTTCCACAAGTCTAGTGAGAGGACTTGTGTGAAACCCTAACCCTAATTCCAATCAAATGCCAAGATCCTGAGTACCCCATCAAGCAAGAAGCCCTGCAACCTTTTATGAGCGAAGCCGATCTTCAACAGAGCAAGTGGTCCAAGCCGATCCGCGACTCACGGAGCTAAGCGACGCCAAATCGACAATTTAGTTCTTCCTCTTGTAGTTCTTGAGCGACTGTAATCAAATTGTTGATATAAATAAAATGTGATATTCTTTTATCTTGTTTTCTTTAAATTCTTGCATCATGATTCGATCTAAATTCCTAGTTGTAATTCTTGTTGTGATGTTTGAGTAATACTCCGCTCGTCAAGGAGTCGAGACGATCAATAGAATGATGATGTAACATATCTTAAATCGATTCTTGAATCTTACGAGTTTTGTAAACCCTAGCAAGTTCAAGAATCGACAGCCCAATTCGTTGCGATGCTTTCTTGATTGATATTGCTCGAGATTGGGGAGTTACGATCGTTTCTTGAAATTGTTAGAGGCTAGAATGTGAATGATATCGATGAAAGAACAAGGGTTAAACGATGAAACCCTAGTTTCACGAGAAAGCCCTAACTCTCATCGATCATCATCGATCTAGTATCAATCCTTCGAAGGACAAGAACACGAAATCTTGAGATTACATCACGTCTATAGATCCGATCGATTCCTACGAGCCTCATTTAGATTCTTGACATTTGGTTGGAAATATCATCGAAACCCGATTCTTGATTATTTATCAGTTTCTTGATTCTTGATTAGATTAGTGACACCTGAATCAATCGATAAAATCTTGAATCATGTTTTCCTTTCTTTTCGATTAACTTTTCAATTCAAACAAATTAAATATAAAAATGAATCGCACAATCCCCGTGGACGATCCGCACTCGCTTACGATCTACAACTGACACCGTAATTGATTGCGGTCAAATATAATTCTTTGATTGTGAAATTTTATTCAATATTACCGACACATAGAAACTTATTCGCTTTATTCGATTTACACAAACAAGAACTTCTTTACGATCAATCAAATGGCGCTGTTGCCGGGGATCATTTGATTTACACACACAATCGGAAAATATCACCTATCAAATGGCGCCGTTGCCGGGGATTACGCGCTAATTCGTTTCATATTATAGTTTGAATTGAAAGATTTATTCCATTGTGATTTTTGAGATCAAAATTCGTGCAAACCCTAAACGATTTGTTGTGGTTCATTGCAAGGAAATCTTGAGCTGTTTGGCAATTGAAGAAATTTTTTGGAATATACCAGAGAGCAGAGGGAGTCTATAGAAGCTCCCTGGTGAATTTTGGTTTAGTGATCGCATCATACAACCACGGAACTGCGGTATTAGTACCCATATGTGGCGGAACCGCGGCATCTTGGAAGGTTCTCAGTAAAATTTTTGCTTCAGGTGATTTCTTACATTCTCCTCTCTCCTCTTTTTAGCTCCAACTAATAAATTTCTGCAGGTTTCTTCGCAAATAATTGCAGCTCGCAAAAAGCAAAAGTAAATTTGTGCGTGATTTTGTTTCTTGGTTGTTTGCATTCTAATACGGATATTAAGGGGCACGGCCAAATCCAAATTAGGTGGGGATTTCATTACCCTTCCTAGGCCCCAAAAACCACAAAACTTGCATCCGCATTGACCTACATTAACTAAAAAATATCTAGAGATGACTCTAAGGACCGTCGCGCTCACTTAGGACAGAAGAAGGCCGTGGGTAATTCATTGCTTATCCGCGTTTTCTTGTGGTGCCTAGGAAAGTGTGTCGAAGGCTAGTGGTTATTAATTAGGCCCACTACTTACGTAGTGGAGTACCTTCCCACTTAACTGGCACTTACCTGGCCACAGGGGGACAAAGAGGCAGTGGAGGATTCTATCCTGCGACTTGTCTTTTGGCAGTTAGGAGCGGTCTAGAGCCGGACCTAGGTGACCACTAGATTCTAGGGTTTGTGTGCTGCATTTGTTGTGTCGCATCATTTTTTCAAAAATCCGTCCCTTTTTTAAAGCAAACACCGCATTCATTCATTACCCCTAATTATAAGTCAACGCTGCCACTTGTACTAACCCTTTTTAGTACAAGATAGGCTGGACACGGGATCCTAGTGCCCATTTAGTCCGCGTACCCTTTATCGACTCCGAAGTCGATATTTCTCCATTTACCTTTCCTTTACCCACTACCACACCTACACCGATGGATCCGAATCCATCGAACTTCTTTAACCCTAATCTGCCGCCGTCCGTTGGTGCGCAGAATCCACCCCGCATCTCTCTCCAGGGGAGATGCTACCCTATTCGAGGTCCTCTTTCGACCTGCTTATCCACACCACCAGCCAATGGGGATAACTTTGAGATTAAACCCCAGTAGATCAATCTTTTACCCAAATTCCACGGACTCGAGACTGAGGACGCTTAAGTTTTCATTACCAAATTTGAAAACGTATGCGCAATGATGGGTACGTCATAACTTTCAGTGGATGCGATGCGACTACGACTTCTTCCATTTACTTTGTGCGATATAGCCGAGAAGTAGCTATATAACACTACCGCACACTCTATTACGAATTGGGAAGAATTCGTCGCTGCATTCCTTAAGAAATTTTACCCAATACAAAAAACAGCTCGAATCCGTAGCGAACTGAATCAATTTGCCCAGCTCCCTACTGAACCATTTTCAAAATGCTTTGAACGTTTCAAGGATCTATTGGTTCAGTGTCCTCATCACGGCATCCCGAGATGGGAGCTTTGCCGAATCATTTATGAGGGCATTAACCCAAACACTAAACAGAGCCTTGAAAACATGTGTCAAGGTACTTTTATGACTAAGGATGATGGGAAAGCGTGGAAGTATTTAGAAGAGTTTGCTGAAAAATCACTACAGTGGGAGAGTGGAACCCAACCATTGAATAGGGGTGGCGTACACCAAATAGATGTGTCCATAGGTGTTCGAGCTGAGATGGCAGCAATGCAAAAGAAGCACGACGCTATGGAACACAAATTTGCAGCAGCCTCCCTAAACCCAGTGTCGCTCCCCAAAACTGTTTGTGGGTGCTGTTCTGATCCGTCTCATTTAACGGAAGAATGTCCATTAAACTCTGCATTTCAAGGTCACGAGCATTCTAATGCCGCATTTCAAAGACCTCGAAATGATCCATATTCTTCCACGTACAATCAGGGTTGGAGGAATCACCCGAATTTCGCTTGGAACCAAAACCAATCTCAAAACACGGTTCCAAACACGAATCAATTTCAAAAGGCTCTTCCTCCACCACAACAGCAACCCCTTCAACTCACTCAGCACCCCTACCAGTCACACAATTTCCAAAACCAGGTCAACACTCCTACACAGTCTAATCCTATGACCTGTTCTGACGAATTCTCTCAATTCACTCAAACCATGAAATCACTTTTATCAAATTTCATAGAGGTTTCGACTGAGGTTAGATCTTCCGTCAGTGAGATAAAGAAAAACTCAGCGTCCCAAGCTGAGAGTATCAGATCGATGGAAGCTGAAATAGCTCGCCTTAAAGCCGAAATGAGTGCGAGAGAAAAATGGAAACTTCCCTCTCAACCCCTACAGAATCCTGGGCATTACAATGTAAATGCCGTCACAACGTTGAGATCGGGAAGAGTGCTGAACAATCATGTCGGGGAAGGTATTGATGATATTGGAAATCATATTAACACCCCGGCTGAGACCTTTCCTCACATACACACTTCTCCTTCTGATCCTTCTTCTTCTACCACACCACCTTCTCGCGAGCCTATTCTCCATTTCCCATTAGGCTCGACACCTGAACCCAACCCTTATAGTTCTCCACAGATGGTCCCCATACCTCTTTTAGGATATCGTCTACCCCCTCTTCCTTCTCCTATGATGGACCCAGCGCTTATTGCGAAAGCTCCTTACCCGAACCGGTTAAGGGTTAATAGAACGAGTCCTCATATAGAGAAAATTATGGAAATGTTCAAACAGGTTAACATCAATATCCCTCTCCTAAATGCAATTCAACAAGTCCCCGCATATGCGAAAATTCTTAAGGACTTGTGCACTAGGAAGAGGAAGACTCAAGTGCCGAAGAAGGTCTTTATGGCTAATAATATCAGCACTGCTTTTATTCCCCAGCTACCAAAGAAATGAAAGGACCCAGGATGTCCTACAATATCGATTTCTATTGGGGGTAAAAACATAAATCGTGCTCTTTTAAACCTTAGCGCAAGTGTTAACCTACTTCCATACTCTGTATATGAGCAATTAGGGATCGGAGAGCTGAAACCTGCTCACTGCACTCTCCAGATGGCAGACCGATCTATCACTAAACCAAGGGGTGAACTAGAGGATGTATTGATAAAGGTCGGGGAATTTGTTTACCCTGTAGACTTCATTGTACTCGACACACAGCTTGTAGCAAACCCCTAGGGCCAAATTCCGGTGATTATGGGTCGTCCTTTCCTTGCCACTTCCAACGCTGTTATAAACTGTAGAAACGGTTCAATGAACTTATCATTTGGAAATATGACCATTGAACTAAACATCTACAAAGTTGAAAGTCAGCCATCAGAACCCTCTGCTCAAATGTTAGATGTGTGCTCTGTCCACGAGATCGCTCCCGATAGTTGCGGAGCTGAGGAACTTTGCTTTACTGATCTCGATGACATTACCACATCTCTGTTTGATTTCACACAAGATCTTAGTGAGGACACTTTTTCTACACTTGAGTCCTGCACTCCTGACTTCTCTCCACCCGAGTCTGTATCTTTCACAGGCTCTGAGCTTCTTTGTAAATCCAAAAATCACTCAATGATCCCTCCTTCTATCATTTCTCCGCCCAAATTAGATCTCAAAATTTTACCTACTCATCTTAAATATGCATATCTAGGTGAGAATGAGTCTTTACCGGTTATAATATCCGCTTCTCTAGCATCAGAGCAAGAGAATGCACTTTTATCGGTATTGAGATCTAACAAAGAGGCGTTTGGTTGGAGTATGGCGGACATCAAAGGGATTAGTCCCTTGATAGTTGAACATCATATACATGTGATGGATGATGCCAGACCAACCCGAGAACCACAGAGACGGTTGAATCCCGTCATGAAGGAAGCAGTAATGAAAGAGATCGTCAAATGCCTAGATAATGGTATTATATACACCATCTCCGATAGCTAATGGGTGAGTCCTATACATGTCGTTCCTAAGAAATCCGGCATCACTGTTATAACTAATGAGGCGAATGAGTTGATTCAGACACGCGCCCAAACTGGGTGGCGTGTATGTATCGATTATAGAAAACTCAATGCTGCCACGAGGAAAGACCACTTTCCTCTACCATTCATTGATCAAATGCTGGAACGCTTAGCGGGACGAGAGTATTATTGTTTTATGGACGTATACTCAGGCTATAATCAGGTCCCCATCGCCAAAAAGGATCAAGATAAAACCACTTTTACTTGTCCTTTTGGTACCTTTGCTTACAGTCGCATGCCCTTTGGGTTATGCAATGCTCCCGCTACCTTTCAGCGGTGTATGATAGGGATATTCTCTGATATGGTAGAGAATTTTCTGGAGATCTTTATGGACGATTTCTCGATTTTTGGAGACTCTTTTTCCGATTGCCTATCGAATCTGGACGCTGATCTTACTCGTTGCAAAGAGAAGAACTTAACATTGAACTGGGAAAAATGCCATTTTATGGTCCAAGAAGGAATTGTTCTTGGACATGTTATTTCACAGAAAGGCATTGAGGTTGACAGAGGTAAGATAGATGTCATTCAAAACCTCCCACATCCCAAAAGCGTCAAAGATATTCGATCTTTCCTTGGCCATGCGGGCTTTTATAGGAGATTCATTAAGGACTTTAGCAAAATTGCTAGACCTTTAACTCTTCTCCTGGCCAAGGATACGACCTTCCATTTTGACTCGGACTGCGAGACAGCTTTCGACTCACTTAAACACTCACTCACTTCAGCCCCCGTGCTATCATCGCAAAACTGGGACTACCCCTTTGAGCTGATGTGTGACGCATCCGACTTTGCAGTAGGTGCAGTCTTAGGACAGCACATCGAAAAGATGCCACACGTGATATACTATGCAAGTAAGACCCTGAATGATGCTCAAATTAATTATACAACCACAGAAAAAGAACTTTTAGCGGTTGTATTTGCATTAGAAAAATTCAGGCATTACTTAATTGGCTCACCTATAGTTGTGTATACTGACCATTCCGCCTTAAAACATCTTCTGGCGAAGAAAGATGCAAAAGGTCGACTAATACGTTGGATCCTACTGTTACAAGAATTTGATCTTGTTATCAAAGATAAGAAAGGATGTGAAAACGTAGTAGCTGACCATTTTTCATGCATCTCTTCTTCCCCTGTGACCCTGCCGATCAATGATTCGTTCCCTGATGAACAACTCTTGAGCGTGTCCAATGAACCATGGTTCAGGGATATTGTGAACTATCTTGTCACGGGACTTATACCCAGCGATTGGTCAAAACAGGACAAATGCCGTTTTCTATCCCAAGTAAAACACTTTTACTGGGATGAGCCCTATTTGTTTAAATATTGTCCTGATCAGATCATTCGCCGGTGTGTCCCAAATGAAGAGTTCAAGAGTGTTCTTTCTTTTTGTCATGATCAGGCTTGTGGGGGTCACTTTAGTCCTAAAAAGACGGCGGAAAAGGTTTTGCAATGTGGATTTTATTGGCCTACCTTATTCAAGGACGCATTTGAACATTGCAAAACCTGTACACAATGTCAGTACACGGGTAGAATATCCCAGATGAATGAAATGCCTCAGCAACCCATTCTGGTTGTTGAAATATTCGATGTTTGGGGCATAGATTTTATGGGTCCCTTTCCCAACTCCTTTGGGAATTTGTACATACTGCTGGCGGTTGATTATGTCTCAAAGTGGGTAGAAGCCATTCCATGTCGCACTAATGACAAGAAAGTTGTCATTAAGTTCTTAAAAGAGAATATCTTTTCGCGATTTGGACACCCACGCGCTATTATTAGCGATAATGGGACACATTTCTGCAACAGGTCTTTCGAGACTCTGATACGGAAGTACTCAATCAACCACCGACTTTCTACACCCTATCACCCCTAAACAAGCGGGCAGGCTGAAATCTCAAACAGACAAATCAAACTTATCCTGGAGAAAACTGTTGCTAAAAATAGAAAAGACTGGTCGACCAAACTAACGGATGCACTTTGGGCATTCAGAACTGCATATAAAACCGACCTAGGGATGTCTCCATATATGATAGTGTTTGGAAAAGCATGTCATTTACCCGTCGAGATAGAGCCTAAAGCATTATGGGCTATTAAGGAAATTAATTTTGATCTAAACCAAGCCTGCAACTTTTGGAAGCTGCAACTTAATGAGCTAAGCGAACTCCGCGATGAAGCTTATGATAACGCTGTAATCATAAAGAATAGGACTAAGGTTTTTCACGATAAAAACATTTTGAGAAAAACATTTTCACCTGGTCAACAAGTCCTTCTTTATGATTCACGATTACACCTTCACGCGGGTAAGCTCCGATCTCGATGGAAGGGACCTTTTATTGTGCGTTCTGTATACCCGCACGGGGCAGTAGAAGTAGAAAATGTTAAAAACGGCACCTTTTTCAAAGTGAATGGCCATAGACTAAAGCCGTATTTTTCCACTGACCCCACGGAGGAGCTCTTGTTCTTACAAGAGCCAGTTTATTTGGATTAAAATTCCTTCGTGTCACCTTCATGTCCAGTATATCATTGCATCATTTTTTGAATGAAGGTGAGTGAAAAGAATAAGTTTGGGGGAAGTTCTTCACTTATATATTTTGCCCCCACTAATAATTCCCCCCAGGCTTACAGGTTTTGTAGATATAGCAGTTGGCAACAGTGAGGACACTGTTGAAAACAAGTTTGGGGGAGGTTTGTGCTTATTTTCGCATCATTTGCATATCATTTGCATAAGCACAAAACATGTCTTTTTTTAAAAATAAAAAAAAAACCCATAAAAATTTAAAAATTTTCAAAACCCATAAAAATTTAAAAAAAATTTCGAGTATAAAAATAATTTTAATATTTACACTTTTTTGTATATAAATAAGATAATGAAAGTTTAGATAGTGAAAAATTACATTCATGAGATTAGAAAAATTCTAGAAAACCAAGAAAATTAGAAGTTTTCTTATACGAACTAGTAATAAGTAGTTATGAGCCGTTGTCCCAAGGGTTAGTAAGATGAAGGACGTCACTAATCTGAGGATAAAAATAAGTCTGAAAAATATTTTCTATTCTGGAAGCCAAACATTTTGAACGTTGATACCCTGCTATTCGCACTTACACACGTCTTAAAGCCTGGAATAGTAGAGGATACCTTGAAATGATCTTGTCTTAAAGCCAAAGTATGAAGGAAATAAAAAAAAGTGAATAAAGAAAATATAAAGTGGTGAGAAAAATGGACACTGGTTTTGTTATCACCAAGGGCAATAAAAAATGTATAGCGAGGATGCTTCTTCACCTAGTGCCCTAAGGACAACTGATCTGGGAGTCACTGCTGTGCCTGAGGTGGTGCAAGACGAGGAAAATACACCAAGTAAGCAAGCACAGGAGTAATCAGTCGGTTAGTACCTCAAGAAGTATTAACGGTCGCATGAAAGTGTATGAGCAATCTCATCTAAATATTCATTAATTAAAAAGTACTGAGGCTGATGGGTAAGAGTATGATAGCTTGAATTGAATTCTCCGGGTGTAGGGATGTCCTTTACACACACGCAAGGTTATATGATCGATGTTTGGAAGAAAGATAGGAATGAAAAATAAGACGATGTTTTATTGAGGGAGGACGTGATTTCTAACATCTTTTCATGACCATTAAGATAGGGCTCATGACAACCGAAAAGCTAGCTTAGTTGGAAACCCTAATTTTTCATGGCTTTTTCTTTTACAATTCTTGTCTTTAAATGTAATATTCATAATCTTTCTTTTATTATGGGATTTTGTGGGTGCAATCCGCTGAAAACCCTCAGGAGACAACACTCCACCTACTAGGGACAGCTAGAGGTTTAAAGGCTTGTTGCACATGCTCAGTGCAATCGTGTTGCCTATGAAAGTGTGCTATTTTCTCCTTCTCTTTTTAATAAAACAGTTCGCTCGAGACGATCGAAATTAAGTTTGGGGGAATTTGATTAGTCGAAAATATTGTATTTTTAACACGGCAATTTCCCTATCATTTGCACTCATTTAGAAGTGTACGGTATTCATATTTCACATATTAGCAAAACTGTCGCAAAATATCAGATTGCATGTGTTAGACTCTAAAACCAGCACTATAAAGGAAATTGACTGCATTTCATGGCATCGCATCATCCCTATATTGCGCAACAATTGTTTTGAGATCTGTGCAGGAAAATCCAGAAGAAAGGCCAAAAATTTACATGGTACCGATCAAACATGACACCAACTCAATAATTTGGAATCTGGTATTGATGTAAAGGGAATTCAGGAATTCAATATATCAAAAAATACAGAAGAAGACATCAAAAGCCAACACCAGAAAGATGCAGCCCCAAGGAGCCTACTTGGCCGCGGAACCGCGACCTAAGCCGCCTTGTGCCGCGGTTCCGCGGTAGCATGTCGACATCACCACTACTTCTTTGCACCATAACTCCTATGCAAGCTTAAAGACTTCAGAAAGATACAACAAAATCCAGAAGACCCCAGAACCTTCTGCCAGATCAGCAAACCCTTGTTCCTACACTAAACTAGCCTTGTATTCTAGAAACTTCTCCCTAAACCCTACCTTAAACCCTAAGCTAAGCCTAACTAACTACTTCTAGAAGTCTTTCAACAAACTTTTGGAGGGAACTTCTATTTCAAACTCAAGGCCTAGGGTTTGGGAAATCTATAAATAAGACCCTAGACTCACTTGTAAAAAGGATCATCTCTTGGAATTCTATTCATTCAATAGATCCATTCACTCTCTTTCTTCATCTTCTTCCACAAGTCTAGTGAGAGGACTTGTGTGAAACCCTAACCTAATTCCAATCAAAAGCCAAGATCCTGAGTACCCCATCAAGCAAGAAGCCCTGCAACCTTTTATGAGCGAAGCCGATCTTCAACAGAGCAAGTGGTCCAAGCCGATCCGCGACTCACGGAGCCGAGCGATGCCAAATCGACAATTTAGTTCTTCCTCTTGTAGTTCTTGAGCGACTGTAATCAAATTGTTGATATAAATAAAAGGTGATATTCTTTTATCTTATTTTCTTTAAATTCTTGCATCATGATTCGATCTAAATTTCTAGTTGTAATTCTTGTTGTGATGTTTGAGTAATACTCCGCTCGTCAAGGAGTCGAGACGATCAATAGAATGATGATGTAACATATCTTAAATCGATTCTTGAATCCTACGAGTTTTGTAAACCCTAGCAAGTTCAAGAATCGACAACCCAATTCGTTGCGATGCTTTCTTGATTGATATCGCTCGAGATTGGGGAGTTACGATCGTTTCTTGAAATTGTTAGAGGCTAGAATGTGAATGATATCGATGAAAGAACAAGGGTTAAACGATGAAACCCTAGGTTCACGAGAAAGCCCTAACTCTCATCGATCATCATCGATCTAGTATCAATCCTTCGAAGGACAAGAACACGAAATCTTGAGATTACATCACGTCTATAGATCCGATCGATTCCTACGAGCCTCATTTAGATTCTTGACATTTGGTTGGAAATATCATCGAAACTCGATTCTTGATTGTTTATCAGTTTCTTGATTCTTGATTAGACTAGTGACACCTGAATCAATCGATAAAATCTTAAATCATGCTTTCCTTTCTTTTCGATTAACTTTTCAATTCAAACAAATTAAATATAAAAACGAATCGCACAATCCCTGTGGACGATCCGCACTCGCTTACGATCTACAACTGACACCGTAATTGATTGCGGTAAAAAATAATTCTTTGATTGTGAAATTTTATTCAATATTACCGACACATAGAAACTTATTCGCTTTATTCGATTTACACAAACAAGAACTTCTTTACGATCAATCAAATGGCGCCGTTACCGGGGATCATTTGATTTACACACGCAATCGGAAAATATCATCAATCAGAGTACATCGGACAGGACTCGCCGGGAACCTGCTAGTTGGTCTTATACCAGACGTCAGATAGCAGTTCCCTGGTGACATTTGTACATGTTAGTTTATCGACCTGAGATCGTCATTTGACTCGTGTGAGTTCCCACTGTGCTTTGATTACTACCCTACCACGCTCAAAGGAGACGTGCAAACAGGTTTTATTTAGGTACAGTCCCGAGCCACATGGAGGCAGTGAGCGGATCTTCAGAGGTTCGTCTCTCCCGGTATTGGGGGTGAGGTCACGTTGTGTCTAGGAGAGCCATTACACGAAGTCCTTGGCCAAGGCAGGAGATTTACTGGTAGGTATTCCAGTAGTATCTCAGGGTGTTCTGGGCTACACTTCGACACGACTTGTACTGCCTTTGGGGGTCTGACTTTTACCCACCTCCTAGACCCGCCATGCGATGCTCATAGACGAACGGACCGGACTGTACGGATATTGTCACTCACAGGCTCATTAGGGTGTCAGGATGAGTTCGCTCATCGACGTCCCTTTTGGTCAATACCTGGTAGCCCGTCACGTATGGCTAATACCTCTGACGTGCTAGTGGTTAAATCCACAGCCAAGGTGTTGACGAGTCTTTAGAGTCCCCCACAGACCGTTTTCTCAAGTTTCGGGCGAAACGCTGTAGAGGCAGTATGGAGATATGGCAGGGTTCGATCAGATACGTACAATATTGCACGGAACATGATCGGACGGATAATACTAGCGGGCTTTGGTTTAAGCCGGATCCTAGTATTGTACAGTGTAGATTTTGTCTCTTCGCATTTGTATTCAGTGGGAATACAAATGCGGGTATGTATATACAGTCGCGGGGTTTTCCTGTAATTTATTACGGGATCAGTTTTTGTAGTTGCCAGTTTGTATTCCGTTTCGGCCAGTTTTCCTTTGTTCCTTCACGGCCGGATTTTTCTGATGGAGGGGCTTATTTGCATATTTGCAAATTAGCAATTGTGGAGGGTTTTTTGTGATTTGTGGCTTCATGATGGTTATAGCATCATGAGATTCCTTTTTAATCACTTCCTTTGCATTTAATGTGAAGAGATTGATTTGTTTATGGATGCGAGGCTTCCTTTTTGGCTTATGCTCACCATTTACCCTCTTGTGCTCAACCCCTTTTTGGTTGAGATTTTCCTCCACCACATTTTGATGAGGCCGGCCACACATTGAGAGAGAGAGAGTGAATTCATTTTTGGAGTGGGAAAAATGTTCATCATATTTCTATGCTTGTATCAAAAACCCTAAAAGCTCATTTCCATTCCTCATTCCTCCATCACCATGGCAACTTCATAACCCCAAAGAGACAAACTATTCTACACTTCATCTACAGCATCCTTGGGCATGTCGGCTCGCCAACTTCGTGCTCGAGTTGTCTCAGTCCAGAGGTGGGAGCCCGTAAAAGAACCCGACGATGTGGTGCCCGTTCCGACGAGGAGATGAAGACCGGAGATTCCGCGAGGAGATCGGAGTGGAGGCCGAAGACCGAAGGACACGGATTGCTCGGTATAGCTCTCTACCCCTTTCTCTACTTAGCTAGGATTAGGTTAATGGCCCGATCCGGGATTTTAGTGCGCGGTGGTGCCGGTTTACAAGCTTCGTAAAATTTTCGTTTCCGCATTCCGGCGTCGGATTGACGGCCGGGGCACCACCGTGCACTTACACTGGTATTAGAGCCACGCCATTAACCTAGTCTAGCTTACTCTAACGTGTTTACAAGTTCGATCGAACGGATTTTCCGAAAACCCGATTTCAAGTGCATCAGTTTTCCGTCGATTTGTTTTTGGCTCGAAAAAATATTTTGTACATTGCAGAAATACGAGCAGGGTTTTCTAAGACTTCTGCAAAAATTTGGTGGCATGACTTCACTGTTACACCGTGGAACTGCGACCAAACCCATGCATTGGCCGTGGTTCCGGAGCCAAAATGAGTCCTTGTTGCACCAATTTTTTTCAGTGGGTCTTAGACTGTGAAATGGGGTTTTTGGAATATTCATTTTGGGTCCAGATTTTCTTTGAGTGCTACAGTAGTGCTTGGGGCCCACTTCGGTAAATTTGATCGATTGAAAATTTTAAACATGTTAGTTCACGGTTTTTGTATTATATCTGCGACCGTGAATGTCATTCGATAGGTAAATCCAGTCTAACTGCTATAGCCCTTTTAGACGGATTTGCGAACGTGACATTCACGTTGATGTTCTGTGTTGTGCTGTGATGTTGCGGATTGTCATGGGGATAGCCTGGATGCAGTGGTAGTACAGTTTCGTTTTATATGTATATTTGATATTGCGGGGCGAGCGTCCGACATGTGGACTGCCGTCACTGCCTGTTTGTATATTATTCTTTTGGGGCACGACCGGGCTGAGGTCGATGTACCTGTTGTATGTATATTTTACTTTCTGTACTAGGATTACCCCGCGGTGGGGTGCACGGATTGTCGGGTTCTAGAGGGCAACGGGCCCGCATCTCAAGGCGTTGAGACGGAGGGGACTTTACTCTAGAATTGGAGGGCTATTCACCGCACTCGTAGGGGGTACAGGTTGACCCAAGGAGGGGTGCCCAAGTTACCGGATTCCGTAAAGTGCTGGGTGGTCCATTCACGTTGCTGAAGGGGGCTGCCTCGCTTCAGGTTTTGGCGGGTAACTTGCCGCGCCCGTAGGGGTCTAGGATTTCATTGCACAGGCTATCCACACGACCAGGGGAATGTCGGGTTTCAGTAGCGGCTCTATGAAACCCGGGGATCCCAGATATCTGTATTGTTTTATGATGCTGGTTACATTTCTGTGATGTTGCCTTTTATCACGCCTTGAGCGAATATTATAAATTGATATATATACTAGTAGATGTTGTATATGTTTTGCATCCGCGCTAGTCCAGTCCCCGCTCTGTCGTTAGTTAAGTAACCTAACGGGTGATGACGGGACCCAGTGGCAAATACGGATGGCATATACGTATATCATTATTTTCGTTCTTTATTGGTGTGATCAATTGATGGGACTGCGTTGATTCGGATCAATGCAAGCTAAACAAACCTATTCTGATGTTGTTGGAACAATTTTTCAAAAAGCTGTTATTGCAAGGGCGTTCTCTTTTGTTTTGCACAGCGGTATTCGGTTATGAATATCCAGCACCTCAGTCGACGAGGCAAGGGCCGAGATCCCTTCACCAGGAGTGACCCCTTGGACAGAAGTTTGCGTCGGGGCAATAACTTCACTATAGTCGTTTACTTTTGCTTTGCATCGTGGTATTCAGTTGGAATATCCTGCACCTCATTCAACAGGGAAAGAACCGAGATCCCTTCAGCGGGAGTGATCTCTTTAGCAAAGGTTTTCGTCACTATATTTTTATAAAAAGCTATCTGGTTCCTTCAACGATATCAAGTTCATTACGTTAAAGGTTTTTTTCCAGAAACCATTCGTAGCCTGATTCATATGTCAAAAACTATTTCTAAACCGCAATCAAGAACGGCGTCGCATGAAGCTAGCCGGTGAGTACGGGTCTATCCACAGGGATGTTGTGAATCTCCGATTCGTTCTTACGAGTTAATTCCGAAAGGTGTTCGGTTGATTATTAAATCTAAAAATCTAATTAACCTAGGGCAATTATCTAGATCTATTTTTGCTAGGGTTAGGTTTAGGGATGGTTTGGAAATGCAATTAAATCTCAACGCTTTCTATACCCGAATGAAGATCTGTGAGGAGTTATGGTAATTATCAATAAAGGGGATTAGATCCATTCGGGAAGGTGTTCTTTCCTCTAGGTTCTTGTCCTTCGTTTAGAGATCCTTACCCTAACCTCCATGGAAAACGAGCGCAACCGGGCTTTTACACTACGATGTCATTGTTACCTCGAGGGGTAGGATGCCGTAGGGCGCGGTGTGTGCGCGTATGCATGGAGTCCTATTGTAAATATTTGGTGGGTAAGAAAGGGATGAGAGATCTCATCTCTCAAAATCCTTCCCCAAAGCTAAACCCTAAACAAGTTCCTAGGGCATGAAATTAAATCTACCTAGGGCAAAGAATTGAAATCTAAACTAGGACGAGAAATTAAATCTACTTACAGATGCATCCCTCCAATCATCCATGTAGCGTTGTCAGATCTGAATTTCTGAATGGAAAAGAAACACCGATACTTTCCAAAAGAATTTTGTATTTTATTAATGAAGGGAGGCATAAAGTTTACAATCTTTAGAGTTCTATTTATAGAAAATAGAAACCCTAGGTTACATTTGATCCGCACATCTACATTTACAAAAATAGCCCCAGGGAATCTTTTCAGAGCCGCCAAAACATTTTAGTAAAAAATTTATTTTTCAATCTCTCAAGGTCGCCGCGGAACCGCGGCCCGAGGCCTGGTTTGGCCGCGGTTCAGCAGCCAAATAATGGAATTGGGCTCTTAAATTTCCTGGTCTGGTTCATTTCATTTTGGGCTTCATGTTTATTCAGGTCTTTTCTCCATTTGGCTTTTGGGTTTTTCCTGATCTTCCAGTGAATTCTTGCAGTGGACTTTAACCGTGGCTTCGCGATCTTGGACCTTGCATTGCCTTAATTTTATCTTTGATGTGGGCTTGATCAAGAGTCTTCTGTTTGTTGGTCGAAATCCACTTTTGCATTATCTTTACATCGTTTTCACTGTATTTTGTCCCAGAACCTGTAACCTGTAACATGTAGCAGACATGCGTCAAAAGCATATGTTTATTTATAAAAAGAATAAGAATGGCGAATATAATAATGCAATATTCTGGTGTGAACAAATACCCCCAAACTTATCTTTTGCTCGTCCTCGAGCAAACTTATTTTTATTCATTAAAATCCTAACCGCACTTTCGCAGGGAAACGCGATTGCACTGAGCACGTGCAACAAGCCGTTAAACCTCTAGGTGTCCCTAGTAGGAGGAGTGTTGTCTCCTGAGGGTTTTCAGTGGATACTACCCACAAAATCCTATCAATTCAGCCCATTAACTTTTGTTCTCCAATTAGGTTTCCTAACAAGGAATTATATTATTTTCGACTTGTAAATTATCCAGCCACATTCTTCACACTTCCTCATTATTTAACTTAAGATTATATATGTTATGTAGATCTACTTAGCTATCGGCATCTCCTAAGTTTTCCTTCTAGGGTTACATCTCCACTTAGGAATTTCTATCAACCCTACTAAAGATACAAGTTTTATTCTTCATTCCTTTCTCTCATCTAAACTCTAATCACATATCCCCCACGTGTGTGTAAATATCACCCCTACACTTGGAAATTCAAATCAAGCAATCGTACTCTCGTCCATTGTCCAAAGCACTTATTAATTAGTGAATTTTTAAATGAAATTTGCTTACACATCCTTCATGCGACCGTTAATACTTCTTGAGGTACCAACAACCGATTACAAGATGCGTTAGCACTTTAAAGCGTACTTCCTAGTTTTGCTACACCGAAGTCTTTAGCAGTGACTCCCAAACCAGTTGGTCTAAGGCACTAGGTGATGAAGCACCCTCACTAAATATTTTTCTATTTTTTACAGCCTTAAGTAATCACAAAAACCAGTGTCCATTTTTTTTTCTTTATTCACTTTTTTTTTCTTTTATTTTCATTGTACTAAGGACTTTTAGACAAAAGCATTTCAAGGTCTCTTCTACTATTCCAAGTTTCAAGGTACGTGATTGTGCAAATTGTAGGGTATACGTTTTCAGAATCTAGACTTAAGCTAGGAACTATTTTTCAAACTTATACTCTAATAAAAGCTTCAATATTTTTCCTTCGTTTGACTTAGCCCAAGAAGTGAACCCAAAATTTGCCTATTTCTAAATAAACTACAAATGCATATACTTTCTACCGTTAAACTTTAAGGAATGTTATTTTTAGGGTTTTTAATTCACTAAGTCTAAGATCTAGTTGTTCCTAGCCAGTTAGCCTATTTCTCAAACTCAAGTCAATCAACCAAAATTGAATACATTAATTTTTATAATTTTTGAAATTTTTCAACTTTTATAGGTTTTCAAATAAATATGCAAATGCAAAAATATGTACAAATGAATGCGAAGGAAGAAGACGTACCGAGCGTACCCCCAAACTTGAACTTGACAGTGTCCTCACTGTCATGCTAAACCAAGAGGGTCAAAATGCCGATACTACCCTGTTTATTTATTTATAATTTTTTTTATATTTTAATGTTTTGAATTTTTTTATTTTTTTTTATAAAATGAAAACAAAAAATATATGTACATATATACAAAGGTCCCCCTCAAACTTAAGCTTGGCTTTACACAAGCCAAAGGTTAGCACCAACCATTCAAAAATCTTATCGTGGTAATGGTATAGTTGGTACAAGAATGGGATGGAAAGAAAAGAGATGAGAAGCACACGAGACCGTGTGGAAAGAAGAATGGAAGATGGTCTCGGCGGAGAAGGAGAATGGCGGAAAGAAAAAAGAAGTGGCGCGCGAACTTGAGGGTGTAAATCGAGTGAATAAATTAGCGCAATATGTGATGATCGATGTGTTAAAAGCGATTGCGCTAACCTATCAACTCGTCGGGAAATGGGGTCAAATCCCTCAAGATTCGCAAGAAAACATGGGTACGCCGAACTTGGTATAGGAGATGAAAGCGTAACGGTCATTTGTACGGTCTGGACAATAGGAGAGACGAAACGGAGTGAATTAGGGATAGTATCTTTCTTACCGTAGTAAACTGTTTCGAACTTGAAAGATTCCATTAATGGTTCGAAACTATTATAATCAACCGAGTCTGATGGCTCATCTGAAAATGTAAAGGACTCAAACTCGGGCGGTGAGTCATCAGCATCGTCCGAAAAAGTGAAACACTCGTAGGTGTGATCATCTGTGAGAACTGTGTTAGATTCAAAGGAAAAATTTTCAAGCTCACAGTCTTCAAACGGGGTCGGAACGATGGGAAGGAGGGAGGGTGATATAACAGTCAAAGGTTCAGGAGGATGAATTGGAAAATCAGACACATCAAACAAAAATGATTCAACCTCAATATTATCCTCAAGACTCGCCTCAATACTATCCTCAATATTTAACTCATCCATGCCATTATCATCAAAATCTAGACGCATATGAGATTCGGGAGAAACATTTAATAACTCAGAATGATGATTTGAACATAAAATTTCAATTAAATCGACAGGTTCATCATCCGAAACATTCCCGGCGTCTATATCCTCAATCAAGTGAAAATCAATTTCTTTAGACACCTCATCAAAAGCATGGATATTTATCGATTTAGGTTCTAGAGTGGAGGTGTAAAGGTCAAACGGATTAGGTGTGGTTTCACTCGAAAGGGGTTCTTCACAATTTGGCAAATCAAGCACTACAAAATCACACAACCCATTTTTATTTTCAACAGGTGAACTATTTAGGGCAATCGGTGGAAAACAGGAGTTGTGGGCTTCAATTGGGTACGGGTAGGTTTGATTTGAAAATCCTCTCCCATTCTCACTCTGTCCAACTGCCGCCTCATACATTGAAAAATTTGGAGCTAGCTAGCGGGACACTAGCTACCAGTTCAGCAGGTTGCATAAGAACGGCCACGGACGCTTCCACATTCCTAACCATTTTGTTTGTTGCAGCAATATAAGCTTCCAACGACTCTTCCAAACTAGACTTAGGTGGTGAGGGGGTTTCAGTAAAAGATTCAAAATGGTGTGGATATGCAAAACTCCCAATAGGCTGTGTAGAAACAGTGTCTAGTGAAGGTGGGAAGGTCGGGTATGACTGGTAGGAAGTGGGTGATTGGACAGGGGTAGGGTCAACATATGGATAAAAAGGTGAATAGTCGTGTTGATCCCTAGAACTGGATGAGTGGAGAGGGGTGAAAGATCGGCTATGAGATTGAGAAATATGCTCAGCAATGGACATCGGCCTAGGAGTGACAGAAGGACTTGAAGAAGTGGTATCAACATATGTAGGTGGTAAAGGTTGACTCGGTTAACACAGAGTGGGTTGAAAAGTCAAACTATTTCTCCTAGACGCCTCTATTTGATCTTTCAGAGATATTTTTGGCAAGGAGAGATCGTCTTTAAATTGACCGAACAAATTAACGTACGACGCAAAATTAGGTTCAGGATACCAAAGTTCAGCTAATGATTTATTATGTGGGGTACCCATGTTGGATGAAAGGGGGAAAGAAGAAAAGTTTATTGTGGTGCAAGGATTTATTTGCGGCTAAAAACTTTGCAAGTTTCTATCTTTTTTTTCTTTTTCTCTTCATTAGGAAAAATTTGTTGCAAAAAGATTTTCAACACAAGATATGCAACAGCAAAATATTACTTGCAATCAATTTTATTTCAAGCGGGGCCCAAAAATCCTGCACAAGACTTGTTATATGGAAGAGAATATATTTTTAAAGCACACAAAATTTTGCAGGCATTATTCAGAAAATATATTAAAATTTGCAGAGGAGAAATAACAGAGAGCTTACAGTGCAAATTTCATCACCTGAAGACACCATAAGGCCGCGTTTCCGCGGTTTAAATGCATTAATGCCGCGTTTTCGCGGCGGTCTCGTCAGCACGAACCCCCAAAAATTTTCTGACGTTCTGATTCTCCAAGATGGCCGCGGTTCCGCGGCCTAAGGTGGGTTTTGGCCGCGGAATCATGGCGGTATGGGGGGTTCACTGCTCCAAAATTTTTGCA
The DNA here is from genome assembly GCA_030015575.1 of Agapanthus africanus. Classification (NCBI taxonomy): domain Eukaryota; kingdom Viridiplantae; phylum Streptophyta; class Magnoliopsida; order Asparagales; family Amaryllidaceae; genus Agapanthus; species Agapanthus africanus. The sequence continues at coordinate 786,566,322 of JASDDO010000019.1, forward strand.
CTGTTCTGTTGTTTAATATCCCTTCTGTTCCGATATCCCGTTTTCTGTTTTGCTTTCTGGAAATCTCCAGATCCGAATTTGTATATCCTGCAAAAATTTAACCACAAAGTATCCCTTCCAAAAATAACAAATTATATATATATATATATATATTGATTTTTTCAGATTTTTATGATTTTTTTAAATTTTATGATTAACCCGAAATCGCGAAAAGGAACGTTCTACGCCATCCCCGGCAATGGCGCCATTTGATTCGTATGTCAAAAACTATTTCTAAACCGCAATCAAGAACGCCGTCGCATGAAGCTAGCTGGTGAGTACGGGTCGATCCACAGGGATGTTGTGAATCTCCGATTCGTTCTTACGAGTTAATTCCGAAGGGTGTTCGGTTGATTATTAAATCTAAAAATCTAATTAACCTAGGGCAATTATCTAGATCTATTCTTGCTAGGGTTAGGTTTAGGGATGGTTTGGAAATGCAATTAAATCTTAAAGCTTTCTATACCCGAATGAAGATCTGTGAGGAGTTATGGTAATTATCAATAAAGGGGATTAGATCCATTCGGGAAGGTGTTCCTTCCTCTAGGTTCTTGTCCTTCCTTTAGATATCCTTACCCTAACCTCCATGGAAAACGCGCGCAACCGGGCTTTTACACTATGGTGTCATCGTTACCTCGAGGGGTAGGATGCCGTAGGGCGCGGTGTGTGCGCGTATGCATGGAGTTCTATTGTAAATATTTGGTGGGTAAGAAAGGGATGAGAGATCTCATCTCTCAAAATCCTTCCCCAAAGCTAAACCCTAAACAAGTTCCTAGGGCATGAAATTAAATCTACCTAGGGCAAAGAATTGAAATCTAAACTAGGACGAGAAATTAAATCTACTTACAGATGCATCCCTACAATCATCCATGTAGGGTTGTCAGATCTGAATTTCTGAATGGAAAAGAAACACCGATGCTCTCCAAAAGAATTTTGTATTTTATTAATGAAGGGAGGCATAAAGTTTACAATCTTTAGAGTTCTATTTATAGGAAATAGAAACCCTAGGTTACATTTGATCCGCACATCTACATTTACAAAAATAGCCCCAGGGAATCTTTTCAGAGCCGCCAAAACATTTTAGTAAAAAATTTATTTTTCAATCTCTCAAGGTCGCCGCGGAACCACGGCCCGAGGCCTGGTTTGCCCGCGGTTCCGTGGCCAAATAATGGAATTGGGCTCTTAAATTTCCTGGTCTGGTTCATTTCATTTTGGGCTTCATGTTTATTCAGGTCTTTTCTCCATTTGGCTTTTGGGTTTTTCCAGATCTTCCAGTGAATTCTTGCAATGGACTTTAACCGTGGCTTCGCGATCTTGGACCTTGCATTGCCTTAATTTTATCTTTGATGTGGGCTTGATCAAGAGTCTTCTGATTGTTGGTCGAAATCCACTTTTGCATCATCTTTACATCGTTTTCACTGTATTTTGTCCCAGAACCTGTAACCTGTAACATGTAGCAGACATGCGTCAAAAGCACCTGTTTATTTATAAAAAGAATAAGAATGGGGAATATAATAATGCAATATTCTGGTGTGAACATAGCCCTCCGTCATTTCAGACGGGTAGCACGTATTATTCATGCTATGTTTGTTGACCTTCGTCAAGGCATAGTGTATGGTAGCTGTTTGTTACCTTTCAGCTGCATAGATAGATGCGTTGGTTTGGGACAGTCGTATAGCCTTGTTGATCTTCGTCAAGGTCTTGTACGGGTGGGTTCAAATTAACCTTGACAATGACGGGTAGAACTTGACATGTGACTTATGATTTGTTGACCTTCGTCAAGGTCATAAGAGCATGGGGCAAAAATCACATCGGGAGTTTCTAAAGAAACTGAAACTTGCCAGATATGCGCATACCTTCTGGAGTGTGATAACGTGAGCAGATTCCGTCACGTTATCATGCGATGATAGTTGGATCCCGATTCTCACTGATGAGTTGGTTTACTCATCGGGTGATCCCGACTAATACTTTTTCAGGTTTGGGGAAGAATTTGACGTTACAGTGGGAGGTTTCCTGATTAGATAAAGTGATAACCATTCTGATCGAGGTTAGAGTGCACGCTGAGTGTTTCTTTTCTCTCTCTCTTTGGCAGCAACCATTACCCGACCCTTGACTATGACTCAGTGACCAAGTTAACTGAACCTTCTTAAAACACTGGCTTTTGGATTGTCAGAGTCGCATACCTCATTGCCACTCCTACTTTTACCCTTTTCTCCAGAACACCCCGTATTACAACGAACATCCACTTCCATTGGATAAAACCATCTTATGGTTATATACGAACTCGAAGGAATTTATTCGAGAATGGTTTCCGGTTCTGGAGGAAACGAATAGGATTATTCAGTTGTCTTTTCCTTTTACCTTCTCTCAGGTTGCGAGTACTCCTTGGTTTAGGAGATAGTACACCTATTACGCAAATTGGATAGTCTTCTTCCAAACCTTAGGCTGGTGCCGAACTGTGGGGAATGAAGAAAACCAATTAGCATAACGATGGTGTGCAGAAGGTAATGAGTTAAGACAAATAAAGGGATTAGTAAAAGGGCAAAGTAAATTGCGACTGCTATTCACAACCAAACCAAGTATTTCATTACCACTCCCACTTCACCTTTGTATTTCTCCAGAACACTCCGTATCACTACGAAGATCCACAGTTTAATGGATATTCCATCGTATGGTTATATACAAACTCGAAAGGAACTTATTCCAGTTCGGGGATGGATTCTGGTTCAGGAGAAATAGGAATAAGATTTATTCGGTTGTCTTTTATCCCCATCTTCTCTCGCATTGCGAGTGCTCCTAGGATTAGGACAGTACATCCATTATGCTTATTGGATAGTCTTCTTCCAAACCATAGGCAGGTGCCGAACGGTAGGGAAGGAAGAAAACCATTTGGCCTAAAGGGGTGTGCAGAAAGTAATGACTAAAGACATATAAAAGGATTTGGAGAGATGGCAAAGAGATATACGGTTGCAATTGTGAATCTGGATAATGGAAGAGGCATTACTAGGAATACCCGGATACCACTTCGAAACATTTCAATGTTTCAGTTTCATTGTGTACTGTTAATAGAAAACTGATTTCCTAATTAGACACTTGCTCCAGGGTATGTATTTACCAGGTATGATTCTCACATCTGTATGGTTTTACAGATGATGAGTGGGAGTAAGTTATTGGGAATTAGGTGATTATCCTTATTATATCGGAATTCGTTGTAATTGGTGATATTTGAGGAAGTCACCTGGGCTGTTTGCCGGATGGCAAATATTTGGTTTTGAATATCCGTTGTTATGCACCAATTTCAAATTGATATATCTGTACGTCTATTTTTATAGAGTGAGATATACCTTTTTGAAATTATGTCTATGACATTTACCTATATTAGTGGATGGTTAGGTAAGGAGTATTGAACAGCGGTGTAATTCTTCTTAACCATAAGTACAGTTTTCAACCAACGACACACAGTGAATGAGTCACTAGACTCAGGGGACTTATACAGAGTATTGTATATTGTCCAGTGTCCATTAGGACAAAGGGGTTGGTCCTCATACTATATTCGGTTTACTTATGACTTCTCTAGTTCTTAGACATGTGTTTCGTAGAAATGCAAGGTCTAAGTTTTGAGGAGTTATAGGTATAAGAATAAAGTAGAGAACCAGATGTTGCAAGTATCAGGATTCTTCAAGGTGATCGAAGATGTAGACGCTTGTGAATGGTATTCAGTTGATAGTAATGATTAAGAGAACTTGCTTCTCTTTCAGGTTACTCATAATTGGAAGTACCCCTAAGTTGAGTAATGATGATCGGCCTCTCTCCATTTAGTTGACATGCACTGGATACAGCTGCATGATTTGAATCTGGTTCAATTAAATCAGTGCCTCTGTTTCTATATTGAATACAGAACAGTTCATATCTTGACATTGTTAAGGTACGGGGAGTTGTCCAGCTTATGCTTAAAACTAGACTCTGGATAACTCAAGGTACGTTTCTGTAATGGCTGTTTGTGGGTTGACCCAGGCTATGACGAGGGTTGACTTTCTACCATCAGGAAGATCAATAGTGATATTGTTCTTGACTTGCCACAGTTTTAATAAAAATGGATTTTTCAGAAAACAGAAGTGGGAGTATGGTAGAACTAGAAATGATTCCAGAACCGCAAACGATTACTGAAGATTTGATAAGAACCTAAAGATTCAATCTAGTTTGGCATTCCATTGGCCACTCCGCAGATATGGTGGGTAACCTCAGGCACCCGAGAGGTATTCCGGTAGCCTCAAGGACGGTGACAGGGAGGTTCTTGTTTACCCAGACTTGACACTACTGTTGTTCCAGACTATGAGACCCGGCAGAAGGATGAGTATAGCGTCGTTCTGAACTGGGTTCAGAATTGTACATGTATATGACTCTGCCAGAGGGTTGTCGTGGTCAGTGGGAGCAGCGGAAGTATAGTGGACAAGTGGCTTATGTCTATTTATAGACTAAAGCAGATATAGCGGAGATAGATCATCCATTTCTGATATGACAGTTATAGGTTTGACTTCATCAGAATAGGGGATGGATCTGTTAAGAAGATAGTAGGGTGTGATGTCCTGGCATTTGGATGACATACACAGAGTAGGAAGTGATATTCCTATACTACGATCGGTTATACTTTGGTTGTCACACAATGGTTTCTCCACATGGGACTTGGATATAATATCAAGCTATTCTGGTTACTAGATCTATAGATCTAGATTTGGGTGGTTTCCCAATCAGGGTACTTAGATAACATTCTAAGAGTTTTTAGAATGGACGACTCCTAGCACGGTAGTATACCTGCAGGTGATGGAGTCACCCTCTCTAAAGGAGTCTTACAGACTAAAGGGGAGAGGGATGTGCATGATTGGCAGATCACTTGCTTAGGCAATTGAGTCAATCATGAGATGTCAAGTACCACACAAGATGTTTTTTTTACAGTAAGTGCAATAAGTTAATATTGATCCAATCCTGGAGAAACATTCGGAAGCAGTTTTAGAGCATAAGTGAATGTTCTACGGATATGATAACGCTAGCCTCCTTTAGGAGACGGTTATCATTCCAGGCTTCCAAGGTGACCTGGATGACAGAGTGGCTGTCAGAGTTATAGTTTTCCCTCTGACGAGGGGCAGTAGTTTGGACAGGTGGTACAGGCGGTTACTGAGGGAGGCATGGCGCAGGATACTGATTAAGTTCAGTTGACGATACAGTCTGAGAAGTTTGGATTTGGAGTTCATTTATGAACTAGGTCCCATCAGATATCCAGACATACTCTAAGACGGGTATTGCTCATTTCGGGAGATGGCTTTCTCCGCGAACATGAGATAAAGAGAGACATAGAAAGAAATATTAGAGCGGATCCACTCACTGAGGCTATTCCTCGAACGTAATAGTTTCGCAAACGAGTTTTGTGAGACTGACTAGTAGAGGAGTTGGGTGTTCGGTATCACACGGGCTGTGAGTATGCGACATCGCAATAATTAGCCTTGAGTGCAAGTGGGAGATTGTTGGAGATAGTGCCCTCAGAGTCAATTATTGGATCACAGGCATGTGATTGCAATGATTGAGGGAGGACCTATACCAGTAGGACAGTCTTACTCAAGATGATAGTATACTATCTAGTTTACCTTTATCACCGTGTACTGCTTTAGATGACCTTACAGGTCACTATTGCACGCTGATAGAGCCCGTAGGATTCTTTCTTGACTGCCAGCAGTATGAGGGCGATCATATACGTGGGAGCTGGGGTCTATAAGCACATCCTTAAAAGGTCCCTAGTCGTGGGAGTTTCGAGACAAGGCATCGATACTCCAGAGTACACTAGTGTATACAGTCGAGACCCCGACGAGAGGCGGTGGCCGGTCTCACAAGCCACTGGTGTCAGTTGGTTCACCTCAGATGTATACTGGTGCTCATTGGGTTATGAGTACACCGGACAGGACTCGCCGGGAACCTGCTAGTTGATCTTATACCAGACGTCAGATAGCAGTTCCCTGGTGACATATGTACAGGTTAGTTCATCGACCTGAGATCGACATTTGTCTCGTGTGAGTTCCCACTGTGCTTTGATTACTACCCTACCACGCTCAAAGGAGACGTGCAAACAGGTTTTAGTTGGATACAGTCCCGAGCCACATAGAGGCAGTGAGCGGATCTTCAGGGGTTCGTCTCTCCCAGTATTGGGGGTGAGGTCGCGCTGTGTCTAGGAGAGCCATTACACGAAGTCCTTGGCTAAGGCAGGAGATTTACTGGTAGGTGTTTCAGTAGTATCTCAGGGTGTTCTGGGCTACACTCCGACATGACTTGTACCGCTTTTGGGGGTCTGACTTTTACCAACCCCTAGGCCCACCTTGTGATGCTCATAGACGAACGGACCGGACTGTACGGATATTGTCACTGACAGGCTCAGTAGGGTGTCAGGATGAGTTTGCTCATTGACGTCCCTTTTGGTCAATACCGGGTAGCCCGTCACGTATGGCTAATACCTCTAACGTGCTAGTGGTTAAATCCACAGCCAAGGTGTTGACGAGTCTTTAGAGTCCCCCACAGACCGTTTTCTCAAGTTTCGGGCGAAACACTGTAGAGGCCGTATGGAGATATGGCAGGGTTCGATCAGATACGTGTGGAATTGCACGGAACATGATCGGACGGATAATACTAGCGGGCTTTGGTTTAAGCCGGATCCTAGTATTGTACAGTGTAGATTTTGTCTCTTTGCATTTGTATTCAGTGGGAATACAAATGCGGGTATATATATACAGTCGCGGGGTTTTCCTGTAATTTATTACGGGATCAGTTTTTGTAGTTGCCAGTTTGTATTCCGTTTCGGCCAGTTTTCCTTTGTTCCTTCACGGCCGGATTTTTCTGATGGAGGGACTTATTTGCATGTTTGCAAATTAGCAATTGTGGAAGGGGTTTTTGTGATTTGTGGCTTCATGATGGTTATAGCATCATGAGATTCCTTTTTAATCACTTCCTTTGCATTTAATGTGAAGAGATTGATTTGTTTATGGATGTGAGGCTTCCTTTTTGGCTTATGCTCACCATTTACCCTCTTTTGCTCACCCCCTTTTTGGTTGGAATTTTCCTCCACCATATTTTGATGAGGCCGGCCACACATTTAGAGAGAGGGAGTGAATTCATTTTTGGAGTGGGAAAAATGTTCATCATATTTCTATGCTTGTATCAAAAACCCCAAAAGCTCATTTCCATTCCTCATTCCTCCATCACCATGGCAACTTCATAACCCCAAAGAGACAAACTATTCTACACTTCATCTATAACATACTTGGGCACGTCGGCTCGCCAACTTCATGCTCGAGTTGCCTCGGTCCAGAGGTGGGAGCCCGTAAAAGAACCCGGCGATGTGGTGCCCGTTACGACGAGGAGATGAAGACCGGAGATTCCGCGAGAAGATCGGAGTGGAGGCCGAAGACCGAAGGACACGGATCGCTCGGTATAGCTCTCTACCCCTTTCTCTAGTTAGCTAGGATTAGGTTAATGGCCCGATCCGGGATTTTAGTGCGCGGTGGTGCCGGTTTACAAGCTTCGTAAAATTTTCGTTTCCGCATTCCGGCGTCGGATTGACGGCCGGGGCGCCGCCGTGCACTTACACCATACACATTGTGGGAAAAGAATTCAGAGAAATCCCTCTCAAACTGAAAATTGTGAGAAATTGAACAGAGAATATAATTTTAACAGTTCTACAGAGAGGAGAGCAAGAAATCAAACCTCCTCTGAAAATTTCAGAGGGTGCAGCGGAAAATCGGCGGCGGCTCCGCTGTCGTGGGATGCTTTTAGCGGCGGTTACGCGGCGGATTTGTTGGATCTCTGGTGGAGCTTGGGGTTTCGGTTAGGGCTTTGAGAGAGATTGGGGATGAAGACTCGGGGTTAGAAAAAATAATAGAAGAAGGGTTTTTAAATAGGAAAGTCAAGGTTTGTTCAAAATGTGACCTCTTTTTGCACAAAAACCATTCTTAAAAAAAATTTCTTTCTTTTATTCTTGAATATTTTAAAAAATATCCCTTTTTTCACTTTTTTTATTTTTTTTGTTTTTTTTATAAATAGGAATTTCACCAGCCAAGAAATATCCTGACGCACAAAACTGAGCATTTATAAGACAAGAATGCTCTTCAGAAGAACAAAACAAAATGGATATGCATTGGATAAGAATATCCATATATATATATATATATATACACACACACACAAGATGGTATATACATACTCCTAAACTTATTTGAAACAGTGTTTCCACTATTTATGGCTGGATAATCGAAGTTTGGTGGTAAACGGATGAAAATTAGGCAATGTAAACCGGCTCCTGCAACATCAGGAGCTCCTCCGATGGTTCTGCGGTAAGGAATGGTTTTACTCTATGTCCGATCATCCTGAATAATGAACCGTCCTCTGGATTCTCCAAATCCACCGCGCCATGCCGGTATACACACCGCATAAGAAAAGGTTCTTTCCAGCGAGATCGAAGCTTGCTGGGATGAAAATGGAGTCTGGTGTCAAAAAGAAGTGCTTGTTGTCCAAGTATGAAAGTTTTGCGTGTAAGGTATTTATCATGAAACACCTTCGTTCAGTTCTTTATAACAACCGTGTTCTCGTAAGCCTTATCCCGAAGCTCGTTCAATTCGTTAAGTTGCATCTTCTGATAGCTGCCCGCATCTTCAAGATTGAAGTTCAGCTCTTTGATCACCTAAAATGCACGATGATCGATTTCTACAGGGAGGTAGCAAGCCTTTCCGTACACAACCCGATAGGGAGACATAACAAGATCAGTCTTGTACGCAGTTCAAAATGCCAAAAAGGTATCGGTTAGTTTCAAAGACCAATTTTCACGGTTCTTAAAAACCATTTTCTCCAATATTTGCTTGATTTTCCGATTTGAAATCTCGGCTTACCCACATGTTTGGGGGTGGTAGTGTGTGGATAGCTTGTGATTAATCGAGTATTTCCGCATCAAGGCCTCGAAAGACCTATTGCAGAAATATGTCCCATTGTCGCTAATGATAGCGCGAGGGTGCCCGAACTGGGAAAAGATGTTTTCTTTTAGAAATTTAACGATAACCTTGTTGTCGTTCGTCCGGCTCGCCACTGCCTCAACCCATTTGGAGACATAATCAACAACTAAAAGAATGTACATGCTCCTACAAGAGTTGGGAAACAAGCCCATAAAATCTATCCCCTAAACATCAAACATCTCAACAACAAGAATTGGTTGGAGCGGCATCTCGTTTCTCTTAGAAATCCGGCCCAAATGTTAGCACCAGGAGCAAGTCCTGCAGCAATCATGGGCATCTTTGAAAGTTGTGGCCAGTAAAAGCCACACTGCAAGACTTTCTCAACTGTCTTTCTTAGGCCAAAATGCCCGCCACACACTTGATCGTGGCAAAACGACAACACTTTTGAACTCATTATCAAGGATACACCGGCGGATGATTTGGTCTAGACAATACTTGAACAAGAAGGGTTCGTCCCAGTAAAAGTGTTTTACATAGGATAAAAATCTAAATTTGTACTGACTCGACCATTTTTTGGTATCAGTCATTTCGCCAAATAGTTCACAATATCTGTGAACCACGGTTCGCAAGATACTATCACGACTTGTTCATCAGGAAAAACATCGTTAATTGGAAGAAAAAGCGTCGGCGAAGAAGGAAGTCGTGAAAGATGATCGGTCACTATGTTTTCACATCCTCTTTTGTCCTTATTGACAAGGTCAAACTCTTGAAGTTAAAGGATCCAACGTATTAGCCGAGATTTTGCATCCTTTTTCGCAAAAGGATGTCTCAGAGCGGAATGATCAGTATAGAAAATGACTGGGGAGCCAATGAGATATGTCCTGAATTTCTCCAAAGCGAATACAACCGCCAAGAACTATTTCTCGGTTGTTGTATAGTTCATTTATGCGTCATTCAGGGTTCGGCTCGCGTAGTAGATTACATGCTGCATCTTATCGATGTGTTGTCTTAAGACCGCACCGATAGCAAAGTCAGATGCATCACACATAATCTTGAAAGGATGCGTCCGGTCGGGTGAGGAAAGAACAGGAGCAGTGGTGAGTGAGCTTCTCAGTGATTCAAAAGAAGTCAAACAGCTCAAGTCGAAGTTGAACGTGGTATTCTTGGCCAGAAGAAGAGTCAAGGGTCTAGAAATCTTTCTAAAGTCCTTGATAAACCGTCTGTAGAAACCGGCATGGCCAAGGAAAGCTCGGATATCCCTGCCTCATTTGGGAGGAGTGAGGCTGGAAATGACATCAATCTTTGCTTTGTCAACCTTGATGCCATTTCGCGAAATGACATGTCCTAAGATAATTCCTTCACGCACCATGAAGTGGCATTTCTCCCAGTTTAAAATAAGATTTTTATCCTTACACCGGGTAAGGACAGCGTCAAGATGTTGTAGACACTCGTCAAAGGAATCGCCAAAGATGGAGAAATCATCCATGAATATCTCCAGAAATTTCTCAACCATGTCAAAGAATATTCCCATCATACACCACTGAAAAGTAGCGGGAGCATTGCATAGCCTAAAGGGTATGCGGTGATATGTGAACGTGCCGAAAGGACAGGTTTTGTCCTGGTCTTTCTCGGCGATGGAAATCTGGTTGTAGCTTGAGTAACCGTCCAGAAAATAATAGAACTCATGTCCAGCTAATCTCTCAAGCATTTGGTCAATGAATGGTAGCGGAAAGTGATCCTTCCGCGTTGCAGCGTTGAGTTTTTGATAATCAATGCATATTCGCTACCCAGTTTGGGTGCGGGTAGGGATCAACTCATTTGCCTCCTTAGTGATGACCGTAATTCCCGACATTTTAAGGACAACGTGTATAGGACTGACTCATTGGCTGTCTGAAATAGGGTAAATGATACCACTATCCAGACATTTGACGATCTCCTTTTTCACAGCCTCCTTCATGACTGGATTCAATCGCCTCTGTGGATCCCTGGCTGGTTTGGCATCATTCATCATATGAATGTGATGTTCAACGATAAGGGACTAATCTCCTTGATGTCCGCCATCGTCCAGCCGAATGCTTGCCGATTTGATTGCAAGACCGCGAGAAAGACTTTCTCTTACTCTAGAGCTAGAGAAGCCAAGATGATGACTGGAAAGGTCTCGTTTTCATCTAAGTAAGCATACTTGAGGTGAGACGGCAGAGGCTTGAGTTTGAGCATCGGAGAAGAAACGACTGAAGGTAAGATCGGAGAAAATGTCTCGAACTCAAAGGATTCCAACAGGGGCTCAAAGTGAGTGTATGCAACCGAATCGGATGGTTCAATTAACGCATCCAAAAATTCAAAAGATTCAAACTCGAGCGGTAACAAACCAGGATTGTTTAAAAATATAAAGTACTCGTATTCATTATCAGAAGCGGAAGCAACAGGTTCAAAGAGGAACGCACTAGTGGCGTCAAGATCACTGTTATCAAACAAGAATCCTTTAAATTCACGGTCCTCAGGGGCAATCTCCTGAATGGAACAGACATCCAATATATGAGAGTTCGGTTCGGATGGCTGATTCCCTAACCTAGAAATGTTGAGTTCAATTGTCATGTTGCCAAAAGATAGGTTCATGGAACCATTTCGACAATTGATCACCGCATTTAAGGTTGCAAGGAATGGGCGAACGAGAATCATCGGAATTTGATTCCGGGGGTTGGTTATAGGTTGTGTATCTAAAACAATGAAATCTACGGGGAATATGAAGCCCCCAACCTTGATCAACACAACCTCTAGCTCACCCCTAGGATTGGTGATAAACCAGTCAGCCATTTGAAGAGTACAATGTGTAGGTTTCAGTTCTCCTACACGGAGTTGCTTATATATTGAATAAGGAAGAAGGTTAACACTGGCACCAAGATCTAAAAGATGTTCTTATCCCCAATGGTTATTGAAATTGTAGGACAGCCGGGGTCCTTCTGTTTTTGTGGTAAATCTTGGGTAAGAGCATCACTCATGTTACCAGCCAAGAAAACTTTCTTTGGTACATGAGATTTCCTCTTCTTAGTGCATAAGTCTTTTAAGATTTTTGCGTAAGATGGAACTTGCTAAATTACATCTAAAAGAGGAATGTTGATGTTAACCTGTTTAAACAACTCCATAATCTTCTCTATTTGTGGATTTTGTTTATTGGATCGCAACCGGTTTGGAAATAGAGCATTTTTTTAATTAGTTGAGTCCAATGCTTGTGGAGCAGATTGTAAAGATGGAACGGAATCCAAAACTGGAGTTTGAGTAGAGTGAGATGTGGATCTGTTCGAAGCAGCAGCTGAAGATGAAGAGCTTTTTGAAGAATGGAGAATATGCTCAGAAGAAGAAGGAGAGGAAGAAACGGCCGGAGTGTCATCATCATCAATTCGTGCGCCAATGTTGTTGTTCAGCATTCTTCCAAATCTCAACGTAGTCACGGCACTCACATTATGGTTCTATTGTTCAAAAGCAACATGTACATTATGTGGGTGACCAGAATTTGGGAGTGGTTGAGATGGAAGCTTTCCTTTCTCTCACTCGCTCAAGGCCGCGTTCAGCTGTACAATCCGGGCTTCGATAGACTTGATGATTTAACCATGTGCAGCGATGTGTTGCACCAGAGATTGAATAGAAAACTGGATGTTGGCGATGGATTGAGTCGATTGTTTTACAAAACCTTCTAGACTCCGTTCTAGCAAGGAAACCTTATCGTTATTTGATGGAACAAAATTGTTTTGAGGAAAAGAATTGTTGTAAGGTGCAAAATTGTTCGTCGGATTCTGAAAAGGGAAGGGTTGGAAAGGTTGCAAATTGTTGATGAGCTTGTTGTTGAGGAGGAGGAGACCTCTGAAAGTTGCTCTGGCCTTGAAATTGATGCTGGTTCTGATTCCAGGTGAAATTTGGGTACTTCCTCCAATCGGGATTGTATGTTGAAGAGTATAGATCGTTTCTTGGTCTTTACTGAAATGCAGCATTAACCTGATCATGTCCTTAAGATTGTGGATTACAAGGACACTCTTCGGTCAAATGAGATGCATCCGAACAATAAGTGCAAATAGCACGAGGGGGAAGAACGTGGGCAGGAGAAGAAGATGAGAATTTGCTCTCAATTGTTTCCAGTTTCAGTGTGATTGCAGCCATCTCGGCCTTCATTGCAATCGAGATATCGAGTTGGTGAACTCCTGTCCAAGAGAGACCTGAAAAAGAAGAAGTTGAAGTGTTCGGTTGGGTGCTCTCCCATTGTAGCGTTTGTTCCGCAAGATCGTACAAGAATTGCCAAGCCTCCTCGTCAGATTTGGACAGGAAGCGGCCCTGACAGATGGTCTCCATCAACTGTCTAGTTGCTGGATTCAGGCCCTCGTGCAGAGTTTGGCAAAGTTGCCATTTCTCGATACCGTGATGAAGACACTGAACAAGAAGGTCCTTGTACCGGTCAATGAACTTCCAGAAAGGATCGGTTGGAAGCTAGGTGAATTGGTTTATCTTGTTTCGGATTCGTGCGGTCTTATGATTCGGGTAGAATTTATTCAGAAACGCTTTTACAAACTCATCTCAACTGGTTATCGAATGAGATGTGGTGCTATACAGCCACTTTTCAGCAAGGTCACACAAAGTGAAAGGAATAACTCGTAGCCGTATAACATCATTAGACAGTTAGGTTGTCTTCATCATCGCACACACGTTTTGGAATTTATTGATGATGATATAGGCATCTTCGGATTCAAGCCCATGAACTTTGGGCAGCATGTTGATGAAGTGGGGCTTAATTTCGAAATTATCCCCATTGGCCGGTGGAAGAGAAAGACAAGTGTGGAGCGCAGCGTGGGTAAGATAGAAACGATCTTGGTGCGCAATTCGTTACGGCGCTGCTGGATGTGGTTGCGGGTTATTCGCTCCAAGTGGAGGTGGAATTATTCCCGGGGGAGGTAAAGTGATGTTCGGAGGAAATCCCGACATCTCGAAAGAAGAATTGGGTGAGGGTGAAGGTGAAGATGTATGAACAGAATTTCGGTCAATGTCGGAGTTGGCCGGCAAAGGTAAGGGTGAAAAATGCGTGGTAGGCGTTTCGATGTCAGAGTCAATCGCGCAGTCGGTAGCAACTAACGCAATGCGGACTAGACGGGCACTAGTATCTCGAGTCCAAATGGACATACACTAAACGAGTTTAGGGTAGTCAAAGCGTAGAATATAAGGGTAAGAAAAAGTCAATATAGAAAAGTCGGTTAAAGGTAGGTGAAATGGAAATTTGGCGACAAATGGCAAGTTTTTTTATAAAAGATTTGGGTTTTTTTTACAGAGTTTTGCAAAATATATACGGATTTATGGACACAACTTCAAACAATCATAGTCATAATATGCACAATCACACCTGGAGCTATGGCCTTCAAAGTCCACTAGACTACTCCTAACTGTTCCAAAGTGACAAGTTGTAATATAACCCTCAAATAGTCTCTTCACTGCCAATTGTGGCCAAGTAAGCACAAGTGAGGTAAGTAAGGTTCCTCTCACGAATCACCATGAGACGGGCCTTTTAAAATTATCTCTTCACTTGTCTAGCCTTAGGCACCACAAAGTGAAGTTTAGATAAATGACCGAATGTCCACAACCTTCCTCTGTCCTATTAAGCATGACAAGTCCTTAGTTGGCTGAGTCTAGATATTTTTTTAATTAATCTCAATGGTAATGCATATGCTTTAGTGATTTTTGGGGTCTTAGGAAGGGTGATGAAATCCCCTCCCAATCTGAGCTGGTGTTATAGCCCCTTAAATTTCGTATTATTTATGCAAAACAATAATAAATAAAAATCTAAAACACTTGCACAAAAATTTTTTTGGCGGCAGCGCAAAGAATCTTGCACAAAAATAGTTTTATTGGAGAGGTGGAGAGAGTTTGCGTAAAGAATACTGCAGAAAAAATAGTTCAGTAGAGTACAGAAGGAGTATACAGAAGAATAAAATACTCACAAAAAATTTTGGGCTCTGAAGCTACAGGTTGACCGCAATTTCGCCGTCAAAAGCACCAAACCGCGGCGGTTCCACGGTCCCTTGGTCGAGGTAAAGCTCCAAATTTCTTCTCTTTGCTAAACTTGTTCTTCTCTTCTGGTTTGGAGCATCTGAGTCTTGAGTTGGTCAATATACTTGCTCCAGAATTTGTACAATTAGTCGTGGTTTCGTCTTTGATCCGCCACGGTATAACCGCGAGATGTGGGTCTAACTCCCCACGATTTTGGCACTGAACTTGATCTTCTCTCTATTCTGCACACTCGCACAAAAAGAATAAAAAATAACAAGATGATTTTTACAGTTTTGTTTGTTTGTTTATATATATATATACACACACATATATATATATATTCACAAATTAACTCGAAACAAGACAAAGAAATAAACTACCTTCTCCCTGGCAGCGGGGCCATTTGATTGTTAGATTTTTTTGTATGCTAATTTGAATTACCGCAATCAAGACAGTTTCGCTTGGTAGCTAGCCGGTTGAGTACGAGTCGATCCATGGAGAGATAGGAATCTTTTTCTTAGTGTTTTAACGAGTTAAGTCCAAATTGTCCGAGTTTGTTCAAAGTTAACTATGTGCTTAGATATGTATGTTAATAGAGCTTGTTAGGGTTAGGATAATGTTAGTTTGAGTTAGGAGTTTGCTCACTTCTTTCGTTTGCCGCTCTTGATATCGATGTTACGGTAATCGGCAATAATGGGGATTAGCATGACTAGGAAGGAAACTTGCGAGTATTAGCTAGGCTTTCCAACACTTAGTTCCTTCCTTTTGGTCCTTATCCTTCTTTCCTTGGCTCTTAGCCATAACCTCCAATCAATTCAACTACAACCGGTCTAACTAGGATGTCACTGCTATCATATAGGATAGGGTGCCATAGGGAGCGGATTGTGATTGTCTTGACGGGAGTTCAAATCAAGTTATTGAGCAAAGAAAAGAGTGAGAGAGATTTCCTTCTCTCAAACTTTTCTTATCCTACACTAACAAGTGAGAAACTACTCACTCATTATAAAAGAAAAGAAAAGAAAACAAACGTAGAAGATAGAAAGAAATGAGGTAAAAAAAATTACAACTAGCTATTTGGGACCTCACCTAGGCAAGGATCACTCTTAAGCATAATAGTTGCAAGGATAAAAGAAAGAAGAAGAAGAAAAAAAACAAGAAAACCAATGATTACTTAACAAAGAAAATTACAAGCAACATATATAAAAACTACTCAACAAATTACAAGACATGCATATAATAAGAACTCCTCTTCATTTATCATCCACTCAAAAGCTCTCGATACAATTTTAATGGAGGAAAGATGAAGAAGAAAGAGAAGTTACAAAAATTCTAACAAAAAGCTAGTGAAAATATACATCCTTAATATGGCTCTGATCTGGAGTATTTATAAGCAGTGAAGTGAAACCGTATGGTCATATTCTGAGCCCATACAAAATTACCAAACTACCCATGAAATACGAACAACAGATGATATGACATGGTCGCGGAACCGCCGCACAAAAGGCCTATTGGCTACGGTTCTGCGGCCGTTTAGTGTGTTTGGCTTCTCGTTTTCTCTGGGATGTCTTGTGTTGCTATATTGCTCTGTTTAATACACTTGTTTTTCCAGAATCATTCCATTTTTTCCAAGATTTTCAACAGTCCAAAAGATGAAAGAGTGTGGACTTTTTGCCTTGATTTTCTCGTGCTCCGTGTTGTCAACTTGATTCTCGTGCTACCTCTCTCGTGCTTTGTGCATGAATGGCCCTTGCTTGACTTTTGTCTCTCTAACTGGTAGGCGGCACCTGACGGATGTGAACGGAACCCGTATTTTTATCCATTGTTGGCAGTTGTCCTGAATGTGTTGTGACTGTTCATGATTTTCATTTTTTTGGACTGAAAACCTGCAATTATGTTGCAAACATGGATCAAAAGTACCTACGTATATGCAATGCGATCAAGAATGGGTGGTATAAAAGTGCAAAATTTTGATATGAACATCATGGTTGAGTTGGATAGTTAGTTTAAGGACTTCTCGGTCCGTTGTTAGTTTAGGGACATCTTGGTCCGTTGTTAGTTTAGGGACATCCCGGTCCGTTGTCGCCATTTTTGGGGTGACGGAGCTTTTTGGATACTGCTCTCAGAGTCCCAACTTAGGAAGATAGCGAGTGGACATAACCGTCGTCATCTATTATTGACCTAAGTCGTGACTCGTTAAGTGTAGTACTTTTTGAGGAATCGGACGTTTATTGGCCGGAAGGGTCTTTCGCCATGCATATCCATGAGCAGGTAGGCTCCACCTTGGTAGAATTTGTCTATAATGTACGGGCCTTCATAGTTCGGATCGAACTTCCCCCGTTTTGCACGATTGGAAATCATAGAGCTTTTAACGACTAGCACGAGTTAGCCTTGGCGGAATGTTCTCGGCCTGGTCAGTTTTTCGTATGACCATGTCATCTTTACCTTATAAGCCTCAAGATTTTGATATGCTATGAGGCGAGTTTCATCAAGGGCATCATGCTCTTCAAGCCGAAGATGAGTGTTTTCTTCATCTGTCAGCTCATATCGGACCGCTACTCGTAAAGAAGGAAGTTCTATTTCCAGGGGAAGCAATGCTTCCGTGTCGAATACCAACGCGTATGGTGTGGTATTCGTGGCTGTTTTGAACGTTGTTCGGTACGCCCAGAGAGCTTCGTGCAGCCTTTCGTGCCAGCCTTTTTTGTTTCTGGACACCGCCTTTTTATAATCTTTGTCAAGGTCTTGTTGAAAAGCTCAGCTAGACCGTTGGCCCGAGGGCTATAGACTGAAGAGTATCTCCAATCTATTTTATGTTGTTGTGTGAAGCGGCTGATTTTAAGATCTATAAGCTGGCCTATTATCCGAGATAATTCATCACGGAGTGCCGAATCGATAGATGCCATGTGTCTTGAAGAAATAGAGGATGTTCTTCATCTTCACCTCTATTAGTGGTACTGCTTCTGTCTACATGGAGAATATTCGGTCGTTGTCAGTATGAACCGATGTTCTTTGGACGATGCCAGATCGATGGCGCCAATTATATCGGTTCCCCACATTTCGAACAGCCAGCTAGCCACTGTTGGGTGTAGCGGATTTGGATGTTGGTGGATTAAGTCCCCATGGATTTAGCATGAGTGGCACTGCTTCGCATATTCGAGACAGTCATGAATCATTGTGGGCCATTAGTAACCCATTCTTTTTATCTGCAGCTTCATCTTTGGCCCGGCTTGATGAGAACCGCAGAGTCCGTTGTGAGTTTCTTGAACGACTCTCTTCGCTTCTTCTGGACCCAGGCATCTTAGCCACAGACAGTAACGATCTCTTATATAGAGTATCATTGATGAAGGCAAAATACAAAGCTCGTTTCATGAGCTGATGTTTAAACGACGCATTTTTGGGCATTTGTTGAGATTTGAAGTAGTCTATGAAAACTTCCCTCCAGTCCTTGACCTTTTCTTCATCCTCTATTTGAAGGGCTACTTGTTCGGTCATTTCATTTCTTCCAGATGGCTCTATCAGGTCTTTCGAAGATATATTTGTTGGCACGAGAATCCTGCGGCTTTACGCAATGATCCTCACATCATCGAGGTCTTCATCGGTCAGTTCCTTAAACAATTTAGCCAATACATCCACTTTGCTATTTTCTGCACACGGTATACTCTCCAGGATGCAGGAAGGGATTTGTGTCAGCAGTTGCTGCACTCTTTCGATATACTTTATCAGTTCTGGCTTGAACGTCTGATAGTCTCCATTTACTTGGCTAACGATCAGCTGGGAGTCTCCAGATATGAAGAGGTCTTTGATTCCCATATCGATAGCGATCTCGAGACCAGCTATCAAAGCTTCATATTTAGCTTTGTTATTAGTTCTTGGCTCAATTAAGGAGAGGGCGTAACGCAACATCCCTCCTTACGGAGTTACGAAGATAAGGCCCATCCCGGCTTTGATTATGGGGGTGTTTTGCTTTCGCCTTTTCACGAATGATACTCCATCGAAAAGGAGTTCCCAATTGGGAATCATTTTCTTCATTCTCTTCTTCGATTGTGTCGAACGCATGTTCATCTGGCAACTCACAATTTAAGGGGGAGTCGGCTGGTATCGGATGCTCCATGAGAAAGCCGGCAATGGCCTAGCCTTTCACTGCTTTGAGGGGTCGATGTGTTATCAAGAACTCCATCAGGAGGAGGGCCTATTTGGCAAGCCTTCCTGTTAGTATGGCCCTTGACATCAAATATTTGAGAGGATCCACCTTTGATATAAGATGAACCTCATGTGCCAAGGCGTAATGTCTGAGCTTCGTTATCTTGAAGATCAGTACCAGGCAATACTTTTTGATAGGGGAGTAGTTGGTTTCTACTTCTAGGAGAACTCGAATCAAATAGTACAGAGCTCTCTCCTTTCCCTGATCGTTCTCTTGTACCCATAGCGTGCCTAGAGAACCCTCAAGGGCTGTTGTATATAGGATAAGGGGTTTTCCCTTAACCGGAGCGGTCAATACCGACGGATATTGTAAGTATTGCTTGATTTCGTCTAGTGCATTTTGGTAATTTTGATACCCGACGAACGGGGTCTTCTTCTTCATTAGATGACTATAGGGACGGCATTTTCCGGAGAGGTTGGCTATGAACAGCCGGATATATGCGAGCTTTCCATGAAGAAATCGCAATTGTTTGAGAGTTCTTGGCGTGGGCATTTCCGTAATCGCCTTGATCTTTGAGAAATCGATTTCGATACGCCGGTGCCGTATGATGAATCCTAGGAATTTTCCTAAGGAGACTCCAAACGCGCATTTTAGAGGATTCATCTTCAGATTATACTTCCGAAATGTCGGAACACTATTTTTAGATGTTCCCAATACTCCTCGTGAGATCTGCTCTTTACCACAAGGTCGTCAATGTAGCATTCGACGATCTCGTGTATAAGATCATCGAAGATCTTTGTAATGTCCCTTTGGTAGGTAGCGCCAGCATTCTTTAAACCGAAGGGCGTTACCTTATAGTAGAATATGCCCAGTGGAGTCCGGAAGATGGTATGTTTTTAGTCTTCAGGATGCATTTTTATTTGATTGTATCCTAAAGATCCATCCATGAAGGAGAAGACCTCATGGGTAGACGTATTATCGATCATCGGCTCAGTAACAGGTACTGGGAAGTCATCCTTCGAGCAAGCTTTGTTGAGGTCCCGAAAGTCCACGCAAATGCGTACCATCCTATTTTTCTTCATCACTGGAACGATGTTAGTGATCCAGTCAGGATATTGAACTTCTTGGATGAAGCCAGAGTCGATTAGTTTCTTGACTTCAACGTTGATACTCATCTCAAGTTCGAGCCGCATTCTTCTTGGCGCCTGTTTGACTGGCTTTATACCCGGTGATATGGCCAGTTTATGTACTACCACCTTTGAATCTAGACATGGCATTTCGGAATAGTTCTACTTAAAGTATTCTTTATATTGTATGAGCACGTCTTTTAACGTGGCTACCTGTTTTTCAGATAGCAGCTTACTGACGAATGTTGGCCTCGGATCATTTTCCGTCCCTAAGTCAATTTTCCTTAGGTTGTTCGCCATAGTCTGTATCCCATCTTCCAGCTTTTTTGGTGACCCCGTCCTCATCTTCATTTGTGAAGCACCTTTAGAGGTCATTCATAATCTCGTGCCCTCCCTCGTTTGAGAGTGTTATCATATGGCAGGTACGAGTTCACTTCCATTCTTGATGTTGAGTTGATCTTATTGTCATGGTATAGGTTCTCTTTGGCTCATGCTTTTGCGGCGGGGTTACCCTCCAGTTGTCGGATAAAGCGAACCTATCTTTTTGATACAGGTCTTCTACCCAGTCTTTGAAGGTGAAGTAGTCTTCGAGGGGATGACCTATTACTCGGTGATAGGAGCAATAATCCGGATGATGGACCTCGTTTATTGGTTCGGGGTGCCAAGACACCGGAAGTGACATAATTTGGTGCTTCATGACAAGGTTGAATATTTTCCTTGTCTTTTCTTGGAGGGAAAAGTATTCCCGGCCCATCTTCTTTATAAAGGTCGGGTTCTAATTGACCTTTACTCGATTGCACGACTTCTTGGATCCGCTTCGTTGTTTTCGAACATTGTTTGTGTTCTTTGCCCTATTTTGCCTCTAT
This sequence comes from Agapanthus africanus, assembly GCA_030015575.1. Classification (NCBI taxonomy): domain Eukaryota; kingdom Viridiplantae; phylum Streptophyta; class Magnoliopsida; order Asparagales; family Amaryllidaceae; genus Agapanthus; species Agapanthus africanus. The sequence continues at coordinate 786,587,497 of JASDDO010000019.1, forward strand.
TTCGGGATTTTCCCCTTTCGTGAGGACATACAGCGGGCCGGGGATGAAGAGAATTATAGTCTTCATTCTCTGAAGATTACTGATTGAGACACTGCGTCCTGATCTTTTCATAAATGGCCATTTCGCGGCTGTGATTGTCTCGGCTCTTTTGATAAGCTTCTTTTATTAGCTTGTTTATTTATTCTTCGAGTGACGGGCTTAACGTTCTTAGAGCGGGATTTCTCTCTGTTTCAACGTCAAGGACATTTGGAAGAGCGTTTTCCTCTTCACTGGAGCTGTTTATGACGTGGCAACTGTGGAACCTCTCCCGTTTCTTGTACTGAACGTATCCAGGCCCGGTTGTCTCCATCTTCCCATTGGGTATCTTTCGCTGAGTTTTGGGAATATCTCAAATCTTTTTGTAGAATTGGTCTTGTCGAACAATTTGTTCGAGGGGTACACCTTGGCATCTTAACTGCCTTTTCAATCCCTCAATGAAATATCTTGACAGACGGATTGGTTGAAGCCTGTCGAGTGCAAAATCGGCTCCACGCCAGACGTCTTTTTCTACTTTATTTTCCTTAGATTGGTAGAAGAGGATTGCTTTTTCACCTCTTCTCCTGGAAGGCACGTAGAAAGTTTGCAATTCTTATACGCTGTATGTATGGAGCGCATCAAGTTCCTTAAAATGCTGAGACAGAGCCATTGTAATCTGTAGACTCTAATCTATTCTAGCAAAGGTCTACACTGACGGGTGGATGGAGAACAGTGTGTTGGCCTTGTCCTCTGAGTCGCTGCTAAAGACCAAAATAGGAGTAGATGGTCCGGGCCTGTTATTTTCTTTTTGTGATTGTCCCGAGTAGACTATTTCTTCATCTTCCTCGGTATCGCTCGGAAAGATCGGGATAGTGGCGACGGACTTCTGTTTATCCTCCAGCATATGACACCTTTCCGTATACTCGAAGTCTGGTAGGAAGTACTTTGTGTCTTCATATTTTTGACCTCGTTTACGAAGAACGGATTTAGCTCCCCTGTGACGGTGTATTCCAAGCCATCTTTGAAATACTTCATACACTAATGTTGTGTATAAGGGATGATGTTGTACTCATGTAACCAACGCCTGCCGAGCAAAGCGTTATAGCAAGTCTTGGTATCAATAACATGAAATTTGATGTCAGTGACGAGCAAGCCGAAGCGCAGCATCAGTATTACGGAACCGAACATCCGTGACGACTGTGAGTCAAACCCGGAGATAGTAATTTTGCCTCGGAACAAGTGTTGAACGTTCATGAAAATCTTCTTCAGCACTCTCACGTTGAGAAGGTTGACGGAGGATCCATTGTGAACAAGGATTTTCACTATCTTGATGTCGTGGCAGTACCTGGTGACATATAACGGGCGATTATATTCACACGTACTGAGGAAGAGATCTTCATGATTGAATGTAATGTCAGCCGTGTGGAACTCTGCCAGTTCATCTTTCATCTTCTCTTCCGTGAGGAAACCTTGGAACTGATTGGGCTCTTGTAATGCCTTGATCGGATAATCTCGTGCCTCTTTGGACAGGAGGAGAACATCCAATATGCTCAGTTGTGAGGGTATTTTCCTTAGATAAGCTAGGACATTGTATTCCTCCATATTTTTCTTTTGCGGGTCCCTCACTGCGAGCTCTTTGACATCTCCACCGTCGAGGGCAATTTCCTCAGAGATTTTTTCTTTTCCTTTGTCCTTTTCGCTCAAACCTTTGTTTATAGGTCTGAGGTTCATTTCAGACAGCGTATGGTTACGCAGCTGAATATTCTCGCAGTTCTTCTCCTCCTTTTCTTTTTCGGAGGTAGAGTCTTTGAAGAAAGGGCTGAGGGGTATTTCGTCCTCAGAATCGCTCCCAAAAGTAAGAACTTAGGGTTTTCCCCTTCTGAACTGGTATCAACCATATGACAGTTGCCAGTCGTTTTTTCATGCGCATCTGTCGCAGATTTTTTCCGTCGATGAGCTTCGCGCTTCATCCTCTTGAAGTGTTTTTGATGGGCAACATATCCTTGCCACCACTTTTTGAAGGTACTTCATTCTTCGGTGGGGTGGATAACCCTCCGATGATATAGGCAGTAGTTTGGATGTGAATCCTCTACGTCGAAGCATATGACCCCGGGAGTGTTTCCTATGAGAGGTGGCGGCTTCATTCCCATTGACAAGGCTTTGGCGAACCACTCTCTGTTTTGATCCTGCTCTTATTTATCGCAGGTATGCTTTTGTTCGATTGGAGTACTTTACGACTCATCTTTGCCGCAACTTCTTCATCCTGACGCCGACGCTTAACCTTTTCGTATATAGCTGTTTTGCGTTCTCGGTCAGCTTTGCTTTTTCGAAAGGCTTCGTTTAACAGCCTATCGATCGGGTCTTCTGGCAGTTCCGGGAATTTTAGCACTGATTCTGCACCCAGTTCCTCTGCGTTGTTTTCTGACACCGAAGGGGTTTCTTCGTTATTTAACAATGAATGGGAGACCATGTGGCAACTTGATACATGATCCCCGGTATCTCCTGATGAGTTATTTTCCTCATCGTTGTCACTATCTTCGTTCTTAAGAGTATGCATGAGGAACTCTTCGAGCATGACCGGTGTCCGCACCTTCTGGTTGTACTCCTCCAACGCGTCAATGTACTTTTGTAGGTCTGTGCGCTTGTCGTCATACTCGGCAGGCTGCACAAGCTTCTTGGCCTTCTTCTTTTTCTTTGAAGACTTTGCTGGCTCGACTTGGGGGTTTTGCCCTTTGTCAACAACTTTAGGTGTAGGACGTGGTTTCAGCATCCCTTCGAAGATTTCAGGTTCAAGTGGGCTTTTCCACCTGAGTGCTGGACATTCCTGTAAATCCTTCAGCGTTCTTTTGGTTTTTGCTGAAAGAACAACTTCCCATGGAGTTTCTTCCACGAGTAAGCATGATGCCCCCGGCGCGTACACCTTTTTGGGAGTATACTTCAGTGGTGGGTTTACCCTCTAGTTATCAACAACGCGAATTTCTCCTTTTGATACTGGTCCTCAACCCAGTTCTTGAAGACGTAGTAATCCTCAATTGGGTGGCTCACCATTCTATGATAAGAGCAGTAATTAGGGTTATTGACATCGACGGGTTGTGGTGTACGCCATGGGTCTGGCAATGTGATGAGTTTGTTACGAATTACCAATTCAAAGAGTTTTCTTGTCTTGTCGCGGGGAAACGAGTAAGCGCAACCGAGTCTTTCCTCTAAGGATGGGCACGGATGCGCGTTGTTTTGGCAAGCAGCTGGTTTTGGGCCACTCGGTTGTTGTTGCGTGTTACCAACGAAGGCCGCTTTCCCATTACCATTGTTATTTCGATGGTCCTTATTTGAGGAGGAAGGCCCGTGGCACATCTGATCTATTTGGGCGAGTTTATCGATCAAAGCCTGAAAGGTGGTTGGTTTGAAGAATGTCATAGACTGGGACACCGTCTTTTAAGGATCAAGGGCCCCGATGAATATGCCCATAGTGGGAGATTCTTCAATTCGTTGTTTGCACTTAGACCATAGGTTCCGCCACCGGATCATGTATTGGACCCAAGTTTCTCCTGGCCTTACCCTGGCATTGATTAATGTCGTGATCGGGGTGCGCTCGCTTGCGCTGGCGAACCGCTGTGTGAAAAGCAGTTCCATCTCTGTGAATGCCTTTAAGGAGTCATTTAGGAGCTCCGAGTACCACTCAAAGGCCATTTTTGACAGGCCACCAACGAACTAGCGAAGCAACAAATTGTCATCGCCTCCGGTGTTGCCACATAGAGCTCTAAACTGCACGACATGCTGATGGGGGTTTCCTGTCCCCTTGTATACATGGAACTTGGGGATCATATATCTCGGTGGGTACGTGATTTGATCATACCAGCCTGGATACGGTCGCCCAGTTCTGACGATTTGGCCAGCAGCTTCATAGGTTTGATGAGCTCTTATTTGCTGAGTGATGTAGTCATCCAAGGCCGCTTTGGAGATTGTTTCCTCCTTGGCTGCCGATAAGGCCGGAAAAGGACTTGATGTTTCCCCTCTGTCATCCTCGACGATTATCGGCGAATCTTCGGCTGAGGGTTCTGTTTGGATCATCATTCCAACCATGTCCTGAAAGAAGAGCGCCATCTACTTCATGTTAGTAGCTTGTTCAGCGGCTTCTTTATCTTTTCTTTCAAGCACCCTTCACAGGAACTCTGTATCGGTCTCCTGCTCTTGTTCGTCCGCTGAATTCGGACTTTCTTTCTGTTCGGTAAGTGCTGCCATTTTGGTCAGCATTTCCTGGAGCTTATGTTGTTGCTCCTGAGCTTTTGTCAGCGGCCGAGTTTGCGGTCGGTGATTTACGGAGGCATGGATTTCTTCTTTCCCGGAAGCCATATAGAACGTATGTACGATCATGCCCCCAGACTTAGGGCATTTGGGTCCATCGCCTTTGGAATTTGCCACATGCGGTAGGATTTTCTCCAACCTCATCCTTTTGTGGGAGGTCGATGTTGAAGGAGTCGTTGTAATAGGCTCCTGTGTAGAAGAAGTCCCTCTCTCTATGATAGAGGGGTGGTCTTTTTCTTGCCGAGCCTTCAATTTCTTCGGCCGAGGAGAGTAATTTTTGTTGATCACAGAGTCCTGGACTTTCTGCCAGATCCTATGAATTTAGAAGGAGAATCGCCGATGAGGCTGCTCCGGCTTTTCCTGCACTGTGACTTCCGCAGGCGGGGGCGATTTCTTTAGCACCGCCATTGGAGAATTCTTGTGCACCTTCCAGAGCAGATCCAAGCTGTTCCCGGTTAGAACAGCAATGTCAACTTCTACCATTGGAGCTGGCGAGGTAAGTCCAGAGGGGGAGTTGCCCCCAGCTTTTCTCACTCGGCGCCAGTGGCGACGTCGAGTGTGTCATGCAGAAGGGACCGTCTCAGTTTTGAATGCGGCTTCTTCATATCCCCGGATTTGCTAAGGGACCGCTGTTGGCATTAGCCTATTGAAGACCGATGTCCTTGGCAGAGTTTGAGGAGGGCCGACCAATCTTTCAAAGACCAACTTTCTGGTAGGGGAAGCACCTTTGAGGACTTCACCTATAGGAGGAGTAGGGAGGGCTGTTCGTTTTGGGGCAACCCCTTCAGGTATTATGAGCCTCTTTATAGTCCCGTTCGAGCTTTTGCTCAGCCTATTGAAAACTGACACACCAGATTTGAACGGCCCGTTGAGAGGGGCTGTTGTGGTCACCAGTTGATCGAAGAGCGACTACTTGGGAGCTTCCTCTTCTGACGCTGAGGCACCGAAGCTCACTGGTAGGAGCATAGTCCCAAAGAACAATCCAGTAGTGGCTTGTGTTACTTTCCCCACCGGCATTAAAAAGATAGAGGCCGCGTTGGGCCCGTAGGTCACTCCTCCAGTTAGGGTTGAGCGAGAGTTGCCGTTGCAAGAACTGCAGTTGGAATCCATCGATTTTTTCTGCACAGGAGCAAGACACCAAGTTTTAGTACCTCGAATCCAAGGGCAACCATAACGAACACCGATTTTGTTCGCGAGACACGACACACGAAGTGCTGAGTGGAAAGAGAAAAGGGTCCCACCGGACGTGCCAGAATCTGTTCACCGCCGAAAGACAGAGACCGAGACGTTAGGACATCATGCTTGAATTTAGGGGCAGATGCTATTTGGTCTTCTCCATCCACCTTTCCGAAGATACCAAGTTAATTTATGACACCATATATCGGAGGTTTGGACAGATGCGATCGTCGTAGTAGACTTCATCAAATTCTCCCTCATTTGTGAGGGGTTTTTTTTTTATTGTGGGGACGCTCTTCTCTGCAGGCGCAAGTCACTCAAGTTAATTACATTTCCGCATTGCGATAACAACTTTCTCCTGCTCCAACAGTTTACTTCGTGTCGTGTTATTTTTATTTTATTTTGGGTTCCCCGTGGATTGTATACGGAGACTATTTTATGTCATCGCCCGTAAGGCACAGATTAGTCTAAATCCGTATATTTTAGATTTGGGCTTGGGTCAAGGATTTGCTTGACGGAGTTTTGAATTTAGGTTTGGTTCAAAAATATTTTGATTTATTTAAGGACCGTTAATCTAGTTTGAGATCAACTTAAATGTATGAGCATTTGGGCTCAATCTATTTTAAACTAAGGATACATTAGTCCTGTTTGAGACAAGGATCAACTTAGCAATATTTTTAAGGATCATTAAATTTATTAAGATCCAGAGCATTTAGGCTCAGTTGCAAGAGAGACTTAGCCAATTTGGGCTTACTCAGTCTTCTTTTGTTTTGTTCAGAAGTGCTAAGCACTTATTTGGGCTCTGTTTGTTCAACCCCTTTTTTATACAAAAGTGCTAAGCACTTATTTAATGTTTTGACATTCACAAGGATATCATATGAAGCATTCAATAATGGGCACTGTCCAACCAGTACTAAGCACTCAGCCATTTAGGCTATATACGATGTGATAAGCACTTTTTGTGTGGCGCCCACGTGAGGTGCTGGGTGCTGCCCAATCAGTACTAAGCACTTAGCCATTTTGGCTCTATATGAAATGCTAAGCACTTTTTGTGTGGTGCCCACGTGAGGCGCTGCCCAATCAGTGCTAAGCACGTAGCCATTTTGGCTATATATAATTGCTAAGCACTTTTTATTCAGCGCCCACGTGTGTTTCATATGGGCGTTGGTCTTCTGCTTTGGGCGCCCACGTGTTTTTCACGTGAGGCGCCAGGCGCTATTAAAAGGGCGCCCATGTGGGAAGCACGTGAGACGCTAGTCTTTTTCCCCTTTTTAGAGATTAAATCTCTGTTAATGACATTTTGACCATTAATGATCACCAAGAACTTCGTTTTTTAAAGATCCGGGATCAAGTTTTTCTTTAAGAACTAAGTTCTTTTATATGTTCTTTTTCCTTTTTTTTGACTTAGTTATTTTTTGAATCTTTGATGCCCAAGAACAAGATCTTCCCGATGAGAATTAAATTCTCAACTTGTGGGAGACTTGTTTTGTGGATCTCTGATCCAGAAAAATAACTAAGTTCTTTGAGACGGGTTAAACCCTTAAAATAGATAAAAGAGATATTTTTATCTCTGTGTTTTCTTTACCTCGGTTTTTTTTAAGGGAAGTCTTCCTCTTTGAGAATTAAATTCTCTGTTGTTTTTTAGAGCTCAATGGATTTTGCAGAAGCTTATAGGGGTTTTTTTCTCTGAGACTTAAAGTCTCGGGTCCTTTATATAGTGGAGGCAATTTTTTTAATTAATTTTGAGAAAATCTCTCATTGAGAGATTCAAATTGATTTAATTCGTCTCAAAATTGAGTTGGGGAATTTTACCCACCGTTGAATTTTTGATCCAAGGACTTTTGTTTTATAGAATATGTTTTCTTGTTTTCTGCAAAATTGGGGAAATATTTTCCCATATACAGAATTTATCCTGTAAAATGGTGATTTTTTAATCACCATTGGATTTTTAATCCAAGAGTGCTCTGTTTTACAGAGAGCAATCTCTTTTTGTTTAGAAAGATTGAGAGAATATATTCCCAAAATAGAATTTTATTCTATTATTGGATCATTGTTCCAACCGAGAGTATCTTTCTTATTTAGAAAGATTTGGGAGATATTTTGGGAGATATTTTCTCCTAATAGATTTTAATTCTATATTTTGATGATTTATCATCTCAATTGGATCTTTTTATCCAACGGCTCTGTTTAATAGAGAGTATCCCAAATTCTTATATAGAATTTAATTCTATTGATCTTGACTTGGGCGCTGGCGTTCACGTGTTGTGCACGTGGGTGCCGCTTAAAAATTTAATTCTTATGATGGGTACTCATGTTCTTTGCACATTGGCGCCCGCGTGATGAGCACGTACGACGCCATATAAGAATTTAATTTTTACTCAGAAAGCGTTTCTGCGCTTTGCACATTGGCGATGGCGCCCTCGTAAGAAGGACGTGAGGCGCTAGCGCCCTCGTGAGAAGCACGTGAGGTGCTGGCACCCTCTTAAGAAGCACGTGGGGCGCTGCCCCATTAAATTTCAACAGAGCTTTGCTCTTTTAATATGTTTAAATATTGGGGGAACAGGAGTAAGCTTGACTCAAAATCTAAGAAGTGTGCTTTCATCGGCTATAGTAGAGATGAGTTCAGATATCGGCTATGGGATTACACAAGTAAGAAGGCAATACGAAACTGAACGTCGTATTTGATGAGCAACACTTGTATAAAAAAGAAGCAAGCCAAGGACGGTGCAGTATATGAGTTTGTCGAGTTAGATTGAACTCAAGAGAGCAATCAGGTACCTACAGGTGGAGATCATAACATATAGGAGACTGCAGTGTAGGATCAGATACAAGAACAAGTTAGTGACCAAGTTCAGCAACCAGATGTACCAGACCTGAGAAGATCTACACGAGATAGGAGGCTACCTGGTAGACATGTTACCAACTTCATTTTGTACACAGATTTTGGAGAGCCAGAATCTCTTTTAGAAGAAACAACTGACGGTGCTACTAAGTAGTGGGAGCAAGTTATGAACGAGGAGATGGATTCTTTGAAGAAGAATCGTACGTGGGAGCTAGTGAAGCTAACCAAGAGTCGTAAAACGTTGCTGAATAGATGGGTGTACAAGATAAAAGATGAGGCTGATGGTGTGAAGCGGTACAAGGCTCGCTTGGCAGTCAAAGGACGAGCTCAAAAGTAAGGAATTGACTATCAAGATATTTTTTCCCAATACTGAAGATGTCATCTATTCAGATAATTCTCAGTATCGTGGTGGTGGAGGATTTGCACTAAGAGCAGCTGGATATGAAAACGACATTTCTTCATAGAGATTTGGACGAGGAGATCTATATGATGCAACCACCGGGATATGTAACATTTCAGAAAAATAAAATATTATTTTTGGAATTTAAATAAATAAAATAATAAATTTCATGAATATTATAAGGATATAGGAATTGGTTTTGATGAAGTAGTATTGTTATATACTTATAGTTTGGAATATAATTGGAAAAATTTATAAGAATTATTGATTTTGAAAGAATTTATGTGATTTGGACATTTTATAAATTATTATACAATTAATTGTATATAAGTTAATACTAAACTCGATTAATATTTCACTAATTTTGCATTAATCTTCTTTATGTGTTATGTCATGCACCATGACATGTTGCAACACTTGTTACATTAATTTGAAACATGCTTCATTTCATTTATATGATTTTGTTTTTATAAAATAAAAAGAAAAGGAAAAAGAAAAAGGGTGACATGTGACATGAGGGAGGAGACGGTGAGAATGTTTTAGTTCCTTTGACCCATCTTCTTATCTTTTCCTCACCTTCCCATTTCCTCAACTTCATCTTCTTCTCCTTCCCATTCATCCTTCATCACCTCTTCACTACCACCCATGGCCACTCCCAAATCCACACTAAAATACCGTACTACCTTCACAAAAATTGATCCCAACCTCACTACAAACATCATGGATCAATCAGGTCAAGGTTTTGAGCATTTTTGGCAACCCAAGAATTTTCTTCAGTTGATATATGAGATTTATCCAACACCTTTACTTAAGTATTTAGCTTCTCTACCCTCCTACTGTAGTTTAAAGTCAAACTAATGTCGTTTAGTGATGTCGGAAAATTCCAAGATAAGGGTTAGGGGATATTATGAAGTGTAAAGGTGTATTTGAAGTTTAGTTGTGACTACAAGAGAGAGAGATTTCTAAAGTGAGCAAAATTCCTACTTCATCAAGCTACACTATCCTAGCCCTTTAGTATAGGTTGTTTGCTTCACTAATATTTTGATTAGTAAAGAGTGGTCTTGAGTTAGAGAGACTTCAAGGTGGATCATCTTCAGCTTCGAAGACAACATTGCAAGCTCGATCCTTTCTTCAAGTGGAGCCAAGAAGAGTTCTAGGGACTACTACTTGGAGCTTTAGAAGTGAAGGACTTGGTCCACAAAGGTTGTAACGCTCTTCACTTAGATTAGAACTTGTATTCTTGCTTTGAAACCCTAAATCTCTAGTTCGATTCTAGGTTAGTATAGCTTAGCACTCAAGGTTTTTTAAAATTGCATACTTGATGCTTGTATAAACCTAGTGGAGGTATTAAGACATATTTTCATGGTATCAGAGCTAGGCTAGAGACTTAGGTGTAGTCTAAACGACGTTAAAGTGTTCGATCGAAGTTCAAAACCTGATATTTTCATAGTTTCTGTCCATTTTTTCAAAAGTTGATATTTTGCAGATTAAAAATATTCAGAAAATCATGCAACTTATTTAATGGAGCCCCAAAAAGTACGAGGTCGTAACTCATTTAAACCGCCATGGAACCGCCGCCAAACCCATGGTTTGGCCGCGGTTCCGCCGCCAAACCCATGGTTTGGCCGCGGTTCCGCCGCACATTTAGAAATTTAATGGCTCGTATTTCTTGTGCTGCTCCATTCTGATATTTGGGACTTTCTGGATAATTTTAGTGAAGCTCAAGTTGTTAAGGTCTCTGTATTTTGTGGGTTTTTGAAATATCGATCGAAATGTTTAACATCATCTAGATAGTTTTGTTATGTGATACTATTTTTGAAATCCATATTAATTAGTTTTGTGAAAACTAGTTAGCATATTGTAAATCTAGTATTTTAATCTCATTTGATCGATTGTCAAGGAGTTTCGATTCGGATCAAAACTCCGTCGCAATCTCATATCGTACGCGAATAGTCGCCAGGAAACACTACTAGATAGCCACGTCCCATAGCCCTGACCAAGTGACTATAGGAGAACCCCGAGGCTAATAGCATCCACTCGAGTGCTCGTGGCCACGGTGTTTCGCCCAAGTGCACTTTGTCGACGGCATCGGGGATGCTGCCGTCTACTAAAGTTCCCGACGAGCATTCGATCATGTTATTGGGAATCTTGTTGAATTACTCGACTCATTTATTGAAAATTGTTTTCAATTCGAGACTTAAATGCAAGATTTATTGGGTTAGGCATGAAATCTGAAATAAGAGATATTCCGGGTTTATGATATCTAAGGATATTGCGGATTCTTATTATTGTAGTTTTCATTTCTTTTCTATGGCCGTAAGTGTAATATGTGGTGTATCCCCGATCTCGTTGCTATACGTCAACGACATCAGGAATATGCATATTTACTTACGTTGATGGCATGTGATGTTATTGTATTGCTATGATATGTTATATTGGATTATCGTGAATGAATAGCCAAGGGTTTTTACGTGAGATGAGAGTTTTTCAATTTTCTATCATGTATATTTTGTATGTAATATTATTTTATTGGGACACTTTCGGGCTGAGATTGTTTTCTCCATTGATGTATATTATTTACTTTTCCGCGTTAGGATAAACCCAAGGCGGGGAGCACAAGTAACCGGGTTCTAGAGTCTAGTAGGAGGCCATCTCGAGAAGTCGAGACCGGGTCACCTAACTCTAGAATTGGTAGGGTTGCTTGTCACTCTCATAGGGGTCTAGGGATGTGGGTTTGGTTATTCATCATGATCGTAGAATCCGTATTTTTCATTACTGGCTTAATCTAAAACAAGAAACTCCTAGAATATCCTATATTTCATATTTCCTGCTTCTGCTGATTCTGATATGATGTGATCATATAAACTGCGTGAGAAAAATGCTACTTATATATATGATATATTAGTAGACACTATATATGTTTTGCATCCGCGCTAATCCTAACTCCGCCCTGCCATAAGTTAAGTAACTTTATGGTGAAGACCCGGGTCCCTATAGCGAATGCGGATGGCATATATGTGTGTTTTATTTTCATTTTTTTGTGTTGTTTTGGAAACATAAATGATGGGACGTCATTAACGAGATTAATGAAAAGAAAAGAAAGCTAAAGATATTGTAAAATCAAATTTTTCAAAAAAGTATCTCTAGTTCTTGCATTGCATAGCGGTATTCCATTATGAATATCCAGCACCTCATTCGATGAGGAAAGAGCCTAGATCCCTTCACTATGAATGACCTCTTTAGCAAAACTAGCAAATACTACAACCCACTCGGTTTATTTTGAAAATTACTCGATTTTAAAGCAAAGCTTAAACCACTCCTTTTTCAAATCACTAGATTCTACAACGATATCAAGTTCATTACGTTAAAGGTTTTCTTCAAAACCAGTTGTAGCCCTCCGTCATTTCAGATAAGGACTATTCAGTATTTGTGCTGCGTTTGTTGGCCTCTGTCGAGTCGTAATGTGCGGTAGCTGATTAGTGCTTATCTGCAGCATATGATGCGATTGGATTATGGTAGTCATACAACCTTGTTGGCCTCCATCAAAAGTCGTGCGGGTGGTTTTAATTCAATCAAGAAATGACCGGTTGAACTTGACTAACGGCCTATGGTTTGTTGGCCTCCGTCAAGGTCATGAGTCGTTAGGGGTAAAAACAAATATTGGGAATTTCAAGTGTTGAAATTTGCAATGAGATTGCATACCTTCTATGAGATAGTTGGATCCCGATACCTACTGCGAGTAAATGTTACTCCTGGGAGAGTTTTTCACTTTACAATTATTTGATCCAGTAGGTGTCTAAGAAAGGTGTTGATGGGGTTATGCCCCTGCGGAAATAAGGTTATTTAATTAGTTCCATGCGAAATCATTAGGGAGTCTCCCTCGGAGTACCAATACCTGCCTGGCCAACCGATTGGCGAACATGTAGGGTGTAATTAATCCTGGCTAAACATACCTATTAAGGTTTGAAGGAAGATTTGATAAAAATAGTGGGAGCCATCCTGATCAGATAAAATAATTATTCCCCTCCGAATGGCGGCGGCGACGACGTGAGGACATCTTGCCTGAGATTCGGGGCAGATGCTATATGGTTTTATCCGTCCACCTCTCCGAAGATGCTAAGTTGATTTATGGTACCGTGTATCGGAGGTTTAGACGGATGCGGCCGATGTAGCAGACTTCGTCAGATTCCTCCTCGCTAGAGGGGTTTTTGATTGTGGGGACGCTCTTCCCTGCAGGCGCAAACCCCTACAGTTAATTACGCTACCGCATCGCGGTAGCCACTTTCTCCTTCTCCAGAATTTCACTTCGTGTCGTGGGTGTTTTTTTTGTTTATGGTTGCCCGTGGATTGTATACTGAGACTGAGTAATGCCATCATCCGTAGGACGTGGATTAGTCCAAATCCGTATTTACTTAGATTTAGGTTTGGTGTTTTTAGTTTAAGGATACGTTAGCCGTATTGAGACTAAGATCAACTTTAACATTCGTTGAGGATACGTTAGTCCTGTTTAAGACTAAGATCAACTTAATGTGGTGATCCATTTAATATATGGCCGTCAGGACTCATCACCTCTCTGACGTCGTTGAAGGATAACAACGATAGGTGTCAGAGGAGTTCAGAGATGTACCCTTGAACCAAAGTCGATTTGGAGTTTTATAGTCCATTTAAATGTTTAAGGATACGTTACCCGTGTTTGGGGCTAAGATCAACTTAAACGGGATCGTTTAGATCCGGCAAAAGAGAATTTTGAGGCTCTATTGTTCCAGTTTGGGGACGTAGTGGTCTATGTTCCAGTTTAGGGACGTGGTGGTCTACCATTAGTTTAAGGACATTTCGGTCCGATATTAGTTTAAGGATGTTTCGGTCCGATATTAGTTTAAGGACGTTTCGGTCCGATATTAGTTTAAGCACATTTCGGTCCATCATTAGTTTAAGGACGTTTCGGTCCGTCATTAGTTTAAGGACGTTTCGGTCCGATATTAGTTTAAGGACGTTTCGGTCCACCGCCAGTTTAGGGACGTGGTGGTCCATCATTAGTTTAAGGACAATTCGGTCCATTTTCCAGTTTAGGGACGTGGTGGTCCATTATTAGTCATTAGTTTAAGGATGTTTCGGTCCAATATTAGTTTAAGGACGTTTCGGTCGGATATTAGTTTAAGCACGTCTCGGTACACGAGTTTAAGGACCCCGCAGTCCATATTCATGTGTGGTCGTTGGGACCCGTCACCTCTCTGACGTCGTTGAAGGGTTACAACGAGCAATGTCAGAGGAGTTCGGAGATATACCCTCGAACCGGATGTAAATTGATTTTGGGAGCAGCAGTGCTCAGTCAATTTAATTTGAGGACTTACGGCCATGACTGGGCTAAGTCCAGTTTCAATATTCTTTTGTCTTTGGCCTATTGGACCTGTGCTAGGGCCTTGCCTCTTCACTGCATTATTTCTCTTTGTTTTGGTTGGGCTCTGCCCTTTTTAAAATGCATATCATTTTTAATTAGGCATGTTAGGCCTTTTAATTGGGCTATGTCCCTTTTCTTAATAATGCAGAGTATTAAATACTCTGACAATGCCCCACATGGCTTGTCAGGCGCTTTGCGCAAATTAAAGAGCGCAAGCGCATGTAGAAGTGACACGTGTCATACTCTGATGAGCGCAAGCGCAACAGCGCAGTGCGCTGCGTCAGTGCGCTGCGCTGTTGCACTGCTGACACGTGGCGCTTCCTGGAGGCTTGCGCAATAGTGCAGTTTTGGCAAGTGCTGGGCACTGTTCTTCTTCTTCTTCTTCTTCTTATTATTATTATTATTTGGGATCAATTTTAAATCAAAGAAAACATGTTTCTTCTTGTTTTCAAAGAACCAGTGGTTCATAAAAGTGCAAGGCACTGTTATTATTTATTTTTCTTTTTCCTTGAAGATCATTGATCTTGTTCTTATATCAATGATCTGTTTTTAAGAGAATTTTCTCTTTTTCTAAAGGTTTTTACCTTTTTTTCTTGTTCTTTTAGAAATTCTCTCTAATTCTTTAGAGTTCTCCCTGTTTGAAGTTCTTGATTTCTCATAAAAGTTGATGCTCTTGAATTGAGGTCTAAGGTCCTTTTTATAGTGCCCATAAATTAGTTAAATTTGTTTAAAGAGAACTTTCTCTGAGTGATTTGGGGAATTTTCCCCACCTTTGGATCTTTGATCCAAGGGTTTCTGTTTTACAGAAGAAAATCTTCTTGTTTTAATAAGAACAGAAAGATTTCTTTAGAATCTTGATTCTGTTTGGCTTAAACGCCCCAGCGCTTGACATGTGTCGCGCAGCGCAGCGCTTGCGCAGTTGTGTTTGCCCAACTGCGCAGACACGTGTCGCGCAGCGCAGCGCAGCGCTTGCGCAGCTGTGCTTGCGCAACAGTGCAGACACGTGTTGGGCAGCGCAGCGCTTGCGCAGCTATGCTTGCGCAGCTGTGCTTGCGCAACTGCGCAGACACGTGTAGCGCAGCGCAAGGCTTGCGCAGCTGTGCTTGCGCAACTGCGCAGACACGTATCACGCAGTGCAGCGTTTGCGCAACTGAAATATTGCTTCCTTTACTTTTTTGTTTTAAAAGAGCCTTGCTCTGATTGGACGCACTGCCTCGGGCGCTGTGCCGACGCATCAACTTCTGACACGTGGTGCATTAGGCGCAGCGCACGGGATTTGAAGCATTGCTTCAAAATTTGAATTTTTGAAATTCAAACAGAGCCTTGCTCTGATTGGGGGAAACAAATGCCCCCCCACCGTTGCGCTCATGTGGCGCCCACGTGAGTGCAGCGGTGGCAAGATCCCAGCCTTTGGATCAACTGATAAGTTGAAGGGGCACAGGCGCCTATAAATAGGACCCTTGGTCCTTAGAAAATTCTTTACAACTTTCAAGAATTTTGATTCTCAGAGCCTTGCTCTTGCTTAAGAACTTTCAGAGCCTTGCTCTTGTTCTTCCCCCAAGAACTTCAAAGTTCAGAACTTAGAATCACTCCAGGTAAAGATTTTTTTTTTTAAATTAAATTAAATTTAATTAACAGAGCCTTGCTCTTATAGATCTTTGATCTAAAGAAAACCCCTTTAGGGTTTCATCAACAGAGCCTTGCTCTCAAAAACTTACAGATCTATAGAGATCTTGTCCATGGGTTTTAACCTATGAACAGAGTTTTGCTCTTGGATCAAATGTAGATCTTTTTAGATCTGAAAAATGAAGAATATTTTTTTTATATAAGTTTTCATGGATTTTTCAAGATTCCAAAATTTTAATTCTTTTAAGTGTTAAAGAAAAAATTTGATGGATCTTTCCATTATTACCACAGAGCTATGCTCTTTTGAGGAATCTTGTTCCCCTGAGACCAGAGTTTGACAAATGTCACTCTGTGACAGAGCTTTGCTCTAAAAGTGGAGATTTTCTCCTTGTCTCTAGGGGTTTTCCATCAATGAGGATATTCTCTTGGGGATCTTTTCATTAATTGACAGTCTCATCTAATGATGGGGCTGTTTTATTAAATGATACATTGCCATCCAGATTTTGTGGGTCCCCCTTTTGTCCCCTACCCACTGCATTGCAGTGTAGCGTAAAATTTTAAAATGCTAAGCGTTGGAATTACAACACTGACGGCTAATTAATTTTTCTTTTTGTCCCTCCGCAGGAAACATGTCTGGTAATTTGTCCTTCCCGTTTATTCGCTCGGAGGGAGGGTTTCCCCAGGCACCGGTGGACCGAGTGGTGCTCGCTCTCATTAAGGATCACGACCCCAAGTACAAAAACCTTCACTTGTGGGGTAGGTGGTACAATGAAATCATCCAGGGTCGCCGCAGTTTCAGTTCCGCCACGCCGTCTGAGCCCATAGTTACGATCGCCTATGCGGACGAACCCCCGGTGAAGTATGCCATGGAGGTTAAGAATTGGAATTCGGATGACCTCCTCCAACTTGCAATTGGCGCTATTACCGTGCAGCCGCCGCCGGCAATAGACATTCTAGGGAGGCGAATTTGTCAGGGTGAAGCACGCCCTTGGGGACAGGCTTACAACATTGGATTGGTCCCGTGATCGCCCGCCGGATATTTGCAGTGGGCTCGGTACATCTTATCGGCTAAAAGGACTCATTTAACGAAGATCGGTTTGTATTCGGCCATCTACGTTTCGCTCTTCGAGTATCCTTCCCCTCCAACGTGGTGGATTAAAGCTTTTATTGAGCAATGGAATATCCCCACCCATACTTTCTTGATGACAGACAGGGAGGTCTCTATTTCCTTGGAAGAGTTTGCCGAAATCTCGGGTCAGCCAATGAGGGGGAAGCATTACGAGGAGTTGCTCCCTCCTAAGGAATACGTCTTTGCCACCAAGCCGCTGATGTTTGACCTGACTCCGGAGAACGCTATTCAGCATCAGTATCCGGGCTTGGTGAAGGTGTTGGAGATTTATGAAGGACTCTATTTGGAATCGGGCGACCGGGGCGTCAGTTTCGTAGATTTTATTGCCTGCTTCATTCGCCCGGAGTTCTTATCAGAGCGGAGCGAGAAGTTCGCCCAGCTCGATGATCCTTTTGGTTTCGGCTTGGACCGCCGACCCGTATCGGAGAATGATCAAAGGGATTTTTATCTCCCCAGCGCTGCCATCGTCCCTTTCTCAGAAAT
Source organism: Agapanthus africanus (assembly GCA_030015575.1). Lineage (NCBI taxonomy): Eukaryota > Viridiplantae > Streptophyta > Magnoliopsida > Asparagales > Amaryllidaceae > Agapanthus > Agapanthus africanus. Next base: position 786,604,868 of record JASDDO010000019.1, read on the forward strand.
CGCCGTCCCGGGCATGGATGATGAGACCTTTTTTATAGGGTTCTTGGGCTTGTGACTATGCAGCTTTGCGCTCCCCATGCACCCGCGCCACATGCGGCCATCTGTCTTTTACCCAGCGCATCGGATGGTGGCTGGTTTGCAGTTATCGGTAGGGATCGCCGGGCTGGCTTACCTTCATAATGGGCTTAGCGTAGCGGCGGACGCCAGTGAGCCTGGGGTGCAACCCGCTAACTTCCCGATGCATTATTTCACCTCCTGAATGGAGATGCACGTGCAAGGGGTGTTCGTCGCCCATAAGATTCCTCCATTCTTTGAGAAATGCAGACTCCCGAGAGTTATGCGGTTGGTCGGTGCTTCAATTGTGGTTGCATCTCCGCGGGAGTCTAGGGGGCTGCTCCTTCGACCACACCTGGTCGGGGCAAAGTTTTCCTTCGTGGATATGGTCATAACAATAGGCTCAGAGACCACCAAGTCGGTAGTGCCGTTGCGTGATGATTTTAAGGACGGGGCTTCCATATTGAAGGCTCGGGAAATCCTCCACCTCTACTCCATTCGGCCGGGCTACCTGGTGTTTAGGCAGAATGAGACGGCACTCTTCATGAGGTATAACCCTCACCGGTTTGCTCAGCAATCGAGCTATCACCAGGGGATCCCGATGGAAGCCTTCTTGGAAAAGCCCGTGGTCAGCCGAGAGGGGATAAAGAATGCAATGCACCATTTCATGCGTCTTAACACGGGTTCCCATTTCTTCATCAGTGAACCAAGCTGTGTCCCCAAGGTACTCAGCACGTACGTGGCTTGGTATGCGCATGCAATGGGCCCAGTTATCCTGATGGAGAAGTGTCTGCTGGTTGACTGCAGGGGTGCGCCTCCTGGCGGTGATCGCAAGGCCCCCTTGAAGCCAAGGACCCCGGTCATTGCTCCGCTGAAAGATGCCGGAGTTGACCGACCACGCGTGCTGAGCCCCCCGCGTGGATTACCGCTGCCTGCCATGGTAGATGTGCCACCGGCGCCTCGTGCTCCCACAAAGACGGTCAGTGTAGTATCGCCGGAGTCCGGCGCAGGAGCGGATATCGGGACCCGCCGCCCCAAGGTGCCTGCCAAGCGCAAATCAATCCCAGGTGCATCTAGAGCTGGCGGGCAAAAGAAGAAGAAGTCGATCCTTTCCCTCGACACGATCCTCGGTTTAGAGCCTGAGGCCCCTCTCACCGAAGGAATAAGTGAATATGGCAGCAACAAGGGCTTCTTGGTAGACCCTGCAGACACCGATGTGGCGGCCACTATTGCGGCTTCTGAGCGATCAGCAAGGCTCGAAGCGATGTTAAGTAAACTCGCTGAGTCAAGTAACCATTAGCTGCTTTCTTCGTCATTTTATCACATTTTTTTATCATTATTTTTGACTAATACTTTCCCCCTTTTTCAAAAGGTGTCACTACCGAAGAAGCTATTGCTGCCTTTTTAAAGACCTTCTAAGAGGAGGAGGAGAAGCGCGCTCTGGCGGGCGCTGGTACGTCTTCCACCCCCTTTTTTTTTAAAAAAAAAATTGTTATCTCTTCTGATGGCCAACCTAACCTTCTTCCTTTGTTTCTTTGCAGGGGCTATACCAGTTGATGCGGGGATCCTCCCCAAGCTTGTTACTGAAGTTCCGGTCTCGTCGGGGTTGCTGCAAGAGCCTCGACTTGACAAGTCGACGAGGGATGCCTTGAAGAATTTGGAGGCATCCCTGTACACGGACGAGGACGCTTCAATGAAAGATACTCTGGTGAGGTCCGTCTCAACGGCCCAGGAGGAAAGGAAGCGGCTGAGGCGCGAGGCAAAGGAGCGCCAGGCTGCTTTGGCCACGGGAGCGGGCCCAAGCACCATCCCTCGCGTTGATACTCCCTCAGAAGAGGCTCCCGTCGCCCTATCTACCGCTCGCAGACGGTGGCGCATGCTGTTCGGAGTGCTAATGACAAGTCCAGCTCTGGTAATGTATCTTGCAAGACTTTGTTTTAAGAATTGTAAACCTGTCAGTTCTTATATATCTTGTCCTGTAGGGCCTAGTCCAACCGGAGGGGAGGCGGAGACCATTGAACCTTAGGGGCCAGAGGAAGAGGCATTGGTCGAGCCCGAGCCGACGGTGGGCAACGTCGCCGGGGTTGTTGAGCCTGAGGTGGGGGCCGAGGGGGCTGCACTAGAGAAGGTCGTTGATGCCGAGCCTGAGGAGACGGCAAATGAGATGACCCTTATAGCTGAGCCCGAGGTAGCGGCGGGTGAGGTGCTTGAGGCCGGCGACCTCATGGTGACGGCGGATGAGGCGATGGAGACCGCTGAGCCTGAAGTAGCGGGTGAGATGGGCACAACTCTTGGGGAAGAGTCGGCCGCTCTCTCTCAAGAGTCCGGCAATGCTCCGGTCATTGCCCTCCCCGTCTGCGGTTTTCCGCCGTCTCCTGGCAGCGCAAGCACGACGACGGCCCCCGTCGAGTCCGGTGACGAGGCTACGGGAGGAGGACTCGTATCACTGGAGGAGGGAGACGCCTCCGTTTCGGCTGGCAGCTCATCGGGTAAATTTCGAGTTATTGTCATTCTTTTTTTATATCTTGCGATCTTTTCTAACAAGTTTGTCTTTGTCTTTAATGCAGGCGCAGCCAGCGCCGATGCTCCATTGCTCGAAGGAGCACCGCCAACTACTGCCTTGGCGGTGGTCACCTCCCAGCTTTCCCTTGTGCTATCGCAGATGTTGGAAGGTATGGATTCGCGACTCATTAGTTTATCTTTTAGACGCATGATTTATGTACTAACTCCGTACCACTGTGTCTTTTCAGGAGTGCTTTTTGATCATATCCATCAGGTGTTGCTTCCGCACTTCTCCTTCCCATCTGAGCTCGCTTCTTCCTCTAGTGGTGCTGGTGAGTATATTTTCCAGGTGATGTCTTTCTTTTTCTTTTTTTTTAGCAACGGGATTATTTCTGACTTTTCCTTTTCCTTATTGCAGTGCTACAAATCAAAGGAGGGGACGCAAGACCCGCCACGCCACCGGCCCTTCCGGCTTTGCCGTCCGTTGCAGCTGGTATAGTAAATTTCCTTGTTGATGACTCTTCAACATCTCTTGAACCGTCGTTTAACTATGTTTTGTTTTGCAGCTATCGTTCCGGCTTCGGTCCCTCTTGAGTCTCGCATCCTTTCACCGGCAGGCCCCTTCTTGAAACGCCCATCTTCAAAGGGTGCCGTGATGAGTTTGAGCATGTTGAGCGGGTAAATCAAAGAGCTTAACGCAGACGCTCTCCCATCTGCCGCAGATTTCGCTGTGGAGGTTAACCCAATGTTGGCGGCGCTCGTAAACTTTCATAACGAAGGCGTCGTCGAATCTTGGGTTAATCACTGCAGGGAAATCGAGGCCTACCTACACGGCTGGAATCGACGCGTCCTTCCCCTGAGGCTTTGACCGTAAGTACTCAACGGACAGCCGGGCTCGAGCAAAGCACTTCTTATTTCTGCCATTTGGAGCAAGAAGCAGTTTTAAGGTTGAAGGAACGTCAAGAGTCTTCAAGCGCAACTGCTCGTCTACATGCCGAAGTGGAGGCGAACGCTGCCGAAGTGAAGGCCGTCTTCGAGGGCCTTCTTGAGCGTATTTCTAATGGGCTAGCGCTGAAGCGGAAGCTTGATGCCGCCGAGCGTGATGCCCGAGGCCGTGAAGCGGCTCAGCAGGTCGTTGGGGAGCAGCTTGCATCCTTCATGCAGAAGCGGGCTCGAGTGGAGGCCGAACTGGCAGAGGCGGCTGATTAGGAGAAGGCATGGAAGAAAGTGCGCGAGCAATTGATAGAGCTATTCAAGAGGCTTCCTTCCCAGTAGTCCTCCTTGTATCCATATACTTGTAAACTTTTTTTTTAATAACATGTATCTATTCTTTATTCTTTTGTACGATTCACCTTGTACTTCTTCGAGTTAATGAATAAAGATACATATTTTTTCCTTGCAATGTCTCGTATGCTCTTTCGCTTTCTCCCTTTCTCTTGTTATCAGTATGTTGATTTGATAAATATAATAGGCAGATAACTTAATTTCTCCAAGAGATAGCGATGGCTTAGGCCGCAGGTTCAGATCTGCTACCTAAGACTTTTCAACTCTATGAGCCGTGAGGGTCTCATAGAGACTTTTCTCCCTACGGATCGAGAGGATCTCATAGGTGGATTTTCTCCTTAGGAATCGTGAGGATTCCTAAGTGTGTTTTCCCTCATAAGTCGTAAGGATCCTATAAGAGAATTCTTCCCTCTTGCGAGTCGAGAGGACCCGTAAGCGGTTGTTTCCCTCCTTGTCGAAACCCGACTTTGGAGAGTGAGACCTGTGAATAGTATGTAAGAGATCGTTTTAGATCGACTTGTAAGGTCCCATTGTTCAGGAAGCAAGTTTTTTTTAATCCCTGTTGCCTGAGGATTCATCTTGCAAGTTGAGACGAATCGGGAATTTCCCGCCGAGACACTGGTTTCTCTGCGAGCCGACGCAAATCAGGAGGCTTTCATCAAGGACGCTGGTTTCCCTGAGTTGAGGTATTTGCCCAGGATTATTTGTTTCCCTGGTGCCAAGGATTATTTGTTTCCCTGGTGTTGAAACGAATCTAGAATTTCCCACGGAGACACTGGTTGCTCTGCGAGTCGACACGGATCAGGAGGCTCTCGTCAAGGATTGTTTGTTTCCCTGAGTTGAGGTATTTTCTAATGATTATTTGTTTCCCTAGCGCCAAGGATTATTTGTTTCCCTGGTGTTGAAACGAGTCGAGAATTTCCCACGGAGACACTGGTTGCTCTGCGAGTCGACGCGGATCAGGAGGCTCTCGTCAAGGATTGTTTGTTTCCCTGAGTTGAGGTATTTGCTAAGGATTATTTGTTTCCCTAGCGCCAAGGATTATTTGTTTCTCTGGTGTTGAAAAGAGTCGAGAATTTCCCACGGAGACACTGGTTGCTCTGCGAGTCGACGCGGATCAGGAGGCTCTCGTCAAGGATTGTTTTTTTCCCTGAGTTGAGGTATTTGCTAAGGATTATTTGTTTCCCTAGCGCCAAGGATTATTTTTTTCCCTGGTGTTGAAACGAGTCGAGAATTTCCCACGGAGACACTGGTTGCTTTGCGAGTCGACGCGGATCAGGAGGCTCTCGTCAAGGATTGTTTGTTTCCCTTAGTTGAGGTATTTGCTAAGGATTATTTGTTTCCCTAGCGCCAAGGATTATTTGTTTCCCTGGTATTGAAATGAATCGAGAATTTCCCACGGAGACACTGGTTGCTCTGCGAGTCGACGCGGATCAGGAGGCTCTCGTCAAGGATTGTTTGTTTCCTTGAGTTGAGGTATTTTGCCGAAGACACTGGTTTCTTCGGGGTTGGGATGAACCGTCGAGATTTGGCTTCGTTTTCTGGCGGAGCCTGTTGGGAAAGTATGGTTCCCTCTTCGTTTGCGCCCTTGGATTGTATACAGGGATCGATATGATCTCAGCAGTAGGGCCAAAGTTTTATCATTTTTTTGTTTTATTTCCGCGATGCTCTATCATTTCAGCTTTTATATCGCGAAGGTCACGATTGCCCAATCATTTCGGCTATTTTTCGCGGTGCCCAATCATTTCGGCTGTTCATTTTATTTTTACTCCCTGTTTTTTATTGCGAGTTGCCCAATCATTTCGGCTATTTCGTGTGCATATGTTTTTTACTTGCTGCATTTTATTGCAAGCTGCCCCATCATTTCGGCTATTTCATATGCATGTGCGGCCTACTGGCTTTTCGCCGTAAACCTGAACTTAGACACCGATTTCGGCATCAGCACCGCTACAACTGGGATATTGCCATGAGTGAATCATTGTCTTCCTCCGTCGATGTCGACCAAAGGTGGCTTAGCGAACAGGGTTAAGGTCCTGTCGACTAAGGCTTTTGACTTCATGAGCCGTAAGGGTCTCACAAAGTTATTTCTCCCTACAAGTCGTGAGGATCTTGTAGGTGTATTTTCTCCTTAGGAATCGTGAGGATTCCTGAGTGTTTGTTCCTCTATAAGTCGTAAGGATCCTACAGGAGGGTTTTCTCCTTGAAAGTCGAGAGGACTTATAAGGGTTGTTTGTCATGCGTACATATCCCCAGTCTTGGATGGGACTTGGTTATGGCAATGTTTATTTGCGCCCGTGGATTGTATACAAGAGCCAGTATTGTGCCACTTGTAGGGCAATATCGGAAGTTGTGGGGGTTGCTTAAGCACAGGTTTATGTCTCTGTAATTTAAGACTTTCAAATCCTATTAGCCGTGAGGGTCTCATAAGAGAGTTCTCTTTACGAGTCGTGAGGATCTCGCAAGTGTATTTTCTCCTTAGGAATCATGGGGATCCCTAAGTGTGTTGCTCCCTTGTGAGTCGTAAGGATCTCACGCGGGTGGTTTCTCCTTATAAGGTCGAGAGGACCCTGTAAGTGTCCTTTAACGAGGTTGCGCCCTCTCAGATTTTCACAAACACTCGCTGGTAGTCCTGCTGTTTTTACTCACGGAGCCCTTTCGGGTTTTCATCCGTGCCCATTTTGCTTATGGATATACCGTTTTTTTATTCTTTTTATTCTTTTTTTCTTACAAGGTTGCGCCCTTTCGGGTTTTCATGCACACTCGCCGGTAGCCCTGCTGTTTTTACTCATGGAGCCCTTTCGGGTTTTCATCCGTGCCCTTTTTGCTTATGGACATACCGTTTTTATTTATTATATATATATTTTTTTATTCATCTCGTCATCCTAAGGATGCTGCGGTATTAGTTTAAGGACGTTTCGGTCCGTTATTGAAGAAGGCCAGTTACTACTTATAAAGAAATGCGTCAATTACTTCATCAGATGGCCCCAAAACTTTTGGTTCAGGGTATGCCCCCAGCTTTTCAGTACAAGGAGTCTCCTCATCGTCTACGAACGAGTGGGAAATCATATGATAGCTCGCCACGTATTCTTCAGATTCATCGGATGAACTTTCTCCCACATCTTCCTCTTGAAAGACGTGATTGAGGAATTCTTGGAATGTAACGGGAGTCCGTGCCTTCTGGTTGTATTCCTCCAGCGCGTCAATTTGTTTTTGCAAGTCCGTGCGCTTGTCGCTAGGCTTCACTGGCTTCTTTGACTTCTTTTTCTTCTTCTTTGAAGACTTCGACGGCTTGTTGTGAATGCTTGGGCCACCTCCATCGATCTTTTGAGTTGGACGAGGCTTCAACATTCCTTCAATGATCTGCGGCTCCAACAGGTTCTTCCACTTGATCGCTGGGCATGTTTGAAGATCATTTAGCATTCACTTCATCTTGTCTGATAATACAACCTCCCAGGGAGCTTCTTCAACGACAGAGCATGTTGCCCCCAGTGTATTCATTCCCTTAAAGGTGTGGGGCAGCGGTGGATTCACCTTCCATTTATCGGATAATGCAAACTTTCCCTGTCGGTACTGGTCTTCAAGCTAATTTTTGAAGACGTAGCAATCCTCGATCGGATGACCCAGTACTCGATGATAAGGACAGTAGTTGGGCTCATTAACGTCACTTGGTTGCGACAGACGTTTTGGATCTGGCAGATTTATGAGTCGGTTGCGCAACGCTAGCTCGAATAACCTTCTCGTTTTATCTTAGGGAAACGAGTAAGAACGTCCCATCCTTTCTTCAAGGGGTACGTACGAGCGCATATTATTTTGACGAACGACCAGCTTCGGGTTGTTTGGCTGCTGCTGAGCATTAGCGACCATGATCGCTTTCCCCTTTCCCTTATCATTTCGGGAGTCCGGCTTTGGAAGAGGAGGTTTATGGCCCATTTGATCCATTTGCGCCAGCTTGTCGATTAGTGCCTGGAAGGTGGTCGGCTTGAAGAACATCATAAATTGCGAGATGGTTGCTTGCGGATCGAGGTTTCCCACAAACATTCCCACTGCAGGAGCTTCTTCTATGCGCTTCTCGCATTTTGACCATAAATTACGCCACCGTATAGCATATTGGACCCATGTCTTGCCCGGCTTCACCCTGGCATTAATCACTGCCGTTATCAGGGTACGCTCGCTGGCACTCGCGAAACGTTGGGTAAACAGCAACTCCATCTCTGCACAGGTCTTGATAGAGTCATTCGGGAGCTCAGAATACCACTCGAACGCCGTATCTGACAAGCTGCCAACGAACTGACGGAGCAACAATTTATCATCACCACCGGTGTTGCCGCAGAGTGCCCTGAACTGGGCAACATGTTGGTGGGGATTGCCAATCCCCTTATATACATGGAATTTTGGTATCGTATAACCTGGCGGGTCCTTGATCTGGTCGTACCAGCTCGGATACGGCCGTCCTGTTTTTACGACCTGGCTGGCTGCTTTAGTCGCATGATGAACCCGTATTTGCTGGGCTATGTACTCGTCCAAGTCAGCTTTGGAGATTGTTTCCTCCTTAGCTGTTGACAGAGCTGGTGGAGGATTTGACGTCTCTCCCCTATCGTCTTCAAGGACGATCGGGGGATCTTCGGCCGGAGGATCTTGCTGGATCATCATCCCTACCATGTCTTGGAACAGGAGGCCCATACGCTTTATGTTGGTTGCTTGTTCAGCAGCCTCTTTATCCTTCTTCTCCAATATTCGACGAAGGAATTCGGCGTCAGTTTCTTGTTCCTGACGTTCATCCGAGGACATTTCAAGGTTTTCTTTTGGCCTAGTAAGTGCGGCCATAGCGTTCATCATCTCCTGAAGCTTCTGTTGCTGCTCCTGCGCTTTGGTCACTGATCGCGTAAGCGGTCGATGACCCGTAGATATGCGACTGTCCTCTTTACCAGACGCCACGTAGACGGTATGAACTACCATGCCCCCAGACCTAGGGCGTTTGGGTTCACCTCCTTTGGCATTTGCCACGGGTGCGGGGGTTTTCTCTGGCCTTCTTCTTTTATGGGCCATTGAAGTTGAAGGGGCCGTTGCAGTAGGCACCCTAGCGATTGTTGTCCTCTGCTGTTCAATAGGACGGTCCTTTTCTTTTTACACCTTCGCCTTTTTTTCTGTTGACGAGAGTGATCTGGGTCAATCACGGAGTCTTGAACCCTCCGCCAAACCTTGTATATTTTTTAGGACAGCCATTGAGGGGGCTGTTCTTGCTTCGTTTCCGGAACTCTCTCTGTGGGGGGAGGAGATCTTTTCAATGTAGCGTTTGGAGAGTTCTTACGTACCCTTCTCAACAGTTCAAAGCAGTTCCCAGTTGGAACAGCAGCGTTGACTTCCACCACTGGAGCAGGTGGAGTTAGCCCTGAGGGGGAGTTGCCCCCTGCCTTCCTTACTCGTCGCCAATGGCGACGTCGAGCATGACGAGCCGTTGGGACTGGCTCAGAGATAGAGACAGCTTCTTCTTGCCCCCTGTTCAGGTGTGAGGCTGTTGCCGGCATCAGCCTATTGAAGACTGATGTCTTTTGAGCAGCAGGAGTAGGAGTTGGGACGGTCAGTCTTGTAAAGACCGAGGCACTGGTGTTGGGCGACCCGTTGAGAGGGGGCCGCAGTAACTGAAAGTCGATCGAAGACCGACTTCTTAGGAGCTTCTTGTACGGGCACGGGGGTGCTGAAGCTTGTTGGCGGAAGCATAGTTCCGAAAAACAACCCCATGGTGGCTCCACGGGCATGGTGAACAAAGAGGCCGCTTGGGGCCCGTAGGTTATGCCCCCAGTTGAGGCCGGACGCGAGCTGCAGCTGCAGTTGGAGCACTTCGAACAAGTTGAGGCCATCGATACTTGATTTCTCTTCTGCGCCAAGCAAGAGACCAAATCTTAGTAAACTTGAAATCCAAAGGCAACCGTTAACAAACCGTGATTGGTTCGCGAAGACGACACACGAAGTGTGGAGTGGAAAGAGGAAAAGGTCCCACCGGGCGTGCCAGAATCTGTTCCCCTCCGAATGGCGGCGGCGACGACGTGAGGACGTCTTGCCTGAGATTCAGGGCAGATGCTATATGGTTTTATCCGCCCACCTCTCCGAAGATGCCAAGTTGATTTATGGCACCATGTATCAGAGGTTTAGACGGATGCGGCCGATGTAGCAGACTTCGTTAGATTCCCCCTCGCTAGAGGGGTTTTTGATTGTGGGGACGCTCTTCCCTGCAGGCGCAAGCCCCTGCAGTTACTTACGCTACCGCATCGCGGTAGCCACTTTCTCCTTCTCCAGAATTTCACTTCGTGTCGTGGGTGTTTGTTTTTTTTATGGTTGCCCGTGGATTGTATACGGAGACTGAGTAATGCCGTCGCCCGTAGGACGTAGATTAGTCCAAATCCGTATTTACTTAGATTTGGGTTTGGTGTTTTTAGTTTAAAGATACGTTAGCCGTATTGAGACTAAGATCAACTTAAACATTCGTTAAGGATACGTTAGTCATGTTTGAAACTAAGATCAACTTAACGTGGTGATCCATTTAATATATGGCCGTCAGGACTCATCACCTCTCTGACGTCGTTGAAGGATTACAACGATAGGTGTTAGAGGAGTTCAGAGATGTACCTTTGAACCAAAGTCGATTTGGAGTTTTATAGTCCATTTAAATGTTTAAGGATACGTTAGCCGTGTTTGGGGCTAAGATCAACTTAAACGGGATCGTTTAGATCCGGCAAAAGAGCATTTGGAGGCTCTATTGTTCCAGTTTGGAGACGTAGTGGTCCATGTTCCAGTTTAGGGACGTGGTGGTCTACCATTAGTTTAAGGACGTTTCGGTCCGATATTAGTTTAAGGACGTTTCGGTCCACCGCCAGTTTAGGGACGTGGTGGTCCATCATTAGTTTAAAGACGTTTCGGTCCGTCATTAGTTTAAGGACGTTTCGGTCCGATATTAGTTTAAGGACGTTTCGGTCCACCGCCAGTTTAGGGACGTGGTGGTCCATCATTAGTTTAAGGACGTTTTGGTCCATTTTCCAGTTTAGGGACGTGCTGGTCCATTATTAGTCATTAGTTTAAGGACGTTTCGGTCCAATATTAATTTAAGGACGTTTCGGTCCGATATTAGTTTAAGGACGTCTCGGTCCACGAGTTTAAGGACCCCGCAGTCCATATTCATATGTGGTCGTTGGGACCCATCATCTCTCTGACGTCGTTGAAGGGTTACAACGAGAAGTGTCAGAGGAGTTCGGAGATGTACCCTCGAACCGGATGTAAATTGATTTTGGGAGCAGCCGTGCTCAGTCAATTTAATTTGAGGACTTACGGCCATGACTGGGCTAAGTCCAGTTTCAATATTCTTTTGTCTTTGGCCTATTGGACCTGTGCTAGGGCCTTGCCTCTTCACTGCATTATTTCTCTTTGTTTTGTTTGGGCTCTGCCCTTTTTAAATGCATAGCATTTTTAATTAGGCCTGTTAGGCCTTTTAATTGGGCTCTGTCCCTTTTCTTAATAATGCAGAGCATTAAATACTCTGACAATGCCCCGCATGGCTTGTCGGGCGCTTTGCGCAAATTAAAGAGTGAAAGCGCATGCAGAAGTGACACGTGTCACACTCTGATGAGCACAAGCGCAACAGCGCAGTGCGCTGCGTCAGTGCGCTGCGCTGTTGCACTGCTGACACGCGGCGCTTCCTGGAGGCTTGCGCAATAGTGCAGTTTTGGCAAGTGCTGGTTACTGTTCTTATTATTATTATTATTATTATTATTTGGATCAATTTTAGATCAAAGAAAACAAGTTTCTTCTTGTTTTCAAAGAACCAGTGGTTCATAAAAGTGCAAGGCGTTGTTATTGTTTATTTTTCTTTTTCCTTGAAGATCATTGATCTTGTTCTTAAATCAATGATCTGTTTTTAAGAGAATTTTCTCTTTTTCTAAAGGTTTTATCTTTTTTTTCTTGTTCTTTGAGAAATTCTCTCTAATTCTTCAGAGTTCTCCCTGTTTGAAGTTCTTGATTTCTCACAAAAGTTGATGCTCTTGAATTGAGATCTAGGGTCCTTTTTATAGTGTCCATAAATTAGTTAAATTTGTTTAAAGAGATCTTTCTCTGAGTGATTTGGGGAATTTTCCCCACCGTTGGATCTTTGATCCAAGGGCTTCTGTTTTACAAAAAAAATCAGCTTGTTTTAACAAGAACAGAAAGATTTCTTTAGAATCTTGATTCTGTTTGGCTTAAACGCCCCAGCGCTTGACACGTGTCGCACAGCGCAGCGCTTGCGCAGTTGTGTTTGCGCAACTGCGCAGTGTTTGCGCAACTGCGCAGACACGTGTCGCGCAGCACAGCACTTGCGCAGCTGTGCTTGCGCAGCTATGCTTGCGCAGCTGCGCAGACACGTGTCGCGCAGCACAGCACTTGCGCAGCTGTGCTTGCGCAGCTATGCTTGCGCAGCTGCGCAGACACGTGTCGGGCAGCGCAGCGCTTGCGCAGCTGTGCTTATGCAGCTGCGCAGACACGTGTCGGGCAGCGCAGCGCTTGCGCAATTGTGCTTGCGCAGCTGTGCTTGCGCAACTGCGCAGACACGTGTCGCACAGCGCAGCGCTTGCGCAGCTGTGCTTGCGCAGCTGTGCTTGCGCAACTGCGCAGACACGTGCCGCGCAGCGCAGCGCTTGCGCAGCTGTGCTTGCGCAACTGCGCAGACACGTGCCGCGCAGCGCAGCGCTTGCGCAGCTACGCAAATAACTGAAACGTTGCTTCCTTTACTTTTTTGTTTTAAAAGAGCCTTGCTCTGATTGGACGCACTGCCTCGGGCGCTGTGCTGACGCATCAACTTCTGACACGTGGTGCATTACGCGCAGCGCACGGGATTTGAAGCGTTTCTTCAAAATTTGAATTTTTCAAATTCAAACAGAGCCTTGCTCTGATTTGGGGAAACAATAATAACCAGTCTAATCTTGTAAGAGCGCACGCTTAAGTATTTTCTTCTCTCTCTGTGGGCAGCGACCATGACACGCCTTAATTAAGATAATAATATGGATGTATTGACCGAACCCGCTTATTATACTGGGTTGGGTAATATTGGTTCCGCTTTATCTTATGGCTTTCATAAGTCTGAGCAAGAAATAGGGGAATACAAGGATTCCCACGTAACCTGAAAGAAGAAAGAGCATTCTGATGCATCTTCTTCAGGTGTGTTCGTTATTGAGAAATGTTTCTCAGTTTGCTCTACGTTCTGGGTATTAGATACCGGATCAGGATCCCATATTTTTAATATGTTATAAGGGTTAAGAAGAAGTAGAGAACTAGGAAAGGGTAATATGTCCCTCAGAGTAGGGAACGGAGCAATTGTTGCTGCCGAAGCTATTGGCGAATATCACTTTATATTGCCAAATGGTAAAACATTGATTTTGAAAGACTGATATTATGTACCGTCGATGATGTGCAATATGATATCCGTTTCTTTATTAGATAAAGAAAGATATTACTTTGCACTAGAGAAAAATGTTATGAACATTTTTCTAAATCAGGTGTTAATTAGGTTTGGTATGTTGTGTAATGGTATTTACGTTCTAAATCAAAACACGGTTCTAAATATACAGAACACAAACAAGAGGAAATGTTCATAAATGAACGAAGCCTTCTTTTGGTATTGTAGACTTGATCATATCAATGCAATAAGACTAGCGAAGTTACATAAAAATGGATATTTGAATCCGTTCGAATTTACATCTTATGAAACTTGGGAGTCATGTCTCAAAGGAAAGATGACCAGAACTCCATTTACGGAATATAGAGAAAGAGCTAATGAACTCTTGGGACTGATACAGAGTGATGTATGCGGTCATATGTCTACATATGCTAGGAATGGTTTCTCGTACTTCATTACATACACCAATGATCTCTCAAGATTCGAACATGTATTCCTGTTGAAACACAAATCTGAAGCTTTTAAGAAATTCAAGAAATATAAGAACGAAGTAGAGAACCAGACAGGTAAAAGTATCAAAATCCTACGATCTGATCGAGGAGGTGAATACTTGAGCACGGAATTCCGAGACTATTTAAAAGAGAATGGGATTCTCTCTCACCTTACTCCTCCGTATACACCACAGCACAATGGAGTATCGGAGCGGAGGAATCGCACCCTATTAGATATGGTGCGCTCTATGATGAGTATTGCTGAGTTACCTATTTCTTTTTTGGGTTATACACTTGAGACAGCTGCATATATATTGAATAGGGTTCCAACCAAATCAGTGCCTACCACTCTATATGAGATATGAGAGGGGAAGAGATCATGTCTTAATTTCATTAAGATATGAGGTTGTCCGGCTTATATTAGAAAGATAAATCCGAACAAGCTCGAGGCAAGGTCTGTTCTATGTAAGTTTGTTGGATATCCCAAATATTCGCAAGAGTATATCTTCTACCACACTGAGGAACAAGTGGTGTTTGTTTCTCGGAATGCCACCTTTTTAGAAAAGGAATTTCATGTGAAAGAAATTAGAGGTAATAAGGTAGAACTGGAAGAAGTTCCAGTTACACAAACTACAACTGATGATTTGGTAGAAACAGAGGATTTGATAATCCCTGAAGAACCTCAGCCACTCCGTAGATCTAGTAGGGTTCCTCATCCACCTGAGAGATACTACGGTTTTCTCATAGACGGTGGGATCAAGGATTGCATCATGCAAGATGATGACCCAACTAGATTCGAGCAGGCCATCACAAGTGGGGACTCTGTGAAATGGCTGGATGCTATGAGATCTGTGATGGAATCCATGTCCACTAACAAAGTATGGACTTTGGAAGTTGATCCTGAAGGGGTAAAACCCATCAGGAGCAAGTGAATCTTTAAGAAAAAATTTGGTGTAGATGGAAAATTTGAGACCTTCAAAGCTAGACTTGTAGCAAAAGGTTTTCGTCAACGACCAGGTGTCGATTATAATGAAACATTTTCTCCTATGTCTATGCTTAAGTCTATCAGGATCCTACTTTCCATTGCTGCATACCATGACTACGAAATCTGGCAGATGGACGTCAAGACCGCTCTTCTAAATGGTGATTTAGAAGAGAGCGTATACATGACATGGACAGAGGTCTTCTAGATAGTGGGAGCAGCGGAAAGGTATGCAAGCTGCTTAAATCAATATACGGATTAAAGCAGGCATCGCGGAGCTGGAACATCTATTTTGATGTGGCAGTCAAAGAGTTTGACTTCATCAAAAACGAGATGAACCCTATATATACAAAAAAGTTGTAGAGAGTAAGGTTTTCTTCCTCGTATTGTACGTGAATGACATACTCTTGATAGGAAATGATGTTCCTATGCTACACTCGGTCAAACCCTTCCTGTCACAAAAGTTCTCTATGAAAGATCTGGGTGATGCCTCCTATATCTTAGGGATTAAGATCTATAGAGATAGATCTAAAAGGATGTTGGAATTGTCCCAATCCAGGTACATTGACACCATATGAAAGCGGTTTAGTATGGAAGATTCTAAGCATGGTAATTTATCCGCTTTCTCAGGAGTCACTCACTCCAAAGAGATGTCTTCCAAGACTAATTTGGAGAGAGCTCGTATGCAAGGGATACCCTATACTTCTGCAGTTGGGTTTATCATATACGCGATGTTATGCACCAGACCGGATGTAGCATACGTACTTAGTGTGGTAAGTAGGTATCAATCAGACCCAGGGGAGAAGCACTGGATTGCTGTGAAGAACATTCTTAAGTACTTGAGAATGACTAAAGAGATGTTCTTGGTGTATGGTAAGGGAGAACTCCAGGTGGAGTCCTTTACCGATTCAAGCTTCTAGAGTGATAAGGACGACAGTAAGTCGGTCTTGTCAGTTATGTATATGCCCTAGAGGCCATTATTGTACATGAGATGTATATTTTAGTGAATGCTTAGATATATATAGAGAGGACTTTCTTGATCGACATGATAGTATGCTATCTGGTTGCTCTTTGTCTTAACATGTTGACATGTATTGTGATACTGTCTTTCTCTCGCATGTTGATAAAGCCCTTTGAATGTGTACTTGACTACCAGGACTATGATGGAGATCATACTAGTGGGACCAATGGTAGTCCACAAGTACATCATATAATTGTTCCTAGTCGAGCGTGTATCGAGACAGGGCATCGATACTCCAGAGTAGACTAGCGTATACGTATCTTGACCCATATGATGGGCGATGGATGATCCCACATCCATTGGTGTTTGACATCAAAGATGGTATACGGGTGCTCAGTAGAGACTGGGTACACTGAACGGACTCGCCGAGAACTCCTAATTGGTATTATACCTATCGTCAGATAGCAGTTCTTTGGTGACACTGGTGCAGATTAGTCTGTTGACCCAAGATCGTCATAGAGTCTTGTGTAATTCCCACTGTGTTTTGATTTCTACCTTACCACGTTCAAGAGAACGTGCAAAACAGTGGCTTTTGGGTACAGTCCCGAATCACATGGAGGCAATGAGTAATAGGTGGGGATTAGTCTCTCCCGGTATTGGGCGTTGATGTTGCGCTGTGCTCGATTGGTCATAACGATAAGTCCCTGGCCAGGGATGATACGGAGATTTACTGATAAGTGTTATCAGTAGTTTCTAAACCCGTTATGAGCCTCACATCGGCAAGACTTATCGGTTATTAGGGTCTGACGTTTACCACCACTAGACTAAATATGCGACATATTAGACGGACAGACCGGACTGTACATTAGTGTTACTGACAGGCTTTTGCAGGAGAAAGAGCAGACTTGCTTGTTGATTTTCTGATCGCTCAATACCCGGATAGTCGTCATGTCCAGCTAGTACCGCTGATGGCTTGTGGGTGATTGATGTGATCATTACCTACTGCCGGCGTATTGACGAGTCTTTAGAGTCCTACACAGAGATTTCACTGGCCCAGGCAAAACGAGGTAGGAGCATGTAACATTTCAAAAAATAAAATATTATTTTTGGGGAATTTTTATAATTTAATATTATTTTAATGAATATTTTAATATTTAGGTATAATTAAATACAAAAAAAATTGGAAAAATTATGGAAAATTATAAAATAGGTTATTTTATGGAATTATGCCATTTTTAAGTTTTTATTACTAGTTATATGCTAATTTAGTGCTAATCGCGATTAAAAAATCGCTAATCGGTTTTTAGCAATTTTGTGCAAAAACATGCACATATCTTTTTCTATACTTGTGTTACATTTTTCTTGCCATGGTTTCACTTTGGGGTTACTATTTGAGTGAGAAAGGAGTTTTGGAGGAAAGAAAAGGAAAAAAAAAGAGAAAAGGAAAAGAAAGGGGACATGTGCATTTATGAGGCATGGGGGGTTATATCATGGATCTCTCTCTCTCCCCCTCTCATTTCCCTCCTCTTTCCCTCTCCATTCTCAGCTGAGCCGCTGCCCTCTTCCTCCTCCCCACTTCAACTCCTCAAATCACCATGAAAACAACACCAAAACCTTACCCTCATTTCATTAAAAGTGTACACATGCTCAAGACCTACACTTTGGACTAAGAAAGCAAGGATTTTGGCCACTAGGGGCAACTCAAGAAAATTCTTAAGTTGCCAAATGAGGTATTTTTCTAGACCATTAGCTTAGTCTTTGCATACTTATACCCCCATGTTAAGATTTGAATCGATATCGTGTGATTTTGTAGATTTAGTAAAAACTAGTTAGGGTTTGAGGAAATTATGAGTTGTGATGGGAAATTGAGCTCAGTAGAGCCGACACCTACACCCTAGAGCATGAATTGAGACCCAAACCTGAAGCTTAAACACAGAATACGGATTTGTAGAAACCGATATCGGAAAATTTGTGAAATCTGTGAAGGTTATTTGAATCTGCTTTTACCCCGAGACTCTGAAAATTAAATTGATTGGACAGTGATATATGCAGGCATCAAGAAAGCTAACCCCAGAACCCTAGCCCCTACTTCCCTTTCCCGGCCGCAAATTTATCCCAATTGGCCGCAATTTGCGGCCTGGACCCTACCAAATTGTCTCGTTTTTGTTTGGGTGCCCCTTTACCAGTAGATTAGGCCCCTGGCATGTGTAGATTTGTCTAATGTGACCTAGGGTGAAATCTGGAGCCTATTTCCTTAGTTGCTGTTTTGGATTCGTGTTTCCGTATTCCGTATTTTTTAATTCTGAATTTACGTATCGTGTTTTACCTCGACTAATTGGCGTTTATACGACGATATCGAGGATTGATTGTTGGTTTTGGAGGCGTGCCCATAGGTTCTAACCTATAGGCCCCTTAGCGTACCATTTTGGTTTTCGTGTGTCGTTTTAGCTTTGATTTGGTTTTAATGCGTATTTACGATACTTTGATGTGTAGGTACCCCATGAAGACTTCGGGACGACAAGCAAGCGCGTGGCGACGTCCACAAATGAAGACACAAGGTGAGTAGATTATATCTACGGGGGAAGTCGGGTGGATGGCGTATAGCACCCCCGTAGTCCGTAGTTGATATAATGTATATATTATATATGATAGTTTTAGTGCATTGTGGATATTGTGTTAGGTGTATTATAGATAGTTTAGGGTTAGAAGCAACTAGTGTAGTTCATAGTCGCGAACCCTAGAATAGATTTACACCTACACGTACACCCTTGCATATTCATTATACTTGCACTATGTTTGATGGATAGTGGATGACTTTGGAGATGAGTCGATGATATTGGGTTTTGTGCCGCGAGATCGGTGATTTGATATGATTCGTATTTGGGATACGACATGTGATCTCTAGCGGGCCTTTGGACGTGTGTTTACACACGCAGTCATATTGATGGTATCAGTTGTACTAGACTTAGATCAGTATCCTAGATTATGTGATATGATGATGAGGATACCAAATAATTGATGAGCTGATTGTGATATTGACCCGTACCCAGCTATTGGGATGTCGTACGACGATTTACCGTACGAGCTATATATTGATGATAGATCCGCACTCATGACTCGAGGACGTCAGATGATATACTGTATCGTACGCGATACTATTGAGACGGGATCACTGACTATTATATTTATATATATCGACTCAGATTTAGGTGGTTTCCATACCCCTCCTGATGGACTTGGCTTAGTAGATGTTAGACTAGACCCGAGTCATACCTATTTCAAAACTAACGAATCGGGAATTATCTTAAGGACAAGTAAAAGGGATTCTACGGGTATTTTCAAAAGACGTATCTATTCTTAAAAACGCCGTAACCCTTATTTTACCAAAACCCCAACTCGTCTTATTTCAAATGGCACCACTGCATGACATGTACATATTGGTGTAGATTCTTCACTATTGCATTGATTATTCGATTCCGCATCGCATTGCATGTGTTTATTTCTATATTGCAATCATACCGTTAGGACACCAACACCATTATCGATGATGCATATGTTCCACGTACACTTGCTTGCCGGCTCACACACTTCATCATCGATAATTGCCATGTCACTACACGGTAGTATTATTGCATCAGGATATGACTTTGTATGTGCATACCATTATTCTATGTTGCATGATATACTGTTATACTTGCATCTCATTTATATGTCACATACATCATGCTTTCTGATTATGCGCATTGGGATATTGTTTTCATGATATTTCTGGATTCGGAAACCGTGGATAATTTCAAAGGAGAGTATGTACTTATTTGAAAAACCCGGTTTCCTTGATATGATATTTGCGCAGCCACCATGAGATTTATCGGTTCTGATTATATACCCCATATGAGGAGTGTGTGCCGTATGAGGGTACATGGTGGGGCCCGGTATGGTTCCCCTCGGCAAGATGATCGAAGGATTATGCCGATTGAGCCTGGAGGTGGGCGAGTACCTACCAATGATTGTATTTGAGCTCGGCGGATATCCAGGGGATACCGACCGGAGTTGAGAGATGGACATGTGTTGACCCGTGCTGCCGGGGCCGAGGGCCGATACCGCAGACGGAGCCCCATATGGACGAGGATTTACGTGCCGATGCTAGGCACAGGTTTCATGATGTTTCCATGATTTTGATTATATCCTCACATTTACATGCATCATGCTTATTGTCATTGAGGTGACAGTTGGACGGGATCCACATATATACAGACTTTTATTATATTGATCATACTTCACTTGTATATATAACAGGGTATGAGGGCGCTGTTATATATACCCTTACACCAATATTAGTAGAATGGGACGCTAATATATGTGTATTGACTTCCATTTTGATACTTCATCATATTTACTTCATGCAGACATACCTTATATTTACGACATGTTATTACCTGAGGCACTGGCACGGGTACTTGGCACTTCATACACGATTAGATGTTACATTGCCACCTTATCTTGCTTCAGATTTATTCCTTGAGGTTTATACATATTTGATCGTTTTGACCTAGGATTATGTCGTACATTCGGTTTCTGCTTGCAGATGTTTTCTATTCACGAGTTGGCAACTCACCCCCGTTGTGCCACAGTTCTTGCAGGTTTTTCCGTATAGGTTCCATAGCGGCATTTCTGTCACACTGCTTCCTTCGCGGGTGAATTGCATTTGGTAGGTGGGTTCTTTTCCATCAGAACCACCATTGTACTTGTATTACTTATTGTATCTAGAAATTCCATCAACCAAAACTTGTATATTGTTTCAGACTTAGACATTAGTGATGTATTATTTCGACCTTAGAGTCGCGCTTAGTAGTATTACGGTTTTCATGCTTATTGAGATTCTTTTGAGTTTTGATCATCGCCTTTCGGCGTTGTATATTATATTGCTTGTGTGGTTGTGACCGTTGATTGACGAAGAGCTAGCTCCCGCTTGGGGATGCCTTTTATCATTGCATATATATATTGTTCTGGTTGTACCCCGTTCGGAGCCAGTGTTTACAAAAGAAACTCTGCCGAAATTTTTAGAAAAGACTTTACATTTTTTTAAAATGCATATTCGGCTTAGTTATTTAAAAACCTTAACTTCAAATATGCTTTCTTCACCTCTTTAAACCAGTTTTCTTTATTTACTCCTCAAAATGGTTTTAGATTTCTGGGCTTTTGGCTTACTTGGATCAGATGGAGTCCTATAAACTTCATATAGTTCAAGGGCCAGTCACGTGCTCTTTCGGGTCGTGACAGAGCACATATATGATATATGCGGGACCGAGAATAATACGAGTATGTGATACCGTATTCTATTCTCGCGATTTATTCGTATCAGTCGGTTATATGTGATATAGCCGGCTTATCGAATTAAGTGTTGATTCGATAGGTTGATACAAATAATATTAGTTAGTCATATGATATATAGTCGGATTATTAAATCAAGATTTGATTTAATAATTTAATGTATAATTATACATTTGATATATTAATTTACATTAACTAATATTAGCTCACTTAAGCATTTCTTTTTCTCACATGTGCACACTTAATATATATGTGATATATAGTAATTGTGTTTTATTTATGTGTTATGGTTGATGATACATGCAATATAGGTGTATGAGACTTACACCATGATAAATATAATGAAGGGTTTATTTATTTAGTGTGAATCAATTATTAGTTGGATAACGGTCACATGGTATGAAGCTTGTAGAAGCTTGGAGATCCATTGATTAGTCTACTAGTTTTGTCTTATACAAAATATTTGTTAACCCAACCATTATCTAAACACATGGTTAAGTCTCTACATGAGAGATATTAGATATTTTCTCACCCATGGTTGCCATTCAATCTCTCGTCTATTATTTGCTTCTTCTTCTTCTTCACTTGTAACAACTCCATTTTTAATGTACAAAGAATTAATTTAAATTCAATGTATACTTGGAGTATTTATTGTTGCTGATATCTTTTTAAGTATTTATTTCACTCCATAATTACAAGAAGGAGCTTGTAGCTCATTGGCAATACCTTGCACTGCTGAACCAAGCCACCAGAGTTCAAATCCCCTGCCCCACATTATTTTTAATATTATTTTGTTTTTGATTTTTTAGAATACCAACCGTTACACGTGCGTTTCTCACAAAATTCCTTCTACACATAAAAAGATAGATGCACCAAAAATCCCCTTAGGAGACCCCGCACCATCGACGCTTCGACTCGGCCCGACTCGGCCGAGTCGGCCGGCGGACCAGCCGACTCGGTCCGGCGCCGCCGGCCGGACTTAGCCGGACGGTCGAGTCGTCAACATCGAAAGTGAGCATCTAGACTTGGTCCACCTCCATGCACACACTAAATTTCTAGATCGGTTACAGAGAGCACATTAAACCTCTTTTACTCCAAATTTTAATGATTTTTATTTAATTTTTACATTTTTTTAATTAAAAACCCTAACCCTAGCCTAACCCTATAAATACACCCCCTACCCTCTACCATCTCATCCTAAATTTCTGAGTCCACTCTCTCAAAATCTCAAGAGAACTTTGGTACGTTGGAAAACGAGCGAAAGGCGAAGCGTTGACAAAATCGACGGCGACATTCCGGTGATCGTTCTAGGAGCTCTCAACGACGATTCGACGCACCGGAAAACCTTCTACTTCCCTCTCACTCTCTAGTGTTGTCCAAACCCGTAAGTCCCCATTTTCTATCTTTCTTTTCTTCCATAAAAATACGAATTTACAAACCCGACGGAATCGGTACAAAACCGATTTCCGATTCGGTTTTTCAATAAAAACTCACTTATCACCAATTCCATCATGCTTGAACATCTTCATGTTGACTATTAATCACTTAACAACTAATTTGAATAAGTTTTCCCACATGAAATGATAGCTTTTGCATTATATCGTATTCTTTCACTTAAATACCACAATGTATAGCTTTCACATTTAACCTCTTAACATTGCTATACCTTAAAGTAGATCACGAGGTAATGACCTACCTCCACACGCACGCAAATACAACCCTAAATGATATCATCAAAACATAGAATACGATAATACAAGATTTTACATTTAAATACCATTTTCTTAATAAAACATTTTCTAAAAGTTTTGGGTTCGATACACTTTTAAAACAAATATCTTTTACTAGGAAAATACGATATGTTGTGGACATCGATCGTTTATCTAAACCTGACTTTGTGGTGTCTAGGCTAGGCAAGTGAGAAAAGGTAACTTTAAAAGGCCCGTCTAACGATTCGTGAGCGGATCCCTCTTTTTCTCATTTGTACTTACCTGGCCACAATTGGCGGTGAAGAGGTGATTTGAGGCTTCTAACAACTTGTTGTTTAGATCATTTAGAATTAGTCTAGTTGAAATAGAAAACCCTAAAACCTAAAATACGGAAAACCGACTTTTGCAAATAAATACCTTTTAATTTATAAAACCGTTTTCTAATGGATAGTATTTATAAAATCTTTGCAAAGCGCCACTACAACCCTCCTTTAGGGAACCCGTTAGGGATAGTACGGTTTATCGTGCACTCTCGGGCTTAGTAGTGCGAGATTCAGACCTCCGCAAGGAGCACTCGGTCTCGAAAGATTTAAAATACATCTTAAGAAAACGCGATTTTTGGAATATAAAACAATTATTAAAATTATTTTTGTATAAATATATATATATTTATTATTAAAATATCTATTTTATTATAATATAAATGTTCCACCTTTTTCTAAAAATCATAAGAATAAATTTTACATTAAAATACCATGAACTTCAAATAAATCAATATTATAGATAAATACCTATATTTATAAAATGTAGGATATTTTCACTAGAAATGTCACGATATAAAATCCACCCTCATTATAACTATAAAGACGAATAATAAATACTTGGGGTGTATCTTGAAAACTATACAAAAGTATTTTTACATAAAACCCCCTCAAGTTTTATAAATTACCCTGAGGACCCTATCAATTATAGAACTTTGATTTACATTTCTTTTGTCTGACTCGGGTTTGAGTCTGACCATAATCCGACTTGAATATGATTCAAGTACTATATAAATCTATAATATTCCAACTCAATATGAATACATGAATCACAGAATCCAGTTATCAATCTATACAACTTGACTGAATCAAACCATGGATATACATCCATTATCCCGTTATTCCATTTACCTGATTATGCAGTTACACTCTGTTTACTGATATCATGGTTTTGGTCAGTCATTCAACTTATACAATACAATACAACAATACAATCAAAACACTACGGGGTTTAAGGGGTAGATTGGTGCGGAAGATGTTAGAAGTGGCACGAGACGATATGATTAAGACACCTAACATATATTCCATTGCTGTTGTACCGTTGCTTAACGGTTCCTTATACATTCCGTTTGCCCTGGTCTCTAGCATACTGAGACCCCTCTCGTATACACTGGCATCCTTCCGTACAAAGCTACAAACAACAGCGTGAACACAATATTCTATAATATTATATTTTAGAAGATACCTCTTATTCTGTCTTTTCTAATTCTTCTTATCTTTGGGACTTACCGAGCGACCAGTTCGTTGACGACATTCTATTTCTTTCTTCTTTGAATGTCGTCAGATGTTTTGGTCCCGTCAGAGATCGAGCCCACCGGTGAAGACTTGGATCAGTTCCACGAAGACCCTAAGCTCTAGACATTGTACCTTGTTCTATTCAGTATTTTTCATTTCCTGTTATGCCATTGTTTAGGCATCGCTTTTATTTCAGATGTATTTACTTTCCATGCATTGTACAAAAGAATGTTATTAATAAAGTTGCTGTTATTTTTATATATCTTGTCTCCTGTGATTTACCTTTATATTGCTTAGATACGCTCAGCGTATTTACTTCACAGTAAATATATAGCGGATCTCGTCGCGTCCCCTTCGCCGTATACCGGGAAGCGGGGCGTGACAGGTTTTGTTGGTGGCCCATGTAGGTCAGAGCTGTATAGAACCATACTATGCAGTTCTGTTCTGCGTGAACAACCTAAGCAATATAACACAAGAACCAGCAACTAAAACATTCTTTACAATTCATGTTTCTTGAATCTTATAGATTTCTATTCCTTGAATCTTATCATTTCATGAATTTGAATCTGTCCTGACCCAAATTTTTCTTCAAGGTTATGGATTCCCCGGACAACACCAGCACCAATGTCAACAACACACCTCCAGCACTACCTCTCACACCAGCTGTTCCTGCGCCAACTACCGAGCAAACAGTGCTACTCGAGGGACAACAACATCTCCTGAACAGTCTTAAGACCGACGCATCGGGGCTAAAGCAATTCAGGGCTTTACATCCGAAGCAGTTCTCTGGTAAAGGAAGCCCACTTGAAGCTGAGGAATGGGCACAGAGCATAGAGGACGATCTGGTAGCAGCTCAAGTGCCAGGCCTAGCTTGGGTCCGTGTGGCGAAACTACAGCTCACGGATAATGCTCGCAACTGGTGGAAGGCGGAAGAAAGCCATCTGGTACAGCCTATTGAATGGAAGACCTTTCGCGAGAAGTTCGATGCGAAATACTTCCCTGTGACTGCCAGGTTTGACATGGAGCGGCAGTTCATTCATCTACAACAGGGTTCGATGTGGGACAAATCAGTAGATGAGCACGACGCTGAATTCACCATGCTAAGCCGGTAAGATATGTCATAACAGTTCAATTTTTAAATCTCACATACTATACAGCTAACACAATCCTTAAACAGATTCGTGGCACACTTGATACCGACGGACGAGATCAGAGCCCGTCGCTTTCAACAAGGACTGGATACGGAGATTCAGGCTGCTCTAGCCATGGGAAAATTTCTGACTCATGAGGATGCTCTGGAAGCTGCCCACAGTTATGAGGCAGTGATAAAAGAAAGGGGCAGACCTCGGTCTGCAGGAGTCAAGCGCCCTGCCAACCAGATGGCAGGTGGAGCCTCGTCCAGGCCACCTTTCGTGCCAAGGCGACCCGGAGTACCGAACCATCGTCCCAGCCCAGCCTTTTGCACCTAGTGTAAGAGAACTGGACATATGATGAAAGACTGTCATCGAGCCAACCGTCTTTGCTTAGTCTGGGGCTCAGCTACTCATGATATTGGGTCTTTTCCCCCAAAGACAAAACCCTGTTGCTGCACCCAGGCCAACAATTACCTATCCGCAGCGACCCGTTCTTCAGGCACCTGCTCCAAGACCTGCACTACCTGCACCACCCAGAGGACCACAAGCTATACCACCTCCTCATTAGTTCCATCAAGCTTAAAGGAACGTTCCGAGGAATGCTCTTCAGGCCAGGAGGTATGTACCAAGGCGGCAGGCTTTCACTATGTCAGTGGAAGAAGCTGAGGCCACTGGCCAAGTCATCACTGGTAAACTTTTCTTTTCAAACTTTTCTTTTCTATCCTGCTACTTAGTTACATATTTTCTATACCTAAAACATATCCCATATACCTTAGGTACAATCT
The DNA here is from genome assembly GCA_030015575.1 of Agapanthus africanus. Classification (NCBI taxonomy): domain Eukaryota; kingdom Viridiplantae; phylum Streptophyta; class Magnoliopsida; order Asparagales; family Amaryllidaceae; genus Agapanthus; species Agapanthus africanus. Next base: position 786,631,074 of record JASDDO010000019.1, read on the forward strand.
TAGTATCCTCAATCCCTGCACTAGCACTGTTTGATACTGGAGCATCACACTACTTTATGTCGCAACGGTTTGTTCGAACCCATGCGATTCCAGTCTCACCGCTTGTATCCAGCTGGAATGTCAGCTCAGGAAATGGCATTCTAAAGGCAACTATGGAATACCGTTTGTGTCCAGTCGTCGTCTGCAGCAGAGAGTTTTATGCTGACTTCAAAGTGCTGGACATACCGAACTTCGATGTGGTTCTAGGAATGGATTGGCTTGGAACTTTTTATGCTACCATCGACTGTCGTCAAAGGAGGGTAGTATTCGAGATTCCTGATCATCCGGTCTTCTATTTCAAAAGCGGAGACCGTACACTGGAGCCAAGTACCTACAAAGCAGAGCCAAAAGAAGCAGTTGTTGCAGCAGCTCAAGCAGAGGAAGAATCAAGGCCAGATGTGGTTCGAGAGTTCGACGATGTATTTCCTGACGATATATCAGGTTTGCCTCCCGATCGAGCTCTTGAATTCAGTATTGATTTAGTACCAGGAGCACAACCGGTGATCAAAGCACCCTATCAGTTAAGTCCGGAAGGTTTGAAGGAAGTCCGAACACAGTTGGACGAATTACTGGCGAAAGGATGGATTCGTCCCAGCACTTCAAGTTGGGGATCACCTGTACTACTTGTGAAGAAGAAGGAAGGTTCATACAGAATGTGTATCGATTACAGAGCCTTGAACGAAGTCACTATAAAGAACAAGTATCCACTCCCGCGTATCGATGATCTATTCGATCAGCTAAGTGGATCTTGTGTTTTCTCTAAATTGGATCTTCGTTCAGGTTATCATCAAGTGAAGGTCAAGGAAGCTGATATTTACAAAACAGCTTTCAGAACTCGCTATGGACATTACGAATTTCTAGTGATGCCATTTGGAGTGACCAACGCACCCGCAATATTCATGAACCTAATGAATCAAGTTTTCCGGGAGTACTTAGACAGGTTTGTTGTCATCTTCATCGACGACATCCTGGTGTATTCTAAGAGTCGGAAAGAACATGCAGAGCATCTACGAATTGTCCTGGAAACTCTTCGACAACATCAGCTTTATGCCAAGTACAGCAAGTGCGAGTTTTGGTTAAAACAAGTTGGTTTTCTTGGACATATCGTATCAGGAGAAGGAATCTCTGTGGATCCAGCGAAAGTTTCAGCAGTTAGCGAATGGCCTACACCAAAGTCAGTGAAGGATATTCAAAGTTTCTTGGGTTTAGCTGGATATTACAGAAGGTTTATTGAAGGCTTTTCAAAGATAGCAACGCCCCTGACCAAGCTTACACGTAAAGATGAAGAATTTGTGTGGTCAGAAGCATGCGAACAAGCTTTCATAGATCTCAAGTCAAGGTTGACATCAGCACCTATTCTCGTCATACCGGATCAATCTGGAAGATTCGAAGTGCATTGCGATGCATCCGGTAAGGGATTAGGATATGTTCTACATCAGCATGGTAAGTTTGTGGCTTATGCTTCAAGACAGCTGAAAATTCATGAGCGCAATTATCCGACGCATGATCTGGAGTTGGCAGCCGTCATCTTTGCTCTCAAGATTTTGCGTCATTACCTACTTAGTGAACGAGTGAACATCTACACAGATCATAAGAGCCTGAAGTATGTGTTTACTCAGAAGGAGTTGAATATGCGGTAGAGAAGATGGTTAGAACTCATGGCGGATTTTGACATCAACTTGCAATATCACCCAGGAAAGGTGAATGTAGTACCTGATACTCTTAGTCGCCAACCATTAGCAATGAATCTCACCGCTCAGTAGAAGTTTCAACAAGACTTGCATCAGATGGAGATTGAAGTAGTCATACCAGGTAATGCTTCAAGTTTGATGAATTTACAAGTTCAATCAACCATTGTCAATCAGATCAAAGCAGCTCAAGCAAGTGATGCTAAGTTGTAAAAGATCAGAGAACAAGTGGAGAATAGACTCAGAACAGACTTCATCATCCATGAAGACGGATCTTTGAGATATGGCAGCAGATTGTGTGTACCAAAAGGTCCTGTTCGGGAAGAGTTAATGAAAAAAGCTCACAGCTCTCCCTACTCAGTACACCCTGGAGGTACCAAAATGTACAAAGATCTACGTCAGAATTATTGGTGGCATGGAATGAAGCGTGAAGTAGCCAGAAGCGTCGCAAAATGCTTGGTGTGTCAGCAAGTAAAGGCTGAACATCACCGGACTGCTGGATTACTTCAACCGTTACCAATCCCAGAATGGAAGTGGCAACACATCACGATGGATTTTGTGACTGCTCTACCTCGCAGCACAAAGGGTAACGATGCTGTATGGGTCATTGTGGATCGACTCACAAAGTCGGCTCACTTCATCCCATTTCGAGTTGAACAATCAACTGAGACACTAGCAAAGAAATACATGGAGGTAATAATCTAATTAAGATTTAAACTCTTCATAATGTATTATCTCTGATACCCATGAACTCATACAGGAAATTGTGAGACTTCATGGAGTACCGGTCTGCATTGTCTCTGATCGTGACACCAGGTTCCGATCGCAGTTTTGGCAGAGTCTACAAGAAAGCTTAAGAACAAGTCTGAACTTCAGCACGGTTTATCATCCACAAACAGATGGTCAGTCGGAACGAACTATTCAGATCTTGGAGGATATGCTCAGAGCGTGTATGCTGGACTTCAAAGGATCGTGGGAAGATCACCTACATCTTGTGGAGTTTTCATACAACAACAACTACCAAGCAAGCATAGGAATGGCACCTTTTGCAGCATTGTATGGAAGGAAGTGTCGATCGCCATTAAGTTGGGACGACATCGGAGATAGGGAACTTCTTGGACCAGAGATGATAGTAGCGACTGTTGATGTGGTTCGTACTATCAGGGAAAGGATGCGCATAGCCCAAGATCGACAGAAGCACGGGCTGATGCAAAGAGATGACACTTGGAGTTCCAGTCAGGAGATCACGTATTCTTGAAAATATCTCCGAACCGCGGAGTGATCCGATTTGGAAGACGGGGTAAACTAAGTCCGAGATATATTGGACCGTTCGACATACTCGAACGAGTCGGTGAAGTGGCATACCGCTTAGCGCTTCCACCTTCATTGGAAGGAGTGCATAATGTGTTCCACATCTCCCAACTCAGAAGGTATGTGAGTGATCCCAGCCATGTTCTCGATCATTCCAAGCTCACTATACAGCCCGATTTGTCTTGTGAGCAACAGCCTGTGGAGATCCTGGACAGGAAGGTGAAGACACTTCGGAACAAGGAAGTTAACTTAGTTCGAGTGATGTGGAGGAAAGACACTCCAAGAGAGTCCACTTGGGAAAGGGAGGATGAAATGCGTACTAGATATCCACACCTCTTTGTAAACTAGTCCTCAAATAATAGTTGTAAATTTCGAGGACGAAATTTTTGTAAGGAGGGTAGACTGTAACAACTCCATTTTTAATGTACAAAGAATTGATTTAAATTCAATGTATACTTGGAGTATTTATTGTTGCTGATATCTCTTTAAGTATTTATTTCACTCCATAATTACAAGAAGGAGCTTGTAGCTCATTGGTAATACCTTGCACTACTGAACCAAGCCACCAGAGTTCAAATCCCCTGCCCCACATTATTTTTAATATTATTTTGTTTTTGATTTTGTAGAATACCAACCGTTACACGTGCGTTTCTCACAAAATTCCTTCTACACATAAAAAGATAGATGCACCAAAAATCCCCCCAGGAGACCCCCCACCCATCGACGCTTCGACTCGGCCCGACTCGGTCCGGCGCCGCCGGCCGGACTTGGGCGGACGGCCGAGTCGTCAACATCGAAAGTGAGCATCTTGACTTGGTCCACCTCCCTGCACACACTAAATTTCTAGATCGGTTACAGAGAGCACATTAAACCTCTTTTACTCCAAATTTTAATGATTTTTATTTAATTTTTTCATTTTTTTAATTAAAAACCCTAACCCTAGCCTAACCCTATAAATACACCCCCTACTCTCTACCCTCTCATCCTAAATTTTTGAGTCCACTCTCTCAAAATCCCAAGAGAACTTTGGTACGTTGGAAAACGAGCGAAAGGCGAAGCGCTGACGAAATCGACGGCGACATTCCGGTGATCGTGCTAGGAGCTCTCAACGACGATTCGACGCACCGAAAAACCCTCTAATTCCCTCTCACTCTCTAGTGTTGTCCAAACCCATAAGTCCCCCTTTTCTATCTTTCTTTTCTTCCATAAAAATACGAATTTACAAACCCGACGGAATCGGTACAAAACCGATTTCCGATTCGGTTTTTCTATAAAAACTCACTTATCACCAATTCCATCATGCTTGAACATCTTCATGTTGACTATTAATCACTTAACAACTAATTTGAACAAGTTTTCTCATATGAAATGATAGCTTTTGCTTTATATCGTATTTTTTCACTTAAATACCACAATGTTTAGTTTTCACATTTAACCCCTTAACATTGCTATACCTTAAAGTAGATCATGAGGTAATGACCTACCTCCACACACACGCAAATACAACCCTAAATGATATCATCAAAACTTAGAATACGATAATACAAGATTTTACATTTAAATACCATTTTCTTAATAAAACCTTTTCTAAAAGTTTTAGGTTCGATACACTTTTAGAACAAATATCTTTTAATAGGAAAATACGATATGTTGTGGACATTGATCGTTTATCTAAACCTGACTTTGTGGTGTCTAGGCTAGGCAAGTGAGAAAAGGTAACTTTAAAAGGCCCGTCTCACGATACATGAGCGGATCCCTCTTTTTCTCATTTGTACTTACCTGGCCACAATTGGCGGTGAAGAGGCGATTTGAGACTTCTAACAACGTGTTATTTAGATCATTTAGAATTAGTCTAGTTGAAATAAAAAACCTTAAAATCTAAACTACGGAAAATCGACTTTTGCAAATAAATACCTTTTACTTTATAAAACCGTTTTCTAAAGTATTTATAAAATCTTTGCAAAGCGCCACTACAACCCTCCTTTGGGGAACTCGTTAGGGATAGTACAGTTTATTGTGCACCCTCGGGCTTAGTAGTGCGAGATTCAGACCTCCGCAAGTAGCATTCGGTCTCGAAAGGTTTAAAATACGACATCTTAAGAAAACGCGATTTTTGGAATATAAAATAATTATTAAAAATATTTTTGTATAAATATATATATATTTATCATTAAAATATCTATTTTATTATAATATAAATGTTCCACCTTTTTCTAAAAATCATAAGAATAAATTTTACATTAAAATACCATGAACTTCAAATAAATCAATATTATAGATAACTACCTTTAATTATAAAAAGTAGGATATTTTCACTAGAAATGTCACGATATAAAATCCACCCTCATTATAACTATAAAGACGAATAATAAATACTTGGGGTGTATCTTGAAAACTATACAAAAGTATTTTTACATAAAACCCCCTCAAGTTTTATAAATTACCCTAAGGACCCTAGCAATTATAGAACTTCGATTTACATTTCTTTTGTCTGGCTCAGGTTTGAGTCTGATAATAATCCAACTTGAATATGATTCAAGTACTATATAAATCTATAATATTCCAACTCAATATGAACACATGAATCCCAGAATCCAGTTATCAATCTATACAACTTGACTGAATCAAACCATGGATATACATCCATTATCCCATTATTCCATTTACCTGATTATGCAGTTACACTCTGTTTATTGATCTCATAGTTTTGGTCAGTCATTCAACTTATACAATATAATACAACAATACAATCAAAACACTACGGGGTTTAAGGGATAGATTGGTGCGGAAGGTGTTAGAAGTGGCACGAGACGGTAAGATTAAGAAACCTAACCTATATTCAGTTGCTGTTGTACCATGGCTTAACGGTTCCTTGTACATTCCGTTTGCCCTGGTCTCTAGCATACTGAGACCCCTCTCGTATACACTGGCATCCTTCCGTACCAAGCTACAAACAACAGCGTGAACACAATATTCTACAATATTATACTTTAGTCTCCTCTTATTCTGTCTTTTCTAATTCTTCTTATGTTTGGGACTTACCGAGTGATCTATTCGCTGACGACATTCTATTTCTTTCTTCTTTGAATGTCGTCAGGTGTTTTGGACACGTCAGAGATCGAGCCCACCGGTGAAGACTTGGATTAGTTCCACGAAGACCCCGAGCTCTAGACATTGTACCTTGTTCTATTCAGTATTTTTCATTTCCTGTTATGCCATTATTTACGCATCGCTTTTATTTCAGATGTATTTACTTTCCATGCATTGTACAAAAAATATTATTAATAAAGTTTCTGTTATTTTTATATATCTTGTCTCCTGTGATTTACCTTTATATTGCTTAGATACGCTCAGCGTATTTACTTCACAGTAAATATGTAGCGGACCTCATCGCGTCCCCTTCGCCGTATACCGGGAAGCGGGGCGTGACATCACTTGAGGAAGCTCTCTAGGTTTTCATGAGAGGTGATAAAATAGTGAGAAAATTAATTCTAAAGTGAGCAAAAATCCTACTTCATCATTCTCTACTAGATTAGCACTTTAGTATAGGGTGTTAGTTTCACTAATCCTACATTAGTGAAGAGGGTAGGTTGAGTTAGTGTCTTCTCGACGTAGATCATCTTCGGCCTCGAAGACTTCGTGCAAGCTCATTCTTTTCACCTTGTGGAGCCGTTCAAGAGTCCGCAAGATCACTACTTGGAGTGAAGGGACTACTATAAGGAGCTATTGAAGTGAAGGACCGGTCTACAAAGGTTGTACTCCTAGTTCACTTAGTTGTAAAGTAGTTTACAGTTTGTATTGTCTAAATCTTTAGTTACGATTCTAAGGCTAGGATTGTTTTGTACGACAAAATTTTGAAAATGGCATGGACGATGCCTCCCGAAACCTTGTTGTCGTGCCAAGCATTCCTACAGTGGTATCAGATCCAGGTTAGAGATTTAGATGATAATGTAGAATTACGAAACCGAAACAACTCCGAAACACCCGATACACAAGTTCAGTTTCTATCGAAATTTTAAAGTCGTCGAAATTTTTTTTAAACAACTGCAGAATGTTGTATGTGATATAACATGAACACAGTAGAAATTTCACCCTCCCTCGCCAGATTTTGGCCCGCCACAGGCATGAAAAAACGGTGTGCTCGGTTTTTGGGTAGAGTTAGGGGTTGAAATTTTTACAGTGTTCTAGGCTCTGGGTTTTGGTGTTTCAGGTGTTGTTTGTTTTTGCTAAATTTGCATGTGATATTAACTTTCTGCAATGGCAACTCGGAGTGTTTCTTAGTCGTAATTCTAAGAGTATTTCGAGTTATTTTAGACGGTGTTAAAAAGTTCGAACGGATATCAAATACCCATTTTAACCCTTGCCGGAAAATTTTCCAAGAGTTGGATTTTTTCCGAGTTAAAGAACATTCAAATATCTTGCAAGTAATGCGGTGGACCCTCTAGAAGAACAAAACCATAACTCAATTCTATGACCGTAAGAACCGCCGCCAAACCCTAGGGTTTGTAGTAATTCCACGGCGCCATAGGTGAGGCAAGGGTTGACCCTTCTATGGTTGGTCCATTAGTACTGTGGCATGTGATGAGTATTTTTAAACTGCGCTCAAGTGTTGAGCTTTTTGGGAAATTTTAGGTGTTTGTTGATTTGATAGGAATGTTTAACGTCGTCTAGCTTTTTATGGAATGTGATACAATATGTGGAAGTCATATAGTTAGGCATGAAATCCAAAGTATGTGATATTTTGCGTTTATGATGTCTAAGGTGATTGTAAATTCTAAATGTTGTAGTTTGACATTTTCTTTTCTGTGACCGTAAGTGTAATATGTGGGGTATCAGTGTTTTCGTTGCTATATGTCAACGAAAATTGTGATACGCATATTTACTTATGTTAATGACATGTGATGTTATGTATTGTTGTGATATGTTATATTGGATCGTCGTGTTTTGAATAGCCAGAGGTTTTTTGTGAGATGAGAGCTTTTATTTTCATTCATGTAAAATTTATTGTATATAATATTCTTTTATTGGGGCACTTCAGGGTTGAGGATGATGTCACCATTGTTGTATATTATTTACTTTTCCATATTATGACAGACCCAAGGAGGGGAGCACAAGTAACCGGGTTCTAGAGTACAGTGGGAGACCATCTCGAGGAGTCGAGTCCGGATCTCCTAACTCTAGAATTGGTAGGGTTGCTTGAAGCTCTCGTAGGGGTTTAGGGATGTGAGTTTGTTTATTCATCGCGACCGTGGAATCCGTCTTTTATACTGGCTTAAATTAAAACACGGAATTCCTAATATATCCAATATTTCATATATTATCTTCTGCTGCTGATATTCTGTGATATGATCACTTTATATATCTGAGACAAATGCTTTATTATTGTATATGATATATAATAAACGTTGCTTATGTCTTGCACCATGTTCCCCTCCGAACACACAGACGCGACCGCGCAGGTCCGTCTTGCCTGAAATTCGGGGCAGATGCTAATTAGTGCTATCCGTCCACCTCTCCGAAGATGCCAAGTTGATTTATGGCACCATGTATCGAAGGTTTAAACGGATGCAGCCGATATAGCAAACTTCGTCAGATTCCCCCTCGCTTGAGGGGTTTTTGATTATGGGGACGCTCTTCCCTGCAGGCGCAAGCCCCTGCAGTTAATTATGCTACCGCATCGCGGTAACAACTTTCTCCTTCTCCATATGGTCACTTCGTGTCGTGAGTATTTATTTTGTGTTTGGTTGCCCGTGGATTGTATACGGAGACTAATTTATGTTGTCACCCGTTGGGCGTGAATTAGTCCAAATCCGTATTTTCTTAGATTTGGGTTTGGGGGTTGGGTTTAAGGATATGTTGGTCTCATTTGGGACTAAGATCGACTTAAACGTTTGTTAAGGATACGTTAGCCTCATTTTAGACTAAGCTCAACTTAACGAGATCGTTTAGATCCAACAAAAGAGCAATTGGACTCTAATATTTAGTTTAGAGACATTGCGGTCGATTGCCAGTTTAAGGACATGGTAGTCCATTGTTAGTTTAAGGACATCTCGGTCCAATGTTAGTTTAAAGACATCACGGTCGAGGTTAAGGACATCATAGTCTGTGAGTTTAAGGACCCCACAGTCTAATGTTAGTTTAAAGACATCACGGTCGAGGTTAAGGACGTCATAGTCTATGGGTTTAAGGACCCCACAGTCTAATGTTAGTTTAAAGACATCACGGTCGAGGTTAAGGACACCATAGTCCATGGGTTTAAGGACCCCACAGTCCAATGTTAGTTTAATGACATCACGATCGAGATTAAGGACATCATAGTCTATGGGTTTAAGGACCCCACAGTCCGATGTTAGTTTAAAGACATCACGGTCGAGGTTAAGGACATCATAGCCCATGGGTTTAAGGACCCCACAGTCCAATGTTAGTTTAAAGACATCACGGTCAAGGTTAAGGACGTCATAGTCCGTTGTTAGTTTTAATACATCACGGTCGAGGTTAAGGACATCATAGTCCATGGGCTTAAGGACCCCACAGTCCAATGTTAGTTTAAAGACATCACGGTCGAGGTTAAGGACATCATAGTCCGTGAGTTTAAAGACCTCACAGTCAAGGTTAAGGATATCATAGTCCATGGGCTTAAGGACCCCACAGTCCATGAAATGTGTGGTTGTCGGGACCCGTCACCTCTCTGATGATGTTGAAGGATTACAACGACAAATATCAAAGGAGTGAAGAGATGTACCCTTGAACCGAGGTTGATTGGGAGATATGTAGTCCAATTTGGAACAAAGATCAATTAATTAGATTATGAGCACATTGGCTCGGTTAAATCTGAATTGAGGACTTATGGCCAATTTGGGCTAAGTCCAATTAAATTTGAAATATTGGCCCTTTGGACCATTAGACATTTGTCTGGGTTCAGCCCCTCATCATTCAGCAATGCTCAAACAAGAGTTTAAGGGTTTTGGTAACAATTTTATCTTTGACTGAGCATTAAACATTGTATCTCTGAATTTTACTCAATTTTGAAATTCATTGAAAAAGAGACTTTTGCCTCTGAAAAATTAGCCAATTTGGTTGAAAATTGTATTAAACACTATAGAACAACAGTGTTAAACACTGAAAATAAAGCTCTCAAATTAGTGTTAAACACTAGAAGGCAACAGGGTTAAACACTGGAAATAAGATTCTCAAATTAGTGTTGTACACTAAAAGTAAAATTCTCAAATTAGTGTTAAACACTAGAAGACAAATCAGTATTAAACACTGGAAATAAAGCTCTCGAATTAGTGTTAAACACTAGAGAAGAAGGGGTCGCGTGGGGACACGTGAGGGTGCCCAAAGGTGGGGACAGATCTCCTTTACTTTGTTCTGCAAATAAGTGTTAAACACTTTTTGACTTTTGGCCATCACGTGTGGGCACGTGATAAGCACTCATGCACTGATTTGTTAAGGCATTTATTAGGGGTCACGTGGTAACACGTGAGAGCGCCCAGAGCCAACATTTCCTTTGCTTTTTCTTTCTGCGTTTTGTAAGTCACGTGGGAGCACGTGAGGCGTTGCCTCAGAGCTTTTTCTTCTCATCTTTGGGGCATCTGTTCAGAGGTCACGTGGGGACACGTGACCTTAGTCTTTTGCTTGCATGGAGATCTTTCGAGTTCTCTGTTATTTTTAAGAATTAAATTCTCTGTAGGGTTAAACCCTAATTATGATTTTGGAGGAATTAAATTCCTATTGTGAAATAATTAAATTCTTATGTAGGGTTAAACCCTAATTTCTTTTTAAAAGGAATTAAATTCCTATGAATTTGAGAGAATTAAATTCTCAATTAGGGTTAAACTTTGGTTTTGTTCATCTTGAAGGAATTAAATTCCCATAATTTTAGGAGAATTAAATTCTCAGATAGGGTTTAAACCCTAATCTATCTTGGAGGAATTAAATTCCTATCAATTTGGGAGAATTAAATTCTCTAAACTCAATTCTCCCTCTAAGTCTTGGATCTGCATGGCAAAATCTCAACCCGATGAGAATTAAATTCTCAACCTATGGGGAGATTTGCTTCTGCAGATCTTCAACTAGAGAAAGAACTAAGTTCTTTGCAGAAGAGTTAAACTCTTAGATTTTGAGAATTAAATTCTGTTTTTGAATTTTTGATCCCCTTTCTTTTCTCACTTAGGGTTTTCTTTGTTGAGAATTAAATTCTCCTTTCTTTTCTCTCTGAAATTTCAAGATTCCAAAATTATATCCCGCCCTTTCTTCTCTTCTTGGCTCCTATTTATAGGAGAAGGAAAAGAATCAATTTGTTTAGTAAATCTCTCATTGAAAGATTTTGTTTGTTTTCATAATTAATATGATCCTTTAGATCATTCAATGAATTTTATTCACCGTTGGATTTTCAGTCCAAAGATATTCTGTTTGTTATTTTTGGTGAGATTTAGGGAAATCTTTTCCTGTCTAAAATCTTTCCAAAAATTGGTGATTTTTAATCACCCTTGGATTTTTAATCTAACGTTCCCCCATAATCCTTTTTTTGGGAAAGATTTAGAGAAATTTAGAATTTAATTCTATTAAACTGTAAGGCTTTCAAAGCCTGGCACGTGCTGGCACGTGACCCTTGGTCACGTGTGGGCACGTGACCCCCAATTAAGTCATTTCCTCAGCCGCTTATTTATGCTTCAGCTTTCACTATCACGTGTCAACACGTGACCATTGGTCACATGTGAGCACGTGATTCTTCATTGAGGTAATTCCTGATTTTTAATCGGGAAACAAATTCCAACGGTTCCCCATAACCCTTTTTCATTTGGAAAGATTTAGAGAAATTTAGAATTTAATTCTATTAAACTCTAAGTCATTCAAAGCCTGTCACGTGCTGGCACATGACCCTTGGTCACGTGTGAGCACGTGACCCCCAATTAAGTCTTATTCTCGGCCGCTTATTTATGCTTCAGCTTTCACTATCACGTGTCAACACGTGACTATTGGCCACGTGTGAGCACGCGGTACCTCATTGAGGTAATTCCTGATTTTTAATCAGGAAACAAATGCCCCCACAGCGTTGCTCTCACGTGTCTACACGTGAGTGCAACGCTGTCACTTTTGTGACCGTTAGATCCATCTAGGGAATTGGGGAGATGAAACGTTTCCATCCCATCCTATAAATGCAGGGGTCTCTTCAGAAGAGCCTCCACTCTTTGCTCATCTTCTTCCTTGCAAATTTTTTCTTTTGAGAATTTAATTCTCCTTTCCAGAGCATAGTTCTCTGCCTCGAATATTTTCAGAGTTTAACTCTGTTGATAGACTCTTTCTTCAGGTAATGATCTTTGAACGATCGAAGAACTTTCGCAGAAACCTTCACTGGATTTTAAATCCACACCAAAGATTTTCCCTTTAATCAAGAACCCATCTTTTTGAAACTCTTTAAAAAAAAAGAACCATTTAATCTTCAAATCATAGATCTCTTAGGATTTTTCTGATCTTCAGGGGTCAATGGTGATGTTTGTCTTTCCCCTGGAATTTAATTCCATCCTCAAAGAGCTCTGCTCTGGAAAAAGAAGTTTCTGGGAATTTAATTCCCTTTTTCAAAAAGAATTTAATTCCTATGAAGAACTCAGTTCTTCCCATAGAACTCTTTGGGTTTTCTTGCCTTGAGTTGTCTTCTTCACAACCAAGAAGAAGAAGTTTGCAATGTTGCTTTCTAGGGATTTAATTCCCTTGATTCTGTTTGATTTGTGACAGAGTCCAGGATGGATTTCTTTTAGGGGAATGTGTAGGGTCATTTGAAATCCACTGTTTATTTAATGAGAATCTTCCTTTTGTCTCATTATAATTGCTTTGCCTCATCATTAGCCAGCCACCATCTTGATTTTGTGGGACCCATGTGTTTTGTAACCAATGGTCCCATAAAATGAGTTCGCTGTCGTTTTCTTCCATGGTTTTTACATATATTTATAATCATATATATATATATATATATGCACTGATGGCTTTGCTTTAACAGCTTCCCCTAATTTTATTTCAGGTACAATGACGTATGTCCCGTACTTTCATTTCACTCGCTCGGAAGCCGCTTTTCCCCAGTGGCCATCGGACGAGGAAGTGATGGCGATGATCAGGGCTCACGACCCGAATCGCACCAACTTACAGTTGTGGGGGACTTGGTACAGTCACATCATCCGGGGTCGCCGGAGTTTCCTTTGCGAAGTACCGACGGAGCCTACCTTACATTCATGCCGATGGATCCTCCAAGGACAGTCTTGTAGGGTTCCTAGGCACACTAAGGAGGTCTCACAAGGCATCAACCATGCCAATTTAACATTTTACATGTGCCGAGAAACCCTAATACGGATCGTTAACTAGAATTTTAGGCGACAAAGAAACTAGTTTACAACTAAACTAAAAGAACGGAAATACAACCTTTGTAGATCCGTTTCTCCACCTCCATAGCTCCATGATAAAGTCCTCTCCGCTGTCCAAATCGAACCATGACTCTAGCATCGGCTTCATCGGAGAAAAAGCGGGCTAGGTCATCGACGACGATGCCGAAGATGATCTACGTCGAGGCATCACTAGATCAAGTTTCACCTTCACCAAGCCATGAAAACTTATGAAGGAAACACCCTATACTTCTTGGTAAGAGGTAGAGGATGAAGAAATAGGAAGTGGGTTCACTTTAGAATTGGATTTCTCACTCTTTTTCTCAAGTTACCATTGATGAGGCAAGCTTTTTCTTCAAGTAGAAGATGAAGAAGATGATGAAAAGAATATGATAAGTTGATTTTACAAAATAGAAAATCCATGAATACTTATCATAATCCAACTCTAGTTAGGTGTAGAGAATTAACTAAGGTTAGGTTGTATGGTTAGGGTTAGAGAAAGAAACAAAATGGTCAACCATTTCAAAGCTTCATGAAGCTTCAAGGATAATCCAAAATGGCCACCATTTTATTTCTTTCACAAATCAATGAATAAATAAAAGAATAAGTAAATGAAGCATAAGAAACCCTAACCATTAACCAAACATGGTTTAAACCATACACCAAACTATCATGTATCATCAAACATGATACATACAAGTGCACAAAACTATATCACATATACAATGTGCAAATGAACAAGTGAGAAAAACCATTTAAAGTGAACCAATACTAGTTAATGCAAAGTAATATATCAAATATATAATTATGCATTAAATCATTAAATCAACACTTGATTTAACGATCCGGTCATATCGTATATAACCGACTAATATACAATGTATCAATTTATCGAATCAATCCTTGATTCGATAACTAGGTTATATCGCATACACCCATATCGATACATTCATCGCGAGAATGAAATACGGTATCACATACACGCATTATTCTCGGTCCCGCACATATCTCATATGCGCTCCTATTTCGTTTCGCCTGAGCCAGGAAACCTCTGTGTAGGACTCTAAAGACTCGTCAATACGCCGGCAGCAGGTGATGATCATATCAAACACCCACAAGCCGCAAGCGGTCTGCTAAACGTAACGGCCACCCGGGTATTGAGCGATCAGAAGATCGACGAGCATGCCCGCTCACACTCCTGTGAATCCAACCAGTAACACTTACCGTACAGTCCGGTATGTTCGTCTGATATGTCGCATATCTCGCCTAGGGGTGGTAAACGTCAGACCCCAATAGCTCGATAAGTCGTGTCGATATGAGGTCTATAACAGTTCGAGAAACTACTGGTAACACTTACCAGTAAATCTCAGCAACCCTGGCCAGGGATTTCCGGTTATAGCCAATCGAACACAGCGCAACATCAACTCCCTATACCGGGAGAGACGAATCCCCTCCTATCGCTCATTGCCTCCATGTGATTCGGGACTGTACCCAAAAACCACCGTTTTGCACGCCCTCTTGGACGTGGTAAGGTGGAAATCAAAGCACAGTGGGAACCACACAAGACTCTATGACGATCTCGGGTCAACATACTACTCTGTACCAGTGTCACCAGAGAACTGCCATCTGACGTAAGGTATAATACCATCTGGGAGTTCTCGGCGAGTCCGTCCAGTGTACCCAGTCTCTACTGAGCACCCGTATAACATCTCTGATGTCAAACACCAATGGATATGGGATCATCCATCGCCCATCTGTATGGGTCGAGAAGGTATACGCTAGTCTACTCTGGTATATCGATGCCCCGTCTCGATACACCCACGACTAGGGACTTTGAAGGATGTACTTATGGACTACCATGTCCCCACTAGTATGATCCGCATCATAGTCCAGATAGTCAAGTAAACATCCTAAGGGCTTTACCAACATGTAACAGAGAGACAATCAGTGTACACGTTAAGGTAAAGATCAACCAGATAGCATACTATCGTGTCGAGCAAGAAAGTCCTTCCTATATATGTCCAAGCATCCACTACAATATACATCCTATGTACAGTAATGGCCTTGATTGATAGGATACGTGCGTGTTCAAGTTCTAGTTTAAATACCGTAATCAAGACGGTTTCACTTGTAGCTAGCCGGTTGAGTACGGGTCGTCCGCAGGGAGATGGTTGTCTTTTTCAAAGTGTTTTAACGAGTTAAGTCCGGTTTTTAGATTTTGTAGGATTATCTAAGTGTTGAGTTGATATTTAAAGAGAGCTTGTTAGGGTTAGGATTAGGTTAGTTTGAGTTAGGAGTATCCACATCTTTCGTTGCCCCACTTAATATCGGTGTTACGGTAATCGGCAACAACGGGGATTAGCACGACTAGGAAGGAACTTGCGAGTATAAGCTAGGCTTTCCAACGCATAGTCCTTCCTTTTGGTGCTTGTCCGTCCGTTCTTGGCTCTTATCCATAACCTCCGGTTAATTCAACCACAACCGGTCTCACTACGGAATCACCGCTATCATGTAGGATAGGGTGCCGTAAGGAGCGGATTGTGGTTCAATTAACGGGAGTTGATTTAAGTTGTTGGGCAAGGAAAGAGTGAGAGAGATTTACTTCTCTCAAACTTCCCTTATCCTACCCTAACAAATATAGAACTACTCACACTTCATAATACGGAAAAACAAAACACACAAAAGAGGAAGATAGAAAGAAGGAGACTAGAAGAATACGACTAACTATTTGCGACCTCACCTTGGCGAGGATCAAGCGTAAGTATCATTGTCGTATGTAAGGATAAAGAAAAAGAAAGAAGAAAGAAACAATCGAACAAATAACAACAACTACTTAACAATTAAAATTACAATACATTACAACAAGTAAAAGAAAGAGACAAGCATGATAAAAAGGTCTTCTTTATTCATCACTCTTCACTCAAAAGCTCACTACAAGTTTAATGGAGAAGAGGTGAGAAGAGGAAGAAGAACAAGACTAAAACTTGGCAAAAAATGAGAATACAAAAATTGACTCTTTCTTCACAAAATTCTGGGCTATTTATAGGCCAAGAAATGAAACCCTAGGGCAACCACCAGAACCCTGATGCAATGAACAAACTGCCCCCAAAAGCCCATGCCCTGACCTGACTGTACGGCCGCGGATCCGCCGCCTAGACCACCCTATGGCCGCGGATCCGCGCCCCTACAGTGGTCTTAGGCAGTGGGCTTCTGTGCACTTTTCCTGTTCTCCTGTCCCCTCTTGTCTGGTGTGGGTATTTTCTGATAATTCATTCCTCTTTCTTCCAGAATTTCTATTGAGCAAAGGTGGACTTTTTTGTGGAGATTTTGTCATGATTTGCCTCGAGCTCCGCGTAGATCTCTTGGATCTTGTGCTACCATTGAGCCTTGTGCATGAGAATGACATTGATTTGACCTTTTGTCTTCCTATTGATATCTGGCAGCATACGGATGAAGAGCGGAGACCGTGTTTTATCTGTGGTTGGCAAGAACCAGGATTATGTCGTGTTTTCCATGAATTTCACCGTTTTGGAACCGAGAACCTGTATCCTGCAATTGACTAGCAAACACGGCTCAAGAGTATCTACGGATATGCAATGTGATAAAAATTGGGCGGTATGAAAATGCAAAAATCTGATATGAACAAATACCCCCAAACTTATCATTTGCTCGTCCCGAGCAAAGTCCATTTATTCACAAAAAATTTCCTAACCTCACTTTCACAGGGAACGCGATTGCACTGAGCATGTGCAACAAGCCGTTAAACCTCTAGGTGTCCCTAGTAGGAGGAGTGTTGTCTCCTGAGGGTTTTCAGCGGATACTACCCACAAAATCCAGTCAAGTTGGTTTGTAAAAGTGACTAAGTTTCAAACCCTAAAGTTTTGTTTTAGAAAATAACAATTCTATAATCCTAAGTCTAGACTATCGAACCTTTATTTTTCACACCTCGCTTCTTATTTAACTACAGATTTTATATGTCTTTACGTGCAGTGCAAATAGGGTCGTTAAGTTCCAGAAGGATCGATTAAAGTCATCATGTCGCACAATAAAGCCCAGATAACAATTTTAAAAGGATCACATAAGTTTTATAAAGAGTTAAGCATTTTTTCAAGTTTCGTTTTCCAGTAAGGTTTCAACTTCAGAATTTCTATCTTCCTTAACAGGAAACTAAGTCGTATTTTTCACTCCACCTTTTTCTTGTTTTCATTTCATACACACCACTGTGAACGTGCAATAGTCTTTATCAAAGAGTAAAACCTTCATATCTCCGTTAAAAATTTTTTTTATAAAAGCCTGTCTTTTATCAAGATTATTCTCACACAAAGAACCGTTAGGAATTTTAACTCGGAGAGAACACTTGCTTGACTTTGTTTTAAAACTGGACTTTCTAGGCTTCTTAGCGAGCTTTGGGCCAATGCACCCAAACCAGTTGGTTTTAGGGCATTAGGTGTAGAAACACCCCAGCGGACTTAATTACTCAAGTTACCTAGGTCCAAAAACAAAAGACAGTTGGGCGTGAAAATCAGATGATTTAATACGAACGGAGATATAACCGGCAGTTCAATTATTTTTTTTTTTGGATAAAAGACGTGTTTAGTGAGTTTGGTGTGTAATCATTCCAATCAAGTTTCAGATGGGTTATTTTTCAGACTTAGCTCCAATTACGGCATCAATAACATTCCTTCATATTCGCTTTACTTCGTAAACTATTCTTGACATTACTTATTTCAGAACAAACCTATTTGATCCTCAGAAAATCATTTATCTGTTTAAAAGTTTAAACATGAAAGACTTGTCATCTAATTCCCAAAATCTTACGACACGTGTAGTGTGATGTAAAGACGTATATCAGCTATAGTTAACTTCAAAGGAGAGTTATCTTTCAGGTTTTCAAAATCCAAACATAAGATCTAGTTATTCCTATTTTTTCAAACGAAAACCGTCGAATGTTGAATCAGAGTTCTTCCACAAGCTAACTTGACAAAAAAGTTTTTATATTTTTTGGAAAATTTTCAAATTTTTATGGATTTTATGGATTTTAATATGCAGATGCAAAATATTCATATGAATGCGAAGGTAAGAAATGCGTACCGAGCGTACCCCCAAACTTAAACTGGACAGTGTCCTCACTGTCGTAGCATGAATAGAGCAGTTGGAAGGTTCAAAATTGTCGGTTAGTGATACACAAATTTTTATTTGTTTTTGTTTTTAAAGAAGAGAAAAAAGAATATACACAAAAAAAAATGGTTTGTACATACCCCCAAACTTATTTGGAACAGTGTCCACTGTTCTTGGCTGGATAACCGAAGTTTGGAGGTAGGCAGAGGAAGATCATGCAAGGTAAACCGGCTCCTGTAAGAACAGGAGCTCCTCTGTTGGTTCGGCGCTAATGTACGGTTTGCATCGGTGTCCATTCACCTTGAAGAGTGAACCGTCCTTTGAATTTTCCAAATCCACAGCGCCCTGCGGATACACATTCCGCACAAAATACGGCCCTTTCCAGCGAGATCTCAGCTTTCCAGGATGGAAGTGAAGTCGGGTGTCGTAAAGCAGTACCTGCTGACCAGGTACGAAGGTTTTGCGCAAAAGGTGTTTATCGTGAAACACCTTCGTTCGATTCTTAACGACAACCGCGTTATCGTAAGCCTCATCCCTAAGCTCGCTCAGTTCGTTCAACTGCAGCTTCCGATGGCTGCCCGCGTCCTCAAGAGACAGATTCAGCTCCTTTATCGCCCAAAATGCGCGATGCTCGATTTCGACAGGAAGGTGGCAGGCTTTTCCGTACACAAGCCGATAGGGAGACATGCCAAGGTCGGTCTTATAAGCTGTTCTAAATGCCCAAAGGCCATCAGTGAGTTTCATAGACCAATCCTTACGGTTCTTGGAAACCGTCTTCTCCAATATCTGCTTGATTTGCCGATTTGAAACTTCGGCCTGCCCGCAGGTTTGGGGGTGGTAGGGCGTAGAGAGCTTATGATTTATGGAGTATTTCCGCATCAAGGCTTCGAAAGTTTTATTGCAGAAATGACTTCCATTGTCGCTAATGATCGCTCGGGGGTGCCCAAACCGGGAGAAAATGTTTTCTTTAAGGAACCTAACGACAACCTTGTTGTCGTTAGTCCGGCTAGGCACAGCCTCGACCCATTTAGAGACGTAATCAACAGCTAGAAGGATGTACAAGTTCCCAAAAGAGCTGGGAAACGGCCCCATGAAGTCTATCCCCCAAACATCGAAAATCTCCACAACCAAGATTGGTTGGAGCGGCATCTCGTTCCTCCGGGATATCCGGCCCATGTGTTGGCACCGGGAGCAAGTCTTGCAATAGTCATGAGCGTCTTTGAAAAGTTGTGGCCAGTAGAAACCACATTGCAAGATCTTCTCAGCTGTCTTTCTGGGCCCAAAATGCCCGCCACACGCTTGATCGTGGCAAAATGACAGCACACTCTTGAATTCCTCATCGGGGACACACCGACGAATAATCTGGTCGGGACAGTACTTGAACAAGTAGGGTTCGTCCCAGTAAAAGTGTTTTACTTGGGATAAGAAGCGAAGTCTGTCCTGACTCGACCATTCGGTCGGTAGTAATCCCGTGGCCAAATAGTTCACAATATCTGCGAACCAGGGTTCGCAAGATACTGTCAAGAGTTGTTCATCCGGGAAAACGTCGTTAATTGGAATTGGGAGCGAAGGCGAAGAAGGAAGTCGTGAGAGATGGTCGGCAACCACGTTTTCACATCCTCGTTTGTCCTTAATGACAAGGTCAAACTCTTGAAGCAAGAGGATCCAACGGATTAACCGAGATTTTGCATCTTTCTTCGCAAAAAGATGGCGCAAAGCTGAATGGTCCGTGTAGACAATGACTGGAGAGCCGATGAGGTAGGGCCTGAACTTTTCTAGAGCAAATACAACAGCTAAGAATTCCTTCTCAGTCGTTGTATAATTGAGTTGGGCGTCGTTCAGGGTTCGGCTCGCGTAATAGATTACATGCGGCATCTTGTTGATGTGCTGTCCAAGGACAGCACCGATGGCAAAGTCGGATGCATCGCACATGATCTCGAATGGGTGCGTCCAGTCAGGAGAAGAAAGAACGGGAGCAGAAGTGAGTGAGCGTTTTAGTGACTCGAATGCAGTCACACAGCTCGAGTTGAAGTCGAAAGGCGTGTCCTTGGCCAGCAAAAGTGTCAAGGGCCTAGCAATCTTGCTAAAGTCCTTGATAAACCGTCTATAGAAACCGGCATGGCCAAGGAAGGCTCGGATATCTCTGACGCATCGGGGAGGAGGCAGATTGGAAATGACCTCAATCTTTGCTTTGTCAACCTCTATGCCATTTTGCGAGATGATATGTCCTAAGACAATACCTTCGCGCACCATGAAGTGGCATTTCTCCCAGTTCAAAGTGAGATTCTTGTCCTTACATCGGGTAAGGACAGCGTCAAGATGCAGCAAACACTCGTCAAAGGAGTCGCCGAAGATGGAGAAGTCATCCATGAAAATCTCCAGAAATTTCTCCACCATGTCAGAGAAAATTCCCATCATACACCGCTGGAAGGTAGAGGGCGCATTGCATAACCCAAAGGGCATGCGTCGATATGCAAACGTGCCGAAAGGACAAGTGAAAGTGGTCTTGTCCTGGTCTTTTTCGGCGATGGGAATTTGATTATAGCCAGAGTAGCCATCAAGAAAACAATAGTACTCATGTCCGGCCAATCGTTCAAGCATCTGGTCAATGAAGGGTAGCGGAAAGTGGTCTTTCCGCGTTGCGGCGTTGAGTTTTTTGTAATCAATGCAAACTCGCCACCCAGTTTGGGTGCGAGTAGGGATTAACTCATTTGCCTCGTTGGTTATGACCGTGATGCCCGACTTCTTGGGGACAACGTGAATGGGGCTAACCCACTGGCTATCAGAGATAGGGTAAATGATACCACTATCTAGACATTTGACGATCTCCTTCTTCACAGCCTCCTTCATGACTGGATTAAGACGTCTTTGTGGATCCCGGGCTGGTTTGGCATCATCCATCAGATGAATATGATGCTGAACGATCAGGGGACTAATCCCCTTGATGTCCGCCATGGACCAGCCAAAAGCTTGCCTGTTGCTGTGCAAGACCGCGAGAAGGGCTTTCTCTTGCTCTGGAGCTAGAGACGCCGAAATGATGACAGGGAGGGTCTCGTTCTCACCTAAGTAAGCATACTTAAGGTGAGACGGCAACGGCTTGAGTTCGAGCGTTGGAGGTGAAATGATGGAAGGCAAGACTGGTGCAAGGGTCTCGAACTCAAAGGACTCCAGCAAAGGTTCAAAACGAGTGTAGGCAACCGAGTCGGATGGTTCAGGTAACTCATCCGAAAAGTCGAAAGATTCAAACTCGGGTTGTGCGCGGCTAAGATCGTTCAAGAATGTGAAACACTCGTATTCGTTGTCGGGCGCAGAAGCAGCAGCAGGTTCGAAGAGAAACGCACTAGTGGCGTCAAGATTATCGTGTTCAAACAGAAACTCCTCGAACTCACACTCTTCTGGGGTGATCTCCTGGATCGAGCAGACATCCAGTATATGAGCATTAGGTTCGGCGGGCTGATTCCCCAACCTAAAAATGTTGAGTTCAATCGTCATATTTCCAAAAGAGAGGTTCATTGAACCATTGCGACAATTGATCACAGCATTTGAGGTTGCGAGAAATGGGCGACCGAGTATCACCGGAATTTGATTCCGGGGGTTAGCTACAGGCTGTGTATCTAAGACAATGAAGTCGACGGGGAATATGAAGTCCCCGACTTTTATTAACACATCCTCTAGCTCACCCCTAGGATGGGTGATCGATCGGTCGGCCATCTGGAGAGTGCAGTGGGTGGGTTTCAGCTCTCCGACGCCTAATTGCTCGTATACTGAATACGGAAGCAAGTTAACACTGGCACCAAGATCTAATAGTGCGCGGTTGATGTTCTTATCCCCAATAGTAATTGAAATCGTAGGACAGCCAGGGTCCTTCCGTTTTTGTAGTAAAGATTGGGTAAGGGCATCACTCACAGCACTAGCCAAGAAAACTTTCTTGGGTACCTGAGACTTCCTCTTTTTCGTGCACAAGTCCTTTAAGATTTTCGCGTAAGACGGGACTTGTTGGACAGCATCTAAAAGAGGAATGTTAATGTTAACTTGCTTGAATAACTCCAAAATCTTCTCCATTTGTGGATTTTGTTTGTTAGACCTCAACCGGTTTGGAAATGGAACATTTTGAAAATTGGTTGAGTCTAATGCTGGAGGAGGAGATTTTGGAGTTGGAATGGATCCCAGAATAGGTGTTTTCGTGGAGTGAGAAGTGGGTCCGTTCAGAGCAGAAGAAGAAGAGGGAGAGCCTTGTGAAGAACGGAGAATAGGCTCGGAAGACGAAGAAGAAGAAGGAAAAGAAGAAGAAGCAGCGGCCGGGGCATCATCGTTGATCCGTTTGCCAATGTTGTTTGGCAGCATCCTCCCTGATCTCAGTGTGGTCACGGCACTCACATTATGGTTTTGTTATTCAAGAGCAACATGTGCATTATGTGGGTGACCGGGATTTGGAAGTGGCTGGGACGGGAGCTTCCCCTTCTCTCGCTCGCTCAAGGCCGCGTTCAGTTGTGCAATCTGGGCCTCGATGGTCTTGATGCTTTGCCCGTGTGCGGCAGTGTGTTGCACTAAAGATTGAATCGAAGACTGGATGTTGGCGGTGGATTGGGTCGACTGTTTAACGAACGCCTCCAGACTTCGCTCGAGCGAGGAAACCTTATCGTTGTTGGACGGAACAAAGTTGTTGTTTGGTGGAAAAGAGTTGTTGGGTGCAAAGTTGTTCGTCTGGTTTTGGTAAGGTTGGGGTTGGAAGGGCTGCTGAAACTGATGCTGAGTTTGTTGTGGCGCTTGTTGTTGCGGTGGAGGGGCCCTTTGGAAATTGTTTCCCTGGAATTGATTCTGATTCTGATTCCAGGCGAAATTGGGGTGGTTCCTCCAACCGGGATTGTAGGTGGAAGAGTATGGATCATTCCTCGGTCTTTGCTGGAAGGCAGCATTAACCTGATCCTGTCCTTGCGAGGGTGGATTGTAAGGACACTCTTCGGTCAAGTGGGAAGGATCGGAACAACAAGCGCAGATGGTACGAAGGGGGAGAACAGGTGTGGGGGCAGGAGCAGAAAATTTGCTCTCTATCGCTTCAAGCTTTCGTGTTATTGCAGCCATTTCAGCTTTCATCGCAATAGAGACATCGAGTTGGTGGATTCCTACCCTAGACTGACCAGTAGAAGTGGAGGTAGAAGAAGAAGAAGTCGGTCTAGTGCTCTCCCACTGTAGCGTTTGCTCCGCAAGATCGTCAAAGAACTGCCACGCTTCCTCGTCAGATTTGGATAGGAAGTGGCCCTGACAGATGGTTTCCAGCAACTGCTTCGTTGCTGGGTTCAGTCCTTCGTATAAGGTTTGGCAGAGCTGCCATTTCTCTATTCCGTGGTGAGGACACTGAACAAGAAGGTCTTTGTATCGGTCAAAGCACTTCCAGAAGGGTTCAGAAGGAAGCTGGGAGAATTGGTTGATCTCATTTCGAATTCTTGCGGTCTTATGATTTGGGTAGAATTTTTTCAGAAACGCTTTAACAAACTCGTCCCAGCTGGTGATTGAGTGGGAAGCGGTGCTATACAGCCATTTTTCTGCGAGATCGCATAAAGTGAACGGAATGACCCGTAGACGTATAGCATCGTCCGACAGCTGGGTTGTTTTCATCATGGCACAGACATTTTGAAATTTGTTGATGAAGATATAGGCATCTTCAGATTCAAGCCCATGAAAACGTGGAAGCATGTTGATGAAATGGGGCTTAATTTCAAAGTTGTCCCCATTGGCCGGAGGAAGAGAAAGGCAGCTGGGAAGTGCAGAACGGGTAGGGTAGAAACGATCCTGGAGCGCAATTCGCTGCGGCGCTACAACAGGCGGAGGTGGTGGAAGATTGGTCTCCGTAGGAGGTGGAGCCAATCCAGGGGTGGTCAAAGAGATGTTCGGATTAAATCCCGACATCACGGAAGAAGAGGTTGGTGAAGGTGAAGGTGAAGGTGAAGATGTATGAACAGAATTCCGGTCAACGTCGGAGTTGGCCGGCAAAGGAAGGGGTGAAAGAGGAGTGGACGGAGTATCGACTTCGGAGTCGATCGCGTAGTCGGTCGCGACTAACGTAACACGGACTAGACGGGCGCTAGTGTCCCGAGTCCAAGCGGACATACACTAAACGAGTTTAGTATAGTCGAAGCGAAGAAGGTGAGGGTAAGAAAACGTCAATGAAGAAAGGCGATGGGTGTTGGGTGAAAATGGATTTGGCGACAAAAGGGCAAGTTTTTATAAAAGTTTTTGATTTTTTTTTTTTTTTTTTTAGAAAGAGATTTACAGAAGTATGTACGGAAATACGGCTTAAGCAATCACAAACAAGATATGCACAATCACACCTAGATCTAGGGTAACCTAGGTCTACTAGACCTGCTCCTGAACTTGATTGTCGAAGTTAAACAATGTCGAGAAACGGGCTTAAAAATACACTGATCACGAGGCCAGGTAAGTGCAGAGATAAGGGGAGATTGTCCAACGCTTTCGCGAAGTTCCTTAATTAAATAACCCTTTCTCTTTCGGCGGTTGCGCCTTTAACACTTTCCTAGACACCCCGTAAACAATATACGGTTAAGCGAGGTTCTAAACAAGGTTTATCTTCTCCTAATGAGCGCGAAGTCCTTAGGGCTGAAGTCTAGTATTTTTTAATTTACAATGGACAATGCATATGCTTTAGTGATTTCCGGGGTCCTGGGAAGGGTGATGAAATCCCCACCCAATCTGGATTGGTTTCAAGCCCCTTAAGTCCGTATTAAAGAATGCAAAACAGTAACAAATCAACTGCAAACAATTTTTATTTGCGGCGCAAAGAATCCTGCACAAGAACAGTTTATTGGAAGGGGGAGAAGAGTTTGCGCAAAGAAGGCTGCAGAAACACAGTTCAGTGGAGTTCAGAGGAGTGGAGAGAGGCAGAGAGACTTACAGAGAGAAAAATTGCACCCTGAAGGCACTGAATGGCCGCGGATCAGCGGCCAAACACCTACTTAGGCCGCGGATCCGCGGCTAGGTTGAGGAATTGGGGCTCTGAAATTTTGGGGTGTTCTCTGTTGGGGTTCCTCTGCTTGTCTGAATGTACTGAATCTTGAATGGCTCACTGTATTTGCTCCAGATTTGTACAGTAGACCGGATGCTTCTTTTTGTCCGTCGCGGTGTAGCCGCGAAAATGTGGGTCTATCTTCCCACGTCTTTGGCACTGTACTTGAACTCCGTATTTCCAACGTCTTTGGCGTCGATCTTGAGCTTCGTATTTCCTGCACACTTGCACAAAAACCAATCAAGAATAACAAGATGGTTTCTTTTACAAAGTATATATTTTTTTCGTTTCTTTTTTTACTTACAAATTAACCCGAAAATACACAAGGAAATAAACTACCGTCTCCCCGGCAACGGCGCCATTTGATTGATAGGATACGTGCGTGTTCAAGTTCTAGTTTAAATACCGCAATCAAGACGGTTTCGCTTGTAGCTAGCCGGTTGAGTACGGGTCGTCCGCAGGGACATGGTTGTCTTTTTCAAAGTGTTTTAACGAGTTAAGTCCGGTTTTTAGATTTTGTAGGATTATCTAAGTGTTGAGTTGATATTTAAAGAGAGCTTGTTAGGGTTAGGATTAGGTTAGTTTGAGTTAGGAGTCTCCACATCTTTCGTTGCCCCACTTAATATCGGTGTTACGGTAATCGGCAACAACGGGGATTAGCACGACTAGGAAGGAACTTGCGAGTATAAGCTAGGCTTTCCAACGCATAGTCCTTCCTTTTGGTGCTTGTCCGTCCGTTCTTGGCTCTTATCCATAACCTCCGGTTAATTCAACCATAACCGGTCTCACTACGGAATCACCGCTATCATGTAGGATAGGGTGCCGTAAGGAGCGGATTGTGGTTCAATTAACGGGAGTTGATTTAAGTTGTTGGGCAAGGAAAGAGTGAGAGAGATTTCCTTCTCTCAAACTTCCCTTATCCTACCCTAACAAGTATAGAACTACTCACACTTCATAATACGGAAAAACAAAACAAACAAAAGAGGAAGATAGAAAGAAGGAGACTAGAAGAATACGACTAACTATTTGCGACCTCACCTTGGCGAGGATCAAGCGTAAGTATCATTGTCGTATGTAAGGATAAAGAAAAAGAAAGAAGAAAGAAACAATCGAACAAATAACAACAACTACTTAACAATTAAAATTACAATACATTACAACAAGTAAAAGAAAGAGACAAGCATGATAAAAAGGTCTTCTTTATTCATCACTCTTCACTCAAAAGCTCACTACAAGTTTAATGGAGAAGAGGTGAGAAGAGGAAGAAGAACAAGACTAAAACTTAGCAAAAAATGAGAATACAAAAATTGACCCTTTCTTCACAAAATTCTGGGCTATTTATAGGCCAAGAAATGAAACCCTAGGGCAACCACCAGAACCCTGATGCAATGACCAAACTGCCCCCAAAAGCCCATGCCCTGACCTGACTGTACGGCCGCGGATCCGCCGCCTAGACCACCCTATGGCCACGGATCCGCGCCCCTACAGTGGTCTTAGGCAGTGGGCTTCTGTGCACTTTTCCTGTTCTCCTGTCCCCTCTTGTCTGGTGTGGGTATTTTCTGATAATTCATTCCTCTTTCTTCCAGAATTTCTATTGAGCAAAGGTGGACTTTTTTGTGGAGATTTTGTCATGATTTGCCTCGAGCTCCGCGTAGATCTCTTGGATCTTGTGCTACCATTGAGCCTTGTGCATGAGAATGACATTGATTTGACCTTTTGTCTTCCTATTGATATCTGGCAGCATACGGATGAAGAGCGGAGACCGTGTTTTATCTGTGGTTGGCAAGAACCCGGATTTTGTCGTGTTTTCCATGAATTTCACCGTTTTGGAACCGAGAACCTGTATCCTGCAATTGACTAGCAAACACGGCTCAAGAGTATCTACGGATATGCAATGTGATAAAAATTGGGCGGTATGAAAATGCAAAAATCTGATATGAACAGGCCTCTAGGGCATACATACAACTAACAATCTCCCACTTGCACTAGGGCCATCTGATAGCAGTGGTTGCAGTATCTCATACTCAACCATCCCAAAAAAAGTCTCTCTCTGGGAAAAGGCCTTTGTGAGTGGATCCGCTGTGTTGTCCTCTGAGTCTGCTCTCCTAACCTCGATCACCTTGGAGATCAGCCATCTCCATGATTAGGTGATACTGCCTTAGAATATGTCTGGATCACTGATGGGACGGACGTTCCTTGGCATAAGCCACAACTCCATTGTCTCACAATGGTTGGAACGTAGTTCATCTCATGAACCAATATACACCCAAACATCCTCTTTGGTAGCATCTTGAGTAGTGATGTATCCTGCCTTTATCGTCTAGTTAGCCACGGTATCTAGCTTGGAACTCTTCCAACATACCGTCCCTTTACTGAGGGTAAAGACAATGCCTGTGACTGACATTCAGTCGTCCTTATCACCCTGGAACCCTTCCAGTGATTCTCCCCAGGATCGGTTGATACCATCTCACTACAACTAGTGAGAATCCTAACATCCAATTAGATCTATCTCATAGATCCA
Organism: Agapanthus africanus; assembly: GCA_030015575.1. NCBI lineage: Eukaryota > Viridiplantae > Streptophyta > Magnoliopsida > Asparagales > Amaryllidaceae > Agapanthus > Agapanthus africanus. The sequence goes on from JASDDO010000019.1 coordinate 786,659,148, forward strand.
AACTCAGGATTTAGGAGGTATCACTTTGATCCTATAGAGAATCATTGTGATAAACGGAGATTGGCCGAGCGTAGCATAGGAAACTCCTTTCTTATCAAGAGTATGTCATCCACGTACTCTACGAGGATCAGCACTATACTCCCTACTACCTTTTTGTTTATACAAGGTTCATCTACCATTTTGATGATGTCAAACTCTTTGACTACTTCATCAAAACAGATGTTCCAACCCCGCGATACCTGCTTTATCCTATAAAGCATCTTGTACACGTTTCCGCCGCTCCCACTGTCTATGAAGCCCTCTGGCTGTGTACTTATAGACGTCCTCTTCTAAAACATCATTTAGAAAAGCAGTCATGGCACCCAACCGCCAGATATCGTAGTCATGGTATGTAGCCGTGGCAAGTAGGATCTGGATGGACTTAAGCATAGCCACTTGAAAAGGTTTTATCATTATCCATGCATGTTCGATGACGAAAAGCTTTAACAAGTCTAGCTTTGAAAGTCTCAACTTTTCCATCTACACCAAGTAATCTTCTCAAGATATACTTGCTCCTGATGGGGATTTAACCCTTCAGATATAGCAGCCAAAGTCCATACTTTGTTGGTGTACATGGATTCCATCTCAGATCACTAAACATCCAGCCATTTTTACAGAGTCCCACTCCTGATGGCCAGCTCGAAACTAGTTGGGTCATCATCTCATGATGCAATCCTCACTCCCACTGTCATAGAGTAACCGAAGTATCTCTCAGGTGGGTGAGGAACCTTACTAGATCGGCGGAGAGGCTGAGGTTCGTTGGTAACTATTGAATCCTTTGGTTCTACCAAATCATCTGCTGTAGTTTGTATAGCTGGAACCTTTCCAGTTCTACATAACTGACCTTGCCTTGAGCTTGTCCGGATTTTGCTTTTAGACATAGTCCGGACAACCCCAAATCTTAACCAACTTAAGATATGGGCTCTTCCCTTTCCATATCACATATGAAGCGGTAGGCAACTGATTTGATTTGAACCCTATTCAATAGGTATGCATCTTCTCAAGTGCATAACTCCCAAAAAGAAAATAGGTAACTCAGTAGTACTCATCATAGAGCACACCTTATCATATAGGGTGTTATTGCTCCGCCCCGATATACCATCGTGCTATGGTGTATACGGAGGAGTAATGCTGAGAGAGAATCTCATTCTCTTTTAGAAAAGTCCAGGAATTCCATGCTCAAGTATTCTCCTCCCTGATCACATCAAAGGACATAATACTTATACCCTTATTTTGGTTTTCTACTTCTTGCTTATACTCTGTGAATATCTCAAAAGGTTCGGACTTGTGTTTCAACAGGAACATAGGTCTGAATCTCGAAAGAACATCAGAGAATATAACGAAGTACAAAGAACCAGTCCTGGCATATGTAGACAGGGGACCTACATACATCAACATGTATCATCCCAAGAGTTCACTAACTCTTTCTCTGTTTCCAGTAAACAGAGCTATGGTCATCTTATCTCTGTGACATGACTGGCAAGTTTCACAAGACGTAAATTCAAACTGATTTAAATATGCATCTTCATGTAACTTCAGCTAGTCGGGTCGCATTGATATGACCTAGTCTACAATGCCACAAGAAGGATTCGTTCATTTCTGAACTCTTCCTCTTGTGTATGTTCTGTATACTAAGAACTGTAGTTTGATTTAGAACATTAATGCTTTTAGATAACGTGCCTAAACCGATCAACTTTTGATATAGGAAATGTTCAAAACATTATCCAATTATACAAAATTTTATCATTTCTTTACTAATAAAGAGATTGATATGATTTTGTATATCAGGTTCGGTATCTAATAACATTCGTTCAGAATCAATGTATTGGTAATACAGGGTGACAGTGACCAACAGACTTGGCTGCAACACTTGCCCTGTTTTCTGCCTCATGAAACTTATCACCCGTTCTCAGTCCTCTACCTTTCTATAGCCCTATATAACAGATTACATATATGGGATCCTGATCCGGTATCAAATACCCAGGATGCAGAGGCTACTGAGAAACAGTTCTTTGTAATGAACACACCCGAAGATGATGCATCAGCATGCACACTCTTCGTTTGGGCGGCACGGGAATTCTGGTAATCCCCAATTTCCTGCTCTGTCTTATAACAATTATAAGTTGGAGCGGGACCAATGTTCCCCAGCTCAGTATAACAAGCGGGTTCGGTCAATATCCGTATTATTATCTTGATTAAGGCGTGATATGGTCGCTACCTGGAGAGAGAGAGAAGAAAACACTCAGCGTGCGCTCTATCAAGATCAGATTGGTTATTATTTTATCTAATCAGGATGGCTCCCACTGCTTTTTATCAAATCTTCCTTCAAACCTTAAAAGGAAAGACTAGCCGGGATTAATTATACGCTACAGGTTCGCCAATCTTTCAGCCAGGCCGGTGTCGGTACTTTGAGAGAGGTCCCCCGTGCTTTCGCACGAACCTAATTAATGTAAACCTCGTTTTCCCAGAGGCGTAACCCCGTTGACACCTTTCTAGACACTTACTTGATCGGCTAATTGTAATGTGTAAAACTCTCCCAGGAGTAACAATTACTCGCAGCGGGTATCGGGATCCAACTATCTCATAGAAGGTATGCAATCTCATTGCAAATTTCAACACTTGAAATTCCCGATAATATTTTGCCCCAAGCGATCTATGACCTTGACTGAGTTAACAAATCATAGACCACAAGTAAAGTTCAACCCATCATTTCTCGATTGAATTAAACCCACCCGCACGACCCTTGACTGAGTCAACAAGGCCGCACGACTACCCTAATCCAATCGCATCATATGCTTTGCAGATAAGCACTAATCAGCTACCGCACACTACGCCTTGACTGAGTCAACAAACGCAGCACGAATACTAACTTGGACTTATCTGAAATGACGGAGGGCTACGTCAGGTTTTTAAGAAAACCTTTTGCGTAATGAACTTTATATCGTTGTAGAATCAAATGATTTTAAAAATGGAGTGTTTTTGAGGCTTTTCTAGTTTTGCTAAAGGAGTCACTCCCGGTGAAGGGATCTTCGGTCCTTTCCTCGTCGAATGAGGTGCGGGATATATCATATATATCACTGTGCAAAGCAAAAACTCTTAAAAGCAATCAAAAGACAAACCGAGTGTGTAGCATCTGCCAGTTATTGCTAAAGGAGTCACTCCCGGTGAAGGGATCTCGGTCCTTTCCTCATCGAATAAGGTGCAGGATATATCACATATACCGCTGTGCAAAGCAAGAACTGTAGCTACCTGTTTTATTTTGAAATTTGATTCCACAACATCTTAGGTTTCTTTTATTTCATTAATCACGTTAATGAAGTCCCATCATTTAAGTACCTAAACATCACAGATAAATACGACGTACACTTATGCCATCCGCATTCGCCTCGATGTCCCCTCGTGCACCGTTAGGTTAGGTAACTAACGGCAGAGCGGGGCAGGGCTAGCGCAGGTGTAAAACATAAGTAACGTCTATATAATATATCATATATACTATATACAGTATCCATCACAGAACATATCATATGATCACATCACAGATATCGCAGCAGAAGAAACATATGAAACATTGGATATACTAGGACGTCCGTGTTTTCAATACGAGCCAGTACAAAACACGGATTCCACGGTCACGATGAATAGCCAAACCCACACCCCTAGACCCCTACGAGAGCGGCAAGCAACCCTACCAATTCTAGAGTTAGGAGACCCGGACTCGACTCCTCGAGTTGGTCTCCCACTGGACTCCAGAACCCGGTTACTTGTGCTCCCCTCCTTGGGTCTATCCTAGTGCGGAAAAGTAAATAATATACAAAGGGTGACATCTTCCGCAACCTGGAAATGCCCCAATAAAAGAATATTACATACAAGTTTTTACATGAATGAAAATGAAAAACACTCATCTCACATAAAAAACCCCGGCTATTCAAACACGACGATCCAATATAACATATCCAGCAACACATAACATCACATGTCATCAACGTAAGTAAACATGCGTATCCCAATTGTCGTTGACATATAGCAACGAAACCAGCGATATCACATATTACACTTACGGTCACAGAAAAGAAAGTGTAAAACTACAACAGTTGGAATCCGCAATCTCTTTAGACATCGCATGCCTAAACAAATGAATTCCTTAGACATCGCATGCCTAACAATTATAAACCCCGCATTTTAGTCTCATTATCGAAAACACTTTTCAATATCAAGTCGGGTAATTCAACAAGATTCCCGACATCCTGATCGAATGCTCGTCGCAAACTTTAGTAGGCGGCCGCACCCCCGATACCGTCGACGAAGTGCACCAAGGCGGAACACCGCTACCGCGAGCACCCGGACGGATGCTTTCGGCGACGGGGTTCTCCTACAGTCACTTGGTCGGGGCTATGGAGTGAGGCTGTCTATTAAGTTTACCCGGCGAGTATCCGCGTACGCTACGTGATTGCGACGGACTTTTGATCACATCAAAATTCCGTGGCAACCGATCAAGTGAGACTAAAGTGCTATGTTTATAACATTCATTCAGTTATCTCATAACTACTTGTGAATTCCAATTATTGTATCACATTCCGGATAAATAGAAAATGTCAAACTTTCCGATCGAACAATCGAACACCCAAGTTTTCCCGAAACAGCTCAACACATGAAACAAGTTTAAAAACATTCACTTCATGCCTCAGTACCAACGGTCCAGCCGTAGAAGGGTCAAGCCAACGCCTCACATGTGGCACGCCGTACTGCCCCAAACCCTAAGGTTCATAGGGCAGTTCAGGACGGTCACATAATCGAGTTAAGGTTTGTTGTCTTCTAGAGGGACCATCGCGTTACTTGCACTACTTAGAACGTCGTTAAACTACGGAAAGATCCAACACTTGGAAATTTCCCGACAGGGGAAAGATTGGGTATTTACATCCGGTCGAACTTTTTAACATATTCCAAAATATCCGGAAAGCCACATAGACAAAGTCTGATAATCCGATCGAATCTGCGAACTCCCAAAACACCCCAGAAAATTCAACTCTTGAATAAATATTAAAAATTCCCATAAAACTCAACATTTAAATAAAGAAGTTACTGTGCAATAATGGTTGACTGAAGAGACTAAATGGGCGCGGAACCGCCGCAATAGGCGGCTAATGCCGCGGATCCGCCGCGCTTTAGACAGATTATTAGGTAATTTTTGCACCGTAATTCTTAGAATTTCCTGCTGAATTTTTTAAGCATTTTTAATTTGGAAAAAACCACTTTTTCAGAAAAAGTCCAGAGAGGGTTAAAAGTTAGGGTTTCGGGGTTCGATCGGGTTTCTAACATCGTCTACGCATCGCCTAAGGCTCTAACTAGGCTCTGATACCACTGTAGGGTTCCTAGGCACACTAAGGAGGTCTCACAAGGCATCAACCATGCCAATTTAACATTTTACATGTGCCGAGAAACCCTAATACGGATCGTTAACTAGAATTTTAGGCGACAAAGAAACTAGTTTATAACTAAACTAAAAGAACGGAAATACAACCTTTGTAGATCCGTTTCTCCACCTCCATAGCTCCATGATAAAGTCCTCTCCGCTGTCCAAATCGAACCATGACTCTAGCATCGGCTTCATCGGAGAAAAAGCGGGCTAGGTCATCGACGACGATGCCGAAGATGATCTACGTCGAGGCATCACTAGATCAAGCTTCACCTTCACCAAGCCATGAAAACTTGTGAAGGAAACACCCTATACTTCTTGGCAAGAGGTAGAGGATGAAGAAATAGGAAGTGGGTTCACTTTAGAATTGGATTTCTTACTCTTTTTCTCAAGTTGCCATTGATGAGGCAAGCTTTTTCTTCAAGTAGAAGATGAAGAAGATGATAAAAAGAATATGATAAGTTGTTTTTACAAAATAGAAAATCCATGAATACTTATCATAATCCAACTCTAGTTAGGTGTAGAGAATTAACTAAGGTTAGGTTGTATGGTTAGGGTTAGAGAAAGAAACAAAATGGTCAACCATTTCAAAGCTTCATGAAGCTTCAAGGATAATCCAAAATGGCCACCATTTTATTTCTTTCACAAATCAATGAATAAATAAAAGAATAAGTAAATGAAGCATAAGAAACCCTAACCATTAACCAACCATGGTTTAAACCATACACCAAACTATCATGTATCATCAAACATGATACATACAAGTGCACAAAACTATATCACATATACAATGTGCAAATGAACAAGTGAGAAAAACCATTTAAAGTGAACCAATACTAGTTAATGCAAAGTAATATATCAAATATATAATTATGCATTAAATCATTAAATCAACACTTGATTTAACGATCCGGTCATATCGCATATAACCGACTAATATACAATGTATCGATTTATCGAATCAATCCTTGATTCGATAACTAGGTTATATCGCATACAACCATATCGATACATTCATCGCGAGAATGAAATACGGTATCACATACACGCATTATTCTCGGTCCCGCACATATCTCATATGCGCTCCTATTTCGTTTCGCTTGAACCAGGAAACCTCTGTGTAGGACTCTAAAGACTCGTCAATACGCCGGCAGCAGGTGATGATCATATCAAACACCCACAAGCCGCAAGCGGTCTGCTAAACGTAACGGCCACCCGGGTATTGAGCGATCAGAAGATCGACGAGCAAGCCCGCTCACACTGCTGTGAATCCAACCAGTAACACTTACCGTACAGTCCGGTCTGTTCGTCTGATATGTCGCATATCTCGCCTAGGGGTGGTAAACGTCAGACCCCAATAGCTCGATAAGTCGTGTCGATATGAGGTCTATAACAGTTCGAGAAACTACTGGTAACACTTACCAGTAAATCTTAGCAACCCTGGCCAGGGATTTCCGGTTATAGCCAATCGAACACAGCGCAACATCAACTCCCTATACCGGGAGAGACGAATCCCCTCCTATCGCTCATTGCCTCCATGTGATTCGGGACTGTACCCAAAAACCACCGTTTTGCACGCCCTCTTGGACGTGGTAAGGTGGAAATCAAAGCACAGTGGGAACCACACAAGACTCTATGACGATCTCGGGTCAACAGACTACTCTGTACCAGTGTCACCAGAGAACTGCCATCTGACGTAAGGTATAATACCATCTGGGAGTTCTCGGCGAGTCCGTACAGTGTACCCAGTCTCTACTGAGCACCCGTATAACATCTCTGATGTCAAACACCAATGGATATGGGATCATCCATCGCCCATCTGTATGGGTCGAGAAGGTATACGCTAGCCTACTCTGGTATATCGATGCCCCGTCTCGATACACCCACGACTAGGGACTTTGAAGGATGTACTTATGGACTACCATGTCCCCACTAGTATGATCCGCATCATAGTCCAGATAGTCAAGTAAACATCCTAAGGGCTTTACCAACATGTAACAGAGAGACAATCAGTGTACACGTTAAGGTAAAGATCAACTAGATAGCATACTATCGTGTCGAGCAAGAAAGTCCTCCCTATATATGTCCAAGCATCCACTACAATATACATCCTATGTACAGTAATGGCCTCTAGGGCATACATACAACTAACACGTCTTTGCCGTGGAGATGCCGAATTGGACCCCGATGGGACGGCTTGAGCCTTCGACGAATGGCATCCCGAATCATCCTATCCCGGCCATAGATATTCTGGGACGCCGCATTTGCCAGGGCAAGGCTAACCATAGGGGCAGATCTACAAGATAGGGCTCACCCCTCGACACCCCACGGGCTATCTTCTTTGGGCTCGCTACATCCTGTCCGCCCATCGTGCACGACTGCAGAGGGTCGGACTTTATCAGGCAATGTATGCCTCGCTCTTCCACTACCAATCCTCTCACGTCTGGTGGGTTAAGGCTTTCTTGAACCAGTGGAATCTCCCCACCAACACTTTTCTCCTAGGGGACCGCGAAGTTTCGATTTCTCTGGAAGAATTTCACGAGATCTCGGGGCTGCCAATCAAGGAGACACTTTATGAGGAACTGCTGCCTTCCGACGAGTACGTCTTTGAGACTGAGCCCGCAATGCTCGACGGCTTGTCTACCGAGAACGCCGTCCGCTACAAGCGCCCGAGTTTGATAAAGGCCCTGGGCATCTTTGACAAACTATTCACAGAATCTGAGGAGTAGGGCGTCACTTTTAAGAGCTTCATCGCTTGCTTCCTTCGCGAGGATGTCCTGTCGAAGACAGCTCCGAAGTTTGCAAACATCAATGACCCCTTCGGGTTTGGTTTGAACAGGCGGCTGACTAAGGAATCGGATTTACCGCAGTACTACATTCCTATTATGTCGCCGGTATCTTTCGAATCGATTGCAGCTCCCGGCATGGATGAGGAGACATTCTTTGTGGGTTTTATCAGTGTCTGGCTCAGCTGGTTCGTCATCCCCATGCATCGCCGCTTCATGAGAGTCTTGGTGATCTATCTGGCTCAGCGTATCGCTGAGGGGACACGGCTAGCCGTAGGCATCCCGGCGCTAGCGCATCTCCATCATGGGTTGGGTGCCGCGGCTAATACTTCGACTCCCGGCGTGGACGTAGTAAACTTTTCTCTCCATTACTTCACGTCTTGGATCGAAATGCACGTGTTGGGGGCCTTTGCTGCGCACCAGCGACCCGCATTTTACGACGCCTATACTTTCCCGCGACTCATGCGGTTAGTGGATGCTTCTGCCCCTGACCCGACTCAATTTGGGGTTATTCGCGTGTTGATTACTCCTTACGCTACCACGGGCGGATTGGTATTCATTGATCGGGTTCTATCTGCTCCTTCAGGTCCAGTTCAACAACTCTGCGACATGTCGAAAGATGATGTTTCTTCTTTGAAGCCCCGGGAGGCCACGCACTTATACACGATCAAGCCAGGTTATTTGGTATTCCGTCAGAACAGTGCGGCCCTTTCTATGAGGTACAATCTGCACCGCTTCGCCCGGCAGCTTGGCTATGATCACGGCGTTCCCTTTGAGGCTTTTACAGTTGCGCCGGTTCCTTCACCTGAAGCTGTTCGCGATGCTGCTCACCAATTTGTGAAGCTGAACACTGGTTCCCGCTTCATGATCCCTGAAGCTGACGATATTCCCCGATGCGTGGGGTCCTTTACGGGCTGGTACCTTTATCGGGTCAGCCCGATTATTGCTAAGGAGAAGAGGGTGCTCCTTGGATATGGTGCTCCTGCTCAGGTTCAGGCCACGGGATTTCCGCCGCAGCCACGCGCACCAGTCCGCTTTCCCCTGAGGGATACCATTGTCGTGCTAATTTCGGGGGAGTCGGGGGTGGACCTCACCCCAACAATGGGTATGCCATTGGATACCCGGGCTCAGTCGAGGGGTAAAAGAGCGCCAGTAGCAATACCACCGCCCGCGGCATCGACAATGGCCGTGTCATCCTCAGTCGCAGCTCCAAGCGAGGGCGTTGGGAGTGAGGGCGTTGAAGGCGAAGTGTGTCGGCATCGCGCTAAGGCTCCACGGGGAGGAAACAGTCGTCCTCGGCGGTCGGCTCTGGATCCAAGCGGTGGAGGAAAGTGGCTACCAACTTACTCGACTCTTCAGTAGAGGATGAGCCCATTCTTCAGGACGAACCGTTGGCCATGCAAGAGTCGGATGCTGGCCTACTTTTTCCAAGTTCAACTGCCGAGAAAGCTGCACAATTGGCTGAGGCTATAAGACGTTCTCAAGATGAGTCAGAAAACATAAGGATTCCGTAGAAGCCTTATCCCGCCGTCATCTTTTATGAAGACCCTCCATGGATCCGGCGACGATTCATCGGCCCTTTAGAGGAATGGGGCGAAAGGGCCCTTAAACAGGCTGTTTCGGAGGATGACGCGGACGCGCTTTCACTGTGGACCGGCGGCCACGAGTCCACCCTCGGATCTCGGCGAGCACACCTCCTTGAGACGGAGCATCGGCTTGAGCAAGCTATACTGCAAGCTTCCTTGCGCATTGGTATGTTCCTGTATCTCTTTGTGATACTTCATATTGCCAGCACACATATATATGCATTCTTATCCTTATGTGAACTGTGCAGAGACTTCAGCGATGGCGAAGATTCCCACGGGTTTACCGACCATAGAGCCTGTTGATACCCCCAGTGAAACACTTCTCGGTGTGGAGGGGGTTGATGAAACTGTCCCTCTCGCGATAGAGCCTCCTGTGGTGGCTCCTGCTCCTGAAGCACTTGCTCCCTTGGGGGAGGCACCTTTGGTGATCGCTGTCCCAATGGCTCTCCCTGAGGGCGGCTCATAGGTTGCGGCAGAAGCCGTTGAAGCTGCTATCCTTCCAGCTCAGAATGGGAGGAGCGTCGAAGGTAACCTTCTACATTTTAAATTAGTAATTTTTCCGTTATCTGAACTCTTTTGTCTTTTCAGAATTGCGCGGGTTGGCGGCTTCGATTGCCGACTTGTCTCCCAGGCAGTCTTTTCAGCGCCTGTTGGAGATAGCTGCTCCACAAGCAATATCTCCTCAGCGCATCGTCCTTTCTTCTGGGCAAGGTTAGTGTTGTCTACCATCTTTTCACAGCATTGCTATTATTTCGCAAAATGACATTGATTTCCTTTACAGTCATGGAGGCCGATGATGAGGTTGAAGTTCTTGAAGGGCCAGGGTAGCCTTCAGCTCCTTCTTGCATGACCGTGGGTAAGTAAAGTCCCAACATTGTTCCATTTGTTCTTTTCTTACAAGTTTCACTAACTGTTTATAAATCTGAACAGCTCTGCCAGTTCTTACTACGTTGGAGTCGCGCATCACTATGCCACCCGGCTCCTACGCTCTGCGAGCCTCGGAACGAATGGCCAAGCTAAGCCTTGCCTCTCTGTCATCTTTGATCGAGGAACTTCGTGCTGGAAGCGTAATTACGGCGGAAGAGTTTGCTTCCGAAGCTAACGGCTCTCTTCCCTTTCTTGCCACCTACCATAGCGAAGCAGTGGTGCAAGTCTGGGTGGAGTTCTGTCGGCAGGTGGAGGCTTGGTTGCATGTGCTCGAGTGTACCCGCCTTTCTTCGAAGGCTGTGGCTGCGAAGGCGGGCTTGTGAGGTCTGATTGAGCGATGTGCGGCGAACATGGTGTCATGTGAGAAGAGGCTCGGCCGCAAGTTTTCGGAGAGGGAGCTGGCTTCGAAAGCGCTGATAGAGCTTCAGGCCAACCTTATGGCCAAGGCCAACAAAGCGTATGAACTATGGCGGGTGCTTCAAGAGGCCATCAAGGAGGTCGTGGCGATCGACAAAGCCGTCGTGTTCACTCATGAAAGGGTTGAGGCTCACAAGGTTACTGAGAAAGAGCTCGAAGGCCGGCTCACCTCATATCAGGCCCAGCAAGCTCAGACGGAGGCCTGTCTTTTGGCGATACTTAATCACGAAGGCGAGGCCCAGCGAAAAAGGGACGAACTGGCCAATCTGTTGAATCGCCTGCCCACCTGAAGAATTGTAGATATATTTATTTTATTTTTTCTTTCTTTGTACACTTCTGAATAAGAGTATATTTTTTGTTTCTTTCACGAATTGTACTTTGTATTCATTTTGATTCATAAATAAAAGACATATTTTCTTTCTCAATGGTGTATCCTATTTTTATTGAATGTATTCTATGGATAATCTATCTCGATCTCTTTGCAGGACAACGATGGCTTAGGATTCAGGGTTAAGATCTGTCTCCTAAGACTTTTCAACTTTATGAAACGTGAGGGGTCTCATAAAGAATTTTCTCCCTACCGGTCGAGAGGATCCCGTAGGTGTGGTTTCTCCTTAAGAATTGTGAGGATTCCTAAGTGCATGTTTTCTCTTGAAAGTCGAAAGGATCTCACAAGAGAATTTGCTCCCTTACGAGTCATGAGGACTCGGAAGTGATGGGTGAAGTTTCCCTTATCCGCATTTCACGAAGTCAGGGGTTGCTCTGGATGCTTCCCACGGGTTCACTGCCGTGTTCTGCAAGGACAAGGCTCTGCTCTGGACGTTTCCCATGGGGTTAGAGTTGACATTATCCGCGTTCCACATGACCAGGAATTTTTCTCTAGATGCTTCCCACGGGTTCACTGCCGTGTTCGGCAAGGACTAGGCACCGCTCTGGATGCTTCACACGGGTTCACTGCCGTGCTCTGCAAGGACCAGGATCCGCTCTGGACGTTTCCCACGGGGTCAGGATTGACATAAGCCGTGTTCCACGTAACTAGGAATTTTGCTCTAGATGCTTCCCATGGGTTCACTGCTGTGTTCGGCGAGGACCAGGCTCCGCTCTGGATGCTTCACACGGGTTCACTGCCGTGCTCTGCGAGGACCAGGATCCGCTCTGGACGTTTCCCAAGGGGTCAGGATTGACATAAGCCGTGTTCCACGTTGCCATGAATTATGCTCTAGATGCTTCCCACGGGTTCACTGCCGTGTTCGGCGAGGACTAGGCTCCGCTCTGGATGCTTCACACGGGGTCAGGATTGACATAAGCCGCGTTCTACGTAACCAGGAATTTTGCTCTAGATGCTTTCCACGGGTTCACTGCCGTGTTCGGCGAGGACTAGGCTCCGCTCTGGATGCTTCACACGAGGTCAGGATTGACATAAGCCGCGTTCTATGTAACCAGGAATTATGCTCCAGATGCTTCCCACGGGTTCACTACCGTGTTCGGTGAGGACTAGGCTCCGCTCTGGATGCTTCACACGGGGTCATTGTCGTGCTCTGCGAGGACCAGGATCAGCTCTGGACGTTTCCTACGGGGTCAGGATTGACATAAGCCGCGTTCCACGTTGCCAGGAATTTTGCTCTGGATGCTTCCCATGGGTTCACTGCCGTGTTCTGCGAGGACTAGGCTCCGCTCTGGATGCGTCACATGGGGTCATTGCCGTGCTCTGCGAGGACCAGGATCCGCTCTGGACGTTTCACACGGGGTCAGGATTGACATAAGCCGCGTTCCACGTAACCAGGAATTTTGCTCTGGATGCTACCCACGGGTTAACTGCCGTGTTCTGCGAGGACCAGGCTCCACTCTGGATGCTTCACACGGAGTCATTGCCGTGCTCTGTGAGGACCAGGATCCGCTCTGGACGTTTCCCACGGGATCAGGATTGATATAAGCTGTGTTCCACGTAACCAGGAATTTGATCTGGATGCTTCCCACGGGTTCACTGCCGTGTTCTGCGAGGATCAGGCTCCACTCTGGATGCTTCATACGGGGTCATTGCCGTGCTCTGCAAGGACCAGGATCCACTCTGGACGTTTCCCATGGGGTCAGGATTTGACGTAAGACATGTTCCACGTGCCCAGGAAGGGTTGACTTTATCCACATTTCACGGAGTCGGGGTTTGACTCTCGACCATCTGTGCACCGACGAGTCATGAACTGGGGGTTGCCGTTATTCCACTTTGTTTGATGTTGTGTCTGTCGTAATGAGACGGGTGTTGAGATGATCTCCAGGCTATCTATGAACCGTTTGAGATTTGGCTTCTTCTTCTGATGAAACCTGGGGAGGAAAGGTGTGATTCCTTCTTTGTTTGCGCTCCTGGATTGTGTACAGGGATTGCTGTGATATCACCTGTAGGGCATAAATTTCATCATTTTTTTATTTCTTTCCGCGATGCTCTATCATTTCAGCTTTTATATCGCGAAGGTCGCGATTGCCCCATCATTTCGGCTATTTTTCGCGGTGCCCAATCATTTCGGCTAATTATTTTATTTTTACTCACTGCTTTTTATTGCGAGTTGGCCAATCATTTCGGCTATTTGCACGCATACATTTTTTTTACTTGCTGACTTTGTTGCAAGTTGCTCCATCATTTCGGCCATTTCGTATGCATGTGAGGGTCGCTGGCTTTTCGCTGCAAGCTTGGAATTAGACACCGATTTCGGCATCAGCACCGCTACAACTGGGATATTACCAGGAATGAATCATCATTTGCCTCTGTCGATGTCGAACAAAGGTGGCTTAGAAAACAGGGTTAAGATCCTGTCGACTAAGGCTTTTGACTTCATGAGCTGTAAGGGTCCCATAAAGGTATTTCTCCCTATGAGTCGTGAGGATCTCGTAGGTGCAATTTCTCCTTAGGAATCGTGAGGACTCCTAAGTGTATGGCTTCTCGTAAGTCGTAAGGATCTTACAAGAGTATTTTATCCTTCTAAGTCGAGAGGACTTACAAGGGCTGTTCACCGTGTAGACATATCCCTAGTCACGGATGGGACTTTGTTAGGAAAATGTTTATTCGTGACCGTGGATTGTATACAAGGGTCAGCATTGAGCCGCTTGTAGGGCAGTATTGGAGGTTGTGGGGGGTTGCTTAAGAACAGGTTCAAATCCCTGTAGCTTAAGACTTTTGAATCTTATGAGCCGTGAGGGTCCCATAAGAGGGTTCTCCTTACGGGTCGTGAAGATCTCGCAAGTGTAATTTCTCCTTAGGAATCGTGTGGATCCCTAAGTGTGTTGCTCCTTTGTGAATCGTAAGGATCTCACGCAGGTGGTTTCTCCTTACAAAGTCAAGAGGACCTTGCAAGTGTCTTTTAACGAGATTGCGCCCTTGCGGGTTTTCACAAAACTCGCCGGTAGCCCTGCTGTTTTTACTCACGGAGCTCTTTCGGGTTTTCATCCGTACCCATTTTGCTTATGGACATACCGTTTTCTTTTATATATATTTTTTCTTCTTTTTTTTTATTCTAACGAGGTTACGCCCTTTCGGGTTTTCACAAAACTCGCCGGTAGCCCTGCTGTTTTTACTTACGGAGCCCTTTCGGGTTTTCATCCGTGCCCATTTTGCTTATGGAGATACCGTTTCCTTTTTTCTCTTTTTTTTTATTCTTCTTTTTTTTACTAGCTTTGGGAAGCCGCAATCCACCGTAGTTTATCGACATCTTGGTCAACGGCTAGTTTTAGGACATAGTGGTTCGTTGTTAGTTTAAGGACGTTTCAATCCGTTGTTAGTTTAAGGACGTTTCGGTCCGCTGTTAGTTTACGGACGTTTCGGTCCATTGTTAGTTTAAGGACATTTCGGTCCGTGGCCGGTTACTATTTATAGAGTTTGGGCTTAGGAAGATAGCGAGCGGACATAAGCGTCGTCATCTATCATTAACCTAAGCCGTGACTCATCAAGCGTAGTACTTCTTCAGGAAGCGACAGTTTATTGGCCTGAAAGGTCTTTCACCATGCATGTCCATGAGTAGATAGGCTCCACCCTGGTAGACTTTGTCTATGATGTACGGTCCTTCATAGTTTGGCTCGAATTTCCCCCGCTTGGCGCGATTGAGGATCATAAGTCTTTTGACCACTAGCACGAGTTCGCCATGGCGGAATGTCTTTGGCCTAGTCAATCTTTCATATGAGCGCGTCATCTTTTTCTTTATAAGCCTCTAGATTTTGTTGCGCTATGAGCTGGGTTTCATCAAAGGCATCGAGCTCCTCAAGCCGAAAGTGAGCATTCTCTTCGTCCGTTAGCTCGTAATAAACTGCCACTCGTAGAGAGGGTAACTCTTTCTATATGGGGAGTACCGCTTCAGTACCGAATACCAATGCGTATGGAGTTGTGTTCGTGGCCGACTTGAACATAGTTCGATACGCCCAAAGAGCTTCATGCAGTCTCTCGTGCCAGTCTTTCTTATTTTGTGACACCGTCTTTTTCACGATCTTTGTCAAGGTCTTGTTGAAAGCCTCATCTAGACCGTTAGCTCGGGGATTATAGACTGATGAGTATATATAGTCTATGTTGTGTTGTTGTGTGAAGCGACTGATTTTGTGGCTTCTGTAGGCTGGCCCATTATCGGAGATAATCTGTCGCGGAGTGCCGAATCGATAAATGACGTGCGTCTTGAAGAAATGGAGTATATTCTCCGTCTTCACTTCCCTCAACGGTACTGCTTCTGCTCATTTGGAGAAGCAACCAGTTGTCGCCAAAATGAATCGATGTCCTCTGGAAGATGCTGGTTCGATGGGGCCGATTATGTCAGTCCCCTACATTTCGAACGGCCAGCTAGCCACCGTTGGATGTAGTGAATTTGGATGCTGGTGGATAAAGTCGCCATGGATCTGGCACGAGTGGCATTGCTTCGCATACTCGAGGCAGTCTTGAATCATCGTAGGCCAATAATGACACATCCGTTTGATCTTCAGTTTCATCTTCGGTCCGGCTTGGTGAGAACCACAGAGTCCGTCGTGAGTTTCTTGAACGACTCTCTTTGCTTCTTTCGGATGGTCCAACAAGGCGTGCCAGAATCTGTTCCCCTCCGAACAAAGAGACGCGACCGCGCAGGTCCGTCTTGCCTGAAATTCGGGGCAGATGCTAATTGGTGCTATCCGTCCATCTCTCCGAAGATGCCAAGTTGATTTATGGAACCATGTATCGAAGGTTTAAACGAATGCGGCCGATGTAGCAGACTTCGTCAGATTCCCCCTCGTTTGAGGGATTTTTGATTGTGGGGATGCTCTTCCCTGCAGGCGCAAGCCCCTGCAGTTAATTACGCTACCGCATCGCGGTAACCACTTTCTCCTTTTCCAGATGGTCACTTCGTGTCGCGGGTGTTTGTTATGTTTTTGGTTGCCCGTGAATTGTATACGGAGACTAAGTTATGTTGTCGCCCGTAGGGCGTGGACTAGTCCAAATCCGTATCTTTGGGTTTGGGAGTTTGGGTTTAAGGATACGTTAGCCTCTTTTGAGTCTAAAATCAACTTAAACGTTTGTTAAGAATACGTTAGCCTCATTTTAGACTAAGATCAACTTAACGGGATCGTTTAGATCCGACAAAAGAGCAATTGGGCTCTATTGTTTAGTTTAGTAATATTGCAGTTGATAATTAGTTTAGGGACATTACGGTCCAATGTTAGTTTAAAGACATCGCGGTCAAGGTTAAGAACATCATAGTCCGTGGGTTTAAAGACTCCACGGTCCGTTGTTAGTTTTAAGACATCACGGTCGAGGTTAAGGACATTATAGTCCATGAGTTTAAGGACCTCACAGTCCAACGTTAGTTTAAAGACATCACGGTCGAGGTTAAGGACATCATAGTCCGTGAGTTTAAGGACCCCATAGTCCGTAGTTTAGAGACGTCATAGTCTATGAAATGTGTGGTTGTCGGGACCCATCACCTCTTTGAAGACGTTGAGGAATTACAACGACAAATATCAAAGGAGTGAAGAGATGTACCCTTGAACCAAGATGGATTAAATGATCTGTAGTCCAATTTGGAACTAAGATCAATTAATTATATTATGAGCACATTGGCTCAGTTAACTCTGAATTGGGGACTTATGGCCAACTTGGGCTAAGTCCAATTAAGTTTGAAGTGTTGGCCTTCTGTTGGACCATTAGACATTTGTCTGGTTTCAGCCCACATTACTTAGAAATGTTAAACAAGAGTTTGAGGGCTTTGGTAACATTTTTATCTGTGATTGAGCAGTAGATATTATAACTCCGATTTTTACTCAATTTTGAATCGGAGGCTTTGCCTCTGGAAAATTAACCAATTTGGTTAAAACTAGTGTTAAACACTAGATAACAACAGTGTTAAACACTGGAAATGAAGTTGTCAGATTAGTGTTGCACACTAGAAAACACCAGTGTTAAACACTGCGAATAAGTTCTTTAAATTAGTGTAAAACACTAAATAGGAATGGGTCACGTGGGGCCATGTGAGGGCACTCGAAAGTAGGACCAGATCCCTTTTACCTTGCTTTGCAACTAAGTGTTTAACACTTTTTTATATATTTTATTTTTAGCATCACGTGTCGACACGTCATGGGGATTTACGCATTGATCATTAGAGCATCTTCTAAGGGGTCAGTGGGGACACGTGAGAGCACCCAAAGATTTGTTTTCCTTCGCTTTTTCTTTCTGTGTTTTGGAGGTCATGTGGGAGCACGTGAGGCGTTGCCTCAGAGCTTTTTCTTCTCATCTTTGGGGAATCTGTTCAGGGGTCACATGGGGACACGTGACCTTAGTCTTTTGCATGCATGGAGATCTTTTGAGTTCTCTATTATTTTTAAGAATTAAATTCTCTGTAGGGTTAAACCCTAATTATGATTTTGGAGGAATTAAATTCCTATTGTGAAATAATTAAATTCTTATGTAGGGTTAAACCCTAATTTCTTTTTAAAAGGAATTAAATTCCTATGAATTTGAGAGAATTAAATTCTCAATTAGGGTTAAACCCTGGTTTTGTTCATCTTGAAGGAATTAAATTCCTATAATTTTAGGAGAATTAAATTCTCAGATAGGGTTTAAACCCTAATCTATCTTGGAGGAATTAAATTCCTATCAATTTGGGAGAATTAAATTCTCTGAACTCAATTCTCCCTCTAAGTCTTAGATCTGCATGGCAAAATCTCAACCCGATGAGAATTAAATTCTCAACCTATGGGGAGATTTGCTTCTGCAGATCTTCAACTAGAGAAAGAACTAAGTACTTTGCAGAAGAGTTAAACTCTTAGATTTTGAGAATTAAATTCTCTTTTTGAAGTTTTGATCCCCTTTCTTTTCTCACCTAGGCTTTTCTTTATTGAGAAATAAATTCTCCTTTCTTTTCTCTCTGAAATTTCAAGATTCCAAAATTCTATCTCCCCCTTTCTTCTCTTCTTGGCTCCTATTTATAGGATAAGGAAAAGAATCAATTTGTTTAGTAAATCTCTCATTGAAATATTTTGTTTGTTTTCATAATTAATATGATCCTTTAGTTCATTCAGTGAATTTTATTCACCGTTGGATTTTCAATCTAAAGATATTCTGTTTGTTATTTTTGGTGAGATTTAGGGAAATCTTTCCTTGTCTAAAATCTTTCCATAAATTGGTGATTTTTAATTACCCTTGTATTTTTAATCCAACGATCCCCCATAATCCTTTTTTGTTTGGAAGATTTAGAGGAATTTAGAATTTAATTCTATTAAACTGTAAGGCTTTCAAAGCCTGTCACGTGCTGGCACGTGACCCTTGGTCACGTGTGGGCACATGACCCCCAATTAAGTCATTTCCTCAGCCGCTTATTTATGCTTCAGCTTTCACTATCACGTATCAACACGTGACCATTGGTCACGTATGAGCACGTGATACCTCATTGAGGTAATTCCTGATTTTTAATCGGGAAACAAATTCCAACGGTTCCCCATAACCCTTTTCCATTTGGAAAGATTTAGAGGAATTTAGAATTTAATTCTATTAAACTGTAAGGATTTCAAAGCCTATCACGTGCTGGCACGTGACCCTTGGTCACGTGTGAGCACGTGACCCCCAATTAAGTCTTATTCTCCGCCGCTTATTTATGCTTCAGCTTTTACTATCACGTGTCAACACGTGACTATTAGTCACGTGTGAGCACGTGGTACCTCATTGAGGTAATTCCTGATTTTTAATCAGGAAACACACCCGCGCTAGTCCCACCCCGCTATGCCATTAGTTAAGTAACCTAACGGTGCATAACGGGACACTGTGGCGAATGCGGATGGCATAAACGTACGTTGTATTTTCATTTCTTCTGTGATGCTTATGAAGCATAAATGATGGGACTTCATTAATGAGATTAATGAAAGAAAAGAAATCTAAAAGATGTTGTAGAATCAAATTTTCAAAAAGGGCGGCTCTAGTTTTTACTTTGCATACCGGTATTCCTTGTAGAATATCCAGCACCTTATTCGATGAGGAAAGAGCCGAGATCCCTTCACCAGGAGTGACCTCTTTAGCGAAACTAGCAGATGCTACAACTCACTCGGTTTTGTTTTTGATTGCTTCTATAGTTCTTGCTTTCCATAGTGGTATTTGTGAAATATCATGCTCCATATTCAATAAGAAATAGCCGAGATCCCTTCACCGGAAGTGACCTCTTTAGCAAAACTAGTAAAAACCTAAAAAACACTCCTTTTCAAAAATCACTTGATTCTACAAACGATATCAAGTTCATTATGCTCATGGTTTTCTTAAAAACCTGCGTAGCCCTCCGACATTTCAGAAAAGTAATATTTAGTATTCGTGCTACGTTTGTTGGCGTTCGTCAAGGAGTAGTGTGCGGTAGCTACTGATTGAAACGATTTCCGATTGTGTAGTTGGAAAATGTATATAGAAACCACAACCAAAAATTATTTGACCGCAATGAATAACGGTGTCGAATGTAGCGCGTTAGTAAGTGCGGATCATCCACAAGGAAAGTGTAATCGTTCGTGTTTCGAATTAGATGAGTCGAAAATTTAAGGAAAAGAAAAGAAAACAATTCATGATTTAAAATTTCTTTTCAAGAAAGAGAAAAATCTAGATCTAAAAGACATCATTAAAAATCAAGAAGTGAGAGGTATGATAATTTCCAACCAACAATCAAGATTCGAAGTGTAGCTCGTAGGAGTAGATCGGATCTATAGATGTGATAAGATCTAAAGATTTCATGTTCTTATCCATTTAATGAATTGATATTAGATCGATGATAATTCAACGAGGATAATGATTTTGTAAAGAAGCTAGGGTTTCCTCGTCTTATCCTTAATCCTTTCGATGAATCTCATTCAAATTCTAGCTTCTAGTTAATCAAATGATCAATCGTTGTTCCCTAGTTTTGAGTGAGCACAATCAAGAAAGGATCATCCCGAAACTAGGTCATCGATCTTTTAATTCACAAGAATTTACAATCGTTATAGGATTTAAGAATTGTAAAAAGATCTAAATCATCATCATTCTATTGATCGTCACAACTCCTATACGAGCGGAGTTTTACTCAAACATCATAATATCAAACGCAATCACAAATTGAGATCGAATCATAATGTTGAATCAAAAGATAAGCAAGATATAGAAATTTCACCTTTATTTAACGACAAATTTCGTTACAACTCTCTTGAATTTACAAAAGGAAGGAACTAGATCATCGATTTCGGTTTCGCTCGGCTCCTTAAGTCGCGGATCGGCTTGGATCTCTTGCTCCGTTGAAATCCGGCGTCGCTTTCTAAAGGTTGAAGGATCTCTTGCTTGAATTGCACTCGGGATCTTGATCTTGATTTTGAATTGGAATTGGAATTTGGGGCTACAAGATGTGTCACTCAACTTGTAGATGGCATGGGGGGAATTGGAGAAGAATGAACCCTAGATCTAGGCTCTCTTTTATAGACCATCCAAAACCCTAGATCTAGGATTTGAATTTTGAATTTCCCTCCAAAAGTTTATTAATAAGATTTGAATTTCCCTCCAAAATTTTGTTAGCAAGAAAGGCTTCTAGAAGTGATTAGTTAGGAGGGAGCTTCTAGAAATAGTTTGTTAGGAGCTTAATCAAGATTAGCTTAATTAATCATCCTTACTAATCTGGCAGTAGCTTCGAGAATTCTCTGGAATTTGAAGTATATGAAATGAATTTGGGCCCTGAGAGAAGAATTGTGCACCGAAAATAGGGAGCTGACGTGGCTAATCTGCGGCGGATCCACGGCGTAAGCAGGCTCCCGCTGTGGATCCGCGGCGCTCTGTGGGCCATAGTGCTTGGGCTCTCTGGTACAGGCTTGGGCTGATTCTTGGGCCTGCTTCTGATATGTTTAATTTTGTTTGGCCTTCTGTATCACTACCAGATCTTACATCTTGGAGTTGGCGTATCTTTTATCAGCTCTTTTTTCCAATTTTGGGCTTTTCTTCTGGAATTTCCTGCATAATTTCTTCGAGACAAGAGTTGCGCAATACAAGGATGATGCGATACCATGATAAACACACAATTTCCCTAAAAGTGCCAGTTTTAAAGTCTAACACATGCAATCTGGTATTTCAGAGATATTTTGCTAATATGTGTAATATGAATACCGAACACTTCTAGATGAGTGCAAATGATAGGGAAATTGACGTGTTAAAAATGCATTATTTTCGACTGATCAAATTCCCCCAAACTTATTTTCGATCGTCTCGATCGAACTGTTTTATTAAAAAGAGAAAGAGAAAATAAAGAAAGAGAAAAGCACACTTTCGTAGGCAACACGATTGCACTGAGCACGTGCAACAAGCCTTTAAACCTCTAGGTGTCCCTAGTAGGAGGAGTGTTGTCTCCTGAGGGTTTTCAGCGGATTGCACCGACAAAATCCAATAATAAAAGGAAGATCATGAATATTACATTTAAATACAAGAATTGTAAAAGAAAAGCCTTGAAAATTAGGGTTTCCAACTAAGCTAGCTTTTCGGTTGTCATGAGCCCTATCTTAATGGTCATGAAAAGATGTCGGAAATCACATCCTCCCTCAATAAAACATCGTCTTATTCTTCATTCCTATCTTTCTTCCAAACATCGATCATATAACCCTGCGTGTGTGTAAAGGACATTCCTACACCCGGAGAATTCAATTCAAGAATATTTAGATAAGATTGCTCACACACTTTCATGCGACCGTTAATACTTCTTGAGGTACTAACCGACCGATTACTCATGTGCTTGCTTATTTGGTGTATTTTCCTCGTCTCGCACCACCTCAAGTATAGCAGTGACTCCCAGACCAGTTGGCTTTAGGGCACTAGGTGAAAAGGCACCCTCGCTATATATTTTTTATTTCCCTTGGCGATAACAAAACCAGTGTCCATTTTTCTGCACCATTTCATATTTTATTCATTTTTTTTATTTCCTTCATACATCGACTTTAAGAAAAGAGCATTTCAAGGTATCCTCTACTATCCCGGGCTTTAAGACGTGTGTAA
Source organism: Agapanthus africanus (assembly GCA_030015575.1). NCBI lineage: Eukaryota > Viridiplantae > Streptophyta > Magnoliopsida > Asparagales > Amaryllidaceae > Agapanthus > Agapanthus africanus. The sequence goes on from JASDDO010000019.1 coordinate 786,681,783, forward strand.
GTGCGAATAGCAGGGTATCAACGTTCAAAATGTTTGGCTTCCAGAATAGAAACTATTTTTCAGACTTATTTTTATTCTCAGATTAGTGACTTCCTTCATCTTACTAACCCTTGGGACAACGGCTCATAACTACTTATTACTAGTTCGTATAAGAAAACTTCTAATTTTCTTAGTTTTCTTAAATTTTTCTAATCTCATGGATGTAATTTTTCACTATCTAATCTTTTATTATCTTATTTATGTACAAAATATTTTTATCTTTTTGAAAATTTTTAAATTTTTATAGGTTTTGAAAATGTTTTGTGCTTATGCAAAGTATGATGCAAATGACGCGAAAATAAGCACAAACCTCCCCTAAACTTGTTTTCAACTGTGTCCTCACTGTTGCCTTCTGCTAAATCTCGAAAAACCTGTAAGCCTGGGAGGAATTTATTAGTGGGGGCAAAATATTTAAGTGAAGAAGCTCCCCCAAACTTATTCTTGGCTCAAAATTTTGTAAAATTTTTCTTTTCAAGAGCCAGAAAAAAATGTCCCCCACCCAAACTTGAGTTATGCAATGTTAATCTTTGAAAATCACATGAGGGGGTCAAAAGTCAATGGTCGATGCCAAGCTTTACAAAGACCGAAGGTTAACACCAACCATTCAAAATTTTTATCAATGCAGTGATCTGGTTGGTGGAAGAAGAAGTGGGGAAAGGTTAAGGGGTGGAATAGAATGTGTGTGCGTCTCATTTTGGAGAGACGAAGCAGTGCATGTGATGGATTGCTCGCATTCTTTTTACAGTTCAGAAGAAGGGGTGGAGGTTCAATTTCATTGATTGCGAGATGATTCATCTCAACACCCGTGTCATTCAAAAATGCGAGTTCATCAGCGAAGATCTCCTCAAAAGTTCCATCAATACCCCAAAGAATCATGTCATCACAAAGTGCGGGGTGATCTTCAGACTCTAAGAACAGTTCATAATCCGTGTTAATTGTTGACCCGGACATCTCGGTGGAAGAGTCCGTATGTGTATGATACATAGTTGGGTCAAACAATAACGTATGAAAAGAGTCAAGATCGGTATCAGGAGGATCATCAAATTCGCTGCTGTCGACATTCATTAAGTCGACAGAACAGACCTGAGCAATAGGTTCGGAGGGTACACTTCCCAACTTATAAATGTTCAGCTCTATTGACCTATTCCTGAAAGATAGGGTCATAGAACCATTACGACAGTTGATGATAGCGTTGGAAGTGGCCAAAAAGGGGCGACCTAAAATCACCGGAATTTGATTCCGTGGGTTCGCTACAGGCTGTGTATCAATTACAATAAAGTCCACAGGGAATATAAATTCCCCGATTTTTATTAACACATCATCTAGTTCACCCCTAGGTTTGGTGATTGATCGGTCAGCCATCTGGAGAGTGCAATGGGTTGGCTTCAACTCTCCGATACTTAGTTGCTCATAAACCGAGTATGGAAGCAAGTTAACACTAGCGCCAAGGTCTAGTAGAGCACGGTTGATGTGTTTTTCCCCAATAGAAATGGAAATAGTAGGATATCCAGGATCCTTACGTTTCCTCGGTAATTGCTGGGGGAAAGCCATGTCTACAGTCTTTGCCATGAAAATCTTCTTGGGCACTTGAGTCTTTCTTTTCCTAGTGCACAAGTTCTTAAGAGTTTTCGCATAGGACGAAACTTGTTGGATAGCATCTAAGAGAGAGATGTTGATGTTAACTTGCTTAAACATGTCCATAATCTTCTCCATATGTGGACTCGATTTGTTAGCCCTTAACCTATTAGGATAAGGTACTTTAGCAATAAGCGTTGGGTCCATCATAGGAGAAGAAAGTGTGTGTGGACCTGATCCCAAAATAGAAGTGGGGATCGTCCGTAAACTAGAAGAGATGGGCTGAGGTGGCGAGCCTTTTGGGAAATGAAGAATAGGCTCGCAAGAAGGTGGTGGGGTAGAAGAACTGGGGTCAGAATTAGAAGTGTGTGTGGAAGGAAAGGTCTCAGCCGGGGTATCATCGATAGATTTTTCGGTATCATCAATCTCTTCCCCAACATGATTGTCAAGCACTCTTCCAGATCTCAACGTGATTACATCCACATGATGTGAATAGCCAGGATTGGGTAAAGGTTGAGCTGGAAGTTTCCCTTTCTCTCTTGCACGCATTTCGGCTTTTAGTTGTGCAATTTGTTCTTCCATCGATTTGATATTCTCATTTTGAGAGATAATGATCTTCATCACATTCTCGAAGGAAGATTGCAAACTTACCGTCCCTTGGATGGATTGTTTCATGAAAGTATCCAAGGTTTGTGCTAGTGCAGAGGTATTATCTGTACCGGTCAATTGCAAAGAGTTTTCATATGGTGCAAAAGTGTTGGCCGGATTTTGGAAGTTTTGTGATTGGAAGGGGTGCTGACTCAATTGAAGTGGTGGTTGCTGTTGTGGTGGAGGGACCCTTTGGAAATTGTGTTGGGTTGGAACCGTGTTTTGAGATTGTGATTGGTTCCAAGCAAAATTAGGGTGATTCCTCCAACCCTGATTATATTTGGAAGAAAATGGATCGTTTCTAGGTCTTTGAAATGCGGCATTGGTATGCTCGTGACCATGAAACGGAGAATTTCGTGGACATTCTTTCGTGAGATGTGATGGATCAAAACAGCATCCACATACAGTTTTGGAGAGTGACATTTGACTTAGGGCGGCAGCTAAAAATTTGTTTTCCATAATCTCGAGTTTCTTATTGATAGCTGAAATTTCAGCTCTAACTCCTATGGAAACATCCGATTGGTTATTGCCAGCCCTAAACGATTGACTCACACCCTCCCACTGTAACGATTTTTCAGCGAAATCTTCTAAGAATTTCCAGGCTTCCCCATCATCTTTGGTCATAAAGTTGCCCTGACACATTAATTCAAGGATCTGTCTTGTGTTAGGATTAATGCCTTCATAAATGATTCGGCACAGATCCCATCTCGGGATGCCGTGATGTGGACATTGGACTAACAGATTCTTAAAGCGTTCAAGACATTATGAAAATGTTTCATTTGGAAGCTGGGTGAATTGATTTATTTCGCTACGGACTCGAGTTGTCTTATGATGTGGGTAGAATTTCTTAAGGAATGCTTTGACGAATTCTTCCCAGTTTGAAATGGAATGTGCGGTAGTATTATACAGCCACTTCTCGGCTATATCGCATAAGGTAAATGGGAGAAGACGTAGACGCATAGCATCCACAGAAAGCTGTGAGGTACCCATCATTGCGCATACATTTTCAAATTTTGTAATAAAGACATATGCGTCCTCAGTCTCGAGACTGTGAAATTTTGGTAGAAGGTTGATGTATTTGGGTTTTATTTGAAAATTTTCCCTGTTGGCTGGTGGAATGGAAAGACAGGTGGAAAGGGGACCCCGTGTAGGATAACACCTCTCTTGGAGAGAGATGCGAGGTGGATTCTGCGCACCAACGGACGGCGGCAGAGTAGTGGTAAAGAAGTTCGATGGAGACGGATCCATCGATGTGGGTGTGGTGGTGGGTAAAAGAGAGGTAAATGTAGAAATACCGAATTTTGGGTTGATCGGAGGAACGTGGACTAAACAGGCATTAGAATCCCGTTGTCCAGCCTATCTTGCACTAAAAAGGGTTAGTACAAGTGGCAGCGTGAATTTATAATTAGGGGAAATGAAGTGTTGGTGTTTGCTTTGAAAAAGGGACGGATTTTTTTGAAAAAATGATGCGATCACAACAAAATGCAACAAGCAAAACCCTAAAATCTAGTGGTCACCTAGGTCCGGCTCTAGACCGCTCCCAACTGCCAAAAGACAAGTCGCGGGATAAAATCCTCCACTGTCTCTTTGTCCCCCTGTGGCCAGGTAAGTGCCAGGTAAGTGGAAAGGTACTCCACTACGTAAGTAGTGGGCCTAATTAATAACCATTAGCCTTCGACACACTTGCCTTAGACACCACAAGAAAACGCGGATAAGCAATGAATTACCCACGGCCTTCTTCTGTCCTAAGTGAGCGCGACGGTCCTTAGAGTCATCTCTAGATCTTTTTTAGTTAATGAGGGTAAATGTGGATGCAAGTTTGTGATTTTTGGGGCTTAGGAAGGGTAATGAACTCCCTACCTAATCTGGATTTGGTCGTGCCCCTTAAATTCCGTATTAATATGCAAGCAACCAAAAATCAAAACACGCACAATTTATTTTGCTTTTGCGGCGGTGCGATTTATTTGCAAAGAAACCTACACAAAATTGTTAATTGGAGCAGACAGAGAAGAAGCTAAGAAAGTGTAGAAGTTACCTGAGAATTTTGATGCAGAGATGACGTCAGGCCGTGGTGGATCCGCCGCAAATGAGCGCTAATGCCGCGAAATCGCGGTCCCTTGAAGTGATCACTGCACTAAAAATTTTGGTACTGTTCCTAATTGTCTCCTGAGCTCTCTGGAATTTTCAAAAAAAATTTTACACAGCTCCAATGATTCCAGATTTCCTCGCAAGAAATCACAACCACTCGTATTAGTGTTTGCACGAATTTTGATCTAAAAATTATAATGGAATAAATCATTCAACTCAAATTTCAAAATATGAACAATTAGCGCACAATCCCGGCAACGGCGCCATTTGATTAAAACGATTTCCGATTGTGTAGTTGGAAAATGTATATAGAAATCACAACCAAAAATTACTTGACCGCAATCAATAACGGTGTCGAATGTAGCGCGTTAGTAAGTGCGGATCGTCCACAGGGAAAGTGTAATCGTTCGTGTTTCGAATTAGATGAGTCGAAACCTTAAGGAAAAGAAAAGAAAACAATTCATGATTTAAAATTTCATTTCAAAAAAGAGAAAAATCTAGATCTAAAAGACAGCATTAAAAATCAAGAAGTGAGAGGTATGATAATTTCCAACCAACAATCAAGATTCGAAGTGTAGCACGTAGGAGTAGATCGGATCTATAGATGTGATGAGATCTAAAGATTTCAAGTTCTTATCCATTTAACGAATTGATACTAGATCGATGATAATTCATCGAGGTTAAGGATTTTGCGAAGAAGCTAGGGTTTCCTCGTCTTATCCTTAATCCTTTCGATGAATCTCATTCAAATTCTAGCTTCTAATTAATCAAATGATCAATCGTTGTTCCCTAATTTTGAGTGAACACAATCAAGAAAGGATCATCCCGAAACTAGGTCATCGATCATTTGATTCACAAGAATTTACAATCGTTATAGGATTTAAGAATTGTAAAAAGATCTAAATCATCATCATTCTATTGATCGTCACAACTCCTATATGAGCGGAGTTTTACTCAAACATCATAATATCAAACGCAATCACAAATTGAGATCGAATCATAATGTTGAATCAAAAGATAACCAAGATATAGAAATTTCACCTTTTTTTATCGACAAATTTCGTTACAACTCTCTTGAATTTACAAAAGGAAGGAACTAGATCGTCGATTTCGGCTTCGCTCGGCTCCTTGAGTCGCGGATCGGCTTGGATCTCTTGCTCCATTGAAATCCGGCGTCGCTTTCTAAAGGTTGAAGGCTCTCTTGCTTGAATTGCACTTGGGATCTTGATCTTGATTTTGAATTGGAATTGGAATTTGGGGCTACAAGATGTGTCACTCAACTTGTAGATGGAATGGGGGGGAATCGGAGAAGAATGAACCCTAGATCTAGGCTCTCTTTTATAGACCATCCAAAACCCTAGATCTAGGATTTGAATTTTGAATTTCCCTCCAAAAGTTTGTTAAAAAGATTTGAATTTCCTCCAAAAGTTTGTTAGCAAGAGAGGCTTCTAGAAGTGATTAGTTAGGAGGGAGCTTCTAGAAATAGTTTGTTAGGAGCTTAATCAAGATTAGCTTAATTAATCATCCTTGCTGATCTGGCAGTAGCTTCAAGAATTCTCTGGAATTTGAATTATATGAAATGAATTTGGGCCCTGAGAGAAGAATTGTGCACTAAAAATGGGGAGCTGACGTGGCTAATCTGCGGAGGATCCGCGGCGTAACCAGGCTCCGGCTGCGGATCCGCGGCGCTCTGTGGGCCATAGTGCTTGGGCTCTCTGGTACATGCTTGGGCTGATTCATGGGTCTGCTTCTGATATGTTTAATTTTGTTTGGCCTTCTGTATCACTACTGTTAGTTATATGTATGCCCTAGAGGCCATTACTGTACATTGGATGTATATTGTAGTGGATGCTGGGACATATATAGGTAGGACTTTCTTGCTCGACATGATAGTACGCTATCCGGTTGCTCTTTATCTTAACATATACACTTTTTGTCTCTCTGTTACATGTTGATAAAGCCCTTAGAATGTGTACTCGACTTCCAGGACTATGATGCAGATCATACTAGTGGGGCCTGGGTAGTCCATGAGTACATCCTTCAATGTTCCTAGTTGTGGGAATATCGAGACGGGGCATCGATATTCTAGAGTAGACTAGCGTATATCTTCTCGACCCATGTGATGGGCGATGGATGATCCCATATCCATTGGTGTTTGACATCAGAGATGGTATGCGGGTGCTCAGTGGAGACTGGGTACACTGAACGGACTCGCCGAGAACTCCCAGATGGTATTATACCTCACGTCAGATGGCAGTTCTCTGGTGACACTGGTACAGCTTAGTCTGTTGACCCGAGATCGTCATAGAGTATTTTGTGTCTCCCACTGTGCTTTGATTTCCACCCTACCATGGCTCTACTGAGTTGTGCAAACAGGTGGTTTTTGGGTACAGTCCCGATTCACATAGAGGCAATGAGCGATAGGAGGGAATTCGTCTCTCCCGGTATTGGAGGTTGATGTTGCGCTATGCACGACTGGCCATAACTGGAAATCCCTGGCCAGGGTTGCAGTGATGTACTGGTAAGTGTTATCAATAGTTTCACACATGTTATGGACCTTATATCGGCATGACTTATCTAGCTACTGGGGTCTGACGTTTACCACCCATAGGCGAGATATGCGACATATCAGACGAACAGACCGGACTGTACGGTAAGTGTTACTGGTTGGATTCACAGGAGTGTGAGCGGGCTTGCTCGTCGGTCTTCTGATCGCTCAATACCCGGATGGCCGTTACGTTTAGCAGACCGCTTGCGGCTTATGGGTGTTTGATATGATCATCACCTGCTGCCGGCGTATTGACGAGTCTTTAGAGTCCAACACAGAGATTTCCTGGCTCAAGCAAAACGAAATAGGAGCGCATATGAGATATGTGCGGGACCGAGAATAATGCATATATGTGATACCGTATTCTATTCTCGCGATGAATGTATCGATTGGTTTTATGCGATATAACCTAGTTATCGAATCGAAAATTGATTCGATAAGTTCATACATTGGATACTAGTCGGTTATATGCGACATGACCGGATCATTGAATCAAGTGTTGATTTAATGTATAATTATATATTTGATATATTACTTTACATTAACTAGTATTGGTTCACTCAAGATTGACTTTCTCACTTGAAATGCACAAGTTGTATATGTGATATATTTTTGTGCACTTGTTTGTATCATGTTTGATGATACATGCAAACTTGGGTTTGTGTAAGACTTAAACCATGGTTATGTTAATGGTTAGGGTTTTGATTTACTTATCTATTTATTTTTATTTATTCATTTATTTTGGAAAGAAATGAAATGGTTGCTTGTTTTGTCCTTTGTTGAAACTTCATGAAGCTTTGAAGCTTTGACCATTTTGTTTCTTAGCCTTAACCTAACCATTAAACCTAACCCTAGTTTATTCTCTACACTTAACCATGGTTGCTATATGATAAGAATCACTTTATTTTTTATTTTCAATAATACTTATCATATTCTTTTTCTTCTTCTTCTTCTTCTTCAACAAGAAGAAAGCTTGCTACCATTAATGGCAACATGAGAAAAAGAGTGAGAAATCCAATTCTAAAGTGAACCCACTTCCTATTTCTTCATCCTCTACCACTTTCCAAGTAGTATAGGGTGTTTTCTTCACAAGTTTCATGACTTGGTGAAGTTGGAGCTTGATCTTGAGTTGCCTCGACGTAGATCATCTTCGGCATCGAAGTCGACGACCTAGCCCGATCATTTCTCCGACGAAACCTTCGCCAAAGTCCGGATTCCGATAGGTACAGCGGAGGGACGTCATCACGGAGCCTAGGAAGTGGAGGACCGGATCTACAAAGATTGTAGTCACTTTCCTTTAGCAATAAAGTTGTTTACTTGCTTGCATCGCCTTATCATCTAGTTAACGATCCGTATTAGGGTTTGTAGGCACATGAAAAATTTTGAATTGGGCATGTTTGATCTGTTGTGAGACCTCATTTGTGTGCCTAGGAACCCTACAGTGGTATCAGAGCCTAGCTAGAGCCTTAGGCGATGCGTAGACGGAGTTAGAAACCCGATCGAACCCGAAACCCTAATCCATGACCCCTCTCTGTACATTTTTTCAAAACTGGGTTTTTTCCAGATTAATAATGCTTAAAAAATTCAGCAGGAAGTTTTAAGAATTACAGTGCAAAACGAGATCCTGAATCATCTAAACCGCCGCGGAACCGCGGTATGAGCCTGCCTACTGCGGCGGTTACGCGACCATATGGTCGCATCCTCCATTAATTTTTGCACTGTAATTCTTATATTTAGGTGCTGTATTTTCTGGGAATTTTTAAATATCACTCAAGAGTTGAGTTTTCTGGGTTGTATTGGGAGTTCGTAAATTCGATCGGATTATCAAACTTTGTCTATGTGTTTTTCCGGGTAATTTTAGAATATGTTAAAAAGTTCGACCGGATATAAATACCCACTTTTTCCCCTGCCGGGAAATTTCCAATTGTTGGATTTTTCCGTAGTTTAATGACGTTCCAAGTAGTGCAAGTAACACGATGGTCCCTCTAGATGACAACAAACCTTAACTCGATTATGTGACCGTCTTGAACTGCCCTTTGAACCTTAGGGTTTGGGGCAGTACGGCGTGCCATATGTGAGGCGTTGGCTTGACCCTTCTACGGCTGGACCATTGGTACTGAGGCATGAAGTGAATGTCTTTGAACTTATTTCATGTGTTGAGCTGTTTCGGGAAAAGTTGGGTGTTCGATTGTTCGATCGGAAAGTTTAACATTTTCTATCTTATCCGGAATGTGATACAATAATTGGAATTCACAAATAGTTATAAGATAACTAATATGAATGTTATAAACATAGCAGTTTAGTCTCACTTGATCGGTTGCCACGGAATTTTGATGTGATCAAAAGTCCGTCGCAATCACGTAGCGTACGCGGATACTCGCCAGTAAACTTAATAGACAGCTACGCCCTATAGCCCCGACCAAGTGACTGTAGAAGAACTCCGTCGCCGAAAGCATCCGTTCGGGTGCTCGCGGCAGCGGTGTTCTGCCTTGGTGCACTTCGTCGACGGTATCAGGGGTGCGGCCGTCTACTGAAGTTTGCGACGAGCATTCATTCAGGATGTCGGGAATCTTGTTGAATCGCCCGACCTGATATTGAAAACTGTTTTCGATAATGAGACTAAAATGCGGGGTTTATAATTGTTAGGCATGCAATGTCTAAGGAATTCATTTGGTTAGGCATGCGATGTATAAAGAGTTTGCGGATTCCAACTGTTGTAGTTTTACACTTTCTTTTCTGTGACCGTAAGTGTAATATGTGATATCACCGGTTTCGTTACTATATGTCAACGACAATTGGGATATGCATGTTTACTTACGTTGATGACATGTGATGTTATGTGTTGCTGGATATGTTATATTGGATCGTCGTGTTTGAATAGCCTGGGGGTTTTATGTGAGATGAGTGTTTTTCTTTTTCATTCATGTAAAAACTTGTATGTAATATTCTTTTATTGGGGCACTTCCATGTTGCGGATGATGTCACCATTTGTATATTATTTACTTTTCCTCATTAGGATAGACCCAAGGAGGGGAGCACAAGTAACCGGGTTCTAGGGTCCAGTGGGAGACCATCTCGAGGAGTCGAGTCCGGGTCTCCTAACCCTAGAATTGGTAGGGTTACTTGCCGCTCTCGTAGGGGTCTAGAGGTGTGGGATTGGCTATTCATCACGACCGTGGAATCCGTGTTTTATACTGGCTCGTATTAAAAACACGGACGTCCTAGTATATCCAATATTTCATATGATATTTTCTGCTGCGTTATCTGTGATGTGATGATGTGATTTGTTCAGATAGATATATTATATAGTATATATGATATATTATATAGACGTTGCTTATGTTTTACACCCGCGCTAGCCCTACCTTGCTCTACTGTTAGTTACCTAACCTAAAGGTGCAGACGGGACATCGAGGCGAATGCGGATGGCATAAGCGTACGTTATATTTATCTGTGATGTTTAGGTGGACTTAAATGATGGGATATTCATTAATGTGATTAATGAAAGAAAATAAACCTAAAAGATGTTGTGGAATCTAATTTCAAAATTAAAACAGGTAGCTACAGTTCTTGCTTTGCATCGCGGTGTTCCTTGAAGAACATCCTGCACCTTATTCGATGAGGAAAGGACCGAGATCCCTTCACCGGGAGTGACTCCTTTAGCAATAACTGGCAGATGCTACACACTCGGTTTGTCTTTTGATTGCTTCTATAGTTTCTGCTTTGCACAGTGATATATATGATATATCCCGCACCTCATTCGACGAGGAAAGGGCCGACGATCCCTTCACCGGGAGTGACCCCTTTAGCAAAACTAGAAAAGCCTCAAAAACATTCCATTTAAAAACCATTTGATTCCGCAACGAGATCAAGTTCAAAGCGTTAAAGGTTTTCTTAAAAACCATTCGCAACCCTCCGTCATTTTAGGAAGTATAGTACTTAGTATTCGTGCTACGTTTGCCGACCATAGCCAAGGCGTAGTGTGCGGTAGCTAAGTGATGTCTTCCTACACAGCATATGATGCGATTAGTTAGGACAGTCATGTGGCTTTGTTGACCTTAGCCAAGGGTCATGTGGGTGGGTCTAATTAATCACGAAATGACGGGTAGAACTTGACTAGTACCTATGATTTGTTGACCTTAGCCAAGGTCATAGGTGCTAGGGGTAAAAACCATTATCGGGAGTTTCAAGGGTTGAAATTTGCAATGAGATTGCATACCTTCTATGTGATAGTTGGATCCCGATACCCACTGCGAGTAATTGTTACTCCTGGGAGAGTTTTGCACTTTATAATTAGCCGATCAAGTAGGTGTCTAGAAAGGTGTCAACGGGGTTACGCCTCTGGGAAAACGAGGTTTACTGTAATTAGGTCCGTGCGAAAGCACGGGGAACCTCCCTCAAAGTACCGACACTGGCCTGGCTGAAAGATTGGCGAACTTGTAGAGTGTAATTAATCCCGGCTAGTCTTTCCTTTTAAGGTTTGAAAGGAAGATTTGATAAAAACAGTGGGAGCCATCCTGATTAGATAAAATATATAACCAATCTGATCTTGCAAGAGTGCACGCTGAGTGTTTTCTTCTCTCTCTCTCCAGGTAGCGACCATATCATGCCTTAATCAAGATAATAATACAGATTATTGACCGAACCCGCTTGTTATACTGAGCTGGAGAACGTTGGTCCCGCTCCAACTTATAATTGTTATAAGACAGAGCAGGAAATAGGGGAATACCAGAATTCCTATGCCGCCCGAACGAAAAAAGTGCATATGATGCATCTCCTTCGGGTGTGTTCATTACAAAGAACTGTTTCTCAGTATCCTCTGCATCCTGGGTATTTGATACCGGATCAGGATCCCAGATTTGTAATCTGTTACATAGGGCTACAGAAAGGTAGAAAACTGAGAACGGGTGATAAGTTTTATGAGACAGAAAACGGGATAAGTGTTGCAGCCAAGTCTGTTGGTCACTGTCACCCTATATTACCAATACATTGATTCTGAACAAATGCTATTAGATACCGAACCTGATATACAAAATCATATCAGTCTCTTTATTAGTAAAGAAATGATAAAATTTTGTATTGATGGATAATGTTTTGAACATTTCCTATATCAAAAGTTGATCGGTTCAGGCACGTTATCTAAAAGCATTGATATTCTAAATCAAACTACAGTTCCTAGTATACAGAACACACACAAGAGGAAGAGTTCAGAAATGAACGAATCATTCTTGAGGCATTGTAGACTAGGTCATATCAATGCGACCCGACTGGCTGAAGTTACATTTTAGATGCATATTTAAATCAGTTTGAATTTACATTTTGTGAAACTTGCCAGTCATGTCACAAAGATTAAATCACCATGGCTCCGTTTAATGGAAACAGAGAAAGAGTTAGTAAACTCTTAGGACTGATACATGATGATGTATGTAAGGTCTCCTGTCTACACATGCCAGGACTGGTTCTTTATACTTCATTACGTTCTCTGATAATCTCTCAAGATTCAGCCATATGTTCCTGTTGAAACATAGGTCCGAAGCTTTTGAGATATTCACAGAATACTTGTGCATGGCATTCCTGGACCATTCTAAAAGAAAATGAGATTCTCTCTCAGTATTACTCCTCTGAATACACCACAGCATAACGGTGTATCGGGGCGGAGCAATCGCACAATATTAGATATGGTGTGCTCTTTGATGAGTATTACTGAGTTACCTATTTCCTTTTGGGGTTGTGCACTTGAGAAGCTGCATACCTATTGAATTAGGTTCGAATCAAATCAATACCTACCACTCCATATAAGATATGGTATGGGAAGAGCCTATCTCTTAAGTAAGTTAAGATTTAGGATTGTCCGGCCTATGTCTAAAGCAAAATCTGGACAAGATCGAGGCAAGGTCAGTTCTGTAGAATTGGAAAGGTTCAAGCTATACAAAACTGCAGCTGATGATTTGACAGAACCAAAGGATTCAATAGTTTCCGACGAACCTCAGCCTCTCCACCGATCTGGTAGGGTTCCTCATCCGCCTGAGAGATACCTCGGTTTCTCGAGGACAGTGGGAGCGAGGAATGCATCATGAGATGATGACCCAACTAGTTTCGAGCAGGCCATCGAGAGTAGGGACCCTGTAAGAATGGCTGGATGCTTAGCGATCAGAGATGGAATCCATGTACACCAACAAAGTATGGACTTTGGTTGCTATATCTGAAGGGTTAAATCCCCATCAGGAGCAAGTATATCTTGAGAAGATTACTTGGTGTAGATGGAAAAGTTGAGACTTTCAAAGCTAGACTTGTTAAAGGTTTTCGTCATCAACCAGGCATGGATAATGATGAAACCTTTCCAGGGACTATGCTTAAGTCCATCCAGATCCTACTTGCCATTGCTACATACCATGACTACGATATCTGGTGGTTGGGTGCCATGACTACTTTTCTAAATAGTGATTTAGAAGAGAACGTCAATAAGAACACAGCCAGAGGGTTTCGTAAACAGTGGGAGCAGCGGAAACGTGTGCAAGTTGCTTTACATAATAAAGCAGGCATCGCGGAGTTGGAACGTCTGTTTTGATGTGATAGTCAAAGTGTTTGACTTTATCAAAATGGTAGATGAACCTTGTATATACAAAAAGGTAGTAAGGAGTATGGTGGTGATCCTCGTAGAGTACGTAGATGACATACTCTTGATAGGAAAAGAGTTTCTTATGCTACGAACGGTCAATCTCCTCTTATCACAAGGATTCTTCAAATAAGATAAAGGTGAATCACTGGAATGGTTCCAGGGTGATAAAGACGACTGAATGTCAGTCACAGGCATTGCCTTTACCCTCAGTAGAGGGACGGTATGTTGGAAGAGTTCCAAGCTAGATACCGTGTCAAACTAGACGATAAAGGCTGGTAACATCGCTATTAAAGATGCTACCAAAGAGGAAGTTTGCGTGTATATTGGTTCATGAGATGAACTAGGTTCCCACCATTGTATGACAATGGAAGTGTGGCTTTGGCCAAGGAACCATGATCCCATCAGTGACCCAGACATATTCTGAGGCAGCATCACCTGATCATGGAGATAGTTGATCTCCAGGGTGATCGAGGTTAGGAGAGTAGACTCAGAGGACAACACGGCGGATCCACTCACAAAGGCCTTTTCCCAGAGAGAGACTTTTATGGGATGGTTGAGTATGTGATACTGCAACCACTGCTACAGATGGCCCTAGTGCAAGTGGGAGATTGTTAGTTATATGTATGCCCTAGAGGCCATTACTGTATATTGGATGTATATTGTAGTGGATGCTGGGACATATATAGGTAGGACTTTCTTGCTCGACATGACAGTACGCTATCTGGTTGCTCTTTATCTAACATGTACACTTTCTGTCTCTCTGTTACATGTTGATAAAGCACTTAGGATGTGTACTCGACTTCCAGGACTATGATGCAGATCATACTAGTGGGGCCTGGGTAGTCCATGAGTACATCCTTCAATGTTCCTAGTCGTGGGAATATCGAGACGGGGCATCGATATTCAAGAGTAGACTAGCGTATATCTTCTCGACCCATGTGATGGGCGATGGATGATCCCATATCCATTGGTATTTGACATCAGAGATGGTATGCGGGTGCTCAGTGGAGACTGGGTATACTAAACGGACTCGCCGAGAACTCCCAGATGGTATTATACCTCACGTCAGATGGCGGTTCTCTGGTGACACTGGTACAGCTTAGTCTGTTGACCCGAGATCGTCATAAAGTCTTGTGTGTCTCCCACTGTGTTTTGATTTCCACCCTACCACAGCTCTACTGAGTTGTGCAAACAGGTGGTTTTTGGGTACAGTCCCGATTCACATGGAGGTAATGAGCGATAGGAGGGAATTCGTCTCTCCCGGTATTGGGGGTTGATGTTGCGCTATGCACGACTGGCCATAACTGGAAATCCCTGGCCAGGGTTGCAGTGATCTACTGGTAAGTGTTATCAGTAGTTTCACACTTGTTATGGACCTTATATCGGCATGACTTATCGAGCTACTGGGGTCTGACGTTTACCACCTCTAGGCGAGATATGCGACATATTAGACGAACAGACCGGACTGTACGGTAATTGTTACTGGTTTGATTCACAGGAGTGTAAGCGAGCTTGCTCGTCGATCTTCTGATCGCTCAATACCCGGGTGGCCGTTACGTTTAGCAGACCGCTTGCGGCTTATATGTGTTTGATATGATCATCACCTGCTGCCGGCGTATTGACGAGTCTTTAGAGTCCTACACAGAGGTTTCCTGGCTCAAGCGAAACGAAATAGGAGCGCATATGAGATATGTGCGGGACCGAGAATATTGCGTGTATGTGATACCGTATTCTATTCTCGCGATGAATGTATCGATTGGTTTTATGCGATATAACCTAGTTATCGAATCGAAGATTGATTTGATAATACTAGTCGGTTATATGCGACATGACCAGATCATTGAATCAAGTGTTGATTTAATGATTTAGTGTATAATTATATATTTGATATATTACTTTACATTAACTAGTGTTGGTTCACTCAAGATTGACTTTCTCACTTGAAATGCACAAGTTGTATATGTGATATATTTTTGTGCACTTGTTTATATCATGTTTGATGATACATGCAAACTTGGGTTTGTGTAAGACTTAAACCATGGTTATGTTAATGGTTAGGGTTTTGATTTACTTATCTATTTATTTTTATTTATTCATTTATTTTGGAAAGAAATGAAATGGTTGCTTGTTTTGTCCTTTGTTGAAACTTCATGAAGCTTTGAAGCTTTGACCATTTTGTTTCTTAGCCTTAACCTAACCCTAGTTTATTCTCTACACTTAACCATGGTTGCTATATGATAAGAATCACTTTATTTTCTATTTTCAATAATACTTATCATATTCTTTTTCTTCTTCTTCTTTTTCTTCAACAAGAAGAAAGCTTGCTACCATTAATGGCAACATGAGAAAAAGAGTGAGAAATCCAATTCTAAAGTGAACCCACTTCCTTTTTCTTCATCCTCTACCACTTGCCAAGTAGTATAGGGTGTTTTCTTCACAAGTTCATGACTTGGTGAAGTTGGAGCTTGATCTTGAGTTGCCTCGACGTAGATCATCTTCGGCATCGAAGTCGACGACCTAGCCCGATCATTTCTCCGACGAAACCTTCGCCAGAGTCCGGATTCCGATAGGTACAGTGGAGGGACATCATCACGGAGCCTAGGAAGTGGAGGACCGGATCTACAAAGGTTGTAGTCACTTTCCTTTAGCAATAAAGTTGTTTACTTGCTTGCATCGCCTTATCATCTAGTTAACGATCCGTATTAGGGTTTGTAGGCACATGAAAAAATTTGAATTGGGCATGTTTGATCTATTGTGAGACCTCATTAGTGTGCCTAGGAACCCTACAACTACCAGATCTTATATGTTGGAGTTGGCCTATCTTTTATCAGCTCTTTTTTCCAATTTTGGGCTTTTCTTCTGGAATTTCCTCCATAATTTCTCCGAGACAAGAGTTGTGCAATACAAGGATGATGCGATGCCATGATAAACACAAAATTTCCCTAAAAGTGCCGGTTTTAAAGTCTAACACATGCAATCTGGTATTTCAGAGATGTTTTGCTAATATGTGTAATATGAATACCGAACACTTCTAGATGAGTGCAAATGATAGGAAAATTGCCGTGTTAAAAATGCATTATTTTCGACTGATCAGCTACTTACTGCTTATCTTCTGCATATGAAGCGATTGGATTAGGGTAGTCGTATGACTTTGTTGGCTTTCGTCAAGGGTCTTACGGGTGGGTTTAATTCAATCATGAAATGTACGGGTTGAACTTGACTAGCGGACTATGGTTTATTAGCTTTCGTCAAGGTCATAGCACGTTAGAGGCAAAAGTATTATCGGGAATTTCAAGTGTTGAAATTTGCAATGAGATTGCATACCTTCTATGAGATAGTTTGATCCCGATACCTACTGTGAGTAAGAGTTACTCCTGGGAGAGTTTTACACATGACAATTAGCCAATCAAGTAGGTGTCTAGAAGGGTGTTCACGGGGTTACGCCCCTTGAAAAATGAGGTTTATTTTAATTAGGTCCGTATGAAAGCACGGGGAACCTCCCTCAAAGTACCAACACTGGCTTGGCTGAAAGATTGGCGAACTTGTAAGGTGTAATTAATCCCGGCTAGTCTTACCTTTTAGGGTTTGGAGGGAGATTTGATAAAAACAGTGGGAGCCATCTTGATTAGATAAGATAATAACCAATCTAATCATGCAAGAGCATACACTAAAGTGTTTTCTTCTCTCTCTCTCTCTCCATGAAGCGACCACGTCAGGCCTTAATCAAGATAATAATATGGATGTATTAACCAAACCCGCTTGTTATACTGAGTAGGGGAACATTGGTTCCGTTCTTTCTTATAATTGTTATAAGACTGAGCAGGAAATAGGAGAATATCTGTGTAAGTCTATGTCACGCACCCCACGAACTTGCGGGGAGGTGGAATATATGAAAAACGATTATCAAAACTTCGTAACACGGACTTGAGCGCATGAATCGTATCTAAACCATTGCTAACTATCTACTAGAGATTCAACTACTCGGATTCGAAGTTATACCTCACGTTACATGTCCTTCGGGTCTTCATCGCTGTCCTCCACTCCTCGTAGGCTCCTTGAAACATCGGGATCTCAACGGCCTCCTCGAGTCAAAGACGATCCACCCGAGAGCTATTTGTCCAAGCTTGATCTCTAACTTGAGATAACTAGATTGCTCAAATTGCTAATCTAAGCTATCTAGGGTATATAGAGTAAGGTTATGGATGTATTAGTCTATCTAATCCTTGATCTCAACACATGAGAGGGGAGGATTAGGGTTTCAAGAGAGGATGAGCTTGAGGAGAGAGAAGGTGAGCATTAAGAATGAAATGAGATAATGATCTATCATAATATATATGAAGCATTATTTATATATCCAAAAATGAAATAATAGAATTTACAACCATGCTACATAAATATCTATGAGTGATTCATCTCCATGAGTCATTAAGCATTTATGATGCATTAATGACATGGATGAATCACACAAATGAGTCACTAATCTCATTTAATGCAATGCCACCTTACCCCCCAAGTCACCATGCTTCTAAAAGCTTCCCAACAAATTACGAGAACGCTCCTCCAATCCGTGAAAACATGGAAAAACTTTAGACTGTATAAATCCAATAACCCGATACTAGAATCTGGCTTAAACCAAAGCCGGCTAGTAAAAACTGTCCGAAAAGTCGTACGTGCGTAAACACACGTACGCGTCCGAACCCTTGTCGTAAAACCATACGACCTTTATATCGTTTCGCCTGGAGCAGGGAAACTCTCTCTGTGGGACTCTAAAGAATCGACACTACGCTGGCAGTGGGTTTAACCACAGACTGCAAGCGGCACTAGCTGTACGTAACGGTCCCCGGGTAGACGTCGATAAGAAAGCCGATGAGGAAACCCACCTGAACTCCTACTGAGCCTGATATGACAATCTCCGTACAGTCCGGTCTGTTCGTCTAAGACTATCGTATATCAAGCCTAAGGGGCGGCAAGCGTCAGTCCCCTAATAGCTGTATAAGTCATGTCGGAGCGTAGCCCATTACACCCTGAGAAAACTACTGGAACCTACCAGTAAATCTCGCTTGCCCTGGCTAGGGACTTTGCGTAATGGCTCTCTGACACAGCGCGATATTGACTCCCAATACCGGGAGAGACGAGTCCAGTCTAACCGCCACTGCCTCCAAGTGCTCGGGACTGCACCCAACTGCTACCTGTTTGCACGACTCCTTTGAGCCGTGGTAGGGTAGCAATCTAAGAACAGTGGGACACACTCGAGGCGAAGTAGCAGTGTCAAGTCTGCGGACTATGCTGTACTCATGTCACTTGGGAACTGTTAACTGACGATGGGTATAATACCAACCAATCAGTTCCCTTGCGAGTCATGTCCGGTGTACTCGTAACCTAACGAGCACCTGTATACTATCTCCAGTACGACGTACTGATGGCTATGGGACAGACCATCTCCCCAACTAGGATGAGAAGCGTACACACTAGTCTACTCTGGAGTATCGATACCCTGTCTCGATAATCCTACGACTAGGGACCTGTATAGGATGTCGCTTATAGACTACCCAGCCTCCACTAGTGTGACTGCCATCACAACGCTGGTAATCAAGCAAAGAACCTATGGGCTCTACTAATATGTATAAGTGATACGTTACAAGAAACATATGCACATATTAAAGTAGACACAAACCAAGTAGCATACTACCATTTTTAGCAAGACTGTATATACAACTGTGAATATCCCAAGCTTCCATTAAGTAATATACATACTAGTATGATACAATAATGGCCCCTAGGGCATATACACTAACAATCTCCCACTTGCACTAGGGCCATGAGCTGGCATATCGTAGACCTATCATCTCGAATAGCCTCTCGAATTGCGTCTGAGGAAGGGCCTTTGTGAATGGATCAGCAATGTTATTCTCCGTCTCTACTCTTTTCACCTCGATCTCCCGACGATCTACGATCTCCCTGATCAGGTGATACCGCCTTAAGATGTGTCTGGACTTCTGATGGGACCCGGGTTCCTTCGCTAAAGCTATAGCGCCGTTGTTGTCACAATACAGAAGTATTGGATCAACACTGGTAGGAACCACCTGAAGTTCTGTGAGGAACTTCTACATCCAGACTGCTTCTTTTGCGGCATCGCAAGCAGCTATGTACTCCGCTTCCATTGTTGAGTCAGCAACGGTCTCCTGCTTGGAACTCTTCCAACAGACCGCCCCTCCATTGAGGGTAAAGACATAACCCGACATGGATTTGGAGTCATCCTTGTCAATCTGGAAGCCGGAGTCGGCAAAGGCCTCTATCTGGAGGTCTTTTCCGCCATACACCAAGAACATCTCCTTAGTCCTTCTCGGGTACTTGAGAATGTTCTTTACGGCTATCCAGTGCTTCTCCCCTGGGTTTGCTTGATACCGGCTTACTACGCTCAATGCGTATGCTACATCTGGTCTGGTACATAACATCGCATACATTATAGAGCCTACCGCAGAAGCGTAGGGTATAATCGACATGTGATCCCTTTCCAAATCAATTTTGGGAGACATCTCTTTGGAGAGGGTGACTCCGTGACAAGCTGGTAGGTTACCGCGTTTAGAATCATCCATACTGAATCTCTTCACTATGGTGTCTATGTACCTGGACTGTAAAAGTCCCAATATCCTTTTTGATCTATCACGATAGATCCAGATCCCCAGAATGTAGGTGGCATCACCTAGGTCTTTTATGGAGAATTTATGTGACAAGAATCTTTTGACTGACTGTAACATAGGAATATCATTTCCTATTAGGAGAATGTCATCCGCATACAAGACGAGGAATACTACAGCTCTCCCTACAATCTTACTGTATATGCATGGTTCATCTGGATTTTTGATAAAGTCAAATTCTTTGACATCATCATCAAAACAGATGTTCCAACTCCGCGATGCCTACTTTAGTCCATAAATAGACTTAAGCAGCTTGCATACTTTACCGCTGCTTCCACTCTGAATGAATCCCTCTGGCTGATCCATATAGACATTCTCTTCCAAATTTCCATTTAGAAAAGCTCTCTTTACGTCCATCTGCCAAATCTTATAATCGTGGAAGGCAGCAATAGCAAGAAGGACCCGAATTGATTTCAGCATAGCTACTGGAGAAAAGGTTTCGTCATAGTCCAAACCAGGTCTTTGACGGAAACCCTTTGCAACAAGTCTAGCTTTATAGCTTTCAACCTGTCCATCTACACCAATCTTCTTTCTGAAGATCCATTTGCATCCTACGGGTTCTACCCCATCTGGAGCAACGTCCAAAGTCCATACTTTGTTAGTGTACATGGACTCCATTTCGATCCGCATTGCATCCAGCCATTTTACTGAGTCACCACTCTGAATGGCTTGGTGGAAGCTAGTAGGCTCATCATAATCAATAGTGCAATCCTCTCTATCCCCGTCTATGAGAAAACCGTAGTATCTCTCAGGCGGATGAGACTGCCTACTACTCCTGCGGAGTGGCGTCGGGATGTCTGTTTCCTCTGAAACCTCTGGTTCTACCATACTTTCAGTAACAGCTTGTGTTTCTGGAATTTCTTCCAGTTCTATTTCGCTCCCATTTATTTCCTTTTCAAAAAACTGATGTTCTAGAAAATGGGCATTACGAGAAACAAAAACCTTTTGTTCCTCTGCGTAATAGAATAGATACCCCCTGGAGTTCTTTGGATATCCCACAAACTTACATTGTATTGATCGTGCCTCGCGTTTGTCCGCATGCTGCTTTTTAACAAAAGCTGGACATCCCCCTACCTTCAGATACTGAAGATAGGGTTTCTTCCCACTCCACATCTGATATGGTGTGGTAGGCACAGTCTTGGTAGGAACTATGTTCAAAAGATATGCAGCTGATTCTAGTGCATATCCCCAGAATTATCGCGGTAACTCAGCCTTACTCATCATGGAACGAACCATATCCAATAGGGTTCGATTCCTCCTTTCTGATACACTGTTGTGTTGTGGTGTGTATGGAGGAGTAAGCTGAAAGAGAATTCCATTCTCTTTTAAGTAACCCAGGAACTCGGCGCTTAAGTATTCACCACCTCGATCAGATCTTAGTGTCTTGATACTTTTGCCGGTTTGTTTTTCCACTTCATTCTTGTATTCTTGGAATTTCTCAAAGGCCTCGGATTTATGCTTTATTAAGAAGATATATCCATACCTAGAGAAATCATCCGTAAAAGTAATGAAGTAGGGATAACCACCTCGCGCATGTGTAGACATTGGACCTCACACGTCACTGTATATGAGTCCCAAGAGCTCGCTTGCTCTTACTCTGTGTCCAGTAAACGGAGTCTTTGTCATCTTTCCCATGAGATAAGATTCACAAGTAGCATAAGATTGATATTCGAACGGATTCAAATATCCTTCTCCATGTAACTTAATCAACCTTCTCTCATTGATGTGACCTAGTCTACAATGCCATAAGAAAGCCTGATTTATTTCCGGAGACGTTCTTTTAAGTGTATTCTGGATATTGAAAACCTGAGCTTGACTTAATACGTATATACCGTTATCTAATGTACCTGACCAAATCAGAACTTGATTTAGGTGGATGTTAACTACATCACTTACGAATGTAAAATCATATCCCTCTCTTGAAAGAGAGGACACTGATATGATATTACAAGTCATACTAGGTATATATAAACAGTTACGTAAAATCAATATATGCCCACTTGTTAAACCTAGGCGATATTCTCCCATGGATTCAGCATTTACTGTCATTCCGTTTGCAACTTTGAGAGACCAATCACCTACCTTTATAACTTTACGGTTTCTCAAAGTATGTAATGAATTACAGATATGAGATCCTGCTCCGGTATCTAATACCCAGGAAATAGAGTTTATTGACAAACAATTCTCAATAACAAACACACTTGAGGCTGAAGCCACAACATGCTTCTAAAGCCTTACAATCTTTCTGCCAATTTCCAATCCCATAATAATAGGAACTTCCCTCTTTTACTACATTAAGTCCTGAAACTTTTGCCCTTCTCTTTCCTTCTGCTTCCTTGGTTTCCTTTAGGGTAGAAGGTAGAGACTGTAGAATCAAGTCAGATTCTGACCTGTTTCCCAACGTGGTCTTCAGGTCCGTGAGCTCATCAATATAGCTAGTCAATGTAAGGACGTTGTCCCCTACAGATGACCCGTCAGCTAAGCTCGCTTGAATTAATTCGTTCAAGGTTTCATATCTTGTGATATGAGATTGCTCTCCACATAAATCATTGTTATGGAGAAAGATGGAAAATAAGTTCATCTTCTCGTGCTGCTTCTGGTATACACCATCAACTGAAGCTAATACAAGGCACTTAGCTTTCGTTTTATCTTTTTCCCTTGTCTGACGGATATCCATATCCGCGACAGTGGAAACTGGACCGGGACGGCGGGATCTTGAGTAGTAATAGGGTGGTCCAGCTTGTCATAGGCAATGGACATCTGGACAGACCTTTGCCAGTCATATAAGTCAGAATCAGTCAAATTATTATCTAGATGTAACCTATGTGTGGTCACAGGGTCGCTGCAATTAAGAGAGAGAGAAGAAAACATTTTAGCATGATGCTGTTGCAAGTTGAGATTGGTTTTAAGTTTATCTAAACAGGATGGCTCCCACTGTTTCTCGAATCCTTCCTCAAACCATAAAAGAAAAATTAGTCAGGACAATTCTCACCGTACAATACTTGCTTAACCGTTCAGCCAGGCCAGTGTCGATACTTCGAGGGAGGTTTTCCAACGCTTTCGCGAAGTTCCTTAATTAAAGAACCTCTTTTCTCTGGGGGCGTAGCCCCGCTGACACCTTTCTAGGCACCTACTTGGTTTATAGCATTGATCGTTAAGTGATGAATCTCCTGATAAGTATCATGTACTCACAGTAGGATTGGGATCCAAAATATCATCGTATGATAATGTTGAAGGAATCCTACCAACAATCATCAAACTCCAAAATGGTATGCATATCTCTGCAAATTTCAGTTTCTTTAGAAATTCCCGATATGGATTTTTGCCTCATGCTCTTATGACCTTGGCGTTAGGTCAAAATGTCATAAGTCACATGTCAAGTTCTACCCATCATTATCCTTGTTAATTTGAACCCATCCGTACATATCCTTGACGTTAGGCCAAAATGATAATACGACTGTCCCAAACTAACACATCTATCTATGCAACAAATGAATACCCAGCAACTACCAAACACTATGCCTTGGCGTTAGGTCAAAATACATTGTTGAATACTACTGACCATTCATAAGAAATGATGGAGGGCTACGACTGGTTTTGCCAAAACCGTGAACGTAGTGAACTTGATATAATCGAAGGAACCTGATAGCTTTTTAAAAGGAGTGGTTAAAGCTCCGCAATTAAAAATTCTGCTCTTTTAAAATAACCGAGTGGTTTCTTTTAAATTTGTTCCAACAATTGAACTTTGGTTTATTTTCTTTGCATTATAATAATGCGTCCCATCTTTTATCCTATCATTGCATAAAACAACGAAAATACAACGTCCTCTTATACCATCGCATTCGCCACTGGGTCCCGTCATCACCCATTAGGTTACTTAACTAACGACAGAGCGGGGGCTGGGCTAGCGCGGGTGTAAAACATAAGTGACGTCTAATAGCTATCATATATAGATATTGTACATTCGTCAGACGCAATAATAAGCATTCCAGATCACAGATGAACTTTATTGGATTTATTAGCAATCCGCAATTGCTTTGAGCCTGCAATAAAAGACGGATTACACAGTTGTGATGAATAGCCATTACCCCACCGTAGACCCCTACGGGTACGACAAACTACTCGCCAAGTACCCGAAGTGAAGCGGTCTCCCTCGATAAAGTGAGTAGGCCACTAAACACTTCAAAGTACCCGGTAGTTTGTGTACCCCGCCTTGGGTCTATCCTAGGAGCAAAAACAGTAAAAAGAAATAATACAACGGTGGCTACAACTGCAACCTGGATGTGCCCCGCAAAAGAATATTACATCATATTACATTTATATTGAATGAATGAATATTAAACATATCTCAAACCCCGGTTAATCATCACAACAGTCCAACACAGTTCATATACACAAACAGTAAACATTACAGAAATGTGCAACCCCCTGCCAACCGACATACTAGCAATTAGGGGAGGTTTACGAAAACATTAAATATTACAGATAAAAACCCAATTAGCAAAAATCTTAGAACATCGATCGAATACCATATTCCGTGTCTATCCCAAAAGCAAACCTGTACTGAAGAAACCTGGGTAGAAACAGAACAAACTAGAAAAAAAAAAACCAAAAATAATGAATTACAGAACAAATCCGAGTCAACTCGGAGTTGACTCGGCCGCGGATCCGCGGCCAAAAGCACCATTTGGCCGTGGTTCCGCGGTTGTCAAGTCGAGTTGAGCCCTCGTATTTTCCCAGAATTCATTAAATTCCCTGCTGTGAATTTTAAGGTATGTCAAAACTTTTTTCAGACACTTTTAAAATTAACAGATACTTAGGGTTTCGAATTTTTGTTTTTGTGTTTTTCTGTCGATCGAACTTCTAATCAGTTGTTAACAAGCTAGTAATGGTTTAGTTGGCTCTGATACCACTGTAAGTCCATGTCACGCACCCCATGAACTTGCAGGGAGGCGGAATATATGAAAAACGATTATCAAAACTTCATAACATGGACTTGAGCGCATGAATCGTATCTAAACCGTTGCTAACTATCTACTAGATATTTAACTACTCGGATTCGAAGTTATAACTCACGTTACATGTCCTTCGGGTCTTCATCGCTGTCCTCCACTCCTCGTAGGCTCCTTAGAATATCGGGATCTCAACGGCCTCCTTGAGTCAAGGACGATCCACCCGAGAGCTCTTTGACCAAGCTTGATCTCTAACTTGAGATAACTAGATTGCTCAAATTGCTAATCTAAGCTATCTAGGGGATATAAAGTAAGGTTATGGATGTATTAGTCTATCTAATCCTTGATCTCAATACATGAGAGGGGAGGATTAGGGTTTCAAGAGAGGATGAGCTTGAGGAGAGAGAAGGTGAGCATTAAGAATGAAATGAGATAATGATCTATCATAATAAATATGAAGCATTATTTATATATCCAAAAATGAAATAATAGAATTTACAACCATGCTTCATAAATATCTATGAGTGATTCATCTCCATGAGTCATTAAGCATTTATGATGCATTAATGACATGGATGAATCACACAAATGAGTCACTAATCTCATTTAATGCAATGCCACCTTACCCCCCAAGTCACCATGCTTCCAGAAGCTTCCCGACAAATTACGAGAACGCCCTTCCAATCCGTGAAAACACGGAAAAACTTTAGACTGTATAAATCTAATAACCCGATACTAGAATCTGGCTTAAACCAAAGTCGGCTAGTAAAAACTGTCCGAAAAGTCATACGTGCGTAAACACACGTACGCGTCCGAACCCTTGTCGTAAAACCATACGACCTCTATATCGTTTCGCCTGGAGCTGGGAAACTCTCTGTGTAGGACTCTAAAGACTCGACACTACGCTGGCAGTGGGTTTAACCACAGACCGCAAGCGGAACTAGCTGTACGTAACGGTCCCCAAGTAGATGTCGATAAGAAAGCCGATGAGGAAACCCATCTGAACTCCTACTGAGCCTGATGTGACAATCTCCGTACAGTCCGGTCTGTTCGTCTAAGACTATCGTATATCAAGCCTAGGGGGCGGCAAGCGTCAGTCCCCTAATAGCTGTATAAGTCATGTCGGAGCGTAGCCCATTACACCCTGAGAAAACTACTGGAACCTACCAGTAAATATCGCTTGCCCTGGCCAGGGACTTTACATAATGGCTCTCTGACACAGCGCGATATCGACTCCCAATACCGGGAGAGACGAATCCTGTCTAACCGCCACTACCTCCAAGTACTCGGGACTGCACCCAACTGCTACCTGTTTGCACGACTCCTTTGAGCCGTGGTAGGGTAGCAATCTATGAACAGTGGGACACACTCGTGGCGAAGTAGCAGTGTCAAGTCTGCGGACTATGCTGTACTCATGTCACCTGGGAACTGTTAACTGACGATGGGTATAATACCAACCAATCAGTTCCCTTGCGAGTCCTGTCCGGTGTACCCGTAACCTAACGAGCACCTGTATACTATCTCCAGTACGACGTACTGATGGCTATGGGACAGACCATCTCCCCAACTGGGATGAGAAGCATACACACTAGTCTACTCTGGAGTATCGATGCCCTGTCTCGATAATCCTACGACTAGGGACCTGTATAGGATGTTGCTTATAGACTACTCAGCCCCCACTAGTGTGACTGCCATCACAACGCTGGTAATCAAGCAAAGAACCTATGGGCTCTACTAATATGTATAAGTGATACGTTATAAGAAACATATGCACATATTAAAGTAGACACAAACCAAGTAGCATACTACCAATTTTAGCAAGACTGTATATACAACTGTGAATATCCCAAGCTTCCATTAAGTAATATACATACTAGTATGATACAATAATGGCCCCTAGGGCATATACACTAACAATCTGGATTCCCACGCCGACCAAATGAAGAATGAGAATGTTGATGCATCTTCTTCGGGTGTGTTAGTTATCGAGAACTGTTTCTCAGTTCACTCTACGTCCTGGGTATTAGATACCGGATCAGGTCCCACATATATAATATGTTTCATGGGCTACGGAAAGGTAGGGAACTGGGAATGGATGATCATTCCGTAAGAGTAGGGAATTGTAGGGTTCCTAGGCACACTATAGAGGTCTCACAAGGCATCAACCATGCCAATTTCAAAATTTACGGGTGCCGAGAAACCCTAATACGGATCGTTGACTAGAAATCTAGGCGAAAAGCGAAAGTAGTTAACAACTTAACTAAAGGAGAGAGGCTACAACCTTTGTAGATCCGGTTCTCCACTTCCTTGGCTCCACGTAGGCGTCCTCTCGCTGTCCATCTCGAATCCCGAACTCAAATGTCGGCTTCATCGGAGAATTGGGCGGACTAGGTCGTCAGCTTCGTGCCGAAGATGATCTACGTCGAGGCATCACAAGTTCAAGCTCCGACTTCACAAATTTGTGAAACTTGTGAAGAAAACACCCAAAACAACTTGGCAAGAGGTAGAGGGTGAAGAAATAGGAGGTGGGTTCACTTTAGAATTGGATTTCTCACTTTAGATCTCAAGTTGCCATTGATGGCATCAAGCTTCTATCTTGAAGAAGAAGGTCAAGATGAAGAAAGAATATGATAAGTGTTGAGTTAAAAATGAATAATAATTCAATACTTATCATAAGCTAACTATAGTTAAGTGTAGAGAATAGACCATGGTTACTTGGATGAGTTAGGGTTAAGCATGAAGACAAGAATGGTTACAAAAGTCAAAGCTTCATGAAGCTTCAACTTAAAACAAAGAAAGCCACCATTCTCATCATAATCCTTTTCAAATAAATAAATAAATAAATAAATAAATGAATATGCAAAACCCTAATCAACACTTAACCATGGTTTTAATTCTTTACACTTAACAAAATGATCAAGCATCATCAAACATGATACAAATATGTGCACAAAAGTATATCACATATACTTCTTGCACATCAAGTGAGAAAATCCATATAAAGTGAACCAATACTAGTTAATGCAATGCAATATATCAAATATATAATTATACATTAAATCATTAAATCAACATTTGATTCAATGATCCGGTCATATCGCACATAACCGACTAGAATCCAATGTATCGATTTATCGAATCAATGATTCGATAACTAGGTCATATCGAATATAACCAATCGAAACATATATCGCGAGAATGAAATGCGGTATCACATACACGCATTATTCTCGGTCCTGCACATATCTCATATGCGCTCCTATTTCGTTTCGCTTGAGCCAGGAAACCTCTGTGTAGGACTCTAAAGACTCGTCAATACGCCGGTAGCAGATGATGATCATATCAAGCACCCATAAGCCGCAAGCGGTCTGCTAAACGTAACGGCCATCCGGGTAGTGAGCGATCAGAAGATCGACGAGCTAGCCCGCTCACACTCCTGTGAATCCAACCAGTAACACTTACCGTACAGTCCGGTCTGTTCGTCTGATATGTCGCATATCAAGTCTAGGGGTGGTAAACGTCAGACCCCAATAACCGATAAGTCATGCCGATGTGAGGCTCATAACGGGTCGAGAAACTACTGGTAACACTTACCAGCAAATCTCTGATCAGCCCTGGCCAGGGACTTCCCTGTTACGGCCAATCGAGCGCAGCGCAACATCAACCCCCAATACCGGGAGAGACGAAACCCCTCATATCGCTCATTGCCTCCATGTGACTCGGGACTGTACCCAAAGACCACCGTTTTGCACGCCCTCATGGACGTGGTAAGGTGGAGATCAAAGCACAGTAGGAATCACACAAGACTCTATGACGATCTCGGGTCTACAGACTAACCTGTACAAGTGTCACCTGAGAACTGCCATCTGACGTGAGGTATAATACCATCTGGGAGTTCTCGGCGAGTCCGTCCAGTGTACCCAGTCTCCACTGAGCACCCGTATACCATCTCTGATGTCAAACACCAATGGATATGGGATCGTCCATCGCCCATCTCATGGGTCGAGAAGCGTATACGCTAGTCTACACTAGTATATCGATGCCCTGTCTCGATACACCCACGACTAGGGACCTTGAAGGATGTACTTATGGACTACCATGTCCCCACTAGTATGATCTGCATCATAGTCCAGGTAGTCAAGTACACATCCTAAGGGCTTTATCAACATGTAACTATAAGACAGTTTAAAGAGACAAGTGTACATGTTAAGATAAAGAGTAACCAGATAGCATACTATCATATCGAGCAAGAAAGTCATCTCTATATATGTCCAAGCATCCAATATAATATACATCATCTGTACAATACTGGCCTCTAGGGCATACATACAACTAACAATCTCCCACTTGCACTTGGGCCAGCTGCTATAGTATCGCATACCGAGCATCCCGAAGAGTCTCTCAAACTGTATCAGGGGAATGGCCTTCGTGAGTGGATCCGCCGTGTTGTTCTTCGTGTCAACCCTCCTGACCTCGATCTCCCGGCGATCAACTATCTCCCGGATCAGGTGATACCGCCTCAAAATATGCCTGGATCGCTGATGGGACTTGGGTTCCTTGGCCAAAGCCACCGCTCCATTGTTATCGCAATACAAAGGTATTGGATGCTCAATGGATGGAACCACTCCAAGTTCAGTAATGAACTTCTTGATCCAGACAGCCTCTTTGGCAGCATCGTTGGCAGCGATGTATTCAGCCTCCATCGTCGAGTCTGCCACGGTTTCCTGCTTGGAACTCTTCCAGCTAACCGCCCCTCCGTAAAGGGTAAAGACAAAGCCCGACTGCGACTTAGAGTCGTCTTTATCACTCTGGAAGCTCGAATCGGTAAAGGACTCCACTTGGAGTTCTCCGTTACCATACACCAAGAGCATCTCTTTAGTCCTTCGTAAGTACTTGAGAATGCTCTTTACAGCTGTCCAGTGACTCTCTCCAGGATCAGCTTGATACCTGCTCACTACACTTAGTGAGTATGCAACATCGGGTCTGGTACATAGCATCGCATACATGATAGAGCCTACAGCTTAAGCATAGGGTATCCCTTGCATGCGAGCTCTCTCCAAATCAGTCTTGGGAGACATCTCTTTGGAGAGAGTGATTCCAGAGATCGTGGGCAAGTTCCCACGCTTGGATTCTTCCATACTAAACCTCTTTAGTATGGTGTCAATGTACCTGGATTGGGACTATCCCAATATCCGTTTGGATCTATCTCTATAGATCCTGATTCCCAATATGCAGGAGGCATCTCCAAGATCTTTCATTGAGAATCTTTGTGATAAGAAGAGCTTGACCGATTGCAGCATAGGAATATCATTTCCTATCAAGAGTATGTCGTCCACGTACAATACGAGGAAGACAACCTTACTCCCTGCCACCTTCTTGTAAATACAAGGTTCATCTGGGTTTTTGACGAAATCAAACTCTTTGATAACGACGTCAAAGCAGATGTTCCAACTCCATGATGCTTGCTTTAATCCATAAATGGATTTAAGCAGCTTGCACACCTTCCCGCTGCTCCCACTGTCTACGAAGCCCTCTGGCTCAGTCATGTACACGCACTCTTCTAAATCACCATTTAGAAAGGTGGTCTTAACATCCATTTTCCAGATTTCGTAGTCATGATACGCAGCGATGGCAAGCATGATCCGGATGGATTTAAGCATAGCCACTGGAGAAAAGGTCTCGTCATAGTCCACACCTGGTCTTTGACGAAAACCCTTTGCTACAAGTCTAGCTTTGAAAGTCTCCACTTTCCCATCTACACCAAGTTTCTTCTTGAAGATCCACTTGCTCCTAATGGGTTTTACCCCTTCAGGAGCAACGTCCAAAGTCCATACTTTGTTGGTGTACATGGATTCCATCTCGGACCGCATAGCATCCAGCCATTTCACTGAGTCCCTACTCGTGATGGCCTGCTCGAAGCTAGTTGGGTCATCATCCTCCATGATGCAATCCTCACTCCCTCCATCCATGAGAAAACCGTAGTATCTCTCAGGTTGGCGAGGAACCCTACTAGATCGGCGGAGTGGCTGGGGTTCATCGGGAACTACTGAATCCTCTGGTTCAACCAAATCTTCTGTTGTAGTCTGTATTGCTGGAACCTCTTCCAGTTCTACCTCCTTGCCACTAATCTCTTTTTCAAGAAATTCCTTTTCTAAAAAGGTGGCATGTCGAGAAACAAACACCTTTTGTTCCTCGGTGTGGTAGAAGATATACCCGCGCGAATGTTTGGGATATCCAATAAACTTACACAGAATGGACCTTGCCGCGAGTTTGTCCGGATTTTGCGTTTTTACATATGCCGGACAACCCCATATCTTAACATAATTAAGACATGGTCTCTTTCCTTTCCATATCTCATATGGAGTGGTTGGCACGGTTTTGGTGGGAACCATATTCAATAGATCTGCAGCTGTTTCCAGTGCATATCCCCAGAAGGAAATAGGTAACTCAGCTGTACTCATCATTGAGCGCACCATATCTAATAGGGTGCGGTTCCTCCGTTCTGATACACCGTTGTGCTGTGGTGTATATGGAGGAGTCAGCTGAGAGAGAATCACATTCTCTTTTAGGAAGTCCAGGAATTCATTGCTTAAGTATTCTCCTCCTCGATCAGATCGAAGGATTTTAATACTTTTTCCGGTTTGGTTCTCGACTTCTTGTTTATATTCTCTAAATTTCTCAAAAGCTTCTGATTTGTGTTTCATCAGGAACACATATCCGAATCTAGAGAGATCGTCAGTGAATGTAATGAAGTACGAAGAACCATCCCTGGCATGTGTAGACATGGGACCGCATACATCACTATGTATCAGTCCCAAGAGTTCGGTAACTCTTTCTCCGTGTCCCGTAAACGGAGCTTTGGTCATCTTGCCTTTGAGACATGACTGGCAAGTGTCATAGGATGAAAATTCAAACGGATTCAAATATCCATCCTTATGCAACTTAGCCAGTCGTGTCGCATTGATGTGACCCAGTCTACAATGCCACAAGAAGGATTCGTTCATTTCAGAACTCTTCCTCTTGTGTGTGTTAGTTATGCTCAGAACTGTTGATTGATTTAGAACATAAATGCCATTGCACAACGTGCCTGATCCAACCAACTTTTGGTTACGGAAAATGTTCATAACATTGTCCTGTAATACAAAATTATATCCCTCTTTACTTAATAAAGAAACTGATATAATGTTGCATATCAGGTTCGGCATGTAATAGCATTCGTTCAGAACCAATGTATTACCAGTTGGTAATTCAAGGTGATATTCCCCGACAGTCTTAGCTGCAACAATTGCACCATTTCCAACTCTAATGTCTTTATCACCTTCTCCAAGTTCTCTACCTTTCCTAAGCCCATGTAACTGATTACATATATGGGATCCTGATCCGGTATCTAATACCCAGGACGTAGGGCAAATGGAGAAACAGTTCTCTGTAACGAACACACCCGAAGAAAATGCATCAACATGTACTTTCTTCATTCGGGTGGCATGGGAATCCTGGTATTCCCCTATATCCTGTTCAGTCCTATAACTCTTATAGGAAAGAACGGAACCAACGTTCCCCAGCACAGTATAACATGCGGGTTCGGTCAATACATCCATATTATTATCTTTATTAGGGCATGAAATGGTCGCTACCAGGAGAGAGAGAGAAGAAAACACTTTAGCGTAAGCTCGTGCAATATCAGATTGGTTATTATCTTATCTAATCAGGATGGCTCCCACTGTTTTTATCAAATCATCCTTCAAACCCTAAAAGGAAAGACTAGCCGGGATTAATTACACACTACAAGTTCGTCAATCTTTCAGCCAGGCCAGTGTCGGTACTTTGAGGGAGGTCCCCCGTGCTTTCGCACGAACCTAATTAATGTAAACCTCGTTTTCCCAGAGGCGTAACCTCGTTAACACCTTTCTAGACACCTACTTGATCGGCTAATTGTAATGTTTAAAACTCTCCCAGGAGTAACTCTTACTCGCAGTGGGTATCGGGATCCAACTATCTCATTGAAGGTATGCAATCTCATTGCAAATTTCAACACTTGAAATTCCCGATAATATTTTGCCCCTGGCGTCCTATGACCTTGACGCAGGCCAACAAATCACAGCGCGCTAGTCAAGTTCAACCCGTCATTTCCTGAATGAATTAAACCCACCCGCACGACCCTTGACGCAGGCCAACAAAGTCGTACGACTACCCTAATCCAATCTGCATCATATGCATAAGCAGATAAATACTAGTTAGCTACCGCACACTACGCCTTGACGCAGGCCAACAAACGTAGCACGAATACTAACTACTACTTATCTGAAATGACGGAGGGCTATGACAGGTTTTTCTGAAAACCTATTGCGTAATGAACTTGATATCGTTGTAGAATCAAATGAAGTTTTGAAATGGAGTGATTTTGAGGCTTTTTTAGTTTTGCTAAAGGGGTCACTCCCGGTGAAGGGATCGTCGGCCCTTTCCTCGTCGAATAAGGTGCGGGATATATCATATATATCACTGTGCAAAGCAAAACTCAAAAACAATCAAAAGCAAACCGAGTGTCTAGCATCTGCCAGTTATTGCTAAAGGAGTCACTCCCGGTGAAGGGATCTCGGTCCTTTCCTCATCGAATAAGGTGCAGGGTATATCATATATACCGCTATGCAAAGCAAGAACTGTAGCTACCTGTTTTGTTTAAAATTTGATTCTACAACATCTTAGGTTTCTTTTCTTTCATTAATCACATTAATGAAGTCCCATCATTTAAATACCTAAACATCACAGATAAATACGACGTACACTTATGCCATCCGCATTCGCCTCGATGTCCCCTCGTGCACCATTAGGTTAGGTAACTAACGACAGAGTAGGGCAGGGCTAGTGCGGGTGCAAAACATAAGTAACGTCTATATAATATATCATATATACTATATACTGTATCTATCACAGAACATCACATGATCACATCACAGATATCGCAGCAGAAGAAACATATGAAACATTGGATATACTAGGACATCCGTGTTTTCAATACGAGCCAGTATAAAACACGGATTCCACGGCCGTGATAAATAGCCAATCCCACACCCCTAGACCCCTACGAGAGCGGCAAGCAACCCTGCCAATTCTAGGGTTAGGAGACCCGGACTCGACTCCTCGAGTTGGTCTCCCACTGGACCCTAGAACCCGGTTACTTATGCTCCCCTCCTTGGGTCTATCCTAATGCGGAAAAGAAAATAATATACAAAGGGTGACAACTTCCGCAACCTGGAAGTGCCCCAATAAAAGAATATTACATACAAGTTTTTACATGAATGAAAATGAAAAACACTCATCTCACATAAAAACCCCCGGCTATTCGAACACGACAATCCAATATAACATATCCAGGAACACATAACATCACATGTCATCAACGTAAGTAAATATGCGCATCCCAATTGTCGTTGACATATAGCAACGAAACCGGCGATATCACATATTACACTTACGGTCACATGAAAGAAAGTGTAAAACTAGAACAATTGGAATCCGCAACCTTTTTAGACATCACATGCCTAATCAAATGAAATACTTAGACATCACATGCCTAACAGTTATAAACCCCGCATTTTAGTCTCATTATCGAAAACTCTTTTCAATATTAAGTGAAACTAAACCGCTAGATTTATAACATTCATTCAGTTATCTCATAACTGTTTGTGAATTCCAATTATTGTATCACATTCCAGATAAACAGAAAATGTTAAACTTTCCGATCGAACAGTCGAATACCCAAGTTTTCCCGATACAGCTCAACACATGAAATAAGTCTAACAACATTCAGTTCGTGCCTCAGTACCAACGGTCCAGCCATAGAAGGGTCAAGCCAACGCCTCACATGTGGCACGCCGTACTGCCCCAAACCCGAAGGTTCAAAGGGCAGTTCAAGACGGTCACATAATCGAGTTAAGGTTTGTTGTCTTCTAGAGGGTCCATCGCGTTACTTGCACTACTTAGAACGTCGTTAAACTTTGGAAAAATCCAACTCTTGGAAATTTCCCGACAGGGGAAAAATTGGGTATTTATATCCGGTCGAACTTTTTAACATATTCTAAAATTTATCCGGAAAGCCACAAAGACAAAATCTGATACTCCGATCGAAACACCGAATCCCCAAAACAACCCCAGAAAATTCAACTCTTGAATAAAATTTAAAAATACCCAGAGAACTCAGCACTGTTAAATAGGAATTACTGTGCAAATTGGTAGGGCTGACGTCATACTTTAGCCGCGGAACCGCCGCATAAGCTAGGCTTATGCCGCTGTTCCGCCGCGCATGTGAGGGATCATGAAATAAATTTTGCGCCGTAATTCTTAGAATTCCCTGCGGAGTTTTCTGCATATTTTTAATTTGGAAGAAAACCCATTTTTCAAAAAAAGTACAGAGAGCCGTTTTCGGGTTAGGGTTTTGATTCGATCGGACTTCAAACGTCGTCTAGACTTCGCCTAAGGCTCTAGCTAGGCTCTGATACCACTGTAGGGTTCCTAGGCACACTATAGAGGTCTCACAAGGCATCAACCATGCCAATTTCAAAATTTACGGGTGCCGAGAAACCCTAATACGGATCGTTGACTAGAAATCTAGGCGAAAAGCGAAACTAGTTAACAACTTAACTAAAGGAGAGGGGCTACAACCTTTGTAGATCCGGTTCTCCACTTCCTTGGCTCCACGTAGGCGTCCTCTCGCTGTCCATCTCGAATCCCGAACTCAAATGTCGGCTTCATCGGAGAATTGGGCGGACTAGGTCGTCGGCTTCGTGCCGAAGATGATCTACGTCGAGGCATCACAAGTTCAAGCTCCGACTTCACAAATTTGTGAAACTTGTGAAGAAAACACCCAAAACAACTTGGCAAGAGGTAGAGGGTGAAGAAATAGGAGGTGGGTTCACTTTAGAATTGGATTTCTCACTTTAGATCTCAAGTTGCCATTGATAGCATCAAGCTTCTATCTTGAAGAAGAAGGTCAAGATGAAGAAAGAATATGATAAGTGTTGAGTTAAAAATGAATAATAATTCAATACTTATCATAAGCTAACTATAGTTAAGTGTAGAGAATAGACCATGGTTACTTGGATGAGTTAGGGTTAAGCATGAAGACAAGAATGGTTACAAAAGTCAAAGCTTCATGAAGCTTCAACTTAAAACAAAGAAAGCCACCATTCTCATCATAATCCTTTTCAAATAAATAAATAAATGAATGAATATGCAAAACCCTAATCAACACTTAACCATGGTTTTAATTCTTTACACTTAACAAAATGATCAAGCATCATCAAACATGATACAAATATGTGCACAAAAGTATATCACATATACTTCTTGCACATCAAGTGAGAAAATCCATATAAAGTGAACCATTACTAGTTAATGCAATGCAATATATCAAATATATAATTATACATTAAATCATTAAATCAACATTTGATTCAATGATCCGGTCATATCGCACATAACCGACTAGAATCCAATGTATCGATTTATCGAATCAATGATTCGATAACTAGGTCATATCGAATATAACCAATCGAAACATATATCGCGAGAATGAAATGCGGTATCACATACACGCATTATTCTCGGTCCTGCACATATCTCATATGCGCTCCTATTTCGTTTCGCTTGAGCCAGGAAACCTCTGTGTAGGACTCTAAAGACTCGTCAATACGCCGGTAGCAGATGATGATCATATCAAGAACCCACAAGCCGCAAGCGGTCTGCTAAACGTAACGGCCATCCGGGTAGTGAGCGATCAGAAGATCGACGAGCTAGCCCGCTCACACTCCTGTGAATCCAACCAGTAACACTTACCGTACAGTCCGGTCTGTTCGTCTGATATGTCGCATATCAAGTCTAGGGGTGGTAAACGTCAGACCCCAATAACCGATAAGTCGTGCCGATGTGAGGCTCATAACGGGTCGAGAAACTACTGGTAACACTTACCAGCAAATCTCTGATCAGCCCTGGCCAGGGACTTCCCTGTTACGGCCAATCGAGCACAGCGCAACATCAACCCCCAATACCGGGAGAGACGAAACCCCTCCTATCGCTCATTGCCTCCATGTGACTCGGGACTGTACCCAAAGACCACCGTTTTGCACGCCCTCATGGACGTGGTAAGGTGGAGATCAAAGCACAGTGGGAATCACACAAGACTCTATGACGATCTCGGGTCTACAGACTAACCTGTACAAGTGTCACCTGAGAACTGCCATCTGACGTGAGGTATAATACCATCTGGGAGTTCTCGGCGAGTCCGTCCAGTGTACCCAGTCTCCACTGAGCACCCGTATACCATCTCTGATGTCAAACACCAATGGATATGGGATCGTCCATCGCCCATCTCATGGGTCGAGAAGCGTATATGCTAGTCTACACTGGTATATCGATGCCCTGTCTCGATACACCCACGACTAGGGACCTTGAAGGATGTACTTATGGACTACCATGTCCCCACTAGTATGATCTGCATCATAGTCCAGGTAGTCAAGTACACATCCTAAGGGCTTTATCAACATGTAACTATAAGACAGTTTAAAGAGACAAGTGTACATGTTAAGATAAAGAGTAACCAGATAGCATACTATCATATCGAGCAAGAAAGTCATCTCTATATATGTCCAAGCATCCAATATAATATACATCATCTGTACAATACTGGCCTCTAGGGCATACATACAACTAACAGGAATTGTGCAAATCTTGCAACCAAAGGAGTTGGCGAATATCACCTTATATTACCAAATAATAATACATTGATTCGGAACGAATGCTATTACATACCGACCCAGATATGCAATCTTATATCAGTTTCTTTATTAAGTAAATAAGGATATAATTTTGTAGTACAAGATAATGTTATGAATATCTTCCTGAATCAAAAGTTGATTAGATCAGGCTTGTTAATTAATGGCATATACGTTCTAAATCAAATCACAGTTCTTAATGTACAAAACACACACAAGAAGAAGAGTTCATAAATGAACAAATCCTTCTTATGGCATTGTAGACTAGGTCATATCAATGCGACACGACTAGCTAAATTACATAAGGATGAATATTTGAATCCGTTCGAATTTTCATCTTATGACACTTTCCAGTCATGTCTCAAAAGCAAGATGACCAAAACTCCGTTTACAGGAAACGGAAAAAGAGTTACGGAACTCTTGGAACTGATACATAGTGATGTATGCGGTCCCATGTCTACACATACGAGGAATGGTTTCTCGTACTTCATTATATTCACTGACGATCTCTCAAGATACGGACATGTGTCCCTGTTGAAACACAAGTCTGAAGCTTTTAAGAAATTCAAAAAATATAAGCATGAAGTCGAGAACCAAATGGGTAAAAGTATTAAAATCCTTCGATCTGATCAAGGAGGAAAATACTTGAGCATAGAATTCCGTGACTATTTAAAAGAGAATGGAATTCTCTCTCAGCTTACTCCTCCGTATACACCACAGTACAACGGTGTATCGGAACGGAGGAATCATACCCTATTAAATATGGTGCGCTGTATGATGAGCACCGCTGAGTTACCTATTTCCTTTTGAGGGTATGCGCTTGAGACAGCCATACACCTATTGAATATGGTCTCTCCCAAATCAGTGCCTACAACTCCATATGAGATATGGAAGGGGAAGAGACAATGTCTTAATTATGCTAAGATATGGGGTTGTCCAGCCTATATCAAAAGGCACAATCCGGACAAACTCGAGGCAAGGTCTGTTCTATGCAAGTTTGTAGGATATCCCAAAAACACACAAAGGTATATCTTCTACCACACCAAGGAACAAAAGGTGTTTGTTTCTTGACATGCCACCCTTTTAGAATAGGAATTTCTTGTAAAGTAAATTAGTGGTGAGGAGGTAGAACTGGAAGAAGTTCCAGCGATACAAACTACGACAGAAGATTTGGTAGAACCAGAGGATTCGATAGTTCCCAACGAAACTCAGCCTCTCCACCGATCTAGTAGGGTTCGTCATCCACCTGAGTGATACTACGGTTTTCTCGTTGATGGTGGGAGCGAGAATTGCATCATGGAAGATGATGACCCAACTAGTTTCGAGCAAGCCATCACGAGTGGGGACTCTGTGAAGTGGCTGGATTCAATGCGATCTGAGATGGAATCCATGTACACCAACAAAGTATGGACTTTGGAAGTTGCTCCTGAAGGGGTAATACCCATTGGGAGCAAATGGATCTTTAAGAAGAAACTTGGTGTAGATGGAAAAGTTGAGACATTCAAAGATAGACTTGTTGCTAAAGGTTTTCGTCAACGACCATGTGTGGATTATGATGGAACCTTTTCTCCAGTAGCTATGCTTAAGTCCATCCGGATCCTACTTGGCATTGCTGCATACCATGACTACGAAATCTGGCAAATGGATGTTAAGACCGCCTTTCTAAATGGTGATTTAGAAGAGAGCGTGTACATGACTCAGCCAGAGGGCTTCGTGGATAGTGGGAGCAGCGGAAAGGTGTGCAAGCTGCTTAAATCCATCTACGGGTTAAAATAGGCATCGCGGAGTTGGAACATCTTCTTTGATGTCGTAGTCAAAGAGTTTGACTTCGTCAAAAATATAGATGAACCTTGTATATACAAGAAGGTGGCAGAGAGTAAGGTAGTCTTTCTCATATTGTACATAGATGATATACTCTTGATAGGAAATGATGTTCCTATGCTGCACTCGGTCAAGCTCTTCTTATCACAAAGATTCTCAATGAAAGTTCTAGGTGATGCCTCCTACATCTTGGGAATTAAGATCTATAGAGATAGATCTAAAAGGAAACTAGGATTGTCTCAATTCAAGTATATTGACACCATACTAAAGAGGTTTAGTATGGAAGAATCCAAGCGTGGGAATTTACCCACGATCTCAGGACTCGCTCTCTCCAAAGAGATGTCTCCCAAGACTGATTTCGAGAGAGATCGCATGCAAGAGATACCCTATGCTTCAGCAGTAGGCTCTATCATGTTCGCGATGCTATGTACCAGACCCGATGTAGCATACTCACTAAGTGTAGTGAGTAGGTATCAAGCAGAACCAGGAGAGAGTCACTGGAAAGCTGTGAAGAGCATTCTCAAGTACTTAAGAAGGACTAAAGAGATGCTCTTGGTGTATAGTAATGGAGAACTCCAAGTGGAGTCCCTTACCGATTTGAGCTTCCAGAGTGATAAGGACGACTCTAAGTCGGTCTCGGGATTTGTCTTTACCCTCAATGGAGGGGCGGTTTGTTGGAAGAGTTCCTAACAGGAAACCGTGGAAGACCCGACGATGGAGGCTGAATACATCGTTGCCAACGATGCTGCCAAAGAAGCTATCTGGATGACGAAGTTCATAACTGAACTTGGAGTGGTTCCATCCATTGAGCGTCCAATACTTTTGTATTGCGATAACAATGGAGCGGTGGCTTTGGCCAAGGAACCCAGGTCCCATCAGCGATCCAGGCATATTCTGAGGCGGTATCACCTCATCCGGGAGATAGTTGATCGTTAGGAGATCGAGGTCAGGAGGGTTGACACGAAGGACAACACAGCGGATCCACTCACGAAGGCCATACCCTAGATAAAATTTGAGAAACTCTTCGGGATGTTGGGTATGAGATACTACAACAACTGACCTTAGTACAAGTAGGAGAATGTTAGTTATGTATATGCCCTAGAGGCCATTATTGTACATGAGATGTATATTATAGTGGATACATGGATATACATAGAGAGGACTTTCTTGCTCGACATGATAGTATGCTATCTGGGTGCTCTTTGTCTTAACATGTTGACTTGTATTATGATACTGTCTTGCTCTCACATGTTGATAAAACCCTTAGGATGTGTACTTGACTACTAGAACTCTGATGGAGATAATACTAGTGGGGCCAAGGGTAGTCCACAAGTACATCTTATAATTGTTCCTAGTCGAGGGTGTATCGAGACAATGCATCGATACTCCAGAGTAGACTAGCGTATACGCATCTTGACCCATATGATGGGCGATGGATGATCCCACATCCATTGGTGTTTAACATCAAAGATGGTATACGGGTGCTCAGTGGAGACTGGGTACACTGAACGGACTCGCCGAGAACTCCTAGTTGGTATTATACCTATCGTTAGGTAGCAGTTCTCTAGTGATACTGGTGCAGCTTAGTCTGTTGACCCGAGATCGTCATAGAGTCTTGTGTGATTCCCACTGTGCTTTGATTTCCACCTTACCACGTTCAAGAGAATGTGTAAAACGGTGTCTTTTGGGTACAGTCCCGAATCACATGAAGGCAATGAGCGATAGGAGGGGATTCGTCTCTTCCGGCATTGGGGGTTGATGTTGCGCTGTGCTCGATTGGCCATAACGATAAGTCCCTGGCCAGGGCTGATACGGAGATTTACTGATAAGTGTTATCAGTAGTTTCTCAACCCGTTATGAGCCTCACATCGGCATGACTTATCAGTTATTGGGTCTGACGTTTACCACCCCTAGACTAGATATGCGACATATCAGACAGATAGACCGAACTGTAAATTAGTGTTACTGGCAGGCTTTTACAGGAGAAAGAGCAGGCTTGCTTATTGATCTTCTGATCTCTCAATACCTAAGTAGCCGTTACGTCCAGCTAGTACAGCTGACGACTTGTGGGTGATTGATGTGATCATCACCTACTGCCAGCGTATTGACGAGTCTTTAGAGTCCTACACAAAGGTTTCACTGGCCTAGGCAAAACGAGGTAGGAGCGCATATGTGATATGTGCGGGACCAAGAATAATAAGAGTATGTGATATCGTATTCTATTCTCACGATTTATTCGTATCAGTCGGTTATATGTGATATAGCCGAGTTATCGAATCAAGTGTTGATTCGATAGGTTGATACAAATAATATTAGTCGGTCATATGATATATAGCCGGATTATTAAATCAAGAGTTGATTTAATAATTTAATGTATAATTATATATTTGATATATTAATTTATATTAACTAATATTAGCTCACTTAAGCATTTCTTTTTCTCACATGTGCACACTTAATATATATGTGATATATATTAATTATGTTTTATTTATGTGTCATGGTTGATGATACATGCAACATGGATGTATGAGAATTACATCATGATAAAGATAATGAAGGTTTTATTTATTTAGTATAAATCAATTATTATTTGGATAATGGTCACATCGCATGAAGCTTGTAGAAGCTTGGAGATCCATTAACTAGTCCACTAGTTTGTCTTATACGAGATATTTGTTAACCCAACCATTATCTAAACTCATGGTTAAGTCTCTATATGAGAGATATTAGATATTTTCTCACCCATGATTGTCATTCAATCTCTTATCTATTATTTGCTTCTTCTTTCTCTTCATTTGAGAGAGCTCCCTAGGTTTTCATGAGAGGTGATAAAATAGTGAGAAAATTAATTTTAAAGTGAGCAAAAATCCCACTTCATCATCCTCAACTAGATTAGCACTTTAGTATAGGGTGTTAGCTTCACTAATCCCACATTAGTGAAGAGGGTAGCTTGGGTTAGTGTCTCCTCGACGTAGATCATCTTCGGCCTCGAAGACTTCGTGCAAGCTCGTTCTTTTCACTTTGTGGAGCTGTTCAAGAGTCCGCAAGATCACTACTTGGAGCGAAGGGACTACTACAAGGAGCTATTGAAGTGAAGGACCGGTCTACAAAGGTTGTATTCTTAGTTCACTTAGTTGTAAAGTAGTTTACACTTTGTATTGTCTAAATCTTTAGTTATGATTCTAAGGTTAGGATTGTTTTGTACGGCAAAATTTTGAAAATGGCATGGATGATGCCTCCCGAAACCTTGCTGTCATGCCAAGCACTCGTAAAGGTCTCGGGTTTTGTCTTTATCCTCAATAGAGGGGCGGTATGTTGGAAAAGTTCCAAGCAAGATACCGTAGTAGACTCGACGATTGAGGCTGAATACATCGCTGCCAACGAAACTGCCAAAGATGTTGTCTGGATGATGATGTTCATTGCTGAACTTGGTGTGGTTCCATCCATTGAGGATCCAATACCCTTGTATTGTGATAACAATCGAGCTGTGGATTTGGCCAAGGAACCCCGGTCCCATCAGCGATCCAGACATATTCTGAGGCGGTATCACCTGATCCAGGAGATAGTTGATCACCGGAAGATCGAGGTCAGGAGAGTTAATACGAAGGATAATACAGCGGATCCACTCACGAAGGCCCTTCCCCAGACACAGTTTGAGAGACTTTTTGGGATGTTGGGTATGTGATACTACAACAACTGGCCTTAGTACAAGTGGGAGATTGTTAGGAATATGTATGCCCTAGAGGCCATTATTATATGATATAGTGGATGCTTGGACATATATATATATATATATAAAGGACTTTCTTGCTCGACATGATAGTATGTTATCTGGTTGCTCTTTATTTTAACATGTACACTTGTATATTCTAATGTCTCTCCGATACATGTTGATAAAGCCCTTAGGATGTTGTCTTGACTACCAAGACTATGATGTAGATCATACTAGTAGGGCTTGTTAGGTCCACGTTACCTCTCCCGGTACTTTCGGGGTTGCGGAAATGGTAAAACAAAAATTTTTTCTGGACTTGGCAACATGGACCGTAAAAGCCGGATCTTTGCTAAACAATACACTAGCATCCTAACTAGAGATTTATCTACTCGGTTAGGGGTTATACCTCAACTTGAACTCCTTCTCTTCTTGTTGTTCTTCTCCTTGCTTGCTCTGATGGTTGATCCGGACTTTGGTCACCTCCGCGGCCTCCTTGAGTCGAAGACGATCCACCTGAGAGATGTACACCGAGCTCCACCTCGAGCCGAGGTAACTAGGGCAAAGAGATTGCTAATCTAGAAGCCCTAGATTGTGTAGAAGTGGTAGATGAATGGTTTTGTCTTTGTGGGATCTTTATCTCTCAACACATGAGATCAAAAGATAAATCAAGAGGAGGAAGAAGGAGGAGCTAGCTAACAACCATGGAGCTTCTCATTTCAAGAGAGAGAATGAGAATGAGCAAATGAAAAACTTAACCAAGAGAAAAACCAACCATGGTTGCAATAATGCAAAACATTATCATTACTAATCCCATCAAGATAAAGTTGATGGCTACAAATGACATGACCATTATCATAACAAAAGGAAAAAAGAAAACCAAAGAATACTTTAGATCTTTCAAGAAGATCCTAGTCAACTTTGGTCAAACGGTCAACAAAGTCAAGATGGTCAAATGGTCAATGTAATTAGCCATAACATAATTATCAATGAAAGAATTAGTAAATAATGTCCCCGGCTCATAATGGTTTTGACCAAAACGAACTGTCAAAACCCTAATGAGTCCGCCTCAAAATGGTTTTGACCGAATCAACTGTCAAAACCCTAATGAGCCTGCCACATAACGGTTTTGGCCGAACCAACTGCCAAAACCCTAATGAAGCACCTCCTCCTTCATCGCTCCGGAAAACTGTGCATACACACCTGCA
The DNA here is from genome assembly GCA_030015575.1 of Agapanthus africanus. Classification (NCBI taxonomy): domain Eukaryota; kingdom Viridiplantae; phylum Streptophyta; class Magnoliopsida; order Asparagales; family Amaryllidaceae; genus Agapanthus; species Agapanthus africanus. Next base: position 786,726,458 of record JASDDO010000019.1, read on the forward strand.
TCCGTATTCCGTAGAATGCGGATGCACAGAAGACAAAACAAATCCATCCGTGCAATACTAGGATCCGGCTTAAACCAAAGCCCACTAGTATTTCCTGCCCGAACACCACATGCACACAAGTGTACGTAAGTGATCGCAGCCCTGCCGTAAAACCATACAGCTTCTACACGTTTCGCTCAGTGCAGGGAAACTCTCTGTGTGGGACTCTAAAGACTCGACACTACGCTGGCAGTGGGTTTAACCACAGACCGCAAGCGGCACTAGCTGTACGTAACGATCCCCAGGTAGATGTCGATAAGAAGGCCGATGAGGTAAACCCATCCGAACTCCTACTGAGTCTGTATGTGACAATCTCCGTACAGTCCGGTCTGTTCGTCTGATACATCGCATGGCGGGCCTAGGGGGCGGTAAACGGCAGTCCCCTAATAGCGGTACAAGTCGTGTCGGAGTGAAGCCCAGAACACCCTAAGATAACACTGGAAACCTACCAGTATATCTCGCTTGCCCTGGCCAGGGACTACTCGTGTAATGGCTCTCCTAGACACAGCGCGATGTCAACCCCCAATACCGGGAGAGACGAATCCTGTCTAACCGTCACTGCCTCCAAGTGCTTCAGGACTGCACCCAACTACTACCTGTTTGCACGACTCAGTAGAGCCGTGGTAGGGTAGTAATCAAAGAACAGTAGGAACACACTCGAGGCGAAGTGACAGTGTCAAGTCAGCGGACTAAGCTGTACTCATGTCACCTGGGAACTGATAACTGACGATAGGTATAATACCAACCATCAGTTCCCGACGAGTCCTGTCCAGTGTACTCGTAACCTAACGAGCACCCGCATACTATCTCAAGTACGGCGTACTGACGGCTGTGGGACAGACCGTCTCCCGTGCTGGGATGAGAAGCGCATACGCTAGTCTACTCCGGAGTATCGATGCCCTATCTCGATACTCCCACGACTAGGGACGTGTATAAGGATGTGCTTGTAGATTACCCAGCCCCTACGAGTGTGATCGCCATCACAACGCCGGTAATCAAGCAAAGATCCTAAGGGCTCTACTAATGCATATAGGTGATATAATGAATAAACACACATGTACACATTAAAGCAGAGACAAACCAAGTAGCATACTACTATATCGAGCAAGATTGTCTATACAACTGTGAATATCCCAAGCATCCATCAAGTAATATACATACTAGTATGATACTGTAATGGCCTCTAGGGCATATACACCAACAATCTCCCACTTGCACTAAGGCCATGTACTGGCGTATCGAAGACCTATCATCTCGATCAGCCGCTCGAACTGAGTCTGGGGTAAGGCCTTCGTGAATGGGTCCGCTGTGTTGTCCTTTGTGTCCACTCTCCGCACCTCGATCTCCTGGTGATTGATAGGTTACGAGCGTGTTCAAGTTTTAGTTTAAATACCGCAATCAAGACGGTTTCGCACGTAGCTAGCCGGTTGAGTACGGGTCGTCCGCAGGGAGATGGGAATCTTTTTCTATGTGTTTTTCGACGAGTTAAGTCCGGTTGTTCAGATTTTGTTTGTAGTTATCTAAGTGTTTAGTTGATATTTAAAGAGAGCTTGTTAGGGTTAGGATTAGGTTAGTTTGAGTTAGGAGTCTCCACATCTTTCGTTGCCCCACTTAATATCGGTGTTACGGTAATCGGCAACAACGGGGATTAGCACGACTAGGAAGGAACTTGCGAGTATAAGCTAGGCTTTCCAACGCATAGTCCTTCATTTTGGTGCTTGTCCGTCCGTTCTTGGCTCTTATCCATAACCTCCGGTTAATTCAACCACAACCGGTCTCACTACGGAATCACCGCTATCATGTAGGATAGGGTGCCGAAAGGAGCGGATTGTGGTTGGGTTAACGGGAGTTGATTTAAGTTGTTGGGCAAGGAAAGAGTGAGAGAGATTTCCTTCTCTCAAACTTCCCTTATCCTACCCTAACAAGTATAGAACTACTCACACTTCATAATACGGAAAAATAAAACAACACAAAAGAGGAAGATAGAAAGAAGGAGATTAGAAGAATACGACTAACTGTTTGCGACCTCATCTTGGCGAGGATCGAGCGTAAGTATCATTGTCGTATGTAAGGATAAAGAAAAAGAGAGAAGAAACAAACAACAAGGAAATAACAACAACTACTTAACAATTAAAATTACAACAATTATAACAAGTAAAGAAAGAGACAAGCATGATAATGAAAATGGTCTTCTTTATTCATCACTCTTCACTCAAAAGCTCACTTACAAGTTTAATGGAGAAGAGGTGAGAAGAGGAAGAAGAACATGTAGCTAAAACCTAGCAAAAGAAATACAAGATTATGGACCCTTTCCTTCACAAACTTCTGGGGTATTTATAGGCTGAAAGATGAGAAACTAGGGCAACAATACGGGCCCTCATGAAAAGACCAAAGAGCCCCTGAAAACCCTAACCGTTTGGCGCCAAGATGGCCGCGGAAGGGCGGCCAAAACCCCCATTTGGCCGCGCTTCCGCGGCCGTTTAGAGGAGTTGGGCCCATATCTTTTTGGTGCTGGCCTGGTTTGGTGTGTACTGCATTCTGGTATATGTATTTTCTCATAATTTCTTCACGAATTTTCCAGAATTTCTGTTGAGGGAAAGGTGGACTTTTTGTCAAGATTTTGTCATGATTGCCTCGAGCTCCGCGTAGATCTCTTGGATCTTGTGCCACCATTGAGCCTTGTGCATAGATTTGACATTTTTTCTTCCTACTGGTATCTGGTAACAAACGGATGAGGGACGGAGATCGTGTTTTATCTGTGGTCGGCAAGAACCCGGATTTTTTCGTCTTTTCCATGAATTTCTCCGTTTGAGAACCGGGAACCTGTATCCTGCAATTGACTAGCAAACACGGCTCAAGAGTATCTACCGACATGCAATGTGATAAAAATTGGGCGGTATGAAAATGCAAAAAACTGATATGAACAAATACCCCCAAACTTATCATTTGCTCGTCCCGAGCAAAGTCCATTTATTCACAAAAAAATTTCCTAACCTCACTTTCGCAGGGAACGCGATTGCACTGAGCATGTGCAACAAGCCGTTAAACCTCTAGGTGTCCCTAGTAGGAGGAGTGTTGTCTCCTGAGGGTTTTCAGCGGATACTACCCACAAAATCCGGTCAAGTTGGTTTGTAAAAATGACTAAGTTTCAAACCCTAAAGTTTTGTTTTTAGAAAATAACAATTCTATAATCCTAAGTCTAGATTATCGAACCTTTATTTTTCACACCTCACATCTTATTTAACTACAGATTTTATATGTCTTTACGTGCAGTGCGGATAGTGTCGTAAAGTTCCAGAAGGATCGATTAGAGTCATCATGTCGCACAATAATGCCCAGATAACAATTTTAAAAGGATCACATAAGTTTTATAACGAGTTAAGCATTTTTCAAGTTTCGTTTTCCAGTAAGGTTTCAACTTCAGAATTTCTATCTTCCTTAACAGGAAACTAAGTCGTATTTTTCACTCCACCTTTTTCTTGTTTTCATTTCATACACACCTCTGTGAACGTGCAATAGTCTTTATCAAAGAGTAAAACCTTCATATCTCCGTTAAAAATTTTTTTTTAAAAGCCTGTCTTTTATCAAGATTATTCTCACACAAAGAACCGTTAGGAATTTTAACTCGGAGAGAGCACTTGCTTGACTTTGTTTTAAACTGGACTTTCTAGGCTTCTTAGCGAGCTTTGAGCCAATGCACCCAAACCAGTTGGTTTTAGGGCATTAGGTGTAGAAACACCCCAGCGGACTTAATTACTCAAGTTACCTAGGTCCAAAAACAAAAGACAGTTTGGCGTGAAAATCAGATGATTTAATACGAACGGAGATATAACCGGCAGTTCAAATATTTTTTTGGATAAAAGACGTGTCTAGTGGGTTTGGTGTGTAATCATTCCAATCAAGTTTTAGATGGGTTATTTTTCAGACTTAGCTCCTATTACGGCATCAATAACATTCCTTCATATTCGCTTTACTTCATAAACTATTCTTGACATTACTTATTTCAGAACAAACCTATTTGATTCTCAGAAAATCATTTATCTGTTTAAAAGTTTGAACATGAAAGACTTGTCATCTAATTCCCAAAACTCACGACACGTGTAGTGTGATGTAAAGACGTATATCAGCTATAGTTAACTTCAAAGGAGAGTTATCTTTCAGGTTTTCAAAATCCAAACATAAGATCTAGTTATTCCTATTTTATCAAACAAAAACTGTCGAATGTTGAATCAGAGTTCTTCCACAAGCTAACTTGACAAAAAAGTTTTTATATTTTTGGAAAATTTTCAAATTTTTATGGATTTTATGGATTTTAATATGCAGATGCAAAATATACATATGAATGCGAAGGTAAGAAATGCGTACCGAGCGTGCCCCCAAACTTAAACTGGACAGTGTCCTCACTGTCGTTGCATGAAGAGAGTAGTTTGAAGGTTCAAAATTGTTGGTTAGCGATACACAATTTTTTATTTGTTTTTGATTTTAAAGAAAAGAAAAGAATATACACAAATATAAACAAAATGGTTTGTACATACCCCCAAACTTATTTGGAACAGTGTCCACTGTTCTTGGCTGGATAACCGAAGTTTGGAGGTAGGCAGAGGAAGATCAAGCAAGGTAAACCGGCTCCTGTAAGAACAGGAGCTCCTCTGTTGGTTCGGCGCTAAGGTACGGTTTGCATCGCTGTCCGTTCACTTTGAAGAGTGAACCGTCCTTTGGATTTTCCAAATCCACAGCGCCCTGCGGATACACAGTCCGCACAAAATACGGCCCTTTCCAGCGAGATCGGAGCTTTCCAGGATGGAAGTGAAGTCGGGTGTCGTAAAGAAGTACCTGCTGACCAGGTACGAAGGTTTTGCGCAAAAGGTGTTTATCATGAAACACCTTCGTTCGATTCTTAACGACAACCGCGTTGTCGTAAGCCTCATCCCTAAGCTCGCTCAGTTCGCTCAGCTGCAGCTTCCGATGGCTGCCCGCGTCCTCCAGAGACAGATTCAGCTCCTTTATCGCCCAAAACGCGCGATGCTCGATTTCGACAGGAAGGTGGCAGGCTTTTCCGTACACAAGCCGATAGGGAGACATGCCAAGGTCGGTCTTATAAGCGGTTCTAAATGCCCAAAGGGCATCAGTGAGTTTCAAAGACCAATCCTTTCGGTTCTTGGAAACCGTTTTCTCCAGTATCTGCTTGATTTGCCGATTGGAAACTTCGGCCTGCCCGCAGGTTTGGGGGTGGTAGGGCGTAGAAAGCTTATGATTAATGGCGTATTTCCGCATCAAGGCCTCGAAAGTCCTATTGCAGAAATGACTTCCATTGTCGCTAATGATCGCTCGGGGGTGCCCAAACCGTGAGAAAATATTTTCTTTAAGGAACCTAACGACAACCTTGTTGTCGTTAGTCCGGCTGGGCACAGCCTCGACCCATTTAGAGACGTAATCAACAGCTAGAAGGATGTACAAGTTCCCAAAAGAGCTGGGAAACGACCCCATGAAGTCTATCCCCCAAACATCGAAAATCTCCACAACCAAGATTGGTTGGAGCGGCATCTCGTTTCTCCGGGATATCCGGCCCATGTGTTGGCACCGGGAGCAAGTCTTGCAATAATCGTGAGCGTCTTTGAAAAGTTGTGGCCAGTAGAAACCACATTGCAAGATCTTCTCAGCTGTCTTTCTGGGCCCAAAATGCCCGCCACATGCTTGGTCGTGGCAAAATGACAGCACACTCTTGAATTCCTCATCTGGGACACACCGACGAATAATCTGGTCGGGACAGTACTTGAACAAGTAGGGTTCGTCCCAGTAAAAGTGTTTTACTTGGGATAAGAAGCGAAGTCTGTCCTGACGTGACCATTCGGTCGGTAGCAATCCCGTGGCCAAATAGTTCACAATATCTGCGAACCAGGGTTCGCAAGATACTGTCAAGAGTTGTTCATCTGGGAAAACATCGTTTATCGGAATTGGAAGCGAAGGCGAAGAAGGAAGTCGCGAGAGATGGTCGGCAACCACGTTTTCACATCCCCGTTTGTCCTTAATGACAAGGTCAAACTCTTGAAGCAAGAGGATCCAACGGATTAACCGAGATTTGGCATCTTTCTTCGCAAAAAGATGGCGCAGAGCTGAGTGGTCAGTGTAGACAATGACTGGAGAGCCGATGAGGTAGGGCCTGAACTTTTCTAAGGCAAATACAACAGCTAAGAATTCCTTCTCAGTTGTTGTATAATTGAGTTGTGCGTCGTTCAGGGTTCGGCTTGCGTAATAGATTACATGCGGCATCTTGTTGATGTGCTGTCCAAGGACAGCACCGATGGCAAAGTCGGATGCATCGCACATAATCTCGAATGGGTGCGTCCAGTCAGGAGAAGAGAGAACGGGAGCAGAAGTGAGTGAGAGTTTCAGTGACTCGAATGCAGTCACACAGCTCGAGTCGAAGGTGAAAGGCGTGTCCTTGGCCAGCAAAAGCGTCAAGGGCCTAGCAATCTTGCTAAAGTCCTTGATAAACCGTCTATAAAAACCGGCATGGCCAAGGAAGGCTCAGATATCTCTGACGCATCGGGGAGGAGGCAGATTGGAAATGACCTCAATCTTTGCTTTGTCCACCTCTATGCCATTTTGCGAGATGATATGTCCTAAGACAATACCTTCACGCACCATGAAGTGGCATTTCTCCCAGTTCAAAGTGAGATTCTTGTCCTTACATCGGGTAAGGACAGCGTCAAGATGCAGCAAACACTCGTCAAAGGAGTCGCCGAAAATGGAGAAGTCATCCATGAAAATCTCCATAAATTTCTCCACCATGTCTGAGAAAATCCCCATCATACACCGCTGGAAGGTAGCGGGCGCATTGCATAACCCAAAGGGCATGCGTCGATATGCAAACGTGCCGAAAGGACAAGTGAAAGTGGTCTTGTCCTGGTCTTTTTCGGCGATGGGAATTTGATTATAGCCAGAGTAGCCATCAAGAAAGCAATAGTACTCATGTCCGGCCAATCGTTCCAGCATCTGGTCAATGAAAGGTAGCGGAAAGTGGTCTTTCCGCGTTGCAGCGTTGAGTTTTCTGTAATCAATGCAAACTCGCCACCCGGTTTGGGTGCGAGTAGGGATTAACTCATTCGCTTCGTTGGTTATGACCGTGATGCCCGACTTCTTGGGGACAACGTGAATGGGGCTAACCCACTGGCTATCAGAGATAGGGTAAATGATACCACTATCTAGACATTTGACGATCTCCTTCTTCACAGCCTCCTTCATGACTGGATTAAGACGTCTTTGTGGATCCCGGGCTGGTTTGGCATCATCCATCAGATGAATGTGATGCTCAACGATGAGGGGACTAATCCCCTTGATGTCCGCCATGGACCAGCCAAAAGCTTGCCTGTTGCTGTGCAAGACCGCGAGAAGGGCTTTCTCTTGCTCGGGAGCTAGAGAAGCCGAGATGATGACAGGAAGGGTCTCATTCTCACCTAAGTAAGCATACTTAAGGTGAGACGGCAACGGCTTGAGTTCGAGCGTTGGAGGTGAAATGATGGAAGGCAAGACTGGTGCAAAGGTCTCGAACTCAAAGGACTCCAGCAAAGGTTCAAAACGAGTGTAGGCAACCGAGTCGGATGGTTTAGGTAACTCATCCGAAAAGTCGAAAGATTCAAACTCGGGTTGTGCGCGGCTAAGATCGTTCGTGAACGTGAAACACTCGTAGTCGTTATCGGGCGCAGAAACAGCAGCAGGTTCGAAGAGACACGCACTAGTGGCGTCAAGATCATCGTGTTCAAACAGAAACTCCTCGAATTCACACTCTTCGGGGGTGATCTCCTGGATCGAGCAAACATCCAGTATATGAGCATTAGGTTCGGCGGGCTGATTCCCCAACCTAAAAATGTTGAGTTCAATTGTCATATTTCCAAAAGAGAGGTTCATTGAACCATTGCGACAATTGATCACAGCATTTGAGGTTGCGAGAAATGGGCGACCGAGTATCACCGGAATTTGATTCCGGGGGTTAGCTACAGGCTGTGTATCTAAGACAATGAAGTCGACGGGGAATATGAAGTCCCCGACTTTTATTAACACATCCTCTAGCTCACCCCTAGGATGGGTGATCGATCGGTCGGCCATCTGGAGAGTGCAGTGTGTGGGTTTCAGCTCTCCGACGCCTAATTGCTCGTATACTGAATACGGAAGCAAGTTAACACTGGCACCAAGATCTAATAGTGCGCGGTTGATGTTCTTATCCCCAATAGTAATTGAAATCGTAGGACAGCCAGGGTCCTTCCGTTTTTGTGGTAAAGATTGGGTAAGGGCATCACTCACAGCACTAGCCAAGAAAACTTTCTTGGGTACCTGAGACTTCCTCTTTTTCGTGCACAAGTCCTTTAAGATTTTCGCGTAAGAAGGGACTTGTTGGACAGCATCTAAAAGAGGAATGTTAATGTTAACTTGCTTGAATAACTCCAAAATCTTCTCCATTTGTGGATTTTGTTTGTTAGACCTCAACCGGTTTGGAAATGGAACATTTTGAAAATTGGTTGAGTCTAATGCTGGAGGAGGAGATTTTGGAGTTGGAACGGATCCCAGAATAGGTGTTTTCGTGGAGTGAGAAGCGGGTCCGTTTAGAGAAGAAGAGGAAGGAGAGCCTTGTGAAGAACGGAGAATAGGCTCGGAAGACGAAGAAGAAGAAGCAGGAGAAGAAGAAGAAGAAGAAGCGGCCGGGGTGTCATCGTTGATTTGCTTGCCAATGTTGTTTTGCAGCACCCTCCCTGATCTCAGTGTGGTCACGGCACTCACATTATGGTTTTGTTGTTCAAGAGCAACATGTGCATTATGTGGGTGGCCGGGATTTGGAAGTGGCTGGGACGGGAGCTTCCCCTTCTCTCGCTCGCTCAAGGCCGCGTTCAGCTGTGCAATCTGGGCCTCGATGGTCTTGATGCTCTGCCCGTGTGCGGCGGTGTGTTGCACTAAAGATTGGATCTAAGACTGGATGTTGGCGGTGGATTGAGTCGATTGTTTAACAAACGCATCCAGACTTCGCTCGAGCGAGGAAACCTTATCGTTGTTCGACGGAACAAAGTTGTTTGGTGGAAAGGAATTGTTCGGTGCAAAGTTGTTCGTCTGGTTTTGGTAAGGCTGGGGTTGGAAGGGCTGCTGATACTGAGTTTGTTGTTGCGCTTGTTGTTGCGGTGGAGGGGCCCTTTGGAAATTGTTGCCCTGGAATTGATTCTGATTCTGATTCCAGGCGAAATTGGGGTGGTTCCTCCAACCGGGATTGTAGGTGGAAGAGTATGGATCATTCCTTGGTCTTTGCTGGAATGCATTAACCTGATCCTGTCCTTGCGAGGGTGGATTGTAAGGACACTCTTCGGTCAAGTGAGAAGGATCGGAACAACAAGCGCAGATGGTACGAAGGGGGAGAACAGGGGCAGGAGTAGGAGAAGAAAATTTGCTCTCTATTGCTTCAAGCTTTTTTGTTATTGCAGCCATTTCAGCTCTCATTGCAATAGAGACATCAAGTTGGTGAATTCCTACCCTAGACTGACCGGTAGAAGTGGAGGTAGAAGAAGAAGAAGGAGTCGGTCTGGTGCTCTCCCACTGTAGCGTTTGCTCCGCAAGATCGTCAAAGAACTGCCACGCTTCCTCGTCAGATTTGGATAGGAAGTGGCCCTGACAGATGGTTTCCAACAACTGCTTCGTTGCTGGGTTCAGTCCCTCGTATAAGGTTTGGCAGAGTTGCCATTTCTCTATACCGTGGTGAGGACACTGAACAAGAAGGTCTTTGTATCGGTCAAAGCACTTCCAGAAGGGTTCAGAAGGAAGCTGGGAGAATTGGTTGATCTCATTTCGAATTCTTGCGGTCTTATGATTTGGGTAGAATTTTTTCAGAAACGCTTTAACAAACTCGTCCCAGCTGGTGATTGAGTGGGAAGCGGTGCTATACAGCCATTTTTCTGCGAGATCGCATAAAGTGAACGGAATGACCCGTAGACGTATAGCATCGTCCGACAGCTGGGTTGTTTTCATCATGGCACAGACGTTTTGAAATTTGTTAATGAAGATATAGGCATCTTCAGATTCAAGCCCATGAAAACGTGGAAGCATGTTGATGAAATGGGGCTTAATTTCAAAGTTGTCCCCATTGGCCGGAGGAAGAGAAAGGCAGGTTGGAAGTGCAGAACGGGTAGGGTAGAAACGATCCTGGAGCGCAATTCGCTGCGGCGCTACAACAGGCGGAGGTGGTGGGAGATTGGTCTCCATAGGAGGTGGAGCCAATCCAGGGGTGGTCAACGAGATGTTCGGATTAAATCCCGACATCGCGGAAGAAGAGGTTGGTGAAGGTGAAGGTGAAGGTGAAGATGTATGAACAGAATTCCGGTCAACGTCGGAGTTGGCCGGCAAAGGAAGGGGTGAAAGAGGAGTGGACGGAGTATCGACTTCGGAGTCGATCGCGTAGTCGGTCGCGACTAACGTAACGCGGACTAGACGGGCGCTAGTGTCCCGAGTCCAAGCGGACATACACTAAACGAGTTTAGTATAGTCAAAGCGAAGAAGGTGAGGGTAAGAAAACGTCAATGAAGAAAGGCGATGGGTGTTGGGTGAAAATGGATTTGGCGACAAAAGGGCAAGTTTTTATAAAAGTTTTTGATTTTTTCTTTTTTTATTTTGTTTTTAGAAAGAGATTTACAGAAGTATGTACGGAAATACGGCTTAAGCAATCACAAACAAGATATGCACAATCACACCTAGATCTAGGGTAACCTAGGTCTACTAGACCTGCTCCTGAACTTGATTGTCGAAGTTAAACAGTGTCGAGAAACAGGCTTAAAAATACACTGATCACGAGGCCAGGTAAGTGCAGAGATAAGGGGAGGTTGTCCAACGCTTTCGCGAAGTTCCTTAATTAAATAACCCTTTCTCTTTCGGCGGTTGCGCCTTTAACACTTTCCTAGACACCCCGTAAACAATATACGGTTAAGCAAGGTTCTAAACAAGGTTTATCTTCTCCTAATGAGCGCGAAGTCCTTAGGGCAGAAGTCTAGTATTTTTTAATTTACAATGGACAATGCATATGCTTTAGTGATTTCCGGGGTCCTGGGAAGGGTGATGAAATCCCCACCCAATCTGGATTGGTTTCAAGCCCCTTAAGTCCGTATTAAAGAATGCAAAACAGTAACAATATCAACAGCAAACAATTTTTATTTGCGGCGCAAAGAATCCTGCACAAGAACAGTTTATTGGAAGGGGGAGAAGAATTTGCGCAAAGAAGGCTGCAGAAAACACAATTCAGTGGAGCTTAGAGGAGTGGAGAGAGGCAGAGAGAGTTACCCAGAAAAAATGGCAGCCCAAGGGCACCAAGTGGCCGCTCTTCCGCGGCCAAACAGGTGCTAAGGCCGCGGAAGCGCGGCAGGAACAGAGGATTGAGACTTCAGGTTTGGTTCAGGTGCTGTTCTGGGTCTTCTCCTCTTGTCTGGATCTACTGAATCTTAAATTGCTCACTGTATTTGCTCCAGATTTGTACAGTAGACCGGATGATTCGTTTTGTCCGTCGCGGTGTAGCCGCGAAATGTGGGTCTATCTACCCACGTCTTTGGCACTGTACTTGAACTCCGTATTTCTAACGTCCTTGGCGTCGATCTTGAGCTTCGTATTTCCTGCACACTTGCACAAAAACTAATCAAGAATAACAAGATGGTTTCTTTTACAAAGTATATATATTTTTTTTTTTTGGTTTTTGGTAGTTTTTATATTCACAAATTAACCCGAAATTTCACTTAGAAATAGACTACCGTCTCCCCGGCAACGGCGCCATTTGATTGATAGGTTACGAGCGTGTTCAAGTTTTAGTTTAAATACCGCAATCAAGACGGTTTCGCACGTAGCTAGCCGGTTGAGTACGGGTCGTCCGCAGGGAGATGGGAATCTTTTTCTATGTGTTTTTCGACGAGTTAAGTCCGGTTGTTCAGATTTTGTTTGTAGTTATCTAAGTGTTTAGTTGATATTTAAAGAGAGCTTGTTAGGGTTAGGATTAGGTTAGTTTGAGTTAGGAGTCTCCACATCTTTCGTTGCCCCACTTAATATCGGTGTTACGGTAATCGGCAACAACGGGGATTAGCACGACTAGGAAGGAACTTGCGAGTATAAGCTAGGCTTTCCAACGCATAGTCCTTCATTTTGGTGCTTGTCCGTCCGTTCTTGGCTCTTATCCATAACCTCCGGTTAATTCAACCACAACCGGTCTCACTACGGAATCACCGCTATCATGTAGGATAGGGTGCCGAAAGGAGCGGATTGTGGTTGGGTTAACGGGAGTTGATTTAAGTTGTTGGGCAAGGAAAGAGTGAGAGAGATTTCCTTCTCTCAAACTTCCCTTATCCTACCCTAACAAGTATAGAACTACTCACACTTCATAATACGGAAAAATAAAACAACACAAAAGAGGAAGATAGAAAGAAGGAGATTAGAAGAATACGACTAACTGTTTGCGACCTCATCTTGGCGAGGATCGAGCGTAAGTATCATTGTCGTATGTAAGGATAAAGAAAAAGAGAGAAGAAACAAACAACAAGGAAATAACAACAACTACTTAACAATTAAAATTACAACAATTATAACAAGTAAAGAAAGAGACAAGCATGATAATGAAAATGGTCTTCTTTATTCATCACTCTTCACTCAAAAGCTCACTTACAAGTTTAATGGAGAAGAGGTGAGAAGAGGAAGAAGAACATGTAGCTAAAACCTAGCAAAAGAAATACAAGATTATGGACCCTTTCCTTCACAAACTTCTGGGGTATTTATAGGCTGAAAGATGAGAAACTAGGGCAACAATACGGGCCCTCATGAAAAGACCAAAGAGCCCCTGAAAACCCTAACCGTTTGGCGCCAAGATGGCCGCGGAAGGGCGGCCAAAACCCCCATTTGGCCGCGCTTCCGCGGCCGTTTAGAGGAGTTGGGCCCATATCTTTTTGGTGCTGGCCTGGTTTGGTGTGTACTGCATTCTGGTATATGTATTTTCTCATAATTTCTTCACGAATTTTCCAGAATTTCTGTTGAGGGAAAGGTGGACTTTTTGTCAAGATTTTGTCATGATTGCCTCGAGCTCCGCGTAGATCTCTTGGATCTTGTGCCACCATTGAGCCTTGTGCATAGATTTGACATTTTGTCTTCCTACTGGTATCTGGTAACAAACGGATGAGGGACGGAGATCGTGTTTTATCTGTGGTCGGCAAGAACCCGGATTTTTTCGTCTTTTCCATGAATTTCTCCGTTTGAGAACCGGGAACCTGTATCCTGCAATTGACTAGCAAACACGGCTCAAGAGTATCTACCGACATGCAATGTGATAAAAATTGGGCGGTATGAAAATGCAAAAAACTGATATGAACACCTGGCGATCAATGATCTCCCTGATCAGGTGATACCGCCTTAAGATGTGCCTGGATTTCTGATGGGACCTTGGTTCCTTCGCTAAAGCTATAGCCCTATTGTTATCGCAATACAAAGGTATTGGGTCAACAATGGACGGAACCACCTGAAGTTCACTAATGAACTTCTTCATCCAGACCGCCTCTTTTGCGGCATCGCTTGCAGCAATGTATTCAGCCTCCATCGTCGAGTCTGCGACGGTATCCTGTTTGGAACTCCTCCAACATACCGCCCCTCCGTTGAGGGTAAACACAAAACCCGAGACAGACTTGCTGTCATCTTTGTCACTCTGGAAGCTTGAATCGCTAAAGGACTCGACCCGGAGGTCTCCATTACCGTAAACCAGGAACATCTCCTTAGTCCTTCTCAGGTACTTGAGAATGTTCTTCACTGCTGTCCAGTAGTCCTCACCTGGGTCTGACTTATACCGGCTTACCGTGCCCAGCGCGTAAGCTACATCTGGTCTTGTACATAGCATCGCATACATTATAGATCCTACCGCCGAAGCGTAGGGTATAGTGCTCATGCGAACCCTCTCCTCGTCAGTCTTGGGAGACATCTTCTTGGAGAGGGTAATTCCGTGCAATGCGGGTATGTTACCGCGCTTGGAATCCTCCATACTAAATCTCTTTAGTACGATCTCTATGTACCTGGATTGCGAAAGTCCCAGTAGTCTCTTGGATCTATCTCTATAGATCTTGATCCCCAAAATGTACGAGGCATCACCCAGGTCCTTCATGGAGAACCGTTGTGACAAAAATAGCTTGACCGATTGTAGCATAGGAATGTCATTTCCTATCAAAAGAATGTCGTCCACGTACAAGACTAGGAATACGACAGTTCGTCCTACAATCTTCTTATAGACACAAGGTTCATCCTCGTTCTTGATGAAATCAAATTCCTTGATTGCCTCATCAAAACAGATGTTCCAGCTCCGCGATGCCTGCTTTAATCCATAAATGGATTTAAGCAACTTGCACACCTTCCCGCCGCTCCCACTGTCTACGAAACCTTCTGGCTGATCCATGTAAACGCACTCTTCCAAACAACCGTTTAGGAAAGCCGTTTTAACATCCATCTGCCAGATTTCATAGTCATGGAAGGCAGCAATGGCAAGTAGGATCCGAATGGATTTGAGCATAGCCACCGGAGAAAAAGTTTCGTCATAGTCCAAACCAGGTCTTTGACGAAAACCTTTTGCAACGAGTCTAGCTTTATAGGTTTCCACCTGCCCATCTACACCAAGTTTCCTTTTGTAGATCCATTTGCATCCAACGGGTTTCACCCCAGGTGGAGCAATATCCAAGGTCCACACTTTATTGGCGTACATGGACTCCATTTCGGATTGCATTGCTTCCTGCCACTTATCAGAGTCCCTACTGATAATGGCCTGCCTGAAACTGGTAGGGTCATCTTCTTCCAAGATGCAGTCCTCTCGATCCCCGTCTATGAGAAAACCGTAGTATCTCTCGGGCGGATGAGAAATCCTACCAAATCTGCGGAGTGGCTGAGGTTCTTCTGGGGTTATTGAATTCTGAGGTTCTGTCAAATCTTCAGTTTCATTTTGTGGTCGCTGAATTTCTTCCAGTTCTACCGAACTCCCACTTGTTTCTTTTGCAAGAAATTGCCACTCTAAAAAGGTGGCGTAGCGAGATACAAACACCTTCTGTTCCTCGGTGTGGTAGAACAGATATCCTGTGGAGTTCTTAGGATATCGCACAAATTTACATAGAACTGAACGTGCCTGAAGTTTGTCCGGATTTTGTACTTTTACATAGGCCGGACAACCCCATACCTTAATACGTTTAAGATACGGCCTTTTACCATTCCATATCTCGAACGGTGTCTTAGGCACAGATTTCGACGGAACATCGTTCAACAGATATGCCGCCGTCAACAGCGCATGTCCCCAAAATGAAAGAGGTAACTCGGCATTACTCATCATGGAGCGAACCATATCCAGTAGGGTACGATTCCTCCGCTCCGATACACCGTTGTGCTGTGGTGTATAAGGAGGAGTAAGCTGAGAGAGAATACCATTCTCTTTTAAGTAATCTAGGAATTCTGTGCTTAAGTACTCCCCTCCCCTGTCAGACCGGAGGATCTTGATACTTTTGCCTGTCTGGTTCTCTACTTCGTTTCTGAATTCCTTGAATTTCTCAAAAGCTTCAGATTTTTGTTTCATCAGATACATATATCCGAACCTAGAGAGATCGTCAGTGAATGTGATGAAGTACGAGAACCCACCCCTTGCATGTATAGACATCGGACTACATACATCACTATGTACGAGTCCCAAGAGCCATGCTGCTCTTTCTCCATGTCCGGTGAACGGAGATTTGGTCATCTTCCCTTTGAGACAAGACTGACAAGTTTCATAAGATGAAAACTCGAACGCATCCAAGAGTCCATATTTATGCAACTTACTCAGTCTTTTCTCTCCGATATGACCAAGTCTACAATGCCACAAGTAGGATTCATTCGTATCTGAATTCTTCCTCTTGCGTGTGTTTTGTATATTGAGAACTGTATTCTGATTTAGAACGTAGATACCATTACACAGTGTACCCTCTGCAACCAGTACCTTATGAAGGTAAATGTTCATGATATTCTTGTCAAGAACAAAGTTATATCCATCTTTATCGAGTAAAGAAACTGATATGATGTTGCAAACCATGGAGGGTACATAGTAGCAATCGTTCAAAATCATAGTCTTGCCATTTGGCAATACTAGGTGATATTCACCGACGGCTGCCGCATTTACTTGTGCTCCGTTCGCTACTCTGAGCGACATATCACCCGGTGCAACTTTCCTACTTTTTCTCAGTCCCTGCAATAAATTACAGATATGAGATCCTGATCCAGTATCAAGTACCCAGGAGGTAGGGCTGACCGTAAAACAGTTCTCAATAACAAGAACACCTGAAGTAGATGCAAAACCATGCATCTTCTTCAACTGGGTATCCTGGAAATCCATACAATCCCCTTTCCCTAACTCATACTTATGACTGTTGTCACAAGTTAGAGCTGAACCAACGTTCCCCAGCCCCGAATAAGAATTCGGATCGGTCAAGCGATACATTTTATTATCTTGATTAGGGCGTGAAATGGTTACTACCTGGAGAGGGAGAAAAGAAACACTCAGCGTATGCTCTTGCAAGATTAGATTGGTTTATTAATTTATCTAACCAGGGTGTCTCCCACTGTTTCCTCAAATTCTTCTTAAAACCTTTTTAAAAGAAGAACCAGCAGGGATTTAATTCACGTCACAATACTTGCTTAACCTTTCAGCCAGGCTAGTGTCGGTACTTCGAGGGAGGTTTTCCAACGCTTTCGCGAAGTTCCTTAATTTAAGAACCTCTTTTCCCTGGGGGCGTAACCCCGCTAACACCTTTCTAGTCACCTACTAGGTTTATAGAATTGATTGTTAAGTGAAATAATCTCCCGAGAGTAATCCAACTCATCAGCGGGATCGGGATCCAACTATCACTGTGTGATGACCTAGATGGAATCCACTCTAGTCACCACACTCCAGAAGGTATGCTAAATCTGCAAGTCTCAGTACTTTTGAAACTCCTGATGTGGTTTTTGCCCCTAGGACCCAAGTGACCTTGACTGAGCCAACATATCAAAGGATCCTAGTCAAGTTCAACCCGTCATTATCTTGACTGCATTAGACCCACACGTACGAGTCCTTGACTGAGCCAAAATGACCGTACGACTGTCCTAACCAATCACTTTGTATCCTACGGAAAGATATTACATAGCTACCGTACACTACGCCTCGGCTGAGCACGAAATACGTAGCACGAATACTAAGCAATATCAATCCGAAATGACGGAGGGCTACGACTGGGTTTTGGCGAAAACCCGTTAACGTAATGAACTTGATATCGTTGAAGGAACGTGATACACTTTTTGAAAATATAATGGCGAAAACTTTTGCTAAAGAGGTAACTCCCTGTGAAGGGATCTCGGCTCTTTCCTCGTCGAATGAGGTGCAGGATATTCCAAACTGAATACCTCGATGCAAAGCAAGAATAATCGACTATAGCAAAGTTATTACCCTGACGCAAACTTTTGTCCAAGGGGTCACTCCCGATGAAGGGATCTCGGCCCTTGCCTCGTCGACTGAGGTGCAGGGCATTCATAACCGAATACCTCGATGCAAAACAAAAATGAACGTCCTTGCAATAACAGCTTTTTGAAAAACTTGTTCCAACGTCTTTTAGGTTTATTTTCTTGCATTAGTTCTTTTAATGCGTCCCATCATTTAAATCCTACCATTGCAGAAAACAACCAAAATATGACGTACGCTTATGCCATTCGCATTCGCCACTGGGCCCCGTCATCACCCGTTAGGTTACTTAACTAGCGACAGAGCGGGGGCTGGGCTAGCGCGGCTGTAAAACATAAGCAACGCCTAAATAGTTATTATATATAGATATACAACAATGATAGCCAATCCAGATCACAGATGAACACTTTGGATATACTAGGAACCCGCGATTCGTTCGAGCCTGCAACGAAAAGCGGATTACACGGTCGCGATGAGTAGCCAATACCACACCCAAGACCCCTACGGGTGCGGCAAACTACCCGCCAAGTACCCGAAGCGAAGCAACCTCCCTCAACGCCGTGAGTAGGCCACTCGGCACTTCGAGATACCCGGTAGTTTGTGCTCCCCCTCCATGGGTCTATCCTAGGAGCAAAAACAGTAAAAAGAATTATATAATGACGGCTACAACCCCGACCCGGTTGTGCGGCCATACAAATAATATTACATCAATTTACAAATTTATTACATTAATGAAAGAAAAAGAAACTCTCATCTCACATCCACCCCGGCTATTCATCCGCGACAATCCAACGAGTTCATATACACATACCATCAACAACACAGATCACAGATGTGTATAACCCCCATTGATCGGCGTATAGCGATTAGTAGACGTTCAATACACATATAACATTACAGATATAACCATTAGCCAAAGTCTACAGAACATCGACCAAAAAATACGGATTTTTAAGCCCCAAAAACTAATTTTTCGTTCTGGAAAATCTGGGCAGAAAAGTCATATTGTAAAAATCCAAAAATACCCATATAAAAACACTGCAGAAAACAGGATCCCCAACCGAGTTAACTCGGCCGCGGTTCCGCGGCATAAGCAAGCTTATGCCGCGGAAACGCGGCGCTTTAGTCGAGTCGGGTGATCATTTTTCTTCAGTATTCTAACAAAAGCCTGAGCCGATTTTTAGTGTATAAATTTTTAATTTTGGAACAGTTCTAAAAATCGGCAGAAACTGAATTTTCCGGGGTAATTTTGCGGGTTTTTGTCCGGTCGATATTCTTAATACTTTGCTAACATGCTAGGGTGTGTTTAGTTAGGCTCTGATACCACTGTTAGGTCCACGTTACCTCTCCCGGTACTTTCGGGGTTGCGGAAACGGTAAAAAAAAAAAATTTCTGGACTTGGCAACATGGACCGTAAAAGCCGGATCTTTGCTAAACAATACACTAGCATCCTAACTAGAGATTTATCTACTCGGTTAGGGGTTATACCTCAACTTGAACTCCTTCTCTTCTTGTTGTTCTTCTCCTTGCTTGCTCTGATGGTTGATCCGGACTTTGGTCACCTCCGCGGCCTCCTTGAGTCGAAGACGATCCACCTGAGAGATGTACACCGAGCTCCACCTCGAGCCGAGGTAACTAGGGCAAAGAGATTGCTAATCTAGAAGCCCTAGGTTGTGTAGAAGTGGTAGATGAATGGTTTTGTCTTTGTGGGATCTTTATCTCTCAACACATGAGATCAAAAGATAAATCAAGAGGAGGAAGAAGGAGGAGCTAGCTAACAACCATGGAGCTTCTCATTTCAAGAGAGAGAATGAGAATGAGCAAATGAAAAACTTAACCAAGAGAAAAACCAACCATGGTTGCAATAATGCAAAACATTATCATTACTAATCCCATCAAGATAAAGTTGATGGCTACAAATGACATGACCATTATCATAACAAAAGGAAAAAAGAAAACCAAAGAATACTTTAGATCTTTCAAGAAGATCCTAGTCAACTTTGGTCAAACGGTCAACAAAGTCAAGATGGTCAAATGGTCAACGTAATTAGCCATAACATAATTATCAATGAAAGGATTAGTAAATAATGTCCCCGGCTCATAATGGTTTTGACCAAAATGAACTGTCAAAACCCTAATGAGTCCGCCTCAAAATGGTTTTGACCGAATCAACTGTCAAAACCCTAATGAGCCTGCCACATAACGGTTTTGGCCGAACCGACTGCCAAAACCCTAATGAAGCACCTCCTCCTTCATCGCTCCGGAAAACTGTGCATACACACCTGCATCCATATTCCGTAGAATGCGGATGCACAGAAGACAAAACAAATCCATCCGTGCAATACTAGGATCCGGCTTAAACCAAAGCCCACTAGTATTGCCTGCCCGAACACCACACGCACACAAGTGTACGTAAGTGATCGCAGCCCTGCCGTAAAACCATACGGCTTCTACACGTTTCGTTCAGTGCAGGGAAACTCTCTGTGTGGGACTCTAAAGACTCGACACTACGCTGGCAGTGGGTTTAACCATAGACCGCAAGCGGCCCTAGCTATACGTAACGGTCCCCAGGTAGATGTCGATAAGAAGGCCGATGAGGTAAACCCATCCGAACTCCTACTGAGTCTGTATGTGACAATCTCCGTACAGTCCGGTCTGTTCGTCTGATACATCGCATGGCGGGCCTAGGGGGCGGTAAACGTCAGTCCCCTATTAGCGGTACAAGTCGTGTCGGAGTGAAGCCCAGAACACCCTGAGATAACACTGGAAACCTACCAGTATATCTCGCTTGCCCTGGCCAGGGACTACTCGTGTAATGGCTCTCCTAGACACAGCGCGATGTCAACCCCCAATACCGGGAGAGACGAATCCTGTCTAACCGTCACTACCTCCAAGTGCTTCGGGACTGCACCCAACTACTACCTGTTTGCACGACTCAGTAGAGCCGTGGTAGGGTAGTAATCAAAGAACAGTGGGAACACACTCGAGGCGAAGTGACAGTGTCAAGTCAGCGGACTAAGCTGTACTCATGTCACCTGGGAACTGATAACTGACGATAGGTATAATACCAACCATCAGTTCCCGACGAGTCCTGTCCAGTGTACTCGTAACCTAACGAGCACCCGCATACTATCTCAAGTACGGCGTACTGACGGCTGTGGGACAGACCGTCTCCCGTGCTGGGATGAGAAGCGCATACGCTAGTCTACTCCGGAGTATCGATGCCCTATCTCGATACTCCCACGACTAGGGACGTGTATAAGGATGTGCTTGTAGATTACCCAGCCCCCACGAGTGTGATCGCCATCACAACGCCGGTAATCCAGCAAAGATCCTAAGGGCTCTACTAATGCGTATAGGTGATATAATGAATAAACACACATGTACACATTAAAGCAGAGACAAACCAAGTAGCATACTACTATATCGAGCAAGATTGTCTATACAACTGTGAATATCCCAAGCATCCATCAAGTAATATACATACTAGTATGATACAGTAATGGCCTCTAGGGCATATACACCAACAGGGCTTGTGTAGTCCACAAGCACATCCTTTAACAGTTCCTGGTCGAGAGAGTATCGAGACAAGGCATCGATATTCCAGAGTAGACTAGTGTGTACGTTTCTTGTCCTTGTATGGGGCGATGGTTTATCCCACATCCATTGGTGTTTGACATCAAAGATTGTATACTGGTGCTCATTAGAGAATGGGTACACCGAACAGGACTTGCCGAAAACTCCCAGATGGTACTATACCTATCGCCAGATAGCAGTTTTCTAGTAACACTTGTACAGGTTAGTCTGTAGATCCAAGATCGTCATAGTGTCTTGTGTGGTTCCTACAGTGCTAAGATTTCCTCCCTACCACGGCTCAAAGGAGTCGTGCAAACAGGTGGATTTTGGGTACAGTCCCGAGTCACATGGAGGCAGTGAGCGATAGGAGGGGTTTTGTCTCTCTCGGTATTGGGAGTTGATGTTGCGCTATGCTCGATTGGATATGACAGCAAGTCCCTGTCCAGGGCTGATGAGATTTGATCGTAAGTGTTATCAGTAGTTTCTCGAATGGTTATAAGCCATACATCGGCATGACTTATCAAGTTACTGGGGTCTGACGAATTCACCCCTAGACTCGATATGCGACATATCAGACGAAGAGATCGGACTGTATGGTAAGTGTTGATTATAGGCTTCACGAGAGTTTGGACAAGTTTGCTTGTTGATCTTCAATTCGCTCAATACCTGGGTATCTGTTACGTCCAGCTAGTATCGCTGACGGCTCGTGGGTGTCTGATGTGATCATTACCTACTGCTGGCGTATTGATGAGTCTTTAGAGTCCCACACAGAGGTTTCCTAGCTCAAGCGAAATGAAGTAGGGCACATATGGTGATATGTGTGGGAGCTTGATTAAATACGAGTATGTGATACCGTATTCTAATCTCGTGATATTTGATATCGGTTAGGTTATATGTGATATAACCGGATTATTGAATCAAGTGTTGATTCGATGATTTGTTATATATATATTTGATATTGGCCGGTTATATATGATATGACCGGATTATTGAATCAAGTTTTGATTTGATATTGTATATTGAATGTTGTCGGTTTTATGTGATATAACCGGGTTATTGAATTAAGTATTGAATTGATAATATGATATACATATAAATTATATTAGTCGGTTATATATGATATAACCGGATTATTGAATCAAGTATTGATTTAATTATTTGATACATATTAATATATTTCATATAAACATATATATATTAACTAATATAGCTCACTAATGATTTTCTTCTCTTCTCTTTATATATAATTGTGTGTGTGTGTGTATGATATATATATATATATATAATTGATTTTGTATATGGTTGATGATACATAGAACATGGGTGTATGAAACTCACACATGACCTAAAGATAATTGGGGAGATTTATTTTTAAGAGGAAATAAAAATGAGTGGATATTGAGTCATGGCTTAGATGCTTGTAAAAGCATGTACAGGCCATGACTCATCTCTCATTTTGTTTTACTCTAAGATATTTTCTCACCCCATCTTTATCTTTAGTTCATGGTTCTCTCTCTTATTATTCTTCACAACTTTCTTTCACTCACCCAAGTTCATCTTATTCCTCAAGAGTGCTCTTTAGGGTTTTTCTTGAGTTGGAAAGAGAAAGAGAAAGAGAAAGAGATTTCTAAAGTGAGCAAAATTCCTACTTCATCAACCTACACTATCCTATCCCTTTAGTATAGGTTGTTTGCTTCACTAATACTTCGATTAGTGAAGAGTGAGCTTGAGTTAGAGAGACTTCAAGGTGGATCATCTTCGGCTTCGAAGAGAACATAGCAAGCTCGATCCTTTCATCAAGTAGAGCCAAGAAGAGTTCTAGGGACTAATACTTGGAGCTTTAGAAGTGAAGAACTTGGTCTACAAAGGTTGTAACCCTCCTCACTTAGATCAGAACTTGTATTCTTGCTTTGGAATCCTAATTCTCTAGTTCGATTCTAGGTTACTATAACTAAGCACTCTAGATTTTTTAAAATTGCATACTTGATGCTTGTATAAATCTAGTGAATGTGCTAAGACATACTTTCATGGGGGGCCTCCCTCAGAGTACTAACACTGGCCTAGCTGAACGGTTAGCGAACTTGTAAAGTATAAATAATCCCGACTAGTTCTCCTTTTAGGGTTTGAAAAAGAATTCGAGGAAACAGTGGGAACCATCCTGATTAGATAAAGTGAAAACCAATCTAATTTTGATAGAGCGCATGCTGAGTGTTTATTTTTTCTCGCTCTGGTACAGCAACCCATGACTTACCTTAAAAACTCATGAACCAAGTTAATCGAACCTTCTTACACCCTTTGGCTTTGGCTTGTCTTGATTCGTGACAAAGTCGCATTTATCCCTGCCACTCCTAATTTATCCTTTGCATTTCTTCAGAACACTTCGTATCACTATGATGATCCATATCGCTTGGAATGACCATCGTATAGTTACATACGAACTCGAAAAAGTTACTTCAGTCGAGAATAGCCACGGGTTCTAAAGCAATTAAATAGGATTATTCAGTTGTCTCTTCCCTTTACCTTCTCTCAGGTTGTGAGAGCTCCTTGTATTAGGAGAGTACACCTATTACGCTTATTGGATAGTCTTCTTCCAAATCTTAGGCTAGTACCAAAAGGTAGAGAAGGAAGAAAATCAATTAGCCTAAGGACGGTGTACAGAAGGTAAGATGTAGAGACATATAAAGGTACTGAAGAGAGGGCAAAGGAAATTGTGACTACTGTCATGAACCTGGATAATAGCAAAGGAATTGCTAGGAATACCTGGCCACCCCTATGAAACATTTTCATGTTTCAAATTTTCTGTGTACTTATTACAGAGAACTGTTTTCCCAATCAATTCTTACTCCAGGGTATGTATTTACCAGATTTGGATCTCACATCTGTACGGTGTTACAGATGATGAGTAGGAGTAGAATATTGGGAAATGGGTGATTTGATCCTCAATATCGGAATTCGTTGCAATTGGTGATATTAGATCAAATCACCTGGCTTTGTCTGATGGCAAATGTTTGGTTTTGAATAACCGTTGTTATGCACCAAATTTTAAAATGAAATATATGTACCTTTATTTTGTAAAGTGAGATATAGATTTTGAAAATTGTGTTATAAAAATTTACCTTTATCAGTTGAGGATAAGATAAAGTGCATTGAATAACGGTGTAAGACATTCTTAACCAAGATACAGTTTTCAATTTACAAACACAGAATTTGAGTTAGTATACTCTTAGGACTTAAACATGAAAATGTATGTTGTCCAGTGTCCTTCGAGACAAGAGGTTGGTACTCTTACTTCATTCAGGTTTACCTATGAGTTCTCTGGTTTTGGAAACGCATTCGTTGTAATACAAGGTCCAAACATTTTGAAAGGTTTGTAGGTATAAGAAGAAAGTAGAGAACCATACGTTGGAAGTATCAGGATTATTCGAGGTGATCGAATATATAGATACTTATTCTAGGTAATTCATCATAGTAATATTGAGAACTTGATTCTCGTAAGTCGATGTCACACACCGTACAAGGTTTGTGAAGAGGCGGAATTTTGAAAAAAAAACAATTTTAAGACGAGTAATATCGACAAAACTTCTAAGATCATTCATAAACCTTAACTAACTAAACTAAAAGAGGTTCTAAACTACTATGATAGTGGTTTATACCTCTAAGATACAAGTCCTTTGGGTCTTCTTCTCCTTTTCCTTAGCGCCTAGATGGTACGGATCGCGCTTGATCGTCGGCCTCCTAGTGTCGAAGACGATCCATCCGAGAGTTCAAACTCTAACCTCAAGAATGAGGTAACTAAAGTATGTTAATCTAGGTAGCTTAGGAGGAAAGTTTTTCACGCCCCGTTTCCCAGTATACGGATAAGGAGATGCGACGGGCTACGCGACGTATTTACTCAGAAGTAAACACGCTAAGCGTATCTAAGCAATATAAAGTAAAATGTACACAAGAGACATGAATATAAATGAACATAAACTTTTATTTATCCAACATTTCTTTACAATACAACTGGAAATATAAATACAAGTCTGGAATGCAATGCCTTAACAATAGCATGAACTGAATGAAAAGTAAGTACAAATAAAGTCGATGCTCAGGGTCTTCTATGAATTGCTCCAAGTGCTCCTGGCTGGTCTCGAACTCCTCAAAGTCGGGTCCCCCTGACAACATTCCAATGAAGAAGAGAAATATGAATGTCATCGGCAAACAATCGCTCGGTAAGTCCCAAAGAAAGAAGGAGACGAATATACAGAGAACAGAACAGGTGAAGTAGATAATGTTATATTTGTTATACTAACATATTTGTTGTATCTTGGTACAGAATATTCCAGTGTATACGAGAGGAATCCAACTTACACCATGGACTTTGGTAACCCGTAGTATAAGGCTCCGTCGATAATACCACGGAACAACGGCATGGATGTAATTACGTCTTTTAGTGACCACCTCGTACCACCTTTAACATATTCCGTATCAGTATACCCCTTTATAAACCCCGTAATATTTATTGTATTGATTGTACTGATTATGTTGTATTGCCTTGTAGTAAATGGAAGACTTGCCGAAACCATGATATCATTAAACGAAATGGATATAAATGGATAGTCGTGTAATCAAAGTATATCCATGGTTCGGTTCGGTCATGTTCATGTTGATATGGATTGTATTCTGGTATTCATGGATTCATGTTGTATTGCAGTTATACTTGAAATGAATTCAAGTCAGATTGATTTCAGATTTGACCATGACTCGAACTGAGTCGGACTTTTAAATAGAATTGAAGTCCTGATTGTTTTGGAGTTATCGGTAACTGCTGCACATGGACGGCGGATTTGTGTCTTTTTCCAAAACAATTACCGTATTGATAACACCGTTTTTAGGTTGTCTACCTTAGATAGGCAAGCAACCATATTCTCGGCTCTTTGAGGCTCAAGAGAACTGGTCCCGCTTAAAACTATATTTACTAGGGTCCTTATTGTAATTTAATATAACTTGAGGGGGGTTTATGAAAAATAGTTTTGATATATTTTTAAAATACACCTCAAGTATTTAATTATCGTCTTTAGGATTTTCATAATTTTAATTTTTATAAAGTGAAATATTCTAGTGAATATAACCTAGATTTCATTGAATATGGTATTTCAGTGTAAACTTGGAATGGTATTGAATTGTAAAGGTAAATTCATGAAATTGTGATTCCCTTGGTTTAGAAAACATTGAATATATATATATATATATATATATATATATATATATCTGTGTGTGTGTGTATATGTGTATGTGTGTGTGTATTTAAAGCAGATATTTTGATAATTTATATATATCTAATATTTATAAGAAAATAGAATTTATTTAGAAATCGCATTTTTCTAAAAATTTGCATTAAAAATTCCGTCGAGATCGAATGCTCCTTGCGGAGGTCTGCATCTCGCTCTACTAAGCCTGAGAATGTGTGATAACCTACACCATCCCAATCGAGATTCCCCAAAATGGGTTATAGAGGCGTATTTACAAGGAATTAAATAACATACTTTCAAAGAAAATGGTTTTTGAATATTTATGCTATTTAATCGTAAACTCGTATTTTCCCATAAACTAATGTCCCAAGAGTTATCGTGCTATGTCAAAAATGTATGTTGTGATGAGGTAGGTCATTACCTCGTGAGTTTTCTAAAGGTAATATAAGGGAATATGTTGAATTGTGTTGAAAGTAAAGTATATGGTATTTAACCGTAAAAATGCGATAAAAGTTGTATGATAGATTTTTTTGTTATTCTAATGTGTTTGATAATTCTTACTAAACAATCCATTAAAAATTTTAGGTTTGTTATTAAGAAAAAAATTTGATTTTTAAACAAAAGAGAATCGGAAGCCGGAATAACTTCGCTTCCGACGAGTTTTGAAAAGGAGAAGTTTTAGAATAGCAAAAGAGGAGGGGAGAGGGGACTTACAGATTTGAATCAAAGAGAAGAGGTAGGGAAAGACTTTGGAATCACCGGTAAGTCGTTTCGTCGCCGGATTCTACTTGAAACTTCGCCGGAACTTTGACCTTTGCTAACTCCACTTGTATAACATTGGACATGGAAATTTTTAGAGAGTTTTGTAATGGAATTCAGAATGAGGAGGGGTGAAATGGAGTGTGGTATTTATAGGAAAAATTAGGGTTTAGGTTAATGAATTAGGAATTAAAAATATGCATTAAAAATGGATTAAAGAGTGATTTTTAATTCTCTGGAAATGTGGAGCTAATTCAAACAGTATGGGGGAGTGGTGTAGGCCAAGAGGTGCTAAGGTTAGAGGTTGGAGAGTATTGGGTATGGGGGGCCTGGCGGTGCCGGTCTTGGGGTGAATCTCGCAGGCCCAAGTCCGATGGTGGAGGGTGGGATCTTGGCCACGTGTCCCTATCGTTTGGTATAACTCAGTGCACGTGTTTGATTACTTTATGACTTTTCATTTTATGTGTTATGCATGTGTAAACATTTGGGCTTCTAAAAGATTAAAAGAAAAATCAATTAAAAATATATGTGGCTAGAGGGATTCGAACACAGGGGCTATATCACAGCAGTGCAAGGCTTTACCAATGAGCTGCAAGTGCTTTCTTGCTGTTCAAAAGAAAATCAAATTTATAACTTATGCTCAGGCTTAAGTGTTCCTTTCTGTATTTTGGAAAAAATTTGTATAAAAAGTTTAGGGTTGTTACATTCTACCCTCCTTATAAAAATTTCGTCCTCAAAATTTATAAAAGGAAAGTGTAGAGGATTCAAAACATTTTTGTGATAGTGATAATGTTAGAACTATTGATAGTGAATAAAAATATTTGGAAGAACGAAAGAATGCAAAATTTTTGGACAGATGTGAAGGAATTACCAGGGTTACCTTGGTCTACAGTCTCGGCTTCTACGGTCGCTAATGTGAAAGCCTGACGCCGGGGTACATTACTCCTAGCTGGAAGCACATTCCTCTGTCCTTGAGGCATGTTCCTCAGTGCCTGTTGGAATTGGCGATTAGGCTGTGCAGGAGGTCCACATAGAGGTAGAGCTGGAAGAGCAAGACGAGGTGCAGAAGCCTGGATAGCTGGCCACTGCGGATAAGTGTTGTGAGTTGGAACTGTATTGCGTCTATAAGGACATGTTCCAATTCCATGATTGGATGCGCCACAAACTAAGCACAGGCCTTTTGCGTGCCTACAGTCCTTCCACAGGTATCCATCCCTCTTGCAGTAGAAGCAAAAATCTGGACATAGCCGGTTATTTGTTTCTTCCGGTCTCCTGGGTTCAAAAGTTGGCCTTGAAGAGGCTCCTCCTGCTATCTGAGTGGCAGGGCGCTTCACTCTGGCAAATTGAGGTCTGCCCTTCTTTTTCACTACTGCCTCATATCTGCAGGCAGCTTTCAGGGCTAGTTCATGGGTTGGAAAATTCCCTATAGCTAAAGCAGCTTGGATCTTCGGATCTAACCCGTGCTGAAATTGTCTGGACCTGATCTCAGCAGTCGGAATGAGGTGTGCCGCAAACATGTTACGGTCTTGTGTTAGCTGTGTAGTATGTGATATTTGAAAATCGAATATTGAGACATATCTTACCTACTGAGCATGGTAAAATCAGCATCATACTCATCCACAGATTTGGTCCATATCGAACCCTATTGTAGATAGATGAATTGTTGTTCCATGTCAAATTGGGCAATCTCTGCTGCCAGATCATCCTCAATGCTCTGAGCCCATTCTTTCGCTTCTAATGGGCTCTCTTTTCCTGAAAATTACTTTGGGTGCAATGCCCGGAATCGCTTTACTCCGGACGCTTCCACTTCTGGACGGTTCAGTAATATAGCAGTATGTTGCTGCTGTCTTTCTAGGAGACTTCAGATTGCCTCAAGCAGTACCGTCTGCTTATTAATCGGAGCAGCAACGGTAGGCGTAAGCGGTAGAGATGGTTGTCTGTTGTTGAAGTTGGTGCTGGTATTGTTTGGAGAATCCATAACCTTGAAAGAAAAATAGGGTAGATTCAAAGTATATGAAATTGTAAGGTTCAAAGAATAGGAAATGTAAACAATGTTTTTAGTTGTTGTTTCTTGTGTTATATTGCTTCGGACTTCATGCAGAATTTGTTGGCTATAGTGCCCTCAAGTCAATTATTGAATCGCATGCATGCGATTGTGATTGAGGGAGGACCTATACCGGTAGAACAGTCTTACTTGATATGATA
Organism: Agapanthus africanus; assembly: GCA_030015575.1. NCBI lineage: Eukaryota > Viridiplantae > Streptophyta > Magnoliopsida > Asparagales > Amaryllidaceae > Agapanthus > Agapanthus africanus. The sequence continues at coordinate 786,755,756 of JASDDO010000019.1, forward strand.
GTATGCTATCTGGTTTGTGTTTATCATCATGTACATGCTTCAGATGGTATTACAAATCACTATTACATGTTGATAGAGCCCATAGGATTTATGCTTGACTACCAGCATTATGATGGAGATCATATACATGGGAGCCGGGTGGTATATAAGCAAATCCTTAAATGTCCCTAGTTGTGGGAGTTTCGAGACTAGGCATCGATACTCCAGAGTAGATTAGTATATACTGATCGAGACCCCGACGAGGGGAGGTGGCCCGGTCTCATAAGCCAATTGGTGTTAGTTTGTTCACATAAGATAGTATACAGGTGCTCATTGGGTTTTGAGTACACTGGACGGACTCGCCGGGAACCTGCTAGTTGGTATTATACCTATTGTCAGATAGTAGTTCCCAGGTGACATGTGTACAGGTTAGTCTGTCGACCTGAGATCGTCATTTGTCTTTTGTGAGTTCCCACTGTGCTTTGATTACTACCCTACCACGGCTCAAAGGAGTCATGCAAACAAGTTTTAGTTGGGTACAGTCCCGAGCCACATGGAGGAAGTGAGCGAATCATTGGGGATTTGCCTCTCCCGGTATTGGGGGTTGATGTCGCGTTGTGCCCGGGTGGCCATCATCAGAAATCCTCGGCCAGGGTAGAAAAGAATTACCGATCCAGGATCGATAGTTTCTCACGTGGTGATGGGTTTCATACCGACACTAAATATCGTATTATTAGGGGTCTGACTTTATCCACCCCCCTAAACTTGATATGAGATACTCTTAGACGAAGTGACCGAACTTTACGGATATTGTCACTGTAAGGCTCAGTACGGGTTTGGATGAGTTTGCTCATCAGCCTTCTTTTCGCTCAATACTTGGGTAGCCGTTACGTACAGCTAGTGTCGCTGACGTGCATGGGGTTAAACCCACTGCCAGCGTATTGACGAGTCTTTAGAGTCCCACACTGAGGGTTTTCACGGTTCAGGCGATATGGTGTAGACGACGTATGTTGGTACATACAGGTGTCCGATTAAATATGTGTACAGGCTGCACAGACTTTAGTTGGACGGTTGATAATACTAGTGGCTTAGGACTGAGTCGGATTATTAAATCTGGTTTTGATTTAATAATTTATATATGTATTTATATATATGTATTCCAGTATTATTGTTCACTATTCATTTTCTCTCTTGGGTATTCGTATTTTTGATACGAATACGCGTATATGTATTTCGATACGTGTACCGGATAGTATTTCGTACTTATACGGAATTGTTTCTAGAAGATTGGACACCTCATTTGTATGATTTCCTCTTTTAGAAAATCATTTTTTTACAAATGAGGTGGAGGGGGTGACATGGCATGAACAAAGGTATGATTTGCATTTGTTTATTAGTTAAATGAAAAGAGATATTGTGTGCATGATTGAGAGAGGGAGAGAGGCAGCCACTTTCTCTACATGGCTTGCTCATTTCATTTTCTTCAGTTGTTTGATTACTCTTTCTCATTCTCATTCTCACTTGGAAAAGGTTTAGCCATTCTTGAGTTGCTCATGACATTGGTTTCCTCACCTCCTCTTGATCTTCTTGAGTTGCTCTTAGAGCATTTTGATGAGAGAAAAAAATAGTGAGATAATCCTGCACCTACACTCTCCATTGCTAGCAACCTTGGAGCGTCGATTGCCTCGCTTGGCGAGGTTGCAGCTTGTGTCGTTTCCCTCGGGTGGATCATTGTAGACGGAGGAAGACCGGAAACCAAATTCGATCCGCGACCACTAGGAGCTTGGGATGATGGTTGAAGACTCGAAGGACTTGGTTCATTCGGGATAACCACTCCTAACTCAATTTATAGCTTGCTAGTATAGGGTTTAAGGTAGATCCGGGCATCGGGTTGTGGCAGCGCCAGTTTAGTAAATTTTTGTTCTGCATTTGGCCATGGTTTGATGGTCGGGGCGCTGCCGTAACCCAACATGGTATCTGAGCCAACCCTTAAACCCTTAGCTAGCTAGTTTAGACAATGTTAAAGTATCAAAACCGAAACAACTCCGAAACAATACCACGAATATTTCAGTTTCTGTCGATTTTTCAAAATTTTCAAAAAAAAATTTAAGCAATTGCAGAAGGCTATTTTTGTGACAACTAGAACACCCTACAAAAATGAGCCCCATTCACCTGTTTTGACCCGGTGAGACTTGAAAAAACACGAGTGCCACCGGTTTTTTATTAGAGTTGGGACCTGAATTTTGCAGGGTAATCTAGTCTCTGGAATATTGGTTTAGTGGTATGGCTTGTTTTACCCATTTTGGATATTATGTTATCTTTTATTCAAGGGCAATTCGGGGTGTTTCGAAGTCGATAATTTAACACTGTTTAAATGTTTACAGTACATACATTACTATCTGTGACCGTGAATGTCATTAGAGCGGTACAACTCGTATAATTGTTATATGTTATTTTAGACGAGTTTGCGAACGTGACATTCACGTTGATATTCTGTGTTGTGCTGTGATTGTGGTTGGATCGTCGTGGTGGATAGCTTTGGTGCAGTGGTAGTACAGTTTAGACTCATTTGTACATTTGATATTGCAGGGCGAGCATCCAACATGTGGACTGCCGTCACTGCCACTTTGTATATTATTTGTTTAGGGCATGACCGGGTTGAGGTCGATGTCACCCTTATACATATTATTTTCTTTTCTGTATTAGGATTATCCCGTGGTGGAGTGCACGAATAGCCGGGTTCTAGAGGGCAACGGGTCCTCATCTCATGGCGTTGAGACGGAGGGGACCTTACTCTAGAATTGGCGGGCTATTCGCCGCACTCGTATGGGGTATAGGTTGACCCACGGAGGTGTGCCTAAGTTACCGAATTCCGTGAAGTGCTGGGTGGCTCATTCACGTTGTTGATTGGGGTTGCCTTGCTTCTGGGATTGGCGGGTAACTTGCCGCACTCGTAGGGGTCTAGGTTTTCATTGCACAAGCTATCCATACGACAGAGAACATCGGGTCTCATTTGCGGCTCAAGTGAAACCCGGGGCTCCAGGATTATCCACCACTCTGTGTTGTTGGCTGAGATTCTGTTATGTTGCTTTATATCATGCATGGGATTATTGTTATATATATTTATATATATATTAGTAGATGTTGTATATGTTTTTCACCCGCGCTAATCCAGTCCCCGCTCTGTCGTTAGTTAAGTAACCTAACGGATGATGACGGGACCCAGTGGCGAATGCGGATGGCATAGACGTACATCATATTTTCGTTCTTTTCTGGTGTGATATGTTTAATTGATGGGACTTCGTTGATTCTGATCAATGCAAGGAAAGAAAACCTATATATGATGTTATTGGAACCAAGTTTTTTTAAAAATAGACATTACAGACGTTTTCTTTTGCTTTGCACAGTGGTATTCGGTTTTGAATATCCAGCACCTCATTCGACGAGGCAAGGGCTGAGATCCCTTCATCGGGAGTGACCCCTTGGGAAAAAGTTTGCGTCAGCGTAATAACTTTACTATGGCCGATTCTTTTACTTTGCATCGTGGTATTCAGTTTGGAATATCCTGCACCTCATTCGATGAGGAAAGAGCCGAGATCCCTTCACCGGGAGTGACCTCTTCAGCAAAAGTTTTCTCTACTATATATTTGTAAAACCACTTGGATTCCTTCAACGATATCAAGTTAATTACGTTAAAGGTTTTTCGCAAAAAACCAGCCGTAGCCCTCCATCGTTTCAGATTAGTATTGCTTAGTATTCGTGCTACGTATGTCGTGCTTAGCCGAGGCGTAGTGTTCGGTAGCTATGTAGTGCTTTTCTGTTGCATGAATATGCGATTGGTTAGGACAGTCGTGCAGTCATTTTGGCTCAGTCAAGGACTCGTGCGGGTGGGTCTAATGCAATCAAGATAATGACGGGTTGAACTTGACTAGGATCTTTTGATATGTTGGCTCAGTCAAGGTCACTTGGGTCCTAGGGGTAAAAATCACATCGGGAGTTTCAAATATACAGGAAACTTACCAGGCTTGCACATACCTTCTGGAGTATGGTAACTTGAGTGGATTACATCAAGTTATCATGCGATGATAGTTGGATCCCGATTCCTACTGATGAGTAGGATTACTCTTTGGGTGATTTTAGATGATCCCAACTAATTCTCCTTTTGGGTTTGGAGGAGAATTCAAGGATACAGTGGGAGACATCCTGATTAAATAAAGTGATTAACAATTCTGATCTAGGTTAGAGTGCACGTTGAGTGTTTCTTTTCTCTCTCTCTATCTCTCTCTTTGGCAGCGACCATGACCCGACCCTAAACTAAAACTCATGAACCAAGTTAACTGAACCTTCTTAAAACACTTTGGCTTTTGGATTGTCATTTAGTCGCATAAATCATTGCCGCTCCTTCTTTCCCTTTGCATTTCTCCAGAACACTCTGTATCACTACGAAGATCCACATTTCTTGGATATTCCATCGTATAGTTACATACGAACTCGAAGGAACTTGTTCCAGATTCAAGGATGGATTCTGGTTCAGGAGAAATGGAATAGGATTATTCGGTTGTCTTTTCCTTTTACCTTCTCTTAGGTTGTGAATGCTCCCGGTATTAGGAGAGTACACCTATTGGACTTATTGGATAGTCTTCTTCCAAACCATAGGCAGGTGCCGAATGTTAGTTATATGTATGCCCTAGAGGCCATTACTATACATAGGATGTATATTGTAGTGGATGCTTGGACATATATAGGGATGACTTTCTTGCTCGATATGATAGTATGCTATCTGGTTACTCTTTACCTTAATGTGTACACTGATTGTCTCTCTGTTATATGTTGGTAAAGCCCTTAGGATGTGTACTTGACTACCTGGACTATGATGCGGATCATACTAGTGGGGACGTGGTAGTCCATAAGTACATCCTTCAAAGTCCCTAGTCGTGGGTGTATCGAGATGGGGCATCGATATACCAGAGTAGACTAGCGTGTAGCTTCTCGACCCATATAGATGGGCGATGGATGATCCCATATCCAACGGTGTTTGACATTAGGGATGGTGCACGGGTGCTCAGTAGAGACTGGGTACACTGGACGGACTCGCCGAGAACTCCCAGATGGTATTATACCTCACGTCAGATGGCAGTTCTTCGGTGACACTGGTACAGGTTAGTCTGTAGACCCGAGATCGTCATAGAGTCTTGTGTGATTCCCACTGTGCTTTGATTTCTATCATACCACGTCCAAGAGGGCGTGCAAAAAGGTGGCTTTTGGGTACAGTCCCGAATCACATGGAGGCAATGAGCGATAGGAGGGGTTTCGTCTCTCCCGGTATAGGGAGTTGATGTTGCGCAGTGCTCGATTGGCTATAACAGGAAGTCCTTGGCCAAGGCTGCTTTAGGGATTTACTAGTAAGTGTTACCAGTAGTTTCTCGACCCGTTATGAGCCTCATATCGACACGACTTATCGAGTTATTGGGGTCTGACGTTTACCACCCCTAGACAAGATATGCGACATATCAGACGAACAGACCGGACTGTACGGTAAGTGTTACTGATTGGATTCACAGGAGTGTGAGCGGGCTTGCTCGTTGATCTTCTGATCGCTCAATACCCAGGTGGACTTTACGTTTAGCAGACCGCTTGCGGCTTGTGGGTGTTTGATATGATCATCACCTACTGCCGGCGTATTGACGAGTCTTTAGAGTCCTACACAGGGGTTTCCTGGCTCAAGCGAAACGAAATAGGAGCGCATATGAGATATTTGCAGGACCGAGAATAATACCAGTATGTGATACTATATTCTATTCTCACGATTTGTGACATTGATCGGTTGTATGCGATATAGCCGGGTTATCGGATCAAATGTTGATTCGATAAGTTGTTACTATATGATATTAGTCGGTTATATGCGATATGACCGGATCGTTAAATCAAGTGTTGATTTAATGATTTAATGTATAATTATATATTTGATATATTACTTTACATTAACTAGTATTGGTTCATTTAAGATTGATTTTCTCACTTGAATGTGCACATTGTTTATATGTGATATATGCAAGTGTACATGTTTGTATCATGCTTGATGATACAAACAAGTTGTGTGTATAAGACTTGAACCAAATCAAGGTTAGATTAGGGTTTACTATTTTCCTAAGTATATAACAAAAGAGTGTGACTTTGGTCAAAGTTATCAAGCTTCATGAAGCTTGATGAACATTGACAAAGTCAACTCTTTTTGTCATTTGTTAAGATATTAGCTAACCCAACCCTTAACCTAATGCTTTGGTTAATTCTCTACATGAGTTAAGCATGAGGGCTTAACTCAACCATGGTGCCATTATTTATTGGATAAGTTTCATTTGGATATTTATTCATATGATTCTTTTCTTCTTCTTCATCTTCATCAAGCTCACAAAAGCTTGCTAGCTTCAATGGTGCCATGAGAAAAAGAGTGAGAAATCCAATTCTAAAGTAAACCCACTTCCTATTTCTTCATCCTCTACCACTTGACATGTAGTATAGGGTGTTCTCTTCACAAAGTTTTTGACCAAGTGAAGGAATAGCTTGAGTTTGAGTCTCCCCGACGTAGATCATCTTCGGCCTCGAAGTCAACGACCTAGCCCGCTCATTTCTCCGACGAAACCATCGCTAGAATCCGGGATCTCGATGATCACAGCGGAGGGACGTCAACACGGAGCTAAAGAAGTGGAGGACCGGATCTACAAAGGTTGTAATCCCTTTCACTTAGTAGCAAAGTTGTTTGCATGCTTGTAGTTTCGCCTAATCTCTAGTTAACGATCTTCATTAGGGTTTCTCGGCACCTAAAATTTTGAATTTGGCATGGTTGATGCCTTGTGGAACCTCTTGAGTGTGCCTAGGAACCCTACACCGAAAGGTAAGGAAGGAAGAAAACCAATTAAGCCTAAGTGTGGTGTACAGAAGGTAATAAGAAAAGACATATAAAGGGATTAGAATAAGGGCAAAGAAAATTGCGACTACTATCATTCACGACAAAACCGCGTATACCCCTGATCCTAGTTCACCTTGCTTTTCTCCGGAACATTCCGCATCACTACAAAGATCCACATTTATTGGATATGCCATCGTATAGTTACATACGAACTCGAAAGAACTTGTTCTAGTTCGAGGATGGGTTCTGGTTCTGGAGGAATAGAATAAGTATTATTCAGTTGTCTTTTCTCTTTACCTTCTCTCAGGTTGAGAGGCTCCTGGTATTAGGAGAGTACACCTATTACGCTTATTAGATAGTCTTCTTCCAAACCTTAGGCTGGTGCCGAAGGATAGGGAAGAAAGAAAACCAGTTAGCCTAAAGGTGGTGTACAGAAGGTAATAAGTAAAGACATAATAAAGGGATTGGAGTGAGGGCATGGAAATATACGATTATTGTCATGAATCTGGATAGTGGAAGAGGCATTACTAGGAATACCCGGATACCCCTTCGAAACATTTTCATGTTTCAGATTTACTGTGCAATGTTAATTGAAAACTGTTTTCCCAATTGGATTCTAACTCCAGGGTATGTATTTACCAGATTCGTTTCTCACATCTGTATAATATTACAGATGGTGGGTGGGAGTAAGATATTAGGAATTAGGTGATTATATCCTCATTATATCGGAATTCATTGTAATTGGTGATATTTAAGAAAATCACCTGGGTTTTTGCCTGACGACAAATATTTGGTTTTGAATATCCGTAGTTATGCACCAATTTCAAACTGATATATATGTACGTTTATTTTATAAAATGAGATATAAATTTTTTGAAATTATGTCTATGACATTTACCTATATCAGTTGATAGTTAGGTAAGGAGCATTCAACAACGGTATAATTCTTCTTAACCATAGTACAGTTTTCAACCTACGACGCACAGGGTTTGAGTTATTTAACTCAGGGGACTTATACGATGTATTGTATGTTGTCTAGTGTCCACTAGGACAAAGGGGTTGGTACTCGTACTATATACTGTTTACTCATGATTTCTCCAGTTCTAGACAAGCATTTCATTGAAATATAAGGTCCAGATTTTGAGATGTTATAGGTATAAGAATAAAGAAGATAACCATTTGTTGGAAGTATCAGGATTCTTCGTGGTAGTCGAAGATGTAGATACTTATGTTTGGTATTCCGTTGATAGTAATGGTTTTGAGAACTTGCTTCTCTTTCAGATTACTCATATATGGATGCGCTCCTAGATGAGTAATACTGATTGGCTTCTTTCCATTTGGTTGACATGCACTAAAGATAGCTGCATGATTTGAATCTGATTCCAATTAAATTAGTGCTATTGTTTCTATATTGTATATAGAATGATTCATATCTTAACGATGTTAAGGTATATGGAGTTGTCCGGCTTATGCTTAAAACCAGACTCTAGACAAACTCAAGGCACGTTTTAGTAATGGCAGTTTGTGGGTTATCCCGGGCTATGACGAGGGTTAACTTTCTACAATCTGGAAGATCAATAATTATATTGTTCTTGACTCACCACAGTTTTAGTAAAAAATGGATTCTTTTCATAAAACGGTAGTGGGAGTATGGTAGAACTAGAAGTGATTCTAGAACCACAAACGATTACTGAAAATTTAATAAAACCTAAAGATTCAATCGGGTTTGACATTCCATTAGCCACTCCGCAGATTTGGTGGGTAACCTCAGGCACCCGAGAGGTACTTCGGTCTTCTCAAAGATAGTGACATGGAGGTTCTTGTTTACCCAGACTTGTCATTGCTGTTGTTCTAGACTATAAGACCCGGCGGAGGATGAGTATAGTGTCGTTCTAAACTAGCTTTAGAAGTGCACGTGTATATGACTCTGCCAGAGGGTTGTTGTAGTCAGTGAGAGCAGCGGAAGCATAGAGGGCAAGTAGCTTATGTCTATTCGAAGACTAAAGTAGGTATAACGGAAATAGATCATTTATTTTTGATGTGACAGTCATAAGTTTTGACTTCATCAGAATAGGAGATGGATCTGGTAAGAAGGTGGTAGGAAGTGATGTCCTGGTATTTGGATGACATACTCTTGATAGGAAGAGATCTTCCCATACTACGATCGGTTATACAGTGGTTGTCACAAGGTTTTTCTCCACACAGGATATGGATAAAATATCAGGTTTTATGGTCACTAGATCTATGGTTTTAGATCTAGATTTGGGAAATTTCCCAATTTGGGTGCTTTGACACTATTCTAAAGGTGTTTTAGAATGGATGACTCCTGGCATGGTGGTGTGCCTGCAGGTGATGGATTCACCCTCTCTACAGGATGTCTTACAGACTAAAGGGGAGAGGGATTTGCATGATTGGCATATCACTTGCTTAGGCAATTGAGTCAATTATGTGATGTCAAGTACCACACTAGATATTGCTTTTGCACTAGATGCAATAAGCATATATTAATCCAAACCTGGAGAAACATTGGGAAGCGGTTATGAACATAAATGAATGTTCTTAGGATATGGTAATGGCAGCCTCCTTTAGGAGACGGTTATCATTTCAGGCTTCTAAGGTGACTTGGGCGACAGAGTGACTGTCGGAGTTTTATTTTTCCCACTTTTGAGAGACAGTATGTTGGACAGGTGGTCCAAGTGGATACTGTAGAAGGCATGGCGCAGGGGTACTGATTAAATTCAGTGAATGATACAGTCTAAGAAGTTTGCTGGATTTGGAGTTCATTTGTGAACTGGGTCCCATCAGATATCCAGACATATTCTAAGATAGGTATTGCTCATTTCGGGGGATAGCTTTCTCCTTGAAGTTGAGATATAGAGAGATACAGAAACAAACACTGGAGCGGATCCACTCACTGAGGCTATTTCTCGAACGCAATGGTTTCGCAAACGGGCCTTGCGAGACTGATTAGTAGAGAAGTTGGGTGTTCGGTATAACACGGGCTGTGAGTATGCGACTCCATAATAATTAGCCTTAAGTGCAAGTGGGAGATTGTTGGCTATAGTGCCCTCAAGTCAATTATTGAATCGCATGCACGCAATTGTGATGATTGAAGGAGGACCTATACCGATAGAGCAGTCTTACTCGAGATGATAGTATGCTATCGGGTTTGTCTTTATCATCATGTACATGCTTCAGGTGGTATTACAGATTACTATTACATGTTGATAGATCCCATAGGATTTATGCTTGACTACCAGCATTATGATAGCGATCATATACGTGGAAGCTGAGTGGTCTATAAGCAAATCCTTAAATGTCCCTAGTCGTGGGAGTTTCGAGACTGGGCATCGATACCCCAGAGTAGACTAATGTATATTGATCGAGACCCCGACGAGGGGCGGTGGCCCGGTCTCATAACCAATTGGTATTAGTTTGTTCACCTAAGATAGTATACAGGTACTTATTGGGTTATGAGTACATTGGACAGACTCGCCAGGAACCTGCTAGTTAGTATTATACCTATTGTCAGATAGCAGTTCCCAGGTGATATGTGTACAGGTTAGTCTGTTGACCTGAGATCATCATTTGTCTCGTGTGAGTTCCCACTGTGATTTGATTACTACCCTACCACGGATCAAAGGAATCGTGCAAACAGGTTTTAGTTGGGTACAGTCCCAAGCCACATGGAAGCAGTGAGCGGATCGTCGGGAATTCGTCTCTCCCGGTATTGGGAGTTGATGTCGCGTTGTGCACGGGTGGACATCACCAGAAATCCTTAGCCGGGATAGACGAGAATTACCGATTCAAGATCGATAGTTTCTCAGGTGGTGATGGATTTTATACCGACACTAAATGTCGCGTTATTAGGGGTTTGACTTTATCCACCCCCCTAGACTCGATATACGATACTCTTAGATGAACAGACCGGACTGTACGGATATTGTCACTATCCGGCTCAGTAGGGGTTTGAATGAGTTTGCTCGTCGGCCTTCCTTTCGCTCAATACCTGGGTAGCCGTTACGTACAGCTAGTGCCGCTAACGTGCTTATGGTTAAACCCACTGCCAGTGTATTGATGAGTCTTTAGAGTCCCACACAGAGGGTTTTCATGGTTCAGGCGATATGGTGTAGACGACGTATGTTGATACATACAGGTGTCTGTTTAAATATGTGTACAGGCTGCACAGACTTTAGTCGGACGGTCGATAATACTAGCGGCTTAGGACTGAGCCGGATTATTAAATCAGGTTTTGATTTAATAATTTATATATGTATTTATATATATGTATTCTAGTATTATTGTTCACTATTCATTTTCTTTCTTGGGTATTCGTATTTTTGATACGAATACGCCTATATGTATTTCGATACGTGTACCGGGTAGTATTCCGTATTTATACGGAATTGTTTCTAGAAGATTAGACACCTCATTTGTATGATTTCCTTTTTTAGAAAATCATTTGTTTTACAAATGAGGTGGAGGGGGTGACATGGCATGAACAATGCAAGGAATGTAGAGAGGTATGGTTTGCATTTGTTTGTTAGTTAAATGAAAAGTGATATTGTGTGCATGATTGAGTGAGAGAGAGAGAGAGGCAGCCACTTTCTCTACATGGCTTGCTCATTTCATTTTCTTCACTTGCTTGATTACTCTTTCTCATTCTCATTCTCACTTGGAAAAGGTTTAGCCATTCTTGAGTTGCTCATGCCATTGGTTTCCTCACCTCCTCTTGATCTTCTTGAGTTGCTCTTGGAGCATTTTGATGAGAGAAAAAGAATAGTGAGATAATCCTACACCTCCACTCTCCATTGCTAGCACCTTGGAGCGTCAGTTGTCTCGCTTGGCGAGATTGAAACTTGCGTTGTTTCCCTCGGATGGATCATCGTTGATGGAGGAAGACCGGCAACCAAACTCGATCCGCGACCACTAGGAGTTTGGGATGATGGTTGAAGACCCGAAGGACTTGGTTCATTCGGTATAACCACTCATAACTCATTTTATACCTTCCTAGTATAGGATTTAGGGTAGATCCAGGCATCGGGTTGTGGTAACGTCAGTTTAGTAAATTTTTGTTCCACATTTAGCCACGGTTTGATGGCCGGGACGCTGCCGTAACCCAACAGAATTGACCTGCATGGGCCGCCAACAAAACCTGTCACGCCTCACTTCCCAGTGTACTGGTATGGTGATGCGACGGGCCACACGACGTATTTACTCAGAAGTAAACACGCTAAGCGTATCTAAGCAATATAAAGTAATTTGTACACAAGAGACATGAATATAAATGAATAGGAACTTTTATTTATTCAACATTTCTTTACAATACAACTGGAAATATAAATACAAGTCTGGAATGCAATACCTAAACAATGGCATGAACTTAATGAAAAATAAGTACTGGTAAAGTCAATGCTCAGGGTCTTCTGTGAACTGCTCCAAGTACTCCTGGCTGGTCTCGAACTCCTCAGAGTCGGGTCCTCCTGACAACATTCCAAAAAAGAAGAGAAATCGGAATGTCGTCAGCGAACAATCGCTCGGTAAGTCCCAAAGAAAGACGAAGAAGAATATACAGTGAATAGAACAGGTGAAGTAAATTATGTTATATTTGTTATACTAACGTAGTTGTTGTAGCTTAGTACAGAATATGCCAGTGTATACGAGAGGAGTCCAATTTACACCGTGGACTTTGGTAACCCGTAGTCCAAGGCTCCGTCGATAATACCACGGAACAACGGCATGGATATAATTACGTCTTTTAGTGACCACCTCGTGCAACTTTTAACATGTTCCGTACGAATCTACCCTTTTATAAACCCCGTAATGTTTATTGTATTGATTGTACTGATTGTATTGTATTGTCTTATAGTAAATGGAAGACTTTCCGAAACCATTATATCATTAAACGGAATGGATATAAATGGATAGTCATGTAATCAGAGTATATCTATGGTTCGGTTCAGTCATGTTCATGTTGATATGGATTGTATTCTGATATTCGTGGATTCATGTTGTATTTCAGTTATACTTGAAATGAATTCAAGTCAGATTGATTTCAGATTTGACTATGACTTGAACTGAGTCAGACTTTTAAACAGAATTGAAGTCCTGATTGTTTTGGAGTTATCGATAACTGTTGCACATGGACAGGAGGATTTGTGTCTTTTTCCAAGACAATTACCGTATTGATAACACCGTTTTTACGTTTTCTACCTTAGATAGGTAAGCACCCATATTCTCCGGCTCCCTGAGGCTCAAGAGAACCGGTTCCGCTTAAACCTATATTTATTAGGGCCCTTATTGTAATTTAATATAATTTGAGGGGGGTTTATGAATAATAGTTTTGATATATTTTCAAAATACACCTCAAGTATTTAATTATCGTCTTTAGCATTTTCATAATTGTAATTTTTATAAAGTGAAATATTCTAGTGAATATAACCTAGATTTCATTGTATATGGTATTTTAGTGTAAACATGGAATGGTATTGAATTGTAAAGATAGTTTCATGAAATTGTGATTCCTTTGATTTAGAAAACATGGAATATATATATATATATATATATATATATATATATATATATATATATATATATTTGTTTATTTATTTATTTAAATTAGATATTTTGGTAATATTTATATATATCTAATATTTATAAAAAAAATAGAATTTATTTAGAAATCACATTTTTCTTAAAAATTGCATTAAAAATTCCATCGAGATCGAATGCTCCTTGCGGAGGACTGCATCTCACTCTACTAGGCCTGAGGATGTGCGATAACCCGCACCATCCCGATCGGGGTTCCCCAAAATGAGTTGTAGAGGCGTATTTGCAAAATATTAAATAACATACTTTTAAAGAAAACGGTTTTTGAATGTTTATGATATTTAATTGTAAACTCGTATTTTCCCATAAACTAATGTCGCAAGAGTTATCATGCTATGTCAAAAATGTGTGTTGTGATTAGATGGGTCATTACCTCATCAGTTTTCTAAAAATAATATAAGAGAATATGTTGAATTGTGTTGAAAGTAAAGTATATGGTATTTAACTGTAAAAATACGATAAAAGTTGCATAATAGATTCTTTTGGGATGAAACTTGTTATAATGTGTTTGTTAATACTTACTAAACAATCTACTAAAAATTTGTAGGTTTGTTATTAAGAAAAAATTAGATTTTTAAAGAAAAGATAATCGAAAGCCGGAATAACTCCGCTTCCGACGAGTTTTGAAAAGGAGAAGTTTTAGAATAGCAAAAAAGGAGGGGAGAGGGGACTTACAGATTTGAATCAAAGAGAAGAGGTAGGGAAAGACTTTGGAATCACCGGGAAGTCGTTTCGTCGTCGGATTCTACTTGAAACGTCATGAGAACTTTGACCTTTGCTAACTCCACTTGTATAACTTTGGACGTGGAATTTTTTTGAGATTTTTTGTAATGGAATTCTAAATGAGGAAGGGTGAAATGGAGTATGGTATTTATAGGGAAAATTAGGGTTTAGGGTAATGAATTGGGAATTAAAAATATGCATTAAAAATGGATTAAAGAGTGATTTTTAATTATCTCGAAATGTGCAGGTAATTCAAATAGTATGGGGGAGTGGGTTAGGCCAAGGGGTGCTAGGGTTAGAGTTTGGAGAGTATTGGGTACGGGGGGTTCGGCGGTGCCGGTCTTGGGATGAATTTCGCCGGCCCAAGTACGGTGGAGGAGGGTGAGATCTTGGCCACGTGTCCCTGTCGCTAGGTATAACTCAGTGCATGTATTTGATTACTTTATGACTTTTCATTTTACATGTTATGCACATATAAACCTTTGGGCTTCTAAAAGATTAAAAGAAAAATCAATTAAAAATATATGTGGCTGGGGGGATTCGAACACAGGGGCTATATCACAGCAGTGCAAAGCTTTACCATTGAGCTACAAGTGATTTCTTGTTGTTCAAAAGCAAATCAAATTCATAACCTATGCTCAGGCTTAAGTGTTCCTTTCTGTATTTTGGAAAAAATTTGTACAAAATGTTTAGGATTGTTACATTCTACCCTTCTTATAAAAATTTTGTCCTCAAAATTTGTAGAAAGAAAGTGGAACGGATTCAAAACATTTTGCTGATAGTGATAATGTTAGAACAATTGATAGTGCATAAAAATATTTGGAAGAACGAAAAAATGCAAAAGTTTTGGACAGATGTGAGGGAATTACGAGGGTTACCTTGGTCTACAGTCTCGGCTGCTACGGCCGCTAATGTGAAATCCTGACGCCGAGGTACATTCCTCATAGCTGGAAGCACATTCCTCTGTCCTTGAGGAATGTTCCTCAGTGCCTATTGGAATTGGCGATTAGGCTATGCAGGAGGTATATATAGAGGTGGAGCTGGAAGAGCAAGACGAAGTGCAGGATCCTGGATAGCTAGCCGCTGCGGATAAGTGTTGTGAGTTGGAACTGTGTTGCGTCTATAAGGACATGTTCCAATTCCATGATTAGATGCACCATAAACTAAGCACAGGCCTTTTGCGTGCCTACAGTCCTTCCACAGGTGTCCATCCCTCTTGCAGTAGAAGCAAAAATCTGGAATTGACCGGTTATTTATTTCTTTCGGTCTCCTAGGTTCAAAAGTGGGCCTTGAAGAGGCTCCTCCTGCCATCTGAGTGGCAGGGCGCTTCACTCTAGCAGATTGAGGTCTGCCCTTCTTCTTCACTACTGCCTCATATCGGCGGGCGGCTTTTAGGCCAGTTCGTAGGTTGGAAAATCCCCTGTAGCTAAGGCAGCTTGGATCTCCGAATTTAACCCTTGCTAAAATCGTCTGGACCTGATCTCAGCAGTCAGAATGAGTGTGCTGCAAACCTATTACGATCTTATGTTAGATGTATAGTATGTGATATTTGAAAATCGATTATTGAGACATATCATACCTACTGAGCATAGTAAAATCGGTATCATATTCATCCACAGATTTGGTCCATATCAAACCCTGTTGTAGATGGATGAATTGTTGTTCCATGTCAAATTGGGCAGTCTCTTGAAAGTACTTCGCGTCGAACATGTCGCGAAAGGTTTTCCATTCGATCGACTGGTCAAGACGGCTTTCTTCCGCCTTCCACCAAACTCCGGCATTGTCAGTGAGTTGCAGCTTCGCAACTCGTACCCAAGCGATCTCTGACACTTGTGCTGCTACCAGATCGTCCTCAATGCTACGAACCCATTCTTTAGTTTCTAAAGGGCTCTCTTTTACCGAAAATTGCTTTGGGTGCAATACCCGGAATAACTTTACGCTGGGCGATTCCGCTTCTGGACGGTTCAGTAATATAGCAGTATGTTGCTGCTGTCCTTCCAGGAGGCTTCGGATTGCCTCAAGCAGTACCGTCTGCTCATTGATCGGAGCAACAACGGTAGGCGTAAGCGGTAGACGTGGCGGTGCGTTGTTGAACTTGGTGTTGGTATTGTTTAGAGAATCCATAACCTTGAAAGAAAAATAAGGTAGATTCAAAGTATATGAAATTGTAAGGTTCAAAGATTATGAAATGTAAAGAACGTTTTTAGTTGCTGTTTCTTGTGTTATATTTCTTAGGACTTCATGCAGAATTGACCTGCATGTCCATGCAGAACTGACCTGTATGGGCCGCCAACAAAACCTGTCATGCCTCGCTTCCCAGTGTACGAGTAAGAAGATGCGACAGGCCATGCGACGTATTTACTCAGAAGTAAACACACTAAGCGTATCTAAGCAATATAAAATAAAATGTACACAAGAGACATGAATATAAATGAACAGCAACTTTTATTTATTCAACATTTCTTTACAATACAACTGGAAATATAAATACAAGTCTGGAGTGAAATGCCTAAACAATGGCATGAACTGAATGAAAAGTAAGTATAGTAAAGTCAATACTCAAGGTCTTCTATGAACTGCTCCAAGTGCTCCTGGCTGGTCTCGAACTTCTCAGAGTCGGGTCCTCCTGACAACATTCCAAAGAAGAAGAGAAATAGAAATGTCGTCAGCGAACAATCGCTCGATAAGTCCCAAGGGAAAAAGGAGAAGAATATACAGAGAATAGAACATGTGAAATAGATAATGTTATATTTGTTATACTAACGTAGTTGTTGTAGCTTGGTAGAGAATATGCCAGTGTATACGAGAGGAGTCCAACTTACACCGTGGACGTTGGTAACCCGTAGTACAAGACTCCGTCGATAATACCACGGAACAACGACTTGGATGTAATTACATCTTTTAGTGACCACCTCATGCCACCTTTAATATGTTTCATACCAGTCTACCCCTTTATAAACCCCGTAATATTTATTGTATTGATTGTACTGATTGTATTATATTGTCTTGTAGGGAAGACTTGCCAAAACCATGATATCAGTAAACGGAATGGATATAAATGGATAGTCATGTAATCAGAGTATATCCATGGTTCGGTTCGGTCATGTTCATGTTGATATGGATTGTATTCTGGTATTCATGGATTTATGTTGTATTGCAGTTATACTTGAAATGAATTCAAGTCAGATTGATTTCATATTTGACCATGACTAGAACTGAGTCAGAAACAGAATTGAAGTCCTGACTATTTTGGAGTTATCGGTAACTGTTGCACATGGACGGCAGGATTTGTGTCTTTTTCCAAGACAATTACCGTATTGATAACACCGTTTTTAGGTTGTCTACCTTAGATAGGCAAGCACCCATATTCTCCGGATCCCTGAGGCTCAAGAGAACCGGTCCCGCTTAAACCTATGTTTACTAGGGTATGTATTGTAATTTAATATAACTTGAGGAGGTTTTATGAAAAATAGTTTTGATATATTTTCAAAATACACCTCAAATATTTAATTATCGTTTTTAGGGTTTTCATAATTGTAATTTTTATAAAGTGAAATATTCTAGTGAATATAACCTAGATTTCATTGTATATGGTATTTTAGTGTAAAGTTGGAATGGTATTGAATTATAAAGATAGTATCATTAAATTGTGATTCCTTTGATTTAGAAAACATGGAATGTGTGTGTGTGTGTCTGTGTATAAAGTTGATATTTTGATAATATTTATATATATATTATATATAAAAAATAGAATTTATTTAGAAATTACATTTTTCTTAAAAATTGCATTAAAAATTCCATCAAGATCGAATGCTCTTTGTGGAGGTCTGCATCTAACTCTACTAAGCCCAAGAATGTGTAATAACCCGCACCATCCCGATCGGGGTTCCCCAAAATGGGATGTAGAGGCGTATTTGCAAGGAATTAAATAACATACTTTTAAAGAAAACGGTTTTTGAATGTTTATGGTATTTAATCGTAAACTCGTATTTTCCCATAAACTAATGTCCCAAGAGTTATCGTGTTATGTCAAAAATGTGTGTTGTGATGAGGTGGGTCATTACCTGTGATTTTTCTAAAAGTAATACAAGGGAATATGTTGAATTGTGTTGAAAGTAAAGTATATGGTATTTGACCGTAAAAATGCGATAAAAGTTGCATAATAGATTCTTTTAAGATGAAACTTGTTCTAATGTGTTTGTTAATGCTTACTAAACAATCTATTAAAAATTTGTTGGTTTTTTATTAAGAAAAAATTAGATTTTTAAAGAAAAGATAATCGGAAGCCGGAATAACTCTGCTTCCGACGAGTTTTGAAAAGGAGAAATTTTAGAATAGCAAAAGAGGAGGGGAAAGGGGACTTACAGATTTGAATCAAAGAGAAGAGATAGGGAAAGACTTTGGAATCACCGGGAAGTCGTTTCGTCACCGGATTCTTCATGAAACGTCGCCGAAACGTCGACCTTTGCTAACTCCACTTGTATAACTTTGGACTTGGAAATTTTTAGAGAGCTTTTATAATGGAATTCTGAATGAGGAGGGGTGAAATGGAGTGTGGTATTTTAAGGGAAAATTAGGATTTAGGGTAATGAATTGGGAATTAAAAATATGCATTAAAAATGGATTAATGAGTGATTTTTAATTCTCTTGAAATGTGCAGGTAATTCAAACAGTATGGGGTGAGTGGGATAAGCCAAGGGGTGCTGGGGTTAGAGTTTGGAGAGTATTGGGTACGGGGGGCCCGGCGGTGCCGGTCTTGGGGTGAATCTCGCCGGCCTAAGTCCGGTGGTGGAGGGTGGAATCTTGGCCACGTGTCCCTGTCGCTTGGTATAACTCAGTGCACGTGTTTGATTACTTTATGACTTTTCATTTTACGTGTTGTGCACATGTAAACCATTGGGCTTTTACAAGATTAAAAGAAAAATAAATTAAAAATATATGTGGTTGGGGGGATTCGAACACAGGGGTTATGTCACAGCAGTGCAAGGATTTACCAATGAGCTACAAGTGCTTTCTTGCTGTTCAAAAGCAAATCAAATTTATAACTTGTGCTCAGGCTTAAGTGTTCCTTTCTGTATTTTGGAAAAAATTTGTACAGAAATTTTAGGGTTGTTATAGAGTTAATTGGACTAGTTTATCTCAAAGAACTCTAGGATTCACAACACATGTGAGGGTTAGGGTTTGAGGAAGAAGAAGGGGAGCAATGGAGAGAGAATGCAAAAAAACTAGAATGAGTGTAGAATTGGCAAGTGAAGAATGTCTAAGTATTTTTCCAATAATCAAGCATGCATTATTTTTCCATAGAAAAATGTAACCATGCTTGAATAGTAAGGTCAAATGAATAAACTAAAGAATTAGCCATGCTTCAAACCATGCCACAAATATCTCCATTTTCCACCTCATTATCTATTTACCAAAAATAAATATATGCAAAATTAGGCGTCCCCTTCTAGAAGCATATCTTGTAAAATTACAAGAATGCCCTCACCGTATATACATACCCGTATTCATACTGCAAAAAATACGAATACCAAGAGATAAAAATCATCCAATAATATAAAACTAGATTGCAGCTTAATCGTAAGCCCACTAATATTATCCGTCCGAACAACATCCGTGTAGCTACTACACGTATATAATCGGAATCCTGCACGTAAAACCGTACGGCCTCTACATCGTTTCGCCTGAACCAGGGAAACCCTCTGTGTGGGACTCTAAAGACTCAACAGTATGCTGGCATGGGTTTAACCACAAGTCCATCAGTGGCACTAGCTGTACGTAACGGCAACCCAGGTACCTGTCAAAAAGAAGGCCGACGAGCAAACTCATCCGAACCCCTACTGGGCTTGTCCGTGACAATCTCCGTACTGTCCGGTCTATTCGTCTAAGAGTATCGCATGCCGGGTCTAGGGGTGGAAAACGTCAGAACCCTAATAACCTGACAAGTCATGCCGATATGAATCAAGACCATCCGAGAATCTACTGGTCTAACTACCAGTAATTCTCAATCCCGCCAACCGAACAAAGCGCGATATCGACTCTCTATATCGAGAGAGACGAATCCCCAACAATCGCTCACTTCCTCCATATGGCTCGGGACTGTACGCAACTAAAACCTGTTTGCATGACTCAGTAGAACCGTGGTAGGGTAGTAATCAAAGCACAGTGGGAACTCACACGAGACAAATGATGACCTCAGATCAAAAGACTATCTGCACTCATATCACCAGAGAACTGCTATCTGACATTGGGTATAATACCATCTAGCCAGTTCTTGAAGAGTCCGTCCAGTGTACTCACTCCCACTGAGCACCTGTATAAAATCTTAGGTGCACCACACCAATGGTTGCGGGACCAACCATCGCCCCTCATCACGGTCCAGATATGTATACACTAGTCTACTCTGGAGTATCGATGCCCAGTCTCAATACTCCCACAACTAGGGACATTTTAAGGATGTGCTTATCGACTACCCAGCCCCCACAAGTATGATTTCCATCACAGCGCTGGTAGTCAAGTAAAGATCCTACGGACTTTATCAACATGTATACAAGATATGAAATAACAAGTAAAGCATATCACATGTTAAGATAAAGACAAACCAAATAGCACACTATCATATCGAGCAAGATTGTCCTGTACATACATATCCCTAGGATCCTATAAAATGAAGGCCTCTAAGGCGTACATATCCAACAATCTCCCACTTGCACTAAGGTCTATAATTAGCGTATTAAGTACCCAATGTCTGCACTAAAGCCAGTTGCTGGCGTACCGCATACCCAACATCTCGAACAGTCTCTCGAACTGGACTTGAGGGATGGCCTTGGTGAATGGATCTGCCGTGTTTTCCTTTGTATCTACTCTCCGCACCTCGATCTCCCGACGATCCACGATCTCCCTGATCAAGTGATACCGCCTCAAGATATGTTTGGATTTCTGATAGGACCGTGGTTCCTTTGCCAAAGCCATGGCTCCATTGTTATCGCAATACAAAGGTATTGGATTAGCAATGGATTGAACCACCTGAAGTTCAGAAACGGACTTCCTCATCCAGACTGCCTCTTTTATGGCATCATTAGAAGCGATCTACTCAGCCTCCATCGTCGAGTCTGCTACGGTGTCCTGTTTGTAAAACTCTTCCAACAGACCGCCCCTCCGTTGAGGGTAAACATATAACCCAAGACAGATTTAGAATCATCCTTGTCACTTTGGAAACCAGAGTCTGTAAAAGCCTCGATCTGGAAGTCTCCATTACCATACACCAAGAACATCTCCTTAGTCCTTCTCAGGTACTTAAGAATGTTCTTTACCGCTATCCAGTGTTTCTCACCTGGGTTGGACTGATACATGCTTACGACGCTAAGTGTGTAAGCTATATCTGGTCTGGTATATAACATCGCATATCTTATCGACTCTACCGCTGAAGCGTAGGGTACTATTCTCATGCGAGCCCTTTCCTCATTAGTCTTGGGAGACACCTCTTTGGAAAAGGTGATTCCGTGACAAGCGGGTAAGTTACCGCGCTTAGAATCTTCCATACTAAATCTCTTTAGTACAGTGTCTATGTACCTCGACTGTGAAAGTCCCAATATTCTTTTAGATCTGTCACGATAGATCTTAATCCTCAGAATGTATGAGGCATCACCCAGATCTTTCATAAAGAATTTCTGTGACAAGAAAAACTTGGTCGATTGTAGCATAGGAATATCATTTCTTATCAGGAGAATGTCATCTACGTATAAAACGAAGAATAGCATAGTTCTCCCTACAATCTTTTTATAAATACAAGGTTAATCTATATTTTTGATAAATTCAAATTCCCTGACCGTCTCATCGAAGCAGATGTTCCAACTCCGCGATGCCTGGTTTAATCCATAAATGGATTTAAGCAACTTGCACACCTTTCTACTGCTCCCACTGTCTACGAAACCCTCAGGTTGATCCATGTAAACACACTCTTCTAAACTTCCATTTAGAAAAGTGGTTTTAACATCCATCTGCCATATGTCATAGTCATGGAAGGCAGCAATGGCAAGTAGAATTTGAATGGATTTAAGCATAACCACTGGTGAAAAAGTTTCGTCATAGTCCAGTCCTGGTCTTTGAAGAAAACCTTTAGCAATAAGTCTAGCTTTGTAGGTTTCTACCTGACCATCTACATCAATCTTCTTTTTGAAGATCCATTTGCATCCTACAAGTTTCATCCCAGTAGAAGCAAAATCTAAAGTCCAAACTTAGTTTGTGTACATGGATTCCATCTCGGATCGCATAGTATCCAGCCACTTCACCGAGACTTTACTCATGATGGCTTGCTAAAAACTAGTCGGCTCATCATCGTCGATGATGCAATCCTCTCGATCCCCGTCTACGAGAAAACCGTAGTATCTCTCGGGCGGATGAGACTGCCTACTAAATCTACGGAATGGCGTAGGTACGTCCAGTTCCATTGAAATCTCAGGTTCTACTAAGTTTTCAGTAATAGTTTATGGTTCTAGAATTTCTTCCAGCTCTATTGCGCTCCCAATTATCTCCTTTTCAAGAAATTGAGTTTCCATGAAGCGGGCATGATGAGAAACAAAGACCTTTTGTTCCTCGGCATAATAGAAATAATACCCCCTAGAATTCTTGGGGGATCCCACAAATTTACACAATACTGAACGTGCCTCGAGCTTCTCCGGATGAACTTTTTTGACAAAAGCAGGACAACCCCATATCTTTAAATACTTAAGACAGGGTTTCTTCCCATTCGATGTTTCATATGGAGTGGTAGGCACAGACTTAATTGGAACCTTATTCAATAGGTATGCAGCAGATTCTAGTGTATAACCCTAGAAGGATGGCGGCAACTCAGCATTACTCATCATGGAACGCACCATATCAAGTAAGGTGTGATTCCGTCTTTCTGATACACCGTTGTGTTGTGATGTGTATAGAGGAGTAAGTTGAGAGAGAATTTCATTCTCTTTTATATATTCTAGGAACTCGGCACTTAAATATTCACCACCCCGATCAGATCGGAGTATCTTGATACTTTTGCCGGTTTGCTTATCCTCTTCATTCTTATACTCCTGAAATTTCTCAAAGGCCTCGGATTTATATTTCATCAAGAATACATGTCCATACCTCGAGAAATTATCGGTGAAAGTAATGAAGTAGGAATAGCCACTTCTTGCATGTATAGATATTGACCCACACACGTCGCTGTGTATGAGTCCGAGGAGCTCTGCAGCTCTTTCGCCTTGTCCAGTGAACGGAGTTTTTGTCATCTTTTCTCTAATACATAATTGAAAAGTTGCATATGATTAATACTCAAACGGATCTAAATATCCTTCTTTATGTAATTTAGTCAGTAATGTTTCATTGATATGACCAAGTCTACAATACCATAGGAATGCTTGGATTGATTCTGAAGTCTTTCTTTTTAGTGCGTTTCGGACGTTGAAAAATTGATGTTGATTGAGAATGTATATTCCGTTATTAAGTGTACCCGGCCCAACCATTTCATGATTTAGGTGAATGTTTGTGATATTGCTTTCAAGTGCAAAATTATATCCTTCATTTGATAACAAAGATACAGATATAATATAACACATCATACTGGGTACACAAAAGCAGTTACGCAATAACAAAATCTGTCCACTCGCCAATCTTAGGTGATATTCTCCTACTGCAACAACATCCACACTGGTTCCGTTGCCAACCTGGAGGATCATATCACCTTTCCTCAAAACTCTACGGCTTTTCAGCGCCTGCAATGAATTACAGATGTTAGATCCTAATCAGGTATCCAATACCCAGGAAGTAGAGTTTAAAGAGAAACCATTTTCAATCACGAATACACCTGAAGCTGAAACCACAACTTACTTCGTGTCCTGATTCTTGGCTTTTAAAGCCCTACAATCCTTCTTCTAATGTCCCTTTTTCCGACGGTAGAATCTTTCTTCCTTTGTGGCTGCCCCCATCCTTTTCTTTTTCCTTGCCCTGTACCTTCTGCACACCTCCCCTCGGTTTGGTGGGGGCCTTCTTCTTCTTCCCCTTGACCTTAGCCTTAGATCTAGCAGAAGAAGATTCCCTAATAAACAGAGGGGGAGTTTTCTTGGATTTCTTCAAGGTGCCCTCTTCCATCCTCAACATGTTGAGGAGCTCAGGAAGTGAAACTTCCATCTTTTGCATATTGAAATTCAATATGAATTGGGTATAGGTGGAGGGAAAGGACTGTAGAATTAAATAGGTATACAACTGATTCTCCAGTGTAGTTCCTAGGTCCGTGAGCTCTTCAATGAGAGTAATCATCTTTAGGACGTAGTCCCCAACAGATAATCTGACAGCCAACTTCGCTTGAAATAATTTCTTCGAGCTCTCATATCTTGTGATACGAGATTACTCTCCATATAAATCTTTGGTAAGGAGAAAGATGGAAGTAAGGTCCATCTTCTCATGCCGCCTCTGATGCTCATTATCCATGGAGGCCTGCATGAGGCACTTGAATTTCGCACAATCAAGATCCCAGGTCTTATGGACCTCAATGTCTGCGACCGAGGATTCTGGACCGGGAACAGGCGGGCTTTCGCCGTGAGGACATATGCAACCTTATCATATGTAATGGCCATATGGACGTTCCTCAGTCAGTCTTTATAATTTGCCCCAGTAAGTTTATTTTTATCTAATATTAGCTTAAGTCCCGTCATGGTCGCTGCAATTAGGAGAGAGAGAAAAGAAACACTCAGCATATACTCTTGCAAGTTTAGATTGGTTATTAATTTATCTAAACAGGATGGCTCCCACTGTTTCTTCGAATTTTTCTTCAAATCCTAAAAGAAGAATTAGTCAGAATTAATCGCACCTATAAGTTCTCTTATCTTTCGAGCAGGCCAGTGTCGGTACTTCAGAGGGAGGTGCCCCGTGCTTTTGCACGGACCTAATTAAAGAACCTCGTTTTCCCAGAGGCATGGCCCTGTTAACACCTTTCTAGACACCTGCTTGATTAGCTAATTGCAAAGTGAAAAATTCTCCCAAAGAGTAGCGGATACTCACAGTAGGATTGGGACCCAACTATCATTGTATGATAATTTTGAAGAAAGCCTACCAAAACTACCACACTCTAGAAGATATGCAACACTAGCAAGTTTCCTGTACGTTCAAAACTCCCGATGTGGTTTTTTCCCCGAGCACTTATAACCTTGATGAAGGTCAAACATCATAAGTCACAAGTCAAGTTCAACCTGTCATTGTCCAGATTAATCTAAACCCATTCGTACAAGCCCTTGACGAAGGTCAAAACAGTTGTACGCCTATCCTAGATTAATGCATCTATCTATGCTACAGATAAGTACCGACTAGCTACCAAACACTATGCCTTGGCGAAGGTCAAAACACATAGCATGAATACTAGTAGATACCTATCTGAAATGACGGAGGACTACGGCTGGTTTTTGCGAAAACCGTTAACGTAATGAACTTGAAATGGTCGAAGGAACCGAATAGCTTTTGAAAAAGACTGGTTTAAGCTCCGCTTTTAAAAGTTGTTTTTGAAGAAAACCGAGTGGTATTGCAAATGTTCCAACAACCTCAGATTTTAGATTTATTACTTTGCATTAAGTGAGATTAATGCAGTCCCATCAATTAACCTTATCACACCACAAAAAGAATGAAAATAGAATGTATGTATATACCACCTGCATTCGCCACGGGCCCCATCATGCACCGTTAGTTTACTTAACTAACGGCAGAGCAGAAGCTGGACTAGCCCGAATGCAAAACATATACAACATTTATTTAAACATATATAAGGCATGATAAGCAACATCACAGAAAACTAATAAGCAACAAGAATAGCGGATAATTTTTTAGCCTCGAGTTTCATTTGAGCCATAAACGAAACTCGACGTTCTCTGTCGTGTGGATAGCATGTGCAATGAAGAACCTAGACCCCAACGAGCGCTGTAAGCTACCCGCTACCCGGAAGTGAGGCAACCCCAATCAACAAAGTGAATGGGCCACCCAGCACTTCACAGAATCCTGTAACTTGAGCACCCCACCGTGGGTCATCCTATACCCCCTACGAGTTCGGTGAGTAGCCCGACAATTCTATAGTAAGGCACCCTGGTCTCAACATCATGAGATGGGGGCCCGTTGCCCTCTAGAATCCGACTACTCGAGCACTCCTCCGCGAGGTAATCCTAGTATAGAAAAAGAAAAATATATACAACGGTGACATCGACCTCAACCCGGCCGTGCCCCGATAAAAGAATATACAAATTGGCAGAAATGGCAGTCCACATGTCGAACGCTCATCCCGCAATAATGAATATACAAATGAATCAATACTGTACTACAACTATTTCATAATAGGCCATCCACCACGACAAATTATCCATAACAACGGCGCAATACAGAACATCAACGCGAATATCATGTTCATAAACCCATCTGATTGTACATATAGCAATCAGTCGGGTTATACTACTCAATGATATTCACGGTCGTAGAAACAAATACATAGATAAGCAAGAATTTAGAATTTTGATCGATTAAAACTATCCGCATTTACCCCATGTACAAACCAGTACACAAACAAATCTCAGCAAAAACAAAATGTACCAAAAATCAGATTTCCATGAGCCTGAACCCAAAAAAAAATTTGGAGCACCTTAGCCACAATTTGGCCGTGGATCCGCGACCAAATGACCTATTTGGCCGCATATTAGTGGTCTAATTAGGAGCTCATGTGATCAAATTTTTTTCTTAGTTCTAGAAAAGCCTGCACATAATTTTAAGGTCACTAAAAATATTTTATGAACAACTTTAAAAATCGAACAGCAAGCTAGTAATGGAGATGCAATTCGGATAATTTCTGTCAATCAAAATTCTAAATACGTGCTAACTAGCTAGTTAAGGTTTATTGACCGGCTCTGATACCATGTAAGTCGATGTCACATACCCCCACAAGGTTTGTGAAGAGGCGGAATTTACAAAAACAATTTTAATACGAGTAACATCGACTAAACTTCCAAGATCATTCATAAACCTTAACTAACTAAAGTCAAAAAGGTTTTAAACTACTATGACAGTGGTTTATACCTCTAAGATAAAAGGCCTCTGGAAATTGTTGTTCCCTTGGAATTGTTGTTGATTTTGATTCCAAGCAAAATTGGGGTGGTTCCTCCAACCAGGATTGTAAGTTGAAGAGTATGGATTATTTCTTTGTCTTTGCTGAAAGGCGGCATTAACTTGATCCTGTCCTTGAGCAGGTGGGTTGTAAGGACACTCCTCGGTCAAATGGGACGGATCCGAACAACAAGCGCATATAGTGCGAGGGGGTAAAGCAGGGGCAGGAGAAGGCGATGAGAATTTGCTCTCAATTGCTTCTAGTTTTCGTGTAATTGCGGCCATTTCGGCTTTCATTGCAATTGACATGTCAAGTTGATGAACGCCTACCCTAGACGGACCGGAGGAAGTAGATGAAGTGGATGAAGTGGTCTGTCTAATGCTTTCCCACTGAAGTGTTTGTTCAGCAAGATCATCCAGAAATTGCCAAGCTTCCTCGTCCGATTTGGTTAGGAAGTGACCTTGAAAAATGATTTCCAGCAACTGCTTAGTTGCTGGGTTCAGTCCTTCATATAAGGTCTGGCAAAGTTGTCATCTCTCGATACCGTGATGAGGTCACTGAACAAGAAGGTGTTTGAATCATTCGAAACACTTCCAAAAAGGTTCGGAAGGAAGCTGGGAAAATTGGTTAATTTCATTACGAATTCTCGCGGTCTTGTGATGTGGGTAAAACTTTTTAAGAAATGCTTTAACAAACTCTTCCCAACTGTTTATAGAATGTGATGCAGTGCTATACAGCCACTTTTCAGCTAGGTCACATAGAGTGAAGAGAATGACTCGTAGCCTTATAGCATCATCGGAAAGTTGGGTGGTCTTCATCATTGCACAAACATTCTGGAATTTGTTAATGAAGATATAGGCATCTTCAAATTCCAGCCCGTGAAATTTGGGCAACATGTTGATGAAGTGGGGCTTAATTTCGAAATTATCCCCATTAGCCGGCGGGAGTGAAAGACAAGGAAGTGCGGAGCAGGTGGGATAGAAACGATCCTGGAGCGTGATTCGCTGTGGTGCTTCGACAGGGGGTTGTTGCGGGTTATTCGCACCTAGTTGAGGTGGAATCAGTCCCGAGGTAGGTAAAGGGTTGTTAGGATTGAATCCTGACATTTCCTTAGAAGATGATGAATGTGAAGATGAAGGTAAAGATGAAAAAGAAGTGGAGGGAGTTTCGACTTCGGAGTCGAACGCGTCGTCGGTAGCGACTAACGAGACACGGACTAAGCGGGCGCTAGTGTCTCTAGTCCAACCGGACATACACTAAACGAGTTGTAGTGTAGTCAAACATAGAATGTGAGGGTAAGAAAACATCAATGAGGAAATGTGGGTGAAGGTTGGGTGCAATGGAATTCTAGCGACAAATGGCAAGTTTTTGTAAAAATTTTGTTTTGTGTTTTTTTTACTTTTTCTTTTATAAAGAGTTTTCCAAAAAGTTTTTGTACGGAACTATGACACACTTTCAAACAGACACAATTTAAGCATGCACAATCAAGCCTAGAGCTAGGGTCTCCTAAGTCAACTAGACTGCTCCTAACTGGTCCAAAGCGAAAGTTGTGAGATATCCCTCAAATCGCCTCTTCACCGCCAATTGTGGCCAGGTAAGCACAAGTGAAGAAAGGAGGGTTCCGCTCACGAATTACTGTGAGACGGGCCTTTTAAAGTTACCTTTCTCACTTGTCTAGCATAGGCACCACAAAGTCAGGTTTAGATAAACGACTGAATGCCCACAATCTTCCTCTGTCCTAATAAGCGCGGCAGTCCTTAATTGGCTGAGTCCAGATTTATTTTTTAATTAGCTCAAGGATGATGCAGATACTTTTTGTGATTTCTGGGGTCTTAGAAAGGGTAATGAAATCCCCACCCAATCTGGATTGGTGTTATACCCCATTAAATTCCGTTTTAAATATGCAAAGCAGTAACACACGAAATCTAAAACACTTGCCAAAAAAATTTCTTTTTATTTGTGTCGCAAAGAATCCTGCACAAAAATGATTTATTGGAGAGGGAGAAGAAGTTTTGCGCAAAGAACCTTGCAGGAAAAAAAAGTTAGTGGAGTGCAAAGGGTATGAGGAGAAAAAGTATACTTACAGAGAGTTTTAAAACAGGTGACGTCACCTGTTTGACCGCGGTTCCGCGGTCAAACCCCTGGTTTCGCCGTGGTTCCGCGGTGGTTCAGTTGGATCAGGCCGTTAAAACTTTTCTGTGTGTTGTTGTGGTTCTCCTCTGTCTGTTCAGATCCTCTGTTTCTTGATTTGTTCACTGGGCTTGCTCCAGATCTGAATCATCCCGTCTTCTTTTCCAGCACAATTCACACAAAACCAATCAAAAAATAACAAGATGATTTTTTTATGTATTTTTAAATTTTTTAAATTTTTAAATTTTTTATTTAATTAACCCGAAATTACAAAAAGAAATAAACTATCGGTTCCCCGGCAACGGCGCCATTTGATTGTTTGGAGATTTTGTACGTGCATTTTAAAATTAAGAATACCGCAATCAAGACGGTGTCGCTTGGTAGCTAGCCGGTTGAGTACGAGTCGATCCACAGGGAAAAGGTGTTCTTTTCTTTAAGTTCTAACGAGTTAAGTCCTATCTTTGGTAGGTTTTGTTTTACGATCTAAGAATGAAATTAAATTGATTTAAAGTCTTGCTAGGGTTAGGATTAGGTTAGTCTGAAATATGGATTCTTCTCACTGCTAACAATGCCTTAGTTAAGAATATAGGTGTTAAGTTAATAATCAACAACGGAGATTAGCACGACTAGGAAGAAACGTAGTTTCTTCCTTTTGGTCCTTGTCCGTCTGTTCTTAACTCTTAGCCCTAACCTCCCGTTAATTCAACCACAACTGGTCTAACTAGGGAATCACCGCTATCTTGTAGGATAGGGTGCCGTAGTGAGCGGTGTGTGGTTGAATTAAATAGAGTCCTAATTAAATTATATGGGTAAGGAAAGGAGTGAGAGAGATTTCCTTCACTCAAACCTTCCCTATCCTAACCCTAACAAGTGGGGAATTACTCACTCATTAGGAAAGTGACAATAGAATTCATTTTTATATTTTATTTTAAAAGACTATCTAAGTTGCAGATAATGAAAGACAGATAAAAAAATTGCAAGAATTAAATTCAGATAATAAAAGAATGCGAGATAAAAATAAAAATACCTTACTTTATTGATGACCTCTCAACGATTACAAAGGAAATTAAAATTTAAAGATAGAATTAAAAAGAGGCATACCTAATTAGGCTTTCGGCTTTCCTATTTATAGATAGAAAAAAAACCTTTGTTACAATCTGATCCACATTTGAATTTACAAGACTACCCTAAGAAAGCCGGGTCAAAGCACCGACACCCACCGACACACGCGCCGACACGTGCACCATATGTCGCGGTTCCGCGGCGGAAAGGCATGTTTGGCCGCGGTTCCGCGGCCATATTGAGGGATCTCTGGCTTAACTTCTCAGGGTTACTTCATGTTGCTTTTTCCTTCTATTTTCTTCACTTGGTTTCTCAGAATCTCTTCTATTTTCTTCCAGATTTCCAACAATGCAGATGATGTGGACTTTTACCGTGAGCTTCGCGTTGAAGTCTTAAATCTTGTGCTGCCCTTGTGCCTAGTGCATTGAACTGTCTACTGATCTTCATTTGTTCCTTGATCTGGTAGGCGGCATCATACGGATTCATCTATTGTTGGTCGTAGTCTCACATTTGTAGCGTCTTTTCGTGAATTTCACTGTAATTATCTGAGAACCAGTAACCTGCAACTATTTAGAAGATATGGATCAAAAGCACCTATTTATATGTAATATGATTAAGAATGGGTGATATAATAATGCAAAATTCTGATATGAACAGGCCCGCAAAGAGGCTCGCAATACCTGAAGGGGTTATCTCGAAACGGATAGCCATTCCAGCTCCGGCAGGTGAAGTCGTCAAAGGGGATTCTTCTACTAAAGGATCGTTCTTCGCAAGATTGGTCGTTCCAACTCCTGCTACGGGCGAAGTCATCAAAAGAGCTTCCCCTACCAGAAAGTCAGCCTTCGAAAGATTAACCATTCCATCTCAACGGATGTCAGTCTTCAACAAGCTGGCCCCAGCAGTAGACCTTAACCAAAGCAGGGGGCGTGACAAAGCCACTCCCACAACTGAGGCAATTCCATCTGCAAAGCATGATCGACGTTGCCACTGGCGCCGAGTGAGGAAAGCTGGGGGCAACTCCTCCTCTGGACTTACTCCACCAGCTCCAATGGTGGAAGTTGACACTGCTGTTCCAACCGGGAACAGTTTTGAACTGCTTAGGAGGGTGCGGAAGAACTCCCCAACCACGGTGTTGAAAAAATCTCCATTTTCTGTAGAAAATATGACGCAGGCAAAGCCGGAGCAGCCCCCTCAGCGGCTGTCCTCCTAAATCCACAGAGTCTGGCGGAAAGTCCAGAATTCTGTGATCAACCAGAACTACTCTCATCAACCGGAGAAAATGAAGGTTCAACAAGAGGAAAATCATCCTTCCAGCATACAGCGAGAGACTTCTTTCACACATGCTCCTGCTACAATGGCTCCTTCAACTTCGACCTCCCACATAAAGAGAAGGTCGGAGAATCTCCGACCACCGGCGGCAAATCCTAAAGGTGATGGATCCAAATGCCCCAAGTCTGGGGGCATGATTGTGCACACGGTTTACATGGCTTCCGGGAAAGAGGAAAAACGTACATCCATAGGTCATCGACCGCAAACTTGGTCATTGACAAAATCTAAGGAGCAGAAACAAAAGCTCCAGGAGTTGCTGATGAAAATGTCAGCACTCACCGGGCAGAAAGAAAGCCCGAAAGCAGCGTCTGAACAGCAACAGGAACAGGAGACCGATACAGAGTTTCTGCGAAGGGTGCTGTAAAGAAAAGATAAGGAGGCCACGGAACAGGCTTCTAATATAAAACAGATGGCGCTCCTGTTCTAAGACATGGTTGGAATGATGATCCAGCCAGAACCTCCAGCTGAAGACCCGCCGATAATCATCGAGGACGATAGAGGGGAAACATCAAACCCTCTTCCAGCTTTATCAATAGCCAGGGAGGAAACGATCTCCAAAGCTGCCCTTGATGATTACATAGCTCAACAAATACGATCAAATCAAATACTCGCCGGGATGTACGATCCCCGAATTCCATGTGTACAAAGGAACAGGCAATCCGCATCAGCATGTCGCTCAGTTCAAACCTCTATGCGGGAGGCAACGACAAATTGCTGCTTCGCCTGTTTGTTGGCAGCCTGTCAGAGACGGCGTTTGAATGGTACTTAAAGCTCCTAAATAACTTCGTCAAAACATTCACGGAAATGAAACTGCTATTCACACAGCGGTTCGCCAGTGCAAGTGAGCGCACCCCGATCACGGCATTAATCAATGCCAGGGTGAAGCCAGGAGAGACCTAGGTTCAATACGCAATCTGATGGCGGAACCTCTGGTCAAAATGCGAACAACGCATCGAAGAAGCTCCTGTGGTGGGCATGTTCATAGGGACTCTCGATCCTCAAGCGACTGTGTCCCAGTTCATGACGTTCTTTAAGCCAACCACCTTCCGAGATTTGATTGACAAGTTGGCCCAAATGGACCAGATGGGCCACAGACCTTCCTCTTCAAAAATGGGACCCTCGGAATGCAAAGGGCAATGGGAAAGCGGCCTTCGTTGCCAACACTCAACAACAACCGAGTGACCCGAAACTGGTTTCTCGCCAAAACAACGCGCGCCCGTGCCAACCCCTGGAAGAGAAGCTAGGACGTGCTTACTCGTTCCCTGTGATAAAATGAGGAGATTGTTCGAACTGGCAGTGCGCAACAAACTCATCACTCTGCCGGAACCAAAATGTCCACCGCAGCCCGGTGACGTCAACAATCCCAACCACTGCTCCTATCACCGGATGGTAAGCCACCCCATTCTGGATTGCTACATCTTCAAGAACTGGGTCGACGACAAGTACCGTCAAGGGAAATTCGCGCTGTCAGAGAACTGGAGGGTGAACCCGCCACAGAGGCACACTCCTAAAAAGGTGGATACGCCGGGGCATCATGTTTGTTTGTGAAAGAAGCTCCGTGGGAA
Organism: Agapanthus africanus; assembly: GCA_030015575.1. Classification (NCBI taxonomy): domain Eukaryota; kingdom Viridiplantae; phylum Streptophyta; class Magnoliopsida; order Asparagales; family Amaryllidaceae; genus Agapanthus; species Agapanthus africanus. The sequence goes on from JASDDO010000019.1 coordinate 786,789,171, forward strand.
GTTATCCTTTCAGCTAAAAGTAAAAGAATGCTGAAGGATCTTTAAGCATGTCTGGCGATCAGGTGGAAAAGCCTGCTGGAGCCCAAGATCATTGAGGGGATGCTAAAACCGCGTCCCGCACTGAAAACTGCTAACGATGGACAAAACACCCAGGTCAAGCCTTCAAAGTCTTCGAAGGGAAAGAAGAAGACCAAGAAGCTCGTGCAGCCTGACGACAAGCACACGGACCTGCAAAATTACATTGACGCGCTGGAGGAGTACAACCAGAAGGCGCGGACCCCAGTCGCCCTCGAAGAGTTTCTCAACCATGTACTTGAGAATGGAGATAGTGATGATGATGAGGGAAATGGCTCGTCAGGAGAAACCGAAAATTATGTAGCAAGTTGCCACATGGTTTCTCATTCGTCGTTAAATAATGAAGAAGCTCCTTCAGCGTAGGAAATCAACGCAGAGGAACTGGGGGCAGCATCGGTGCTAAAATCCCCAGAGCTGCCAGAAGGCCTAATTGACAAGCTGCTAAACGAAGCTTTTCAAAAGAGCAAAGCTGACCGAGAACGTGAAACGACCATATACAAAAGGGCCAAGCATCGGCGTTAGGATGAAGAAGACGCAGCGAGGAAGAGTCACAAAGTACTCCAACCAGAGCGAAGCAGTGTCACTCGTGCCAAGTTCACAGGGACTTCATCCACCAACATCCAAATCATCTACACCCAATAGTATCTAGATGGCCGTTCGAAATGTGGGGAACCGATATAATCGGCCTCATTGCACCAGCGTCATCCAAAGAACACCGGTTCATACTGGCAACGACCGACTACTTTTCTAAGTGGGCGGAAGCAATACCATTGAGAGAGGTGAAGACGGAGAATATTCTCCATTTCTTTAAGACACATGTCATCTATCGGTTTGGCACTCCGCGATGGATAATCTCGGATAATGGGCCAGCCTACAGGAGCCATAAAATCAGTCGTTTCACAGAACAACATAAAATAAACTGAAGATACATCTCTGTCTATAATCCTCGAGCCAACGGTCTAGCTGAACCTTTCAACAAGACCTTGACCAAGATTATAAAGAAAACGGTGTACAGAAATAAAAAGGACTGACACGAGAGACTGCATGAAACTCTCTGGGCGCATCGAACAATGTTCAAAACGGCCACGAATATAATGCCATTCGCGTTGGTACTCAGCACGGAAACGGTACTTCCCTTGGAGATAGAGCTACCCTTTAACGTTTTAGAAATCGTTATGCAAATTTTCCGTTAAAAGGTAATGGGCGGTGTTTTTCCGTAAAAACCCTGAAGTAATCATTTTTCAGTTTAGACTTAACTGCACCTAGTTTAACTAGAAAATTGCTAGTTTGCGGTTTTTAGTTGTCACTTGAAAATTTTAGTTCACTTAAATATTTTTCCCTAATTAAAATATTATTATAAGCTTTTAATTATGCACTTAATTAGTGGTAATTACAATTTTGATTGGGTTAATTATGCTAAAGTGAATCTATGCTAATTTAATCACAAGATTAAGCTTTAAACCTACTCTCCAAAATATCTAGATATTTGTTGAATTAAAGGAAAATTTTAATTAAATTTTTAAGAGGTGGCATGGATGGAAGGTGCTTTAATGAGCATTAATTGGTGTTTTAGACTAGAAATTTCCACATATTTTCCAAACCTCCTCATTCTTCATAGGTTGGCCGAGCCCCCCCTGCTGCCCTCACTTGTTTTTCACCCCATTTTCACTTCTTCAAGCTCAAATAAATCATCAAAAATCATCAAATAATCCCACAAACTCAAATATAAATCCCTACCCATTATTCCTTAAGCCTAAACAAGCTTGGATCCACATGAAAGTTATCATTTTGGAGGCTAATTTGGAGTTTAGTTGCTAGTTTGTGAATCTAGTGGAGGTATAAAATCCTAACCCTAAACTTTAGTCGTTATTTAAATATATTAAGCTAGCTTATTAGATGTTTAATATAGCTTTAATTAGCATGTTTAGAAATTCATGAAAGAGTTGTGAAGACCAAGTTAGGGTTTGATTGGTTGAAATGGTTAATGGAAAACTATAGACTGGGAAAAAACTTAACCTAGTTGTGAGAATGTTATTTGTTATTTTCCTAATCGTCTAATTAAGCTTAATAGCAAACTAACTTTTACTAAATCTTTTATGGGTGAGATTAAAATTGTAGTAAAGGTTTGTGTGATTTAGTTAAGCTACTTTGCGATGATTGTGATCGCTAGAATTGTTTAAACTTCTAGACTTGAGCTAAAATGATGAAAAGTTACTTACTAGGTTTTCGGTTAAATTAGGCATGGGTTTCAATTGACGTTGCGATGTTATATATATTATCTTCCACGCTATATATTGTTTTGTGAATGCGCGATTGGTACGATCGGGGTCTAGGCTTGGTGGTTGCGTAGTTTAGCGATTCTAGTTAGGGTTGTGCCGATGTCGTACGTGTTTTGTGCATTAGGTGCACAGTGTGTTTATCTTATGGACGTTATCCTTGTGTTTCGTTATCTTTGTGTCGGCGCAGGATATTTAGCCTTATGTGTTGTATTTGTGAAATTTTAGGATCGCAAGCGGGGACTTCGGACGCTGCGAAGAAAGGGTAGCAGGTGGTCGGATTTTCTTAGCTCGAGATCATCGGTGAGTAGATTTAATATCTATGGGAAAATCGCCCGTATGGCGTTATGCGTCAGGGCTGGATATGATATTATAGATGCATGTTTATACGCATATGAATTGATTGCATATGAGCATCATTGCATATTATTACCTGTTGTGCCTTAACTTGGTACCTATTGAACACAACACTATTATTGACGGTCCATGTTGCACGAGCATAAATTGTATGCTACACACACACGCACTACCTATATACATATGTGATATTGTATTGGTTATTGTCATTGAGACAGTAATTCTTATTCCGTTGTGTACATGAAATGTAGTATACAGGCTATACTTACATGCTTACACATATATCTTGCTATAGCTACATATACCCCTAAGTGGTATTGTATTGTCATTTGACATTGAGACGTTGGTTATTGTGCTATTGCGCTTATGAAATGCATCATACATGCCTGCTTACATGTAGATACACATGTCTTGCTATAGTTACATGTACACCCCATATGATACTACACTTGATTTCGGAGGAATTGAGAGCCGCATGATATATTTTAAAACTGGATTCATTTAAAAGAGCGGTTTTCCCTTAATATGCTCATATTGCTGTTTTATGTTGCATACATCAGTTTTCATGGATTTACGCATTGAGATATGGATTTCATGTGATTTATGGATTTGAGAACCGTGGGCGTATTTCAAGAAAATTATGTATTGTTTGGAAACCTGGTTTCTCTTGATATGATATTTCAGTGCGTCCACCATGAGTTTTCTCGGTTCTGAGACTTGTGTTAGATACCCGATTCGAGGAGCGGATAGGCACCATCTACGGGTACATGGTGGAACCAGTATGGTTCCCGGGGCAAGAGGTGATTTTTGTAGTATAGACGATGAGCCTGGCGGCGGGCTAGTACCTACCGGTGATAGTATTTGGATTTGGCGGTTATCGTGGAGATACCGACCGGAGTTATGTACGGACATGATGTCAGGGCCAATCATGGTGACGGCGCCTGATAGATGAGTATTTACGTGTCGATACTGGACTCTAGTTTTCATGATGTTTCGAGTGTCGATATTGGTCACTCAGGTTCTATGATTTTGATGTGTCGTTGAGGGACACACACACACACACACACACACACACACACACATATATATATATATACAGGCATATGTTTTCATGATGTTTCGGGTGTCGGTGTTGGACACTCGGGTTTTATGAGGTTTACAGATTTGAGGGCCGATCAGAGTGACGGCGCCTGAAGTATTGGGATTTGGGGTGCCGTTGATAGAGACCAGTATTTTCCACGATGATGATTCATTGATGATGTTATGTTGTATCCCATACCAGCATTTATTTGATATGCATTTTTATTCATGTAGATGTAGTACCCTGATGGTGTACCTTGATCATGATTGTTGCATATCTATATTGCCAAACTTATGCTATCAGATTACATGTGATAGATTATCGTTGTTTGTGCATACTTGCGATTACAGTATGATGTTATTTGCTATTCACGAGTTGGAAACTCACCCCCGTTATGCCACAGTGTTTTGCAGGACTTACTTTCAGAGTAGTCGCAGCAGGACTTCTTATTATCTCTACTTTTGCGGATACCGCTATGGTTGGATGTGAGGCCTTTTTGCTATAGGTGGGTTTGCGGTTATCCGATGATGTTCATTTTGTTTCTTTTGTATCTAGTACTCTCCATCTACCACTTCATGTATTTGACTTAGGGAAGAGTTGTGAGGATCGGTGTTGTATTATTTTTGTGACTCTGTGTGCCGTGCCCGTGGGAGCCGACCTTGTTTTAAATTTTTACCTCCTTATGCTGTTTTCATTATATTTCTTCGCTAAGGCGTCGTATATATGCTTGTGGTGGTTGTTTCCTCCGTTGGGCGTGATTTGCTCTCGTTTGGGATGCTTTATTTATACTCTATGTTGTACCCGTTTTCGGAGCTAGTTTTTACAAAGGAGGTGCTGCCGAAATTTTTAAGAAAGTAAGCTTAAGTTTAAAGATTTTATTTGAGATTTCCGAAGGTTTTTAACTATATTTTCTCCACTTATCCCTTTTTGGGGTGGTTTAGATTTCTGGGTTTCGGCTTACTTAAATTGCGTACGCCTATAGACGTCACGTGGTTTAAGTGCCGGTCACGTGCCTAAATTTGGGTCATGACATACCCTCTCTACGAGTGGCAGTTCGATACGAGCTGACGAATGAAGAAAATGCCCATCTTTGGCTCGAGGAGCTCGATGCCATCGATGAAACCCGTCTCATAGCGCAGAAAAACCTGGAAGCTTACAAAGCAAGGATGGCGTGCTCATACGTAAGACTAACCAGACCAAGAACATTCCGCCAAGGCAAACTCGTGATAGTTGTCAAAAGACCTACGATCCCCAACCGTGCAAAACGGGGGAAATTTGAGCTAAACTATGAAGGCCCGTACATCATAAACAAGGTCTACCAAGGTGGGGCCTATTCGCTCATGGATATTCATGACGAAAGACTCTTCCGGACAATAAACAGCTGATTCCTTAAGAAATACTATGCTTGACAAGTCACGACTCAGGTTAATGATAGATGACGATGCTCGTGTCCTCTCGCTATCTTCCTGAGTCAAAACTCTAAAAGTAGTATCCAAAGGAATTTCCGCCCCAGACATGGCGAAACCAAACCGAAATGTCCTTAAACTAACTGTCGCCTCCGAAATGGCGACAACGGACCGAAATGTTCTTAAACTAACCGTTGCCTCCAAGATGGCGATAACGGACCGAAATGTCCTTAAACTAACCGTCGCCTCCGAAATGGCGACAACGGACCAAAATGTCCTTAAACTAAAACATTGCCTCAAACACGGCGATAATGGACCGTAATGTCCCTAAACTAAAACATTGCCTCAAACACGGCGATAATGGACCGAGATGTCCCTAAACTAACAACGGACTGTAATGTCCTTAAACTAAAACTTCACCTAAAAATGGTGATAGTGGACCACTATGTCCTTAAACTAGCAATGGACCACTACGTCCTTAAACTGGCAATGGACCGAAATGTCCCTAAACTAGTACTCCGCCTCAAACATGGCGCATCTCCCCAAATACGGCGATATCTTCTCTTGGGATCTATGTTGCAATCAAAGCTCCAATGGCAAAGACTGCAACCCAAGTTTTAAAAAAATGGTATGTCCACAAGCGAAATGGGCACGGATAAAAATCCGAAAGGGCGCCGTGAGTAAAAACAGTAGGGCTATCGGCGAGCTTGTGAAAACCCGAAAGAGCGCAATCTCATTGTTAAAATAAAAATAAAATAAAAAATGGTACGTCCACAAACGAAATAGGCACGGATGAAAACCCGAAAGGGTGCTGTGAGAAAAAACAGCAGGGCTACCGGCGAACTTGTGAAACCCCGAAAGGGCGCAACCTCGTAAAATTTTCACTTACGAGATCCTCTCGACTCGTAAGGAGAACTCCCCCTATGAGACCCTCATGGCTCATAGGATTCAAAGTCTTAAGTTACAGGGACCCAAACATGTACTTAAGCCATCGTATTCCCCAAGTTGCCTAATAAGCGGTCCAATATTGGCCCTTGTATACAATCCACGGGAACAAATAAACGTTTCCCCCACCAAGTTCCACCAATCACGAGGAATGTCCTCATATGGTGAACGACAGTTGTAAGTCCTCTCGACTTATAAGGAGAAAATACTCTCATGAGATCCTTACGACTTATAAGAGAAAACACCACTTAGAAGTCCTCACGACTTCTAAGGAGAACATACACCTACGAGATCCTCACGAATCGTAGGGAAAAATACCTTTATGAGACCCTTATGGCTCGTAAAGTCAAAAATCTTTAGTCAACAGGAACCTAACCCTGTTTGCTAAGCCACCTTTGTTCAAATTGACAAAGGTAAATGATGATTCGCTCCTGGCAATATCCCAGTTGTAGCGATGATGATGCCTAAATCGGTATCAAATTTCAAATCCTTTCACGGCAAATGATGATTCACTCCTAGAAATATTCCAGTCGCAACGATGATGATGCCAAGATTGGTATCAGATCTCAAATTCCATACTCGCAACGAAAATCAACAAGCCAAAATAAATGCATATGAAACAGCCGAAATGATGGGGCAACTCGCAATAAAAATCAGCGAGCAAAATATATGCATATAAAAACAGCCGAAATGTTTGGGCAACTCGTAATAAAAAGCAGCAAGTAAAGAGAAAAGAATACCCGAAAAGATTGGGCACCGCGATAAAAAGACAAAATGATTGGGAAATCGCGACTTACGCGATATAAAAAGCTGAAATGATAGAGCGTCGCGGAAAGAAATAAAAAACTGACTTTTGCCCTGCAGGTGAGTCTATATCGACCCCTGTATACAATCTATGGGCACAAATGAAAGGGGGACCATATTTTCCCACCAGGCTCCGTCAAAGAGAGAGCCAAGTCTTGACAGTTCACAGACAACCTAGAGACCACCTCGTCACTCGTCTCTTTACAGCAGACACAGTATCAATAATGGCGTTTCTTCTCACTCCAGCAAGATGCAGACGCAACATCAACAAACGACCCTAGGGTCGAAACAAAGCGGAGCCATGGCAAAGTCCCTAGTTCCAGGTCTTGACGGTTCATAAACAACCTAAAGACCACCTAGTCACTCATCTCGTTACAGCAGACATAGTGTCAACAACGGCGTTTCTTCTCACTCCAACAGAATGCAGACGCGACGTCAACAAAGACTCCAGGGTCAAAACAAAACGGAGCCATGGCAAAGTCCCTAGTTCCAGGTCTCGACGGTTCATAGACAACCTAGATACCACCTCGACACTCATCTCATTACAGCAGACAAGTGTCAACATCGGCGTTTCTTCTCACTCCAACAGGATGCAAACGCGACGTCAACAAAGACTCCAAGGTCAAAACAAAGCGGAGCCATGGAAAAGTCCCTAGTTCCAAGTCTTGACGGTCTACAAAACAACCTAAAAACTATCCTCGACGCTCATCTCGGTATAGCAGATATAGTGTCAACAACGGCGTTTCTTCTCATTCCAGCAGGATGCAGACGCAACGTCGACAAAAGACCCCAGGGTCGAAACAAAGCGGAGCCATGGCAAATTCCCTATTTCCAGGTCTCGACGGTTCACAACCTAGAGACCACTTCGTCACTCGTCTCGTTACAGCAGACATAGTGTCAACAACGGCGTTTCTTCTCACTCTAACAGGATGCAAACACGACGTCAACAAAGACTCCAGGGTCAAAACAAAGCGGAGCCATAGCAAATTCCCTAGTTCCAGGTCTCAACAGTTCATAGAAAACCTAGAGACCACCTCAACACTCGTCTCGTTATAGCAGACATAGTGTCAACAACGGCATTTCTTCTCACTCCAACAGGATGCAGACGCAACTTCAACAAAGACTCCAAGGTCAAAACAAAGCAGAGCCATGGCAAAATCCCTAGTTCCAAGTCTTGACGGTCCATAAAACAACCTAAAGACTATCCTCGACGCTCGTCTCGGTACATCAGATATAGTGTCAACAACGGCATTTCTTCTCACTCTAGCAGGATGCAGACGCAACGTTAACAAGAGAACCCAGGGTCGAAACAAAGCGGAGCCATGGAAAAGTCCCTAGGTCTAAGTCTCGACGGTTCACAAACAACCTAGAGACCATCTCGACATTCGCCTCATTACAGCAGATGCGGTGTCGACAAAGGAAGTGGGACAAATTTCTAACTTCAGGGTCTTGACGGCAACTCAAATAAAACCCGAAAGATTATCGGAGATCATCCCATACTAGTGCGGAGTGGTTATGACTCATCAAGGCTCCCAAACTAAGCCCAACCTCAAGTAAAAAACGACATGGCAAAATTCCTAACGCTTACTCTCTCGACGGTAATATGACCTAAGGAGATTACTTGAAGACGTCTTGTCTAGCCCCCGAAGGGATCAGAGACACGGCAGTTGCGGGGCTACTCGAACAGCAGCGTAAAGTCTGCATATCGAGGAATGCATCAGCCAACGCGACGGTACAACGGACTAAAACCCTAGTACCATAAGATTCTAACAGACATCTGTCATAAAGAGCAGGGGTTATCTATAACGTTAGGATATTCCTGCGAGAACTTCTCGACTCGTCTCAACTTGTAGGGGAAAACATCTTCATGAAACCCCCACGGCTTATGAAGGTGAAAAGCCTTAGGCGACAGAGATATCAAGATGTTTCCTAAGCACTGTGGCCCTACAAGTAGGTCCAAACTGGCTCTTATATACTATCCACGGGCTACATTCTCCAAAGTCGAATACCGATAAGGAGGAAAAACCACTTACAAGTCCTCTCGACTCGTAAGGGAGAAATTCTCTTATAAGATCCTTACGACTTTCAAGAGAAAACGCACTTAGGAGTCCTCACGACTTCTAAGGAGAAAATACACCTACGGGATCCTCTCGACGCGTAGGGAGAAAAGTCTTTATGAGACCCTCTCGGCTCATAAAGTTGATGTAACATTTTGAAATTTTAGATAATAAATTAATTTAATTAATTGAATAATAAAATATTAATTTAAATAGTTATTAAAACCAAATAGGAAATTTTCATAAGTAGTGGGTGAAACTAATTAAATTGAAATTTTAGTTTGTAACATTAGTAAATTACAAGAGTTTTAGTGTGAAATTTAATTTCATTATAATAAAAATGGTGTTATATAATAACATATGTAATGAAGGGTTTTTGTGCAAAGTTTAGTTAATTGTGAAAACTTGGAAATGTTGAGGGGTTATGGGTAAAAGGGTTAGATAATGGTTAAGTTCAGAATTTACCTCAAGATACCACACCTTATGAGTGATAATGCACAAACACCTCCTTCTTGCATGCACACCTAATGCAAAACACCTCACCCTTGCATGAAAACACCACAACCCTTTTGGTGACACCTCCTCCTACACCTCACTCATTCCCTTTACCCTATATCATGTGATCAGATCATTTTAATCAAATCTAAATCAGAAAATTTCAAAGGAAAGAAAGAAAATATAACACACAAAAGAAATAAGAAAAAGAGAGAAGAGAAGAAGAACTAGTGTTAAGGATTTTCACCATCAAGATAGGAGCTAAGGACTTGGGCATCTTGGAAGAAGCCTTTCAACCATCTTCTGTAGGTATAATCTTTAAACACAGTAGGATTTTAATTCTGTAAACTTTAAATTATAGAAATCGGATATCGGAAATTTGGTATTTTAGAGAAACGTGGGCTCTATGATGATCTGCTATAACTTAGATAATAAATAACTTAACCAAACAGTGCCTTAATATTGTACGTGGGACCTAGAATAAACCCTAGGAGTATGAACCTTAGTGCTCGGATGTTGGCCGGCGACGCGTGAGGAAATTCCGGTCTCATCGGATTTTTGGTGGAGTTGGGTGTTTTAGGTTTTAGGGTAGGTCTCTGTATAGGTGTTAGGATATTTGGTATTGTTTATTTAAGTTATTTTATTAGTATATAAAATTTGGGGGTTATTGTCTGAAAAAGAGTTAAAATTCTAAATCACGATACATATGTTTCGTGACACGTTTCAGTTTTCTGTTATGAACAGCGATCGGATTAAATTCAGTTAGTATAAGTGTTAGATGGTTTAGAATAGTCGTACGTAGTATAGTTAATACATAACGCTTGTATTTTCATATTTCGCCGTAACGGAGTTTAGCCGTTTCTTATACAAGTTAAATTCAATGTTAGATTTGAGTACGGGAACTTCGGAGGCCGCAAGGAAAGGAAAGGGATTGGTGAATTCTGAGTAGTATACGACATATTCCGGTGAGTAGACTAAATATCTACCGGGGAATTTTGTATGGATGGCGTGATACGCCCGTAGTTAAGTTTAAATAAAAATGCCTTTGCATATAAATGTTGATCATATATATATATATATATATACATCGTCATGTTAATAATTGTTAGAACCCTACACAATTATCGACGAGTCATGCTGCACATGCACGTACCTACATATTATACTACACCTTGTCGATATTAACATGTCACCTACACACTTAGTATTCGTTATGTTAAATACAATTCCTACTATACCTTTAGCATCAAAAATGGTAATTACTTTGCATAAATGATATCATGTGTCATATTCAAGTATTAGTATTTTGATATAAGATGCATTGGATTTTTGAGGATTTATGGATTTGAGTCTTTATATACTATTGAGTAGATTCAGTGATTTTCATGTTGATATGAGATGTCCACCATGAGATGTTGTTTTTATGATTTGGTTTTATTCCAGACCGAGTGGGGGAGCTATACGGTCGCGAATTTTCACGTTATCCAGACTGAGTGGGGGAGCTATACAATCGGATTCATGGTGGACTCGGTCGAGACCGAGAGGCAAGAAAGCCGCATTTGAGGTGGAGAGCCTAGCGAGGATACTCGATACCGGAGAAAGTTATGAACACGGCGGATATCTAAGTGATACCGACCGGTGTTATTGGATGACAGGATCATTCGGGGAACGATGCCTGATGAAAACAGAAGATTTGTGTCGATGTTGGACACGGAAACGGATAGACCTTATTTGGAAATAATTGATGAGATTTCAGTTTTATTTATATACTTAGTAGTATATGGTGATGTTTCCACATTTTATCATGCATTATATTCATCATTTAGTATCAGCTCTAGTTCATCATACTTACATTATCAGCCGATATATGTTAGTTTTATTCACTGAGTTGGCAACTCACCCCGTTGTGCCATAGTTCCTTGCAGGAGTCGTATGGACGCATAGCAGGAGTGCAAATCCATTCGTCAGCTATTACCGTTCTTTTTTCTAAGTAGGTTACATATGTAGTAACCTTCTATTTTGGATATGTATATTTTGGATCTTGTATTACTCCACAAGACCATGTATATTGACTTAGGACAAAACATGTTGTATATTATTTAGACTGAGTGATATCGTTAGTTACGTTAACTATGTTTTCTTAAATTTTGCATGAAATTCTTCACCTTGAGTATTGTACTATTATTGCCTATGGATTCCGCTGTTTGGCATTGTTTGCTCCCAACTAGGGATGCAATTTAATCACACAACTTAAATTGGATTTCTATTAATAATTAAACAGATAGGCACTGTCGAAAGTTTAACATCAGTTGTTACATTTCTTTTTTTGAAACATTTCGGCATGCTACTTCGTTCCTATTACTTAAATACTGAAAATTTCTAAATTTTCAGTATTTAAGTAATAGGAACGAAGTAGCATTTAAGCTTACTCAGATTGTGTCGATATCTTGAGATATCATATAATCTAAGTGTCGGTCACATCTAAGCTTCGGGTCGTGATAAAGTTGGTATCAGAGCTTAGGATTTACCTTACGGAACCGAGTAGTGAGTTAAAGTAAGTCGACTTGATTTCGTTATGTAGGATGACCTATGGTTTGATGGAGTGGGTGAATTAGGATGAGTACAATACCGTATGTATGTTCCGCGGCATATTTACATTACAATACTCAGCCTAACTAACCTTAGAACGTATATCTTGATTTATCCTTCCTTTGACTCTCTGGTATTGCTGTTCCTATTCGTAAGCCTTATCAACTCTCATTTCTTGTTCCAGTTGCTATGGCTACGCGAGCTAGGCGAGCCGCAGCCAAGGATGCAGTTAGGGTGAATCCTCCTGTGACTGCGACTGACGCACCGGACATTCCGGCGGTGGATGAGCATGTTGATCCTCCTCCTCCACACAGACTGAATAGGATAGAGGAGGGCATGCTGGGCCTACAGCATGTGGTGAGACAGTTGGCAGAGGCCACCCGTGTTCAGAGGCATGATCAAACATCGACGATGGTAGGACCCGATGAACAGCCTATGCAGACTGTCGCACTGGTAGAACTAAGAGTGATGGAGGTATCTCTTCTAGAGTTTATGAGGTTGAGACCTCCGGTGTTTACCGGGACCGATGCAGCAGAGGATCCTCGGTCCTTTCTTGATCTGATGGCGAGGATCGACAGATCATTATGATGTTCTGATGTGAGGTCGATTGAGCTGACTACCTTTCGATTGGAAGGACTTGCACAGGAGTGGTGTGATTCGATGGAGAGAGGGAGAGCCACTGGTCTTCCTCCGATGTCGTGGACCGAGTTTTCTGAGATTTTCTTGCTAGATTTCTTCCACAGAGTGTGGGGGACGCCAGAGCTAGCAGTTTTGAAGCGTTGCGGAAATCTATGAGTATGTCGGTGGCAGATTATGATTTATGATTCACCCAGTTGTCACGCTATGCTCCATATTTAGTTCCTACGGAGGAGCTTCAGGTGAAAAGGTTCATAAGGAGTCTGGACATGCAGATGTTTCTTACTATAGGCTCCCAACATTTTGATACTATTGCGCAGGCCATGGATGCAGCTATGCGAATGGAAGAGCGTCTGAGCGAGGCAGTATTGTTCTGGAGCCAAAGAGGACCAGACCTATTGGGTCAGTTACTAGGCAGTTTGGCAGAGGTAGAGGAAGACGCTTTCCAGGCCGCTCTTTTGGGAGAGGTTAGACCCAGGGCCAGATGTTCAGTTCGTACCCCGATGATCAGAGGCCCCCATCTATATGTTTTAGTTGCGGACTTCCAGGGCATTTCGCGAGGGATTGTACACCCCAGGGAGGGACTGTTTTTCCACAGGCTGCTTTACCCTCTACACCATATACTTCGATGGCCTTACTTCCTCCCCCAGTTGGCACTATGCGCTAGGCAGTTGCACCGCGAGGTCGGGGCTTTGCAGGACGCTTTCAGAGAGGCCGAGGAGACCGAGGGAGAGGACGACCGGATATGGGTAGGGGCCAGGCACGAGTTTTTGTGCTGACTCCACAGGATGCCCAGGAATCCAATGCAGTTGTGACAGGTACTCTTGCAGTATGTTCCTTAGATGCACATATTTTATTTGATCCCGGTTCTACGCATTCTTATCTATCTGCGCACTTCACACTTTCTCGGGGGAGAGAGTCGTCATTATTAGAGTTACCATTAGTTGTGATTACTCCAGTGGGGGATTCTTTTGTAGCTCGACATGTATTCAGGTCTTGTTCAGTACGTATTGGTGATAGGGATTCATTAGTTGATCTAATCCTCCTGGATATGTTAGATTTTGATATACTTCTTGGTATGGATTGGTTGGCCGCTTGTCATGCTTATGTAGATTGTCGGGGAAAAGCGGTCAGATTTTTTTTTCCAGGTGAACCGATCTTCGTTATGCATGGAGACTGTAATGTAACTCCTGCCAATATGATTTCTGCTCTGTGTGTGGGACGACTCTTGAAGAAGGGTTGTCGGGGGTTCTTAGCGTTTGTTCAGGACATAGGAGCCGCTGAAGTCCCGTTGGACCAGGTTCCGATCGTACGAGAATTTCCGGATGTGTTTCCTACTGAATTACCAGGAATACCGCCCGATCGCGATATTGAATTTTGCATTGACTTGATTCCGGGTGCGGGGTCTATTTTTATACCACCTTACCGGATGGCCCCGATGAAGTTTAAGGAACTCAAAAGCCAGTTGCAAGAGTTGCTAGATAGAGGACTTGTTCGTCCAAGTGTATCGCCGTGGGGAGCTCCGGTCTTATTTATTAAGAAGAAGGACGGTAGCATGAGACTGTGCATCGACTACCAGCAGCTGAATCGAGTTACTGTGCGAAATATACCTCGTATCGATGACTTGTTCGATCAGCTGCAGGGAGCTGCTATTTCTCAAAGATTGATTTGCGGTCAGGATATCACCAGTTAAGAGTTCGGAAGGATGACATTCCGAAAACTGCTTTTCGCACACGATATGGGCATTATGAGTTTCTGGTGATGTCGTACGGACTCACCAACGTCCCAGCAGCATTCATGGATATGATGAACCGTATTTTCAGGCCATTCCTTGATCAGTTTATTATAGTATTCATTGATGATATTCTTGTTTATTTCTAGAGCTGGGAGGAGCACGCGCAGCATTTGCGCATCACGTTGCAGACCTTGAAGGAGCATCAGTTGTTCGCTAAATTCTCCAAGTGTGCTTTCTAGCTGGATAGTGTGGATTTCTTGGGTCACGTAGTTACGAGAGATGGTATACGTTTGGACCCAAAGAAGATCGAAGCAGTACAGCACTGGCCCAGACCTATGTCAGTTACAGAGGCTCGAAGTTTCTTAGGTCTGGCCGGTTATTACCGACGCTTTGTGCAGGATTTTTCTCGGATCGCTGCACCGTTGACCGGATTGACTAGAAACGAAGTTCCATTTCTTTGGACAGATGCCAATGAGTAGAGTTTCCAGCAGTTGAAGACTCGCTTGACCACTGCACCAGTCTTATCTTTACCTTCCGGGTCAGGTGGTTTTGTTGTTTATTGTGACGCCTCTTGAGTGGGTTTAGGCTGTGTATTGATGCAGCACGGCAGAGTTGTTGCTTATGCTTCTCAACAGTTGAAGAGGCATGAGAAGAACTACTCCACGCATGATTTAGAGATGGCTGCAGTGGTATTCGCACTGAAGATATGGAGGCATTACTTGTACGGTGAGTCATGCCAGATATTCACAGACCACAAGAGCTTGAAGTATATTTTTCAGCAGCGGGATCTGAATTTAAGACATCGTCGATGGATGGAACTCGTGAAGGATTACGATTGCGAGATTCTTTATCATCCGGGCAAAGCGAATGTTGTAGCAGATGCCTTGAGTCGAAGGCCTGGAGGTAGCTTATCTCATTTATGCACCTTGCAGAGACAATCTTCTGCAGACTGGAAGATTTTATGTGATAGCCGTGTACAGTTTGAATTCAAATCGACAGGAGGACAGTTAGCTCATGTTTGCACCCGTCCTCATTTATTGGATCGTATTCGAAAGACAAAGCCCGCAGATGCTCGTATGTCAGAGATTATGGGTCAGGTTAGGCAGAGCAGAGAGTCTGAGTTCGTGATAGATGACCGTGGAGTATTACATTTTGGGACTCATCTTTGTGTGCCGGATTCGGAGGGACTGAGACGTGAGATCTTAGAGGAGGCCCATCGATCAGCATATAGTATTCATCCTGGTTCCACTAAGATGTATCATGACTTAAAGGATGTCTACTGGTGGGAAGGAATGAAGAAAGATGTCGCGGAGTTTGTTTCGAGATGCTTGACTTGTCAGCAAGTCAAGGCCGAGCACCAGAGGCCGGCAGGAGAGTTGCAACCCTTACCTATTCCGGAGTGGAAATGGGAGCAGATTTCCAAGGATTTCGTTGTGAGTCTACCCAGAACTAGAAGAGGGTATGATTCTATCTGGGTGATTGTGGATAGATTAACAAAGACAGCGCACTTTCTTCCGGTGAAGACAACGTTTGGATATGCGCAGTATGCTCAGATTTGCATTGACGAGATAGTGCGATTGCATGGAGTTTCGACGTACATAGTGTCCGATAGGGGTACATAGTTTACCAGCCGGCTATGGTAGAAACTTCAAGAGGCTCTAGGTACACGACTGAGTTTTAGTACAGCTTTTCATCCATAGACAGATGGTCAGTCAGAGCGGACCATACAGGCTCTTGAGGATATGCTTCGAGCTTGTAGTCTTGACTTCAGTGGCAGTTCGGATCGTCACTTACCTTTGATAAAATTATCTTACAACAACAGTTTTCAGGAGACGATCCAGATGGCACCCTTTGAAGCTTTGTATGGGAGAAATTGTCGATCACCCGTTTGCTGGACGGAACTCAGCGAGAGTAGCATTTTTGGATCGCAGATAGTACAGGAGACTATAGAAAAGATCCAGTTGATACGGGAAAGAATGAGAGCGGCCCAGTGCAGACAGAAATCATATGCCGATTGACGCCGTCGTAGACTCGAGTTTGATGTGGGAGATCATGTGTTCCTTCGTGTATCTCCGATGAAGGGTGTGATTCGTTTCGGGAAAAAGGGGAAACTCAACCCCATATATATCGGACCCTACGAGATTTTGGAGAGAGTAGGTGTTGTGGCTTATCGTTTAGCACTTCCACCGAGTTTTCCCGATGTGCATCCGGTGTTTCACGTGTCTATGCTTCGCAAGTATCTTTACGATCCCTCTCACGCAATCCAGCATCAGACCTTACAGCTTGAGCGGGATTTATCCTATATAGTGCAGCCAGTAACTATTCTAGACCGGCAGGCAAAGAAACTGAGATCAAGGGTACTTCCATCTGTAAAGGTTCTTTGGAGAGGAACGAAATCACTTGGGAGACCGAGGATGCGATGCGGAAGAAATTTCCACATCTTTTTGAAGGTACGTATAGTTAAGTTTTAAATTCGGGGACCGAATTTTCTTAAGAGGGGAATATTGTAACATTTTGAAATTTTAGATAATAAATTAATTTAATTAATTAAATAATAAAACTTTAATTTAAAAAGTTATTAAAACCAAATAGGACATTTTCATAAGTAGTGGGTGAAACTAATTAAATTGAAATTTTAGTTTATAACATTAGTAAATTATAAGGGTTTTAGTGTGAAATTTAGCTTCATTATAATAAAAATGGTATTATATAATAACATATGTAATGAAGGGTTTTTGTGAAAAATTTAGGTAATTGTGAAAACTTGGAAATATTGAGGGGTTATGTGTAAAAGGGTTAGATAATGGTTAAGTTCAGAATTTACCTCAAGATACCACACCTCAGGAGTGATAATGCACAAACACCTCCTTCTTGCATGCACACCTAATGCACACCACCTCACCCTTGCATGAAAACACCACAACCATTTTGGTGACACCTCCTCCTACACCTCACTCATTCCCTTTACCCTATATCATGTGTTCAGATCATATTAATCAAATCTAAATCAGAAAATTTCAAAGGAAAGAAAGAAAATATAACACACAAAAGAAATAAGAAAAAGAGAGAAGAGAAGAAGAACTAGTGCTAAGCATTTTCACCATCAAGATAGGAGCTAAGGACTTGAGCATCTTGGAGAAAGCCTTTCAACCATCTTCTATAGGTATAATCTTTAAACACAGTAGGATTTTAGTTCTGTAAACTTTAAATTTTATAAATCGGATATCGGAAATTTGGTATTTTAGGGAAACGTGGGCTCTGTGAAGATCTACTATAACTTATATAATAAATAACTTAACCAAACAGTGCCTTAATATTGTATGTGGGACCTAGAATAAACCCTAGGAGTATGAACCTTAATGCTCGGATGTTGGACGGCGACGCGTGAGGAAATTCCGGTCTCGCCGGATTTTTGGTGGAGTTGGGTGTTTTGGGTTTTAGGGTAGATCTCTGTATAGATGTTAGGATATTTGTATTGTTTATTTAAGTTATTTTATTAGTATATGAAATCTGGGGGTTAATGTCTGAAAAAGAGTTAAAATTCTAAAACACGATACGTATGTTTCGTGACACGTTTCAGTTTTCTGTTGCGAACAGCGATCGGATTAAATTCAATTAGTATAAGTGTTAGATGGTTTAGAATAGTCGTACGTAGTATAGTTAATACATAATGCTTGTGTTTTCATATTTCGCCGTAACGGAGCTTAGCCGTTTCTTATACAAGTTAAATTCAATGTAAGATTTGAGTACGGGAACTTCGGAGGCCGCAAGGAAAGGAAAGGGATTGGTGAATTCTGAGTAGTATACAACATATTCCGGTAAGTAGACTAAACATCTACCGGCGAATTTTGTATGGATGGCATGATACGCCAAGTTTAAATACAAAGCCCGCAGATGCTCGTATGTCAGAGATTATGGGTCAGGTTAGGCAGAGCAGAGAGTCTGAGTTCGTGATAGATGACCGTGGAGTATTACGTTTTGGGACTCATCTTTGTGTGCCGGATTCGGAGGGACTGAGACGTGAGATCTTAGAGGAGGCCCATCGATCAGCATATAGTATTCATCCTGGTTCCACTAAGATGTATCATGACTTAAAGGATGTCTATTGGTGAGAAGGAATGAAGAAAGATGTCGCGGAGTTTGTTTCGAGGTGCTTGACTTGTCGGCAAGTCAAGGCCGAGCACCAGAGGCCGGCAGGAGAGTTGCAACCCTTACCTATTCCGGAGTGGAAATGGGAGCAGATTTCCATGGATTTCGTTGTGGGTCAACCCAGGACTAGTAGAGGGTATGATTCTATCTGGGTGATTGTGGATAGATTAACAAAGACAGCGCACTTTCTTCCGGTGAAGACAACGTTTGGATATGCGCAGTATGCTCAGATTTACATTGACGAGATAGTGCGATTGCATGGAGTTCCGACATGCATAGTGTCCGATAGGGGTACATAGTTTACCAGCCGGCTATGGTAGAAACTTCAAGAGGCTCTAGGTACACGACTGAGTTTTAGTACAGCTTTTCATCCACAGACAGATGGTCAGTCAGAGCGGACCATACAAGCTCTTGAGGATATGCTTCGAGCTTGTAGTCTTGACTTCAGTGGCAGTTGGGATCGTCACTTACCTTTGATAAAATTATCTTACAACAACAGTTTTCAGGAGATGATCCAGATGGCACCCTTTGAAGCTTTGTATAGGAGAAAGTGTCAATCACCCGTTTGCTAGACAGAACTCAGCGAGAGTAGCATTTTTGGACCGCAGATAGTACAGGAGACTATAGAAAAGATCCAGTTGATACGGGACAGAATGAGAGCGGCCCAGTGCAGACAGAAATCATATGCCGATTGACGCCGTCGTAGACTCGAGTTTGATGTGGGAGATCATGTGTTCCTTCGTGTATCTCCGATGAAGGGTGTGATTCGTTTCGGGAAAAAGGGGAAGCTCAGCCCCATATATATCGGACCCTACGAGATTCTGGAGAGAGTGTGTGCTATGGCTTATCGTTTAGCACTTCCACCGAGTTTTCCCGATGTGCATCCGGTGTTTCACGTGTCTATGCTTCGCAAGTATCTTTACGATCCCTCTCAGGCGATCCAGCATCAGACCTTACAGCTTGAGCGGGATTTATCCTATATAGTGCAGCCAGTAACTATTCTAGACCGGCAGGCAAAGAAACTGAGATCAAGGGTACTTCCATCTGTAAAGGTTCATTGGCGAGGAACGAGATCACTTGGGAGACCGAGGATGCGATGCGGAAGAAATTTCCACATCTTTTTGATGGTACGTATAGTTAAGTTTTAAATTCGGGGACCGAATTTTCTTAAAGGGGGAATATTGTAACATTTTGAAATTTTAGATAATAAATTAATTTAATTAATTAAATAATAAAATTTTAATTTAAAAAGTTATTAAAACCAAATAGGACATTTTCATAAGTAGTGGGTGAAACTAATTAAATTGAAATTTTAGTTTATAACATTAGTAAATTACAAGGGTTTTAGTGTGAAATTTAGCTTCATTATAATAAAAATGGTGTTATATAATAACATATGTAATGAAGGGTTTTTGTGAAAAATTTAGGTAATTGTGAAAACTTGGAAATATTGAGGGGTTATGTGTAAAAGGGTTAGATAATGGTTAAGTTCAGAATTTACCTCAAGATACCACACCTCAGGAGTGATAATGCACAAACACCTCCTTCTTACATGCACACTTAATGCACACCACCTCACCCTTGCATGAAAACACCACAACCATTTTGGTGACACCTCTTCCTACACCTCACTCATTCCCTTTACCCGATATCATATGTTCAGATCATTTTAATCAAATCAAAATCAAAAAATTTCAAATGAAAGAAAGAAAATATAACACACAAAAGAAATAAGAAAAAGAGAGAAGAGAAGAAGAACTAGTGCTAAGCATTTTCACCATCAAGATAGGAGCTAAGGACTTGAGCATCTTGGAGAGAGCCTTTCAACCATCTTCTGTAGGTATAATCTTTAAACACAGTAGGATTTTAGTTCTGTAAACTTTAAATTTTAGAAATCGGATATCGAAAATTTGGTATTTTAGGGAAACGTGGGCTCTGTGAAGATCTACTATAACTTATATAATAAATAACTTAACCAAACAGTGCCTTAATATTGTATGTGGGACCTAGAATAAACCTTAGGAGTATGAACCTTAATGCTCGGATGTTGGCCGGGGACGCTGAGGAAATTCTGGTCTCGCCGGATTTTTGGTGGAGTTGGGTGTTTTGGGTTTTAGGGTAGATCTCTGTATAGATGTTAGGATATTTGGTATTGTTTATTTAAGTTATTTTATTAGTATATGAAATCTGGGGGTTAATGTCTGAAAAAGAGTTAAAATTCTAAAACACGATACGTATGTTTCGTGACACGTTTTAGTTTTCTGTTGTGAATAGCGATCGGATTAAATTCAGTTAGTATAAGTGTTAGACGGTTTAGAATAGTCGTACGTAGTATAGTTAATACATAACGCTTGTATTTTCATATTTCGCCGTAACAGAGCTTAGCCGTTTCTTATACAAGTTAAATTCAATGTTAGATTTGAGTACGGGAACTTCGGAGGCCGCAAGGAAAGGAAAGGAAAGGGATTGGTGAATTCTGAGTAGTATACAACATATTCCGGTGAGTAGACTAAACATCTACCGGCGAATTTTTTATGGATGGCGTGATACGCCCGTAGTTAAGTTTAAATAAAAATGCCTTTGCATATAAATGTTGATCATATGCATTCATATATATATATATACACACACACACACACATCGTCATGTTAATAACTGTTAGAACACTGCACAATTATCGACGAGTCATGCTGCACATGCACGTACTTACATGTTATACTACACCTCGTCGATATTAACATGTCACCTACACACTTAGTATTTGTTATGTTAAATACGATTTCTACTATACTTTTGGCATAAAAAATGGTAATTACTTTGCATAAATGATATCATGTGTCATATTCTAGTATTAGTATTTCGATATAAGATGCATTGGATTTTTGAGGATTTATGGATTTGATTCTTTATATACTATTGAGTAGATTCAGTGATTTTCATGTTGATATGAGATGCCCACCATGAGATATTGTTTTTATGATTTGGTTTTATTCCGGACCGAGTGAGGGAGCTATACGGTCACGGATTTTCACGTTATCTAGACTGAGTGGAGGAGCTATACAGTCGGATTCATGTTGGACCCGGTCGAGACCGAGGGGCAGGAAAGTCGCATTTGAGGCGGGGAGCCTAGCAAGGATACTCGATACCGGAGAAAGTTATGAACACGGCGGATATCTAAGTGATACCGACCAGTGTTATTGGATGACAGGATCATTCGGGGAACGATGCCTGATGAAAACAGAAGATTTATATCGATATTGGACACGGAAAAGGATGGACCTTATTTGGAAATAATTGATGAGATTTCAGTTTTATTTATATACTTAGTAGTATATGGTCATGTTTCCACATTTTATCATGCATTATATTCATCATTTTCATATCAGCTCTAGTTCGTCATGTAAGTCTACGGTAGCGCCCCGGCCGTCTATCTGAGGCCAAAATGCGGAAACAAAAACTTTTCATAAACTTAAAACTGGCCCTAACGCAGACTTTATTCCCGAATCGAACCATTAACATTAAGCTATCAATCTATAAGAAGGTTAGAAAGGCTATACCGATCGATCCGTGTCCTTCGGTCTTTAGCCACCATCTTTAGCTCTTTGCGGAATCTCCGATCTCGCTCGATCTCCAATCTCCTCGTCGGAAGGGCACCACATCTAGAAGTCTTTTTACGGGCTCCCGCTTCGAACTGAAGCAACACGGACACGAAGTTTGCTAGCCGACGTGTCCAAGGTGAAGTAGAGAATGTGTGTGATAATTTTGTCTAAAGCATCCATTGATTCTCAACACATAAGAGTGTATGGATGGAGCTTAAAGTGGATGCCATTAATGGAGATAGTGAGCTCAAGAAGGAAGAGGAAGAAGAAGAGCTTTCTTTTTCTTTTATGTTGCAATGATAAAGTTGTGAGAACTAGAATGATAAACACAAGAGCAAACCCTTTTCTTTGGCTGCCCACCCTCTCTCCTCTTATCATTTCAACATATAAATCAAACAATAATGTGGCATATGCACAAATAAAGAGACCATGAGTCATCAGTTGTGCATGTGTCACAATTAATTCTCCTAATCATGACTTTGAGCTCATAATTTCCATTTGCAAACATTAATCCAAATGTTTGTAATAATAAAAAGAGAATGGTATCTACTAAAGTAAACTCGTGACGGATCATAAGGATACCCCTCACCTGTATATACATACCTGCATCCGCATTCCGACTGAATGAGAATGCAATGAGACTAAAGTAATCCAACAAATCTAATACTAGGATCCGGCTTAAACCAAAGCCCACTAGTATGATCCGTCCGATCATGATACGTGCACTACTGTACGTATATGATCGAACCCTGCCATAATACCATACGGCCTCTACAACGTTTCGCCCGAAACTTGAGAAACTGTCTGTGGGGGACTCTAAAGACTCGTCAATACTTTGGCTGTGGACCACTAGCACGTCAGTGGTACTAGCTGTACGTAACGAGCTACCAGGTATTGACCAAAAGGGGGGTCAATGAGCGAACTCATCCTAACACCCAACTGAGCCTGTCAGTGACAATATCCGTACAGTCCGGTCCGTTCGTCTATGAGTATCGCATGTCGGGCCTAGGGGATTAGTAAAAGTCAGACCCCCAAAAGCGGTACAAGTCATGTCGGAGTGTAGCCCAGAACACCCTGAGATACTACTGGAATACCTACTAGTAAATCTCCTACCTTGGCCAAGGACTTCGTGTAATGGCTCTCCTAGACACAGCGCGATCTCACCTCCAATACCGAGAGAGACGAAACCCCTGCCGATCCGCTCACTATCTCTATGTGGCTCGGGATTGCACCCAACCAAAACCTGTTTGCACTGTTGGATATAGTGCCCTCAGAGTCAATTATTGGATCACAGGCACGTGATTGCAATGATTGAGGGAGGACCTATGCCGGTAGGACAGTCTTACTCGAGATGATAGCATGCTATCTGGTTTATCTTTATCAACGTGTACCACTTTAGGTGACCTTACAGGTCGCTATTACACGTTGATAGAGCCCTTAGGATTCTTGCTTGACTGCCAACAGTATGATAGCGATCATATACGTGGGAGCTGGGGTCTATAAGCACATCCTTAAAGTGGTCCCTAGTCGTGGGAGTTTTCGAGACTGGGGCATCGATACTCCATTAGTAGACTAGTGTATACAGTCGAGACCCCGACGAGGGACGGTGGCCGGTCTCACAAGACATTGGTGTCAGTTGGTTCACCTAAGATGTATACAGGTGCTCATTGGGTTATGAGTACACCGGACAGGACTCTCCAGGAATATGCTAGTTGGTATTATACCTGACGTCAGATAGCAGTTCCCTGATGACATGTGTACAGGTTAGTTAATCGACCTGAGATCGTCATTTGTCTCGTATGAGTTCCCACTGTACTTTGATTACTACCCTACCACGGCTCAAAGGAGTCGTGCAAACAGGTTTTAGTTGGGTACTGTCCCGAGCCACATGGAGGAAGTAAGCGGGTCGGCAGGGGTTTCGTCTCTCCCGGTATTGGGGTGAGATCGCGTTGTGTCTAGGAGAGCCATTACACGAAGTCCTTGGCCAAGGCAGAAGATTTACTGGTAGGTATTCCAGTAGTATCTCAGGGTGTTCTGGGCTACACTCCGACACGACTTGTACCGCTTTTAGGGGTCTGACTTTTACCAACCCCCTAGGCCCGCCATGCGATGCTCATAGACGAATGGACCGGACTGTACGGATATTGTCACTGACAGGCTCAGTAGGGTGTCAGGATAAGTTCGCTCATCGACCTCCCTTTTGGTCAATACCTGGTAGCCCGTTACGTACGGCTAGTACCTCTGACGTGCTAGTGGTTAAATCCATAGCCAAAATATTGACGAGTCTTTAGAGTCCCCCACAGACAGTTTCTCAAGTTTCGGACGAAACATTATAGAGGCCGTATGGTATTATGGCAGGGTTCGATCATATACGTGCAGTAGTGCACGGATCATGATCGGGCGGATCACACTAGTGGGCTTTGGTTTAAGCCGGATCCTAGTATTAGATTTGTTGGATTACTTTAGTCTCATCGCATTCGCATTCGGTCGGAATGCGGATGCAGGTATGTATATATAGGTGAGGGGTATCCTTGTGATCCGTCACGAGTTTACTTTAGATGTTGACGTATCTTTTTATTGTTGTAAACATTTGGATTAATGTTTACAAATGGATATTATGAGCTTAAATCATCATTTTGTGCATTTAATGTGACATAGACTTCATTAGTGACTCATGGTCTCTTTTATTGTGCATATGTCACATTATGTGATTGATCTGTGTTGATATGATGAGAAAAGAGAGAGAAGGGCAGCCATTGTATTGAGTTGGGTCTTGGATTTTTCATTCTCACTCTCATTTTTTTTGATAGCATAACAAAAGGAAAGAAAGGCTCCTTCTTCTTCTTCTTTCTCTAGCTCACAACCTCCATTAATGGCATCATCTCTTACCTCCATCCATACACTCTCATGTGATGAGAATCAATGGATGCTTGAGACAAAGTTATCACACACATTCTCTACATCGCCTTGGACACGTCGGCTAGCGAACTTCGTGCCCGAGTTGCTTCGGATGAAGCAGGAGCCCGTAAAAAGACTCGATGATGTGGTGCCCTTTCCGACGAGGAGATCGAGACCGGAGATACCACGAGGAGCTTGGGATGGTGGCCAAAGACCGAAGGACACGGATCGATCGGTATAGCCTTTCCAACCCTTCTCTAGTTGCTAGTTGTAGGTTAATGATTTCATCCGGGTTTATAGTATACGATAGCGCCGGTTTCAAGTTTTGAAAAAGTTTTCGTTTCCGTATTTTGGTCTCGGACAGACGGCCGGGGCGCTACCGTAGACTTACATGGTATCATAGCCACGCCATTAACCTTTACTGGCTTGCTCTAGCGTGTTTAGAAGTTCGATCGGACGAAATTTCCAAAAACTGCATTTCCAATTCTGAGTTTCTGTCGAATTTTTTTTGCCGTCGAAAAATTATTTTGAGTATTGCAGAAAATCTGGCAGGCTTTTTTAAGACCACAACTGAAATTTGGTGAAGTGATCACACTGTAGCGCCGCGGAACCGCGGCAATACCCCTGTTTTGGCCGCGGTTCCGCCGCACTCCTGTAGCATCAATGCACCAAAATTTCCACAGTGGTCTCTGACTTGGAAATGGGGTTTCTGGTATTTTTTGTTTGGGCCCAGTTTTGTCTGAGTACTGGGTATTGTGCTTGGGGCCCACTTCGGGAAATTTTGTCGATCGAAAATTTTAAACATGTTAGTTTACAGTGCTTACTTTATATCTGTGACCGTGAATGTCATTTGATTGGTAAATCTTGTCTAATTGCTATAGCCCTTTTAGGCGGATTTGCGAACGTGACATTCACGTTGATGTTCTGTGTTGTGCTGTGCTGTTGCGGATTTGTCGTGCTGGATAGCCTGGATGCAATAGTAGTACAGTTTGGTTGTATTTGTACATTTGATATTGCGGGGTGAGCGTCCGACATATGGACTGCCGTCACTGCCTGTTTGTATACTATTCTTTTGGGGCACGACCGGGCTGAGTTCGATGTACCCATTGCATATATTTTACTTTCTGTACTAGGTTTACCCCGCGGTGGAGTGCACGGTTCTAGAGGGCAACGGGCCCGCATCTTATGGCTTTAAGACGGAGGGGGCTTTACTATAGAATTGGCGGGCTATTCGTGTAACACTTCAGAAAAATAAAATATTGATTTTGGGAATTTTAATAATTAAATAATATTATATTGAATATTTTAATATTTCGGTATAATTAAATACCGATAAATTGGGAAAAATTTTGGAAAATTATGGAAAATTCTAAAAGAGGGTATTTTAGGGAATTATGCCATTTTTAAGTTTTTATGATTAATTATATGCTAATTTAGCGCTAATTGCGCTTTAAGCGTATTTGTGCAAAACATGCACCGTATCTTTTTTACACTTGTTACATATTTTCCCATGGCTTTCCTACATGTTTTTATCATGGTTGATGATTTATTGGAGAGGGGAAAAGAAAAGAAAAAGGATTTAGGATATAATATTAGGTATGGTGAAGAGAGAGAGAAAGAGTGGGTGAGAGTCAACAAGGGTTTTGGACCATTCCTCCACCATTTTACCTCGTCTTCTCTCCCCTCTACTTTCTTCAGCTGCTGCTGCTGCCCCCTCTTCCTCCTCCATCTTCAAGCATCACAATCACACCCAAAACAACTCCAAAACATAATCGCCACTTCACAAAAAAGGTGCACAAGCTCAAGAGAAGCGCATTGGACCAAGAAAGTAAGGATTTTGGCCACTTGGGGTAACTCAAGAAATTTCTTGAGTTGCCAAATGAGGTATTTTCTGAACCACTAGCTTAGTTTTTCCATTACTTATACCCCCATGTTATATTTGAATCGATATCGAGTGGTTTTGTGGACTTAGGAAAAACCTAGTTATGGTTAATGGGAATTGAGGGTGGTGATGGGTAATTAAGCTCGGTAGAGGCCACACAAACCCCCTAGTGTTAGAATTAAGACTCAATCCAGATACTAGAAACCCCAAAACACGGAATTAGAAACCCCGACATCGGATAAATGTATGATTTGTGAGGGTATTTTGGAATCTGCTAACACCCGGAGCCTCTAAAAATAATTTTGCAAAATACTGTAGCACATCCAGGCACCCAGGAAGCTACCACAGAGACCCGAGACCAAACCCTAACATTTGGACCGCAGATTTAATCCCTTAGGCCGCAATTTGCGGCCTGGGTACCTCATTTTTGGTTCTTTCTTCGTCTGTAGCTCATAGATCAGTAAAATAGACCCTTCCTATATGCAAAATTGGCTAATTGTCACCTGGGGAAAATCTGGGAGCATTTTGGTGTGTTTTAGGCTATGTTTTCCGTATTTTAAAATGCACTTTCTTGATATTTGGATTTGTATTAGGTTGTTGGATGTTTGTACATCGATGTTCATACCAGAATATTACATTTTATATCGCCCATTCTTACGCTCGTGTGTTTATAGGTAGGTGCTTTTGATCAGTGTTTGCTACATATTTGCAGAATACAGGTTCTCGGCTCTGAACAGTGAAATCCATGAAAAGTACGACAAATTCTGGATTACTGCCAACAACAGATAAAACACGGTCTCCGCTCTCTATCCGTGTGTTGCCACATACCAGTTTAAGGGACAAGATGGCAAATCAATTGTCATGTCATGCACAAAGCTCTAGGTCAACACAAAATCCAAGAAATCTACGCGGAGCTCGAGGAAATCATGGCAAAAGATCCACATCACATCACATTGTTGTTCTACTAAAATTCTGGAATAATTATGAAGAGTTTCTGAGAAAAGTCATATACCACACTGAAGAGGACAAGAAACCAGGAAAGCACCCAAAAGACGACAATCCAAATCATCAAGACGGCCGCGGATCCGCGGCCAAAGGGGGGTCTTGGCCGCGGATCCGCGGCCATGTGGTCTCCTCTCTGCGTCAATTTTCAGGGGTAGTTTGGTACTTTTGTTTATGTGCAGATGGTTGCCCTAGGTTTCCCATTCCCCTCCTATAAATACTCCAGAACTGAGCAAAGCAAGGGTCATTCTTTGTTCTTCTTTCTTTTCAGGATTTAGTCTTTTTCTTCTTCTTCTTCATTTCTTTTTCCATGAAAATTGTAGTGAGAGCTTTTTGAGTGGGAGATCAATGAAGATGAGGGCTTTTTGTATCATTCTCTTTTGTTTCTTCTTCCCCTTGAGATTCTTGCTTTCTCTTGATCATTCAACCTCTTCATTGAGCTTGAATGGTTAAGGGTTAGTTATTGATCTCAAGGGTCGTATTTTCTTATGGAATTAGCGCTTCATTTCACATGCGTTCTCTACCCTTCCCTTGATCTTGCAACCTCTTGATTGAGCTTGCAAGTTTAAGGGTTGGCTATTGATCACATGCTTGTCTTGAGTTCTAGTTTCTTGTTCTTTTTATCGCTTTTTATTACTTGCTTATTATTATCTTGCTTTACTTTCTTGCAATTCAATTCATGCACTTAATTACTTGTAATCTTTTCTTTTCTATGTTCTTTTCTTTTGCTCTTTTTGGTTCTTTTTGTGAATGTTGTATTTATTGTTGTTGTTAAGAATCCATATGATATTGTAAGTTAACATTTCTTTGCTCATCTCCTTTTCCCGTTATTTTCCATTGAACTCCGCCCAAACCATACGCAAGCGCTCAGTTAGGCACCCTACCCTAACAAGGTAACGGTGATTCCTAACCGCGACCGGTTGCGTTCGGTTTAGCCGGAGGCGAAAGCAAGAGACAAGAACGGAAGGACAAGGGTAAATAAGCCGTATTCCACGAATACCGCGCTTAAATCCCCTAATCCACGTTGTTGCCGATTGCTCTAGCTTCAATTGGTCAAGACTCGGCTCAAAGGTTTTGAGTACGGATTTCTTTAGCTTACATTATCGTATCCTTTCTTAACAACTTTATACTTGCAAATAATACACATAGGTTAGAATCGAACAAATATATACTCATTCTTTATTGACTCGTCTAAGACAAGAAAGGACATACAACCATCTCCCTGTGGATCGACCCGTGCTCAACCGGCTAGCTGCATAGCGACACCGTCTTGATTGCGGTTAACTTAAATCATTTCAATCAAATGGCGTCGTTGCCGGGGAGACGGTAGCGTATTTTCTTTCTTGTTATTCGGGTTAATATTCTTTTTGTATATATAAAAAAAAATTTTAAAAAATAAATTCTTTTTGTTATTTTTGATCATTTTTGTGGGCAAGAGTGCAGATTTTTGCAGATTTGCAAACTGCGATTGTGGGGAGCAAAGTGTACATTCAAGGCTAAGGTGATTGCAAAGTACACTGCCAAAGATCCGGGTAGTTTGACCCGCGCAAGCGAACTTTTCAAGCTTACCGGATTTGATTCAACGGGGGTTTCCTAACCCAAAACTTAACGGTACGTACTGTACTAACACCTTCTTCTCAAATCCGACGCATCCAATATACTATTCTTTGCAGGATTCTTTGCAAGTTCGCTAGCAAACGCTAAAAATTGACTAACCCGTATTTGTTGCAGTGCCGCGCTTAAACTAAAAAACGATTTTTTGATTCTTTATAGAATTTTTATTGAATTGCGCATTGCATCAATTAATACGGACTTAAGGGCAAGCGAACCCCACAATATACGGTAAAGGATTTCATCACCTTTTCCGTGGCCCACAAATCACGAACTTGAGCATAACGTTTACCCGCACAAATTTTAAAAGAAATTAGACTTTAAGCCTTAAGGACTTCGCGCTCACTAGGAGAAGTTAACTGTGTTTAGAACCTCGCTTAACGGTATATTGTTTACGGGGTGTCTAGGAAAGTGTTAACGGCGCAACCGCCAAAAGAGAAAGGGTTATTTAATTAAGGAACTTCGCGAAAGCGTTGGAAAACCTCCCCTTATCTCTGCACTTACCTGGCCTCGTGATCAGTGTATCTTGAGCCCGTTTCTCGACACAGTTTTACTTCGACAATCAAGTTCTGGAGCAGGTCTAGTTGACCTAGGTGAACCCTAGAATGATTAGGTGTGTGGTATTTTTGTGTCGTGATTGTTTTTGTCCATATTCTTTTTGTGTGTATATTTCATTCTTCTGTTAATATATAAACTATAAAAAAAAAATATAAAAAAAAATTCCCCTCCTTTTCTCTTCCTTTCTTTCCTTCTCTCTTCATATCATGGGTACCCCACCTCGCAAAACTCTTGCCGAACTTTGGTACCCACAACCAGACATAACTTCTTACGGTTCTTGCTTTGGCCGAACATCGAACGACCCCTCCATGCCCAAAATTTCTTTGAAAGATCGGATAGAAGCGTCTAGGACAAACACTTGCATTCCGCAATCCACTTTGTATCAACCTTTTCAACCTCCCGCACCCGCTTATGTTGATACCCCTTTTGCAAGTCGTCCTTTGTCCATCGCTGAACGTATTGAACAATCCCGTAGCCGATCTTTCACTCCTTTCACCACTTCAAATTCTTGGGATCAACAATTTCATTCACCTTCTTATCCAACTGTTGATCCTACCCCTGTCCAACCATTCAATTCCTACCAGTCCTACCCAACTTTTGCACCTTCCCTAGACATTGCTTCTACACAGCCTTTTGGGAATTTTCAGTATCCACACAACTTTGAATCTTGTACTGAAACCCCTTCACAACCAATGTCTAGTCTAGAACAGTCCTTGGAAGACTTTAGGGTAGCGTCAAGCCAACAGATGATGGATTTGAATGCGTCCATGGCTGCCCTCATACAACCTAGTGACCCGGTAGCTAGTTTTCAACTAGTTCCAAATTTTCCAATGTATGAAGAGGCGGTCGGACAGGCTGTGAATTTGAGTGGAGAGAGTGAGCTGTACCCCCTTCCAAATCAAACCTACCCGTTTCAAATTGAATCCCACAACTCCTGTGTTGAAAGTCTATCAAGTGTCCCAAATGAATTATTAGTTGAAGATAGAATGTTTAATGAGTTGTGCGACTTTGTAGTGTTTGATTTGCCAGATTGTGAAGGGACCTTGCCAAGTGAAACCACACCCAATCCTTTTGACCTCTACACCTCCATCTTAGAACCTGAATTGATTGAAATCCATGCTTTTGATGAGGTGTCTGAGAATATTGATTTTCACTTGATTGAGGATATTGACGCTGGGAATATTTTGGATGATGAACCCATAAATTTGGCTAAGTTTTTCTCTTCAAATCATCATCCCGAGTCATTAAATGTTTTTCCCGAACTTCATATGCGTCTTGATATTGATGATAAAGGCATGGATGAGCTTAACTTTGAGGAGAATTCTGAGGATAGTTTTGAGGATGAACCAGTTATAATTGATGAGTCGGATTTTCCAATTCATCATATCCCTTCCACTGACTGTGTACACCCTCCTAAACCTTTAACCGATAACCTTCCTCAACCACTTCCCTCCATTCTTTCCATCGTTCCGACCTTGCAAGAAACCGTCTCACTTTCATTTCGTATGTCTGGTTTACCAAGTTCGGCGTACCCATGGGTTCTTACGAATCTTAAGGGATTTGACCCAATCTCTCGCCGGGTTAATAGATTAGCACAATCACTGTTTACACATCGCTCATCACAAATTGTGCTAATCTATTCACTCCATTTCCTCCCTCAAGTTCGTATTCCACTTCTTTTTCCCTTCCGCCATTCTTCTTCCTCTCATATACCGAGACCGTATCCCGCTTCTCTCCGCATACGGTCTCGCGTATTCTCTATTTCTTTCCTCTTCACCTTCTTTCACCAGCCACTGCTTTATCACGATAAAATCTTTGAATGGTTGGTGTTAACTTTTGGCCTGTGTAAGGCCTTGTATAGCTTGATACTGTTCTCTTTCCCCCCTAATCCTGAATTTCAACGCTTAACAGTGGAAACACTGTTTTACTAAGTTTGGGGGGACACCTTTTTTGTATATATTTTTGTTTTCCTTTTTTGTTTTGTATATAATTTGTTTTTAGGGAGCGCCGGCAATTTTGACCCTCTTAGTGTAGCCTGACAGTGAGAGCACTGTCAAGTTTAAGTTTGGGGGTGTGCTCGATAAGCTTTCTTCCTTCGCATTCATTTGTATATTTTGCATTTGCATACCTTATTAAAAACCCACAAAAATCAAAAAAATTCCAAAAAAAATATAAAAACTTTGTCGTCAAGTTAGCTAATAGGGTAACTTTGATCTTTATTCCGAAAGATTAGTTGATATGATAGAAATAACTAAATTCTAGGCTTAGGATTTGAAAACCCTAAAAATAACCCTCATTCTGTCTAACTTTGGTAAGTATACGTCCTTACAGTTTTTTTGAGAAATAGGTAATCTTGAGTTCAGCTCTTGAGTTAAGTCAAGATGAAGGGAAATTATTGAAGCTTTACTGGAGGATAAGTCTGAAAAATAGTTTCTTTTCTTGAGTTCAAATTTAGAAAGTATATACCCTACAAACTGCACTTACACGTACCTTGAAACTTAGGATAGTAGAGGATACCTAGAAATACTCTTGCCTGAAAGCCTAGTATGAAAGAAAAAACGGTATTTAAAGCTAAACACCAAAAGAGCATATTGAAAAATATATCCGGTCTTGAAAAAGAAAAAAAAGAAAAAGAAAAATAGAATAAAGTCAAGACCTGGAAACTGCTATTTACGCTTTAAAGCTCACACATTCAGTAATCGGCCGTTAGTGCCTCAAGAAGCATTAATAGTCGCATGAAAGGTGTGTGAGCAAATCCGTCCATCCTTAATGAAAAGAAGTAGTATTAGGTATTAGGGCAAGGGTATTATAGCTTGAATTGAATTCTTGAGCGTAGGGGTGCAAATATACACACACGTAGGGGTATACAATCGATGTTTGAATAAGAGATAGAAATGAAGAATAAGACTTGTGTTTTCTGTAAAGTTGATAAAAATCCCTGATTTGAGGCCACGCTTTAGAAGGAAAACTCAGGAGAACCGACATCTTTCTAAACTTTTTTGGAACGTATATAATCTAAGGGTAAATAGATAGGAGGTGTGAAAAATAAGGGTTGGATATTTCTAACTTAGGATGATAGAGTTTCTAACGTAAATACTAAACTGTAGGAGTAGAATCGACGTTAACTTATGACACTAGCTTGACGGGATTTTGTGGGTAGTATCCGCTGAAAACCCTCAGGAGACAACACTCCTCCTACTAGGGACACCTATAGGTTTAACGGCTTGTTGCACGTGCTCAGTGCAATCGCGTTCCCTGCGAAAGTGCGGTTAGGATTTTATTTTTTTGAATAATTGGTTTTGCTCGGGACGAGCAAAGGTTAAGTTTGGGGGTATTTGTTCATACCAGAATATTACATTTTATACCACCCATTCTTACGCTCGTGTGTTTATAGGTAGGTGCTTTTGATCAGTGTTTGCTACATATTTGCAGAATACAGGTTCTCGGCTCTGAACAGTGAAATCCATGAAAAGTACGACAAATTCTGGATTACTGCCAACAACAGATAAAACACGGTCTCCGCTCTCTATCCGTGTGTTGCCACATACCAGTTTAAGGGACAAGATGGCAAATCAATTGTCATGTCATGCACAAAGCTCTAGGTCAACACAAAATCCAAGAAATCTACGCGGAGCTCGAGGAAATCATGGCAAAAGATCCACATCACATCACATTGTTGTTCTACTAAAATTCTGGAATAATTATGAAGAGTTTCTGAGAAAAGTCATATACCACACTGAAGAGGACAAGAAACCAGGAAAGCACCCAAAAGACGACAATCCAAATCATCAAGACGGCCGCGGATCCGCGGCCAAAGGGGGGTCTTGGCCGCGGATCCGCGGCCATGTGGTCTCCTCTCTGCGTCAATTTTCAGGGGTAGTTTGGTACTTTTGTTTATGTGCAGATGGTTGCCCTAGGTTTCCCATTCCCCTCCTATAAATACTCCAGAACTGAGCAAAGCAAGGGTCATTCTTTGTTCTTCTTTCTTTTCAGGATTTAGTCTTTTTCTTCTTCTTCTTCATTTCTTTTTCCATGAAAATTGTAGTGAGAGCTTTTTGAGTAGGAGATCAATGAAGATGAGGGCTTTTTGTATCATTCTCTTTTGTTTCTTCTTCCCCTTGAGATTCTTGCTTTCTCTTGATCATTCAACCTCTTCATTGAGCTTGAATGGTTAAGGGTTAGTTATTGATCTCAAGGGTCGTATTTTCTTATGGAATTAGCGCTTCATTTCACATGCGTTCTCTACCCTTCCCTTGATCTTGCAACCTCTTGATTGAGCTTGCACGTTTAAGGGTTGGCTATTGATCACATGCTTGTCTTGAGTTCTAGTTTCTTGTTCTTTTTATCGCTTTTTATTACTTGCTTATTATTATCTTGCTTTACTTTCTTGCAATTCAATTCATGCACTTAATTACTTGTAATCTTTTCTTTTCTATGTTCTTTTCTTTTGCTCTTTTTGGTTCTTTTTGTGAATGTTGTATTTATTGTTGTTGTTAAGAATCCATATGATATTGTAAGTTAACATTTCTTTGCTCATCTCCTTTTCCCGTTATTTTCCATTGAACTCCGCCCAAACCATACGCAAGCGCTCAGTTAGGCACCCTACCCTAACAAGGTAACGGTGATTCCTAACCGCGACCGGTTGCGTTCAGTTTAGCCGGAGGCGAAAGCAAGAGACAAGAACGGAAGGACAAGGGTAAATAAGCCGTATTCCACGAATACCGTGCTTAAATCCCCTAATCCACGTTGTTGCCGATTGCTCTAGCTTCAATTGGTCAAGACTCGGCTCAAAGGTTTTGAGTACGGATTTCTTTAGCTTACATTATCGTATCCTTTCTTAACAACTTTATACTTGCAAATAATACACATAGGTTAGAATCGAACAAACATATACTCATTCTTTATTGACTCGTCTAAGACAAGAAAGGACATACAACCATCTCCCTGTGGATCGACCCGTGCTCAACCGGCTAGCTGCATAGCGACACCGTCTTGATTGCGGTTAACTTAAATCATTTCAATCAATCGACAACAAGGGTTGTTTGATTGTTTTGCACGTATAGGCCGTAGGTTCTAACCTATGAGCATACCGTGCGCCATATTAGTTTTCCGGAATCGATTTTAATATGTATTGCGATTGTTTATTATTATAGGTACCCTCGTATGGATTCTGAGGTGAAGGAGCGCGGCGTCATCGATTTCGGCGAGCGAAGACCAGGTGGGTGGATTTATATCCACGGGGGAAGTCGGGTGGATGGCGTATAGCACCCCCACAAAGTATTGATGGAAAACTGATTATTGAATATGGTTAGGAAATCTAGATTAGGAAACTAAGGTTATATTAAAGGATAGTTGGTGATACTATATTAGAAACTAAGGATAGCTAGAAATGAGATAATACGGCTATTATGTGATGACGGGATTCGAGGACGACATTTGCCGATATTGCCGTTTAGGGTACCGTAGGACTAGATAGTCGATGTAGATGCGTCATCCGAACCATACCTTTTTCTAAACCAAAGAGTCGTATGTATCTTTTAAAAATATACCTTGAGGGAGGTTACGGATGTTCAAATGATATCTTTTTCTTAAAAACACCGTAACCCCTATTTTCAAAACTACGATTCAGTTCTTTAAAAATCTGATTGTATGGTTCGGGTGTGTATGTTAGATTTGATACCTATACTTATGGTAGAGATAGAATGTTTAGGTAAACTCGGCTTGATATGAGTTATAAATGCGATGAAAAGATTATAAGACGGATATGATGACCTGATGGTATGTTGGTATACGGATGTGAGTCGATCGAGATGATTTATACCCTGTCGGTCCCCTGATGTGAGATTATTGCGGATGTGACCTGGGACATAGGTATATAGATATATATATATATATATATATAGAATGTTGTGAATCATGGATGATAGGCCGTATAGGATTTCGGGCCGTACCCTCATTTTTCGTATAGGATCGCTATTAGCTTAATGCCACCGTACGATGATTTTCCGTGCGTGATGAGTTTGACTTGATGACTGATCCTTACCCTTGACTAGAGGTTGCCGTACGATGGATCATACCGTACGCAATATGGTTAGGCTGGATGCCGATTGATAGATTCCCAGACTCGGTCATATTAGATACGTATACCCGTCAGCATTTGCATATGATTTCCTTTATGCTGCATTCATATTATTCCCATCGCATTGCTTATACTTGTGGTAGTACACTTGCATTATTATCGATGATGCGTATGTTACACGCACACAGATTTGTCAGCTCACACACTTCATCATCGATAATTGCCATGTCACTACACAGTAAGATTGTTGCATCATGATATACTGTTATGCTTACATTTCCATCACATGTCGCATACATCATGCTTTATGATTTTACACATTGAGATATGCTATTTTCATGAGATTTCTGGATTTGAGAACCGTGGCTATTTCAAAGAAAGCATGTACTGATTTAAAAACCCGGTTTCTCTTGATATGATATTTCAGTGCGTCCACCATGCGTTTTCTCGGTTCTGAGACGTGTGACTTGTGAACCCGAATCGAGGAGCTGGATAAGGCCGATTGCGGGTACATGGTAGACCCGGTACGGTACCCCGAGGCGAGAACGGATTGCTGTGCCGTAGACGGTGACACTGGCAGAGGGACTACTACCTACCGGTGATAGTATTTAGGCTCGGCGGATATCTGGATGATACCGACCGAAGTCGAGAGATGATAGGGGCCGATCTGGACAGACGGAGCCCGTGGTCCGATCCAGACTGACGGGGCCCGATATATAAGGATTTATGTGCCGATGCTGGGCACTGTTTTCATGATGTTTTCGAGTGTCGATGCTAGGCACTCAGGTTCCATGATTTTGATGTGTCTGGAGGGACACCGTTGATATATATATCATCATATTTTCATGCACACTCCTTTATGATATTTACGTGCATACAGACATTGATTATATGGGTGGACGAGATCTACATGCATACATACCTTGATTATAGTTGGACGAGATCCATATACATGCATTGATTATTACTGTTGGATGTTATCTGCATGCATATAGGTATTGACTACCTTGTTGGCACATACAGACCCGGTCACCCTAGATATCATAGTATTACCTTTATGATATAGTTGACCTAGGAGTCGTTGTTTATTCGATTTCTATCTGTTGATATTTTTCTACTCACGAGTTGGCAACTCACCCCCGTTGTGCCACAGTTCTTGCAGGTTGACCGCGTGGATCAGTAGCGGTATCGCTGGCACACAGTTTCCTTTGGGTGTTTTGCAATGGTAGGTGGGACATTTGTATCGTACCCGCT
The DNA here is from genome assembly GCA_030015575.1 of Agapanthus africanus. Classification (NCBI taxonomy): domain Eukaryota; kingdom Viridiplantae; phylum Streptophyta; class Magnoliopsida; order Asparagales; family Amaryllidaceae; genus Agapanthus; species Agapanthus africanus. The sequence goes on from JASDDO010000019.1 coordinate 786,826,659, forward strand.
CGTGTATCTACATTTCATATTGTATCTAGTTAACTCCATCAATCAAAACTTGTAAATTGTATAAGTAATGAGACTTAGTGGGATTGTGGTTGCGAGACTTAGAGCGAGGCGTTTTCCGCTACTTGTGATTTATATGTCTTGCTTTTCTTTTATCCTTTGTGGTGAACTTCGCCGTTGGGCGTCGTATACTTTTTTATGCTATATTGCGTGGTTGTGATCCGCCGTTTGGCGAAGAGCTAGCTGCCGCTTGGGGATGCCATTATCATTATTATGTATTGTGGTTTTGGATCAAAAAATACAAAGGAGGTGCTGCCAAAGTTTTAAGACGAAACATGTTTTCAAATTAGAAAATTTCACTTGCATCATTCATGTTCCTTTTCTATGCATTAAGAAAACTTGATTTCATATACCTTTATTTCAAAAACCTCACCTCCTTTATTTTTCTAAAAGGTTTAGATTTCTAGGTTTCAGCTTACTTGAATTCCGTTACGCCTTTAGACGTTGCGTGATTCAAGTGCTGGTCACGAGCTAATATTTCGGATCGTGACAAAATTGGTATCAGAGCGCTAGGTTTAATCTTGGTTCGAGTCTAGGTTTGACTATGCGGAGTCTAGGGCGAGTATGTATTTTGGAATCTAGGCTTGACCTTACGGAACTTAGACTTGAACGGGGGGGTATTAGACCCGAACTTTCGTTTCATAGGCTGACCCTGATTGATGGAGTAGGTAGCTTGAGTAGAGTGACGTACCGTACGTATGTTCCGCGGCATATTTACGATACGATACTCCACTTAAGAAACCTTAGGATGTATATATTTTTGAGACCAGTGATTCTCTTCGTATCCATGATTATACATCCATTTGAGATCCTCAATGCTATTAGTTTTGTGATCATACTTTCATTGATACTGTTTCTTCTAATGATCATATATCCATTCTGGATCTGTCGTTTTCTCTCATGCCGTCTATCTGCTTTCTTCGATACTCGATTGAGGTTCCTGTCACCATAATTTGAGCGTAGTGTGAGCTGCTGCTAGTGTTCGGTCAGGGCGAGCTCGTCTGGTACGAGGGCCGACCGTTGTGTTTTCTGGTGACATGAGAACGTCTCGATGTAGTGTTGTGTTGTGACCTCCTGATGAGGCGAGTGTTTGGTTTTGCACCGGAAGATTGGGCCATCGATAGAGCCGCCAGTTGCGAGAGGACTGTTGATGTACAGCCTACTTTAGAGATTTTGATGTCGCCTACCGTGCAGACAGATGACCCAGCTGTTGCTGAGATGATGGGATGTCGCTTCCAGAGCTTACGAGCTAAGATCGCCGGAGCATCCAGGCAGAAATGCGACAGATGATAGCTTGTCTACCCCTGTTTGAGAGACTAAGGCGATTCGTCAGATTGATGCGCCGACGCAGGCCCAGTTGAGTTGAAGATTTCCAGTGTGGAGAGAATCTTACTCAGACCTAGAGCAGACCGATCCAGAGATGACCGACGATGTATCGCCTTTCCTGGAGGATTGAGGCATTGTTTAGCATGCGAGCGAAGAATATTCACATGTTGTATAGGCGAAGCTAAAAAGTTCGAACGAGTGTCAGAAACCCATTTTCCCAAGTTTAAAGTGTTCAAAGGAACATGCAAGTAATTCTGTGGACCCTCTAGAAGAATGAAACCCTAACTCGACATGATGACCATGGAACCGCTTTGAACCTTAGGGTTTGTGGCAGTTTAGCGGTGCCATCAGTGAGGCTTGGGTTTGCCCTTCTACGGCTGGTCCAGAGGTGCTGTGGTATGTACCAGATATTTTTAGACTGCGCTCAGGTGTTGAGCCTTCGGGAAATTTTGGGACCTTGATGACTCAATCGAAAAGTTTGACGTCGTCCGGATATCATATGATAAGAGACCAGTGAGCTGACCAGCTTTAGATAGAGGACCTCACCCAGAGGCGTTGTGAGTTGATCGAGAATGGACGAATATTGAGTATTCCTCCGATGGTTGGGACAAGTTCCCGAGGACGTGTTCGTCCAGATATCTACTACAAAGCGATGAAGATACAGAGTATGCAATTTCGAGTCCGTGTGAGAGACTTCGAATTGACCGTGGCAGAGAACAGTTGCAGTGCGCAGATAGCATGGCGTGACGTCATGGTGGACGACGGTAAAGACAAGTGGAACCAGAGGTTCGTGCGAGACGCTGACGAGCTATCATTACTCCCCGTCGAGACTAGAGACCTGATATGCTTACAGAGGCATTGAGATACGGACAGTTTCCGAGGAATTGTGTACGGAACACGCAGATGTCCAGAAAACGAGAAAGGATTATATAAGAGTACCATCCTCCGTACAGTTCGGCATAGGCAAGATCGGAAGAGAACCTGAGCAGGATTCCTTCCAGGACACTGCTGCAATGAGAATTGCACCCAGGATCAGATGTGTCACGTGTATTCAGAGGACTAGAGACCGACGCCAGTAACGTGCTGCTTTTTGAGTGGTCATGACAAATGACCGGGAGATGACCAGAGGAATGCTAGAACGGAATCATTCCCGTTAGCACACCTGATAGGGCCGATGAGCCGATGGATTGCGAGATTGGTAATCCATAGAGAAGATGAGTACCCAGAGACATAGAGCGCCAGACCATGAGTAGGAGGCGAGCGGATGTTCTTGCCCTGTCAGTTTTGGGAGCACCGATATTTTCCGACATTGTAGGAGGTGTACCTCGATGTCATTTATTGCGATTTGCGTTTGTGATTCGAGTGTCATGCTTATATCGCTTGGATTTGAGTTTTGATGACGAGTTTCCTGATATTGATTTCGTGCACCATGGCTGCACCTTCTGAGTGTTTACGTTTGCGCATAGTTATCGCACCTGATATATATTTTATACACCGTTGTGTTGATTTGCGATTTGTGCATGCTTATTGCATTTGATGTCGATTTTATACCTGCGTAGCATGTGTTTATGATTTCATGGATTTCATACGGATAATTTGATTTTTGCACTCGGTATAGCTTATATGTGCTTGCAGTGTATTGATATGTATTTTGTGCACGCAGTTGCACAAGATTTTGATTTATACACCTTGGTATACTCGGTGTTGCTTTTGATGTGTTCGAGTTATTGATTGTATTTCGTGCATTTGATGCACCCGATGTTATTTCGTGCACAATAGGTGCACCAGATATTTTTGTCATGCACACCATTGCAGTGGACAGATGCTTTCGTGCACACCCGTTGCACGTAGTTTTAGGTTTTTGTGCATATTGTGGCACCTGTATTTGGATTTGATTTCCATGCGCACCAGATGCATGTGATTTTTGGATACGCCTTTTTAGGCTGATTTTTGCTTTTTAGTACTTTGCTTTCATGTTGAGCACTATATTGTGTATTAGCCAACAGGACTGATCTGAGGACAGTACATGAGTACTTTGCATGCATTAATATACTACCAAAATGGTTTTCAAAAGGAGCTATAGTCTCGCTATTTCCTACGTGTCCGTGAGTGACACGAACGTTTATAAGGAAAACCTTTTGGGATATTTTGAAAACGACGGAACGTGTATTTAAGAAAACATATATGGACATATATTATTATTTTAAATAAGCGTCCGTCAGTTATGCCGTGAGTTACGCATTTCCGCGGCGATTTAGAAAAGATTTTGCATGTATTTTATTCAGATCTTGGAGTTTTCAAGGATGCGTACTATACACGTATTATAATATTTGACTAGTGTATATTGGATTCCAGCAGTGGATTTCGAGATCTACATCTCTATTGTAACTCCGAGGATATGCGTGCAAATCCGATGATTTGCGTGACGCTTGACAGAGTTGATTTTGAGTTTTGTACTCGTTCTCATGCGCACTTGGCGCGTTGTACTATTTCAGTGTTTTCCAAGATTTCGGAACCCCAACGACTTGGATTTTTACTGAAATGTTTTAGCATTGAGAGGTTTAAATTTAAATTCAGGGACCGAATTTCTTTAAGGGGGGAAGATTGTAACACTTCAGAAAAATAAAATATTAATTTTTGGAATTTTAATAATTAAATAATATTATATTGAATATATTAATATTTCGGTATAATTAAATACCGATAAATTGGGAAAAATTATGGAAAATTCTAGAAAAGGGTGTTTTATGGAATTATGCCATTTTTAAGTTTTTATGATTAATTATATACTAATTTAGCGCTAATCGCGATTAAAAATCGCTAATCGCGCTTTAAGCGTATTTGTGCAAAACATGCACCGTATCTTTTCTACACTTGTTACATATTTTCCCATGGCTTTCCTACATTTTTTTATCATGGTTGATGATTTATTGAAGAGAGGAAAAGAAAAGAAAAAGGATTTAGGATATAATATTAGGTATGGTGAAGAGAGAGAGAGAAAGAGTGGGTGAGAGTCAACAAGGGTTTTGAACCATTCCTCCACCATTTTACCTCATCTTCTCTCCCCTCAACTTTCTTCAGCTGCTGCTGCTGCCCCCTCTTCCTCCTCCATCTTCAAGCATCACAATCACACCCAAAACAACTCCAAAACATAATCCCCACTTCACAAAAAAGATGCACAAGCTCAAGAGAAGCACATTAGACTAAGAAAGCAAGGATTTTGGCCACTTGGGGCAACTCAAAAAATTTCTTGAGTTGCCAAATGAGGTATTTTCTGAACCACTAGCTTAGTTTTTCCATTACTTATACCCCCATGTTAGATTTGAATTGATATCGAGTGGTTTTGTGGACTTAGGAAAAATATAGTTAGGGTTAATGGGAATTGAGGGTGGTGATGGGTAATTAAGCTCGGTAGAGGCCACACAAACCCCCTAGTGTTAGAATTAAGACTCAAATCAGAGACTAGAAACCCCAAAACACGGAATTAGAAACCCCGACATCGGATAAATGTATGATTTGTGAGGGTATTTTGGAATCTGCTAACACCCGAAGCCTCTAAAAATAATTTTGCAAACACTGTAGCGCATGCAGGCACCCAGGAAGCTACCACAGAGACCCGAGACCAAACCCTAACATTTGGGCCGCGGATTTAATCCCCTGGGCCGCAGTTTGCGGCCTGGGTACCTCATTTTTGGTTCTTGCTTCGTCTGTAGCTCCTTTGTCAGTAAAATAGACTCCTCCTATAAGCAAAATTGGCTAATTGTCACGTGGGGAAAATCTGGGAGCATTTCGGTGTGTTTTAGGCTATGTTTTCCGTATTTTAAAATGCACTTTCTTAATATTTGGATTTGCATTGGGTTGTTGGATGTTTGTACATCGACAACAAGGGTTGTTTGATTGTTTTGCACGTATAGGCCGTAGGTTCTAACCTATGAGCACACCGTGCGCCATATCGGTTTTCCGGAATCAATTTTAATACGTATTGTGATTATTTATTATTGTAGGTAACCTCGTATGGATTCCGAGGCGAAAGAGCGCGGCGTCATCGATTTCGGCGAGCGAAGACCAGGTGAGTGAATCTATATCCACGGGGGAAGTTGGGTGGATGGCGTATAGCACCCCCACAAAGTATTGATGGAAAACTGATTATAGAATATGGTTAGGAAACCTAGATTAGGAAACTAAGGTTATAGTAAAGGATAGTTAGTGATACTATATTAGAAACTAAGGATAGTTAGAAATGAGATAATACGACTATTATGTGATGACGGGATTCGAGGACGACGTTTGCCGATATTGCCGTTTAGGGTACCGTAGGACTAGATAGTCGATGTAGATGCGTCATCCGAACCATACCTTTTTCTAAACCGAAGAGTCGTATGTATCTTTTAAAAATATACCTTGAAGGAAGTTACGGATGTTCAAATGATATCTTTTTCTTAAAAACACCGTAACCCCTATTTTCAAAACTACGATTCGCTTCTTTAAAAATCTGATTGTATGGTTCGGGTGTATATGTTAGATTTGATACCTATACTTATGGTAGAGATAGAATGTTTAGTTAAACTCGGCTTGATATGATTTATAAATGCGATGAAAAGATTATAAGACAGATATGATGACCTGATGGTATGTTGGTATACGGATGCGAGTCGATCGAGATGATTTATACCCTGTCGGTCCCCTGATGTGAGATTATTGCGGATGTGACCTAGGACATAGGTATATATATATAGATAGATAGAGATATATATATAGAATGTTGTGAATCATGGATGATAGGCCGTACGGGATTTCGGGCCGTACCCTCATTTGTCGTATAGGATCCCTATTAGCTTAATGCCGCTGTACGATGATTTTCCGTACGTGATGAGTTTGACTTAATGATTGATCCTTACCCTTGACTAGAGATTTCCATACGATGGATCATACCGTACGCGATGTGGTTAGGCTGGATGCCGATTGATAGATTCCCAGACTCGGTCATATTAGATACGTATACCCGTCAGCATTTGCATATGATTTCCTTTATGCTGCATTTATATTATTCCCATCACATTGCTTATATTTGAGCTAGTACACTTGCACTATTATCGATGATGCGTATGTTACACGCACACAGATTTGTCGGCTCACACACTTCATCATCGATAATTGCCATGTCACTACACAGTAGGATTGCTGCATCATGATATACTGTTATGCTTACATTTCCATCACATGTCGCATATATCATGCTTTATGATTTTACACATTGAGATATGCTGTTTTCATGAGATTTCTGGATTTGAGAACCGTGGCTATTTCAAAGAAAACATGTACTGATTTAAAAATCCGGTTTCTCTTGATATGATATTTCAGTGCGTCCACCATGCGTTTTCTCGGTTCTGAGACGTGTGACTTGTGAACCCGAATCGAGGAGCTGGATGAGGCCGATTACGGGTACATGGTGGACCCGGTATGGTACCCCGAGGCGAGAACGGATCGCTGTGCAGTAGACGGTGAGCCTGGCAGAAGGACTACTACCTACCGGCGATAGTATTTGGGCTCGGCGGATATCCGGAGGATACCGACCGGAGTCGAGATGTGATAGGGGCCGATCTGGACTGACGGAGCCCATGGTCCGATCCAGACTGACGGAACCCGATATATGAGGATTTACGTGCCTATGCTGGGCACTGTTTTCATGATGTTTTCGAGTGTCGATGCTAGGCACTCAGGTTCCATGATTTTGATGTGTCTGGAGGGACACCGTTGATATATATATCCCCATACTTTCATGCACACTTGATTGATTCGTTCTTTGTGTGTATATAAGAAAAGTGTATAGAAATCACAACCAAAGAATTTTTTGACCGCAATCAATAACGGTGTCATATGTAGCGCGTTAGCGAGTGCGGATCGTCAACAGGGAATGTGAGATCCGTTCGTATTTGAATTAGATGAATTGAAAATTAAAGAAAAGAAAGAAAAGACAATTCAATTCAAGATTTAAAAGTGAATTCAAGAATCATCTAGATCTAAATCTAATTAACAAGAAAACATTAAAATCAAGAATGAAGAATTGATGATTTCCAATCCAATAATCAAGAATCGAAGTGAGGCTCGTAAGAATCGATCGAATCTATAGACGTGATGAAATCTATTGATTATGTATTCTTATCCATCGATGATTTGATACTAGATCGATGACGATCAACGATAATTAGGGATTTCTTGCGGAAACTAGGGTTTCATCATCTATCCCTTGTCCTTTCGTTGATTTCATTCAATTCTAGCCTCTAGTAAATTCAAGAATCGACCGTGGATCCCTAATTAAGAGCAAACACAATCAAGAAAGCATCGCTCGAAACTAGGTCGTCGATTCTTCAATTTGCTAGGGTTTACAAAACTCATAGGACATAAGAATCGTTTCAATATTTATCACATCATCATCTATTGATTCTCTCGACTCCTTCACAAGCGGAGTTTTACTCAAAAATCAAATCAAAGAACACAATCACAAATCGAGATCTAATCATGATGCAAAAATATAAAGAAAGCAAGATTAAAGAATTTCACATTTTATTTATCAACAATTTCGTTACAATTCTCTCAAGAACTACAATGAGGAAAGAAATCGATCGTCGATTTGGCTTCGCTCGTCTTCGTGAGTCGCGTATCATCTTGGATCACTTACTCGGATGAAGATCGGCTTCGCTCCTAAAAGGTTGAAGGCTTCTTGCTTGAATTGTACTCGGGGATCTTGAATTTGGCTTTGGATTTTGAATTAGGGTTAGGGTTTGAATGCACAAGTTGTGTCACTCAACTTGTGTGAAGAGATGAAGATTGAACAACTAACTAATGAACAACCATTGAACTTAGATCTAGGTTTCCTTTTATAAGCCTCTCACCCTTAGATCTAGAATTCAAATTTCAAATTTCCCTCCAAAAGTTTGTTAGAGATAGGCTTCTAGAAGAAGTTTGTTGGAGGGAATATTCTAGATCTAGGTTGTTAGGCTGAGCCTTCTGGATGAAGCCACGTGGCGTTTCTGGAGCCTTCTGGAAGATTTGGCCGTTACAATGAAGCACATGAGAAAATTTGCCTTGCTGACGTCACTAGGTTGCGGCGGATCCGCAGCGTCAAGGGCACTCTGGCCGCAGATCCGCGGCATTATTGTGGCCTTGATGCTTGAAATTTAGGTGCTTATTTTGGGCTGATATTCTGGCCTTTTCCTGAAGTGTTGAATCTCATTTTGCTTTCTCTATTTCTGCCAGATCTCAAGTCTTGGACTTGGCGTATTTTTATTAGCACTTTTGACAATTTTGGCTCTGTTCCTGAAATTTCCTGCACAGATTCTCGCGACAAGTGTTGCGCTATACAAAGATGATGCGATGCAATGATAAACACTCAATTTCCCTCAGAAATGTCGGTTTTAATATATAACACAAGTTATTTGGTATTTTACAGTCAATTTGCTAATATGTGCTATATTAATACTGAACACCTCTAGATGAGTGCAAATAGTAGGGAAATTAACGTGTTAAAAATGCAATATTTTCGACTGATCAAATTCTCCCAAACTTATTTTCGGTCGTCTCGAGCGAACTGTTTTATTAAAAAGAGAAGGAGAAAATAAAGAAAGAGAAAAACTAACTACCACACTTTCGTAGGCAACACGATTACACTGAGCACGTGCAACAAGCCTTTAAACCTCTAGGTGTCCTTAGTAGGAGGAGTGTTGTCTCCTGAGGGTTTTAAGCGGATTGCACCCAAAAAATCCAATAATAAAAGGAAGACCGTAAATATTACATATAAAGATAAGAATTGTAAAAGAAAGACTTTGAAAATTAGAGTTTCTAACTACACTAGCTTTTCGGTTGTCATGAGCCCTATCTTAATAGTCATGAAAAGATGTCAGAAATCACATTATCCCTCAATAAAACATCGTCTTTACTCTTCATTCCTATCTTTCTTCCAAACATCGATCATATAACCCTACATGTGTGTAAAAGACATCCCTACACCCGGAGAATTCAATTCAAGCTATTATACTCTTGTCTATCTGCCTCAGTACTTTTTAATTAATGAATATTTAGATGAATTTGCTTACACACTTTCATGCGACCGTTAATAATTCTTGAGGTACTAACCAACCGATTACTCATGTGCCTGCTTATTAGGTGTATTTTCCTCGTCTTGCACCACCTAAGGCTTAGCAGTGACTCCCAGACCAGTTGGTCTAAGGCACTAGGTGAAGAGGCACCCTCGCTATATTTTTTTATTGCTGTCTTGACGATAACAAAACCAGTGTTCATTTTTTCTCACCATTTATTTATATTTTTATTCATTTTTTATTTTCTTCATACTTTGGCTTTTAGACAAGAGCATTTCAAGGTATTCTCTACTATTCCGAGTTTCAAGACGTGTGTAAGTACGAATAGCAGGGTATCAACGTTCAAAATGTTTGGCTTCCAGAATAGGAAATATTTTTTAGACTTATTTTTATCCTCAGATTAGTGACTTCCTTCATCTTACTAACCCTTGGAACAACGGCTCATAACTACTTATTACTAGTTCGTATAAGAAAACTTCTAATTTTCTTGGTTTTCTTAAATTTTTCCAATATTTTGGATGTAATTTTTCACTATTTAATCTTTTATTATCTTATTTATGTACAAAAATATTTAGTTTTTTGAAAAAAAAATTTATATTTTTATAGGTTTTGAAAATGTTTTGTGCTTATGCAAAGTATGATGCAAATGATGCGAAAATAAGCACAAACCTCCCCCAAACTTGTTTTCAACAGTGTCCTTACTGTTGCCATTCACTATGTCTCGAAAACCTGTAAGCTTGGGAGGAAATTTATTAATGGGTGCAATATATTTAAGTGAAAATCCTCCCCCAAACTTATTTTTGGCTGATCATTTTGTGTAAAAATTTTCTTTTCAAGAGCCAGATTATACCCCCCCCCAAACTTGAATTAAACCATGTTAATCTTTGAAAATCACATGAGGGGGTCAAGAATCATTGGTCGATACCAAGCTTTGCAAAGACCGAAGGTCAACACCAACCATTCGAAAATTTTATCAATATAGTAATCTGGTTGGTGGAAGAAGAATTGGGGAAAAGGTAAGTGGTGGAATAGAATGTATTTGCGTCTCATTTTGAAGAGACGATGCAGTGAATTTGATGGATTACTCGCATCCTTTTTATAGTCCAGAAGAAGGGGTGGAGGTTCAATTTCATTGATTGGGAGATGATTCATCTCAACACCCGTATCATTCAAAAATGCGAGTTCATCAGCGAAAATTTCCTCAAAAGTTCCATCAATACCCCGAAGAATAATGTCATCACAAAGCGCGGGGTGATCTTCAGACTCCAAAAATGGTTCATAATCAGTGTTAGATGTTGACCCGGACAACTCGGTGGAAGAGTCCGTATGTGTATGATACATAGTTGGGTCAAACAACAACGAATGAAAAGAGTCAAGATCAGTATCATGAGGATCATCAAATTCACTGCTGTCGACATCCATTAAGTTGACAGAACAGACCTGAACAGTAGGTTCGGAGAGTACACTTCCCAACTCGTAAATGTTCAGCTCTATTGACCTATTCCCGAAGGATAGGGTCATAGAGCCATTACGACAGTTGATGATAGCATTGGAAGTGACCAAAAAGGGGCGACCTAAAATCACCGGAATTTGATTCCGTGGGTTCGCTACAGGCTGTGTATCAAGTACAATAAAATCCACAGGGAATATAAATTCCCCGATTTTTATTAACACATCCTCCAGTTCACCCCTAGGTTTGGTGATTGATCGGTCAGCCATCTGGAGAGTTATGCTCGAGGGCTTTAACACTCCGATACCTAGTTGCTCATAGACTGAATATGGAAGCAAGTTAACACTAGCGCCAAGGTCAAGTAGAGCACGGTTGATGTATTTTTCCCCAATAGAAATAGAAATAGTAGGACAACCAGGGTCCTTACGTTTCCGTGGTAATTGTTGGGGGAAAGCCGTGTCTACAGTCTTTTCCATGAATATCTTCTTGGGCACTTGAGTCTTCCTCTTCCTAGTGCACAAGTTCTTAAGAGTTTTCGCATAAGACGGAACTTGTTGGATAGCGTCTAGGAGAGGGATGTTGATGTTAACTTGCTTAAACATGTCCACAAGCTTCTCCATTTGGGCATTGGGTTTGTTGGGCCTCAACCTATTTGGAAATGGAGCTCTATCAATAAGTGTTGGGTCCAACATTTGTGCAGAAGTTTGTGGGGGTGGGAAGGATGGAGTGGGTGGAGGGTTCGAGCCTTTGGGAAAACGAAGAATAGGCTCGGAAAAAGACAGTAAATTAGACGAAATAGGGTAAGAAGTAGAAGTGTGATTGGAAGTGGAAGTGCAAGCCTGGGGTTCACTTAATTCCTCGACATCAATCTGTTCACCCACATGATTGTCTAGCACTCTTCCAGATCTCAACGTGGTAAGTGCATCCACATTTGTGTAATGTGAAGGTCCAGGATCAGGTAGGGGTTGAGCTGGAAGATTCCCTTTCTCTCTTGCACTCATTTCGGCTTTTAATCTTGCAATTTCTGCTTCCATCGATTTAATACTCTCCGCTTGGGAGGTGGAGTTTTTCTTTATATCATCGACAGAAGTCTTTATTTCAGCTGATACTTGCATGAGATTTGTCAAAAGCAAGTTTATGAATGAAAAGGATTCATCAGCATCGGCCAATTGCAAAGAATTTTCATGTGGTGCAAAAGTGTTAGCCGGATTTTGGAAGTTTTGTGATTGGTGGGGGTGCTGACTCAATTGAAATGGTTGCTGTTGTGGTGGAAGAGCCCTCTGGAAATTGTTTTGGGTTGGAACCGTGTTTTGAGTTTGTGATTGGTTCCAAGCAAAAGGACATTCTTCCGTCAAATGTGATGGGTTTGAACAGCAGCCATACACGGTTTTGGGAAGTGTGTATTGGTTTAGGGAGACTGAAGAGATTTTGTTTTCTATAGCGTCGAGTTTCCTTTGTATTGTGGTCATTTCGGCTCTCATTATGACGGAAATATCGAGCTGATTGACCTCTTCCCTAGGCGGTGGTAGTCTAACACTTTCCCATTGTAAAGTGTTTTGAGCTAAATCTTCTAGGTATTTCCAAGCTTCACCATCATCTTTGATCATGAAAGTGCCTTGACACATGGTTTCAAGCATCTGTCTAGTAGCGAGATCAATACCCTCATAGATAATTCGACACAAATCCCATCTAGAGATTCCGTGATGAGGGCATTGGATAAGAAGATCCTTGAACCGTTCAAAGCATTTCCAAAATGGTTCATTGGGAAGTTGGGTAAATTTGAAGATTTCGCTCCGAACACAGCTGGTCTTGTGATTGGGATAAAATTTCTTAAGGAATGCTTTTACAAATTCATCCCATTTTGAAATGGAATGTGCGGTTGTATTATAAAGCCACTTCTCGGCTAAATCGCACAAAGTGAATGGGAGAAAACGTAAACGCAGAGCATCCACAGACAGTTGTGACGTTCCAATCATTGCGCATACGTTTTCAAATTTGGAGATAAAAACGTATGCGTCTTCAGAATCAAGACCGTGAAATTTGGGTAACAGTTCGATGAATTGGGGTTGATTTCAAAATTTTCCCCGTTGGCTGGTGGTATAGAAAGACAGGTGGAAAGGGGAACACGTGAAGGATAGCATCTCTCTTAGAGAGAAATGCGTGGAGGATTCTGCGCACCTGCGGGCGATGGCAGAGTGGTGTAAAAGTTTGATGGATAACTTCCATCGCGGTAGTGGTGGAAAAAAGAAAAGGTAGAAATACCGACTTTGGGGTCGATAGGGGAAAACACGGACAAGACGGGCACTAGAATCCCGTATCCAGCTGAGCTTGCACTAAAGGGTTTAGTACAAGTGGCAGCGTTGATATAATTAGGGGAAATGATGTGATTGGTGTTTGTTTTGAAAAATATACGGATTTTTGAAAAAATGATGCAAATCATAACAAATGCACAAGCAAAACCCTAAGTCTAGTGGTCACCTAGGTCAAGGCTCTAGACCACTCCTAACTGCCAAAAGACAAGTCGCAGGATCAATCCTCCACTGCCTCTTTGTACCTCCTGTGGCTAGGTAAGTGGGAGGTTCTCCACTACATAAGTAGTGGGCCTAATTAAGTAACCACTTGCCTTAAACACGCTTGCCTTAGACACCACAAAAGAAACGCGGATAAGCAATGGATTACCCAGGCCTTCTCCTGTCCTAAGTGAGCGCGACGGTCCTTAGAGTCATGTCTAGATTTCTTTTAGTTAATGAGGGTAATGCGGATGCAATTTTATGATTTTCGGGGCTTAGGAAGGGTAATGAAATCCCCACCTAATCTGAATTTGGCCGTGTCCCTTAAATTCCGTATTAATATGCAAACAACCAAGATCAAACACGCACAATTTTTATTTTTGCAAAGAAACCTGCAGAAATTGGTTATTAGAGCAGATGAGGAAGGAGATAAGAAAGTAAGAAGTCACATGAGAAATTTTAGTGCACTGTAGCTACAGTACCGCCGCGGTTCCGCCGTGGGAAGCTACTAATGCCGCGGATCCGCCGCGGTCTCGAGGTATCTCTGCACAAAAAGTTTAGGATCTGTTCCTGTTCACTTCTTTAGCTCTCTGGAATATTCAAAATATTTTTCCTCAAGCTCCACAGATTCCAGATTTTCTCACAACAAATCACAACGAATCGTTTAGTGTTTGCGTGAATTTTGATCTAAAAATTATGATGGAATAAACTTTTCAACTCAAATTTCAAAAACGAACGAATTAGCGCACTATCCCCGGCAACGGCACCATTTGATTGAATCGTTCTTTGTGTGTATATAAGAAAAGTGTATAGAAATCATAACCAAAGAATTTTTTGACCGCAATCAATAACGGTGTTGTATGTAGCGCGTTAGCGAGTGCGGATCGTCCACAGGGAAAGTGAGATCCGTTCGTATTTGAAATAGATGAATTGAAAATTAAAGAAAAGAAAGAAAAGACAATTCAATTCAAGATTTAAAAGTGAATTCAAGAATCATCTAGATCTAAATTTAATTAACAAGAAAACATTAAAATCAAGAATGAAGAATTGATAATTTCCAATCCAATAATCAAGAATCGAAGTGAGGCTCGTAGAAATCGATCGAATCTATAGACGTGATGAAATCTATTGATTATGTATTCTTATCCATCGATGATTTTATACTAGATCGATGACGATCAACGAGAATTAGGGATTTCTTGCGGAAACTAGGGTTTTATCATCTATCCCTTGTCCTTTCGTTGATTTCATTCAATTCTAGCCTCTAGTAAATTCAAGAATCGACCGTGGATCCCTAATTAGGAGCGAACACAATCAAGAAAGCATCGCTCGAAACTAGGTCGTCGATTCTTCAATTTGCTAGGGTTTACAAAACTCATAGAACTTAAGAATCGTTTCAAGATTTGTCACATCATCATCTATTGATTCTCTCGACTCCTTCACGAGCGGAGTTTTACTCAAACATCATATCAAAGAACATAATCACAAATCGAGATCTAATCATGATGCAAGAATGTAAAGAAAGCAAGATTAAAGAATTTCACCTTTTATTTATCAACAATTTCATTACAATTCTCTCAAGAACTACAATGAGGAAAGAACTCGATCGTCGATTTGGCTTCGCTCGTCTTCGTGAGTCGCGGATCGTCTTAGATCACTTGCTCGGATGAAGATCGGCTTCACTCCTAAAAGGTTGAAGGCTTCTTGCTTGAATTGTACTCGAGGATCTTGAATTTGGCTTTGGATTTTGAATTAGGGTTAGGGTTTGAATGCACAAGTTGTGTCACTCAACTTGTGTGAAGAGATGAAGATTGAACAACTAACTAATGAACAACCATTGAACTTAGATCTAGGTTTCCTTTTATAAGCCTCTCACCCTTAGATCTAGAATTCAAATTTCAAATTTCCCTCCAAAAGTTTGTT
Organism: Agapanthus africanus; assembly: GCA_030015575.1. Lineage (NCBI taxonomy): Eukaryota > Viridiplantae > Streptophyta > Magnoliopsida > Asparagales > Amaryllidaceae > Agapanthus > Agapanthus africanus. Next base: position 786,842,021 of record JASDDO010000019.1, read on the forward strand.
AGAGAGAGGCTTCTAGAAGAAGTTAGTTGGAGAGAATATTCTAGATCTAGGTTGTTAGGCCGAGCCTTCTGGATGAAGCCACGTAGAGTTTCTGGAGCCTTCTGGAAGATTTGGCCGTTACAATGAAGCACGTGAGAAAATTTGCCATGCTGACGTCACTAGGGTACCGCGGATCCGCGGCGCCAAGGGCACTCTGGCCGCGGATCCGCGACACTATTGTGGCCTTGATGCTTGAAATTTAGGTGCTTATTTTGGGCTGATATTCTGGCCTTTTCCTGAAGTGTTGAATCTCATTTTGCTTTCTCTATTTCTGCCAGATCTCAAGTCTTGGACTTGGCGTATTTTTATCAGCACTTTTGACAATTTTGGCTTTGTTCCTGAAATTTCCAGCACAGATTCTCGAGACAAGTGTTGCGCTATACAAAGATGATGCGATGCAATGATAAACACTCAATTTCCCTCAGAAATGTCAGTTTTAATATATAACACAAGTTATTTGGTATTTTACAGTCAATTTGCTAATATGTGCTATATTAATACCGAACACCTCTAGATGAGTGCAAATAGTAGGGAAATTGACGTGTTAAAAATGCAATATTTTCGACTGATCAACACTCCTTTATGATATTTACGTGCATACAGACATTGATTATATGGGTGGACGAGATCCACATGCATACATACCTTGATTATGGTTGGACGAGATCCATATACATGCATTGATTATTACTGTTGGATGTTATCCACATGCATATAGGTATTGACTACCTTGTTGGCACATACAGACCCGATCACCCTAGATATCATAGTATTTTCTTTATGATATAGTTGACCTAGGAGTCGTTGTTTATTCGATTTCTATCTATTGATATTTTTCTACTCACGAGTTGGCAACTCACCCCCGTTGTGCCACAGTTCTTGTAGGTTGACCGCGTGGATCAGTAGCGGTATCGCTGGCACACGGTTTCCTTTGGGTGTTTTGCAGTGGTAGGTGGGACATTTGTATCATACCTGCTCGTGTATCTACATTTCATATTGTATCTAGTTAACTCCATCAATCAAAACTTGTAAATTGTATAAGTAATAAGACTTAGTGGGATTGTGGTTGCGAGACTTAGAGCGAGGGGTTTTCCGCTACTTGTGATTTATATGTCTTGCTTTTCTTTTATTCTTTATGGTGAACTTCGCCGTTGGGCGTCGTATACTTATTTATGCTATATTGCGTGGTTGTGATCCGCCGTTTGGCGAAGAGTTAGCTCCCGCTTGGGGATGCCATTATCATTATTATGTATTGTGGTTTTGGATCAAAAAATACAAAGGAGGTGCTGCCAAAATTTTAAAAGACGAAACATGTTTTCAAATTAGCAAATTTCACTTGCATCATTCATGTTCCTTTTTTATGCATTAAGAAAACTTGATTTCATATACCTTTATTTCAAAAACCTCACCTCCTTTATTTTTCTAAAAGGTTTAGATTTCTGGGTTTCAGCTTACTTGAATTCCGTTACGTCTTTAGACGTTGCGTGATTCAAGTGCTGGTCACAAGCTAATATTTCGGGTCGTGACAATTCGCCGCACTCGTAGGGGGTACAGGTTGATCCAAGGAGGGGTGCTCAAGTTACCGGATTCCGTGAAGTGCTGGGTGGTCCATTCACTTTGTTGAAGGAGGCCGCCTCGCTTCAGGTTTTGGCGGGTAACTTGCCGCACCCGTAGGGGTCTAGGATTTCATTGCACAGGCTATCCACACGACCAAGGGAACATCGGGTTTCAATAGCGGCTCTATGAAACCGGGGATCCCAGATTATCTGTATTGTTCTGTGATGCTTATTACATTTATGTGATGTTGCATTTTATCACGCCTTGAGCGAATATTATATATTGATATATATACTAGTAGATGTTGTATATGTTTTACACCCGCGCTAGTCCAGTCCCCGCTCTGTCGTTAGTTAAGTAACCTAACGGGTGATGACGGGACCCAGTGGCGAATGCGGATGGCATATACGTACATCATATTTTCGTTCTTTTGTGGTGTGATTAATTGATAGGACTGCATTGATTCTGATCAATGCAAGCTAAACAAACTTGTATGATGTTGTTGGAACATTTTTCAAAAAGCTGTTATTGCAAGTACGTTCTCTTTTGTTTTGCACAGTGGTATTCAGTTGGAATATCCTGCACCTCAGTCGACGAGGCAAGGGCCGAGATCCCTTCACTGAGAGTGACCCCTTGGACAGAAGTTTGCGTCAGGGTAATAACTTCACTATAGCCGATTACTTTTTGCTTTGCATCGTGGTATTCAGTTGGAATATCCTGCACCTCATTCTACGGGGAAAGAGCCGAGATCCCTTCACCGGGAGTGACCTCTTTAGCAAAGGTTTTCGCCGCTATATTTTTATAAAATGCTATCTGGTTCCTTCAACAATATCAAGTTCATTACGTTAAAGGTTTTTCGCCAAAAACCATTCGTAGCCCTCCGTCATTTCCTACAAGTGGTACTTAGTATTCGTGCTGCGTTTGTTGACTCCGTCAAGGCGTAGTGTACGGTAGCTAAGTGGTGCTTGTTTGTAGCATGGATATGCGATTGGTTAAGACAGTCGTGCGTCCTTGTTGATTCCGTCAAGGGCACGTACGGGTGGGTTTAATACAATCAAGATAATGACGGGTTGAACTTGACTAAGACTCTTTGCTTTGTTGACTCCGTCAATATCACTTGGGTCCTAGGGGTAAAAACACACATCGGGAGTTTTTAAAGAAACTGAAACTTGCCAGGCATGCGCATACCTTCTGGAGTATGATAACGCGAGTGGATTCCATCACGTTATCATGCGATGATAGTTGGATCCCGATTCCCACTGATGAGTTGGTTTACTCCTCGGGTGATCCCGACTAATTCTTCCTTCAGGTTTGGAGGAGAATTTGAGGATACAGTGGGAGGTTTCCTGATTAGATGAATTGATAACCATTCTGATCTAGGTTAGAGTGCACGCAGAGTGTTTCTTTTCTCTCTCTCTCTTTAGCAGCGACTATGGACCGACCCTAGACTATGACTCAGTGACCAAATTAACCGAACCTTCTTAAAACACTGGCTTTTGGATTGTCTGAGTTGCATACCTCATTGCCACTCCTACTTATACCCCTTTTTCTCCGGAACATTCCGTATTACTACAAACATCCACTTCCATTAGATAAAACCATCGTATGGTTATATACGAACTCGAAGGAACTTGTTCCAGATTCGAGGATGGTTTCTGGTTCTGGAGAAAATGAATAGGACTATTCAGTTGTCTTTTCCTTTTACCTTCTCTCAGGTTGCGAGTGCTCCTTGGATTAGGACGGTACACCTATTACGCTAATTGGATAGTCTTCTTCCAAACCATAGGCAGGTGCCGAACGGTGGGGAATGAAGAAAACCATTTAGCCTAAAAGGTGTACAGAAGGTATTAAGTAAAGATAAATAAAGAGATTAGTAGGAGGGCAAAGTAAATTGCGACTGCTATTCACGACAAAACCAAGTATTTCATCGCCACTCCTACTTCACCTTTGTATTTCTCTAGGACACTCCGTATCACTGCAAAGATCCACAGTTTTTTGGATACTCCATCGTATGGTTATATACGAACTCGAAGGAACTTGTTCCTGTTCGGGGATGGGCTCTGGTTCAGGAGAAATAGGAATAAGGTTTTATTCAGTTGTCTTTTATCTTTACCTTCTCTCGGGTTGCGAGTCCTCCTAGGATTAGGACAGTACACCTATTACGCTTATTGGATAGTCTTCTTCCAAACCATAGGCTGGTGCCGAACGGTTGGGAAGGAAGAAAACCATTTAGCTTAAAGGGGTGTACAGAAGGTAATGACTAAAGACATATAAAGGGATTTGGAGAGATGGCAAAGAAATATACGGTTATAGTTGTGAATCTGATAATAGAAGAGGCATTACTAAGAATACCCGGATACCCCTTCGAAACATTTACATGTTTCAGTTTCACTGTGTATTGTTAAAAGAAAAACCGATTTCCCAATTAGTCCTTACTCCAGGGTATGTATTTACCAGGTTTGATTCTCACATCTGTATGGTTTTACAGATGATGAGTGGGAGTAAGCTATTGGGAATTGGGTGATCATCCTCATTATATCGGGATTCGTTGTAATTGGTAATATTTGAGGAAATCGCTTGGGTTGTTTGCCGGATGGCGAGTATTTGGTTTTGAATATCCGTTGTTATGCACCAATTTCAAATTGATATATCTGTACGTTTATTTTTATAAAGTGAGATATAACTTTTTGAAATTATATCTATGACATTTACCTATATCAATGGATGGTTAGGTAAGGAGTATTAAACAGCGGTGTAATTCTTCTTAACCATAAGTACAATTTTCAACCTACGACACACAGGGAATGAGTTATTAGACTCAAGGGACTTATACAGAGTATTGTATGCTGTCCAGTGTCCATTAGGACAGAGGGGTTGGTTCTCATACTATATTCGGTTAACTTATGACTTCTCTAGTTTTTAGACAGGTGTTTCGTAGAAACACAAGGTCCAAGTTTTGAGAAGTTATAGGTATATGAATAAAGTAGAGAACCAGGTATTGCAAGTATCAGGATTCTTCAAGGTGATCGAAGATGTGGATACTTGTGTATGGTATTCAATTGATAGTAATGATTATGAGAACTAGCTTCTTTTTCAGGTTACCCATATCTGGATGTATTCCTAAAGTTGAGTAATGCTGATCGGCCTCTCTCTCCATTTAGTTGACATGCACTGGAGACAGCTGCATGATTTGAATCTGGTTCCAATTAAATCAGTGCCTCTGTTTCTATATTGGATATAAAATAGTTCATATCTTAACAATGTTAAGGTACGGGGAGTTGTCCGGCTTAACTTAAAACCAGACTCTGGATAACTCAAGGCGCATTTCTGTAATGGCTGTTTGTGGGTTGACCTGGGCTATGACGAGGGTTCACTTTCTACCATCTGGAAGATCAATAGTGATATTGTTCTTGACTCGCCACAGTTTTAATAAAATGGATTTTTTTCAGAAAACAGTAGTGGGAGTATGGTAGAACTGGAAGTGATTCCAGAACCGCAAACGATTACTAAAAATTTGATAAGAACCTAATGATTCAATCTGGTTTGACATTCCATTGGCCACTCCGCAGATATGGTGGGTAACCTCAGGCACCCGAGAGGCACTCCGGTAGCCTCAAGGACGGTAACAGGGAGGTTCTTGTTTACCCAGACTTGACACTACTGTTGTTCCAGGCTGTGAGACCCGGTAGGAGGAATGAGTATAGCGTCGTTCTAAACTAGATTTAGAAGTGCACGTGTATATGACTCTGCCAGAGGGTTGTCGTAGTCAGTGAGCAGCGAAATCATAGTGGACAAGTAGCTTATGTCTATTTATAGACTAAAGCAGATATAGCGGAGATAGATCATCTATTTCTGACATGACAGTCATAGGTTTGGCTTCATCAGAATAGGGGATGGATCTGTTAAGAAGGTAGTAGGTGTGATGTCCTGGTATTTGGATGACATACACAGAGTAGGGAATGAAATTATTATACTACGATCGGTTATACTTTGGTTGTCATACGGTCGTTTCTTCACATAGGATATAGATATAATGTCAGACATTCTGGTTACTAGATCTATGGTTTTAGATCTGGATTTGGGTAGCATCCCAATCTGGGTACTTAGACAGCATTCTACAGGTGTTTTAGAATGGAAGACTCCTGGAACGGTAGTATACCTGCAGGTGATGGAGTCACCCTCTCTAAAGGTGTCTTACAGACTAAAGGGGAGAGGGATGCGCATGATTGGCAGATCACTTGCTTAGGCAATTGAGTCAATCGTGAGATGTCAAGTACCACACCAGATATTGTTTTTGCACGAGATGCAATAAGTTGATATTAATCCAATCATGGAGAAACGTTCGGAAGCAGTTTTAGAACATAAGTGGATGTTCTAGGGATCTGATAACGGCAGCCTCCTTCGGGAGACAGTTATCATTCCAGGCTTCCAGGATGACCTGGGTGACAGAGTGACTGTCAGAGTTATAGTTTTCCCTATGATGAGAGGCAGTATTTTGGACAGGTGGTCCAAGCGGATACTGAGGGAGGCATGGCGCAGGATACTGATTAAGTTCAGTTGACGATACAGTCTAAGAAGTTTGGTTGGAGTTCATTTATGAACTAGGTCCCATCAGATATCCAGAAATATTCTAAGACAGGTATTGCTCATTTCGGGAGATGGCTTTCTCCGCGAACTTGAGATAAAGAGAGACATAGAAAGAAACATTAGGGAGGATCCACTCACTGAGGCTATTCCTCGAACGCAATAGTTTCGCAAACGGGCTTTGTGAGACTGATTAGTAGAGAAGTTGGGTGTTCGGTATCACACGGGCTGTGAGTATGCGACATCGCAATAATTAACCTTGAGTACAAGTGGGAGATTGTTGGATATAGTGCCCTCAGAGTCAATTATTGGATCACAGGCATATGATTGCAATGATTGAGGGAGGACCTATGCCGGTAGGACAGTCTTACTCGAGATGATAGCATGCTATCTGGTTTATCTTTATCATCGTGTACCGCTTTAGGTGACCTTACAGGTCATTATTACACGTTGATAGAGCCCTTAGGATTCTTGCTTGACTGCCAGCAGTATGATGGCGATCATATACATGGGAGCTGGGGTCTATAAGCACATCCTTAAAGTGGTCCCTAGTCGTAGGAGTTTTCGAGACTGGGGAATCGATACTCCATTAGTAGATTAGTGTATACAGTCGAGACCCCGACGAGGGGCGGTGGCCGGTCTCACAAGCCATTGGTGTCAGTTGGTTCACCTAAGATGTATACAGGTGCGCATTGGGTTATAAGTACACCGGACAGGACTCGCCGGGAACATGCTAGTTGGTATTATACCTGACGTCAGATAGCAGTTCCCTGGTGACATGTGTATAGGTTAGTTCATCGACCTGAGATCGTCATTTGTCTCATGTGAGTTCCCACTGTATTTTGATTACTACCCTACCACGGCTCAAAGGAGTCGTGCAAACAGGTTTTAGTTGGGTACAGTCCTGAGCCACATAGAGGCAGTGAGCGGATCGGCAAGGGTTTCGTCTCTCCCGGTATTAGGGGTGAGATCGCGCTATGTCTAGAAGAGCCATTACACGAAGTTCTTGGCCAAGGCAGGAGATTTACTATTAGGTATTCCAGTAGTATCTCAGGGTGTTCTGGGCTACACTCCGACACGACTTGTACCGCTTTTGGAGGTCTGACTTTACTAACCCCCTAGGCCCGCCATGCGATGCTCATAGACGAACGAACCGGACTGTACGGATATTGTCACTGACAGACTCAGTAGGGTGTCAGGATGAGTTCGCTCATCGACCTCCCTTTTGGTCAATACCTGGTAGCCCGTTACGTACGGCTAGTACCTCTGACGTGCTAGTGGCTAAATCCACAGCCAAAGTATTGACGAGTCTTTAGAGTCCCCCACAGACAGTTTCTCAAGTTTCGGGAGAAACGTTGTAGAGGCCGTATGGTATTATGGCAGGGTTCGATCATATACGTGCAGTAGTGCACGGATCATGATCGGGCGGATCATACTAGTGGGCTTTGGTTTAAGCCGGATCCTAATATTAGTTTTTTTGGATTACTTTAGTCTCATCGCATTCACATTCGGTCTGAATGCGGATGCAGGTATGTATATACAGGTGAGGGGTATCCTTGTGATCCGTCACGAGTTTACTTTAGATGTTGCCGTATCTTTTATTGTTGTAAACATTTGGATTAATGTTTACAGATGGAAATTATGAGCTTAAATCATCATTTTGTGCATTTAATGTGACATAGACTTCATTAGTGACTCATGGTCTCTTTTATTGTGCATATGTCATATTATGTGATTGATTTGTGTTGATATAATGAGAAGAGAGAGAGAAGGGCAGCCATTGTATTGAGTTGGGTCTTGGATTTTTCATTCTCACTCTCATTTTTTTTGATAGCATAACAAAAGGAAAGAAAGGCTCCTTCTTCTTCTTCTTCCTCTAGCTCACAACCTCCATTAATTGCATCATCTCTTACCTCCATCCATACACTCTCATGTGATGAGAATCAATGGATGATTGAGACAAAGTTATCACACACATTCTCTACATCGCCTTGGACACGTCGGCTAGCGAACTTCGTGCCCGAGTTGCTTCGGATGAAGCGGGAGCCCGTAAAAAGACTCGAGATGTGGTGCCCTTTCCGACGAGGAGATCGAGACCGGAGATGCCGCGAGGAGCTTGGGATGGTGGCCAAAGACCGAAGCACACGGATCGATCGGTATAGCCTTTCCAACCCTTCTCTAGTTGCTAGTTGTAGGTTAATGGTTTGATCTAGGTTTATAGTATACGATAGCGCCGGTTTCAAGTTTTGAAAAGTTTTTGTTTCCGCATTTTGGCCTCGGACAGACAGCCGGAGCGCTACCGTAGACTTACATGCACGACTCATTTGAGCCGTGGTTAGTAATCAAAGCACAGTGGGAACTCACACGAGACAAATGACGATCTCAGGTCGATGAACTAACCTGTACACATGTCACAAGGGAACTGCTATCTAACGTCAAGTATAATACCAACTTGCATGTTCCCGGCGAATCCTGTCCGGTGTACTTATAACCCAATGAGCACCTGTATACATCTTAGGTGAACCAACTGACACCAATGGCTTATGAGACCGGCCACCGCCCCTCATCGGGGTCTCGACTGTATACACTAGTCTACTAATGGAGTATCGATACCCAGTCTCGAAACTCCCATGACTAGGGACCACTTTAAGGATGTGCTTATAGACTACCCAACTCTCACGTATATGATCGCCATCATACTGCTGGTAGTCAAGCAAGAATCCTAAGGGCTCTATCAACGCGTAATAGTGATCTGTAATATCACATATAGCTGTACACAATGATAAAGATAAACCAGACAGCATACTATCATCATGAGTAAGACTGTCCTACCGGCATAGGTCCTCCCTCAATCATTGCAATCACGTGCCTGCGATCCAATAATTGACTTTGAGGGCACTATATCCAACAATCTCCCACTTGCACTTAAGGCTAATTATTGCGATGTCACATACTCACAGCCCGTGTGATACCGAACACCCAACTCCTCTACTGATCAGTCTCACAAAGCCCGTTTGTGAAACTATTGCGTTCAAGGAATAGCCTCGGTGAGCGGATCCACCCTGATGTTTCTTTCTATGTCTCTCTTTATCTCAAATCCGCGGAGAAAGCCATCTCCCGAAATGAGCAATACCTATCTTAGAATATGTCTGGTTATCTGATAGGACCTAGTTCATAAATGAACTCCAAATCCAAACTTCTTAGACTGTATCGTCAACTGGATTTGATAAGTATTCTGCGCCATGCCTCCCTCAGTATCCGCTTGGACCACCTGTCCAAAATACTGCCCCTCGTCAGAGGAAAAACTATAACTCTGACAGTCACTCTATGATCCATGTCACCTTGGAAGCTTGGAATGATAACCGTCTCCCGAAGGAGACTGCCGTTATCAGATCCCTTGAACATCCACTTATGTTCTAAAACTGCTTCTGATCGTTTCTCCAGGATTGGATTAATATCAACTTATTACATCTCATGCAAAAACAACATCTGGTGTTGTACTTGACATCTCATGATCAACTCAATTGCCTAAGCAAGTGATCTGCCAATCATGCACATCCCTCTCCCCTTTAGTCTGTAAGACACCTTTAGATAGGGTGACTCCATCACCTGCAGGTATACTACCGTGCCAGGAGTCGTCCATTCTAAAACACCTTTAGAATGCTGTTTAAGTACCCAGATTGGGAAACTACCCAAATCTAGATCTAAAACCATAGATCAAGTAACCAGAATGTCTGATATTATATCTATATCCTATATGGAGAAACCACTGGTGACAACCAAAGTATAACCGATCGTAGTATAGGAATTTCACTTCCTACTCTGTGTATGTCATCCAAATACCAGGACATTACACCCTACTACCTTCTTAACAGATCCATCCCCTATTCTGATAAAGTCAAACCTATGACTGTCACATCAGAAATAGATGATCTATCTCCGCTATATCTGCTTTAGTCTATAAATAGACATAAGCTATTTGTCCACTATGCTTCTGCTACTCCTACTGACTACGACAACCCTCTGGCAGAGTCATATACACGTGCAATTCTAAAACTAGTTTAGAACGACGCTATACTCATCTTCCTGCCGGGTCTCATAGCCTGGAACAATAGTAGTGTCAAGTCTGGGTAAACAAAAACCTCCATGTCACCGTCCTTGAGGATACCGGAGTACCTCTCGGGTGCTTGAGGTTACCCTACATATCTGCGGAGTGGCTAATGGAATGTCAAACCTGATTGAAACTTTAGGTTCTTATCAAATTTCCAGTAATCGTTTGTGGTTCTGGAATTACTTCCAATTCTATCATACTCCCACTACTGTTTTTTGAAAAAATCCATTTTTATCAAAACTCTAGCGAGTCAAGAACAATATCACTATTGATCTTCCAGATGGTAGAAAGTCAACCCTCGTCATAGCCCGTGTCAACACACAAACAGCCATTACAGAAATGTGCCTTGAGTTATCCAGAGTCTGGTTTTAAGCATAAGCCGGACAACTCCATATACCTTAACATCGTTAAGATATGAGTCATTCTATATCTAATATAGAAACAGAGGCACTGATTTAATTGGAACCAGATTCAAATCATGCAGCTGTCTCCAGTGCATGTCAACTAAATGGAAGGAGGCCGATCAACGTTACTCAACTTAGGAATGCATCCAGATATGAGTAACCTGAAAGAGAAACAAGTTTCTCAAAACCATTACTATCAACTGAATACCGAATACAAGTATCTACATCTTCGATCACCTTGAAGAATCCTGATGCTTGCAACACCTGGTTCTCTACTTTATTCTTATACCTATAACTTCTCAAAACTTAGACTTTGCATTTCTACAAAACACTTGTCTAAAAACTAGAGAAGTCACAAGTAAACAGAATATAGTACGAGGACCAACCCCTCTGTCCTAATGGACACTGGACAACATACATTACCTTGTATAAGTCCGCTGAGTTGAATAACTCAAACCCTGTGCATCGTAGGTTGAAAACTGTACTATGGTTATGAAGAATTACACCGCTGTTGAATGCTCCTTACCTAACCATCAACTGATATAGGTAAATGTCATGGACATAATTTCAAAAAGTTATATCTCACTTTATAAAAATAAACGTACAGATATATCAATTTGAAATTGGTGCATAACAACGGATATTCAAAACCAAATATTTGTCGTCCGGCAAACACCCAGGCGATTTCTTCAAATATCACCAATTAAAACGAATCCCGATATAATAAGGATGATCACCTAATTCCCAATAACTTACTCCCACTCATCATCTGTAAAACCATACAGATGTGAGAATCATACCTAGTAAATACATACCCTGGAGCAAGGATTAATTGGGAAATCGGTTTTCTATTAACAACGCATAGTGAAACTGAAACATGAAAATGTTTCGTAGGGGTACCCTGCTATTCCTAGTAATGCCTCTTCCATTATCAGATTCACAACTGTAACCGTATATTTCTTTGCTATCTCTCCAAATCCCTTTATATATCTTTAGTCATTACCTTCTGTACACCACCTTTAGACCAAATGGTTTTCTTCCTTCCCTACCGTTCGGCACTAGCCTATGGTTTGGAAGAAGACTATCCAATAAGTATAATAGGTGTACTCTCCTAATCCTAGGAGCACTCGCAACGCGAGAGAAGGTAAAGATAAAAGACAACTGAACAAACCTTCTTCTTATTTCTCCTGAACCAGAATCCATCCCCAAACTGGAACAAGTTCCTTCGAGTTCGTATATAACCATACGATAGATTATCCAAATAACTGTGGATCTTCGTACTGATACGGAGTGTTCTGGAGAAATACAAAGGTGAAGTAAGAGTGGCGATGAAATACTTGGTTTGGTCGTGAATAGCAGTCGCAATTTACTTTGCTCTCTTACTAATCCCTTTATTTGTCTTTACTTAATACCTTCTGTACACCACACTTAGGCTAATCAGTTTTCTTCATTCCCTACCTTTCGGCACATGCCTATGGTTTGGAAGAAGACTATCCAATTAGCGTAATGGGTATACCCTCTCCTAATCCTAGGAGCCCTCGCAACCTGAGAGAAGGTAAAAAGAACAGACAACTGAATAGTCCTATTCATTTTCTCCAGAACCGGAAACCATCCTCGAATCTGGAACAAGTTTCTTCGAGTTCGTATATAACCATACGATGGTTTTATCCAATGGAAGTGGATGTTCGTAATGATACGAAATGTTCCGGAGAAAAAGGGTAAAAGTAGGAGTGGCAATGAGGTATGCAACTCAGAAAATCCAAAAGCCAGTGTTTTAAGAAGATTCGGTTAACTTGGTCACTGAGTCATAGTCTAGGGTCGGGCCATGGTCGCTGCCAAAGAGAGAGAGAAAAGAAATATTCTGTGTGCACTCTAAGCTAGATCAGAATGGTTATCAATTTATCTAATCAGGAAACCTCCCACTGTAACCTCAAATACTCCTCCAAACCTGAAAGAAGAATTAGTCAGGATCACCCGAGGAGTAAACCAACTCATCAGTAGGAATCGGGATCCAACTATCATCGCATGATAACGTGATGGAATCCACTCATGTTATCACACTCCAGTAGGTATGCGAATGCCTGGCAAGTTTCAGTTTCTTTAGAAACTCCCGATGTGATTTTTACCCCATGCTCTTATGACCTTGACGAATGCCAACATATCATAAGTCACATGTCAAGTTCTACCCGTCATTATCCAGGTTAATTTGAACCCACCCGTATATACCCTTGATGAAGGCCAAAATTGTAGTACGACTGTCCCAAACTAACGCATCTGTCTATGCAACAGAAAAGTAACAAATAGCTACCATACACTATGCCTTGACGAAGGCCAACATACATAGCATGAATACTAAGTGCTACCTTTCTGAAATGACGGAGGGCTACGAATGGTTTTTTGCGAAAAACCTTTAACGTAATGAACTTGATATCGTTGAAGGAACCGGATAGCTATTATAAATATAGTGGCGAAAACCTTCGCTAAAGAGGTCACTCCCGGTGAAGGGATCTCGACTCTTTCCCCGTAGAATGAGGTGCAGGATATTCCAACTGAATACCACGATGCAAAGAAAAAAGTAATCGACTATAGTGAAGTTATTACTCTGACGCAAACTTCTGCCCAAGGGGTCACTCCCGGTGAAGGGATCTCGGCCCTTGTCTCGTAGAATGAGCTGCTGGATATTCATAACCGAATACCACTGTGCAAAACAAAAGAGAACGTCCTTGCAATAACAGCCTTTTTGAAAATTGTTCCAACAACATCGAACAGGTTTGTTTAGCTTGCATTGATCTGAATCAACGCAGTCCCATCAATTGATCACACCACAAAAGAACGAAAATATGATGTACGTATATACCATCCGCATTCGCCACTGGGTCCCGTCATCACCCGTTAGATTACTTAACTAACGACAGAGCGGGGACTGAACTAGCGCGGGTGTAAAACATATACAACATCTACTAGTATATATATCAATATATAATAATCGCTCATGGCGTGATAAATGCAACATCACAGAAATGTAATAAGCATCACAGAACAATACAGATAATCTGGGATCCCCGGGTTTCCTTTGAGCCGTAAGTGAAACCCGACGTTCCCCTGGTCGTGTGGATAGCCTGTGCAATGAAAACCTAGACTCCTACGGGTGCGGCAAGTTATCCGTTAAAACCTGAAGCGAGGCAGCCCCCTTCAACAAAGTGAATGGACCACCCAACATTTCACGGAATCCGGTAACTTGAGCACCCCTCCTTGGGTCAACCTATACTCCCTACGAGTGCGGCGAATAGCCCGCCAATTCTAGAGTGAAGCCCCCTCCGTCTCAAAGCCATAAGATGCGGGCTCATTGCCCTCTAGAACCCGGCTATCCGTGCACCCCACCGCGGGGTAATCCTAGTACAGAAAATAAAATATGTACAACAGGTATATCGACCTCAACCCGGTCGTGCCCCAAAAGAATAATATACAAACAGGCAGTGACGGCAGTCCACATGTCGGACGCTCGCCCCGCAATATCAAATGTACAAATATAACCAAACTGTACTACCATTGCATCCAGGCTATCCACCACGACAAATCCGCAATATCACAGCACAACACAGAACATCAACGTGAATGTCACGTTCGCAAATCCGTCTAAAAGGGTTATAGCGATTAGACAAGATTTACCGATCAAAAGACATTCACGGTCACAGATATAATGTAATGCACTGTAAACTTTAAACAATATTATAAAATATCGAATCCGAAATAACCCCCCGAATAGCCCAGAAAAACTGATAAAACCATATCCAAATTGGGCCGAACAAACAATACCACTGCACCAACTTCCCAGAGACCAGACAAAAGCCCAAATACGAAGCCCAAACACCTTAAATGGGCCAGCCTGGCCGGAATTTCATGCATGGTAGCCGGTTTTTCCCAGGTGGCAGGGGCTCGTTTTTGGGCAATGGTCATATGGTCTCATGGGTGGTCTTTTGCACTTGTTTAAAAAAAATTCTGAACACTTTTAAAAATTAACAGAGAGCAAAACTGTAGTGGCATTGTTCGGGTTTAGTTTCATTTTCGATAGATTGACATTGTTTAAAACAAGCTAGCTAAGGTTAATGGCGTGGCTCTGATACCATGTAAGTCTACGGTAGCGCCCCGGCCGTCTATCCGAGACCAAAATGCGGAAACAAAAACTTTTCATAAACTTGAAACTGGCGCTAACGCAGATTTTAATCCCGGATCGAACCATTAATATTAAGCTAGCAATCTACAAGAAGGTTAGAAAGGCTATACCGATCGATCCGTGTTCTTCGGTCTTTAGCCACCATCTTTGGCTCTTTGCGGAATCTCCGATCTCGCTCGATCTCCAATCTCCTCGTCGGAAGGGCACCACGTCTAGATGTCTTTTTACGGGCTCCCGCTTCGAACCGAAGCAACTCGGACACGAAGTTTGCTAGCCAACGTGTCCAAGGTGAAGTAGAGAATGTGTGTGATAACTTTGTCTCAAGCATCCATTGATTCTCAACATATGAGAGTATATGGATGGAGCTTGAAGTGGATGCCATTAATGGAGATAGTGAGCTCAATAAGGAAGAGGAAGAAGAAGAGCTTTCTTTTTCTTTTGTGTTGCAATGATAAAGTTGTGAGAGCTAGAATGATAAACACAAGAGCAAACCCTTTTCTTTGGTTGCCCTCCCTCTCTCCTCTTATCATTTCAACACATAAATCAAACAATAATGTGACATATGCACAAATAAAGAGAACATGAGTCATCACTTGTGCATGTGTCACAATTAATGCTCCTAATCATGACTTTGAGCTCACAATTTCTATTTGCAAACATTAATCCAAATGTTTGCAACAATAAAAAAAGAATGGCATCTACTAAAGTAAACTCATGACGGGTCACAAGGATATCCCTCACCTGTATATACATACCTGCATCTGCATTCCGACTGAATGCGAATGCAATGAGACTAAAGTAATCCAACAAATCTAATACTAGGATCCGGCTTAAACCAAAGCCCACTAGTATGATCCGTCCGATCATGATACATGCATGACTGCACGTATATGATCGAACCCTGCCATAATACCATACGGCCTCTACAACGTTTCGCCCGAAACTTGAGAAACTGTCTGTGGGGGACTCTAAAGACTCGTAAATACTCTGGCTATGGATTTAACCACTAGCACGTCAGTGGTACTAGCTGTACGTAACGAGCTATCAGGTATTGACCAAAAGGGAGGTCGATGAGCGAACTCATCCTGACACCCTACTGAGCCTGTCAGTGACAATATCCGTACAGTCCGGTCCGTTCGTCTATGAGTATCGCATGTCGGGCCTAGGGGGTTGGTAAAATTCAGACCCCCAAAAGCGTTACAAGTCGTGTCGGAGTGTAGCCCAGAACACTCTGAGATACTACTGGAATACCTACCAGTAAATCTCCTGCCTTGGCCAAGGACTTCATGTAATGGCTCTCCTAGACACAGCGCGATCTCACCCCCAATACCGGGAGAGACGAAATCCCTGCCGATCCGCTCACTGTCTCCATGTAGCTCGGGACTGTACCCAACCAAAACCTGTTTGCACGACTCCTTTGAGCCGTGGTAGGGTAGTAATCAAAGCACAGTGGGAACTCACACGAGACAAATGACGATCTCAGGTCGATGAACTAACCTGTACACTTGTCACCAGGGAACTGCTATCTAACGTCAGGTATAATACCAACTAGTATGTTCCCGGCGAATCATGTCCGGTGTACTCATAACCCAATGAGCACCTGTATACATCTTAGGTGAATCAACTGACACCAATGGCTTGTGAGACCGGCCACCGCCCCTCGTCGGGGTCTCGACTGTATACACTAGTCTACTAATGGAGTATTGATGACCAGTCTCGAAACTCCCATGACTAGGGACCACTTTAAGGATGTGCTTATAGACTACCCACCTCTCACGTATATGATCGCCATCATACTGTTGGTAGTCAAGCAAGAATCCTAAGGGCTCTATCAATGCATAATAGTGATCTGTAATATCACCTATAGTTGTACACGATGATAAAGATAAACCAGACAGTATACTATCATCTTGAGTAAGACTGTCCTACCGGCATAGGTCCTCCCTCAATCATTGCAATCACGTGCCTGCGATCCAATAATTGACTTTGAGGGCACTATATCCAACATGTCATACTTACATTATCAGCCGATATATATTAGTTTTATTCACTAAGTTGGCAACTCACCCCCGTTGTGCCATAATTCCTTGCAGGAGTCGTATGGACGCATAGCAGGAGTGCAGATCCATTCGTCAGCTGTTACCGTTCTTTTTGCTATATGGGTTATATATGTAGTAACCTCCTATTTTGGATATGTATATTTTGGATCTAGTATTACTCCATCAGACCATGTATATTGACTTATGACAAAACATGTTGTATATTATTTAGACTGAGTGATATCGTTAGTTACGTTAACTATTTTTTCTTAAATTTTGCATGAAATTCTTCACCTTGAGTGTTGTACTATTATTGCTTATGGATTCCGTTGTTTGGCATTGTTTGCTCCCAACTAGGGATGCAATTTAATCATACAACTTAAATTGGATTTCTATTAATAATTAAACAGATAGGCACTGTCGAAAGTTTAACATCAGTTGTTACATTTCTTTTTTTGAAACATTTCGGCATGCTACTTCATTCCTATTACTTAAATACTGAAAATTTCTAAATTTCCACAAAAAGGGATTTTGATCTTGGTTTTTGGCTTACTCAGATTGTGTCGATATCTTGAGATATCATATAATCTAAGTGCCGGTCACATCCAAACTTTGGGTCATGACAGTTGAAAAGTCTCAAGCGGCAGATCCAAACCTGTGTCCTAAGTTATCGTTGCCCTGCAAGAAGGACCAAACTAACTCTTGTACACTATCCACGGGCCACATTTGCCAATGAAATGAAGAAGCTACTTACGAGTCCTCACAATTCGTAAGGAAAAAATACCTGAGTGAGATCCTTACGACTCACAAAGGCGATTAACACTTAGAAATCCTCACGATTTCTAGGAAGAATATGCACCTATGAGATCCTCTCGACTTGTAGGAAGAAAAACCTTCTTGAGACCCTTACGGCTCAGGTAGATGAAAAAGCCTTAGGCTACAAGGATCCTAAACTTGTCTCCTAAACCATCAATTCTATGGCCATGCATAACTCTGCACTACTTCACCCACGTACATACTTATATGGGCAAAGTAGTGTGGGAATTTGTTCCCGCCAAATTTTTTGGCTAAAAGCTACTTGTTCCGTTATAAAAAAGGGGGGAGTCCTCAAAATTTGGCCTCACGTAGGCGCTCATATGCAAAGCATATGAGCGCTGAAAACAAACAACTAATGGCCAAACATGCCTCACGTATTAAACACGTGAGCGCTCATATGAAAAGCATATGAGCGCTGAACATAAATAACTAATGGCCAAACAGGCCTCACGTGCTAAACACGTGAGCGCTCATATGTAAAGTATATGAGTACTGAAAATATGCTCATATGTAAAGTATATGAACGCTGAAAATAAACTAAATAAAACAACTACTGGCCAAACAGGCCTCACATGCTAAACATGTGAGCGCTCATATCAGCGCTGTAAAGTATATGAGCGCTGAAAATAAACAGGCTAAAACCCACACCACTAGGGGTCACGTGTTAAACACGTGAGTTCTCTTGCTACTCACATGCAAAGCATATGAGCGCCCCAATTTAAAATGCTCCAATTAAAATTAAATTCTATTTGGGAAATATTTAACATGGTCTTTCTAATATGGAAAGATCTTTCTCTAACAGAGAATCTTGGATTGAAAATCCAATGGTGATGAAATATCACCAATTAAACCATCTGATAGAATTAAATTCTATATGGGAAAATATTTCCCCGATCTTGTTAAAAATAAGAAAAATATGTTCTGTGAGACAGAAACCCTTAGATCAAAGATCCAACAGTGGGTAAAATCTCCAAATTAATTGGAGTCTCTCAATGAGAGATTTCCTAAAACTAATTAACAAACTTCTCTCCACTATATAAAGAACCCAAGACTTCAAGTTAAAGGAGAAGGAAGAAAAGAGAGAGAGAGAGAGACGACTGCAGAGAGAGAGAACTCCCCAGAGACTGAAAGAATATATAGTGAGAGAATTTAATTCTCAAAGGAAAAGACTTGTTCCCTTGAAGCACTAGGTAAAGGAAAAAACAAAAAGACTGTTCTTTGCATCTTTAAGGGTTTAACCCTTCATAGAAGAGCTTAGTTCTTTGCATCTGATAGAATTTAATTCTCATCAAGGAGATTCTGTCATACAGATTCAAAGTCTAGAGGAAAAAACTGAGTTCAAAGAGTTTAACTCTTACAGAAAAAAACATATGGGAATTTAATTCCTCTGAAACTAGGGTTTAACCCTATAAAAAGAATTTAATTCTTACAAAGAACAAAGGGAGAACTTGATTCCTCAGAACCAGAATAGCCTGGTGATTCGTTAGTGTTTAACACTATAACAAGACCTCACGTGTTTTCCACGTGAGTGTTTCTAATGAACAAAAAGAAAACAGCTGAGACTGCCTCACGTGTTTCCCACGCGGGTGTTTAAAAGAAAAGCAAGGAACACTTCTCAGGATAGTCACGTATTTCGCACGCTACCCTCAATCAAGTGCTTAGCACTTCTCTAAAAGGAAGAGAAAATAAGATAGGAAGGCATTGCCCCCATTTAAGGCATCTCACGTGTTTTACACGTGAGCGCTATAAGAATTAAGTGTTTAGCACTTATATAAAGGGAGAGGTAATAAAGCCAAGGGGCAGAACCCAATTTTGGGGCGCCTCACGTGTTTCACACGTGAGCGCCACAAGAATCAAGTGCTCAACGCTTATATAAAAAGGAGAAATAATTGAGCAGCACCCAAATTTGAGTGCCTCACGTGTGTCACGTGAGCGTCACACAACCCCAGTGTTTAACACTAATCAGGTGCTTCATGTGTGTCACGTGAGCGCCACAGAACTTTAGTGTTTAACACTACTCCAGTGCCCACATGGAATGCACGTGAGCACTGTACGCCTCAGCACTTAGCACTGTTGGGTAATTATGGAGACCCAAATCTAATCCAAATTGACTAATTTCTTCCAAAGTTAAAACCCCTCTGTGTTCATCATTCCCCAAATTGATCTTAGTCCCAAAAACGAATATCGATCTTCCAACTGATGATATCCCAAAAGGATATTCACCCCACATTCCCCCGAGGAAATCTTAGTCTCAAAATACAACTAATGATTTCCGGGTTTACCATTAATCCATTTTCCCTTAAATACGAGAATTGGCTCAAGAGTACATCTCTCTGTACCTCTGATACATGTCGTTGTAATTCCTCAACGTCTTCAGAGAGGTGGCGGGTCCCGACAGCCAACTGTTTTTTGGTGCACTTCCCAAACTGACGTGCACATCCTAGATCAAACCACATCCCAAACTGGATGTATCCCATATCATCATTGCTCATCCCGACACGTAACAAATACACGTGCGCGCAAGATGATCTACAGACTGAAATGTCATTAAACTACAACGTTGCCTCCAAAATGACGACAACGGACTGAAACGTCCTTAAACTAATAACAGACCGAGATGTCCTAAAACTAAACCTCACCTCAAAAATGGTGATCTATAGACCGAAACGTCCTCAAACTAAACGTTGTCTCCAAAATGGTGACAATGGACCGAAACGTCCTTAAACAACAACAGACTGAGATGTCCTAAAACTAAACCTCATCTTGAAAATGGTGATGTACAGACCGAAACGTTCTTAAACTAAATGTTGCCTCCAAAATAGCGACAACGGACCGTAACGTCCTTAAACTAAAACCTCACCATAAAAATGGTGATCTACGAACCGAAATGTGCTTAAACTAACAACAGACCGAGATATCCTAAAACTAAATCTCGCCTCGAAAATGGTGATCTACAGATCGAAACGTCCTCAAACTAAACGTTGCCTCCAAAATGGTGACAACAGACCGTAACGTCCTTAAACTACAACAGACCGAAATGTCCTCAAACTAATCGTTGCCACCAAAATGACGAAAATGGACCGTAACGTCCTTAAACTAAAACCTCACCTCAAAAATGGTGATCCACAGACTAAAACGTTCTCAAACTACAGCGTTACCTCCAAAATGGCGACAATGGACCGTAACGTCCTTAAACTAAAACCTCACCTCAAAAATGGTGATGTACAGACCGAAACGTCCTTAAACTACAACGTTTCCTCCAAAATAGCGACAACGAGCCATAACGTCCTTAAACTAAAACCTCACCTCGAAAATGGTGATCTACAGACCGAAACGTCTGCAAACTACAACGTTGCCTCCAAAATGGAGACAACGGACCGTAACGTCCTTAAACTAAAATCTCACCTCAAAAATGGTGATCTACAGACCGAAACGTCCTCAAACTACAACGTTGCCTCCAAAATGGTGACAACAGACCGTAACGTCCGTAAACTAAAACCTCACCTCAAAAATGGTGATCTACATACTGAAATGTCCTCAAACTACAACGTTGCCTCCAAAATGGTGACAACGGACCGTAACGTCCTTAAACTATAATCTCACCTCAAAAAAAGTGATCTACAGACCGAAATGTTCTCAAACTACAACTTCGCCTCCAAAATGGCGATAAGGGACCGAAATGTCCTTAAACTAAAACAACAGAGCCCAAGTGCTCTCTTGTTGGATCTGAAACAAAAATGATCCTAATACCCTGTTAAGTAGATCTTAGTCTCAAATTGGACTAACGTATCCTTAAGAAAAAACTAATCGAGCCCCCAATTGCTTGTATACATTTAAGTCAATCTTAATCTCAAAACAGATCAACGGTCCTCAACCCAAACCCAAATATAAGATATACGGATTTAGACTAATCCATGCCCTACGGGCGACAACATAAATTAGTTTCCGTATACAATCCATGGGCAACAAAAAATAAAACAAACACACACGACACGAAGTGAACTTCTGGAGCAGGAGAAAATGGTTATCGCGATGCGATAACGTAATTAATTGCAGGGGCTTGCGCCTTTAGGGTTCATATGAACAACAACAAGGTTTCGGGAGGCATCGTCCATGCCATTTTCAAAATTTTGTCGTTTTAAAGAACCCTAAACTAGAATCGATAACTAGAGAATCATACGAAACACAAAATAAACTACTTTACATCTAAGTGTTTGCGGGATACAACCTTTGTAAACCGGTCCTTCTTTTCTATAGCTCCGAGTTGAAGTCCCTTCGCTGCGATCCAAGTCCCGGACTCTTGCATGGCTTCTCAAGGTGGAAAGAACGATCTTGCTTGAAGTCTTCGAGGCCGAAGATGATCTACATCGAGGAGATACTAACTCAAGGTACAACTTCACTAATGAGAGATTAGTGAAGCTAACACCCTATACTAAAGTGCTAATCTAGTAGAGGATGATGAAGTAGGAAGTGGGCTCACTTTAGTTTTATTTTTCTCACTTTATTTACTCTCTTTTGAAAACCCTAGCAAGCTTTTACTCAAGGAAGAAGAAGATGAGCTCAAGAGATGAGAATGAACTAATGAGGTGAGAGAAACAACCATAGGTGAGTTTGTATCATATACTAACTCATGTAGAGACATAACCATGACTAAATTATAATGGTTAGGTTAATAAATATCTTAAGTAAAACAAAACTAATGGACTAAGTCAATGCATCCACAAGCTTCATGAAGCTTCATGCATGTGACTAATTATGCACTAATTTGGATTTACTATAAATATTTAAAATCCAACATTATAATTAGTATGGTGTAAGTCTCATACACCCATGTAGTGTGTATCAACAACCATGATACAAAATGACACAATTAATATATATCACATATATATTAAGTGTGCACATGTGAGAATAATAAATGCATAAGTGAGCTAATATTAGTTAATGTAAATTAGTATATCAAATATACAATTATATACTAAATTATCAAATCAACACTTGATTTAATAATCCGGCTATATCATATATAACCGACTAATATTAAATATACCAACTTATCGAATCAACACTTGATTCGATAACCCGGCTATATCACATATAACTGTCCGATACAAATATCGCGAGAATAGAATACGGTATCACATACTCGCATTATTCTCGGTCCCGAACATATCACATATGTACTTCTACTTCGTTTTGCCTGAGCCAGTAAAACCTCTATGTAGGACTCTAAAGACTCGTCAATACGTCGGCAGTAGGTGATGATCACATCAAGCACCCATAAGCCGTCAGCGGTACTAGCTGGACGTAACGGCTACCCGGGAATTGAACGATCAGAAGATCGGCAAGCAAGCCCGCTCTAGCTCCTGTAAAAGCCTGTCAGTAACACTACCATACAGTCCGGTCTCCTCGTCTAATATGTCGCATATCCAGTCTAGGGGCAGTAAACGTCAGACCCCAATAACCGATAAGTCATGCCGATATGAGGCTCATAACGGGTTGAGAAACTACTGATAACACTTATCAGTAAATCTCTAAAACAGCCCTGGCCAGGGACTTCCCTGTTATGGCCAATCGAGCACAGCGCAATATCAACCCCCAATACCGGGAGAGACGAAACCCCTCCTATCGCTCATTGCCTCTATGTGACTCGGGACTGTAGCCAAAAACCACCGTTTTGCATGTCCTCTTGAACGTAGTAAGGTGGAAATCAAAGCACAGTGGGAATCACACAAGACTCTATGACGATCTTGGGTCTACAGACTAACATGTACCAGTATCACCAGAGAACTGCTATCTGATGATAGGTATAATACTAACTAGGAGTTCTCGGCGAGTCCGTCCAGTGTATTCAGTCTCCACTGAGCACCCGTATATCATCTCTGATGTCAAACACCAATTGATATGGGATCATCCATCGCCCATCAAATGGGTCGAGAAGCGTATACGCTAGCCTACTCTGGTATATCGATGCCCCGTCTCGATACACCCACGACTAGGAACATTAAAGGATGAACTTATGGACTACCATGGCCCTACTAGTATGATCTGCATCATAATCCTGGTAGTCAAGTACTCATCCTAAGGGCTTTACCAACATGTAACCATAAGACAGTATCAAGAGACTAGTATACATGTTAAGATAAAGAGCAACCAGATAGCATACTATCATATCGAGCAAGAAAGTCCTCTCTATATATGTCCAAGCATCCAATATAGTATACATCATATGTACAATAACGGCCTCTAGGGCATACATACAACTAACAATCTCCTACTTGCACTAGGGCCAGCTGCTGTAGTATCTCACACCGAACATCCCGAAGAGTCTCTCGAACTGTATCTGGGGAATGGCCTTCGTGAGTGGATCCGCTGTGCTGTTCTTCGTGTCAACTCTCCTGACCTCGATCTCCTGGTGATCAACTATCTCCCAGATCAGGTGATACCGCCTCAAAATATGCCTAGATCGCTGATGGGACCTAGGTTCCTTGGCTAAAGTCACCGCTCCATTGTTATCACAATACAAAGGTATTGGATACTCAATGGATGGAACCACTCCAAGTTCAGTTATGAACTTCTTCATCCAAACAATCTCTTTGGCAGCATCGTGGGCAGCGATGTATTCAGCCTCCATCGTCGAGTCTGCCATGGTTTCCTGCTTGGAACTCTTCCAGCATACCGCCCCTCCATTGAGGTTAAAGACAAATCCCGAGTGCGACATAGAGTCGTCCTTATCACTCTGGAAGTTCAAATCGGTAGAGGACTCCACTTAGAGTTCTCCGTTACCATACACCAAGAGCATCTCTTTAGTCCTTCTCAAGTACTTGAGAATGCTCTTCACAGCTGTCTAGTGACTTTCTCTAGGATCTGCTTGATACCTGCTCACTACACTTAGTGAATATGCTACATCGGGTCTGGTACATAGCATCGCGTACATGATAGAGCCTACTGCCGAAGCATAGGGTATCCCTTGCATGCGAGCTCTCTCCAAATCAGTCTTGGGAGACATATTTTTGGAGAGAGTGAGTCCTGAGATCGTGGGTAAAAACCCAAGCTTGGATTCTTCCATATTAAACCTCTTTAGTATGGTGTCAATGTACCTGGATTGGGACAATCCCAATATCCGTTTGGATCTATCTCTATAGATCTTAATCCCCAAGATATAGGAGGCATCACTTAGGTCTTTCATTAAGAATCTTTGTGATAAGAAGAGCTTGACCGATTGCAGCATAGGAATGTCATTTCCTATCAAGAGTATGCCATCCACGTATAATACGAGGAAGACAACTTTACTCTCTGCCACCTTCTTGTATATACAAGATTCATCTACGTTTTTGACGAAATCAAACTCTTTGATAACGACATCAAAACAGATGTTCCAACTCTGCAATGCTTGCTTTAACCCGTAGATGGATTTAAGCAGCTTGCATACCTTTCTGCTGCTCCCACTGTCTACGAAGCCCTCTGGATGAGTCATGTACACGCACTCTTCCAAATAACCATTTAGAAAGGCGGTCTTAACATCCATTTGCCAGATCTCATAGTCATGGTATGCAGCGATGGCAAGCATGATCCGGATGGATTTAAGCATAGCCACTGGAGAAAAGGTTTCGTCATAATCCACACCTAGTCGTTGACGAAAACCCTTTGCAACAAGTCTAGCTTTGAAAGTCTCCAGTTTTCCATGTACACCAAGTTTTTTCTTGAAGATCCACTTGCTCCCAATGGGTTTTACCCCTTCAAGAGCATCTTCCAAAGTCTATATTTTGTTGGTGTACATGGATTCCATCTCGGACCACATTGCATCCAGCCATTTCATAAAGTCCCCACTCGTGATGGCCTGCTCGAAGCTAGTTGGGTCATCATCCTCCATGATGCAATCCTCGCTCCCACCATCAATGAGAAAATGAGGAACCCTACTAGATTAGCGGAGAGGTTGAGGTTCGTTGGGAGCCATCGAGTCCTCTGATTCCACTAAATCTTCAGTTGCAGTTTGTGCCGCTGGAACTTCTTCCAGCTCTACCTCTTTGCCACTAATTTCTTTTGCAAGAAATTCATTTTCTAAAAAGGTGGCATGTTGAGCAACAAACAACTTTTGTTGTTAACTGTGTAGAATAGATATCCATTTGAATGTTTAGGATATCCAACAAACTTACAAAGAACTGATTGTGCCTCGAGTTTGTCCGGATTTTGCCTTTTGACATAGGTCGGATAACCCCATATCTTAACTCGTTTAAGACATGGTCTCTTCCCACTCCATATCTCATATGGTGTGGTAGATACAGATTTTGATGGAACCTGATTCAATAGGTATGTTGCTGCTTCAAGCGCATAACCCCAAAAGAAAATAGGTAACTTAGCGGTGCTCATCATAGAGCGCACCATATCTAATAGGGTGCGATTCCTCCACTCCGACACACTGTTGTGCTGTGGTGTACACGGAGGAGTCGACTGAGAGAGAATCCCATTCTCTTTTAGGTATTTCAGGAATTCATTGTTCAAGTATTCACCTCCACGATCAGATCAAAGGATTTTAATACTTTTACCCGTTTGGTTCTCGACTTCGGACTTATATTCTCTAAATTTCTCAAAAGCTTCAGACTTGTGTTTCATTAGGAACACATGTTTGAATCTAGAGAGATCGTCAGTGAATGTAATGAAGTACGAGGAACCATCCCTGGCATGTGTAGACATGGGACCGCATACATCACTATGTATCAGTCCCAAGAGTTCAGTAACTCTTTCTCCATGTCCTGTAAACGGAGTTTTGGTCATTTTGCCTTTGAGACGTGATTGGCAAGTGTCATAAGATGAAAATTTGAATGGATTCAAATATCCATCCTTATGCAACTTAGTCAGTCGTGTCGCATTGATATGACCTAGTCTACAATACCACAAGAAGGATTCGTTCATTTCTGAACTCTTCCTATTGTGTGTGTTTTGTACATTAAGGACTGTAGTTTGATCTAGAACATATATGTCATTATTTAACGAGCCTGATCCAATCAACTTTTGATTCAGGAAGATGTTCATAACATTATTCTGTACTACAAAATTATATCCTTCTTTATTTAATAAAGAAACTGATATAAGATTGCATATCAGGGTTGGAATGTAATAGCATTCGTTCAGAATCAATGTGTTGCCACTTGCTAACACAAGGTGATATTCGCCAACTGCTTTGGCTACAACATTTGCCCCATTACCTACTCTTACGGAATGATCACATATTCCCAGTTCTCTACCTTTCCGAAGTCCATGTAACATATTACATATGTGGGATCCTGATCCGGTATCTAATACCCAGGACGTAGAGTGAACTGAGAAACAGTTCTCAATAACTAACACACCCGAAGAAGATGCATCATCATGCTTATTCTTCGTTTGGGCGGCATGGGAATCCGGATATGTCCCTATTTCCTATTCAGTCTTATAACAATTATAAGAAAGAACGGAACCAACGTTCCCCAGCACAGTATAACATGCGGGTTCGGTCAATACATCCATATTATTATCTTGATTAAGACGTGACATGGTCACTACCTGAAGAGAGAGAGAAGAAAACACTTTAGCGTATGCTCTTGCAAGATCAGATTGGTTATTATTTTATCTAATCAGGATGGCTTCCACTGTTTTTATCAAATCTTCCTTCAAACCCTAAAAGGAAAAACTAGCCAGGATTAATTACACCCTACAATTTCGCCAATCTTTCAGCCAGGCCAGTGCCGGTACTTTGAGGGAGGTTCCCCGTGCTTTCGCTCGGACCTAATTAAAATAAACCTCGTTTTCCCAGAGGCATAACCCCGTTGACACCTTTCTAGACACCTACTTGATCGGCTAATTGTAAAGTGCAAGACTCTCCCAGGAGTAACACTTACTCGCAGTGGGTAACGGTATCCAACTATCACATAGAAGGTATGCAATCTCATTGCCAATTTCAACACTTGAAATTCCCGATAATATTTTGCCCCTAGCATGCTATGACCTTGACAGAGGTCAACAAATCATAGCGCACTAGTCAAGTTCAACCCGTCATTTCTGATTGAATCAAACCTACCCGCACGACCCTTGACAGAGGTCAACATGGTTGTACGACTACCTTAATCCAATCGCATCTTATGCTTTGCAGATAAGCACTAATCAGCTACCGCACACTATGCCTTGACAGAGGTCAACAAGCGCAGCACGAATACTAAATAATACTTATCTGAAATGACGGAGGGCTACGACAGGTTTTTTTATGAAAACCTTTTGCGTAATGAACTTGATATCGTTGTAGAATCGAGTGATTTTGAAAAGGAGTGTTTTTTAAGCTTTTATTAGTTTCGCTAAAGAGGTCACTCCCGGTGAAGGGATCTCGGCTCTTTCCTCATCGAATAAGGTGCGGGATATATCACATATATCACTATGCAAAGCAAATACTCCAAAAGCAATCAAAATACAAATCGTGTGTTGTAGCATCTGCCAGTTATTGCTAAAGAGGTCACTCCCGGTGAAGGGATTTCGGCTCTTTCCTTATCGAATAAGGTGCGGGATATATCACATATATCACTATGCAAAGCAATAACTGTAACTACCCTTTTTGAAAATTTGATTCTACAATATCTTTTAGGTTTCTTTTTCTTTCATTAATCATATTAATGAAGTCCCATCATTTAAGCTTCCTAAGCATCACAGAAGAAACGAAAATACAACGTACGCTTATGCCATCTGCATTCGCCACAGTATCCTGTTATGCACCGTTAGGTTACTTAACTAACGGCATACCGGGACGGGACTAGCGCGGGTACAAAACATAAATAACGTCTACTATATATCTCATATATAATGTATATCCATTCGTCTCAAAATCCACAGTGATCACATCACAGAGCAGCAGAAGAAACATATGAAATATTTGATATACTAGGATGTTCGTGTTTTATTTTGAGCCTATATAAAACACGGATTCCACGATCGCGATGAATAGCTAAACCCACATCCCTATACCCCTACGAGAGCGGCAAGCAACCCTACCAATTCTAGAGTTAGGAGACCCGGACTCGACTCCTCGAGTTGGTCTCCCACTGGACTCTAGAATCCGGTTACTTGTGCTGCCCTCCTTGGGTCCATCCTAATACAGAAAAGTAAATAATATACAACAATGGTGACATCATCCTCAATCCGGAAGTGCCCTAATAAAAAAATATTACATACATTGAATTTTACATGAATGAATATAAAAACTCTCATCTTACATAAAACCCCCGGCTATTCAAAACACGACGATCCAATATAACATATACAGCAACACATAACATCACATGTCATCAACGTAAGTAAATATGCGTATCTCAATTGTCGTTGATATATAGCAACAAAACCGGCGATACACCACATATTACACTTACGGTCGCAGAAAAAACTAGACGATGTTAAACATTCTGATCGAATCAACAAACACCCACAATTACCCAAAAAGCTCAACACTTGAGCGTAGTTTAAAATTATTCAGTACATGCCACAGTACCAATGGACCAGCCGTAGAAGGATCAACCAACGCCTCACATGTGGCACCGCTGAACCAACACAAACCCAAGGGTTTAGTGGCGGTTCATAATCGAGTTAGGGTTTTGTTCTTCTAGAGGGTCCATCGCATAACTTGCATGATTTTTGAATGTTTTTTAACTACGGAAAAAATCCATCACTTGGAAAATTTTCCGGCAAGGGTTAAAGCGAGTATTTGATATCAGATCGAACTTTTTAACACCGTCTAAAGTAACCCGAAAACAGTTAGAATTATGACTACGAAACACTCCGAGTTTCCTTTGCAGTAAGTTAACATCACATGAAAAATTAGCAAAAACAAACAACACCTGAAACACCAAAACCCAGAGACCAGACCACAAAAAAATTTTGAACCCTGAATTCCTACTTGGGGCCGGCCTGCTCGGATTTTGCTTGAGTGTGCTCGGCCAAAATCCGGCCGTTTGGGTTCAAACTTCTTCTGTGTTCATCTAATGTCCCATATATCATTATGTACTTTGTTTGAAAAACTTTTAGAGCTCATATAAAAATCGACAAAACGCAGGTTTTGATGTTTCAAGTTTCGGAGTTATTTTGGTTTCGTAATCCTACACTATCCGTCTAATTCTCTAGCTAGGCTCTAATACCACTGTAGGGTTCTTATGAACGACAGCAAAGTTTCGGGAGGCATCGTTCATGTAATTTTCAAAATTTTGTCGTTTTAAAGAACCCTAAACTAGAATCGGTAACTAGAGAATCATACGAAACACAAAGTAAACTACTTTACATCTAAGTGTTTGCGGAATACAACATTTGTAGACCGGTCCTTCGCTTCTAAAGCTCGGAGTTGAAGTCCCTTCGCTGCGATCCAAGTCCCAAACTCTTACATGACTTCTCAAGGTGAAAAGAACGATCTTGCTTGAAGTCTTCGAGGCCGAAGATGATCTACGTCGAGAAGATACTAACTCAAGCTACTACTTCACTAATGAGAGATTAGTGAAGCTAACACCCTATACTAAAGTGCTAATCTAGTAGAGAATGATGAAGTAGAAAGTGGACTCACTTTAGTTTTATTTTTCTCACTTTATTTTCTCTCTTTTGAAAACCCTAGAAAGTTTTTGCTCAAGGAAGAAGAAGATGAGCTCAAGAGATGAGAATGAACTAATGAGGTGAGAGAAACAACCATGGGTGAGTTTGTATCATATACTAACTCATGTAGAGACATAACCTTGGCTAAATTATAATGGTTAGGTTAATAAATATTTTAAGTAAAACAAAACTAGTGGACTAAGTCAATGCATCCACAAGCTTCATGAAGCTTCATGCATGTACTAATTATGCACTAATTTGGATTTACTATAAATATTTAAAACCCAACATTATAATTAGTATGGTGTAAGTCTCATATACCCATGTAGTGTGTATCAACAACCATGATACAAAATAAAACACAATTAATATATATCACATATATATTAAGTGTGCACATGTGAGAATAATAAATGCTTAAGTGAGCTAATATTATTAATGTAAATTAGTATATCAAATATACAATTATACACTAAATTATTAAATCAACACTTGATTTAATAATCCGGCTATATCACATATAACCGACTAATATTAAATGTACCAACTTATCGAAACAACACTTGATTCGATAACCCGGCTATATCACATATAACCGTCCGATACAAATATCGCGAGAATAGAATATGGTATCACATACTAGCATTATTCTCGGTCCCGCACATATCACATATGTGCTCCTACTTCGTTTTGCCTGAGCCAGTAAAACCTCTATGTAGGACGCTAAAGACTCGTCAATACGCCGGCAGTAGGTGATAATCACATCAACCACCCATAAGCCGTCAGCGGTACTAGCTGGACGTAGCGGCTACCCGGGTATTGAACGATCAGAAGATCAGCAAGCAAGCCCGCTCTAGCTCCTGTAAAAGCCTGTCAGTAACACTACCGTACAGTCCGGTCTCCTCGTCCGATATGTCGCATATCCAGTCTAGGGGTAGTAAATGTCAGACCCCAATAACAGATAAGTCATGCCAATATGAGGCTCATAACGGGTCGAGAAACTACTAATAACACTTATCAGTAAATCTCTAAAACAACCCTGGCTAGGGACTTCCCTGTTATGGCCAATCGTGTACAGCGCAACATCAACCCCAATACTGGGAGAGACGAAACCCTTCCTATCGCTCATTGCCTCCATGTGACTCGGGACTGTACCCAAAAACCACCGTTTTGCACGTCCTCTTGAATGTGGTAAGGTGGAAATCAAAGCACAGTGGGAATCACACAAGACTCTATGACGATCTCGGGTCTACAGACTAACCTATACCAGTATCACCAGAGAACTGCTATCTGATGATAGGTATAATACCAACTAGGAGTTCTCGGCGAGTCCGTCCAGTATACTCAGTCTCCACTGAGCACCCGTATATCATCTCTGATGCCAAACACCAATAGATATGGGATCATCCATCGCCCATCAAATGGGTCGAGAAGCGTATACGCTAGCCTACTCTGGTATATCGATGCCCTGTCTCGATACACCCACGACTAGGAACATTAAAGGATGAACTTATGGACTACCATGGCCCCACTAGTATGATCTGCATCATAATCCTGGTAATCAAGTACTCATCCTAAGGGCTTTACCAACATGTAACCATAAGACAGTATCAAGAAACTAGTATACATGTTAAGATAAAGAGCAACCAGATAGCATACTATCATGTCGAGCAAGAAATTCCTCTCTATATATTTCCAAGCATCCAATATAATATATATCATATGTACAATAATGGCCTCTAGGGCATACATACAACTAACAGCGCCTGCAGGGAAGAGTGTCCCCACAATCAAAAACCCCTCACAAACGAGGGAGAATCTGACGAAGTCTGCTACAACGGCCGCATCCGTCCAAACCTCCGATATACGGTGTCATAAATCAACTTGGCATTTTCGGAGAGGTGGACAGATAAACCCAAATAGTATCTGCCCCCAAATTTAAGCAAAATGACCTACGCGGTTTTGTCTCTGTTTTCGGCAGTAAACAGTCCCCCCTCTAAAGAGATGTTTTCTAGACTGATGAGGAGAGAGACTAACATGAATGACATATCATTTGCTTAGGCAAATGAGTCAATCATGCAATGTCTTGTACAACACCAGATATTGCTTATACACTTGCTGTAGCAAGCAGATATTAATCCAATCCTGGAGGAACAAAGGGAAGCGGTAATGGACATAACTGGATGTTCTTGATATAAGGTAACGGCAGCCTCCTCCAGAAGGGGTTATCGGTTAAGGCTTCCAAGGTGACCTGGATGACAGAGATGCTGTCAGGGTTTTGAGTTTAGCCTCTTCTGAGGATCAGTATATTGGATAATGTTCCAATAGGACTGAGGTAATTATGGTGCAGGATGCTGGTTATAACTCAACAGAGGATAAAGCCCAAGAAGTTTGTTGGATGGAATTGTTCATTTATGAACTTGGTCCCATCAAGTATCTAGACAGATTCTTGAGGCGGGGTATCGCTCAGTTTGGGAAATTGCTGATCTCAGCAAAGTTGAGATATAGAGAGATGATGTTGGAACATTGTAGCGGATCCACTCACTGAGGCTATTTCTCGAACAAATTAAGTTTCACAAACATAATTTGCGAAACTGATTGGTAAAGAAGTTAGGTATTCGGTAACACACGAGCTGTGGGTACGCGATACCGCCTTAAATGCAAGTGGGAGATTGTTAGATATAGTGCCCTTAAGGAAATTATTGTGATCGCAAGTAGGCGATTATGATAATTGAGGGAGGACCTATACAGGTATAACAGTCTTACTCGAGATGATAGTATGTTATCTGATTTGTCTTCATCATTGATGAAGCCCGTAAGATTGGTGCTTGACAACCAGCATTATGATGGCGATCATATATGTGGGAGCTAGGTTGTCCATAAGCACATCCTTAAATGTCTCTAGTCATGAGAGTATCGAGACTATCTATCGATATTCCGGAGTAGACTAGTGTATACGTTTCTAGACCCCGACGAGGGACAGTGGCCGGTCTCACATGCCATTGGTGTTGTGTCACCTATGATAGTATACAGGTGCTCGCTAGAGGTGAGTACACCGGACGGACTCGCCGAGAACTTCTAGATAGTATTATATCTATTGTCAGATGGAAATTCTCAGGTGGCATAAGTACAACTTAGTCCTTTGACCTGAAGTCGTCATTTGTCCCATTTGAGTTCCCACTGTACTTTGATTACTACCCTACCACGGCTCAAAAGAGTCGTGCAAATAGGTTTTAGTTGGGTACAATCCCGAGCCATATGGAGGCAGTAGTCGACTGTCAGAGATTCGTCACTTCTGGTATTAGGAGTCGATGTCGTGCTGTGTTCGGTTGGCTATCACCAGAAATCCATGGGCATGGTGGATGAGATTTACTAATAGTTGATCGGTAGTATCTCTGTTGGTGATGGGCTTGACTCAGACATAACTTATCGAGTTAATAGGGGTCTGACGTTATCCACCCCCTAGACCCGATATGCGATACTTTTTGACGAAGAGACCAGACTGTACGGAGATTGTCACATTCAGGCTGAACATACTTGATTGTCGACCTTCCTTTTTAACAAGTACCTGGGTAGCCATTACGTACAGCTAGTGCCGCTGACGTGCTTATAGTTAAACCTACAACCAACGTATTGTCGAGTCTTTAGAGTCCCACACAGAAGGTTTTCCCGGCTCAGGCGATAGATGTAGGAGCCGTACGTTGGTATATGCAGGGGGTCCGATTAAATATGTGTACGGGATACACGGATTTTAATCGTACGGTTGATAATACTGGCCGGCTTAGGATTAAACCGGATTATTAAATCGGGTTTTGATTTAATAATTTATGTATGTATTTTAATACATATATTTTAGTATTATTGTTCACTATTTATTCTCTCACTTTGGTGCTATCCATATTTTTATACGGATACGCGTATATATAGTGATACATATACCGGGTGAAGTATTCCGTATTTATACGAGAATACTTCTAGAAGAAGGACACCTCATATTTATTTTTCTGTTTAGAAAAATAAAAGGAAATGAGGTGTAAAGTGAGGAGTAATGAAGCATGGTTTTTTGCATGTAGAGAGGTATGGCTTGGGGATTTTATATTGATAAATTCATTTGTATTCGCTATTGAACCATGGTTGTAAAAAGGAAGTCATTCTCATTTTCTACACTTGATGTTTTCTTCATTCAACACTTGAGGATGCTTCATGGTTGCAAGTATTAGCAACCATCTTCTGCTCTTTTCCTTTTTCTTCTTACTCTCCCTTGAGTAAGGGTTTAGAGAGAAATTTTTAGTGAAATATTCGCACATCACCGACCATCCACACCTAGTAAGTTTGGATCATCAGCTAGAGCCTCCTCCGGCTTCCCTCAGGTGGATCATCTTCGGCGAGGGTGTCGATTTTCAAGCACGATCCCAGCGACTACGAGCTTGGAGGAGTCTTCCACAATTGGGTGGACACGACAAAGGTTGTAGTTTCTCAACCCTTGTATTTCTAATTGGTTAGGTTAGGTTTTTGGATCGTATTCTGGGTTTTACGGGGGTTTGGTGCTCGCATAAATTTTTGTTTTCGCTTCCACCTTGGCCGCGGTCTCCGCGGCGCGGGCACCGAAACCCAACACCGACAAATCAAGAGTAGAAAGATGGGATGGCAAGTGTGCCTTATGCATCTGTGATGGGGAGTTTTATATATGTGATGGTGAGTACAAGACCTGATATTGCATATGCAATGGGAGTTGTGAGCAGATATATGCAAAACCCAAAGAAGGAACATTGGAATGCGGTGAAGTGGATTTTGAAGTATCTAAGGGGTACGTCAAGTCATTGGTTATGTTTCGAGGGTGGCTTTCTAAAAGTGCAAGGTTACGTTGATGCAAACTGCTCGGGTGATCGAGATAGCGGGAAGAGCACAACGGGGTACGTATTTACGGTTGGGAGAACAGTGGTGAGTTGGGTTTCTCAATTGCAAAAGGTGGTGGTATTGTCAACGACGGAGGCTGAATACATGGCGATCACGGAATCCAGTAAAGAGATGATATGGTTGCAAGGGCTACTTGAAGAATTGGACAAGAAATAAAACTTCAATACCTTATGGAGAGACGGTCAAAGTGCGATACATTTGGTAAAGAACGCAGCTTATCACTTGAGGATGAAGCACATCAAGGCGCGGTACCATTTTATTCGCATGGCGACAGAAGATGGCGAGTTGACACTGCAGAAGATCGCGGGAGAAAAGAATCCGGCGGATATGTTCACTGAG
The DNA here is from genome assembly GCA_030015575.1 of Agapanthus africanus. Classification (NCBI taxonomy): domain Eukaryota; kingdom Viridiplantae; phylum Streptophyta; class Magnoliopsida; order Asparagales; family Amaryllidaceae; genus Agapanthus; species Agapanthus africanus. Next base: position 786,877,595 of record JASDDO010000019.1, read on the forward strand.
GACGTAGACAGAGACAAGCTGGATCTCTATTGCAGGTTGGTGAACCTCTCTATGAAAATCTGATGAGGAGAGAGTAGAGTGGAGTCATGTGAAGTCTACTAACGTTGGGAATCAAGGCTGAAATATTTCCAAGTAGAAGATTATTAATAATTGTGGAGAATACTTCAGGTCAGACGTCTGCAGAAGAAGAAGGCAGACGTCTTGACGTGCACACGAAAGCATGTCAGAAATATGGAGTAACGACAGACGTCTGAAGGCCAGCGAGATAAACTTCTGCAGAAGAACTAAGCCCAAGAACAGAGTATGGTTAGACGCCTGACCAAGTGTGGTTCAGACGTCTGCATAAGTTTGAAGCCCAGTCCATAGCAACGGCAGACGTCTGGTGGTAAGACCAGACGTCTGCCCAAGACGCTAAAGAGATACAGAGTCGAGGCAGACGTCTGCTAATTGGTTCGAAAAATTGTGTTTTGTAGAATAACCGCAATCAGAATGGTGTCGCGCGTAGTTAGACCGAGGTGAGTACGGGTCGTCCTCAGGGAAACGTTGAACCTTTTAATCTTACTTTAGATGTGCTGAGAAAGAGAGGAGGAAGAAATAAGAATGTTATAGAATGGTTGTAGGATCTAGATCTACGTTTAACAAAGATGAAAAATATAGATCTAGAATAACTACGGATGTAAGTTTAGATAAGAAGATGGCTTGTAGGGTTCATTAGGATTTAGTGGTTATGCATGATTAATTAAAGATTACTCTTTCTATCCTTTAATAGATTTAAAACTAGAACGACAGTGATGCATGTAGATTAGGGTTTCTGGAGGGAAAAGGAATCCCACTCTTAACCCCTATCTCGACACGGAACTCCGTTCATATCTAGCCTTTACCAAAACAATCATTAATCTAATCTCTAATCGCGGTCGAGACTAACAATGAATTGTTAGCGCGCCCGATTAGGATGTTAATGATTGTCTTGATAAAGTTTATAAACTTTATAGGACGTAAAAGAGTTTAAAGATCTTCATCATCCATTAGCCTACCCTAATCCTACGAACCCTAACAAGCAGAGAATTACTCATGCATGTTGGGAGAAAGAGAGATGGAGAGAAAATGCATAATTAAACTACGAAGAAATAGAATAAGAAAAAGAAAGCTATCTTTATTAATCAACAATATTCATTATACTTTGATTTCTTAGAAAATGATTACAAATACTAGTTTGCTTCTCGATCTCTTCTAAGGAGGTAGATGAACCGTTGATGATCAGCCTGGATGCGTGAGCCGTCTTGGACTTCGTAATCTCGTCGGCTTGATAATTTTTCCAAGAGGCTCTCGGTCTTTATTTATAGTCCCAAAGCCAGAAATTTAGCTTCCAAAATTGGAAGCAAACTGTAAAGATTCTCCCACAAAAGTTGCAAATCCTAACTCCCCTTTACTGCGGCGGATCCGCGGCCAAGGGTGGGGATCACTTGTTGAATTTTCTGGGCTTTCATCTGTGTGACATGTGGCAATCTCAGGAATCTTTGGACTTTGGAAATCTTCTCGTAGTTGCTGCCAGACTTGATTTCTAAGTTTTGGTTTCATAATTAGGCAGGTTTGCTTTAACAACTTGATTTCCTTGATTTTAGTCCTGAAAATTCTGCACAACAACTCAAATAATATTTAGTAGAGTTTAGATTTGGTCAATGATATTATTTGCATACTGTTCAGTTGATAAAACTACACATTTGTTATTACATTTTTCCTACTATTTCAATATTAAAAAAGGTCTTTATTATAATATATCATACATATGAGGGTTTATGTGTAAAAATACTATTTTCCATGTGTTGATATATTATAATTAGAATTTGGTAGGAAATTGTATGCAAATAATATCATTGACCAAATCCTAGTAGAACAAAATCTACCAAATATTATTTAAGTTGTTGTGCAGAATTTTTCCAAGTTATTGTGCAGAATTTTTCCAAAAAATCAAATTGTTAAAGAAAACTTGCCTAATTAAGAAAGTAAAACTTGGAAATCAAGTCTGACAGCAACCACGAGAAGATTTCAAAGATCCAAAGGTTCTCAGGATCGCCAAATGTCACACACAAGAAGACCCAAGAAAATGATGAACGGCCGAGATCATATGGCCGCGGATCCGCGGCCATACCCCCCTTAGGCCACGGATCCGCGGCAATCTGGAAGATTTAGCTGCTGAATTTTTTGTGGAGAAATCTTAACTGTTAGTTTCCTAATTTGGAAGAAAGTGTTTCTGGCTTTGGACTATAAATAGGGACCGAGAGCCTCTTGGAAAAATTATCAAGCCGAAGAGATCACGAAGTCCAAGACGGCTCACGCATCCAGGCTGATCATCAACTGTTCGTCTACCTCCTTAGAAGAAATGGAGAAGCAACTAGAAATTGTAATCATTTTCTAAGGATTCAAGTGTAATGAATATTGTTGATTAATAAAGGTAGCTTTATTTTTCTTATTCTATTTCTTTTATAGTTTAATTATGCAATTTCTTTCCATCTCTTTTTCTCCCAACATGCGCGAGTAATTCTCCGCTTGTTAGGGTTCGTAGGATTAGGGTAGGCTAATGGATGATGAAAATTCCTAAGCCCTTTTTAAGTCCTATAAAGTTTATGAGCTTTATCAAAAGAATCATTAACATCCTAATCGGGCGCGCTAACAATTCTATATTAGTTCCGACCGCGATTAGAGATTAGATTAATGATTGTTTTGGTAAAGGCTAGATATGAACGGAGTTCCGTGTCGAGATAAGGGTTAAGAGTGGGATTCCTTTTCCCTTCAGAAACCCTAATCTACACGCATCACCGTCGTTCTAGTTTTAAATCTATTAAAGGATAAAAGGGGTAACTTTTAATTAATCGTCCATAACTACTAAATTCTAACGAACCCTACAAGCTCTCTTATTATATTAACTACATCCCTAAAATAATCTAGATCTATATATATTTTGCGTTCTTGCTTAAAGTAGATCTAGAAATCTTTTCACAAAATTCTTTATTCCTCCTCTCTTTTCAACACATCTAAAGTAAGAGTAAAAGGTTCAACGTTTCCCTGAGGATGACCAGTACTCATCTCGGTCTAATTACACGCGACACCATTATTGATTGCGGTTACACTACAAAACACTCTTTACGTACCAATCAAATGGCGCCGTTGCCGGGGATACGTGCGTAATTTTTTAGTCTTACTATTTTTGTTGAATTCTTATTCGATCTTTATCATAATTAAAACAAAACTACAAATTGCATATTTAACGATTTGTGCGTGAATTTTTGCAAGGAGATCTGGAGTCACGGACTTGAGGAAACAGGAGACAGAGACATTCTTAGAGATCCAGAGGAACACAGAAGGGCACAGAAAAAATTTCATCAACAGATCCTTCTCTCCTGCGGCGGAACCGCGGCAAAGGAGAGCATCTGCGGCAGAAACGCGGTTCAATTGCAGGATCTAGGGTTCACACTTCTCTGGTATCTTTCTCAACTCCTTCTCTCTCTTCTCAAATCCAATAAAATCTATTTTCTGCAGGATTCTTTGCAAAATAGCGCCGCTCAAAAATCTTTTTGCAAAAGTTTTGTGATTAGTTTTGTTTTGCATATTTTAATACGGACTTTAAGGGGTAAAGACCAAATCAAGATTAGGTAGGGATTTCATCACCCTTCCTAAGCCCCACAAATCACAAACCGAGCATCCGCATCAACCCTACATTAATTTAAAAAATATCTAGATCAGACTCTAAGGACTGTCACGCTCATTAAGGACAGAGGAAGGTCGTGGATAATCTATCGCTTATCCGCATTACTTTTGTGGTGCCTAGGCAAGTGTGTCTAAGGCAAGTGGTTTACTTAATTAGACCCGCTATTTTCGGTGATTCGTATAGCGGATACCTCCCACTTACCTGGCACTTACCTGGCCACAAGAGTAGTAAAGAGGTGGTAGAGGATTGATCCTACGGCTTGTCCTTTGGAAGTCTAGGAGCGGTCTAGAGACTGGACCTAGGTAACCTTAGTTCTAGGGTTGTTTGTGCATATTTGTGTGATTTGTCTTGAGTCCCACCTTTTTCAAAACAGACCAATTTTAAAGCACACACACGCTGCCACTTGCACTAAACCCGCTTAGTGCATGCTCGGCTGGACACGGGATCCTAGTGCCCGTCTTGTCCGCGTTCCTGCTATCGACGCCGAAGTCGGTACTTCTTCATCTTCTTTTTCCCCACCACACATCACGACCGAGATGGACGGTACTCCATCAGATTATAACACCATGCTACCACCGTCCGTAGGTGCGCAGAATCCACTGCGCATCTCTCTCCAAGAGAGATGCTATCCTATCCGTGGTCCCCTTCCTACTTGTTTATCCATTCCACCTGCTAACGGAGATAATTTCAAAATTAAACCCCACTACATCAATCTGTTGCCTAAATTTCATGGGCTTGAGTCGGAAGACGCGTACATTTTCATCACCAAATTCGAAAACGATGCGCAATGATGGGTACTTCACAATTGACTGTCGATGCTATGCGCTTGCGTCTTCTCCCATTCACACTGTGCGACTTGGCAGAAAAATGGCTTTATAATACTGCCGCACACTCTATCACTAATTGGGATGAATTCGTAATAGCATTTCTTAAGAAGTTTTACCCAAACCATAAGACCGCCCGTGTTAGGAGCGAGATCAACCAGTTCACCCAGCTTCCCAATGAACCATTTTGGAAAAGCTTTGAACGTTTCAAGGATCTGCTTGTCCAATGTCCTCATCATGGAATACAAAGATGGGATTTATGTCGAATAATATATGAGGGCATTAATTCAGCGACAAAGCAGATGCTTGAAACAATGTGTCAATGCAATTTCATGTCTAAAGACGACGGTGAAGCTTGGAAATATCTGGAAGACCTTGCTGAACACACTTTGCAGTGGGAAAGCGTAAGACCACCTTCAACTAGGGGAGGTATTCACCAGCTCGATGTTTCCATCGCAGTAAAAGCCGAAATGGCAGCGATGCAGAAGAAACTCGATGCTATTGAGAACAAACTTTCATCAGTCTCCCTAAATCAGGTTACGCTTTCCAAGACGTTCTGTGGTTGCTGTTCAGATCCTTCACACTTAACGGAAGAATATCCTATGAATGCATCAGTTCAAACTAATGTTGCTTTTCAGCAGCAACCTAGAAACGATCCTTATTCTTCCACGTACAATCAAGGATGGAGGAATCATCCTAACTTTGCTTGGAACCAAAACCAACAAAGCAATTATCAAAGACCTCCTCCACAGCAACCACAACCACAAAATCAGCTCCCCTTTCAGTCACAAAATTTCCAAAATCCGGCCAACACTTCTACACCACAAGCGGCCGGTACTGACAACTCTTCACTCGCACAAACTTTGGATATGTTCATAAAACATTCCATGCAATTGTCGGCTGAGATGAAGTCTTCTATTGATACCATACAGAAAGACTCCACCTCCCACGGTGAGAGTATTAAATCAATAGAAAACCAACTCGCACAGTTAAACGCCGCAATGAGTGCATGAGAGAAAGGGAAACTCCCATCTCAACCCATACCTAATCCTGGCCACTCACAAAGTTATAATGTGAGTGTTGTTATCACGTTGAGATCGGGAAAAGTGCTGAATAACCGAGTGGGTGAGCAATGTGATGATAGTGACACCAATGATACCCCAGCTTCTTCTTCTTCTTCCCCTAATTCGTCTAGTCTCCCACCTTCACCCGAGCCTATTCTCCGTTTTCCCTAAGGCTCGAACCCTTCGCCCATTTCCTCAAATCTACCTAAAACGATCCCCACTCCAATTCTGGGATCCACTCCATCCCCACAATCCTCTCCAATGTTGGACCAAACCCTTATTGATAAAGCGCCTTATCCAAACAGGTTAAGGGGCAACAGACCAAGTCCACAAATGGAGAAGATTGTGGAAATTTTTAAGCAAGTTAACATAAACATTCCTCTCCTAAATGCTATTCAACAAGTTCCGTCATATGCGAAAATCTTAAAGGACTTGTGCACTAGGAAGAGAAAAGTTCAAGTACCTAAAAAAGTTTTCCTTTCGAGTAATGTGAGCACTGCTTTTACACAACAATTACCCAAGAAACGAAAGGACCCCGGAAGTCCTACAATTTCTATTTCCATTGGGGGTAAAAATATCAATCGTGCTCTACTCAATCTAGGTGCTAGTGTTAACATGCTTCCGTATTCTGTTTATGAGCAATTAGGGATCGGAGAGTTAAAACCTGCGCATTGCACTCTTCAGATGGCCGATCGATCTATCACCCAACCAAGGGGTGAGCTAGAGGATGTGTTAATCAAAGTCGAGGAATTCATATTCCCTGTGGACTTTATCGTTATAGATACACAACCTATAGCAAACCCACGCAATCAAATCCCGGTGATACTCGGTCGACCCTTTTTGGCCACTTCCAACGCAGTAATCAATTGTAGAAACGGCTCTATGACCCTATCCTTTGGAAATAAGTCAATTGAGCTTAACATTTACAAGTTGGGAAGTAAACCCTCCGAACCCTATGCTCATGTGTGTTCTACCGAATTAATGGATATCGACAGCAGGGCATTTGATCAACCTCATGATACTGACTCTTTTCATATGTTGTTGTTTGACCCAACCATGTACTCTTCCACCGAGTTGTCCGGGTCAACATCTAACGCTGATGAGGAACTTTTTATAGAGTCTGACGATCACCCTGTTTTTCCTGATGACATTATTTTTCGGAGTATCGATGAAAGTTTTGAGGAAATTTTCGCTGATGAACTCACATTTTTAAAAGATACGGGTGTTGAGATGAATCAACTCAAAGATAAAGAAATTAAACCTCCACCCCTTCTTCTGGACAATCATGATAATGCGAGTAATCCATCATTACTATCACTGTGTCGTCTCTCCAAATTGAGACGCAATCCTTTTCCATTACACCTCTTATCACCTCCCCACTTCTTCACGTCGAAAGGTGACATGTTCTTCCACCAACCTTGGTGCTTCATCGATAAAATTTTTGAATGGTTGGTGTTGACCTTCGGTCTTTGCAAAGCTTGGCATTGACCAATAACCTTGACCCCCTCGTGTGATTTTAAAAGATTAAAATTGTTTAACTCAAGTTTGGGGGGGTATATTTTGGGCTCTTGAAAGAAGATGATTTTTACAAAATTGTGAGCCAAAAATAAGTTTGGGGGAGGATTTTCACTTTCATATATTCTTGCCCCCATTAATAATTTCCTCCCAAGTCTATAGGTTTTTGAGCTTAACGGATGACATCAGTAAGGACACTGTTGTAAACAGGTTTGGGGGAGATTTGTGCTTATTTACACATCAATTTGCATCATACTTTGCATAAGCACAACATTTTCAAAATTTTAAAAAAAAATTCTTTTATAACAAAAGAGTAGAAAGTAAAAAATTACATCTAAAAGATAGGAATAGTTTAAGAAAACCAAGAAAATTAGAAGTTTTCTTAAACGAACTAGTAATAAGTAGTTATGAGCTGTTGTCCCAAGGGTTAGTAAGATGAAGGAAGTCACTAATCTGAGGATAAAAATAAGTCTGAAAAATAGTTTCTATTCTGAAAGCCAAATATTTGAATGTTGATACCCTACTATTTGCACTTACACACGTCTTGAAACTCGGGATAGTAGAGGATACCTTGAAATGCTCTTGTCTAAAAGTCAAAGTATGAAGGAAAATAAAAAATGAAGAAAATATAAAAACGGTGAAAATAAAAAAAAATGAACACTGGTTTTGTTATCGCCAAGACAGCAATAAAAAAATATAGTGAGGGTGCCTCTTCACCTAGTACCCTAAAGCCAACTGGTCTGGGGGTCACTGCTAAGCCTTAGGTGGTGCAAGACGAGGAAAATATTATCACCTAATCACCAAGCACATGAGTAATCGGTCGGTTAGTACCTCAAGAAGTATTAATAGTTGCATGAAAATGTGTGAGCAAATCTAAATATTCATCAAGTTAAAAAGTACTGAGGTAGATGGACAAGAGTATGATAGCTTGAATTGAATTCTCCGAATGTAGAGATGTCCATTTCACACACGTAGGGGTATATGATCAATGTTTGGATGAAAGGTAGGAATGAAAAATAAAGACGATGTTTTATTGAGGGATGATGTGATTTCTAACATTTTTTCATGACTATTAAGATAGGGCTCATGACAACTGAAAAGCTAGTGTAGTTGGAAACTCTTATTTTCAAAGTCTTTCTTTTATGGTTCTTATCTTTATATGTAAATTTCATCATCTCTCTTTTGTTATTGGATTTTGTGGGTGTAATCCGCTGAAAACCCTCAGGAGACAACACTCCTCCTACTAGGGACACCTAGAGGTTTGACGGCTTATTGCACGTGCTCAGTGCAATCGTGTTTGCTTACGAAAGTGTGCTTTGTTTTCTCCTTTCTTTTTCTCCTTCTCTTGAATAAACTAGTTTGCTCGGGACGATCAAAGATAAGTTTGGGGGTATTTGTTCAGTTGATAAAACTGCACATTTGTTATTACATTTTTCCTACCATTTCCATATTAAAAAAAGGTCTTTATTATAATATATCATACATATGAGGGTTTATGTGTAAAAATACTATTTTCCATATGTTGATATATTATAATTAGAATTTGGTAGGAAATTGTATGCAAATAATATCATTGACCAAATCCTAGTAGAACAAAATCTACCAAATATTATTTAAGTTGTTGTGCAGAATTTTTCCAAGTTGTTGTGCAGAATTTTTCCAAAAAATCAAGTTGTTAAAGAAAACTTGCCTAATTAAGAAAGCAAAACTTGGAGATCAAGTCTGGCAGCAACCACGAGAAGATTTCAAAGATCCAAAAGTTCCCAGGATCGCCAAATGTCACACACAAGAAGACCCAAGAAAATGATGTACGGCCGAGATCATATGGCCGCGGATCCGCGGCCATACCCCCCTTGGGCCGCGGATCCGCGGCAATCTGGAAGATTTAGCTGCTGAATTTTTTGTGGAGAAATCTTTACTGTTAGTTTCCTAATTTAGAAGCAAGCTTTTCTGGCTTTGGACTATAAATAGGGACCGAGAGCCTCTTGGAAAAATTATCAAGCCGATGAGATCACGAAGTCCAAGACGGTTCATGCATCCAGACTGATCATCAACTGTTCGTCTACCTCCTTAGAACAGATCGAGAAGCAACTAGAAATTGTAATCATTTTCTAAGGATTCAAGTGTAATGAATATTGTTGATTAATAAAGGTAGCTTTCTTTTTCTTATTCTATTTCTTCGTAGTTTAATTATGCAATTTCTTTTCATCTCTTTTTCTCCCAACATGCGCGAATAATTCTCCGCTTGTTAGGGTTCGTAGGATTAGGGTAGGCTAATGGATGATGAAAATTCCTAAACCCGTTTTAAGTCGTATAAAGTTTATGAGCTTTATCAAAAGAATCATTAACATCCTAATCGGGCGCGCTAACAATTCTTTATTAGTTCCGACCGCGATTAGAGATTAGATTAATGATTGTTTTGGTAAAAACTAGATATGAACGGAGTTCCGTGTCGAGATAAGGGTTAAGAGTGGGATTCCTTTTCCCTCCAGAAACCCTAATCTACACGCATCACCGTCGTTCTAGTTTTAAATCTATTAAAGGATAAAAAGGGTAACTTTTAATTAATCGTCCATAACTACTAAATCCTAACGAACCCTACAAGCCCTCTTATTATATTAACTACATCCCTAAAATAATCTAGATCTATATATATTTTGCGTTCTTGCTTAAAGTAGATCTAGAAATCTTTTCACAAAATTCTTTATTCCTCCTCTCTTTTTCAACACATCTAAAATAAGAGTAAAAGGTTCAACGTTTCCCTGAGGACGACCCGTACTCATCTCGGTCTAGTTACACGCGACACCATTATTGATTGCGGTTACACTATAAACACACTTTTTTGTAAAAATCACATACATTTTCCTACCAAATGCTAATTATAATATATCAACACATGGAAAATAGTATTTTTACAGATAAACCCTCATATGTATGATATATTATAAGAAAGACCTTTTTTAATATAGAAATAGTAGGAAAAATGTAATAACAAATGTGCAGTTTTATCAACTGAACAAATACCCCCAAACTTATCTTTGATCGTCCCGAGCAAACTAGTTTATTCAAGAGAAGGAGAAAAAGAAAGGAGAAAACTAAGCACACTTTCGTAGGCAAACACGATTGCACTGAGCACGTGCAACAAGCCGTTAAACCTTTAGGTGTCCCTAGTAGGAGGAGTGTTGTCTCCTGAGGGTTTTCAGCGGATTACACCCACAAAATCCTATAATAAAAGAGAGATGGTGAAATTTACATATAAAGATAAGAACCATAAAAGAAAGACTTTGAAAATAAGAGTTTCCAACTAAACTAGCTTTTCAGTTGTTATGAGCCCTATCTTAATAGTCATGAAAAGATATTAGAAATCACATTATCCCTCAATAAAACATCGTCTTTATTCTTCATTCCTACCTTTCATCCAAACATCGATCATATAACCCTACGTGTGTGTAATGGACATCCCTACACTCGGAGAATTCAATTCAAGCTATCATACTCTTGTCCATCTACCTCAGTACTTTTTAATTTGATGAATATTTATGGATTTGCTCACACATTTTCATGCGACGGTTAATACTTCTTGAGGTACTAACCGACCGATTACTTATGTGCTTGCTGATTAGGTGATAGTATTCCTCGTCTTGCACCACCTAAGGCTTAGCAGTGACTCCCAGACCAGTTGGTTTAAGGCACTAGGTGATGAAGCACCCTCGCTATATTTTTTTATTGCTGCCTTGGCGATAACAAAACCAATGTTCATTTTTTTCTTTTCACCATTTTTATATTTTATTCATTTTTTTTTTAATTCCTTCATACTTTGGCTTTTAGACAAGAGCATTTCAAGGTATCCTCTACTATCCCGAGTTTCAAGACGTGTGTAAGTGCATATAGTAGGGTATCAACATTCAAATGTTTTGCTTCCAGAATAGAAACTATTTTTCAGACTTATTTTTATCCTCAGATTAGTGACTTCCTTCATCTTACTAACCCTTGGGACAACAGCTCATAACTACTTATTACTAGTTCGTTTAAGAAAACTTCTAATTTTCTTGGTTTTCTTAAACTATTCCTATCTTTTGGATGTAATTTTTCACTTTCTACTCTTTTGTTATAAAAGAAATTTTTTTTTTTAAATTTTTTTGAAAAATGTTGTGCTTATGCAAAGTATGATGAAAATTGATGCGTAAATAAGCACAAACCTCCCCCAAACCTGTTTGCAGCAGTGTCCTCACTGATGTCATCCGTTAAGCTCAAAAACCTATAGACTTGGGAGGAAATTATTAATGGGGGTAAGAATATATGAAAGTGAAAATCCTCCCCCAAACTTATTTTTGGCTCATAATTTTGAGGACAAAAGTTATGTTCAAGAGCCAAAAATGTACCCCCCCTCAAACATGAGTTAGACAATACGAAGCATTTTAAGAGGGGGTGAGTCATTTGGTCAAAGTAAGACTTTATAAAGACCAAAAGTTAACACCAACCATTCAAAGATTTTATCAGTATAGCGTATAGGTCGGTGGAAGAATGTGTTGTATCGAGTCAAGAAAAAATGGGTAAGGGATAAGAGGTGGTCTGGAAAGGGTTTGAATTTGAAATTAGAGAAAAGAAAGAATGAGGATGAATGTGAATGTTAGGAAGAAGGAATGGTGACGATTCAACCTCTATAGGTGGAGATTGATCAATCACAAAATCCGTATTGTTTAAAAATTCAAGTTCGTCAGCAAAAAGTTCTTCAAAACTTTTATCAATGGTGTGATTGAACATTTTGCTGTCAAAGAGTTTTGTGCCAGAATTTATCCTACTTGATTCATCAAAAATCATTGAGGTAGAGGACTCGAAAAACTCATCTACCTCATTTTCAAAAATATCCAAATCAAGTTGAATTTCTGGTATTATTGAACTTGAATTAACGGATTGCGATTCATCAAAACTCACTGGAACTATAGGAACAGAAGAAGAACCGGAGAAAGTAGAAGGTGAAATGGGTAAACAAATTGGTGTGTCGAGTGTTGCTGAACCAGATGTGGAAGATGGAGGCTGTATTTCGATCTGATCTTCGGGTATACCATTATCATCAACTTCAAGAAATATTTAGGGTTCGGGAAGAATTAAAGGCTCAAGATGATGACTACAAGGAAGTGAAAGAATTTGATGAATTGGTGGGACAAAATCATCCAAAATTTTGGGTTCATCAATCAATATATCCCCAACGTCAATCACCTCATTCAAATGAAGGTTAAAATTCTCAAACACCTCATCAAAAGTATGGTTTTCAATCAGTTTTGGTTCAAGAGTGGAAGTGTAGAGATCATAAGGGTTGGGTATGGTTTCACTTGAAATGGACCCTTCACAGTCGGGTAAATCAAACACTACAAAGTCACACAACTTATCAGATATTCTATCTTCAATTGATGAATCATTTGGTGTACTTGATGAATTTATGAAACTGGAGTTGTGGATTTCAGTTTGGAATGGGGAGGTTTGATTAGAAAAGGTGTACAGTTCCATCTCACTATCCAAATTCTCATTTTGTCCTATGCCCGAATCATATATTGAAAAATTTTGGGCGGGTTTGAAATTCTTTGCTTGCATCCACTCTGTTGTTTCCTTCCTAATTTGGTTCGACAGTTCCAGAAATTTCTCTAATGTCTGCTCCAGACTAGTCTTGGATTGATAAGGGGTTTCAGTATAAGATTGAAATTCCTGTGGATAATTAAAACTCCCAAATGACTGATTAGAAGAACTGTCTAGAGAAGGTGGAAAAGTCGGATTGGATTGATAGGAATAGAATGGTTGCGAAAATTGGGTAGGAGTAGGATCAACATTATAATAAGAAGAATATTGATATTGGTCAGGGTTGAAACTTTGGCCTCTAGCCCTAGCTATATGCTCAGCAATGGACATTCGTCTAGGGGCTTTCTCACTCTGGGTATCAACTGAAACAGGTGTAGGATTAGGATACGGTTGATAAGGCCTAGACTGAGGTGGCCAACTGTTTCTTCCAGCTTGTTCTATATGATCTCTTAAGGACATGGAAGAGCCGGACGGTATACCGAAAGGATTATGTAAACAAGAGATATCTGGTTGTGGACAGCAAAGCTCGGCAAGTGTTCTTCTGTTTAGGTCACCCATTATAAGAAGAGAAGAAAGGGGAATGATAAAAAGGGGAGAAAATAATTGGTTTGTTTTGAAAAATGACGGATTTAGACAAATCACACAAAAATGCACAAACAACCCTAAAACTAAGGTTACCTAGGTCCAGTCTCTAGACCGCTCCTAGACTTCCAAAGGACAAACCGCAGGATAAATCATCTACCGCCTCTTTACTACCCTTGTAGCCAGGTAAGTGCCAGGTGAGTGGGAGGCTCCCCACTACGAAAGTAGTGATCCTAATTAAGTAACCACTCGTCTTAGACACACTTGCCTAGACACCACAAAAGTAATGCGGATAAACGATAGATTACCCACGACCTTCCTCTGTCCTTATTGAGCGCGACAGTCCTTAGAGTCTGGTCTATATATTTTTAAAATTAATGTAGGGTTGATACAGATGCTCGGTTTGTGATTTGTGGGGCTTAGGAAGGGTGATGAAATCCCCACCTAATCTGGATTTGGTCTTTGCCCCTTAAAAATCCGTATTAAAATATGCAAAAACAAACCGCAAAATAGAACTTGCAAAAAGATTTTTGAGCGGCGATATTTTACAAAGAATCCTGCAGAACAGATATTTTTGTTGGATTTCAGAGGAGAGAGAAGGAGGTTAGAATCTTACCAGAGAAGATTGAAGCCCTAGATCTCCTAACTGGCCGCGCTTCCACCGCCGATGTGCACTTTCGGCCGCGGTTCCGCCGTAAGAGGGAAAGATCAATTGATGAATTATTTTCTGTGGCCTTCTCTACTTCTCTGGATCTCAATGAATGTATCTGTCTCCTGTTTCCTCAAGTCCGTGACTCCAGATTCCCTCGCAAAATTCACACAATAATCGTTAAATATACAATTTACAGTTTTGTTTTATTTATGATACAGATCGTATAAGAATTCAACACAAATAGTAAAAATAAAAATTACGCACGTATCCCCGGAAACTGCGCCATTTGATTGATACGAGAAAGTGTGTTTGTAGTTAACCGCAATCAATAACGGTGTCGCGCGTAGTTAGACCGAGGTGAGTACGGGTCGTCCTCAGGGAAACGTAGAACCTTTTAATCTTACTTTAGATGTGTTGAGAAAGAGAGGAGGAAGAAATAAGAATATTGTAAAATGGTTGTAGGATCTAGATCTACGTTAAACAAAGATGAAAAATATAGATCTAGAATAACTACGGATGTAAGTTTAGATAAGAAGAGCGCTTGTAGGGTTCGTTAGGATTTAGTAGTTATGGATGATTAATTAAAAATTATTCTTTCTATCATTTAATAGATTTAAAACTAGAACGACAGTGATGCGTATAGATTAGGGTTTCTGGAGGGAAAAGGAATCCCACTCTTAACCCCTATCTTGACACGGAACTCCGTTCATATCTAGTCTTTACCAAAATAATCATTAATCTAATCTCTAATCGCGGTCGAGACTAACAATGAATTGTTAGCGCGCCCGATTAGGATGTTAATGATTGTCTTGATAAAGTTTATAAACTTTATAGGACGTAAAAAGAGTTTAAAGATCTTCATCACCCATTAGCCTACCCTAATCCTACGAACCCTAACAAGCGGAGAATTACTCGTGCATGTTGGGAGAAAGAGAGATGGAAAGAAAATGCATAATTAAACTACGAAGAAATAGAATAAGAAAAAGAAAGCTACCTTTATTAATCAACAATATTCATTATACTTTAATTCCTTAGAAAATGATTACAAATACTAGTTTACTTCTCGATCTCTTCTAAGGAGGTAGATGAACCGTTGATGATCAGCCTGGATGCGTGAGCCGTCTTGGACTTCGTGATCTCGTCGGCTTGATGATTTTTCCAAGAGGCTCTCGGTCTTTATTTATAGTCCCAAAGCCAGAAATTTAGCTTCCAAAATTGGAAGCAAACTGTAAAGATTCTCCCACAAAAGTTGCAAATCCTAACTCCCCTTTACTACGGCGGATCCGCGGCCAAAAGGGGGGTTTGGGCCGCGGATCCGCGGCCAAGGGTGGGGATCACTTGTTGAATTTTCTGGGCTTTCATCTGTGTGACATGTGACAATCTCAGGAATCTTTGGACTTTGGAAATCTTCTCGTGGTTGCTGTCAGACTTGATTTCTAAGTTTTGGTTTCATAATTAGGCAGGTTTGCTTTAACAACTTGATTTTGCTTGATTTTAGTCCTGAAAATTCTGCACAACAACTCAAATAATATTTAGTAGAGTTTAGATTTGGTCAATGATATTATTTGCATACATTTTCCTACCAAATGCTAATTATAATATATCAACACATGGAAAATAGTATTTTTACAGATAAACCCTCATATGTATGATATATTATAATAAAGACCTTTTTTAATATAGAAATAGTAGGAAAAATGTAATAACAAATGTGCAGTTTTATCAACTGAACATCTGCCCAAGTGTGGGTCAGACGTCTGTCGTCGTGATAACTGCTGCGAGTCTTATTTATTTACCAAATTGTGACTTATCTCTATTTTGAGTAGAATTAGGGTTTGCCTATAAATAGAGACGTTTCATATAATGTTTGCACTGCCACCAAGAGAGATTATTGTATTGAGAGGGTGACGGCTAGGGCTTGGAGAGATCTTGAGAGATTTGAGAGAAATCTTCTGGGGTTGCTCGGTGTAATTGATTCAAGAATTGTTAGTGGATATTTGCAGATTCCGCTCTGTCGGGGACCAGCCATACGATAGGTGAATCCCGTTAACAAATTCTTGTGTCTCTCTTTTCTATGTTTGATTTTTTATTTTGTTCTCGCACTTGTAAATTTGTGATCTTTCTTTATTATTGTGTGATTGTGTTAATTGCATGATTTGTTTTTGTCTCGAGTATTATTCTGTATATCAACTTCTTCCCAACATCTATATGGTCCAAAAATTTATAACCTTTATAGAAACAACGGAATATTAGAAGCCAAAATTTGAAAAAGGAAAAAAGAGGTAAATTATAGAAAACAATAAAACCACATTAAATTATAGGAGTAAATAACATGAATTATCACATAATTTTTTATCCACATTAAAAGCGCATTAATGCCTTTTATTTATATTTATAAATTTGGATGACAAACGAAATCCCCAACCGTGCGCTGCCTCAAAAGGATTTACAGCTGGCACTGGCCTTTTTCCAGCTACAAATTAATCACGTAAAATGCACGCGTCATAATCTCTCGGATCGCCACGTGCCCGAGATGCTCGGCCGGTTCGAATCTGCCCCGCTTCTCGAAATGCCCACCGAATCCCCTGTTATTTACACTTTCGAGACACACGCTGTAATGCATCTCCGTTGGCGTGATACCATCCGTTGGATTGAAATCTAACGGTTGATGTGATGTTACCGGATGAGGGACCATTCTTGTCTCGTTGGGGCCAATCCCTATCCGATTCCTATCCCACCGACGATAATCCCTATCCGTCTCCGAGGGGCATTTCCGTCATTTCATCCCAGCCCTTACCGTTAGGGTTAAATAGGTAAAAATAAAAACAAAGAAAAACTCAATAAAAGAGAGAGCGATCACAAAAAGACGACAGATTGGAAAAAGCCGGCCATCTCTCTCTCTCTCTCTCTCATAAAAATCCCCCTTTCTCTCTCCTATAAATTCCCACCCCATTTCTTGTTCCAATTTCGACAAGACCTAGGTTTCATCTCCGATATTTCTTAAGATCCCCCGCCGCCGATGGTGACGAAGATGATGAGGTGGCGCCCCTGGCCGCCGATCTCGTCGAGGAAGTTCGAGGTGAGGCTCGCAGTGAGGAGGATCGAGGGTTTCGAAGCAGTTGGGGAAAAAGAGAGGGTTTTGATCGCGGAGGTGAGGTGGAAAGGGCCGAAATTGGCGCTGGGGGCGCTGAGGAGGTCGATGAAGAGGAACTGCACCAAGGAGGAGGAGATCAGAGAGGGGATTGGATCGATCGAGTGGAACGAGGAGTTTGAGAGCGTTTGCAGCTTGGCTTTTCACAAGGAGAATGCTTTTCACCCGTGGGAGATCGAATTTAAGGTTTTCAATGTGAGTGATTTATGTTGTTTTTTTTATAATTAATTTGACGTTCTTTTCGCCATAATTGTTAGTAATTTTGTGTTTGATGTGTTTTTATGTTGATTTCTTGATGATTTTTTGACTGAATTCGATTGCTCTTTTTTTTTCTTCTATTTGATCTGTTTGAGAAAAAAAGCTGTTTTTTTGGGCAAATCTTCCATTTTTCTTTATTTTTTGAAAGATTGGTTATGAATTTATCGAAACAAATGGGAAATTTTTTGTGCCTTTTATGTATGTAAACTCTTTAATTGTTTTCATTTAACACCCATTTATTAATGGTAACTCTTTAATTATTTTTCATTTAACACAATTCTAGATTAATTCTTTCTAATTTGTCATATCCTGTTTTAACTGGTTATTGACTTTTTTTAAAAGAAAGTCTAATAATACAAATAACAATGTTTTTGCCTTGCGGAATTTAAACACTTCCCATCTATTTGATGGGAATAGAGAATCTGTAGACATTTATATTGCTATCTTTTCTCATTTAATGAAAAATTGGTGCGTTTGATTGTTAGTTTGAATTGTTATTCTATATTCTTTTATGCATCTAGAATCTTTAAGAAAAATAATAATTGTGGAATTTTGTCGTATATATATTATATTGTCGTTCTAGCTGACTTTTGTCCACCTTGATATTTGATGCCGTAAGAATATTACTCTGATTACACGCGACACATCAAATACTTAGCACCCCTTTATGGGTGGGGATTGAGATCAGTAAATTTTACAAGGTCAAATGATCATTTCACTATATTTTGGGCATCTTGGTTGGTGTTTGGTATCTCTTCATCCATTCAATCACTTGGAAATGTAGGCTTTTATGCCACCTATTTTTCCTTTCATAGAAGAGGATGGGAATCTAATACCTGTCATGTGCTGCATATTTTTTCAAATTTTTTTTTCTCACATGCGAGTTTTTGTATATTCCTTTCCTGTGTTGTTTCCCATCTTTTGTCCGTAAGGTTGTCATATTATATTTTTGAATCAATCCTTTTGATTTCTCTGTATGCAATAGAATGTTTCTTGCTATGATTTCTATTATTGGATTGTAATTATATGAAAAGATGACGCTTTTACTATATTGCAACATACCATTTAATGTGGACTCCAAAATCATCTCTGCACTTGTATTTTAGTATGTATTTAAGCTATTAGCTTTTAGTTCTTTTTGAGTGATATGCATGACTTGTCTTCATTGTAAAAGATTTATATTTTAAAATTGGCCTCAAAATTTTATTTTTTGGTGTAATTTAATTTTTTAGCGTAGCCGCAGCTGTTTGCAGTTTGATATAGTTGGCTGCAATTTCTTACTTTCCCAGAAGTCATGTTTGGCTTCACCTATCCATTGATGTGTATGACATTTGAACTAGACATTGATAGGGTGTGGTGGTAGGATTGTCTTTAGTGTTCAGATCATCACCTATCAATGACACGTAGCTTAGTTGTGTATTGCACAAAAATATTAATATTGAACTTATTCTTGAAAACTAGTGATACATGAATTAAATATTTAAATCGATATATGGAGGAATTGAAGATTTTACTATTGAAAGTTTTCTACTCACGTTGTGTTGTACTAGAAATACTGTCATGTAGTGCATTTGAGCTTTTTCTACATGTAAATTAAGTTTGCTTTCTCGACTGCTAATATATTAGTTGTTAATAACCGGCTAGATTCGCTTCTCCTTGCAGACTGGCATGTTATTTCCTAATCATCTGTGCATCAACAGTAACTCACATGTTTCTTTTTTACTGGCTTAGGCCCCAAAACAAGGATCGAGGAAGAAGGCGTCTGTTATTGGAATGGCTTCTCTGAACCTTGCGGAATTTGCTTCCACTGCTGAAGAGCAGATTGAACTAGATCTGCCATTGTTGTTACCAGGCGCCAATTCTGACTCTCATCCATCACTTAATGTAAGTCGTGCTCTTTCATTTCACATCCATACTCAATTTTTCAATATCTATAATGTTTTGAATATTATGTTTCATGCCATGAAAATTGCTTTTATCGTGTTATTGCAATATCTTTTTCTGCTGCAATATATGCACTATTTTCTTTTGTTAACAGATAATGAAATAAATGCAATATCTTGCTTACCATGTTTTGCCTTCACTCTTATATTGTCAATCTTCAGCCATCTTCTAATTTATGACACCAAAACATATTATTTATTGCAGTTGGCTCTCAGCTTATTGGAGTTGAGAACAAGCCAGGAGTTATCTGAGACGGTGCAAAGAGCAATAGTGCCCGCACCCTTATCACCTTCCTCAGGAGACACACTCCCTTCTGAAAAAGATGAGCTGTCTGCTCTTAAGGCTGGATTGCGAAAAGTGAAAATTCTTACAGATTTTGTCTCAAGTAGAAAAGCTAAGAAAACTTGCCGGGATGACAGTGGCAGTGATGGAAGGTTCTCCGCTAGGAGTGAAGACGCAGATTACCCATACCCATTTGACACCGACTCTCTCAATGATGACGTCGATGAAGGAGAAGCAGAAGATGGAAAAGATGGCGATTCTATTATCAGGAAGTCATTCAATTATGGCACATTGGCTACTGCAAACTACGTTGGGGGTTCAATTTACTCTGATATGAAGTTAAATGGAGAGCATGAGGATTGGGTCTATTATAGCCACCGAAGGTCGGATGTGGGATGTTCACATGGAGAAGAGATGGGATCCTCCGTTAATGAGCAGGCTATGTTGCAGACATCAAAAAGGAGCTTGCTTCCTTGGAGAAAGAGGAAGCTGAGCTTTAGGTCTCCAAAAGCAAAAGGTGAGCCTTTGCTCAAGAAGGGAAATGGAGACGAGGGAGGGGATGACATTGATTATGATCGGCGGTTGCTGAGTTCCTCTGATGAATCTCTCTCGGGAGGGGTATGCCCTCTCTTTGCCTTCTGCTTTTCTATTCAGTTTATCCCGTAGCTCTAGCATATTAATATGTGTTAAATCCACTAATCAAGAAATCTAGTCTTAAACTTAGCTATAAGGGGTTGTTTGGTTGTTATGTCCTAGGAAATGGAGGTGCATTTAGCATTTGCTGTAAAAAGTAATCCTTTAGCAGCATTTGTAACAAGAATTTGAATATGAAGTTGCAATATGCCTTTATTTTTTGCTACATTCTGCTGTAGCCATGTTGATTTCACCATATACTGCAATTTTGAAAAATTAATCATGGCATTTATTAGGGGTGGTTCATATGCTTCATTCCTAATTTGCAACAAATCTTGCATTTCCACTTTGTATTTTTGTTCAACTAATCACAAATTTTGTTCAATTAAGGGACCGATTGGGATTGTCAAAAAAAAAGGGATGGATTTGAGCTTTTTGCTTGCACCAACTGCTACATACAACACATTTAGTATTTTCTTTTGCAGAACATCCCACTGCAGATATGGGGTCAGATAATTTGATCCATTTGTATTTATTTCCCTTTCTCAAGTTATACTTATCAAGTTTTCTCTAATTTCACAGAGGCACAAGGCAGACGAATACACAACTGCAAACAGCCCATCCCTCTCGGACTTTGGCGACGACAACTTCGCCGTGGGCAGCTGGGAGTCCAAACAGGTGACCAGCCGCGACGGCCACATGAAGCTATCCACCAATGTCTTCTTTGCCTCCATTGACCAAAGGAGCGAGCGTGCCGCCGGCGAGAGTGCATGCACCGCCCTCGTGGCCGTCATTGCTGACTGGTTCCAATCCAATCGCAACGCCATGCCCATCAAATCCCAATTCGATAGTTTAATCCGTGAAGGCTCCCTAGAATGGAGAAACCTCTGCGGGAACCAAACATATCGCGAGAGGTTCCCCGATAAGCATTTTGATCTTGATACTGTCCTTGAAGCGAAGATCCGGCCTTTGTCGGTAGTAGCAGAAAAATCTTTCATCGGTTTTTTTCAACCTGAAGGAATGGATGGTGATAGTGGTTTTGATTTCTTGCATGGTGCCATGACTTTCGATAACATTTGGAACGAGATTAGCCAAGCGGGGCCAGAATTTCTCTATGTAGTGAGCTGGAACGATCACTTTTTCGTTCTGAAGGTCGAGCGCGATGCGTATTACATCATCGACACACTCGGGGAGAGACTTTTTGAAGGCTGTGATCAAGCTTACATCCTCAAGTTCGATGAGAGCACTTCAATTCATAGGATTTCCAACGGGGAGCAAGAAAATTCCGAAGAACAGATGGTGTGCAAAGGGAAAGAGTCGTGCAAAGAGTACATAAAGAGTTTTTTGGCAGCGATTCCAATAAGGGAATTGCTCGGTGATATCAAGAAAGGTCGCATGGCTTCAACTCCTTTGCATCACCGGCTCCAAATCGAGTTTCATTACACCGAGCCATCGAAGGAGGAGGTCAGTGAAACTATATTGGTGGTTTCCCAACCCGAAGAGTTATTAGTAGAGGCGGCACCGGAAGCAAAAGCAATGCCAATGTCTCCTCTGAGCGAAGAAGATGATGAAGAGTCTAAAGATGAGTTTTTCGTACGGCGAGAAGAGCTAGTTGTGCCTGCGTTTTCTCTAACACCGGCAGTGGAAGTTGTATAGAGTGTATTGGGGTTAACTTGAAATTGGCAACTGCCTTTTGGATTAACCTCTTTGCACAATTATAGTTTTTTCTTTCCTTTTTATTTTGAGTTGGATGGGTGAAAGAGAATGAGAGCCCCCATTCCAACAGAACTTTTTTCGTTTAACCTTAAACCTTAAAGTTTGTGTTCTGATCTTGTAAAGAAATGGTGTTTAATGTTGTGTTTATTAATTAAACTCTGTTATGTTAACTTCTTAATCAGAACTGTGATCCTACTTTTGTTGGTGATGATGCTCATAAGTGGTATTTACTCAGATTACGATATGTGACGGAAGACGTGTTCCGAAGGCGGTGGAATAAATGAGATGCATTAGGGGCGTTTCTCGGGACCTCGTCTTCGAGAACACATCCGACCTTTCAGGAGACCTCCCTGAGTACTTTCCACCTTCACCTAGCAAACAGCCAACGGTTCGTCTCCGAGCCATCTGACAGACCGAGCTTTCTCGGCCTCCCTGCTCGTCTCCGAGTCATCTGACAGGCCGAGCATCCTCGGCCTCATGGCTCGTCTCTGAGCCATCTGATGGGCTGAGCTTCCTTAGCCTCCTTACTCGTCTCCGAGCTGTCTGACAGGCCGAGCTTCCTCAGCCTCCCGGCTCGCCTCCGAGCCGTCTGACACGCCGAGCTTCCTCGGCCTCCCGGCTCGTCTCTGAGCCGTCCGACGGGTCGAACTTCCTCGGATCCCCCGATCAACCGAGAGGGCGGAGCCCAAGCGCCCCCGCAGCGGCTCCGCGTACCTCGCCAAAGCGAGATATCCGCTGTCCCGCGTTCCGCGTTCCGCGTTCCACGCTAGCGCGTCCCCCCATAAATGGGCGTATCCCGCCATTAATGAGAGAATAACGCAGGGATGTAACTGACGGCGAGGATCTCGCACCGGCTCGCTCCACGTGACCATTATATAAACCCCTCTTTCAAATGACTCATTCCAATACGCCGTTACTCTGCACCTATTTCTCGACACTAACTTAATCGTCGGAGGGTCCTACGATGGTCACCCACCCCAGGACTTTCTTTACAGATAGTTCGACGTCAACACCAACCCATTGAGATCCACACGCTCAACAACTCCCAAATCAAATCTCAACCGTTAAAGACCACCATCACAGGATCGACGGAGGACAACATCTGAGAGAGATCACAGCCTCCATCAGTTGGCGCCGTCTGTGGGAACGAAAGACCTTTCCACCATAAAAGTTGATCTTCCGCCCTCAACCCGATGGCGAGCGACAACCGCGACGATCCCAATACGAGCCGCCCCACCTTCCATAACGGAGGCGGGAGTGGTTCTCCTCCCCCACCTAATGTCATCGACGCCTTATCTGCTCGGATAGACAGACTTACATCGCTGGTGGATGCCCCCGTCCGCGTTCAAGCGACGGGCCCTACCCACCAGACCGCAGTTCTCCCTCCCCGGGATAACGACGTCCGCAGAAGAACAGACGGGCACACTCAGGCCCTCGATCTCGCTCACACTCGTCCCAGCGTCACTGAGCGCCAGCGTGCCGACTCCGGCAACCATGACCCGCATGCGGTGAATGATTCCATGACCCGCTGGGCGCCGGACAGCTCCACACCCCAGTCTCAGGGGAGACTAGGACGTCGCTCCGATGCCCGCCGCCCGCTCACTCCCCCTGAGGAGGTGTCGGTCAGCTCACCTGCTTCAGACATGACGACGCCCCCACTCCCGCCGAGGTCGCACAAACGGCGAACAGCGGGACTACTTAAGAAGGGCCTCACCTGAGGATTTAAGAGATGTGATATAGCGGAATCGTAGCTGCACCATCGCTCAGACCCGGAGCGGGGTAGCCACCACTCCGACTGTGCAGAATTCTCGGGGTACCACCACTGGCTTGAAGCTCTCGAAAAGAAAATCGAGGGCATACGACGAGATGGCCATATGTCCGGCAAAGGGGCTAGGTATTCAGCCGATTCACCCACAAAGCCCTTTACAGAAGAGCTGCTGGCCGAGCACATCTCGTCCAGGAACAAGCCGCCCAAACTGGCACTCTTTGACAGGAAGTCCGACCCGAAGGACCACTTGGACGCATTTACAGCGGGCATGAGCTTCCAAGATAATTCGGACGCGGCTCAATACCGAGTTTTCCCTACTACCCTAATCCGGGCTGGCCGGGACTGGTCCGGGGGCTTGCGCCGCGCTCTATCTCGACCTTTGAAGAGCTGGCTACCGAATTCCTCGGTCATTTCGTCGGTAACCGACGACAGAAGAAGGCAGTTGGCTACTTATTCACTGTCAAGAGAGGAGACAAGGAATCCTTCAAAGGGTATGTCACCCACTTCTACAATGCCCTCCTGGAGGTACCCGAGCACCGTGATAAAAAGGTCATAACCAGGCTAAGGTCGGGTCTTAGACACAAAGAGTGGCTCCGCTTTTTTGCATTGGCGCAACTTAAGACCATGGCCAAAGTGAAAGCGTGGACTGAGCGAGAAATCCAACTCGAGTCCGAGGTGAACTCCAACATCCCGGAGACGACCAAGCAGACCGGAAGAAGAGGGACAGGAAAGAGAAAAGGAAAGACGATCGTCCGAAACCTTATTCCCCGAGGTTTCAGGAGTACACCCCTCTGAACATTTCCCAAGCCGAGTTGTTGGAGGAAGCTAAGGGCGAGAGGTTCTTTAAGCTCCCTCCAGCTACCCAAAAGACGGGCAAACGGCTCCGAGGCCCGTATTGTGCTTATCATCGGACGCAAGGACACCCGACCGAGAATTGTAAATAACTATGCGATTACATCAAGGAGCTGATCCGCTCCGGTCACTTGGCAAAATACCTGCGAGACAAACGTCAAGCAGATAGGAGGCAAGCCGACCAATTTATAGCCGAAGAGCTGACAATAGGACAGATCATGATCGTCACCAACTGACCGAAGTTCGAGCAACAAAGACACCCGCCGAATCCGTTCATTTAATACATGAGAGTTTAAACTGAATCATTGAATCTGTATTTTCTTTAATCATAAAATTTTTTGCTTCCCTGCAATCTGAACTACTTCTCTTTCCATACTAAAACTCCCTACAGGGACGACAGGTAGATTCCTGCTTGGCACATCCGCAGTGGTTAGCTTCCTGCCCAGCAACGCTGTGGATCCAAAGCCCTCATCACGAGGCCACCAAGTAATTTCCTGCTCGGTCTATCCACAGTGGGTAGCTTCTTATTCAGCAACGCTGTGGATCCAAAGCCCTCATCACGAGGCCACCGAGTAGCTTCCTGCTCGGTCCATCCGCGGTGGGTAGCTTCCTGCCCAACAACGCTGTGGATCCAAATCCCTCATCACGAGGCCACTGAGTATGTAACACCCTAGTTCATTTATACCAATTCCAGTTCTCGTATTTCTTTATTTATGGTATTTTTCTAATTATCGTATTTTGGGTGCCAATAGTATTTTGCATTTTATCTTGCATTCGACCCGACCCGCTTGCTTGAAACTTGTTTGATTCATGTTATGAATTATCTTGACTTGTTGCGTAGACTGGTACATATTAATGAATACTACATACTGGCATTTTATCGGGCATTGCATCTTTTACCATATAACATTTTAAACCATATAAAATATTTTAAAAATACATTACATGACCTGCATGATACCCTAACCCCGTGGTAGCATCCGCTCATCTTGTTCTTGTCCCGTTCAGTGAAACGGACTTGTTTGGATGGTTATGCGCACGTACGTGCATCCGTTCTTGGGGGTATGCATTTTCGTTACCCGAGCATTCATTTTGAATTTTGAACGTCGCATATATTTTTCATATTTTAAAACTGAATTTTTAGACCCGATCCGGGCGTGTTTTGGAATATTTTGTATCCCGCCAAAATTCGAATTTATTTAATATTTAAAATTTATTTAAATTAAATTTCGTTAACAGTTTAATTCCTAAAACTAACTAAAATATTTTATAAATAAAATCCTAACTCCTAAAACTAACAGCTCTCAACTCTCTCTCTCTCTCTCTCTCTGACCCTAGGGCCCCACACCAGCTCACTCTCTCTTTCTCTTTCTTCTCTCTTTCTCTCTCCCCTCACTAGCCGACGAATTTCTTTCTCCTCCCTCTCTCCCTCTCCTCTCGCGCAGCTCTCTCTCTCTTCTTTCTCACCCGTCTCGAAGATACTGTAGGCTTCTCGGATGCGGTCACCGCCCATGCGCTCTCATCACCTCCCTTAACAACTTCCCCATATCTCGTCGTCTTCCTCCTCCTTTAAAAACCCCCGAGCCTCCTTTCTCTAACCCATCAACCCTCTGCCTCCTCAACCCTAACCCTAAAAAACCTCATTGCCTCCTCACCCTCACCTCACCAAGCCCTCATCTCCTCCTCCTCGCCATCTCATTCTTCTTCTTCCTGCACACCCGAGCACCCCTGCACACACCATTGCACCCAAGAACCCACCTGCACCACCTCACCTCGCCGCCGATCACCTCCACCACTCATCACCATCTCCTTCCACCCCTCCTCTCCCTCTTCTGTTCTTCCTCCTACACCTAACCCTGCACCCAAAAGCCCCAGCAACAGAACCGAGCCAAACCCTAACCTAACCCCAACACCAAACCCTAGGTCACCGGAGCTCCGTTCACCGCCGTGGACACCATCACCTCCTCTCTATAACCACAGAGCACCAACCACAGTAAGCTTATCCCTCTTCCTTCTCCTTTCTTCTTCCTCTTCTTCTCTTCTTTTCTTTTTCTTTTCTTTAATTCTTGAATCTGTATAGATCGCTGGAGCCGTGACGTCGCTGCCGTTCCTGATGACCCAGACGACGTACCTTACCTGCGTGATCACCCTCGTGCGTTACTTGGACCCGTTCCGTGTGCCGTGCGCGCGTCGTGACATTTCGCCGACGTCGGATGTACCGTACATATCCGTTTCGTGTTCCGTCTAGGCAAGTTAATCTTGCTACATGCTATAATACTATAATCTATATCTATTTGAATTATAATAATTCAAAATGATTAATTTTGCAGTCCACATTATTGTTTTTCAGTTTTATCGATTTATTCAACATCCGTATATATCTGTATATATCATTTCAGATCTAGTGCATGAAAACCTATCTTGTTACATACTATACTACCATATACTACATCCAATTGAATATAACCTTACATATTGTTTAAATTGTACATCCCGTATTTACCAGTTTATCATTTTACGGTTATATGATATCCGTATGCATCAATATCATGATTTACACATCTAGTCGCATACTAAATCATTTTGCTACATGCTAGGTATAGTAGTACGCATCCATATGAGTAAAATGTTACCTGTTTATCATATTATACATCTACATGCAAGTTTTACAGTTTTCGGATACCAATTTGCATCCATATCATATAGTATACATATAGCTGCATCTATATATCTCATTATTACATAATACTGTTATTTAAACACCCCATGTTTAATAAAGTGCATCCTAATTAGTATTGGAAATATAAAAGATAACCCTAATCGATAGTTGTGCATCCATACCATTTATTTTATACCTATATGCATACCATTCATATTATTTTATTTTATTGTCATATTATTACTCCATACTTGATTGTGTGCAACCATATTTACTACAGTTTGATTATGAGCACCCGCTTGATACCTGTGCACTATTTGACATGACCTGGTACACTACTTGACCTGACTTGATACCGTGCACTACTTGACATGACCTGATGTACTACAGCCTGACTTGATACCTGATCTTATTACTAATGCCGACAATCTTGACCTGTTGTCCCTACGGACATATCCTGTTGTCTATTTAGACAAACATGTACCTGCTTGATCCTGTATTGGCATTAATCCCAGATTATTCAATATCTGACTTGAACACATAACTTGGGGGTATGTGGAAATCAAGAATGAAGCTAAACGTAACTCAAAGGGCTATTATATCATTTTACCGTGGTCCCGTGGGGAATGAACGGGACATAGACACACAGTCTATTACATCATTTTACCGTGGTCCCGTAGGGAATGAACGGGGCATAGGCCGATGGATTACGCTGAGGATTACATTAATTGATTTCGAATAATTTTAGAGTAGATAACCCTGTAGCACAGTTTAGACTACTCAATGCACTTCACCTGTATATATCCTGTTCACTGATCTATATATTCATATTACTGCTTATTTCTTGATAACTTGTTACTATTCATATTTTATGCCTGCATATTTCATTACATCATGCTTGCTTAATATTATTGATATTATGACGCACTGACGTCTGGGTATTGCATGGCCCAGATCCCTTATCCTTATCGCAGGCTGCTCAGGAATATTTTGATCAACAGGCCGAGCAGTGAAGATCTGTTATTAGTTTAGTTTAGTTTTCCTTTCAGTATTTTTCATTCCTGATGTGAGCCCGTATTATGGGACGTACATTCCAGAGTATTGTATTTGAATCTTTTGCTTCCGCGTTATTTTATTTCATGACTCGTTTATTCTGGCTTATGGACATGTACTAGATAGTTTATTTTATTTCTACTGTTCTTGATGTCTCTAGACAGCCGTAATGTGACTGTGGAAGGATCTTTCCTAGCCAAATGTAGCATGGTTGGCTCTGTCACGTGCCGATCTTAGCGCACTCTGGGAAGCGGGGCGTGGCAGAGTAGTTTCCTGCTCGGTCCATCCGCAGTGGATAGCTTCCTGCCCAACAACGCTGTGGATCCAAAGCCCTCACCATGAGGCGGCCGAGTAGCTTCCTGCTCGGTTCATCCACGCAGGGTAGCTTCCTGCCCCATAAATGCCGTGGATCTAAAGCCTTCATCACGAGACCACCGAGTAGCTTCCTACTCGGTCCATCCGCGGCAGGTAGATTCCTACCCAACAAACACTGTGAATCCAAAAATCTCATCACGAGGCGGCCGAGTAGCTTCCTTCTCAGTCCATCCGCACCGGGTAGATTCCTACCCAACAAACGCTGTGGATCTAAAGTCATCATCACGAAGCCACCGAGTAGCTTCCTGCTCGGTCCATCCGCAGCGGGTAGATTCCTGCCCAACAAACGCAGTGGATTCAAAGCTCTCATCACGAGGCCACCGAGTAGGTTCCTATTCGGTCCATCCGCAGTGGGTAGCTTCCTGCCCAACAACGCTGTGGACCTAAAGCCCTCATCATGAAACCATCGAGTAGCTTCCTACTTGGTCCATTCGCAGTGGGTAGCTTCCTGCCCAACAACGCCGTGGATCCAAAACCCTCACCACGAAGCGGCTGGGTAGCTTCCTGCTCGGTCCATCCACACCGGGTAGCTTCCTGCCCCCACAAACGCTATAGATCTAAAGCGCTCATCACGAGACCACCGAGTAGCTTCCTGCTTGGTCCATCCGCAGCGGGTAGATTCCTATCCAACAACACTATGGATCCAAAACCCTTACCACGAGGCGGCCGAGTAGCTTCCTGCTCGGTCCATCCGCGCCGGGTAGATTTCTGCCCATCAAACGCTGTGGATCTAAAGCCCTCATCACGAGGCCGCCGAGTAGCTTTCTGCTCGGTCCATCCGCGCCGGGTAGATTTCTGCCCAACAAACGCTGTGGAACTAAAGCCCTCATCACGAGGCCGCCGAGTAGCTTCCTGCTCGGTCCATCCACAGCGGGTAGATTCCTACCCAACAAATGTTGTGGATCCAAAACCCTCATCACGAGGCGGCCAGGTAGCTTCCTGCTTGGTCCATCTGCGCCGGGCAGATTTCTGCCCAACAAATGCTGTGGATCTAAAGCCCTCATCACGAGGCGGTCGGGTAGCTTCCTGCTTGGTCCATCCGCAGCGGGTAGATTCCTGCCCAATAAACGCTGTGAATCCAAAGCCCTCATCACGAGGCCACTGAGTAGTTTCCTGCTCGGTCCATCCGCAGTGGGTAGCTTCCTGTTCAACAACACTGTGGATCTAAAGCCCTCATCACAAGGCCACCGAATAGCTTCCTGTTCGGTCCATCCGCAGTGGGTAACTTCCTGCCCAACAATACTGTGGATTCAAAGCCCTCATCACGAGGCGGCCGGGTAGCTTCTTGTTCAGTCCATCCACACCGGGGGCTTCCTTCCCCACAAACGCTGTGGATCTAAAGCCCTCATCACAAGGCCACTGAGTAACTTCATGTTCGTTCCATCCGCAGCAGGTAGATTCCTGCCCAACAAACGCTGTGGATCCAAAATCCTCATCACGAGACGGCCGGGTAGCTTCCTGCCCGGTCCATCCGTGCCGAGTAGATTCCTGCCCAACAAACGCTATGGATCTAAAGCCCTCATCACGAGGTTACCGAGTAGCTTCCTGCTCGGTCCATCCGCAGTGGGTAGATTCCTGCCCAACAAACGATGTAGATCCAAAACCCTCACTACGAGGCGACCGGGTAGTTTCCTGCTCGGCCCATCCACAGCGGGTAGGTTTCTGCCCAACAATGCTGTGGATCCAAAACCTCATCACGAGGCCACCGGGTAGATTCCTGCTCGGTCCATCCACAGCAGGTAGCTTCTGCTCAACAACGCTGTGGATCTAAAGCCCACACCACGAGGCGGCCTGGTAGCTTCCAGCTCGGCTCATCCATAAGGGATAGATTCCTGACCTACAAAGAAGTGGATGTAAAGCCCTCATCACGAGGCCACCGGGTAGATTCCTGCTCGGCCCATCCACAGTGGGTAGCTTCTTACCCAACGAAGACGTGGATCCAAAGCCCTCACCGCGAGGCGGCCGGGTAGCTTTCTACTCGGCTCATCCATAAGGGGTAAATTCCTGCCCTACAAAGAAGTGGATCTAAAGCCCTCATCACGAGGCCACCGAGTAGATTCTTGCTCGGCCCATCCACAGTGGGTTGCTTCCTTCCCAATGAAGACGTGGATCCAAAGCCCTCACCGTAAGGCGGCCGGGTAGCTTCTTGCTCGGCTCATCCACAAGGGGTAGATTCCTGCCCTACAGAGACGTGGATCTAAAGCCCTCATCACGAGGCTGCCGGGCAGTTTCCTGCTCGGCCCATCCACAGTTGGTAGCTTCCTGCCCAACAAAGACGTGGATCTAAAGCCCCCGTCATGAGGCCGCCGGATATTTTCCTGCTCGGCCTCAACGGTGGATCCTTAAGCTTCGCATTATACCAGCAGGCAGGCCTCCACCCGGCGCACGTACCCGAAGTAGGCAAAACTCCTAACATGGCCTAAGTAAATAAAGCTCGAATTTGGTCGATAGCCGGTCCGAACAGATGAAGCGACGTCTCCATTATGGCACCGCCCTTTCGGTGATCCACTGACGTCATCGGCAATACGTGCGAAAATTAAAGCGCGCGGTGAGACGCCACGTGGACTCAAAGATCAAAACGACGCAACCGCCAAACGCCATGTCATCCCTGAACAATCCGCATTATAATTCTCGGCACCAAACTGAGCAGCGGAAAAACCAAACATGCCACTCTCGACCCGACCCATGAATAGGTCGGAAGAAGAGCGGGGGATAATGATGATGCTCACAAGTGGTATTTCCTCAGATTACGACACGTGGTGGATGACGTGTCCCGAAGGCTACGGAGGTGGAATAAATGAGATGCATTAGGGGTGTTCCTCAGGATCTCGTCTCCGAGAACGCATCTGACCTTTCAGGAGACCTCCCTGAGTACTTTCCACCTTCACCTAGCAAACAGCCAAAAGCTCGTCTCCGAGCCATCTGACAGGCCGATCTTCCTTAGCTCCTTGCTCGTCTCCGAGCTGTCTGACAGGCCGAGCTTTCTCAGCCTCCCGGCTCGCCTCCGAGCCTTCTAACATGTCGAGCTTTCTCGGCCTCCCGGTTCGTCTCCGAGCCATCCGACGGGCCGAGCTTTCTCGGCTCCCCAGATCAATCGATAGCGCGAAGCCCAAGCGCTCCCGCAACAGCTCCATGTACCTCGCCAAAACGAGATATCCGCCGTCCCACGTTCCGCGTCCCAGGCTGGCGCGTCCCCCCATAAATGGGCGTATCTCGCCATTAATACGAGGATAACGCAGAGGCGTAACTGACGGCGATGATCTCGCACCGGCTCGCTCCACACGACCACTATATAAACCCCTCTTTCAGACGACTCATTCCAATACGCCGTTACTCTGCACCTATTACTCGGCACTAACTTGATCGTCGGAGGGTCCTACGGTGGTCACCCATGCCGGGACTTCCTTTGCAGATTGCTCGGCGTCAATACCAACCCATTGAGATCCACGCGCTCAACAACTCCCAAACCAAATCTCAACCGTTAAAGACCGTCATCACAGGATCGACGGAGGACAACATCTGAGGGAGATCACAGCCTCCATCGGTTGGTTATTAATGATAGATGTATGGTCATGTTTTTCCTAATGATAGATCTTGGTTCATCTATGTCACTTGTTTTGTTATGGAAACGGAGTTTCATGTTGTCAATAACAATATGAAAGAGTTTATTGCTGTTGATGGTGAGTAGTTTGTATGCTCTTCTTGGTTCA
The DNA here is from genome assembly GCA_030015575.1 of Agapanthus africanus. Classification (NCBI taxonomy): domain Eukaryota; kingdom Viridiplantae; phylum Streptophyta; class Magnoliopsida; order Asparagales; family Amaryllidaceae; genus Agapanthus; species Agapanthus africanus. Next base: position 786,909,913 of record JASDDO010000019.1, read on the forward strand.
TGCACGTGACTTGATATTATAAAGGAAAATTGGAGTTAGTATATGTAAAGTGATGTATTTTCTAACATAAATTGTCGTTGTTGAAAGTGAGATGTTTGGACTAGTCTATTGTTAGGGCTTCCACAAAAAGAAAAAAGAGAAAGGGACAGAATTGCATTGTGATTGTGGTTGTTCAATTATTTTCTTTTAACATTGTGTTTTCAAATGCAATGCGTAATAGATTAAGGTCATAATCATCTTTATGTATAAAAAAAATAGTGTTAATAAAGAAGATATTTTAAAGGGTGCTCTGTGGCTTGTATTGGTTGGGTGGCCCTTTCTTTAATTTGATTGTGAATGAATGCATGGGTGGTGGTGGTGGTGGTCAAACAAGAATATTTTTACTACCGCTGCTGCTATTATTATTTGAACGGTGGTAGGTGAATGAACGGTGGGTTCAAGAAATGCACCATTAGAGCCACAAATAATTAGGCCCAAACGGATCACATTACTGCAGGTGGTGGATGAAATAGATACAAGTAAAATTATATAGAGATTAACAAATGCTAAAAGTTGTGTCCATCACTTGACTCATATATGACACACATATGTGCCAATAACTCATGTATAAATTAACGAGCCAACCATGAACGGATCAACGGGAAGTATCATACATGGCTGAACTGTAATTAAAGTCAATATTTTCATTAAATTATAGTCATTACATGCATGAAAACATGTACATAAGCTTACAAATTTGAAAATAGAAGCACAAAGTTCTATAATGGAAAAAAATAGGAAAAAATTCTAATTGTTAATCTTCACATAAAATTAATGCTGGATAGATCATCCTTATTATTTGGTAGCTCCACCGTATTCTTTTCCGTCCACAATTTCATTTTCAATATGAACCGGTAAAACTCATGATCTCGCAGGTCGAGTCATTCCGGTGATAATTTAAACGGACTGGCTGGGTATGGTTGCTCCGCCATATTTTTTTTATAATTAAGTTGACATGATATAATAAACTATCTTAATATCACAACATATATTTTATGCAAGGAGTAAATCAATTTGGAATAAAAAAATTCACCCCTTTCTACTTAGTATTTCTTTTTATGGGATATTTTTGAATTGGAGAATACCAACTGTTCGTACTACAATTGTTGCAAGCCACTATTCGTGCATAGTGTAACAGAAGTTACTTTGACACAAATTAAAAAGGTTAGTTACATAAAATTGCATATTGCTTTGTATTTAGTGATTAGGATTAGTATTTGTATAACAGAATCAAAGAAATTTTGAGAATGCTTTCTAACATGAAGCCTGGAACTGAACCTAACTTCAATTGAAAAGTTTTCTTATAGATAATTGAAAAGTTCTATGCAAGCATTTGTGACAGCAAGGTATTGAATTGTTTATTTTCAAGTTTTATTATTATGGATATTTTGGTGCATGATGGATTCCATAAAAGGAGGGGTAAATTGTTTGAAACCCCCTCTCCCAACCCACTCCTAAAAAACCACTCTAGAAGGACTTGCACAATGCAAGTCCCTCTAAAACCTTTGGATGGACTTTTCTTGCACAAAAGGAAACCCCATCCAAAAGCTATGCAAGAGCTTGCATGGTGCAGCACATCCGTTTTCTTACTCAAGTCAACTACCTTACGAGTAAGCAAGTATGAACCATCTTAGGAAGATTCGACGATAGCGGTTCTGAAAGTAATAGCGACTATGCTATTACGGTTTGTTCTTATCTCGGATGATGATAAGAAGGTCACTCAACCCGCTTCGGCTGGTAGTTTTATTACGATCAGTGAGGACTCGAAACAGCTCCCCACTAGCCATCGGATAAATGTCTAACAATTGAAAAGACTAGCTGAGCTAGCCTTAAGGAAGAGCTTTGATCCTTGCATTTCGTTTCGGGTAATAATATCAAATGATCTGACCTGGTTGAAAAGTTTCCTAAATGGAATAAGCATTCAACCGACCTAAGGGTTAAAAAAACCCAGTTTCTTCTACATTTTGAAAACTACCGAACTTCATTAGGCAAAATCAACTTACCATAGCTAACGACAAGTCAGACTACTTTGTGTGTGTCAAATCGAGATTGGGTGGGTGAAAGTATACTAAACTGCTCATGTAAGAGCCGATCAATCCCATTTTGCTTTTATTGAAAAAACCAACGCCGACCTTTCTTTCAATTTCTTTGATCTTTTCAGGAGCAGAGCAGCACAGAATGGAAAGAGAAATGACGGTAGAGTTATTCAGGACATTTTTTGGAAATCAAAAATTCGAAAATAGAATATCTTCAAGATCTTCACGAAAGAGGGCGATTCCTCACAATCCCTCCCTGTGATGCTGCAGAACCATAGCAATTAGGATCTCAAGACGCAGCACCACCTATTATGCAAGGAATTATTGACTTACATCATGATATCTTTTTCTTCCTCATTCTGATTTTGGTTTTTGTATAGTAGAATTTTTCCCCTACCCACATTCAAAATATGTCCAAAAAAATCCTGTATTCTCAAAATAGGAGATAAGGGCCTACAATTTAAAAACTTTGTGGAAAAACCACAGGCTCGTTACAAATTAGACATGTTATGTTTTCAAAGGTGGGAGTGACCAAATACCCTACCTTTCTTCCTTCACCTTTCTTTCACAACCGTCTCCCTCTTGTCCTTGCAACCGTCTTCCTTTCGTCCTCACAAACCCTAACCCTCCCCTCGCCGCCGGACCTTCGCCGTCATCTCCTCGACTATCTCGATCGCTGCCCTAAGTCATCGCCCCAAATTCGTTGCCCCAACTTACGACCCTCATCTCGCCACCCCCATCAAGCCGCCCAGTCGACTATCCATTGACTCTCCACATCATGGCCCATCTTTGTCGTCCTATCATCGCCCCATCCGTCCGATCGATCTTCGTCCCAAGCAGCATATCATGCAACTGGATAGATGATACAGGAAACTGTCTAAATGTTCCAGGCAACTGAACGCGGCTTCTTAGATATTAAAACATGCAACTGGATAGATGTTACAGGAAACTGCTTAGATGTTGCAAGCAACTGTATAGATATTACAAGCAACTGTATAGACGTTGCATGCAACAACTTAGATATTAAACAAAAAGGGAAGGAGGTGTAAATGAAAGAACATAATGGATAATGGAGAAAATAAATTGAGATAATTGAAATTTTGGAGAGGAAAAAGGGTTGATAAGAACATTTAATGCTCGTTTTTAAACCAAAAACATCACAAAACATATGTTGGTAGGCAAATCCCTAGATGTTGCAGGCAAACGTCTAGATGTTACAGGCAACTTAACAGCTCCTTAACTGCCACAAATATCCGGCAAACTCGTAGATGTTGCAGTCAATTTAACAGCTCCTTAACCGCCACGAATTTCCAGTGTCTATTGTACTATGAGTACATGGGCACTAACACGCAATTAGGGAATATACCAAAATACAAATTGCCTTTTGTATAGGCACGGGGATTTTTTCACATGTTTCCAATGGGCAGTTTTTTCATTTTTCAATTTTTTTTGAACAGTTTACCCTAAAAGGATTTGACATAAATTTTAAGGGATGAATCTAGGCTTAAATAAGAAGTGCTGCTAAAATAAGCAACCATTATATATGTTTTTTTTTAATTTCCAATTCAGATTCCATGGTTCTCTAAAATTCCAAATGCACATTTGAAATCAAAGCAAAACTTCAAATATTGGGAAGTATCCTAATTAGTTAACAAAAATTGAGATTTAATGCAGCATTTTCAAGCAGTCACATGGGATTGCACATGAAAGATAGACCCATTAAAATGTGAACCATTCAAGTTTGGAGATGAAGTCACATCAGCAGCTGTGCATTACTCTTCTTAGGACTACTGCCAACTTGACAACAATTTCAATCCACTGGATCAAAATTCTTCAAAAGGCTAATTTGCTAAAGAAAGAGCTAACAGAGATTAGAAGCAACAAAACAGCAGGTAGTCCTTACCCTGAAAACTACTTTTGGGCTCAGTACATGAATCTTTTTTCAACATCCAGCTCTGCTAAGCTTGTCTTTTGCGATCGAACTAATGACTGCAATCGGTTTAGATCTGTCGATAGTCCTCGTTGCTTGGTGAATCTTCTGTAGGCAAGTCAGGAGTTCTGCAGATTTTGAAACAACATAAGCGTGTTAATAGCCCAGATACAAAATCTACAACTACACAACATGGATGCATCAGTCTGAATGAGGAGCATAAGAGATTAGAACATCACATGTGCATGGGAGGAAGGTTGAATTGCTGTGTAAGCATCGGATTGTAGGCTAGATACACGAGACATCAAACGGTTCATGGTAGCTCTCAAACAGATAGGAATTATCGAGATCAATGAACAGAGGGTGCTGGTAAACTAATTTGCATAGGAAAATGATAAATCATGATAACATTTTTCAGAGAAAAACATGTGAACAATATAAAGATATTTTCGACAACTTTCAGGATGGGAAATAGCACATTAGCAGGCACAAAACTCCTTTTACTGCATAAAAGAGTAAAATTGTCATAAATTCTGTGTGAAACTTCAAGAAGTTATTCATTTTTGCGGTTTCTAATAAAAGAGAGTTCAGAATGCACAAGAGGGGGGAAACCATTAAAACGGAACAAGGGGAAAGCGGTTGATATGATAATAATAACAAGATTTGTACATGTACCAAAAGTTACTCCTCATAGATTATGATCTGTTTACAACAGAATTACAATGCAATTTTGTTTTGTAAAGAAACTAGACATGATAAAGATAACAGATTGCGCTTATTGTTGGATAAAAGCGTAATTTTTCACAAACCAGCATGTGGGACCAAATAGCTTCAATAAGTTCCTTGTAACTAAACAAGATCAATGGTAAGGCTTGTGATGTTTAAATATAGGACAATTTTTTAAATTAGGCAATTTTTAAAAAAAATATTAATAAAAATGGACCACTTTCAAAAGTTATTTAAAAATAGATCACTTTTGGCTACATCGGCTCCAGCTCAACGCTGGCGCTGACGTGTTTTAAAAAAAATTATAAGGGCACAGTTAGAAAATGTGCCCAACACATTTTTGTATGGGACACAGTTTGTAACTGCGCCCCATACATTTTTGAAATAGAGAGAGAGGTTCAGAGAGAGAGGATCGATCAGATCAGAGAGAGTGAGGGAGGATCAAAGAGAAACATCGAGAGAGAGAGAGAGCGATGAGAGATCAAGAAGGGAGAGAAACAGAGATCGAGATGAGAGAGAGATGATTTGAAAGAGGATCGGAGAGAGAGAGAGGAGAGAGAGACGGAGATCGAGAGGAGAGAGAGATGATTTGAGAGAGAGAGAACCAGAGAGAGAGGAGAGAGACAGATCGAGAGGAGAGAGAAAGAGAGACCGAGAGGAGGGAGAACCAGAGAGAGATGAGAGAATGAGAAATGGGGCGCAGTTTACAACTGCGCCTCTATAAAAATAAATTAAACACGCCAGCGCCAGCTCAGAGCTGGCGCTGGCGTTGCGTCTACGTAGCCAAAAATGACCTACTTTTGAAATAATTTTAAAAGTGACATATTTTTGTTAATATTTTAAAAATTACGCCTAATGCAAAAATTGTCCTTAAATATATATGGGTTCTATTGTTTCCTTGGGTCATTTCTTGAACAGAAGAGCGATACTCGATCAGCTGCATAGTCGATTCTATTGTATGATCAGAATAAAAAGAAGAAAATTGGATATGATGGAATTACCTGTATTTGAGCCTTAAGCGTTCTTCATGAAGTCGCAACAGATTTCAGGTTTGGATATGTTTGGTTCTATTATTTCCATTAATAGAAGGAGGAGAATCAAATATCTCTACTATTATAACTAGAAAATGAGAGCGATTACCAAATGATAATTCTAACACCTATTAGATCCACTTGGTTTAAGGAAATTATAGAAAATTAAATAGTCTGCCACTGTTAGGAATATGTATGCCCTAGAGACCATTATTGTATGATATACTGGATGCTTGGACATATATATAGAGGGCTTTCTTGCTCGACATAATACTATGCTATCTGCTTGCTCTTTATCTTAACATGTACACTTGTATTATTATACTGTCTCTTTGATACATGTTGATAAAGCCCTTAGCATGTTTGCTTGACTACCAGGACTATGATACGGATCATACTACTGGGGCTTGTGTAGTCCATAAGCACATCCTTTAATTATTCCTAGTCGAGGGGATATCGAGACAGCGCATCGATATTCCAGAGTAAACTAGTGTGTACGTACTTAACCCTGTAGGGGCGATGGTTGATCCCATAACCATTGGTGTTTAACATCAAAGATTGTACACAGGTGCTCATTAGAGAATGGGTATACCGAACAGGACTCACCGAGAACTCCTAGATGGTACCATACCTATCGTTAGATAACAGTTCTCTGGTGACACTGGTACAGGTTAGTCTGTAGACCCGAGATCGTCATAGTGTCTTATGTGGTTCCCACTGTGCATTGATTTTCCTCCTACCACGGCTCAAAGGAGTCGTGCAAACAGGTGGATTTTAGGTACAGTCCCGAGTCACACGGAGGCAGTGAGCGATAGGAGGGGTTTCATCTCTTCCGGTATTGGGAGTTGATGTTGCGCTCGATTGGCTATAACAGTAAGCCACTGGCCAGGGCTAATGAGATTTACTGGTAAGTGTTATCAGTAGTTTCTCGAACCGTTATGAGCCATACATCGGCATGACTTATCAAGTTATTAGGGTCTGACGATTTCACTCCTAGACTCGATATGCTACATATCAGACGAAGAGACCGGACTGTACGGTAAGTGTTATTTATAGGATTTATGGGAGTTTGGACAAACTTGCTTGTTGATCTTCTAATCGTTTAATACCTGGGTAGCCGTTATGTCAAGCTAAAATCGCTGACGGCTTGTGGGTAACTGATGTGATCATTACCTACTGCTGGCGTATTGACAAGTCTTTAGAGTCCCATACAGAGGTTTTCTAGTTCAAGCGAAACGAAGTAGGGCACATATGATGATATGTGCAGGGGCTTAATTAAATACGAGTATGTGATACTGTATTCTAATCTGCAGATAAATGATATTAGTCAGTTATATATGATATAACCGGATTATTGAATTAAGTGTTGATTTAATAATATGATATATATTATTTTGATATAATTATATATTAACTAATATTATTGCTCACTAATTATTTTCTTCTCTTAATATATATATATATATATATATATATATATGATGTGTGTGTGTATGATGTGTGTGTGTGTGTCTATACACACACACACACATCTATATATATATATATTATGAAGCATGGTTGAATTTCTTTTTTGAGAAAATAGAAATGAGGTGGAAAATGGGGAGATATTTGTGGAATGGGTATATATATATTTATGTATGTATGTATGTGTATATATGTATGTATGTATGTGTGTGTGTGTGTATTATGAAGCATGCTTGAATTTCTATTTTGAGAAAATAGAAATGAGGTGGAAAATGGGGAGATATTTATGGAATGGGTGAAGCATGGCTTGATCAATTCTTTATTCATTTTCTTTACACTATACAAGCATGGTTGCAATTTATTATTGCAATTTTATTGATGCTTCAATGATATGTGAGCCATTCTTCATTCTTCACTCTCTTGAGTTTTTTCTTTAGCATATTTTTCTTACACTCTCTCCATTCTCTTCTTCTTCCTTATCCAAGCCCTAACCCTCACATGAGTTGTGAATCCAAGGGGTTGAGAAAATTCCAAGTAAGCTAAAAACCCTACTTTATCATCCTAGTCTAGATTATCACTTTAGACTAAGATGTTTACTTCAGTAATACTAAATTAGTGAAGAGGTAGCTTGACTTAGAGCAACTTCGGGTGGATCATCTTCGACATGAAGGTCGCAAAGCAAGCTTGATCCGTTCTTCAAGTGAAGCCTAGAGGAGTCGTAGGAACTACTATCCGGAGCTTTGGAAGAGAAGGACTTGGTCTACAAAGGTTGTAGTCTCCATCACTTAGTGTAGTTCTTCTTTTATCATATGTTAAACCCTAATACTCTAGTTAGATTCTAGGTTAGTGTAGCTTAGCACCACGAAATTTTTTAAATTGCATGCTTGATGCCAGTTATAACCTTATGGTGGTGCCAGGATACACTTTCATAGTATCAGAGCCAAAGCTAGAGCATTAGATGGTGTAATTAGAATTACGAAAACGACAACTCCGAAACCGACGATCCAAAACCCTAGTTTCCGTCAATTTTAAAAAGTCGTTTGAAATTTTTTTAAACAAGTGCAGAATGTTACATGTGATGTAACTAGAACACTGAAGAAACACGAGACCGTGAATCCACTCTTTGGCCGGTGAGATGACCAAAATAACCGGCCTGGCCGGCCACATTTTAATATTTTGGTCTCGTATTTTTTAGGTGTTCTGGTGTGTCGGAATTAGGGTTTCATATTATGTTTATTTTGCCCAGATTGCATGTGATGTTATCTTTTCTGTTGGGATAATTCGGAGTGTTTTGTATTCGCAATTTAACATCGTTTCGGATTTAAGTTTGATATGTGATACAATATTTGGAATCCACATTAAATTAGTTTTGTGAAAACTAATTTGTAATTGGTAAATCTAGCGTTTTAGTCTCGGTTGATCGATTGCCACGAAGTTTCGATTCGGATCAAAACTTCGTCGCAATATCGTATAGTACACGAACACTCACCGGGTAATATTACTGGATAGCCACGCCTCATAGCCCACACCAAGTGATTGTAGGAGAACCCCGTTGCCAAAAGCATCTACTCGGGTGCTCGCGGCCACGATGTTCCACCTAAGTGCACTTCGTTGACGGTATCGGAGGTGCGGCCATTTACTAAAGTTCCCGACGAGCATTCGATCAGGTAGTCAGGAATCTTGTTGAATTACCCGACTAAATTATTGAAAAGTGTTTTCGATTTGAGACTAAAATGCAAGGTTTATAGGGTTAGGTATGAAATTCGGAATATGAGATATTTCGGGTTTATGATGTCTAAGCTATTTGTAGATTCTAAATATTGTAGTTTTTCATTTCTTTTCTGCGACCGTAAGTGTAATATGTGAGGTATCCCTGATCTCGTTGCTATATGTCAACAACATTTGGGATACACATATTTACATACGTTGATGGCATGTGATGTTATGTGTTGCTGTTGTTAGTGATATATGCCCTAGAAGCCATTATTGTATAATACTGGATTGTATATTACATATTAGAAACTTGGGATATTCACAGTTATAATAACAGTCTTGCTCAAAATGGTAGTATGCTACTTGGTTTGATTCTATCTCAATATGTGCATGTGTTTCTTTTAGTATATTGCTTATACATATTGGTTGAGCCCTTAGGATCTTTGCTTGACTACCAGCGTTGTGATGGCAGTCATACTAATGGGGGCTAGGTAGTCTATAAGCACATCCTTATACAGGTCCCTAGTTGTAGGATTATCGAGACGGGGCATCGATACTCCAGAGTAGACCAATGTATACGCTTCTCATCCCAGCAGGGGAGATGGTCTGTCCCACAGCCATTAGTATGCCGTACTAGAGATAGTATGCAGGTGCTCATTAGGTTATGAGTTACACTGGACAGAACTCATCAGGAACTGCTGGTTGGTATTATACCTATCGTCAGGTAGCAGTTCCCAGATTACATGAGTACAGCTTACTCCGTTGACTTGCCGTCGCTACTTCGTCTCGAGTATGATCCCACCGCACTTAGATTACTACCCTACCACGGCTTAAAGGAGTCGTGCAAACAGATAGTAGTTGGGTGTAGTATCGAAGCACTTGGAGACAGTAGTGTTAGATAGGATTCGTCTCTCCCGGTATTGGGGGTTGATATCACGCTGTGTTCGGAAAGCCATTACACAAAGTCCATGGTCAAAGCAAGCGAGATTTACTGGTAGGTACTCCAGTAGTTTCTCAGAGGGTATTGGGCTTTGCTCCGGCACGACTTATTGCTCTATTAAGGGGTCTGATCTTTACCATCCCCTAGGCACGATATGCGAGTATCTTAGACGAACAGACCGGACTGTATGGAGATTGTCACAGACAGGCTCAGTAGGAGTTCGGATGAGTTTGCTCATCGACCTTCTTATCGACAGATACCTGGGTAGCCGTTACGTGCAGCTAGTACCGCTGACGTGCTTGTGGCTAAACCCACTGCCAGCATATTGTCGAGTCTTTAGAGTCCCACACAGAGGGTTTCCCTGCTTCGGGTAAAAGATGTAGAGGCCATATGGTTTTACGGCAGGATTACAATCACATATGTGTACTTGTACATAGATGATGTTCGGGCGGACAATACTAATAGGTTTTGGTTTAAGCCGGATCCTAGTATTGTATTATTGGATTGTTATCGTCTCATTGTATTCGTATTTTTTGGAATACGAATACGAGTATGTATATACGGTGAGGGGTATTCTTGTAATTTTCTCAAGAATGATCCTAGAAGGAGACACCTCATTATTTGATATTATTCATTTTCTTAAATGGATTAATGAGGTGGAATTGGAGGAGACTTTTGTAGTATGGTGTGAGGAATGGCTTAGACATTTGTTTATTAGTTTGGATGCACTATTGAAGTATGGTTATTATTTCTATGTGAAAATAATGGTTACTTCAGTATTGAAAGTCTTGAGCCATTCTCTACACTTCACAACCTTAGCTCATTTCTCATTTTTCTTTCTCTCTCCTAAATTTCCTCTCCTTCTTCCTCTAACCCTTACACTCACATGTATTGTGAAATAAAGGGTTTAGTGAGATAATACAATCCATTAGACATTCTCAACATCACCTAGGCTACTTGGATAAGCAAACCATTTACCCTAGTTATCTCGGTTTAGAGGTTGGAGCTCAAAGCACATACTCTCGGGTGGATCATCTTTGACGCGAGGAGGCCGACGTCGCAAGCTCGATCCATACTTCTAGGAGCAAAGGAAAGGAGGAAAAGAAGACCCGAAGGACTAGTACACGAAGGTATAACACTCTTACCGAGTAGCTAAACCTCCTGGTAGTTTAGTTAGTTAAGGTTTTCGAATAGATCCTGGAGTTAGCCGGTGTTGCGAAGCATGTTATAATCGTTTTTGAAAATTCCGCTTTCCCGCGAACCCGCGGGGTGCGTGACATCGGTTTACAGCGGTATCAGAGCCTACAAAACCTTAACTAGCTAGTTAGCAAGTAGTTAGAAGTTCGATCGTCAGAAAAATGCATGAAATCACGATTCGGGACCTTGCTTGCTGTCATTTTTCAAAACTGGTCTAAAAATCATTTCAAAGGCCTTAAAAATACAAGCAGGGTTTTCTAAGAACACAGAAGAAAAACGAGATCCTAAGTCCCCAAGACCGCCGAAGGAAGCGCGGCCAAACAGTGTGTTTGGCCGTCGTTCCGCGGCCGAGTCAAGGGCGACTCAGTCCGATTTTCATCTGTCTGTTTCTCATGTTGAATAATGATTTTTGGCATATGTGCATTCTACCCAGATTTGTTTGTGTACTGGATTGTGCATAGGGTAGACACGTTTTAGTTAATCGATCGAAATTCAAAAATTACTTAGCTAATCGGGTTTTCTGTGTTTGGATATTTGTGTTCATAAACCTCTGCTAATTGCTATACATCGATTAGTTGGGGGTTGCACATATCTGTGATCTGTGTTGATGGTTTGTATATATGGAGTATTGGATCGTCGTGGATGAATAGCCGAGGGATGTGAGAAGAGTGTTTTCTTTTCTTTCATTCATGTAATTTGTAAAAGTTATGTAATATTATTTTGCGGGGCACATCCGGGTTGAGGTTGTAACCACCGTTATATTATTTCTTTTACTGTTTTTGCTCCTAGAATAGACCCAAGGTGGGGTGCACAAACTACCGGGTTCTTGAAGTGCCGAGTGGCCTATTCATTTTATCAAGAGAGGTTGCTTCACTTCGGGAATTTGGCGGGTAGTTTGTCGCACCCGTAGGGGTTTAGGGTGGGTTTTGGCTATTCATCACGACCGTGTAATCTGTCTTTCGTTATAGGCTTAAACGAAACGCGGAATTTCTAGTATATCCAATATATTCATCTGTGGTCTGGAATGCCTATTATTGCGTGAAACGAATGGATATATATATATATATATATATATATATATATATATATATATATAGTAGGCGTTGCTTATGTTTTGCACTCATGCTAGTCCAGCCCCCACTCTGCTGGTAGTTAAGTAACCTAACGGTGCATGACGATGCCCCGTGGCGAATGTGGAAGGTATAAGCGTACGTTGTATTTTTGTTTCTTTTTCTGCAATGATAGGGTTAAATGATGGGATCACATTAACATTGATTAATGCAAGAAAAAACAAACTAAACCTTAATCGTTGGAACAATTTCAAAACCACTCAGTTTTCTTCAAAGAGCAATTTTTAAATGCGGAGCCTAAAAAAAAGCTATCATGGTTCTTTCGACTATATCAAATTCAGTACGTTCACGGTTTCGCCAAAACCATTCGTAGCCCTCCGTCACTTCATATGGGTATTCAGTGGTATTCAAGCTATGTATTTTGACCTTCACCAAAGCATAATGATTGGTAGCTACTGGGTATTCATATATAGCATAGATAGATGCGTTGGTTTGGGACAGTCGTACTACTATGTTGGCCTTCGTCAAGGGTATATACTAGTGGGTTCAAATTAACCTGGATAATGACGGATAGAACTTGACATGTGACTTATGATATGTTGGCCTTCGTCAAGGTCATAAGAGCATGGGGAAAAAATCCACATCGGGAGTTTCAAATATAAAGGAAACTTGCAGTTTGAGCATACTTTCTAGAGTGTGGTGACTAGAGTGGATTCCATCTAGGCCATCACACAATAATAGTTGGATCCCAATCCTACTAATGAGTATGAGTACACTTCGGGAGATTTTTCACTAAACAATCAATGTTATAAACTAAGTAGGTGTCTAGAACGGTGTTAGCGGGGCTATGCCTCCAGGGAAAAGAGATTATGTAATTAAGGAACTTCGCGAAAGCGTTGGAAAACCTCCCTCGAAATACCAACACTAGCCTGGCCAAAAGGTTAAGCAAGAATTGTAAAGTGTGATTAATCCTGACTAATTCTTCTTTTATGGTTTGAGGAAGAATTCGAGGAAACAGTGGGAGCCATCCTATTTCGATAAATTAATAACCAATCTAAATTTACAAGAGTATCATGCTAAGTTTCTTTTCTCTCTCCTAATTGCAGCAACTACTATGACCGGACTTAGGTTACTAGATAATAAATTGACTGGTCCAAACTATAATGATTGGCTAAGGAATGTCCAGATGTCACTTATCCATGACAAACTGGACTACCTCCTTACGACCAAAGCCCCCGCTTTCCCAGGTCCAGATTCCACCGTGGCGGATATTGATATCCGTAAGATATGGGAAAAGGATTGTGCGAGAGCCAAGTGTCTCGTGTTAGCCTCAATGGATAGTAAACACCAGAGGCAGCACGAGAAGATGGACTTAGCTTCCATCTTCCTTCATACCAAAGTTTTATATGGAGAGCAATCTCATATCGCAAGATATGAGACCTCGAAGATATTGCTTCAGGCGAGGTTGGCTATCGGGTCATCTGTAGGGGAACACTTTCTTATGATGATTAGTTATATTGAACAGCTCACGAACCATAGGACCACGTTGGAGAACGAGTTATGTACTAACTTAATTCTATAGTCGCTCCCCTCAACCTATACCCAGTTTATCTTGAATTTCAAAATTCAAGGAAAGGAAGTTACACTTTCAGGACTCCTCAATATATTGAGGAGCACTGAGGTAGAGGGAAAGGACAAGGTAAAAGTTTCGGGGCTAACAGTAGGGAAGGAAGGATGTTTCTGTTATCACAGGAAAGTGTACTGTCAGAAGGACTGCAGGGCTTGGAAAGCCAGAAACCATGATTCGAAGCATGCTGTGGCTTCGGCTTCGAGTGTGTTTATGATTGAAAACTGTCTGTCAATTAACTCTACTTTCTGGGTACTAGATACCGGATCAGGATCTCATATCTTTAATTCATTAAAGGTTTTGAGAAACCGTAGAGTTATCAAGGCAGGTGATATGACTCTCAGGGTTGCAAACGGAATGAGCATGGATGCTGTATCCGTAGGTGAATATCACCTAGGATTGACAAGTGGGCAGATATTGATTTTACGTAACCGTATGTATCTACCTAATATGGCTTGCAATATCATATCTGTATCTTTATTTTCTAAAGAAGAATATGATTTTACATTTGTAAGTGATGTGGTACACATCCACCTTAATCAAAATTTGATTGGGTTAGGTACATTAGATAGCGGTATATACGTATTAAATCAAGTTCGTATTTTCAACGTCCAGAACACACTGAAAAGAAAGTCTCCAGAATTAAATCGGGCTTTCTTATGGCATTGTAGACCGAGTCACATCAATGAAACACAATTGACGAAGTTACATAAAAAGCGATATTTGGATCCGTTCGAATATCAGTCCTATGCAACTTGTCAATCATGTCTCAAAGGAAGGATGACAAAGACTCCGTTCACTGGACACGGAGAAAGAGCGAGCGAGCTCTTGGGACTCATACACTGCGACGTGTGTGGTCCATTGTCTACACATGCAAGAAGTGGTTATTCCTATTTCATTACTTTTACGGATGATTTTTCAAGGTATGGACATGTATTCTTGATGAAACACAAATCCAAGGCCTTTGAGAAATTCCGAGAATATAAAAATGAAGTGGAAAAACAAACCGACAAAAGTATCAAGACACTTCGATCTGATCGAGATGGTGAATACTTAAGTGCCGAGTTCCTGTATTACTTAAAAGAGAATGGAATTCTCTCTCAGCTTACTCCTCCATACACACCTCAACACAACAGTGTATTGGAAAGGCGGAACAGAACACTATTGGATATGGTACGTTCCATGATAAGTAACGCTGAGTTGCCGCAATCCTTCTGGGGCTATGCACTAGAATCCGTTACATATCTTTTGAACAAGTTTCCTACCAAGACTATGCCTACCATACCATATCAGATGTGGAGTGGGAAGAAACCCTATCTTTAGTATCTTAAGATATGGGGATGTCCGGCTTTTGTAAAAAAGCAGCATGCGGACAAGCTCGAGACACGCTCAATACTGTGTAAGTTTGTGGGATACCCAAAGAACTCCAGGATTATCTTTTCTCTTACGCAGAGGAACAAAAGGTCTTTGTTTCTTGGCATGCCTACTTTTTTGAAACTCAATTTTTAGAAAAAGAGATAAGTGGGAGCATAATAGAACTGGAAGAAATTCCAGAACCACAAACTAATAATGAAAGCATGGTGGAACCAGAAGTTTCGAAAGAACCAGACATCCCTGCGCCACTCCGCAGGACTAGTAGGCAGTCTCATCCGCCCGAGAGATACTACAGTTTTCTCATATACGGGGATAGAGAGGACTGCATCATCGACGATGATGAGCCAAGCCATTCAGAGTAGAGACTCGATAAAATGGCTGGATGCAATGCGGACCGAAATGGAGTCCATGTACACCAACAAAGTATAGACTTTGGACATTGCTCCGGAAGGGGTAAAACCCATAGGCTGCAAATGGATCTTCAGAAAGAAGATTGGTGTAGATAGACAGGTTGAAACCTATAAGGCTAGATTTGTTGCAAAAAGTTTTCGTCAAAAACCTGGTTTGGACTATGATGAAACCTTTTCTCCAGTGGTTATGCTCAAATTCATTCGGATCCTTCTTGCCATTGTTGCCTTCCAGGATTATGAGATTTGGCAGATAGACGTAAAGACTGCTTTTCTAAATGGAAATTTGGAAGAATGTGTCTATATGGATCAATCGGAGGGTTTCATAGAGAGTGGGAGCAGCGGAAGAGTGTGCAAGTTATTTAAATCCATTTATGGATTAAAGTAGGCATCACGGAGTTGGAACATCTGTTTTGATGAGACGGTCAAGGAATTTGACTTTATCAAAAATCCAGATGAACCATGCATCTATAGTAAGATTGTAGCGAGAAGTGTGGTATTCCTCGTCTTGTACGTGTATGATATTCTCTTGATAGGAAATGACATTCCTATGTTATAATCAGTCAAAGGATTCTCACAAAGGTTCTCCATAAAGGACCTGGGTGATGCCTCTTACATTCTGGGAATCCAGATCTATCGTGATAGATCTAAACGGATATTGGGACTTTCACAGTCAAGCTACATCGACATTATACTGGAAAGATTCAGTATGGAAGATTCAAAGCACGGTAATTTACCAGCTTGTCATGGAATCACCCTCTACAAAGAGATGTCTCCCAAGACTGATTTGGAAAGTGATCGCATGTCTATTATACCCTATGCTTCGGCGGTAGGCTCTATAATGTATGCGATATTATGTACCAGATCGGATGTAGCTTACGCATTGAGCGTTGTAAGAAGGATCAGTCAAACCCAGGTGAGAAGCACTGGACAGCAGTAAAGAACATTCTCAAGTACATGAGAAGGACTAAGCAGATTTTCTTGGTGTACGGTAGAGAAGATCTCAAAATCGAGGCATTTGCCGACTCCAGCTTCCAGAGTGACAAGGATGACTCCAAGTCCATGTCGGGTTATGTCTTTACTTTTAATGGAGGGGCGGTCTGTTGGAAGAGCTCCAAGCAAGACACCGTTGCTGACCCGACCATGGAAGCGGAGTATATCGCTGCATGTGACGTCACGATAGAAGCAGTCTGGATCAGGAAGTTCGTGATAGGACTTCAGGTAGTTCCGTCCATTGTTGATCCAATACCTCTATTATGACAACAACAGGGCTATAGCTTTAGCGAAGGAACCAAGGTCCTATCAGAAGTCCAGACACATCTTAAGGCGGTACCACCTGATCAGGGAGATCGTTGATCGCCAGGAGATCGAGGTGCGGAGAGTAGAGACAGAGAATAATACTACAAATCCACTCACAAAGGTCATCCCTCAGACACAGTTCGAGAGGCTAATCGAGATGATAGATCCGCGATATGCCAATACACGGCCTTAGTGCAAGTAGGAGATTGTTAGTCATATATGCCCTAGAGGCCATTATTGTATCATACTGGATTGTATATTATATATTGAAAGCTTGGGATATTCACAGTTATAATAACAGTCTTGCTCAAAATGTAGTATGTTATTGGTTTGATTCTACCTCAACATGTGCATGTGTTTCTTTTAGCATATCGCTTATACATATTGGTAGAGCCCTTAAGATCTTTGCTTGACTACCAACGTTATGATGGCAGTCATACTAGTGGGGGCTGTCCTTATACAGGTCCCTAGTCGTAGGATTATCGAGACGGAGTATCGATACTCTAGAGTAGACTAGTGTATACGCTTCTCATCCCAGCAGGGAGATGGTCTGTCCTACAGCCATCAGTACGTCGTACTGGAGATAGTATGCAGGTGCTCATTAGGTTATGAGTTATACTGGACAGGACTCGTCGGGAACTGCTGGTTGGTATTATACTTATCATCAGGTAGCAGTTCCCAGGTGACATGAGTACAGGTTAGTCCGTTGACTTGCCATCGCTATTTCATCTCGAGTGTGTTCCCACTGCACTTAGATTACTATCCTACCACGGCTCAAAGGGGTCATGCAAACAGGTAGTAGTTGGGTGTACTCCCGAAACACTTGGAGATAGTAGCCGTTAGATAGGATTCGTCTCTCCCGGTATTGGGGGTTGATATCGAGCTATGTTCGAAAAGCCATTACATAAAGTCCCTGGGCAGGGCAAGCGAGATTTACTGGTAGACACTCCAGTAGTTTCTCAGAGTGTATTGGGCTCTGCTCCGGCATGACTTATTGCGCTATTTCTGACGTTTACCATCCCCCTAGGCACGATATGCGAGTATCTCAGATGAACAGACCGGACAGTACGGAGATTATCACAGACAGGCTCAGTAGGAGTTCGAATGAGTTTGCTCATCGACCTTCTTATCGACAGATACCTGGGTAGCCGTTACGTGCAGCTAGTACCGCTGACGTGCTTGTGGTTAAACCCAATGCTAGCGTACTGTCGAGTCTTTAGAGTCCTACACAGAGGGTTTCCCTGCTTTGGGCAAAAGATGTAGAGGCTATATGGTTTTATGGTAGAGCTACGATCACATACGTGTACTTGTACACGGATGATGTTCGGGCGGACAATACTAGTAGACTTTGGTTTAAGCCGGATCTTAGTATTGTATTATTGGATTATTATCGTCTCATTGTATTTGTATTTTTTGGAATACGAATACGGGTATGTATATACGGTGAGGGGTATTCTTGTAATTTTTTCAAGAATGGTTCTAAAAGGAGACACCTCATTATTTGGTATTATCTATTTTCTTAAATGGATTAATGAGGTAGAATTGGAGGAGACTTTTGTGGTATGGTGTGAGGAATGGCTTAGATATTTATTTATTGGTTTGGATGCACTATTGAAGTATGGCTATTATTTTCTATATGAAAATAAGGTTACTTCATTATTGAAAGTCCTGAGCCATTCTCTACACTTCACATCCTTATCTCATTTCTCATTTTGCTTTCTCTCTCCTAAGTTTCCTCTCCTTCTTCCTCTAACCCTTATACACACATGTGTTATGAAACAAAGGGTTTAGTGAGATAATACAATTCATTAGACATTCTCTACATCACCTAGGCTACTTAGATTAGCGAACCATTTACCCTAGTTACCTCGGTTTAGAGGTTGGAGCTCAAAGCACATACTCTCGGGTGGATCATCTTTGACGCGAGGAGGCCGACGTCGCAAGCTTGATTCCATACTTCTAGGAGCCAAGGAGAGGAGGAAAAGAACTAGTACACGGAGGTATAACACTCTTACCGAGTAGCTAAATCTCCTAGTAGTTTAGTTAGTTAAGGTTTTCGAATAGATCCTGGAGTTAGCCGGTGTTGCGAAGCATGTTATAATTGTTTTTGAAAATTCTGCCTCCCAGTGAACCCGCGGGGTGCGCGACATCGGCTTACAGCTGTGATATGTTATATTGGATCGTCGTGATTGAATAGCCGGGTTTTTTTTGCATAAGATGAGAGTTTTTTAATTTTCATTCCTGTAAAATTGTATGTAATATTCTTTTATTGGGAAACTTCCGGGTTGAGTATGATGTCACAATTGATGTATATTATTTACTTTTCTGTATTATGATAGACCCAAGACGGGGAGGACAAGTAACTGGGTTCTAAAGTCCAGTGGGAGACCATCTCGAGGAGTCGAGATCGGGTCTCCTAACTCTAGAATTGGCAAGGTTGCTTGCCGCTCTCGTAGGGGTTTAGGGATGTGGGTTTGGCTATTCATTACGACTCTGGAATCCATGTTTTTCATTACTGGTTGAATTTAAAACACGGACCTTTTAATATATCCAATATTTCATATGTTGACTTCTACTGCTTGAGTTCTGTGATGTGATCATATAACTGGGTAAGACGAATGCTATATATATAGGATATATATAATAAATATTGCTTATGTTTTGCACCCGCGCTAGTACAGCCTCCGCTCTGCCGTTAGTTAAGTAACCTAACGGTGCATGACGGGGCTCCGTGGCGAATGCAGATGGCATAAGCGTATGTTCTATTTTCGTTTCTTTTCTGTGATATTTAGGGAAACATAAATGATGTGACTTCATTAATGAGATTAATGGAAAGAAAAGAAACCTAAAGATGTTGTAAAATCAAAAATTTTAAAAAAAAAATAGCTCTAGTTCTTGCTTTGCATAGTGGTATTCCTTGATGAATATCCAGCACCTCATTCGATGAGGAAAGAGCCGAGATCCTTTCACCGGGAGTGATCTCTTTAGCAAAACTAGCAAATGCTACAACCCACTCGGTTTTGTTTTGATAGCTTCTCTAGTTCTTGTTTTGCATAATGGTATTCCTTGATGAATATCCAGCATCTCATTCGATGAGGAAAGAGCCGATATCCCTTCACCGGGAGTGACCTCTTTAGCAAAACTAGCAAATACTACAAACACCACTCCTTTTCAAAACACAAGATTTTACAATGATATCAAATTCATTACGTTAAAGGTTTTCATCAAAACCATTCGTAGCCCTCCGTCATTTCAGATAAGTGCTATTTAGTATTCATGCTGCATTTGTTGATCTTGTCAAGGCATAGTGTGCGGTAGCTGATTAGTGCTTATCTGCCGCATGTGATGCGATTGGATTAGGGTAGTCGTACGGTTTTGTTGACCTTGTTAAGGGTCATACGGGTGGATTTAATTGAATCATGAAATGATGGGTTGAACTTGGATAGCGCTTATGATTTGTTGACCTTGTTAAGATCATAAGTAGCTAGGGGTAAAACCATATATCGGGGATTTCAAGTGTTGAAATTTGAATGAGATTGCATACCTTCTATAAGATAGTTGGATCTCAATACCCACTGCGAGTAAGAGTTACTCCTGGGAGAGTTTTCCACTTTATAATTAGCTGATCCAGTAGGTGTCTAAGAAAGATGTTAACGGGATTATACCCCTGCAGAAATGAGGTTATTTAATTAGTTCCATGCGAAAGCATGGGGAGACTCCCTCGGAGTACCAATACCCGTCTGACTGACTGATTGGCGAACTTGTAGGGTGTAATTAATCCCGGCTAATCTTACCTTTAGGGTTTGAAGGAAGATTTGATAAAAACAGTAGGAGTCGTCCTGATTAAATAAGATAATAACCAATCTAATCTTGCAAGAGCGCACGCAAAAGTGTTATCCTCTTTCTCTCTCTCCTGGTAGCGACCATGAAACACCTTAATCAAGATAATAATATGGATGTATTGACCGAACTGTCTATTATATACTAAGCTGGGGAACGTTGGTTCTGCTTTATCTTATGATTGTCATAAGTCTGAGCAAGGTATAAGGGAATATCAGGATTCTCACGCAACCCGAATGAAGAAAAAGCATACTGATGCATCTTCTTGTGCTCTACGTCCTGGGTATTAGATACCGGATCAGGATCCCACGTATGTAATTTGTTACATGGGTTAAGGAGAAGTAGAGAACTGGGAAAGGGTGATAAGTCTCTAGTAGTAGGGAATAGTGCAATTGTTGCAGCCAAAGCAGTTGGCGAATATCACCTAGTATTACCAAATACATTGATTCTGAGCGACTGTTATTTCGTACCAAAAATGTTATGAATATTTTTCCTAAATCAAGTGTTGATTGGGTTTGGTACGTTGTGTAACGGTATATACATTCTAAGTCAAACTACAGTTCTAAACATACAGAACACACACAAGAGGAAAAGTTCATAAATGAACGAAGCCTTCTTGTAGCATTGTAAACTAGGTCATATCAATGCGACAAGACTAGCTAAGTTACATAAAGATGGATATTTAAATCATTTTGAATTTACATCTTATGAAACTTTCCAATCATGTCTCAAATGGAAGATGCCCAAAACTCCATTTACTGGACATGGAGAAAGAGCTACTGAACTCTTGGAACTGATACATAGTGATGCATGCGGTCCTATGTCTACACATGCCAGGAATGGTTCCTCGTACTTCATTACATTCATCGATGATCTCTCAAGATACGGACATGTGTTTCTGATGAAACACAAATCTGAATCTTTTGAGAAATTCAAGGAATATAAGTACAAAGTTGAGAACCAGACGGTTAAAAGTATTAAAATCCTACGATCTGATCGAGGAGGAGAATACTTGAGCACGGAATTCTGAGACCACTTAAAAGAGAATGGGATTCTCTCTCAGCTTACTTCTCCGTATACTGTTGGGTTACGGCAGCGTCCCGGCCGTCTTTCCGAGGCCAAATGCGGAACAAAAACTTTTCAAAACTTGGCGCTACCATAACCAAAAACCCGGATCGTTCCATTAACCGTTAACTAGCAATCTACAAAGGAGTTAGAATGGCTATACCGATCGATCCGTGTCCTTTGGTCTTTAGCCACCGTACCTAGCTCCTCGCGGCATCTCCGATCTCGCTCGATCTCCAGTCTCCTCGTCGAAAGGGCACCACGTCAAGAAGTCTTTTTATGGGCCCTTGCTTCAAACCAAAGCAACTCGGACATGAAGTTTGCTAGCCGACATGTCCAAGATGAAGTAGAGAATGTGTGTGATAACTTTGTCTCTAAACATCCATTGATTCTCAACACATGAGATTGTATGGATGGAGGTTGAAGATGAAGCCATGGTGGAAGATTTGAGCTAGAGAAGAAGATGAAGATGAAGAGGTTGCTTGATTATTGTGTTGGAATAAAAAAATGAGAGAGCACTAGAATAAAATCTCAAGAGCAAACCCAAGCCTAGTGGCTGTCCTCTCTCTCTCTTCATATCATTTCAACACAATAATCAATCAAAAAAGGTGACATTGCACAAAAAATAAGACCATGAGTCATCACCCATGCACATGCCTCATTTAATGCCCTTCATCATGATTTCCACTCACAATTTCCACCACTAAACATTTAAACCGAAATGTTTAATCCAAAAAAAGAATGGCAACATCTAAATTAAACTCGTGACGGATCACAAGGATACCCCTCATCTGTATATACATATCTGCATCCGCATTCTGAATGAATGCGAATGCAATAAGACGAAAGTAATCCAACAAATCTAATACTAGGATCCGGTTTAAACCAAAGCCCACTAGTATGATCTGTCCGATCATGATCCGTGCATAAGTGCACGTATATGATCGAACCCTGCCATAAAAGCATACGGTCTCTACAACGTTTCGCCCGAACTTGAGAAACTTTCTGTGGGGGACTCTAATGACTCATCAATACGCTGGCAGTGGGTTTAACCACAAGCACGTCAGCGGTACTAGCTGTACGTAACGGCTGCCCATGTATTGAGCGAAAAGGAAGCTGATGAGCGAACTCATCCTGATATCCTACTGAGCCTGACAGCGACAATATCCATACAGTCCGGTCCGTTCGTCTATGAGTATCGCATATCGGGTCTAGGGGGTGGAAAAAGTTAGACCCCAAATAACGCGATATTTAGTGTCGGTATGAAGCCCATCACCACCAGAGAAACTACCGATCCTAGATCGGTAATTCTCGACTAGCTTGGCCAAGGTTTTCTGGTGATGACCACCCGTGCACTGTGCGACATCAACCCCCAATACCGGGAGAGGAATCCCCGACGATCCGCTCATTGCCTCCATGTGGCTCGGGACTGTACCCAACTAAAACCTGTTTGCATGACTCCTTTGATCCGTGGTAGGGTAATAATCAAAGCACAGTGGGAACTCACACGAGACAAACGACGATCTCAGGTCGAAAGACTAATCTGTACACATGTCACCTGAGAACTGCTATCTGACAATAGGTATAATACCAACTAGCAGGTTCCCGACGAGTCTATCCAGTGTGCTCATAATCCAATGAGCACTTGTATACTATCTTTGGTGAACAAACTAACACTAATGGCTTGTGAGACCTGGCTACCGCCCCTCGTCGGGGTCTCGATCAGTATACACTAGTCTACTCTGGAGTATCGATGCCCAGTCTCAAAACTCCCACGACTAGGGACATTTAAGGATGCGCTTATAGACCACCAGCTCCCACATATATGATCACCATCATAATGCTGGTAGTTAAGAAAGAATCCTATGGGCTCTATCAACATATAATAGTGATGATAAAGACAAACCAGATAGCATACTATCATCTCGAGTAAGACTGTCCTACCGGTATAGGTCCTCCCTCAATCATTGCAATCACTTGCCTGCGATCCAATAATTGACTTTGAGGGCACCATATCCAACAATCTCCCACTTGCACTTAAGGCTAATTATTGCGATGTCGCATACTCACAGCCTGTGTGATACCGAACATCCAACTCTTCTACTAATCAGTTTCACAAAACTCGTTTGTAAAACTATTGTGTTCGAGAAATAGCCTCAGTGAGTGGATCTGCCTTGATGTTTCTTTCTATGTCTCTCTTAATCTCAAGTTTGCGGAGAAAGACATCTCCCGAAATGAGCAATACCTGTCTTAGAATATATCTTGATATCTGATGGGACCTGGTTCACAAATGAACTCCAAATTCAGTAAACTTCTTAGACTGTATCGTCAACTGAATTTAATTAGCATCCTGTGCCATACCTCCCTCAGTATCCGCTTGGACCACCTGTCCAAAATACCGCCCCTCGTCTGAGAGAAAAATATAACTCAGACAGTCACTTTGTCATCCAGGTTGCTTTGAAAGCCTGGAATGATAACCGTCTCCCGAAGGAGGCTGCCGTTATCAAATCCCTAGAACATCCACTTATGTTCTAAAACTGCTTCCGAACGTTTCTCCAGAATTGGATTAATATCAAAATATTGCATCTAGTGTAAAAACAACATCTAGAGTGGTACTTGACATCTCATGATTGACTCAATTGCCTAAGCAAGTGATATGTCGATCATGCACATCCCTCTCTCCTTTAGTCTGTAAGACACCTTTAGAGAGAGTGACTCCATCACCTGCAGGTACACCACCGTGCCAGGAGTCGTCCATTCTAAAACACCTTTAGAATACTGTCTAAGTACCCAGATTGGGACACTTCCTAAATCTAGATCTAAAATCATAGATCTAGTAACCAGAACGCCTGATATAATATCCATATCCTTTGTGGAGAAACCACTGTGTGACAACCACAATATAACCGATCGTAGTATAGGAATTTCACTTCCTACTCTGTGTATGTCATCCAAATACCAGGACATCACACCCTACTACCTTCTTAATAAATCCATCTCCTATCTTGATGAAGTCAAAGCCCATGACTGTCACATCAAAATTAGATGATCTATTTCTGCTATATCTGCTTTAGTCTATAAATAGACATAAGCTACTTGTCCACTATGCTTCCCCTGCTCCCACTGACTACGACAACCCTCTGCCAGAATCATATACACGTGCATTTCTAAAGCTAGTTTAGAACGACGCTATACTCATCCTCCTGCCGGGTCTCATAGTCTGGAACAACAGTAGTGTCAAGTCTGGATAAACAAGAACCTCCCTATCACCCTCCTTGAGTCTACCGGAGTACCTCTCGGGTGCCTGAGGTTACCCACCATATCTGCGGAGTGGATAATGGAATGTCAAACCTGATTGAATCTTTTAGTCCTATTAAATTTTTCAGTAATCGTTTGCGGTTCTGGAATCATTTATAGTTCTACCATACTCCTACTACTGTTTTCTTAAGAGACCCAATTTACTAAAACTGTGGCGAGTCAAGAACAATATCACTATCGATCTTCCAGATGATAGAAAATTAACCCTCGTCAAAACCCGGGTTAACATACAAACAGCCATTACAGAGATGTGCCTTGAGTTTATCCGGATTCTGGTTTTAAGTATCAGCCGGATAACTCCCTATACCATCATTAAGATATAAATTGATTCTATATATATCCAATATAGAAACAAAAGCACTAATTTAATTGAAACCAGATTCAAAATCATGCAGCTGTCTCTAGTGCATATCAACTAAATGGAGAGAGACTTATCAGCATTACTCAACTTAGGAGTGCGTCCAATTATGAGTAATTTGAAAGAGAAACAAGTTTCTCAAAACCATTACTATCAACTGAATACCAAACACAAGTATCTACATCTTCGATTACCTTGAAGAATCTCGATACTTGCAACACATGGTTCTCTACTTTATTCTTGTACCTATAACTTCTCAAAATTCAAACCTTGTATTTCTACGAAACACTTGTTTAAAAACTAGAAAAGTCACAGGTAAACAGAATATAGTATGAGGACCAACCCCTCTGTCCTAATGGACACTGGACAATATACAATATTTTGTATAAGTCACCCGAGTTGAATAACTCAAACCTTGTGCGTCGTAGGTTGAAAACTGTACTGTGATTATGAAGAATTACACCGCTGTTGAATGCTCCTTACCTAACCATCAACTGATATAGGTAAATGTCATCGACATAATTTTTAAAAGTTATATCTCACTTTATAAAATAAACGTACAGATATATCAGTTTGAAATTGGTGCATAACAACGGATATTCAAAACCAAATATTTGCCGTCCGGCAAAAAACCCAGGCGATTTCCTCAAATATCACCAATTACAACGAATTCCGATATAATGAGGATGATCATCTAATTCCCAATAACTTACTCCCACTCATCATCTGTAAAACCATACAGATGTGAGAATCATACCTGGTAAATACATACTCTGGAGTAAGGGTCTAATTGGGAAATCAGTTTTATATTAACAGCGCACAGTGAAACTGAAACATGAAAATATGTCAAAGGGGTATCCGGGTATTCTTAGTAATGCCTCTTCCATTATCAGATTCATGACTGTAACCGTATATTTCATTGTCATTTCTCCAAATCCCTTTATTTGTCTTTACTCATTACTTTCTGTACACCCCTTTAGGCCAAATGGTTTTCTTCCTTCTCTACCGATCGGCACCAGCCTATGATTTGGAAGAAGACTATCCAATAAGCATAATAAGTATACCCTCCTAATCCTAGGAGTACTCACAACCTGAGAAAAGGTGATGATAAAAGACAACTGAATAAATTTTATTCATATTTCTCCTGAACCATAATCCATCCCCGAACTGGAACAAATTCCTTCGAGTTCGTATATAACCATACGATGAATTTATCCAATGGAAGTGGATGTTCGTAGTGATACGGGGTGTTCTGGAGAAATACAAAGGTGAAGTAGGAGTGGCGATGAAATATGTGGTTTGGTTGTGAATGATAGCAGTCGCAATTTACTTTTCCCTCTTTCTAATCCCTTTATTTTGTCTTTACTTATTACCTTCTGTACACCCAATTTAGGCTAATTGGTTTTCTCCATTCCCTACCTTTCGGCACCTGCCTATGGTTTGGAAGAAGACTATCCAATAAGCGTAATAGGTGTACCCTCTCCTAATCCTAGGAGCCCTCACAACTTGAGAGAAGGTAAAAGGAAAAAACAACTGAATAGTCCTATTCATTCTCTCTAGAACCAGAATCCATCCTCGAAAAAATTCCTCCGAGTTCGTATATAACTATACGATGGATTTATCCAATGGAAGTGGATGTTCGTAATAATATGAGGTGTTCTGGAGAAACTCAAAGGGTAAAAGAAGGAGTGGCAATGATGTATGAAACTCAGACAATCCAAAAACCAGTGTTTTAAGAAAGTTCGGTTAACTTGGTTACTGAGTTATAGTCTAGGATCGGGCCATGGTCGCAGCCAAAGAGAGAGAGAGAGAAAAGAAACACCCAGCGTACGCTGTAACCTAGATCAGAATGGTTAATCACTTTATCTAATCGGGATGTCTCCCACTGTATCCTCGAATTCTCCTCCAAACCCAAAAAGGAGAATTAGTCGGGATCATCTAAAATCACCCTAGGAGTAATCCTACTCATCAGTGGGAATCGGGATCCAACTATCATCGCATGATAATTTGATGGAAGCCACTTAAGTTATCACACTCCAGAAGGTATGCGCAAGCCTGGTAAGTTTCCTGTATGTTTGAAACTCATTATGTATGTTTTTACCCCCAAGCCGTTTATGACCTTGACAAAGGCCAACAAATCATAAACCACAAGTCAAGTTCAACCCGTCATTATCCTGGATTACTCTAGACCCACCCGTACAAACCCGTGAAAAAGGCCAACAAGGTTATACGACTGTTCTAGATAATCGCAACTTAATGCAACAGACAAGCAATATCTAGTTACCGCACACTACACCTTGACAAAGGCCAACAAACGCAGCACGAATACTAGGTACCACCTGAAAGAAATGACAAAGGGCTACGGCTGGTTTTTGGCGAAAAACCTTTAACGTAATGAACTTGATATCGTTGTAGGAACTGTATAGCTTTTTATAAATATATAGTAGCGAAAACCTTTGCTAAAGAGGTCACTCCCGGTGAAGGGATCTCGGCTCTTTCCCCGTAGAATGAGGTGCAGGATATTCCAACTGAATACTGCGATGCAAAGTAAAAAGTAATCGACTATTATGAAGTTATTACCCCGACGCAAACTTCTGCCCAAGAGATCACTCCCGATGAAGGGATCTCGGCCCTTACCTCGTCGAATGAGGTGCTGGATATTCATAACCGAATACCATGTGCAAAGCAAAAGAGTACGTCTGTAATGTCAGTTTTTTAAAATTAGTTCCAACAACATCAAATAGGTCTGTTTTCCTTGCATTGATCAGAATTAATGCAGTCCCATCAATTAACATATCACACCAGACAAGAACGAAATATAAAATATACGTATATGCCATCCGCATTTACCACTGGGTCCCGTCATCACCTGTTATGTTACTTAATTAACGACAGAGCGGGGACTGGACTAGCGCGGGCGCAAAACATATACAACATCTACTAGTATATATATAACAATATACAATAATCACTCCAGACGTGATAAATGCAACATCACAGAAAAGTAATAAGTATCACAGAACAATACAGATAATTTAGGAGCCCCGGGTTTCCTTTGAACCGCAAGTGAAACCCGACGTTCCCCTGGTCGTGTGGATAGCCTGTGCAATGAAAACCTAGACCCCTACGAGTGCGGCAAGTTACCCGCTAAAACCAGAAGTGAGGCAGCCCCCTTCAGCAAAGTGAATGGACCACCCAGCACTTCACGGAATCCGGTAACTTGAGCACCCCTCCTTGGGTCAACCTATACCCCCTACGAGTGCGGCGAATAGCCCGCCAATTGTAGAGTGAAGCCCCCTCTGTCTCAAAGCCATGAGATGCGGGCCCATTGCCCTTTATAGCCCGGCTATCCATGCACCCCACCGCGGGGTAATACTAGTACAGAAAAGAAAATATGTACATCGGTGACATTGACCTCAACCCAGTCGTGCCCCAAAAGAATAATATACAAACAGGCAGTGACGGCAGTCCACATGCCGGACGCTCACCTCGCGATATCAAATGTACAAATAAATCCAAACTGCACTAACATTGCACTCAAGCTATCCACTACGACAAATCCGCAACATTACAGTACAACACAGAATATCAACGTGAATGTCACGTTCGCAAACTTGTCTAAAAGAACATATAGCAATTAGACAAGTTGTATCGCTCGAATGATATTCACGGTCGCAGATAGTAATGTAAGCACTGTGAACTAACGTATTTAAAATTTCGATCGACAAAACTTCCCAAAATGGCCCCAAGTGCAAAATCCAGCACTCAAACAAATCTGGGCAAAAACAAAAAATTCCAGAAACCACAATTCTACATGAAAGACACCCAGAACAAAAATGGTGCACTGTTGCCACCATACCGCCGCGTAATCGCGGCAAACATGATGTTTATGCCGCGGTTCCGCGGTTCAATGATGAGAACGTGCTCTCAAATTTCTTCGGGATTCTTAAAAAAGCCTGCAAGATTTTCTGACACACTGAAAATAATTTTTCGAGCAGTTTAAAAATTCGACAGAAAGTTCATGAATGGAAATGCGGTTTTGGAAATTTCATTCGATCGATATTTTAAACATGTTAGAACAAGCTAATAAGGGTTAATGGCGTGGCTCTGATACCATGTTGGGTTGCGGCAACGCTCCGGCTGTCTTTCCGAGGCCAAATGTGGAACAAAAACTTTTCAAAACTTGGCGCTACCATAACCAAAAACCCGGATCGTTCCATTAACCGTTAACTAGCAATCTACAAAGGAGTTAGAATATCTATACCGATCGATCCGTATCATTTGGTCTTTAGCCACCATCCTTAGCTCCTCGCGGCATCTCCGATCTCGCTCGATCTCCAGTCTCCTCTTCGAAATGGCACCACGTCAAGAAGTCTTTTTACAGGCTCTCGCTTCAAACCGAAGCAACTCGGACATGAAGTTTACTAGCCGACATGTCCAAGATGAAGTAGAGAATGTGTGTGGTAACTTTGTCTCTAAACATCCATTGATTATCAACACATGAGATTGTGTGGATGGAGGTTGAAGATGAAGCCATGGTGGAAGATGTGAGCTAGAAAAGAAGATGAAGATGAAGAGGTTGCTTGCTTATTGTGTTGGAATAAAAAAATGAGAGAGCACTAGAATAAAATCTCGAGAGCAAACCCAAGCCTAGTGGCTGTCCTCTCTCTCTCCTCATATCATTTCAATACAATAATCAATCAAAAAAGGTGACATTGCACAAAAAATAAGACCATGAGTCATCACCCATGCACATGTCTCATTTAATGCCCTTCATCATGATTTCCACTCATAATTTCCACCACTAAACATTTAAACCAAAATGTTTAATCCAAAAAGAGAATGGCAACATCTAAAGTAAACTCGTGACGGATCACAAGGATACCCCTCATCTGTATATACATACCTGCATCCACATTCCGACTGAATGCAAATGCAATGAGATGAAAGTAATCCAACAAATCTAATACTAGGATCCGGCTTAAACCAAAGTCCACTAGTATGATCCGTCCGATCATGATCCGTGCACAAGTGCATGTATATGATTGAACCCTGCCATAAAACTATACGGCCTCTACAACGTTTCGCCCGAACTTGAGAAACTTTCTGTGGGGGACTCTAATGACTCATCAATACGCTGGCAGTGGGTTTAACCATAAGCACGTCAGCGGTACTATCTGTATGTAACGGCTGCCCATATATTGAGCGAAAGGGAAGCTGACGAGCGAACTCATCCTGAAACCCTACTGATCCTGACAGTGACAATATCCGTACAGTCCGGTCCGTTCGTCTATGAGTATCGCATATCGGGTCTGGGGAGTGGAAAAAGTCAGTCCCCAAATAACGCGATATTTAGTGTCGGTATGAAGCCCATCACCACCAGAGAAACGACCGATCCTAGATCGGTAATTCTCGACTACCTTGGCCAAGGTTTTCTGGCGATGGCCACCCGTGCACTGTGCGACATCAACCCCCAATATGGAAGAGACGAATCCCCGACGATCCGCTCACTTCCTCCATGTGGCTCGGGACTGTACCCAAATAAAACCTGTTTGCACGACTCCTTTAAGCCATGGTAGAGTAGTAATCAGAGCATAGTTGGAACTCACACGAGACAAATGACGATCTCAGGTCGACAGACTAACCTGTACATATGTTACCTGGGAACTGCTATCTGACAATAGGTATAATACCAACTAGCAGATTCCCGGCGAGTCCGTCCAGTGTACTCATAACCCAATGAGCACCTGTATACTATCTTGGGTGAACAAACTAACACCAATGGCTTATGAGACCTGGCTACCACCTCTCGTCGAGGTCTCGATCAGTATACACTAGTCTACTCTAGAGTATCGATGCCTAGTCTCGAAACTCCCACGACTAGGGACATTTAAGGATGCGCTTATAGACCACCAGCTCCTACGTATATGATCGCCATCATAATGCTGGTAGTCAAGCAAGAATCCTATGGGCTCTATT
Source organism: Agapanthus africanus (assembly GCA_030015575.1). Taxonomy (NCBI): domain Eukaryota; kingdom Viridiplantae; phylum Streptophyta; class Magnoliopsida; order Asparagales; family Amaryllidaceae; genus Agapanthus; species Agapanthus africanus. Next base: position 786,941,329 of record JASDDO010000019.1, read on the forward strand.
AACATGTAATAGTGATGATAAAGACAAACCAGATAGCATACTATCATCTCGAGTAAGACTGTCCTACCGGTATAGGTCCTCCCTCAATCATTGCAATCACGTGCCTGTGATCCAATAATTGACTTTGAAGGCACCATATCCAACATATACACCACAGCACAGTAGAGTTTCGGAGCGGAGGAATCTCACCCTATTAGATATGGTGTGCTCTATGATAAGTAATACTGAGTTACCTATTTCCTTTTGGGGTTATGCACTTGAGACAACTGCATACCTATTGAATATGGTTCCGACCAAATCCGTGTTTACCACTCCATATGAGATATGGAGTAGGAAGAGACCATCTCTTAAATGAGTTAAGATATGGGTTGTCCGACCTATGTTAAAAAGAAAAATCCGGACAAGCTCGAGGCAAGGTCTGTTTTGTGCAAGTTTGTGGGATATCCAAAAGGATTCATATAGATATATTTTCTACCATACTGAGGAATAAAAAGTGTTTGTTTCTCAACATGCCACCTTTTTAGAAAAAGATTTTTTTGTGAAAGAAATTAGTGGTAATGAGATAGAGCTGGAAGAAGTTTCAGCTACACAAACTATAACTGAAAATTTGGTGGAACCGGAGCACTCAATAGTCCCCGACGAACCCCGGCCACTCCGCAGATTTAGTAGGGTTCCTCATCCACCTGAGAGATACTACGGTTTTCTCATAGACGGTGGGAGCGAGGATTGCATCATGGAAGATGATGACCCAACTAGTTTTGAGCAGGCCATCATAAGTAGAGACTCTGTGAAATGGCTGGATGCTATGCGATCTGAGATGGAATCCATATACACCGACAAAGTATATACTTTGGAAATTGGTCCTGAAGGGGTAAAACCCATCGGGAGCAAGTGGATCTTTAAGAAAAAAATTGGTGTAAATGGAAAGGTTGAGACCTTCAAAACAAGATTTGTAGCAAAAGGTTTTCGTCAACGACCAGGTGTCGACTACGATGAACTTTTTCTCCTGTCGCTATGCTTAAGTCCATTACGATCCTACTTTCCATTGCTGCATATCATGACTATAAAATCTGGCAGATGGATGTCAAGACCGCTTTTCTAAATAATGATTTAGAAGAGAGCGTGTACATGACACAGCCAGAGGGCTTCGTTGATAGTGGGAGTAGAGAAAGGTGTGCAAGCTGCTTAAATCCATGTATGGATTAAAGGAAGCATCGTGGAGCTCGAACATCTGTTTTGATGAAGCGATCAAAGAGTTTGACTTCATCAAAAACAAAGATGAACCTTATATATACAAAAAGGTTGTAGAGAGTAAGGTTGCCTTTCTCGTATTGTACGTGGATGACATACTCTTGATAGGAAACGATGTTCCTATGCTACACTCGGTCAAGCTCTTCTTATCACAAAAGTTCTTCATGAAAAATCTAGGTGATGCCTCCTACATCCTGTGGATAAAGATCTATAGAGATAGATCTAAGCGGATGTTGGGATTGTCCTAATCTAAGTACATTAATACCATATTAAGGAGGTTTAGTATGGAGGATTCTAAGCGTGGTAATTTACCTGCTTGTTCAGGAATCACTCTCTCCAAAGAGATGTCTCCTAAAATTGATTTGGAGAGGGCTCGCATGAAAGGGATACCCTATGCTTCGGCAGTCGGGTCTATCATGTATGCGATGTTATGTATCAGACCGGATGTAGAATACTCACTAGTTGCAGTGAGTAGGTATCAATCAGATCATGGGGAAAAGCATTGGACAACCGTGAAGAATATTCTTAAGTACTTGAGAAGGACTAAAGAGATGTTCGTGGTGTATGGTAACAGATAACTCCAGGTGGAGTCCTTACTGATTCGAGCTTCCAGAGTGATAAGGACGACAGTAAGTCGGTCTCGGGTTTTGTCTTCACCCTCAATGGAGGGGCGGTATGTTGGAAGAGTTCTAAGCAAGATACCGTAGCAAAATCGACGATGGAGGCTGAATACATCTCTGCCAACGATACTACCAAAGAGGCTGTCTAGATGAAGAAGTTCATTGCTAAACTTGGTGTGGTTCCATCCATTGAGTATCCAATACCTTTGTATTGTGATAACAATGGAGCTGTGGCTTTGGCCAAGAAACCCCGGTCCCATCAGCGATCCAGACATATTCTTAAACGGTATCACCTGATCCGGGAGATAGTAGATCAATAGGAGATCGAGGTCAGGAGAGTTGACATGAAGGACAACGCAGCGGATCCACTCACGATGGCCCTCCCTCAGACATAGTTTGAGAGACTTTTTGGGATGTTGGGTATAAAATACTACAACAACTGGTTTTAGTGCAAGTGGGAGATTGTTAGGAATATGTATGCCTTAGAGGCCATTATTGTATGATATAGTGGATGCTTGGACATATATATAGAGGACTTTCTTGCTCGACATGATAGTATGCTATCTGCTTTCTCTTTATCTTAACATGTACACTTGTATTATTATACTGTTTCTCTGATACATGTTGATAAAGTTCTTAGGATGTTTGCTTGACTACCAGGACTATGATACGGATCACACTACTAGGACTTGTGTAGTCCACAAGCACATCCTTTAATTTTTCCTAGTCGAGGGGATATTAAGACAGGGCATCGATATTTCAGAGTAGACTAGTCTGTACGTTTCTTGACCTTGTAGGGGGCGATGGTTGATCCCATAACCATCGGTGTTTGACATCAAAGATTGTATACATGTGCTTATTAGATAATGGGTACACCGAACAGGACTCGCCGAGAACTCTTAAATGGTACTATACCTATCATCAGATAGCAGTTCTCTGGTGACACTGGTACAGGTTAGTCTGTAGACCCGAGATCGTCATAGTGTCTTGTGTAGTTATCACCGTGCTTTGATTTCCTCCCTACCACGGCTTAAAGGAGTCGTACAAACTGGTAGATTTTGGGTACAGTCCTGAGTCACATGGAGGCAGTGAGCGATAGGAGGGTTTCATCTCTTCCGGTATTGGGAGTTGATATTGCGTTATGCTCGATTGGCTATAACAGTAAGTCCTTGGCCAGGGCTGATGAAATTTACTGGTAAGTGTTATCAGTAGTTTCTTGAACCGTTATGAACTATACATCGACATGACTTATCAAGTTACTGGGGTCTGACGATTCCACTCCTAGACTCGATATGCGACATATCAAACGAAGAGACCGGACTGTACGGTAAGTGTTACTTATATGCTTCATGGGAGTTTGGACAAGCTTGCTTGTTGATCTTCTAATCGCTCAATATCTGGGTAGCCGTTACGTCCAGCTAGTCCCGCTGACGGCTTATGGGTAACTGATGTGATCATTACCAACTGCTGGCGTATTGACGAGTCTTTAGAGTCCCACACAGAGATTTTCTAGTTCAAGCGAAACGAAGTAGGGCACATATGATGATATGTGCGGAGGCCTGATTAAATACGAGTACGTGATACAGTATTCTAATATGCAGATAAATGATATTAGTCAGTTATATATGATATAACCGGATTATTGAATCAAGTGTTGAATTAATAATATGATATATATTATATTTGATATAATTATATATTAGCTAATATTATTGCTCATTAATTATTTTCTTCTCTTAATATATATATTAATATAAATATATATATAAATGATATATGTGTGTGTGTGTATGTGTGTGTGTGTGTGTGTGTGTGTGTGTGTTATGAAGCATGGTTGAATTTCTATTTTGAGAAAATAGAAATGAGGTGGAAAAGGGGGAGATATTTGTGGAATGGGTGAAGTATGGATCGATCAATTCTTTATTCATTTGCTTTACACTATAAAAGCATTGTTGCAATTTTATTGATGCTTCAATGATATGTGAGCCATTCTTCTTTCTTCACTCACTTGAGTTTTTTCTTTAGCTCATTTTTCTTACACTCTCTCCATTCTCTTCTTCTTACGTGTTCCCTCATGGGAACTGAATAAAGTACAAATAAAGCAGTAAGGAAAACCCACAAATGAGGCATCATGTGCTCATACGTGACATGGCCTCACGTGCAAACACGTGACCTTTTTTAAGGGCAGATTCTATCTACGCCTGAATGCCTAATTGATAAAGTCACGTGCCCACATGTAATGGGCTCTTGAACCCACTGAATTAACAGAATTAAATTCTAATTAAAAGGAATTAAAAGCGTTTGTTCTCTCATGAGAACTGAATAAAATATATAAATAAAGCAGTAAGGAAAACCCCAAAAGGGGGGCATCACATGCCCACACGTGACCGGGCGTCACATGCCCACACGTGACCGGGTCTCACGTGCAGACACGTGACCTTTTACAGACAAAGTCTATATGCGCCGAATAAAATAAACAATTGAAAATGCTTAATCAGTGGGGTCACGTGCCAACACGTGATGGGTTTTTAAGCCCTCTGAACGAATAGAATTAAATTCTAATTAATTGCTTAATCAGTGAAGTCACGTGCCAACACGTGATAGATTCCTGAGCCCTCTGAACCAATAGAATTAAATTCTAATTAAAGGGAATCAAAAGCCCTAATTGGAAAAATATTTCCCTATATCTTTCCAAACAAAAAAGATTGCACTCTGTAAAGTGGAGCACCGTTGGATCAAAAATCCAATGGTGATTAAAAATTACCAATTTATAGAAAGATTCTATACAAGGAAATATTTTCCTAAAATTTTCCAGGAATAATAAATAAAATATCTTTTGGATTGAAAATCCAATGGTGAATAAAATTCACCGAATGATCTAAAAGATCATGTTGGTTATAAAATCAATCAAAAATCTTTCAATGAAAGATTGACTAAACAAACTAATTCTTTTCTTTCTCCTATAAATAGGAGCTAAGAAGAGAAAAGGAAAAAAAAGGGATACAACAACAGAGAGAGAACAACAGAGAGGAAAAAAAAGAGAATTTAATTCTCCAGAGAGAAAAGAAGATCTCTTCAGAGAAAGAAAACTCTAGGTAAGAGAAGGAAGGAGATCATTTTATAAGCTCCCACAAAACAAAAGAGAATTTAATTATCAAATTAAGAGTTTAACTCTTCTAAAATGAACTTAGTTCTTCCTCTGGTTGAAGATCTGCAGAAGCATATCTCCCCACAAGTTGAGAATTTAATTCTCATCGGGAAGATTCTGCCTGCAGATCCAAAACTTAGAAGGAGAATTGGGTTTAAAGAATTTAATTCTTTCAAACATATAGGAATTTAATTTCTCTAAATAAAATCAGGGTTTAACCCTATCAAAAGAATTTAATTCTTAAATAAGGGATTTAACTCTCCATGCACGTAAAACAGATCAGTACCCAACATGATCATGTGGTAACACGTGACCCCCTTTCTTTGAACCAGAAAAAGAGATTTCCCAAAGTGTTTAACACTTATTTAAAAGGGAAAAGGGAAAACAATAAAGACAGTTTCTCTTTTAGGGTGTATCACGTGCTCCCACGTGACCCTTAAAAAGCTCCTCAAACAAGAGGGAGTAAAGCCAAGGCAGTTTCACTTTTTGGGCGTCTCACGTGTTCCCACGTGACCCCTAGGAATTATCAAACAAAAGAAGATTCTACCCAAAGGCAATGCCGCATAAGGGAGGGCATCACGTGACCCCTGATAAATACTTTTAATATCCAACGCATGGATACCCATCAGGTGCCCACACGTGATGGTCATAAAGATCAAGTGTTTAACACTTGTATATTCTGAGAGTAAAATAAAAGAAGCAAAGCCCAATCATCAGGCGCCTCATGTGACCCCACGTGAGCACTTCAGTTTTAATGTTTAACACTACTTCAAGCGCCTCATGTGGGAGCACGTGAGCACTGAATGTACTCTAGTGTTTGACACTATATTCAAGCCAATCTTAGCCCAAATTAGCTAAGTCTTCCAGAGGCAAGACTCCCCTTCAACTGAACCCCAATTATACTCTTGTCTTCCAAAACTAATCATCTCATATAGCATTCAAAGTGATTCCCAAAGCCTTCCAACAAACATTGGTTCAAGGGTACATCTCTTCTTATCTCTGATACATGTCGTTGTAATTCTTCAACGTCTTCACAGAGCTGGAGGGTCCCAATAACCAATAACTTTTGGTGCATCCCCAAACGGTTGAACCAAAACCAGACAGACTATGACGTCTTTAAAATGGACTATGATGTCCTTAAACTTTACGGACTGTGAGGTCCTTAAACTTTATGGACCGTGAGGTCCTTAAACTCATAGACTATGATGTCTTTAAACTTTACAGACTATGACATCTTTAAACTATCACGGAGTATGATGTCTTTAAATTTTACAGACTATGAGGTCCCTAAACTCATGGACAATGATGTCCTTAAACTCAATGGACCACAATGTCCCTAAACTAGAACTATAGAGCCCAAATGCTCTTTCGCTGGATCTAAATGATCCTAAAATCCTGTTAAGTGGATCTTAGTATAAAATTAGACTAACATATCCTTAACAACCATTTAAGTTGATCTTAATCTCAAACGAGATTAACGATCCTTAAATCAATCCAACTACAGATCTCTCAACTGACATTGGTTCAAGGGTACATCTCCTCACACCTCTGATATATGTCGTTGTAACTCTTCAACATTTTCAAAGAGGTGGCGGGTCCCGACAATCAATAAACCCAACGGACCGCAAAGTCCCTAAACTAAAACAATAGAGCCCAAATGCTCTTTTGTTGGATCTAAATGATCCTGTTAAGTAGATCTTAGTCTAAAATTAGACTAACGTATCCTTAACAAACGTTAAGTAGATCTTAGTCTAAAATTAGACTAACGTATCCTTAACAAACGTTTAAGTTGATCTTAGTCTCAAATGAGACTAACGTATTCTTAAACCCAAACCAAAACCCAAATATAAGAAAATACGGATTTGGACTAATCCACGCCCTATGGGCGACAACATACATTAGTCTCCATATACAATCCACGGGCAACCAAAAATAAAAGAAACACACACGACACGAAGTGACCATCTGGAAAAGGAGAAAGTGGTTTCCGCGATGCGGTAGCGTAATTAACTGCAGGGGCTTGCGCCTGCAGGGAAGAGCGTCCCCACAATCAAAAACCTTTCAAACGAGGGGGAATCTGACGAAGTCTGCTACAACGGCCGCATCTGTCTAAACCTCCGATACATGGTGCCATAAATCAACTTGGTATTTTCGAAGAGGTGGATGGATAAAACCAAATAGCATCTGCCCCCAAATTCAGGCAAGATATTTGTCTTCCCGGTTTCCGGTGGTAAACAGATTCTGGTACGCCCGGTAGGACCTTTTCCTCTTTTCACTCCACACTTCGTGTGTCATGTTTTTTCCACGATCAAATAATCGCGGTATGTATGTTTGTGGTTGCCCTTGGGTGATGGTATACTTAAGCCGGTGTTTCGTCTCTATGAAGAATGGCGTTTGCTTCTACCCTGGCAACTCAGGCTCTGTCATATCTTGTGGGGTCAAGTGAGGGCCACTTGTAGGCTCAAATCTCTGCAATCCGGCTCTTTAAGAAATCAACGGGCTTCTCTTTGGGTCGATGCTCCCACCTCCCACCCTCGGTGCCTCAACGCCGATGGAGGAAGCCCAGAGGAAGTCTGTCGTCCACAGGCGGGCTCCCCAAGCTGTAGCTTTGCCGATGGAATCAGTCCTCCAATAACTGGCACCAGCTAAGGACCAAGGTCGACGCAGGGGGCAGAATATTTAGGCTCTCAAAGGAAACAGGGGACAAGCTCGGCAAAATCCTGGAGCTAATCAAATCCCGGCCGTAAGAAACGGTCAACGCCAATATCGGCATCATACAAAATGAGCTGGGGAAGGTTCTCTGCATGGTCCTGTTTCAACCCCAGTGGTGAATGTTGTTGTTCCAACTGAGAAAGCTTCAAACTGTTGCGAAGGGTCAGAGAAAATTTTCCTACCGCAATATTGAAGAAGTCTCCGCAGCCTATGGTGATCCCACGAGAGCAGAAACCAGTTCGCTCTCTAAGACAACTTTCCTCATCTATATATAAGGTATGGAAGCGGGTGAAGGGGATCCACCCCAAGACGGATCCTGATACAGCGGTTCCTCCTAAAACCAAAGCGGCTTTTCACAAAAAAGGAGGCCCAATAAAGCTCAAGTGCCCGAAGCAAACTCTAAAGGCCAAAAACTCCAAACACCCCAAGCCTGGGGGCATGGTAGTTCACATAGTCTATGTGGTGAATTCCAAAGACGAAGTTCGAGATTCTACTAGTCACCGACCTCAAACTCGGTTCTTAACAAAATTTCAACTGCAACGTGAAAAGCTGCAGGAGATTCTTGCTCAGGCGGCACCACTCATTAATCCATCGTCTAAGGAAAATCCCGAAGACGCGCCTGGAGAAAGAATAGAGAAGGAGTCGGATATTGATTTCCTAAAGCGCGCTCTGAAAAAGGGAGATGCAGAAGTGGCAGAAATATCCACTAAAATGAACCAGATAGCCCTTTTGATTCAAAATATGGCTGGAATGATGGTTCAATCAGAACCACTGGCAGATGAACTGCCGGTAGTCGGTCTTAAAGATAAGGACGACATTTCAAATCCTCTACAAAGCTCATCAATGGCTGAGGAGGAAATGATTTCTAAAAGCAAAGCTGAACGAATATATCGCTCAGCAAATTGAAACTCACTACGCTAGTGAAGCCGCAAATAGATCAATCACGATTGGTCGACCGTATTCGGCATGGCACAATCAAATACAGTACCCGCCAGAGTACACACTTCCAACGTGCCACATGTACAAAGGAACTGAGAATTCTCGCCGGCACATTGCGCGATTTGAACCCATGTGCGGCAATACTGATATACTTCTCAACAGTTCATCGGCTGTCTAGCGGGAATTGCCTTCGAATAGTATGCAGAACTCCTGAATGACTCCATGAATACCTTCGACGAAATGGAGATGCCCTCCTGTCAGAGATTCGCTAGTGTGAATAAACGCACTACCGTGATGGCACTGGTCAACGAAAGGGTTAGACCGAATGAGACTTGGGTTCAATGTGTTACCTAATGGCGAAATCTCTGGTCAAATACAAGCAACATATCGATGAAGTTGCAGCCATAGGAATGCTCATAGCCACCTTTGACCCAAATTCAAAGGCTTCCTCGTATATGACCCTCTTCAAGCCGATAGCCTTCCAAGAGCTCATGGATAAAATGACTCGATTGGATCAGCTTAGTCAAGACCCTTCATCATCTTATGAAGATGAATGAAAAGCGGAGGTAAGGTGGTATTTGTTACTGACGCTCAACAAAAAAATGAGCGACTTTGAAACAACCTATCACCAAAATAGCGACGGCGTGGGTACTCGCTCCCATCGAGGTATACACAGGGGGCATATTTCTCACTGGAGAAAGAATCTCTACGTAAGATGGTCTTTTTTTCTCAAAGAATAGAAAGGATATCAAGGGGCTTATAAACATGTCCTGCAGTCAAGTGGAATATCCCATTTGAAACCCAAAAAAAACGGTATGTCCACAAGCAAAATGGGCACGGATGAAAACCCGAAAGGGCTCCGTGAGTAAAAACAGCAAGGCTACCGGCGAGTCTGTGAAAACCCAAAAGGGCGCAGTCTCATAAAAAAAAAATTCATGCACACTGGTAAGGTCCTCTCGACCCTGTAAGGAGAAAATACCTGCGTGAGATCCTTACGACTCATAAGGGAGCAACACACTTAGGGATCCCCACGATTCCTGCTGAGAAACGCACTTACGAGATCCTCACGACTCGTAAGAAGAAACATCTTTATGAGACCCTTACGGCTCATGAAGTCAAAAGCCTTAGTTGACAGGATTCTAACCCTGTTTGCTAAGCCATCTTTGTTCGAATCGACAGAGGCAAATGATGATTCGGTCCTGGCAATGTCCCAGTGGTAGCGATGCTGATGCCTAAATTGGTATCAAATTCCAAGTCCTTTCACGGCAAATGATAATTCGCTCCTGGCAACATTCCAGTCGCAGCGATACTGATGCTAAGATTGGTATCAGATCTCGAGTTCAATACTCGCAAAAAAAAGGGTACGTCCACAAGCAAAATGGGCAAGGATGAAAACCCGAAAGGGCTCCGTGAGTAAAAACAGCAGGGCTACCGACGAGTTTGTGAAAACCCGAAAGGGCGCAATCTCATTAAAAGACACTTGCAAAGTCCTCTCGACCTTGTAAGGAGAAAATACCTGCGTGAGATCCTTACGACTCATAAAGGAGTAACATACTTAGGGATCCCCACGATTCCTAAGGAGAAATTACGCTTACGAGATCCTCACGACTCATAGGGAGAACCCTCTTATGAGATCCTCACGGCTCATAAGATTCAAAAGCCTTAAGCTACAGGGATCTAAAGCTGTTCTTAAGCCATCACCTTTCCCAGATTTCCCTATAAGCGGTCCAATATTGACCCTTGTAGACAATCCACAGGCATAAATAAACGTCTCCCCACCAAGTTCTCACCAATGGCGCGAAATTCCCCCGCTTGGTGAACAACACTTGTAAGTCCTCTCGACTTATAAGGAGAAAACACTCTTATAAGATCTCTATGACTTACAAAAGAAAATGCACTTAGGAGTCCTTACGACCCCTAAGGAGAAAATGCACCTACAAGATCCTCACGACTCGTAGGGAGAAATACCTTTATGAGACCCTTACGGCTCATGAAGTCAAAAGCCTTAGTCGACATGATCCTAATCCTGTTTGCCAAATCACCTTTGTTTGAATCGACAATGGCAAGTGATGATTCGCTTCTGGCAACATTCCAGTCGCAGCGATACTGATGCAAAATTGGTATCAGACCTTGAGTTCCATACTCGAAAAAAAATGCATATGAAATAGCCGAAATGTTTGGGCAACTCGCAATAAAAATCAGCGAGTAAAATATATGCAAACAAAAACAGCCGAAATGATTGGGCAACTCGCAATAAAAAGCAGCGAGTAAAAACAAAAATAGTCGAAATGATTGGGCACCGCAAAAATAGCCGAAATGATTGGGCAATCGCGACTTTCGCGATATAAAAAGCTGAAATGATAAAGCATCGCGGAAAGAAATAAAAAAATGAAAGAATGAAACTTTTTCCCTAGAGGCGAGTCCATACTGACCCCTGTATACAATCCATGGGTATAAACGAAAAGAGAACCACATGTCCCCTACCAGATCCTGTCAAAAGGGAAAGTCAGACCTCAACAGCAAAATCTGCATCCCAGAAGACCAACAACAGCGTTCCTCTTCCTGCCAGCAGAGCACAGACGCAACGTCAGCAAAGCGGGGCCATGGCAAATTCCCTAGTTCCAAATCTCGACGGTTCACAGAAAACCTAGAGACCACCTCGACATTCGTCTCGTTACAGCAGACGCAACGTCAGCAAAGCGGAGCCACGACAAAATCCCTAGTTCCAAATCTCGATGATTCACAGACAACCTAGAAACCAACTCGACATTCATCTCGTTACAGCAAACGCAACGTCAGCAAAGCGGAGCCACGACAAAATCCCTAGTTCCAAATCTCGACGGTTTACAGACAACCTAGAGACTACCTCGATATTCGTCTCCTTACAGCAGACGCAACGTCAGCAAAGCGGAGCCATGGCAAAATTCCTAGTTCCAAATCTCGACGGTTCACAGACAACCTAGAGACCACCTCGACATTCGTCTCGTTACAGCAGACGCAACATCAGCAAAGCAAAGCCACGGCAAAATCCCTAGTTCCAAATCTCGACGGTTCACAGACAACCTAGAGACCAACTCGATATTCGCCTCGTTACAGCAGACGCAACGTCCGCAAAGCGGAGCAACGATAAAATCCATAGTTCCAAATCTCAACGGTTCACAGACAACCTAGAGACCAACTTGACATTCGTCTCGTTACAGCAGACGCAACGTCAGCAAAGCGGAGCCACGGCAAAATCCCTGGTTCCAAATCTCGACGGTTCACAGACAAACTAGAGACTAACTCGACATTCGTCTCGTTACAGCAGACGCAATGTCAGCAAAGCGGAGCCACGGCAAAATCCCTGGTTCCAAATCTCGACGGTTCATAGACAACCTAGAGACCAACTCGACATTCATCTCGTTACAGCAGACGCAATGTCAGCAAAGCAGAGCCACGGAAAAATCTCTGGTTCCAAATCTCGACGGTTCATAGACAACCTAGAGACCACATCGACATTCGTCTCGTTACAGCAGACGCAACGTCAGCAAAGCGGAGCCACGGCAAAATCCCTAGTTCCAAATCTCGACGGTTCACAGACAACCTAGAGACCACTTCGACATTTGTCTCGTTACAGCAGACGCAACGTTAGCAAAACGGAGCCACGACAAAATCCCTAGTTCCAAATCTCGACGGTTCACAGCAACCTAAAGACCAACTCGACATTCGTCTCGTTACAGCAGACGCAACGTCAGCAAAGTGGAGCCACGGCAAAATCCCTAGTTCCAAATCTCGACGGTTCACAGACAACCTAGAGACCACCTCGACATTCGTCTCGTTACAGCAGACGCAACGTCAGCAAAGCAAAGCCACGGAAAAATCCCTAGTTCCAAATCTTGACGGTTCACAGACAACCTAGAGACCAACTCGATATTCGTCTCGTTACAGCAGACGCAATGTCCGCAAAGCGGAGCATCCCTAGTTCTAAATCTCGACGGTTCACAGACAACCTAGAGACCAAATCGACATTCGTCTCGTTACAGCAGATGCAACGTCAATAAAGCGGAGCCACGACAAAATCCCTGGTTCCAAATCTTGATGGTTCATAGACAACCTAGAGACCAACTCGACATTCGTCTCGTTACAGCAGACGCAACGTCAGCAAAGCGGAGCCACGGCAAAATCTCTGGTTCCAAATCTCGACGGTTCACAGACAACCTAGAGACCAACTCGACATTCGTTTCGTTATAGCATACGCAACGTCAGCAAAGCAAAGCCACGGCAAAATCCCTAGTTCCAAATCTCGACGGTTCACAGACAACCTAGAGACCACCTCGACATTCTTCTCGTTACAGCAGACGCAACGTCAGCAAATGACCCCGTTTCAGAAATACGTCAGCCAATGACCCCGTCTCGGAAATACGTCATCAACTGACCCCGTATGGCTAAAGTCAATTTTGACCCTGTATGGCTAAAGTCAATCCTGACCCCGTATGGCTAAAGTCAATCTTGACCCTATATGGCCAAAGTCAACCCTCAACCTCTCCGTCAAAGCAATGCTTTGATTCGAGAGCAGGTCAACTCATCAATCACTTACGAGTCCTCTCGACTTGCGAGGAAGAAAATTCTCTTGGGAGCTCCTTACGACTCTCAAGAGAAAACACACTTAGGAATTCTCACGATTCCTAAGGAGAAAATACACCTACGAGATCCTCTCGACTCGTAGGGAAAAAAATCTTTATGAGACCCTCATGGCTCATAAAGTTGGAAAGCCTTAGGAGACAGACTTGAACCTCACTCCTAAGCCATCGCTGTCCTACAAGGAGATCAAAATAGTTTATCTACAAAATGCATTTGCTAAAAGGGACACGCCACCATGAAACAAAATATGTCATTTATTCATAAATTAAAATGAATATAAAGTACAATCTATAAAAGAATCAAAAAATACTCTCATTCAGGAGTAAGTACAAAAGGAGAATAAAAAGAAATATATACATCTGTTTAAGCCGGCGGACGGTTTAATAGATTCGTCAGTTCATCCTTCTTCTGCTGGGTCTCGGCTTCATAATTTGTTATTGCTATGAGACGGGCCTCCGCTTGAGACTGTTGGGCCTGGTACGAGGCGAGCCGACTTTCAAGCTTCTTTTCGGTAACTTTGTGAGCTTCAACCATTTTGCGAGTAAAAATGATGGCTTTATCAACAGCTACCACCTCCCTGATAGCTTCTTGAAGCACCCGCCAAAGTTCATACGCACGAGTGGTCTTGGCCGTGAGTTCAGCTTGAAGTTCCCCCAGCGCATTGGAAGCCGGCTCCATCTCCGAAAACTTTCAGTTGAGCCTCTTCTCACATGACTGCAGATTTGTGCCGCACCGTTCAACCAGCCCTCGCACGCTCGCCTTTGCAACCACGACCTCTGAAGGAAGGAGCGTGCACTCAAGACTATGTAAGCAAGCCTCCACCCGATGATAAAACTCGACCTAGACATGCACCAATGTCTCATCATGGTAAGCAGCAAGAAAGGGAAGGGAAATGTTAGCTTCAGCAGCAAAATCTTCGGCCGTGATCGAGCTACCAGCACGAAGATCTTCGATGAGAACCGACAAAGAGTGAAGGTTTTGCTTCGCCATTCGTTCAGATGCACGTAGGGCATAAGGGCCAGGTGGCATAATGATGCGAGATTCCAGCGGGGTAAGAACGGGCAAAGCTGTTAAGATTCATAAACAATCAGCGAGATTTGCAAACAAAGAGCAGATGGAACAACGTCGAAACTTTGCTTACCCACAGTCATGCAAGAAGGGTTTAAAAGATCCCCAGGCCCGTCAAGGATCTCAACTTCGTTGTCAGCTTCCAGAACTATAGAAGACATTAGCATCGTTATACGAAATAATAGTAATGCCATGAGGAGGGGCAGATAACACTAACCTTGCCCAGAAGAGAAGACGATGCGTTGTGGGGATATTGCCTGCAGAGCGGCCATCTCGAGCAAACGCTGGAAAGATTTTCTGAAGGATAGGTCCACGATGGACGCCGCCAATCCTCGTAATTCTGAAAGGACGGAAGGATTCAGATAATGAAGAGATCATTAAAACAAAAGATAGAAGAATACCTTCGATACTCCTCCCACTTTGAACATGAGGGATAGCTTCGATACTCCTCCCACTTTGAACATGAGGGATAGCAGTTTCGGCAGCCTCCTCCATACCCTCAAGCACATCATCGGAGACATTTGCTGGTGTGATGGCTATCAGTCGAGGGGCAGCGGCCACCACTTCAGAGACGGCAATCTCAGTTGCCTGTTCCACCATCTCCAGGCCATCACCAAAAAGGTCCATTAAATCCACGGCCGGAAGGGACACCTCTTAAGGGTGAACGGGCATAAGGGAAACAGAAGCCGCCAATGGAAGCTCTGCAGCAGGAATAGCAACTGTAGCGACCCCCTCCATACCTACTGGTGTCTCATTGGGGATATTTATAGAGTCCACGGTCAAGACGCTACTCGAGCTCAGATTCTCTGCCATGGCCGAAGTTCCTGCGAAGTTTTACGAAGATAAGAAGACATAGAAAGCAAAACAAATTACTTGCCAAAGGAAAAATGCAGAAAATATGCATACCGATACGCCAAGATGCCTCGAGTATAGCTTTTTCAAGCCGACGTTCTTTCCTGAGAAGGTACGCTTGCCGGGGTTCTAGGGTAGATTCATGGCCGCCGGTCCACAACGACAACTCATCTTCAGAAGCGGCTGAGATAGGCTTTTTGAGGGCTATCTCACCCCCTGCTCTAGAGGACCTATAAATACTCGCCGTATATATGGAGGATCTTCGTAGAATATTACGGCAGGATAGGAACTCTTTGAAATCCGCACGTTCTCGGTCTCATCCTGAGAACGCCTTATAGCCTCAGCCAATTGTGTGGCTTCCTCGGCAGATGAATCTGGAAAAAGAAGACCATCGTCCGGCTCTTACATAGATATTGGTTCGTCTTGAACGATAGTCTCGGATTCCATTAAAAAGTCAAGCAGACCGGTGACTGTCTTCTTCCTCCGCTTTGATCCAGAACTGGCGCTGGAAGATGATCGCTTCCTTCCCTTCGGCGCCTTGGTGCGACGTTGACCCACTTCGCCTCCAGTATCCTCTTTTGGCGGTGCTACCGATGATGACGCCGCCATCGATGACGCCGCAAATGATGGAACTGCTACCGACGCCTCATCAGAAGCCCTTTCCTGAGCTCTAGTGCGCATCGGCATGCCAACTGTGGGTGGAGTCAGGACCACATCTACCGCCTCAAGAATAAGTAAGGCACCAGTACCCCTTAAGGGAGGGCGAACCATTGTCCGCGGTCGCGACGGGACTCCCATAGCTTGGATCGGGACGGGAGCTCTATATCCAAAAAGTATCCTCCTCTCCTCAGCAATGATGGGACCAACTCGGTGGTAGTACCAACCTGTAAAAGCCCCCACACACCTTGGAATGTAGTCGGCCTTAGGGATCATGAAGCGAGAGCCGGTGTTCAGCCGCATGACGTGATGAGTGGCGTCATACAAAACTTCTAAAGACGAGCTGGGCTCCACTATGAATGCCTCGAAAGGAACACCTTGGTTATAACCCAAATTCCAGGAAAAACGATGTGGATTATACCGCATAAAAAGAACCGCATCGTTTCGACGGAACACCAAATAACCCGGTCTGATCGAATATAAGTGCATGGCTTCCCTAGGCTTCAAGGATGGTGCTCCCTCTTTCGATAAATCAAACAGCTGCTGAATAGGTCCCGAAGGAGTAGAGAGGATTCGATCATTGAACGCCATCCCGCCTTCGTTGGCATAAGGATTAAGCAGCACACGAAGAGCCCCTAACCGAGTCAGATCAGGAGCAGAAGCGTCCACCAACCACATGATCCACAAGAAGGTATAAGCGTCATAAAAACCCGGTCTCCTAACATGTGCATCTCAATCCACGACGTAAAATAATGAAGAGAGAAACTCACCATATCCACACCTGGGGTCGAGGTATTGGCCGCAATACTCGGCCCATGGTACAAGTGTGATAACCCTGCAATGCCCACGGCTAGTCGTGTCCCTTCGGCAATGCGATGAGCAGGATAAATGACCGAGGCTCTCATAAAGCGACGATGCGTTGGAATGACAAACCAACTGAGCCAAAGGCTGATAAAACCAACGAAGAAAGTTTCTTCATCCATATCGGGAGCCGCAATCGACTCAAAAGGTACGGCCGACAAGATTAGGATGTAAAACTGGGGAAAATCTTCTTCTTTGGCTGGTAGCTTATTTAGCCCAAACCCGAAGGGGTCGTTAATATTCGCGAACTTCGGAGCCTCCTTTGATAGGACGTCTCCACGAAAGAAGCAGGCGATAAAACTTTTAAAAGTGATGCCATGTTCCTCTCACTCTGCGAACAGCTTCTCGAAAATACCCAGAGTCTTGATTAGACTTGGATATTTGTGACGGACAGCATTTTCGGTTGACAAGCCGTGAAGCATAGCAGGCACAGTTGCGAATGCATACTCGTCAGGAGGCAGCAATTCTTCATAAGGTGCTCCCGTGATCGGTAGACCGGAGATCACGCGAAACTCTTCCAAAGAGATCGAAACTTCACGATCCCCTAACAAGAAAGTGTTGGTGGGAAGATTCCACTGATTTAGGAAAGTTTTAACCCACCAAATATGGGGAGACTGATAATGAAAGAGAGATGCGTACACCGCCTGATAAAGCCCGACCTTCTGTAGTCGTGCACGATGGGCAGACAATATATAACGAGCCCAGAGAAGATAGCCTGTTGGATGGCGAGGGGTAAGCCCTATCTTATAGACTTGTCCCCAGGGATGGGCTTCACCTTAGCAAATATGACGCCCCAAGATGTCTATGGCTGGCAAAGGGTGGTTTGGTATCCCAGTTGTCGACGGCTCAAGCCGGCCCATAGGAGTCCAATCCAGCACCTCCACGGCAAAGGCAGTCTGCGGACGCTCCTTCGGCAAGAATGGGTGGAGAGACTCTGTTGGCACCTCGCAAAGAAAGCTGAGGCGACCCCGAATGATATGCCCGTACCAGGTTCCCCACAAAAGCAGGTTGGTGCAATCCGAGTCATGAGCCCTAATCATTGCCATCGCTTCTTCGACAGACGGTGATTGAGGGAAAGCAGCCTCCGAGCGGGTAAAAGGGAAGTATGGAAAAAAAGCCATTGTTCCTGAAATAAAGGAAGGGAAAATTGTTAATAAAGCCCACACGTGCATATATATACATGTATATGTATATATACATGTATATGTATATAGACAGTGGAAGAAAACGACAAGCAGCTTATTTCATGGGACCATTGGTTGCAAAACACATGGGCCCTACAAAATCAATATAGCGGCTCACTAATGATAAGGCAGGGTAATCATTATGAGAACAAAAGAAAGATTCTGAATAAATGAATAAGTGGATTTCAAACATCTCTGCACATTCCCCCAAGGAAAAGCCCATCATGAACTCTATGCAAATCAAGCAAAATCTCTCCTAAAATTTTTTTGTTGTCAAGTACAACTGAGGATAGAAATCCCAAGAGGTTTTCTTGTTAGAACTAAGTTCTCTGTGGGGAATTAAATTCCTTTTGAACAGAGGAATTAAATTCCAAGAAAAATTTTAGAGCTAAGCTCTTTGGAATGGAATTAAATTCCAGAAGAAAACAAGTACCATCATCAATCCCCTGAGATCAGAAAAACGCCTAACATTGGGGGTTTACTACCTAAAGATCGTGCATCCTTAGAGCTCGGAATGATGAGTTTTTATTAAAGGGAAAAACCCTTGGTGTGGATTTAAAATCCAAAGAGAATTTTATAAAAGGAGAAGAAAAGTTCCACGGCCGTTCAAGATCCTTACCTGAAAAAGCATTCTTTTTGTTGACAGAGTTAAACTCTGGATTTTGTTTCGTTAAACAGAGAATCGAGCTCTGAGAAAAAGAATTAAATTCTCAAGGCAAGAAATTGAAAAAGGAAGAAGATGAAGGAATGGAGGCGTTACTGATGAGACCGTTGCATTTATAGGATATGATAGGAAACGGTTCATCTTCCCCGTTCCCTAAGCAAATCCAACGGCCACAAAGATGACAACGTTGCACTCACATGCAAACACGTGAGAACAACGCCGTGGGGGCATTTTTTCCCTCATGGGAATTGAATAAAGTACAAATAAAGCAGTAAGGAAAACCCCCAAATAGGGCATCACGTGCTCACACGTGACCAGGCCTCACGTGCAAACACGCGACCTTTTTTATGGGCAGATTCTATCTACGCCTGAATGCCTAATTGATAAAGTCACGTGCCCACACGTGATGGGCTCTTGAACCCACTGAATTAACAGAATAAAATTCTAATTAAAAGGAATTAAAAGCATTTGTTCTCTCATGAGAACTGAATAAAATATATAAATAAAGCAGTAAGGAAAACCCCAAAAGGGGGGGCATCACATGCCCACACGTGACCGGGCGTCACATGCCCACACGTGACCGGGTCTCACATGCAGACACGTGACCTTTTACAGGCAAAGTCTATATGCGCTGAATAAAATAAACAATTGAAAATGCTTAATCAGTGGGGTCACGTGCCAACACGTGATGGGTTTTTAAGCCCTCTGAACGAATAGAATTAAATTTTAATTAATTGCTTAATCAGTGAGGTCACGTGCTAACACGTGATAGATCCTGAGCCCTCTGAATCAATAGAATTAAATTCTAATTAAAGGGAATCAAAAGCCCTAATTGGAAAAATATTTCCCTAGATCTTTCCAAACAAAAAAGATTGCTCTCTATAAAGTGGAGCACCGTTGGATAAAAAATCCAATGGTGATTAAAAATTACCAATTTATAGAAAGATTCTATACAAGGTAATATTTTCCTAAAATTTGCCATGAACAACAAATAAAATATCTTTTGGATTGAAAATCCAATGGTGAATAAAATTCACCGAATGATCTAAAAGATCATGTTGGTTATAAAATCAATCAAAAAAATTTCAATGAAAGATTGATTAAACAAACTGATTCTTTTCTTTCTCCTATAAATAGAAGCCAAGAAGAGAAGAGGAAAAAAAAAGGGATACAACAACAGAGAGAGAAAAAAAGAGAATTTAATTCTCCATAGAGAAAAGAAGATCTCTTTAGAGAAAGAAAACTCTAGGTAAGAGAAAAAAGGAGATCATTCTATAAGCTCCCACAAAACAAAAGAGAATTTAATTCTCAAACTAAGAGTTTAACTCTTCTAAAAAGAACTTAGTTCTTCCTCTGCTTGAAGATCTGCAGAAGCAGATCTTCCCACAAATTGAGAATTTAATTCTCATCGGGGAGATTCTGCCATGCGGATCCAAAACATAGAGGGAGAATTGGGTTTAAAGAATTTAATTCTTTCAAACATATAGGAATTTAATTCCTCTAAATAAAATCAAGGTTTAATCCTATCAAAAGAATTTAATTCTTAAACAAGAGATTTAACTCTCCATGCACGTAAAAGAGATCAGTACCCAACATGATCACGTGGTAACACGTGACCCCCTTTCTTTGAACCAGAAAAAGAGATTCCCAAAGAGTGTAACTCTTATTTAAAAGGAAAAAGGGAAAACAATAAAGACAGTTTCTCTTTTAGGGTGTATCACGTGCTCCTACATGACCCTTAAAAAGCTCCTCAAACAAGAGGGAGTAAAGCCAAGGCAGTTTCACTTTTTGGGTGTCTCACGTGTTCCCACGTGACCCATAGCAATTATCAAACAAAAGAAAATTCTACCCAAAGGCAATGTCGCATAAGGGAGGGCATCACGTGCTCCCACGTGACCCCTGATAAATACTTTTAATATCCAATGCATGGATACCCATCACGTGCCCACACGTGATGGCCATAAAGGTCAAGTGTTTAACACTTATATATTCCGAGAGTAAAATAAAAGAAGCAAGGCCCAATCTTCAGGCGCCTCACATGACCCTACGTGAGCGCTTCAATTTTAGTGTTTAACACTACTTTAAGCACCTTACGTGGGAGCACGTGAGCGCGGAATGTACTCTAGTGTTTAACACTATATTCGAGCCAATCTTAACCCAAATTAGCTAAGTCTTCCAGAGGCAAGAACCCCCTTCAACTGAACCCCAATTATACTCTTGTCTTCCAAAACTGATAATCTCATATGGCATTCAAAGTGATTCCCAAAGACTTCCAACCAACTTTGGTTCAAGGGTACATCTCTTCATACCTCTGATACATATCATTGTAATTCTTCAATGTCTTCAGAGAGCTGGAAGGTCCCAATAACCAATAACTTTTGGTGCATCCCCAAACGGTTGAACCAAATCCAGATAGACTATGACGTCTTTAAACTGGACTATGATGTCCTTAAATTTTACGGACTGTGGAGTCCTTAAACTCATGGACTATGATGTCCTTCAACTTTATGGACTGCGAGGTCTTTAAACTCATAGACTATGACGTCTTTAAATTTTACAGACTATCACGTCTTTAAACTGTTATGGACTATGATGTCCTTAAACTTTACGGACTATGAGGTCCCTAAACTCATGGACTATGATGTCCTTAAACTCAATGGACCACAATGTCCCTAAACTAGAACGATAGAGCCCAAATGCTCTTTCGCTGGATCTAAATGGTTCTAAAACCCTGTTAAGTGGATCTTAGTATAAAATTAGACTAACGTATCCTTAATAACCATTTAAGTTGATATTAATCTCAAACGAGATTAACGATCCTTAAATCAATCCAACCACAGATCCCTCAACTGACATTGGTTCAAGGGTACATCTCCACACACCTCTGATATATGTCGTTGTAACTCTTCAACGTCTTCAAAGAGGTGGCGGGTCCCGACAATCAATAAACTCAATGGACCGCAAAGTCCCTAAACTAAAACAATAGAGCCCAAATGCTCTTTTGTTGGATCTAAATGATCCTGTTAAGTAGATCTTAGTCTAAAATTAGAATAACGTATCCTTAACAAACATTTAAGTTGATATTAGTCTCAAATGAGACTAACGTATCCTTAAACCCAAACCAAAATCCAAATCTAAGAAAATACTGATTTGGACTAATCCACGCCCTATGGGCGACAACATACATTAGTCTCCGTATACAATCCACGGGCAACCAAAAATAAAACAAACACACACGACACGAAGTGACCATCTGGAGAAGGAGAAAGTGGTTGCCGCGATGCGGTAGCGTAATTAACTGCAGGGGCTTGCGCCTGCAGGGAAGAGCGTCCCCACAATCAAAAACCCCTCAAACGAGGGGGTATCTGACGAAGTCTGCTACAACGGCCGCATCTGTCTAAACCTCCGATACATGGTGCCATAAATCAACTTGGTATCTTCGGAGAGGTGGATGGATAAAACCAAATAGCATCTACCCCTAAATTCAGGTAAGACGTTTGTCTTCCCGATTTCCGGCGGTAAACAGTCCTCATCCAAGCCGTAACCCTCATATGAGTTGTGAATCCAAGGGCTTGAGAAAATTCCTAGTGGGCTAAAAACCTATTTCATCATCCTAGTCTAGATTAGCACTTTAGACTAGAATATTTACTTCACTAATACTAGATTAATAAAGAGATAGCTTGACCTAGAGGAACTTCGAGTAGATCATATTCGACACGAAGGTCACAAAGCAAGTTCGATCCGTTCTTCAAGTGGAGCCTAGAGGAGTCGTAGGGATTACTACCCAGAGCTTTAGAAGAGAAGGACTTGGTCTACAAAGGTTGTAGTCTCTATCACTTATTGTAGATCTTCTTTTATCATATGTTAAACCCTACTACTCTAGTTAGATTCTAGGTTAGTGTAGCTTAGCTCCAAGAAAATTTTAAAATTGCATGCTTGATGTCGGTTATAACCTTATGGTGGTGCTAGGATACACTTTCATCCACTTCATCACAAAACTAAATTTTAGCCAATTATAAATATTCACTAATAATAACTAATCATGTTCTTCTCCTAAGATATCTACCTATAAATAATAAAGGTAAATGACAAAAGAATACCCTCAATTATCACAGTTTTTCATTAAAATACCTTAAAGTTGATTTAGTATGGTAAAGTATATTAACCTATTGTTTTTAATGGAATTTCTTATCACTAAAATACCCTCCAAAGTAGCACTTAAGTTATTTTTTTGTAATAAAATAACTTTAAGGCATCTTAGTGAAAAAATGATTAATTCG
Source organism: Agapanthus africanus (assembly GCA_030015575.1). Taxonomy (NCBI): domain Eukaryota; kingdom Viridiplantae; phylum Streptophyta; class Magnoliopsida; order Asparagales; family Amaryllidaceae; genus Agapanthus; species Agapanthus africanus. Next base: position 786,964,185 of record JASDDO010000019.1, read on the forward strand.
GGGTATTTTAGTGTAATTTACCCCAAACAATAACTATCCAATATTTCTATAATCTCACATGCATCACATTAGGAATGTAAAAAGGATAGCAAACAGAGCGGATATATGTGTTGCCGCATCCATATTCGGTTGCTATAAGAGGATTCGAATGCAGATATTCGAAGTCAGCTCGGATTATCCATATTGATTTAGAAAAAACGTACGACAAGATACCTAAAGAGGTATTATGGAGGACAATGATAAAGAAGGGGGTCCCCGTCAAGTACATTGACATAATCAAGGATATGTACGATGGAGTAGTGGCAAATGTCAGAACTTGCGGTGGCCTAACGAGTGATTTTCATATTACAATTGGCTTACATCAAGGATCTGCATTAAGTCCATTCCTGTTTACCATCATGATGAATGAGTTTACAAGAACTATTCAAGATGAGGTATCTTGGTGTATGCTGTTTGCTGATGAATGGTTTTAGTAAATGAGACGAAAGCAGAGGTTAATGCCAAATTGGAGTTATAAAGGCAAACGTTGGAATCTCGGCAGTTCAGATTGAGCAGGTCCAAAACAGCATATATGCATTGCAAATTTAGCAAACTGAGAAGTCGAGATCACGGTGGTATAACACTGTGATCTAAGTTCCACCACCGAGCGATTAGTTTAGATATCACCGAGCGATTAGTTTAGATATCTAAGTTCCATCATCTAAAAAGATGGGAAGATCGATAGCGATGTTAATCAAAGAATCCAAGATGATTGGTTGAAATGGAGGAGTGCAACAGAGATTTTATGCGATCGTAACTTTCCGTTAAGGTTGAAAGGGAAGTTTTATCGGAGCGTTATTCGGCCTACCTTATTATATGATACAGAATGCTGGGCTCCTAAGAAGTATCATACACAGAAGATGCACATAGCGGATATGCGCATGCTTCGTTGGATGTGTGGTAACACTAGAAAAATAAGGTGCGAAATGAGGATATTCATGCACAAGTTGGTGTAGTACTTGTAGAGGAGAAGATGCGGGAAAACCGACTAAGATGGTTTGGTCATGTGCGATGCAGACCTATGAAAGCACCGGTTCGACGAATGGATTCTATCAATATAGGCAATATCAAAAGGACGAAAGGGAGACCGAAGAAAACATAGATGGAGGTGATATGAAAAGATATGGTTTCTAAAGGCTTCAATGAAAGTATATTGTTTGATAGGAGTGAGTGGAGGTAGAAGATTCATGTGCTGGACCCAGCATGATTCTCATATTGGTTCATGTAGCCTACCCCCATATGCTTAGGATAAAAGGCTCAGTAGTAGTTGTTGTTGTTGTTTATATCCATATCACACATGCAAATACTAGTATACTAATATACTAATATACTACAATAGGCACACCATTTTCCCAAATAAATTGTTTGGATAAAAGCAAAAAGATTTTTTTTATATAGAACACATGCTTTTCTACACATACCCTCTAATATGAAAAAGTTGACAGGTTTCATCTATTTCAATATTTTCCATCCAAACCTGGGCATATAATCATCTCCCTCAAGTTCGAAGAAAGTTCAACGAAATACAATGCAGGTGGAGGTCTTGATCTCCTTCAGATGTTGTCTTCCATTGATCTGCTATGAATGTTGACGAATGGCTGAGATGGGATTTGAGGGTTGCCTCTTGATGCGTGTGGATCTCAGCGGGCTTGACTTGGAATGAAGCTGAGCTACCTGCAAGGAAGTCTCGGGGTGGTTGTACCACCATGGACCCTCCGACGATCAAGTTAGTCGAGGTATTTGGGCAGAGTAGTGGCCTATTGGATAATAATCCCCTTACCTGAGTCGTCTGAGAGAGGGTTTATATAGTATCATCCATAGGCAGGCGGGTGCGAGATTTACGCCGGCCATTACACCCCTGGAGTTACGCCTGCGCGAATAGAGGGATCTTCCATTAATGGCGAGATATGCCCGTTGGCGGGGGAACGTGATGGCGTGGAACGCGGGATCGTGGGGCGGCGGATATCTCGTGCATGGCGAGATTCGCGGAGCAACAGCGGGAACGCCCACGATCTGTGCTCTGGGTCGGTCGGTGAGACCGAGGAAGCGAAGCTCGGCGGGAGGCTCGGGGGCGAGCGGGAGGCCGAGGAAGCTTGGTTCGGTGATAGCTCGGTGGCGAGCTAGGAGGGCTGAGGAAGCTCAGCATGCGGGAGGGCTCTGAGGTGAGCCAATGGTTATTTGTAAGACGAGCATAAGAGTGATCTGATAGGTCTTCGAAGGTCGAGACAATCCTCGGGATGAAGGCCCAGGGTACGCCTTAAATGTACTACTCCTACTCCTGTTACCGTAAGCCTCGGGACACGTCATCTGCCATGTGTCATGATCTGGGTAGGTCTCAGTATTGAGCATCATCATTAGCCCCCCTACTCTCGTCCCGACCTATTTATGGGTCGGGTCGAGAGTGGTCTGATCGGTCACCCGGGCCAAGTTCATAGTTGACGAATTCGTCGGCACGGATTCTCGGGAAGTTAGTTGTATTTTTCAATGACGTCAGTGGATCAGAGAGGAGATCGTGCACTAAAGAGGGAGCGTCAATTCGATCGTACGTCCATTGAGGCGCAGGCTATCTGTCAGACACTGATTGATGGACGTGATTGGTGGTCACCGTCTTCTGCGCCCGAGGGGACTTCACGGATGATCGTGCGACACATGGGGCGTAGATGGACGTCGACGCAAAGTGCCGTTTTGGCGGGAATCGATCGGCGCCGTTGGATGCGCTCGCCGAATGCTATAAATAGAGGCAGAACCCCCCAAGGGTCTATACTTCGCTATAATTTCCCAATCGCTGCATGTGTTAGCTCGGCACTCTTCCCTTTAGGTCGGATTTCTTGCGTTCATTCCTCGGACGTCTCCTTCCTTCGCTTTGGTTAGATGTCTTCCTCTGAGGAATCTGTTGAGATAGTAGAGGTAGAGTCTAGAGAGTCTTCTGCCGCTTCTTCCTCTGTTTCTTCTTCTTCCTCGTCCGAGTCGGAATCCCCCTAGGGAGTTAGGGTTAGTCGGGCCACCCGGGGTTGCACGGCGGGGACGGTCCCAAAAGCGCGTGTCAAGAGTGTCCGTGATGCGTCTTCCCTCCTGAGGCATGTGAACGAGCTCACCACAATCCGGGCTCGCTTCCACATCCCCCCCGGCTACTCGCTTCGCTCAGGCCGGGGAGGGAGAGAGGGCAGACCAGGTACGGGGCAAGGTGATTACCTTGTACTTGGAAGTCTTTTGGGCCGGAATGCGTCTGCTCTTCTACCCCGAGGTGAGTGCGGCATTGCGTTGCTTTCAATTAGCCCCGGACCAGCAAGTGCCGAACTCGTGGAGGATTCTCCTCGGGTTCCTGGTCCGGTTGAGACTGCAGGAGATCCCTTTCAACCTGAACCTTCTCCTTTCCTCCCTCTGATACAAAAATCACCCCGGCACTCGTAAGGACGAGCCTAGCTGGGTATACGTTTCTTTTAGAAAACACAGAGGAGGGGCGGCCGGGTCGGGGGTCGTAGCAGTACCTTCTTCCATTCATGAATGGAAGAAGTTCTTGTTTGTCGGGCCACCCGAGGGTGAGGATTGGCATGTGCCTGTCCAGTGGCACAGGGCTAACTGCTCACGGGTGAGGCGGTCGTCTGATCCCGAAGTGAGAGCAGTGTCGGCGTGGGAGCTCGTCCAACGGGCCGATGTGATGTTGTCCGAGCAGGCTCTCGGATGGGCCGGGCTCATCCCCGCTCAGTTTGTGGGTAAGTTAGGAGCTTAGACGACCTGTTTAGACTTATGTATTCTTCTATTCTTTCTAGCGTTGCTAACTCCCTTTGTGTATTGCCCTCCTTTGCAGAGCCGATGGACAAGGAAAATTTTCGGGATGCGGTGGCTGAGAAGAAAGGAAGGAAGGCCGGAGGCGCCGGCCCGTCATGCCTCGCTTCGGGCCTGGCCCCGTCGCGGCCGCTTTGGTTAGGCGTTCTACTACGTCCCGGGCTTCGGAGATCAGCCATGGGGAGAGCCACAAACACGCTCGGGAGCAGGAACTCTGGGTTGTGGAGGTGTGGATGAGACCGACCCTCCCATGGCCCCCTCCCCTGGCTCTCAGTGCCGAAGCTCCTGCCGTGGGCGCCGACCCTCAAGTTGCCACCCCGGCTCTCGACACTGCCGCGGAGCACATCGAGGTCCTTCCCAGCCCCGAGGCTTGAATCTCCCCGCCTTCTTTTTTATTTTTTTCTTGTTTTGGAATTTTGTAAGCCTTCGAGCGATTTTGTAAGGCTGGGGAGCCCACAATACCTTTGTAAAGGTTCCCGAGTTGTAAATAAAGCTCTTTTGCAGAAATTTGTGTGTGGCAACGTTTTCATTTCACGGTAATGCCTTTATTTTGCTCGCCTGATGAGTGCCAAGTCGGTGACCGGTCCTTTAGTTGGCGATCGCACGTCGAGTTAAATCTAATTATTTTTCAAGTGTATAAAGGCCGATATTAGGTTGTCGTCTTTAAGACCCCGAAGTCGAGGTGGCGATCGCTCGTTGGAGGTATGTCGGTAAACGCCTCTGAGTAGAAAGATATAGACTTGCTCATTCCCTCGAGTTGGACCAGTGACCACCTCTCTTAAAATTGGTCGGCGTTTACTGCGGTTGAGTGCTTCTGATCCTTAGCGTAGATGGGTAAGAAGTTACCCACTAAGGATAAACCGAGCAGGGAAGCTGCTCGGTTGCCTCTTGGCGAGGGCTTCGATCCTTGGCGTCGGTGGGTAATAAGCTACCAGCCAAGGACGGACCAAGCAGGGAAGCTTCTCGGTTGCCTCTTGACGAGAGCTTCGATCCTTAGCGTAAATGGGTAAGAAGTTACCCACTAAGGATGGACCAAGCAAGGAAGCTGTTCGGTTGCCTCTTGACGAGGGCTTCGATCCTTGGCATCGGTGGGTAGTAAGCTACCAGCCAAGGACGGACTGAGCAGGGAAGCTGCTCGGTGGTCTCTTGACGAGGGCTTCGATCTTTTGCGTAGATGGGTAAGAAGTTACCCACTAAGAATGGACCGAACAGGGAATCTACTCGGTTGCCTCTTGACGAGGGCTTCGATCCTTGGCGTTGGTGGGTAGTAAGCTACCAGCCAAGGACGGACTGAGCAGGGAAGCTGCTCGGTGGCCTCTTGAAGAGGGCTCCGATCCTTAGCGTAGATGGGTAAGAAGTTACCCACTAAGGATGGACTGAGCAGGGAAGCTGCTCGGTTTGCCTCTTGACGAGGGCTTCGATCCTTAATGGAGGTCTTGATCTCCTTGAGATATTGTCTTCCGTTGATCTACTGCGAGCGTTAACGAATGGCTGAGATAGGATTTGAGGGTTGCCTCTTGATGGGTGTGGATCTCAGTGAGCTTGATTTGGAATGAAGCTGAGCTACCTGCAAGGAAGCCCCGGAGTGATTGTACCACCGTGGACCCTCCGACGATTAAGTTAGTTGAGTTATTTGGGCAGAGTAGCGGCCTATTGGATAATAATCCCCTTACCTAAGTCATCTGAGAGGGAGTTTATATAGTGGCAGCCATGGGCAGGTGGGTGCGAGATTTACGCCGGCCGTTACGTCCCTGGAGTTACGCCTGCGCGAATGGCAGGATTCTCCATTAATGACGAGATATGCCCGTTAGCGAGGGGACGTGATGGCGTGGAACGCGGGATCGTGGGGTGGCGGATATCTCGCGCATGGCGAGATTCGCGGAGCAATGGCAGGAACACCCACGATCTGTGCTCTGGGTCAGTCGGTGAGACCAAGGAAGCGAAGCTCGGCGGGAGGCTCGGAGGTGAGCGGGAGGCCGAGGAAGCTTGGTTCGGTGATAGCTTGGTGGCGAGCTAGAAGGGCTGAGAAAGCTCAGCGTGCGGGAGGGCTCTGAGGCGAGCCAATAGTTATTTGTAAGACGAGCATAGGAGTGATCTGGTGGGTCTTCGAAGGTCGAGACAATCTTCGGGGCGAAGGCCCGGGGTACGCCTTAAATGTACCACTTCTGCTCCTGTTCCCGTAAGCCCCGGGACACGTCATCTGCCACGTGTCATGATCTGGAGAGGTCTCAGTATTGAGCATCATCAAATGCATTGTTTTGCTAATCACTGGTCACGACAATTCTCTCCTCTCGAACAAATGGAATTAAAATTATGTTGAGGATGGTCAATATAGAGCAAACAATATTTGTGGACTACTACCTCACTTTTGCAGGTGTGTATTCAGCCCTCATCAAACCAACAAACAAAAACTGTTTATGCTATTAATGCTACGAGCATTAGGCTCATGCCTGAACCCTGACGAACACAAATTAGACCATCTTACCTTGGTTTATGTATGCCAGGAGAGGAAATTGTTACAACTGTCCAGTAGATTTAGGAATATATCTAGGTTCCCCTTCCCAATGAGCTTATGAATATCTTGAATCTATTCCTTTTCCGACCTGCTTACCATAAGGCTCGCATAATGATCATCATGAGGATCAGACATGAAGGTCATGGCAACAGATGATTGTGGGTATCAACCTGATGTCGTCAACTTCAAGAGTGGCTATCCTTAGTGATGACTGTTACGTAATTAACACAATCTACTATCCATAATGATCAGATTCGGATGGTAGCTATCCTTGAAGCAACAAATCAGTGCACTGTCGTCGTGGAGTAGGGCTTGTTTATAATGCATGTAGAAGGTCAAGAAAATGCTTGCTTTCTTTGTTACGCTGATCACTTATCCATACTGACATGAATCTGTCGACCCTAGCCGATCTTACTGAATCACTTCACTAGCATCAAGGTAGCACTGTCATTTCTTCACGTTCATTCCATAACTAACCATCTCATTCTCGCATTGTTGAATACTTAACCCATAACTAAGCGATATATCTGATGAGGCTTTATATCTAGTCAGAGGCTAAACTTAATTCAGCTGTCGTCTTCCTCATCTTCAACGGGAATGGCAGGCCCTATCTGCTAGTCTGATAGCTGAGCAATGATAAGTTAAAGGGAAGAGTGGACCTATGTGATGATGCTCGATATCGGTGACTCCCCAGATCATGACACGTGGCAGATGACGTGTCACAGAGTTTACAAGAAAGGATAAAATAACGTTACGTTGGAAGCACACCCCGGGCCTCCGGCCCAAGGATGTTCCCGACCTTCGGTGGCCTTTCAGACCACCCCCAGCTCGCCTCCGAGTTATCAAGGAACCAAGATGCCTCGGCCTCCTGCTCGTTTCCGAGCCTCCCGCGGAGCTCATCTTTCTCGGTCTCACCGACCGACCCGCAGCACCGATTAGAGGCGCCTTTGCCACTGCTCCGCGAATCTCGTCAGGCGTGAGATATCCGCCGCCCATGATCCCACGTTCCACGCCATCACGATCCCCCATTAACGAGCATGTTTCGTCATTAATGGAGGATCCCGCCTATCATGCGGGCATGACGTCAGGGGCGTAACGGCCGGCGTGAATCTCGCGCCCGCCTGCCCATGGCTGCCGCTATATAAACCCCTCTCTCAGACGACTCAGATAAGCCAATTTTACTCCAATAGGCCGTTACTCTGCCAAAAAATCCCGTCTAATTTGATCGTCGGAGGGTACTCAGTGGCACAACCACTTAGGGACTTCCTTGCAGGTAGCTCGGCATCAACCACCTCAAACCCATTGAGATCCACACGCTTCAGGAGTCAACCCTCCAAATCCAATATCAGCCATCCATCAGTGCTCGCGGTAGATCAACGGAAGAAAACATCTGAAGGAGGTCCAGAGATCCATTAGTTGGCACCGTCTGTGGGAAATCAGTTTCACTCAACGAAAGTTCATCTTCCGATCTTGACTTCATGGCGAGCAGTCATCGTGACGATCTAAGCATCAGCCGCCGGCCTCCCCGCAGTGGAGACAAGGGAGAATCCCCTCTTCCCCCGAATGCCATTCACGCCTTATCCGCTCGGATAAATCGACTCGCGTCTGTCGTGGACGCACTCGTCCGTGTCCAAACGGTCGGGCAAGCTCCCCAGGTCGCCGGTCCCCCACCTCGGGACCGGGACCCCTACAGAGGGAGAGAAGACTCTGCCCGCGTTGGCACGACCAATCACCACCTCGCTGTCTCCGGTTGTCGCAGATCCCCCGGGCTGATGTATTCAATGACCCGGTGGGCGCCGCACAGCTTAACTCCGAGGTCTTATGCCAGAGCACCTCGCCCCGAGCCCCATCGCGCCTTTGTCCCTCCCGAGGAGGTGTCGGTTAGAGACCGGCACCCCCTCCCTCGACGGGGTCGTGTGCACGGGACTCGCCACGGCAGCTCGAAGACGACCTTGCCAGGAGACCTAAGGTACCTCATCGAACGGAACCGGGGCCATGGCCAGGCAGAGGTCTCCGGCAGCAGAGGCCAAAATTCAGAATGTGTCGAATCATCAAGATACCACGGCCGACTCGACGCCCTCGAAAAGAAGATCGAAGGCATGCATCGAGAAAGTCGTCATTCAAGCGACGGGGCTAAATATGACGCCGACTCGCTCACGAAGCCCTTCACCAAAGAGCTACTCGCCGTCCACGTCTCCTCCCGGAACAAGCCCCCGAAGGTCTCCCTCTTCGACGGAAAGTCCGACCCGAAAGATCATTTGGACATGTTCACAGCCGGGATGAGTTTCCAGGACTGTTCCGACGCCGCATAATGCTGCGCTTTTCCGGCCACTCTCATCCGCTCCGGATGAGACTGGTTTCGAGGACTCATGCCACGCTCAATCTCTACCTTCGATGAGCTGGCCACCCAATTCATCGGCCACTTCATCGGGAATAGACGGCAGAAGCGGACCGTCGACCATCTCTTCACCATAAAGAGCGCAGACAAAGAATCATTTAAAGGGTACGTCACGCACTTCTACAACACCCTCCTCGAGGTCCCAGAACACCGGGACGAGATGGTCATTACGGCCCTCAAGTCGGGTCTTAGGCACAAGGAGTGGCTACGCTCCTTTACATTAGCCCAACCTAAGACTATGGCCAAGGTAAAGACCTGGACCTAACGTGAGATCCAGCTCGAATCTGAGGTGAACGCCAACCTGCCCCAGACAGAGCAAACCGATCAGAAGAAAAGGGCCCGGGAGGAGAAAAAGAAGATTGAGCGGCCAAAGCCCTACTCCCCGAAGTTTCAGAAGTACCCCGCTCAACGTCTCCCAGACAGTACTGTTGGAGTAGGTTAAGGGCGAGAGGTTCTTCAAACTCCCCCTAGTCTCGAATAAAGCGGCAAAGCGCACCAGAGACCCCTACTGCGGTTTCCACAGGTCGCGGGGCCACTCCACTGAGAACTGCAAATAGTTCTGAGAGTACATCGAGGAGCTAATCTGCTCGGGGCACCTGGCAACGTACTTGCGAGACAAGCGGTAAGCCGACCGTGAGTAAGAGCAACGTCCCCCTCCTGGCGAATTGACAATCGTCCAAATCATGGCCATATCAGCGAGGGGTACAACGAAGACAGACGAGACTCAGCGTCCCTCGCCGATCGAGGGGACTGGCAGCCACCTGAGAAAGAGAGCCAAAGCAGCCGAGCCGATCGTTTTTACCGCCGAAGACCTCCATGGTATTTCCCTGCCTCATAACGACCTGCTGGTGATCACAGCTCGGGTCCACCGCTATGAGGTGCAGAGAATACTGATCGACTCGGGAAGCTAGGCAGATATTCTCTTTTATGACTGCTTCCTACGTATGGGACTCACCCCGTCGGACCTAAGGCCGACTGCCCACATCCTGTCAAGGTTCACTAACCACTCCATCCCAGCGGAAGAGGTAATCACTCTACGATTTGATATCGGGGAGGCGGGCCGTACGCGCACCGTGCCTATAGAATTTATCGTCATGAGAATCCCATCGGCCTACAGCGTCCTCCTCGGTCGCCCGACACTGAACGCCCAATGGGCCCAGATATCGACCTACCACTTAGCGATGAAATTCCTGCTCGACCAAGGCGGGATGGTCGGGCCCACGGGGACAAACGAACGGCAAAGGTTTGTTTCACCGCAACATCTACGTCTGAGCGGCCAAATAGTGATGTTGAGGGCGAAGGTGACATCAAGGGTTCTCTGGACACTCGAGACGAGCAAAAAGAGATCCGAGGGAACCCAGTGGAGCCACTAACAGAGGTCCCCCTCGTGGAAGGGGACAATGAACGAACCGTTCAGATCGGGTCGCTTTTGATGGGGACTCAGCGAGACGACCTGGTTCATTTCCTCAGAAACAACTCTGACGTGTTCGCCTGGGCTCCTGTCGACATGCCTGGGATCGACCCCAAAATCATATCTCACAAGCTCGGGGTAGACCCTACGGTCCGACCCGTCAGGTAGAAAAAATGAAGCTTTGCCCCGATCAAGCAAAAGGCAGTCGAGGACGAAGTAGACAGGCTCCTCGCCGCCAACTTCATTCGGAATGTGCCATACTCGGAATGGTTAGAGAACGTAGTCATGGTCAAAAAGTCAAGCGGGAAGTGGCGCATGTGCGTCAACTTCACCAACCTCAACAAGACCCGCCCGAAAGACAACTATCCCCTCCCTCAGATAGACCGGCTCATCGACAGCTCGGCAGGACACGAACTACTTAGCTTCATGGATGCTTTCTTCGGCTACAACCAGATCCGTATGAATCCGGCAGACGAGGATCTCACCACATTCACAACGGACTGGGGGGTATACTGCTACAAGGTGATGCCTTTCGGCCTCAAAAACGCCGAAGCTACGTACCAACACTTGGTCAATCGCATGTTCAAGCCGCAGATCGGCAAGAACATGGAAGTTTACGTTGACGACATGCTCTTCAAACCGATCTCATCGGACGAACACGCCAAGTATCTGGGCGAGGCCTTCGACGTCCTCCATAAATATAAGATGAAACTGAACACTGCTAAGTGCACATTCGGGGTCACCGGTGGAAAGTTCCTCGGTTTCATAGTCACCCACCGTGGGATCGAAGCTAACCCGGAGAAAACCAACGCTATCCTTAACATGGCCGCGCCCAAGACTAACGTCGAAATCATGCGGCTGATAAGGCGGGTAGCCACTCTGAGTCGTTTCATGTCGAGGTCTGGGGAGAAGTGCCTCCCATTCTTCAAAGCTATAAGGAAGATTCCAAGGTTCGAGTGGTCGAAGGAGTTCCAGACCGCCTTTGACCAATTAAAGAGACACCTTGCGACTCCCCCGATGCTCACCCGACCAGTTGAAGGGGACGAGCCCTCCACCCCTTTGCTCATGATGTACCTCTTTTTGAAGCATTCCAAAATTAACGCCAAGGATTGGTCGTGCCTGGCCTTCGAGATAAGGCCGAGCAGGAAGATCGAGCGCACCTTGTCGAGCGCCTCGTCCAACAACTCCTTGAAGAAAGGGTTATACAGCCTCGGAGACCTCCTCCAAATTGCGTACATCAGCAATTGAAGGAGGGACGACCACCAAGGGAGAAGCCGGCCGACGTGACCCTCAAGGCGCTGAACCACTCCCCGGTACCCATCCTCGACCAAGGATTGGTCATACACGGAGACGCCATCGAAGGTGATTATCTCTTCGATCGAATACATGCGCCCAGTCATCTCAAAAAGCTATGCCGAAGAAGTTGCCATCTCCTTCTCACCTAGATTCACGAGCGCATGGGCGCAAATCCTGGGATCCACCAAGATTACTCCATTGCTGCGCTGCCACGTGGCAGAACTGACGCTGCTCCCCGAAATGTTACGCCTCCCCCAAGCTTTCCTGACACGTGCCTCCTGCAACGGTCGCTCCTCCCAATGTTCATGAACCAAGGGAGGTTAGACCGAACCTCCAGATCCACCAAGCAGCTACCCTGCTCGGTCCATCCTTAGCAGACCACTACTTGGGTTCTTCAACAAAGCGATGAAAATTCTTCTAAGTTCTATTATTTAAACAATAAGAAGGACACGATAGAGCATTGCAAAAAGAAGAATTTCATTGATTCATAAAGGTATTGTGGGCTCCTCAGCCTTACATAAAAAAATATATTACAGCAGCGGAGGAAGGGGTTGCAGGAAACAATGCTCGTGGTACTCTGAGGATATTTCCGCCAGCCGAGCCCTTGTTGCCTTGGACCTCTGCCTCTGATGTTGTCCGCAAACCCTCGTGGCCACGGACGGGCCAGAAAGCTCCACGGACGGGCACCCATCGGCGAGATGCCTCAATTTGTAACACTCGAGAACAAGTGCCACCGAGCGATCCCGCCGACTCATCGAGATCAGGCCAAAGCGGCATAGCGATCTCAGCTTACCAACCGCCTCATCCTTCAGTTGCTCGGACAAGGGCTTGTGCAGCACCGGTGATGCCTTCCAGATCGAGTACATCAGCAGGTGAAGCAGGGGCGATAGGGAAGCAGTCGGCCAAAATGATCCTCGACGCGGCCGATCACCGCCTGCCGCGTCTCCTCGGAGCACAGCTGGTCGTACAAGTACACGTCCTCGAAAGAGATGATCTCGGGGATAATGAAAGGGAATTGATCCATTCTGACATTCTAAAGATGGAGAAAGGAATAATCAACATGCTACCCTGTTTTATAGCCCCACAGCGCCCCCAAGAGTCCAACAGTCGCTCATTTCTTCCACTACTGTACCGCCACGCAGCGGATATTCCGTCTTTCTCGGCGAACCGAAAATGGAACGATGCAGCTCTTATGCTTCGTCTCCCCCCACGCGTTCATAATATGTGTCACCCATGACGGTCGCTCTTCCCAATGCTCACAAACCAGGGAAGGTCGGACAGAACCTCACAAAACCAAGCAGCTACCCTGCTCGGTCCATCCTTGGCTGGTAATTTCTTACCTACCGACGCCAAGGATCAAAGCCCTCATCAAGAGGCCACCGAGCAGCTACCTTGCTCGGTCCATCCTTGGCTGGTAATCTCTTACCCCACGACACTAAGGATCAAAGCCCTCACCAAAAGGTAACCGGGCAGCAACCCTGCTCGGACCATCCTTAGCTGGTAATTTCTTAGCCACCAACGCCAACGATCAAAGCCCTCACCAAGAGGTAACCGGGAAGCAACCCTGCTCGATCCATCCTTAGCAGGCCTTTCTATGCCCTCCTGCGCTAAGGATCAAAGCTCTCACCAAGAGTCAACCGGGCAGCAACCCTGCTCAGTCCGTCCTTGGCTGGTAATTTCTTATCCACCGACGCCAAGGATCAAAGCCCTCACCAAGAGGCAATCGGGCAACAACCCTACTCGGTCCATCCTTAGCAGGACTCTCCATGCCCTCCCGCGCTAAGGATCAAAGCCCTCACCAAGAGGCAACTGGACAGCAATCCTGCTCGGTCCATCCATGGCTGGTAGTTCACTACCCACGACGCCAAAGATCAAAGCCCTCACCTAGATGCCACCGGGTAGCTACCCTGTTCGATCCATCCTTGGCTGGTAGTTCACTACCCATGACGCCAAAGGTCCATCCTTGGCTGGTAGTTCACTACCCACGATGCCAAGGGTCCAAGCCCTCATCAAGAGGCCACCGAGCAGCTACCCTGCTCGGTCCATCCTTGGCTGGAAATCTTTTACCCCACGACGCCCAGGATCAAAGCCCTCATCAAGAAGCTGCCAAGCAGTTACCCTGCTCGATCCATCTATGGCTGGTAATCTCCTACCCACCGATGATAAGGATCTAGCCCTCATCAAGAGGCCATCGGACAGCTTCCTCTATGTCTTTACTAAGCGATCTCCACCTCGACTTCGGGGCTATAGAGATACCGACCTTTCGTCGGTCTTTGCACACTTGGCAAATGGTCGAATTCAACTCGATGTGCGATCGCTAGATGAAAAACCGACCTAAACGTGAAAGCAGTACCGTGCAAATAAAAATGTTTACCACAAACAAAGGGAAAATGCGCACGCAAAGATCACTAAAAAAAGATTTTTTATTCATAAAAAACCAGAAGTATTTACAGAGGTATTATGGGCTCCCCAGCCTTACAAAACGCCCAGAGGCTTACAAAATTTTAGCGCAAAGAAAATAAGGAGGCTAGGAAGCTCAGGCCTTGGGGCCAGGGAGAACATCGATGAGCTGCGCTTCCACTGCGACAACCGGGGTGGCATATTGAAGGTCGGCACCCACAGCGGGAACCTCGGTGCCGGTGGCCGTGGCGATCGACTTATCCCCAACGCTCCCACCAGAGGCCTTTCCCCCTGCAGCGTTTCCAGGGGCATTCCCCTGCGCCTCATCCTCGAGGGGATACTCACCCCGGAGCTTGCCATAAGGGAACTCCGGCATCAGAGCTTTGACGGCATCGAGAGCGTCGTGCCAAACAACGGCAGCGGCTCCAGTGAGGTCGGTGTGATACTGCTCTGACTTCTTATAGCTCTCCACCGCCTTCGACGCTTGGAGCTCGGCATGCTTCGTCCCCTCCTTCGCCGCCTCGTTCTCCCTCCGGAGGGTGTTCGTCGTCTTCTTCAGGGTGGCGATGAGCACCTTGGAATCTTCTAACTTGGCCTCGGCGGCTCGGGCGGCCTCTCGGCACTTGGCGATCTCCCGATCCCCGGCCACCGCCCGGTCTTCGAGGGCAGCGACCCTCTCTATCGCCGCCTCCAGCTCCAGCCTTGAGCTCTCCTCCCGCGAGGAGAACTCGCCTGCGACCCGCATCGCCGAGGCTATTTTCTCGTCCTCCATGTTGACGACGAGGGCGACATGCTGGAGGACCTGAAGAAAATAGAGAAGGGTTAAAAAGAAAATGGGGGCACCCAATCTCGCGAGCAAAAATACCGAATGAAGAATTGAGTGTGGTGCGAACACTAACCTGCACGGCCTCTTGAGCTATGGCCGCCATTTGGGCCCGGAGGGTCCCCCGAGAGATTCTACCCCCGGCCGACCTTTCCATCTCCGAGAGCAGGCTGTCAGCAACGGAAAACCCCGAGGGCACCTCAAAGCGAAGCTCCCCAACGTCCACAAGGATCGGGGAAGCCGGAGAACGGGGCGCCGTCCTATGAAACCTCTTGAAGAGCGACGCAGGGGAACCAGTCTCACCCCCCACCTCTGGAGCCCGGGGCTCTTGCTCCCGAGCACGTTTTCGGCTCAGCGCTTGGCTGGACTCCAGGGCACGGGGCGCGCTTGAACGCCTGGATGGAGTGGCCGCCGGTGGAGCCGGAGTCGACGACGGGCGAGAAGGGCCGGCGCCTCCGGCCTTCTTTCCCTTCTTCTGTTCGACCAGGGCTGCCCGAAATTTGCCTAGGTCCATGGGTTCTGCATAAGACAAAATACAGAGGAGTCAGCAATGCCAGAAAAGTAAAAGAATGCACAAGTCTAAACAGGTCGCCTGAAAACTCCTAACTTACCCGCGAACTGGGCGGGGCTGAGCCCGGCACAACTGAGAGCCCTCTCAGACAGCAACACATCAGTCCGGGGGAGGGGCTCCCACTCCGACACCGCCACCGCATCGGGATCATTCGACCGACTCAACTGCGGGCAGCTGGCCCCACACCACTGGATGGGCACAGGCCAATCCTCACCCTCGGGTGGCCCAACAAATAAGAACATCTTCTTCCATTCGTGAATGGAAGAAGGTACTACGACGACCCCCGACCCGGCAGCACCTTCCTGGTGTTTTCTAAAAGAGATGTATACCCAGCTCGACTCGCCCCTGCGAGTGCCGGGGTGGTTTTTGTAGCAGAGAGAAGAAACGAGAAGACCCCGGCTGACAAGGATCTGACGTAATTTCAACCGGGCCAGGAACCCAAGGGGAATCCTTCAAGAGTTCGGCACTAACTGGTCCGGGGCTACCTCAAAATAATTCAACGCCGCACTCACCTCAGGGGCGAAGGGCAGGCGCATCCTGGCCCAAAAGGCTTCCAGGTAAAAGGCAATCTCCTTGCCCCGTACCTAGTCTGCCCTCTCTCCCTCCTCGGCCAGGCGAAGCAAGTAGCCGGCAGGAATGTGGAAACGAGTCCGGATGGTGGAGAGCTTATCCGCTTGCCTCAGCACGGATGACGCGCCAAGAGCATTGTTCAGTTGATAAAACTTGTTATTACATTTTTCCTACTATTTCTATACTAGAAAAGATGTTTATTATAATATATGGTACATATGAGGGTTTATTTGTAAAAATACTATTTTCATGTGTTGATATATTATAATTAACATTTGGTAGGAAAATGTATGAAAAGATACCATTGACCAAATCTTCATGGTGAAATTAATATCTCAATAAAACAAAACTCCACTAATATTATTTGTTGAGATTGTGCAGAATTTTTCAGGGCTAAAAATTATGGAAATCAAAGTTGTTAAGAGCAAACCTGCCTAATTAAGAAAGAAAACTAAGAAATCAAGTCTGGCAGAAACAAAGAAAAGATTTCCAATTTCCAAAGGTTCCAGAGATCTCCACGTGTCAAGAAGAGAGAAACCCAGAAGACCAAGACCACAGATCCGTACACAAAGCCGCGGATCCGCTATCAAACCTACCTGTTGACCGCAGATCCGCCGCGTAGAAGAAGATTTAGGAGATGGGATTTTGTTGGTAGAATCTCAACAGATGGGTTCCAAATTTGGAAGCTAGGGTTCTAGATTTTGAAGTATAAATATGGACCGAGAGCCTCTTGAAAAAATTATCAAGCTGACGCGATCACGAAGTCCACGACGGCTCACGCATCCAGGCTGATCATCAACGGTTCATTTACCTCCTTAGAAGAGATCGAGAAGCAAACTAGTATTTGTAATCATTTTCTAAGGGAACAAAGTGTAAATGATTTTTGTTGATTAATAAAGGTGGTTCTTTTTCTTATTCTATTTCTTTGTAGTTTCATTATGAATTCTCTCTCCATCTCTTCTTCTCCCGACATGCGCGAGTAATTCTCCGCTTGTTAGGGTTCGTAGGATTAGGGTAGGTTAATAGATGATGAAAATCCTTAAACTCTTTTTACGTCCTATAAAGTTTATAAACATTATCAAAAGAATCATTAACATCCTAATCGGGCGCGCTACCAATTCATTGTTAGTCTCGACCGCGATTAAAGATTAGATTAATGATTGTTTTGGTAAAGGCTAGATATGAACGGAGTTCCGTGTCGAGATAGGGGTTAAGAGTGGGATTCCTTTTCCCTCCAGAAACCCTAATCTACATGCATCACCGTCGTTCTAGTTTTAAATCTATTAAAGGATAAACAGAGTAATCTTTAATTAACCATCCATAACTACTAAATCCTAATGAACCCTACAAGCGCCCTTCTTATATAAACTTACCTCCGTAGTTAATCTAGATCTATATTTTGCATCAGTGTTTAACGTAGATCTAGATTCTACAACCATTTTTCAATATTCTTTATTCTTGCTCCTCTCTTTCTCAACACATCTAAAGTAAGGTTAAAAGGTTCCACGTTTTCCAGAGGATGACCCGTACTCGTCTCGGTCTAGCTACGCGCGACACCGTTATTGATTGCGGTTATTCTACAAACACTTTTTCACACAATCAAATAGCGCCATTGCCGGGGATACGTGCGTAATTTTTTATTCTTACTATTTGTGTTGAATTCTTATTCGATTCATATCATAATTAAAACAAAACTACAAATTGCATATTTAACGATTTGTGTGTGAATTTTTGCAAGGAGATCTGGACTTACAGACTTGAGGAAATAGGAGACAGATACATTCATTGAGATCCAGAGAAGTAGAGAAGGCCACAGAAAAAAATTCATCAATTGATCTCTCCCTCTTGCGGCGGAACCGCGGCCGGAAGTGCACATCGGCGGCGGAAGCGCGGCCAGTTAGGAGATCTAGGGCTTCAGTCTTCTCTGGTAAGATTCTAACCTCCTTCTCTCTCCTCTCAAATCCAATAAAATCTCTTTTCTGCAGGATTCTTTGCAAAAATATCGCCGCTAAAAAAAATCTTTTTGCAAAGTTTTGTGATTGGTTTTGTTTTGCATATTTTAATATAGACTTTAAGGGGCAAAGACCAAATCTAGATTAGGTGGGGATTTCATCAACCTTCCTAAGCCCCACAAATCATAAACCGAGCATCTGCATCAACCTTATATTAATTTAAAAAATATCTAGACTAGACTCTAAGGACTGTCGCGCTCAATAAGGACAGAGGAGGGTCGTGGGTAATCTATCGTTTATCCGCATTACTTTTAAGGTATCTAGGCAAGTGTGTCTAAGGCGAGTGGTTACTTAATTAGGGCCACTACTTGTAGTGGAGAGCCTCCCACTCACCTGACACTTACCTGGCTACAAGAGTAGTAACGAGGCGGTAGATGATTGATCCTACGGCTTGTCCTTTGGAAGTCTAGGTGCGGTCTAGAGATTGACCTAGGTAACCTTAGTTCTAGGGTTGTTTGTGCATTTTTGTGTGATTTGTCTTGAGTCCCATTTTTTTCAAAACAAACCAATTTTAAAGCACACACACGCTGCCACTTGCACTAAACCCGCTTAGTGCATGCTTGGCTGGACACGGGATTCTAGTGCCCGTCTTGTCCGCGTTCCTGCTATCGACGCCGAAGTCGGTACTTCATCTTCTTTTCCCCCACCACACACCACGACCGAGATGGACGGCACTCCATCAGATTATAACACCACGCTGCCATCGCCCGTAGGTGAGCAGAATCCACCTCGCATCTCTCTCCAAGAGAGATGCTATCATATCCGTGGTCCTTTTCCCACTTGTCTATCTATTCCACCAGCTAACGGGGATAATTTCGAAATTAAACCCCACTACATCAATCTGCTGCCCAAATTTCACGGGTTTGAGTCGGAAGACGCGTACGTTTTCATCACCAAATTCGAAAACGTATGCGCAATGATGGGTACTTCACAATTGACTGTGGATGCTATGCGCTTGCGTCTTCTCCCATTCACTCTGTGCGACTTGGCAGAAAAATGGCTTTATAATACTGTCGCACACTCTATGACTAACTGGGATGAATTCGTAATTGCATTTCTTAAGAAGTTTTACCCAAACCATAAGACTGCCCATATTAGGAGCGAGATCAACCAGTTCACCCAGCTTCCCAATGAACCATTTTGGAAGTGCTTTGAACGTTTCAGGGATCTGCTTGTCCAATGTCCTCATCATGGAATACAAAGATGGGATTTATATCGAATTATATATGAGGGTATTAATCCAGCGATAAAGCAGATGCTTGAAACAATGTGTCAATGCAATTTCATGTCTAAAGATGACGGTGAAGCGTGGAAATATCTGGAAGATCTCGCTGAAACACTTTGTAGTGGGAAAGCGTAAGACCACCTTCATCTAGGGGTGGTATTCACCAGCTCGATGTTTCCATCGCAGTGAAATCCGAAATGGCAGCGATGTAGAAGAAACTCGACGCTATTGAGAACAAATTTTCATCAGTCTCCTTAAATCAGGTCACGCTTCCCAAGACCGTCTGTGGTTGCTGTTCAGATCCTTCACACTTAACGGAAGAATGTCCTATGAATGTATCGTTTCAAACTAATGCTGCTTTTCAGCAGCGACCTAGAAACGATCCTTATTCTTCCACGTACAATCAAGGATGGAGGAATCATCCTAACTTTGCTTGGAACCAAAACCAACCCCAAAATTAAAATCAGTTCCAAAGCAATTATCAAAGACTTCCTCCATAGCAACCACAACCACAAAGTCAACTCCCCTTTCAGTCATAAAATTTTCAAAATCCGGCCAACACTTCTACACCACAAGTGGCCGGTACTGACAATTCTTCACTCGCACAAACTTTGGATATGTTTATGAAACATACCATTCAAATGTCGGCCGACATGAAGTCTTCTATTGATACCATAAAGAAAGACTCCGCCTCCCATGGCAAGAGTATCAAATCAATAGAAAACCAACTTGCATAGTTGAACGCCGCAATGAGTGCGAGAGAAAAAGGGAAACTCCCATCTCAACCCCTACAGAATCCTGGCTATTCACAAAATCATAATGTGAATGTCGTTACTACGTTGAGATCAGGAAAAGTGCTGAATAACCGAGTGGGTGAGCAATTTGATGTTAGTGACACCAATGATTCCCCAGCTTCTTCTTCTTCCCCTAATTCGTCTAGTCTCCCACCTTCATCCGAGCCTATTCTCCGTTTTTCCCAAGGCTCGAACATTTCGCCAAATCTATCTAAGTCGATTCCCACTCCAATTTTTTGATTGAATCAGTCCCCACAGTCTTCTCTACAAACGTTGGACCCAAAACTTATTGATCAAGCTCCATTTCCAAACAGCTTAAGGGCCAACAGACCTAACCCGCAAATGGAGAAAATTGTGGAAATGTTTAAGCAAGTTAGCGTGAATATTCCTCTCCTAGATGCTATTCAACAAGTCCCATCTTATGCAAGAATCCTTAAAGACTTGTGCACTAGGAAGAGAAAAACTCAAGTGCCTAAGAAGGTTTTCATGACGAGTAATGTTAGCACAGCTTTTACCCAACAAATACCAAAGAAACGTAAGGACCATGGCTGTCCTACAATATCTATTTCTATTGAGGGTGAAAATACTAATCGTGCTTTACTCGATCTTGGCGCTAGCGTTAACTTTCTTCCTTATTCAATATACGAGCAGTTAGGAATTGGAGAGTTAAAACCCACCCATTGTACTCTCCAGATGGCAGACCGATCGATCACCAAACCTCGGGGTGAACTAGAGGATGTATTAATTAAAGTCGGGGAATTCATATTTCTTGTGGACTTTATTGTTTTAGATACACAACCTGTGGCAAACCCACGCAATCAAATCCCGGTGATACTTGGTCGACCCTTCCTAGCAACTTCTAACGCTGTAATTAATTGTCGTAACGGTTCTATGAACTTATCCTTCGGGAAAATGACAATTGAGCTTAATATTTACAAGGTAGGAAGTCAGCCATCAGAACCTTCTGATCATTTACTGGATATTTGTTCCATCCACGAGATAGCTCCCGAAAGCTGCATGGATGAGGAACTTTGCTTTGATGATCTCGACAACACTAATGAGACATCGTTTGATCTTGCACCACTTCATAGTGAGGATATGTTCAATGAGTCCATCCTCGAGTTTGAACCCGTTGACTCGTTGCAAAAGTCAGCAGCACTTTCCGAGTCAATATCTTATGCAAGTTTTGAACCTCTTAGGGAGTCCGAATATCATTCCCTTACCCCACCTTCTATTGTCTCTCCGCCAATTCTTGATCTCAAACTGCTACCTTCTCATCTTAAATATGTATATTTAGGAGAAAATGAGACTTTTCCAGTAATTATATCCTCTTCTCTAGCCTTAGAGCAAGAGAATGCACTTTTGGCAGTGTTGAGATCGAATCGGCAAGCATTTGGTTGGACAATGGCTGATATCAAAGGGATTAGTCCCTTAATTGTTGAACATTACATACATCTGATGGATGAAGCCAAACCAACCTGAGACCCACAAAGACGGTTAAATCCCGTTATGAAGGAGGCGGTAAAGAAAGAAATCGTCAAGTGCCTTGATAGTGGAATAATTTACCCTATATCTGATAGCCAATGGGTAAATCCAATTCATGTGGTCTCTAAAAAGTCTGGCATCACGGTCATCACTAATGAGGCTAATGAGTTAATCCAAACACGCACCCAAACTGGGTGGCGCGTATGTATTGATTACAGGAAACTCAATGCCGCAACGAGGAAAGATCACTTCCTTCTACCTTTCATTGACCAGATGCTAGAACGATTAGCTGGACACGAACACTACTGTTTCTTGGACGGATACTCTGGCTATAACCAGGTCCCCATCGCTGAAAAGGATCAAGATAAAACCATATTTACTTGTCCTTTCGAAACTTTTGCTTATAGACGCATACCCTTTGGGTTATGCAACGCTCCCGCTACATTTCAGCGGTGCATGATGGGGATATTTTCAGATATGGTGGAGAATTTTCTGGAAATTTTTATGGACGATTTCTCCATTTTTGGGGACTCCTTTGAGGACTGCCTTCGTAATCTTGACGCGGTTCTTACCCGCTGTAAGGATAAGAACTTGACTTTGAATTGGGAAAAATGCCATTTTATGGTCCAAGAAGGTATTGTACTTGGACATATAATTTCACGAAAAGGCATTGAGGTTGACAGAGCTAAAATAGATGTCATTTATAACCTCTCTCGTCCCAATTGCGTCAAAGATATACGATCCTTCCTTGGTCATACAGGATTTTATAGCAGATTTATTAAGAACTTTAGCAAAATTGCTAGACCCTTAACACTTCTATTGGCCAAGGATACTACATTTCACTTCGATTCGGATTGTAAGGCTGCTTTTGAATCGCTTAAAAGATCACTCACTACAACCCTCGTTCTATCATCTCCGGATTGGAACCACCCGTTCGAGCTTATGTGTGATGCATCAGATTTTTCTATTGGTGTTGTCTTAGGACAGCACATTGATAAGATGCCACATGTAATTTACTATGAAAGTAGGACCTTGAATGATGCACAAATAAATTACACAACTACCGAGAAAGAACTCTTGGCAGTTGTATTTGCATTAGAGAAATTCAGGCCCTACTTGATTGGCTCGCCTATTGTGGTTTACACAGATCACTCCGCCCTACGACATCTTTTATCGAAGAAGGATGCGAAGGCCAGGCTAATACATTGGATCCTATTGTTACAAGAATTTGATCTTGTCATCCGAGACAAGAGTGGATGTGAAAACGTTGTAGTCGACCATCTTTCACGCATCATTTCTTCACCAACTTTGACCATGCCGATAAATGACTCATTTCCTGATGAACAGCTCTTGACTGTATCCTACGAATCTTGGTTCGTGGATATCGTGAACTATCTTGCGACGGGACTTATTCCTAGCGATTGGTCGAAACAAGACAAACTTCGATTTCTATCCCAAGTAAAATACTTTTACTGGGATGAACCTTATCTGTTTAAGTATTGTTCTGATCAAATCATTCGCAGGTGTGTCCCTAACGATGAATTCAAGAGTGTGTTATCATTTTGTCATGAGCAGGCATATGGCGGTCATTTTGGTCCTCGAAAAACGGCGGAGAAAGTTTTGCAATGTGGCTTTTATTGGCCAACATTATTTAAAGATGCATATGAATATTGCAAAACTTATCTGCGATGTCAGCATTTGGGTCGAATTTCACGAAGAAATGAGATGCCGCTCCAACCTATATTGGTTGTGGAAATATTCGATGTTTGGGGTATTGATTTTATGGGCCCTTTTCCCAACTCTTTTGAAAATTTATATATCTTGTTAGCGGTTGATTATGTCTCGAAATGGGTGGAAGCTATACCGTGTCGCACTAATGACAACAAAGTTGTCATTAAGTTCCTTAAAGAAAATATCTTTTCGCGATTCGGACACCCTCGTGCTA
Organism: Agapanthus africanus; assembly: GCA_030015575.1. Classification (NCBI taxonomy): domain Eukaryota; kingdom Viridiplantae; phylum Streptophyta; class Magnoliopsida; order Asparagales; family Amaryllidaceae; genus Agapanthus; species Agapanthus africanus. Next base: position 786,987,455 of record JASDDO010000019.1, read on the forward strand.
TAATTAGCGACAACGGGACACATTTCTGTAATCGGTCTTTCGAGGCCTTGATGCGGAAATATTCAATCACTCACAAGCTTTCTACGCCCTATCATCCCCAAATAAGCGGGCAGGCTGAGATCTCAAATAGGAAAATCAAACAAATTTTGGAGAAGACGGTTTCTAAAAACCGTAAAAATTGGTCAACCAAATTGACGGATGCTCTTTGGGCATTCCGCACCGCTTATAAGACCGATCTTGGTATGTCTCCATACCGCCTAGTGTTCGGGAAGGCATGCCACCTTCCTATCGAGATCGAACATAAAGCAATGTGGACTATTGAAGAGCTTAACTTTGATTTTGATCATGGAGGCAGCTATCGGAAGCTGCAATTGAATGAGCTAAGCGAACTCCGCAATGAAGCTTACGATAATGCGGTGATAGTAAAGAACAGGACTAAAGTTTTCCACGATAAAAATCTTTTTAGAAAAACCTTCACATCGGGGCAACAAGTCCTTCTTTACGATTCCCGTCTCCATCTTAATCCGGGTAAGCTTAAATCTTGTTGGAAAGGACCTTTTGTGATACGGTATGTACACCCGCACGGGACAGTAGAAGTTGAAAATTTGAAAAACGGTTCAATTTTTAAAGTAAATGGGCATAGATTAAAACCGTATCTCTCTGCTGACCCTGCGGAGGAGCTCCTGTTTTTACAGGAGCTGCTTTATCAAAACTGAATTTCCTCCGCCTCACCTCCATGTTTTGGTAACATTTTCTCATTTTAAGAATGGAGGTGAGTAAAAAATGGACTTAACTGAATATCTGTGCGTGCCAAAGAACAAGTTTGGGGGTAGTTTTCAATTAATTATTATTTTACCACTTGTGTCTCTCCCCTAGTATACAGGTCCATGCTCTCAAAAGGCTACATCAGTGAGGACACTGCTGAAAACAGGTTTGGGAAGGAGGTTTATATTCACTGAATTATCTTTGACACTGGGCATTCAAAATTTTTTTATAACAAAAGAGTAGAAAGTGAAAAATTGCATCCAAAAGATAGGAATAGTTTAAGAAAACCAAGAAAATTAGATATTTTCTTAAACGAACTAGTAATAAGTAGTTATGAGCTGTTGTCCCAAGGGTTAGTAAGATAAAGGAAGTCACTAATCTGAGGATAAAAATAAGTCTGAAAAATAGTTTCTATTCTGGTAGCCAAACATTTGAATGTTGATACCCTACTATATGCACTTGCACACGTCTTGAAACTCGGGATAGTAGAGGATACCTTGAAATGCTCTTGTCTAAAAGCCAAAGTATGAAGGAAATAAAAAAAATGAAGAAAATATAAAAATGGTGACAAAAAAAAAATGAACACTGGTTTTGTTATTGCCAAGACAGCAATAAAAAAATATAGCGAGGGTGTTTCATGTTAGGCCACGGCAACCCCCCGGCCGTCAGAACGAGGCCAAAATGCGGAATAAAAACTTTTCTTTAAACAAGAAACCGGCGCTACCGCGGACTATAAACCCGGATCGGGCCATTAAACTACTCCAAGCTAACTAGAGAAGGGGTAGAGAGATATACCGAGCGATCCGTGTCCTTCGGTCTTCTCGTCGTCATCCCGATCTCCCTGCGGAATCTCCGGTCTTTATCTCCTTGTCGGAAGGGCACCACATCGCCGGGTTCTTTTACGGGCTCCCACCTCTTGACCGAGGCAACTCGAGCACGAAGTTGCCGAGTCGACGTGCCCAAGGGTACTGTATATGAAGTGTAGAAAGCTATGTCTCATTGGGTTATGAAGTTGCCATGGTTTTGGTGGAGGAATGAGATGAAAACATTTTTTGAGATGAACTTGGGGATTTTTTGCAAGCATGAAGAGAAAAAAAATCCCCACACCAATTTTTTTTAACAGCCCACCCCTAGAAATGGCCGGCCCCTCTTCAAGAAAGAGGAGGGAGTGAACCATAATACAAGAGAGAGAGAGAGGGATCATGATGAAAATGTGTCATACTAAAAAGTCCAATCAATAACCCATCATATAAAGAGAGTAATGATGAAGCAAGAGTCAACTTCAAACAAGAACCATCATGATACATCATGTGCCATCCAAAAGTCTTCACCATAATAAATTGCACATTTGCAAATAAGCCCTCCTCCACCAATTTTCAACCAAGGAAAGAAACAAAGGAAAATGGCCGAAACGGAAAGCAAACTGGCAACTTCAGAAAAACGATCCCGTAATAAATTACAGGAAACCCCGCTACTGTATATACATACCCGCATTTGTATTCCGACCGAATACAAATGCAATGAGACAAAATCTACACTGTACAATACTAGGATCCGGCTTAAACCAATGCCCGCTAGTATTATCCGTCCGATCATGATCCGTGCAATACCGCACGTATATGATCGAACCCTGCCATATCTCCATACGGCCTCTACAGCGTTTCGCCCGAAACTTGAGTAACTGTCTGTGGGGGACTCTAAAGACTCGTCAATACTTTTGGCTATGGATTTAACCACTAGCACGTCAGAGGTATTAGCCATACGTAACGGGCTACCAGGTATTGACCAAAAGGGACGTCTGTGAGTGAACTCATGCTGACACCCTACTGAGCCTATCAGTGACAATATCCGTACAGTCCGGTCCGTTCGTCTATGAGCATCGTATGGCGGGCCTAGGAGGTTGGTAAAAGTCAGACCCCCAAAAGCGGTACAAGTCGTGTCGGAGTGTAGCCCAGAACACCCTTAGATACTACTGGAATGCCTACCAGTAAATCTCCTGCCTCGGCCGAGGGCTTTGTGTAATGGCTCTCCTAGACACAATGCGACCTCACTCCCAATACCGGGAGAGACGAACCCCAGCAGATTCGCTTACTGCCTTCATGTGGCTCGGGACTGCACCCAACTAAAACCTGTTTGCACGACTCCTTTGAGCCGTGGTAGGGTAGTAATCAAAGTACAGTGGGAACTCACACGAGAAAAATGACGATCTCAGGTCGATGAACTAACCTGTACACATATCACCGGGGAACTGCTATCTGACGTCAGGTATAAGACCAACTAGCATGTTTCCGGCGAGTCATGTCCGGTGTACTCATAACCCAATGAGCACCTGTATACATCTTAGGTGAACCAACTGACACCAGTGGCTTATGAGACCAGCCACCGCCCCTCGTCGGGGTCTCGACTGCATACACTAGTCTACTCTGGAGTATCGATGCCCTGTTTCGAAACTCCCACGACTAGGTACCTTTTAAGGATGTGCTTATAGACCCCAGCTCCCATGTATATGATCGCCATCATACTGCTGGCCGTCAAGCAAGAATCCTAAGGGCACTATCAACGTGCAATAGTGACCTGTAAGGTCACCTAAACCAGTACACGATGATAAAGATAAACCATGTAGCATATTATCATCTTGAGTAAGACTGTCCTACTGGTATAGGTCCTCCCTCAATCATTGCAATCACATGCCTATGATCCAATAATTGACTCTGAAGGCATTATCTCCAACAATCTTCCACTTGCACTCAAGGCTAATTATTGCGATGTCGCATACTCACAGCCCGTGTGATACCGAACACCCAACTCCTCTACTAGTCAGTCTCACAAAGCTCGTTTGCGAAACTATTGCGTTCGAGGAATAGCCTCAGTGAGTGGATCTGCCCTAATGTTTCTTTCTATGTCTCTCTTTATCTCAAGTTCGCGGAGAAAACCATCTCCCGAAATGAGCAATACCTGTCTTAGAATATGTCTGGATGTCTGATGGGACCTAATTCATAAATGAACTCCAAATCCAAACTTCTTAGACTGTATCGTCAACTGAACTTAATCAGTATCCTGCGCCATGCCTCCCTCAGTATCCGCCTGGACCACCTGTCTAAAATACTGCCCCTCCTCAGAGGGAAAAATATAACTCTGACAGCCACTCTGTCATCCAGGTCACCTTGCAAGTCTGGAATGATAACCGTCTCCCGAATGAGGCTGTCGTTATCATATCCCTAGAACATCCACTTATGTTCTAAAACTGCTTCCGATTGGTTTTCCATGATTGGATTATTATCAACTTATTGCATCTACTACAAAAACAACATCTGGTGTGGTATTTGACATCTCATGATTGACTCAATTGCCTAAGCAAGTGATCTGCCAATCATGCACATCCTTCTCCCCTTTAGTCTGTAAGACTCCTTTAGAGAGGGTGACTCCATCACCTGCAGGTACACTACCGTGCCAGGAGTCGTCCATTCTAAAGCACCTTTAGAATGTTGTCTAAGTACCCAGATTGGGAAACTACCCAAATCTAGATCTAAAACCATAGATCTAGTAACCAGAATATCTGATATAAGATCCATATCCTTTGTGGAGAAACCACCGTGTGACGACCAAAGTATAACCGACCGTAGTAAAGGAATTTCACTTCCTACTATGTGTATGTCATCCAAATACCAGGACATCACACGCTACTACCTTCTTAACAGATCCATCTCCTATTCTGATGAAGTCAAACCTATGACTGTCACATCAGAAATAGATGATCTATCTCCGCTATATTTGCTTTAGTCTATAAATAGACATAAGCCACTTGTCCACCATGCTTCCGCTGCTCCCACTGACTACGACAACCCTCTGGCAGAGTCATATAGACGTATGCTTCTAAATCTAGTTTAGAACGACGCTATACTCATCCTCCTGCCAGGTCTCACAGTCTGGAACAACAGCAATGGCAAGTCTGGGTAAACAAGAACCTCCCTGTCACCGTCCTTGAGGCTACCGGAGTACCTCTCGGGTGCCTGAGGTTACCCATCTTATCTGCGGAGTGGCCAATGGAATGTCAAATCAGATTAAATCTTTAGGTTCTTATCAAATTTTCAGTAATCGTTTGCGGTTCTGGAATCACTTCCAGTTCTACCATACTCCCACTACTGTTTTCTGAAAAAATCCATTTTTATTAAAACTGTGGCGAGTCTAGAACAATATCACTATTGATCTTCCAGATAGTAGAAAGTTAACCCTCGTCATAGCCCGGGTCAACCCACAAACAGCCATTACAGAAACGTGCCTCGAGTTATCCAGAGTCTGGTTTTAAGCATAAGCTGGACAACTCCCCGTACCTTAACAGTGTCAAGATATGAACTGTTCTATATCCAATACAGAAACAGAGGCACTGATTTAATTGAACCAGATTCAAATCATGCAGCTGTCTCCAGTGCATGTCAACTAAATGGAGAGAGGCCGATCAGCATTACTCAACTTAGGAGTGCTTCCAATTATGAGTAACCTGAAGGAGAAGAAAGTTCTCTTAATCATTACTATCAACTGAATACCATGCATAAGTATCTATATCTTCAATCACCTTGAAGAATCCCGATACTTGCAACACCTGGTTCTCTACTCTATTCTTATACCTATAACTTCTCAAAACTTAGACCTTGTGTTTCTACGAAACACATGTCTAAGACCCAGAGAAGTCACAAGTAAACAGAATCTAGTACGAGTACCAACCCCTCTGTCCTAATGGACACTGGACAACATACAATACTCTGTATAAGTCCCTTGAGTCTAATAACCCATTCCCTATGTGTCGTAGGTTGAAAACTGTACTTATGGTTAGGAAGAATTACACCGCTGTTTAATACTCCTTACCTAACCATCCACTGATATAGGTAAATGTCATAGACATAATTTCAAAAAAGTATATCTCACTCTATAAAAATAGACATACAGATATATTAATTTGAAATTGGTGCACAACAACGGATATTCAAAACCAAATATTTGCCGTCTGGAAAACGACCCAGGTGATTTCCTCAAATACCACCAATTACAACGAATCCCGATATAATGAGGGCAATCACCTAATTCCCAATAACTTACTCTCACTCATCATCTGTAAAACCATACATTTGTGAGAATCATACCTGGTAAATACATACCCTGGATTAAGGACTAATTGGGAAATCGGTTTTTCTTTTAACAGTACACAGTGAAACTGAAACATTGAAATGTTTCGTAGGGGTATCCGGGTATTCCTAGTAATGCCTCTTCCATTATCCAGATTCACAACTGTAACCGTATATTTCTTTGCCATCTCTCCAAATCCCTTTATATGTCTTTAGTCGTTACCTTCTGTACACCCTCTTAGGCTAAATGGTTTTCTTCCTTCCCTACCGTTCGGCACCAGCCTATGGTTTGGAAGAAGACTATCCAATAAGCGTAATAGGTGTACTGTCCTAATCTTAGGAGCACTCACAATGCGAGAGAAGGTGAAGATAAAAGACAACCGAATAAACCTTATTCCTATTTCTCCTGAACCAGAATCCATCCCCGAACTGGAACAAGTTCCTTTTGAGTTCGTATATAACCATACGATGGAATATCCAAAATAACTGTGGATCTTCGTAGTGATACGGAGTGTTCTGGAGAAATACAAAGGTGATGTAGGATTGGCTATGAAATACTTGGTTTGGTCGTGAATAGCAGTTGCAGTTTACTTTGCCCTCTTACTAATCCCTTATTAGTCTTTACTTAATACTTTCTGTACACCTTCGTTAGGCTAATTGGTTTTCTTCATTCCCTACCGTTCGGCACCAGCCTATGGTTTGGAAGAAGACTATCCAATAAGCGTAATAGGTGTGCTGTCCTAATCCAAGGAGCACTCGCAACCTGAGAGAAGGTAAAAGGAAAAGACAACTAAACAGTCATATTCGTTTTCTCCAGAACCAGAAACCATCCTCGAATAAATTCCTTCGAGTTCATATATAACCATACGATGGTTTTATCCAATGGAAGTGGACGTTCGTAGTAATACGGGGTGTCCTGGAGAAAAGGGTAAAAGTAGGAGTGGCAATGAGGTTTGCAACTCTGACAATCCAAAAGCCAGTGTTTAAGAAGGTTCGGTTAATTTTGGTCACTGAGTCATAGTCTTAGGATAGGGTTATGGTCGCTGCCGAAGAGAGAGAGAGAAAAGAAACACTCAGCGTGCACTCTAACCTAGATCAAAATGGTTACCAATTTATCTAATCTGAAAACCTCCCACTGTAACCTCAAATTCTTCTCCAAACCTGAAAGAAGAATTAGTCGGGATCACCCGAGGAGTAAACCAACTCATCAGTCGGAATCGGGATCCAACTATCATCGCATGATAACGTGACGGAATCCACTCACGTCACCACACTCCAGAAGGTATGCGCATATCTGGCAAGTTTCAGTTTCTTTAGAAACTCCCGATGTGATTTTTACCCCAAGCGGCTTATGACCTTGACTAGGTCAACAAGCCATAAACCGCCAGTCAAGTTCAACCCGTCATTATTCTGAATTGCATTAAACCCACCCGTACATGCCCTTGACTAGGTCAACAAGGCCGCACGACTGTCCTAACCAATCCCACTTATGCAACAAACAAGTACCACTTAGCTACCGAACACTACGTCTTGACTAGGTCAACAAATGCAGCACGAATACTAAATAATACCCGTAAGAAATGACGGAGGGATACGTCTAGTTTTTGGCGAAAAACTTTTAACGTAATGAACCTGATATCGTTGAAGGAACTGCATACCTTTTTTATAAAAATATAGTGGCGAAAACCTTTGCTAAAGAGGTCACTCCCGGTGAAGGGATCTCGGCTCTTTCCCCGTAGAATGAGGTGCAGGATATTCCAACTGAATACCACGATGCAAAGCGAAAGTAATCGACTATAGTGAAGTTATTGCCCTGACGCAAACTTCTGTCCAAGGGGTCACTCCCGGTGAAGGGATCTCGGCCCTTGCCTCGTCGACTGAGGTGCTGGATATTCATAACCGAATACCACTGTGCAAAATAAAAGAGAACGTCCTTGCAATAACAGCTTTTAGAAAAATGTTCCAACAAAATCAGAATAGGTTTGTTTAGCTTGCATTAATCCGAATCAATGCAGTCCCATCAATTGATCACACCAATAAAGAACGAAAATAATGATGTACGTATATGCCATCCGCATTCGCCACTGGGTCCCGTCATTACCCGTTAGGTTACTTAACTAGCGACAGAGCGGGGACTGGACTAGCGCGGATGCAAAACATATACAACATCTACTAGTATATATATATCAATATATAATATTCGCTCAAGGCGTGATAAAATGCAACATCACAGAAATGTAATAAGCATCACAGAACAATACAGATATCTGGGATCCCCGGGTTTCATAGAGCCGCTACTGAAACCCGACGTTCCCCCGGTCGTGTGGATAGCCTGTGCAATGAAATCCTAGACCCCTACGGGCGCGGCAAGTTACCCGCCAAAACCTGAAGCGTGGCAGCCCCCTTCAGCAACGTGAATGGACCACCCAGCACTTCACAGAATCCGGTAACTTGGGCGCCCCTCCTTGGGTCAACCTGTACCCCCTACGAGTGCGGCGAATAGCCCGCCAATTCTAGAGTGAAGCCCCCTCCGTCTCAACGCCATGAGATGCGGGCCCGTTGCCCTCTAGAACCCGGCTATCCGTGCACCCCACTGCGGGGTAATCCTAATACAGAAAGTAAAATATACATACAACGGGTATATCGACCTCAGCCCGGTCATGCCCCAAAAGAATAATATACAAACAGGCAGTGACGGCAGTCCACATGTCAGACGCTCACCCCGCAATATCAAATGTACATAATACAACCAAACTGTACTAACATTGCATCCAGGCTATCCACCACGACAAATCCGCAACATCACAGCACAACACAGAACATCAACGTGAATGTCACGTTCGTAAATCCGTCTAAAAGGGCTATAGCAGTTAGACAGGATTTACCGATCAAATGACATTCACGGTCGCAGATATAATGTAAATACTGTCAACTAACATGTTTAAAATTTTCGATCGACTAAATTTCCCGAAGTGGGCCCCAAGCACAACTGTAGCACTCAAAATATATCTGGGCCTAAACAGAACATTCCAAAACACCAATTTCCCTTCCAGAGAGCCTCTGTACAAATTTGGTGCATCAAGGACATAGAATGGCCGCGGAACCGCAGCCAATGCATGGGTTTGGCCGCGGTTCCGCGGTGGAAAGGTGACGTTAGGCGACCAAATTTTTACAGAACTCATAAAATACCCTGCTTGAATTTCTGCAATACACTGAAAATTTTTTTGACCACTGCAAAAAATCGAAAGAAACTGATGCTAATGGAAACGCGGTTTTGGAATTTTGTTCGATCGAACTTTTAAACATGCTAGAGCAAATTAGACTAGCTTAATGGCGTGGCTCTGATACCATGTTAGGCCACGGCAGCGCCCCGGCCGTCAGAACGAGGCCAAAATGCGGAATCAAAACTTTTCTTTAAACAAGAAACCGGCGCTACCGCAGACTATAAACCCGGATCGGGCCATTAACCTACTCCTAGCTAACTAGAGAAGGCGTAGAGAGATATACCGAGCGATCCGTGTCCTTCGGTCTTCTCGTCGTCATCCCGATCTCCCTGCGGAATCTCCGGTCTTCATCTCATCGTCGGAAGGGCACCACATCGCCGGGTTCTTTTACGGGCTACCACCTCTTGACCGAGGCAACTCGAGCACGAAGTTGGCGAGTCGACGTACCTAAGGGTACTATAGATGAAGTGTAGAAAGCGATGTCTCATTGGGGTATGAAGTTGCCATGGTTTTGGTGGAGGAATGAGATGAAAACAATTTTTGAGATGAACTTGGGGATTTTTTGCAAGCATGAAGAGAACAAAAATCCCCACACCAATTTTTTTTGACAGCCCACCCCTAGAATGGCCGGCCCCTCTTCAAGAAAGAGGAAGGAGTGAACCATAATACAAGAAAGAGAGAAAGGGATCATGATGAAAATGTGGCATACCAAAAAGTCCAATCAATAACCCATCATATAAAGAGAGTAATGATGAAGCAAGAGTCAACCTCAAACAAGAACCATCATGATACATCATGTGCCACCCAAAAGTCTTCACCATAATAAATTGCACATTTGCAAATAAGCCCTCCTCCACCAATTTTCAGCTAAGGAAAGAAACAAAGGAAAATGGCCGAAACGGAAAGCAAACTGGCAACTTCAGAAAAACGATCCCGTAATAAATTACAGGAAACCCCGCTACTGTATATACATACCCGCATTTGTATTCCGACCGAATACAAATGCAATGAGACAAAATCTACACTGTACAATACTAGGATCCGGCTTAAACCAAAGCCCGCTAGTATTATCCGTCCGATCATAATCCGTGCAATACCGCACGTATATGATCGAACCCTGCCATATCTCCATACGGCCTCTACAGCGTTTCGCCCGAAACTTGAGTAACTGTCTGTGGGGGACTCTAAAGACTCGTCAATACTTTTGGCTGTGGATTTAACCACTAGCACGTCAGAGGTATTAGCCATTCGTAACGGGCTACCAGGTATTGACCAAAAGGGACATCTGTGAGCGAACTCATGCTGACACCCTACGGAGCCTGTCAGTGACAATATCCGTACAGTCCGGTCCGTTCGTCTATGAGCATCGCATGGCGGGCCTAGGGGGTTGGTAAAAGTCAGACCCCCAAAAGCGGTACAAGTCGTGTCGGAGTGTAGCCCAGAACACCATGAGATACTATTGGAATGCCTACCAGTAAATCTCCTGCCTCGGCCGAGAGCTTTGTGTAATGGCTCTCCTAGACACAGCGCGACCTCACTCCCAATACCGGGAGAGATGAACCCCTGCAGATCCGCTCACTATCTCCATGTGGCTCGGGACTGTACCCAACTAAAACCTGTTTGCACGACTCCTTTGAGCCGTGGTAGGGTAGTAATCAAAGTACAGTGGGAACTCACACGAGACAAATGACGATCTCAGGTCGATGAACTAACCTATACACATGTCACCAGGGAACTGCTATCTGACGTCAGGTATAAGACCAACTAGCATGTTCCCGGCGAGTCCTGTCCGGTGTACTCATAACCCAATGAGCACCTGTATACATCTTAGGTGAACCAACTGACACCAGTGACTTGTGAGACCAGCCACCGCCCTTCGTCGGGGTCTCGACTGCATACACTAGTCTACTCTGGAGTATCGATGCCCTGTCTCGAAACTCCCACGACTAGGGACCTTTTAAGGATGTGCTTATAGACCCCAGCTCCCACGTATATGATCGCCATCATACTGCTGGCCGTCAAGCAAGAATCCTAAGGGCTCTATCAACGCGCAATAGTGACCTGTAAGGTCACCTAAAGCAGTACATGATGATAAAGATAAACCAGATAGCATACTATCATCTTGAGTAAGACTGTCCTACCGGTATAGGTCCTCCCTCAATTATTGCAATCACGTGCCTATGATCCAATAATTGACTCTAAGGGCACTATCTCCAACACTTCATCACCTAGTGCCTTAGACCAACTGGTCTGGGAGTCACTGATAAGCCTTAGGTGGTGCAAGACGAGGAAAATACTATCACCTAATCTGCAATCACATAAGTAATCGGTCGGTTAGTACCTCAAGAAGTATTAACGGTCGCATGAAAATGTGTGAGCAAATCCATAAATATTTATCAAATTAAAAAGTACTGAGGTAGATGGACAAGAGTATGATAGCTTGAATTGAATTCTCCGAGTGTAGGGATGTCCATTACACACACGTAGGTTTATATGATCGATGTTTGGATGAAAGGTAGGAATGAAGAATAAAGACGATGTTTTATTGAAGAATGATGTAATTTCTAATATCTTTTCATGACTATTAAGATAGGGCTCATGACAACTGAAAAACAAGTATAGTTTGAAACTCTAAAATTTCAAAGTATTTCTTTTATGGTTCTTATTTTTATATGTAAATTTCACCATCTCTCTTTTATTATAGGATTTTGTGGGTGTAATCCGCTGAAAACCCTCAGGAGACAACACTCTTCCTACTAGGGACACCTAGAGATTTAACGGCTTGTTGCACGTGCTCAGTGCAATCGTGTTTGCCTACGAAAGTGTGCTTAGTTTTCTCCTTTATTTTTATTCTTCTCTTGAATAAACTAGTTTGCTCAGGACGATCAAAGATAACTTTGGGGGTATTTGTTCAGTTGATAAAATTGCACATTTGTTATTACATTTTTCCTACTATTTCTATACTAGAAAAGGTGTTTATTATAATATATGATACATATGAGGGTTTATTTGTAAAAATACTATTTTTCATGTGTTGATATATTATAATTAACATTTGGTAGGAAAATATATGCAAAGATACCATTGACCAAATCTTCATGGTGAAATTAATATCTCAATAAAACAAAACCGCACTAATATTATTTGTTGAGATTGTGCAGAATTTTTCAGGGCTAAAAATAAAGGGAATCAAAGTTGTTAAGAGCAAACCTGCCTAATTAAGAAAGCAAACTAAGAAATCAAGTCTGGCAGAAACAAAGAAAAGATTTCAAATTTCCAAAGGTTCCAAAGATCTCCACGTGTCAAGAAAAGAGAAACCCAGAAGACCAAGACCACAGATCCGTACACAAAGCCGCGGATCCGCGGTCAAACCTACCTGTTGACCGCGGATCCGCCGCGTAGAAGAAGATTTAGGAAATGGGATTTTGTTGGTAGAATCTCAACAGATGGCTTCCAAATTTGGAAGCTAGGGTTCTGGCTTTTGGAGTATAAATATGGACCGAGAGCCTCTTGAAAAAATTATCAAGCTGACGCGATCATGAAGTCCATGACGGCTCACGTATCCAGGCTGATCATCAACGGTTCATCTACCTCCTTAGAAGAGATCGAGAAGCAAATTAGTATTTGTAATCATTTTCTAAGGAAACAAAGTGTAAATGAGTTTTGTTGATTAATAAAGATAGTTCTTTTTCTTATTCTATTTCTTTGTAGTTTCATTATAAATTCTCTCTCCATCTCTTCTTCTCCCGACATGCGCGAGTAATTCTCCGCTTATTAGGGTTCGTAGGATTAGGGTAGGTTAATGGATATGAAAATTCTTAAACTCTTTTTACGTCCTATAAAGTTTATAAACTTTATCAAAAGAATCATTAATATCCTAATCGGGCGCGCTACCAATTCATTGTTAGTCTCGACCGCGATTAGAGATTAGATTAATGATTGTTTTGGTAAATGATAGATATGAACGGAGTTCCGTGTCGAGATAGGGGTTAAGAGTGGGATTCCTTTTCCCTCCAGAAACCCTAATCTACATGCATCACCGTCGTTCTAGTTTTAAATCTATTAAAGGATAAAAAGGGTAATTTTTAATTAATCATCCATAACTACTAAATCCTAATGAACCCTACAAGCCCCCTTCTTATAAACTTACCAGCGTAGTTAATCTAGATCTATATTTTGCATCAGTGTTTAACGTAAATCTAGATCCTACAACCATTTTTCAATATTCTTTATTCTTCCTCCTCTCTTTCTCAACACATCTAAAGTAAGATTAAAAGGTTCCACGTTTCCTAGAGGACGACCCGTACTCATCTCGGTTTAGCTACGCGCGACACCGTTATTGATTGCGGTTATTCTACAAACACTTTTTCACACAATCAAATCCGGATGTTAGTTTAAAGACATCCCCGTCACCGTTATTGATTGCGGTTATTCTACAAACACTTTTTCACCCAAGAGAGCAGTCCCACCGGGCGTGCCAGAATCTATTCCCCTCCGAACACAGAGACGCGACCGCGTAGGTCCGTCTTGCCTGAAATTCGGGGCAGATGCTAATTGGTGCTATCCGTCCACCTCTCCGAAGATGCAAAGATGATTTATGGCACTATGTATCGAAGGTTTAAACGGATGCGGCCGATGTAGCAGACTTTGTCAGATTCCCCCTCATTTGAGGGGTTTTTGATTGTGGGGACGCTCTTAAGGACCCTACAGTCCGATGTTAGTTTAAAGAAATCACAGTCGAGGTTAAGGATCAGTCCGGGGGAGGGGCCCCCACTCCGACACCGCCATCGCGTCGGGATCATTTGACCGACTTACTTGCGGGCAGCTGGCCCCACGCCACTGGATGGGCACAGGCCAATCCTCACCCTCGGACGGCCCAACAAATAAGAACTTCTTCTTCCATTCATGAATGGAAGAAGGTATTATGACGACCCCCAACCCGGCAGCACCTCCCCGGTGTTTTCTAAAAGAGATGTATACCCAGCACGACTCGCCCCTGCGAGTGCCGGGGTGGTTTTTGTAGCAGAGAGAAGAAACGAGAAAACCCCGGCTGAAAAGAATCAGACGTAATTTCAACCGGACCAGGAACCCAAGGGGAATCCTTCAAGAGTTCGGCACTAACTGGCCCGGAGTTACCTCAAAATAATTCAACACCGCAGTCACCTCAGGGGCGAAGGGCAGGCGCATCCTGGCCTAAAAGGCTTCCAGGTAAAAGGCAATCTCCTTGCCCCGTACTTGGTTTGCCCACTCTCCCTCCTTGGCCAGGCGAAGCGAGTAGCCGGCAGGAATGTGGAAACGAGTCCGGATGGTGGAGAGCTTATCCGCGTGCCTCAGCACGGATGACGCGCCAAGAGAATCCATAACCTGCGCTCTGGGGACCGCCCCAGTCGCACGACCCCGGGAAGCATGACTAACCCTAACTTCCCGAGGGGACTCCGACTCAGAAGAGGAAGAAGAAGAAGTAGAAGAGAAACCTGCAGAAGACTCCCTAGACTCTACCCGGACTATTTCTACGGACTTCTCGGTAGAAGACATCTAACCTGATCAATGAGACGAGTCCTCGGAAGAGAAAACACAAAGAATCCGACCTGAGGAGAAGAGCGCCGAGCTAACACGACTAGGGACGGGGAAATTATGGTGGAGGTATAGGCCCTGATAAGGATCCCACCTCTATTTATAGCTGCCGGCGTACACATCCAAAGGCTCAAATCGCCTCCCGCCAAAACAACGCTTTGCAACCAATAGCCGACAACATTCCACCTGTCGCACTCACATTGGACACGTCCCATCGGGCGCGGGAATGCCTATGACCCGTATCGTCAGCTAATCAGCGCCAGACACGTGGGCTGACGCTTCGACGAACGTGCGCGCAAACCGGCGTTTCCTCTTTAATGCGAGATCTCTCCCCTGATCCGCTGACGTCATCGAAAAAATACGACTCATTGCCCGGAAATACGCACCGACGATATCTTCAAGTAAGAGCTTACCCCGGGAGACCGGTCAGACCACTCTCGACCCGACCCAGGAACGGGTCGAGACAAGAGTGGGGCTAATGATGATGCTCGATATCGGTGACTCCCCAGATCATGACACGTGGCAGATGACGTGTCCCGGAGCTTACAACAAAGGATAAATAATGTTACATTGGAAGCACATCCCGGGCCTCCGTCCCGAGGATGTCCCCGACCTTCGGTGGCCTTCCAGACCACCTCCAGCTCGCCTCCGAGCTATCACGGAACCAAGATGTCTCGGCCTCCCGCTTGTTCCCGAGCCTCCCGCCGAGCTCATCTTCCTCGGTCTCACCGACCGACCCACAACACCGATCACAGACGCCTCCGCCACGGCTCCGCAAATCTCGCCAGGCGCGAGATATCCGCCGCCCATGATCCCGCGTTCCACGCCATCACGATCCCCCATTAACGAGCATATCTCGTTATTAATGGGGAATCCCTCCTATCACGTGGACGTGACGCCAGGGGCGTAACGGCCGGCGTGAAACTCGCACCCGCCTGCTCATGATTGCTGCTATATAAACCCCTCTCTCAGACGATTTAGATAAGCCAATTTTACTCCAATAAGCCGTTACTCTGCCAAAATACTCCGTCTAACTTGATCGTCGGAGGGCCCTCGGTGGCACAACCATCCCGGACTTCCTTACAGGTAACTCGGCCTCAACCACTTCAAACCCATTGAGATCCACACGCTTCAGGAGTCCACCCTCTAACGGAAGATAACATTTGAAAGAGATCCAGAGATCCATCACTATGTGACAAAAAGTTTATAGATTTTGGCATGTATGTTTATGCATTTTCCATCATGGCAATCGCATAATCTGGACCTTAAATCATTACTCAAGTCTAGTGCAGATTAGTTTTGGGTTGAAACTGCAATTAACCAAACATATATTTATAAAGCATGCCGTAGTTGGAACTTCTTTCCAACAAAACGGAAAAAAAATGTGGTTTCAATAACTCAAGCAGGATTCCCTGCGCAAGCGCAGGGCATCGCTAAAAAGAAGGGGCGGGGGGGGGGGGGGGGGGGGAAGCCTAACGTAGATAACACCATTTAAAAGGTCTACAAATGGGCCACTCTTTATCACATATACGAAGGTAATAGCTGAGAAAAGATCATTAGAAGTCATATAACAAAGATTATACACCATATAAAGTAAAGTAGGTCATTCTCATATTTTTAACACCACCACAACTGATAGATCAAGGACTCTAAAAGCTCCAATACAAAACATACAAATGGTAAAAATTAGAACATCTAACTCACAATTAACCAACATTCATATCGACACACTATTGCTCGAATTTTTGCTTGCCTCCGCATCTAAATTTACATGCACTCGCATCATTTAGCTACTTTGCAAAGGAGAACAGGAACAAACCAATTACCGCATCTGAATATACATGCAATCACATTTTGTAACCGCTTTGCATCCAAAAAACCACCATTTGTCAAGGCTTTCTCACAAATTCCTTTTCAAAAGTTGCTCCTCAAGCTCTCCTTGGTCCAAGTCCAATGACCATCTAGGTTGTGAATGTTGGCTCATCTAGACATAGTTTTGATTATTCCCAAATTTATTGTTCCATGTTACACGCTAACCATTTTGTAGGATTGGGATATCATGGAACATTTAACAAAGGTCGGAGGCAAAGAGTGGTTTTTTTCAAATCCATTGGATGATGGAGAAACAAGTTGGAACTTCAAAATTTTAATACTTGAAGATCAAATTTTGAAGCCCACGAAGAACAAGACAAGGCTTTTGGATTTATGGGTATATATTGTCTTGTATTTTTATTTTAATTTCTCCAGGAAATAGTCATAAAGGGACTAGCATGCTAGAGAGCTTGATCAAATCACACATACAATTTCATTAAATTTTTTCGAAGATTTAAAAAAAAATTCATATCTTATTGAGGTTTTGGATATATTTTCTATTATTTATGAAAACTCAAAAATATATTTTGGGAGCTTAAAGTACATTATTTTGATTTATGACAAAATTAGTGTCTATGAACGCTCGGTATGATTTCAACACTAAATACTATATTTACATGAATTTAGGAGAACATTTATTATATTTGTATAATTTTAATGTGTTGTTTTAATCAAAATCTTACAAACATATATTCCTATCATTTTTAGACAAACTGAGAATTTATCCACGATCCTTATTTTCCTACCATTGGAGTTCAAAACCTCTCACATGCTTGTGGGCCCGCACAAAAGAACATAGACGTTGTTTTTTTTCTTTTGAGTACAAAACCCGAGAGCTGCTCTCAATTGAAGCCCTGTTTTTTAACTCCGTTTTGCTTTTTTTTCTTAATCAAATTTTAATTCGAATTTCCTCTGTATTTAACCTCAAAATATATCAGTTAAAAGGACATTTTAGGTTTTTTCAATCAGCAACTATTTTGAGAAAATATCTATTTATATTGCTCGTTGATGTTATGAGGTAGTTAGAGCTTACATTGCAAATACTCCAACATTCAAAGTTTCATCTTTTTGAGTATTTTTTTTTAAGAACTACAAGCTAAACTTGATTTGTTTCTCACTTTCTATCATCCACTCTCCACAAGTAATGATGCTCACAAGTAGAAATTCCTCCGATTACGACACGTGGCGGATGACGTGTCCCGAAAGCTATGGAGGTGAAATAAATAAGATGCATTGGGGACGTTCCCCGGGACTTCGTCTCCGAGAATGCATCTGACCTTTCGAAGACCTCCCTGAGTACTTTTCATACTCACATAGCGAACAGTTATCATCTCACCTTCGAGCAATACTACAACCGAACTTCCTCGGCCTTCCTGCTCGTCTCTGAGCTGTTGCAAGGCCTGAGCTTCCTCGGCCTCCCGACTCGCCTCTGAGCCATCTGACGGGCCGAGCTTCCTCGACCTCCCGGATCATCTCCGAGCCTCCTGATAGGCCGAGCTTCCTCGGCTTCTCCGATCAACTGAGAGTGCGGAGCCCAAGCGCCCCTGCAACGGCTTCGCGTATCTCGCCAAGGCGAGATATCCGCCGCCCCAAATTCCGCGTCCCACGCTGGCGCGTCCCCCCATTAATGGGCGTATCCCGCCATTAATGCGGGGATAACGCAGGGGCGTAACTGACGGTGAGGATCTCGCGCCGGCTCGCTCCACACAACCACTATATAAACCCCTCGTTCAGACGACTCGGGTAACTCGAACTCATTCCTATAGGCCGCTACTTTGCTCTAATTTCCCGGCACTAACTTGATCGTCGGAGGGAACTACGGTGGTTTCTCATCCCGGGACATCCCTTGTAGGTAGCTCGGCCTCAGCAATTTCCAACAACCCATTGAGATCCACATACTCAACAACCCCTAAAACTAATCTCGACCGCCAAAAACCGCTCGCTATCAGATCGACGGAGGACAACATCTGAGGGAGATCGCGACCTCCATCAGCTGTCGCCGTTTGTGGGAACGTTTCAAAAGTTTTTCCACCCATAAAGTTGATCTTCCGCTCTCGACCCGATGACAAGCGACAACCGCAACGATTCTAATACGAGCCGCCCCTCCTTCCATAACGGAGGCAGGAGAGGTTCTCCTCCCCCTCATAACGTCATCGGCGCCTTATCCGTCCGGATCGACAGACTCACAGCTATGGTAGATGCGCTCGTTCGAGTTCAAGTGGCGGGCCCTATCCATCAAACCGCAGTTCCCCATCCCCGGGATAACAACGTCCACAGAGGGACATATGGGGACGCTCAGGCCCTCGGTCTCGCTCATGCTCATCTCAGCGTCACTGAGCGCCGGCATGCCGACTCCAACAACCATGACCCACATGCAGTGAATAATTCCATAACCCACTGGGCGCCGGACAGCTCCACACCCCGATCTCAGGAGAGACTATGTCATCGCATCGATGCCCGCTGCGCGTTCTCACCCCCTGAGAAGATGTCGGTCAGTTCGCCTGCTTCCAGGCATGAACGACGCCCCCACTCCCGCCGAGGCCGCGCAAATGGCAAACGTCGGGATTACTCAAGAAGGGCCTCGCCCGCGGATTTAATAAATTTGATAGAGCGGAATCAAAGCCGCACCATCGCGCAGACCCGGAGCAGAGGAAGCCACCATTCCGACTATGCAGAATCCTTGGGGTACCACCACCGGCTTAAAGCCCTCGAAAATAAAATCGAAGGCATAAGACGAGATGGCCATATGTCCGGCGAAGGGGCTAGGTATTCCACCGATTCGCTCACAAAGCCCTTTACAGAAAAGCTGCTGGCCGAGCACGTCTCGTCTAAGAACAAGCCGTCCAAAGTGGCCCTCTTCGACGGTAAGTCCGACCCGAATGACCACTTAGACGCGTTTACGGCGGGTATGAGCTTCCAAGATAACTTGGACACGGCTCAATTCCGAGCTTTCCCTACTATCCTAATCTGGGTTGGCCGAGACTGGTTCTGAGGGCTTGCGTCATGCTCCATCTCGACCTTCGACGAACTGGCTACCCAATTCCTAGGTCATTTCATCGGAAACCGATGACAGAAAAGGACGGTCGACTACCCATTCACTATCAAGAGCGGAGACAAGGAATCCTTCAAAGGGTATGTCACTCGCTTCAACAATACCGTCCTGGAGGTACCCGAGCACCGCGACGAAACAATTATCACCGTGCCGAGGTCGGGTCTTAGACACAAAGAGTGGCTCCGCTCTTTTGCATTGGCGCAACCTAAGATCATGGCCGAAGTGAAGGCATAGACCGTGCAAGAAATCCAACTCGAGTCCAAGGTGAACTCCAACATGCCTGGAGGCGACCAAGCAGAGCGGAAGAAGAGGGACATGGAAGAGAGAAGGAAAGTCGATCATCCGAAACCTTATTCCCCGAGGTTCCAGGAGTACACCCCCTGAACATTTCCTAAGCCGAGCTGTTGGAGGAAGCTAAAGGCGAGAGGTTCTTTAAGCTCCCGCCAGCTACCCAAAGGACGGGCAAACGGCTCCGAGGCCCGTATTGTGCCTATCATCGGACACAAGGACATCCGACTGAGGATTGTAAATAGCTACGCGATTACATTGAGGAGCTGAATTGCTCCGGTCACTTGGCAAAATACCTGCGAGACAAACGTCGAGCAGATAGGGGACAAGCTGACCAACTTGAAGCTGGAGAGCAGATGATCGGGCAGATCATGGTCGTCATCGACTGAGAAACAAGGACACCCACCGAATCCAGTCATTCAACGCAGGAGAGTTTAAACTGGCCGGCGGGTAGCTTCCTGTCCGTCAAGCAAAGATCATCCCTTCACTCAAGTAAATGAAGCTCAGATGTGCCTATAGGCAACCGACCAAAGCCCTCACCGTGAGGCGGCTAGGTAGCTTCCTGCTCTGCCCATCCACAGTGGGTAGCTTCCTAACCAACAACCTTGTGGATCTAAAGCCCTCACCGCAAGGCGGCCGGGTAGCTTCCTGCTCCGTCCATCCACAGCGGGTAGCTTCCTGCCCAACAATGTTATGGATCCAAAGCCATCATCGCGAGGCAGTCGAGCAGATTCCTGCTCGACCCATCCGCAGAGGATAGTTTCCTGCCCAACAAACGCTGTGGATCCAAAGCCCTCACCGCGAGGCGGCCGGCTAGCTTCTTGCTCGGCCTATCCACAAAGGGTAAATTCCTGCCCTACAAAGAAGTGGATCTAAAGCCCTCCTCACGAGCCGTCGAGCAGATTCCTTCTAGGTCCATCCACAGCGGGTAGCTTTCAGCCCAACAATGCTGTGGATCCAAAGCCCTCATCGCGAGGCCACCGAGCAGATTCCTGGTCCATCCACAGCGGGTAGCTTCTTGCCTAACAAACGCTATGGATCCAAAGCCCTTCTCACGAGGCCGCCAAGTAGATTCCTTCTCGATCCATCCACAGCGAGTAGCTTCTTACCCAACAACGATGTGGATCCAAAGCCCTCATCACGAGGCCACCGAGTAGATTCCTGCTCGGTCCATCCACAGCGGGTAGCTTCCTGCCCAACAACGCTGTAGATCTAAAGCCCTCACCGCGAGGCGGCCGGATAGCTTCCTGCTCGGCTCATCCACAAGGGGTAGATTTCTGCCCTACAAAGAAGTGGATCTAAAGCCCTCCTCACGAGATCGCCGAGAAGATTCCTGCTCTGCCCATCCACAGCGGGTAGCTTCCTGCCCAATAAATGCTGTGGATCCAAAGCCCTCACCACGAGGTGGCTGGGTAGAATCGAGTGACGCCGACCTATTCAAACTTAGCTATCGTTCGACTCATACTAGATGCACGATCGCTACCTCGATTCCGGGGAAAGGGAGGATACTGACCTTCATACACTTGGCTATCGTTCGATTCATACTCGACGCGCGATCGCCACCTCGACTCCGGAGAAAGGGAGGATACCGACCTTCCTACACTTGGCTATCGTTCGACTCATACTCGATGCGCAATCGCCACCTCGACTCCAGGGAAAGGGAGGATACTGACCTTCCTACACTTGGCTATCGTTCGACTCATACTCAATGAACAATCGCCACCTAGAAAGGGTGGATACCGGCCTAACACTAGCAAGATAAAGAGACTTACGAGCTAAAAGTACTTGTATGATGATCAGACATTTGAGCAAAGGAAAATGTATACTTTATTTATAATCAAAGTTATATACAAGGTATTATGGGCTCTTAGCCTTACAAAAATGCCCGGAGGCTTACAAAATTCTAATATATATATATATATATATATATATATATATATATATATATATACAAGAAAAATCGTGAAGGTGGGATAGCTCAGACCGCCCGATCGGCTAGGATCGCACCCTGCTCGACGCCACCATCGGGGGCCAAAATGGCGACCTCGAGATCAGCGCTTCCGCCGACAGCCTCGCCCCTTATAGCCAGCTCGGCGCCTCCCCCTGTGGCACTTCCTCGGCGAGGGGGAACTTAGCGCGGAGCTCGCCGTCGATGAACTCCGGCATAGATTCCTTGACGGAGTCGAGGGCATTGTGCCACCCGACGGCCGCGAATTCGGCGAGATCAAGGTAAAATTGATCAGACGCCTTGTATTCCTCCACTGCCTTCTCTGCCCGGCTCTCAGCAAGCTTTGCCTCGTCTGAAGCCGCCCGAGCATCCTTCTTGATGGCGTCTCTCAACCTTTTCATAGCGTTGTAGAGGCCACTCGTCACATCCATCTTGGCTTGGATAGTCCAATTGGACTCGTTTAAAAGCCGATGGGACTCCTTTAGCTTTGAGATCGTCAACCCCTCGGCAACCAATCTCAAGTCAAGGAGGGCCGCCTTCTCCTCCGCTTGTTGCAATTGAAGTTAAAGCTCTTCCTCCCGCGAAGAGGATTCGCCCACCTTCTTCATCCCCGGGGCTAATTCCTCAAACTCCATGGCGACGAGGAGAGTGCAGTGCTGAAGGACCTGAGAAAAATAGCAAGCGTGTTAAAAAGCTAAAACAGAGGAAATAAAACTTAAGGAATTTTCGAAGAAAGATAGATACTGACCTGAACAGCTTCCTACGCTATTGTGGCCACCTGGGCCTTCATGGTTGTAACGCCTCATGCCCCAATACAGATGGTATTGTCCGCTCTGGCCAAAACCGTACGGTTTTTCCCTTTAGAACGAACCGGACCCGACCAAGGGCCACTTCCCAGGAGGTCACCCATCCTAAAACTTCCCTGGCCCGAGCATGCTTAACTACGGAGTTCTCAAGCTCCTGTAGTTCCGGTTTACTTAAAAGGCACCTCTGTAATTGAGGGTGGTATCATTATATTTATAATGCAGTCCGGTCCTCTTTCGGAATGTGTTCTGAAGATTCCCCGTTGTTCTACAGTGGGTCCCACGGACTCTAGAGGTGGCCCCCACAGATTCAAGAGATGGCCCCCGCCCTCTTGGTATGACAATTGGCGTGGCACTTTGTTCTGTGTGGTACTTTGCTCCGTGAACAAGAACCGGGTCCCAACATTCTCCCCACTTTTGAACAATGGTCCGTCCTCGAACCACAGACCTACTACTGAGGGACCTGCATGGGCCACCATAAATGTAAAGCCCCATGCCCCAGTACAGATGGTATTGTCCGCTCTGGCTAAAACCGCACGGTTTTTCTCTTTAGAGCGAACCGGACCCGACTAGGGGCCACTTCCCAGGAGGTTGTTGGGATTCCTTAGCACCTAGACTAGGGTTTGCAAGCATCACACATGCCACAACAAAAAAATGAGGGGGGTGCTAAGCAATCAACTACAAATCGTACTAGAAAAATAGGGTAACAAAACATGTAATCTATCATCACAAAGAGAAGTGAACAAAAATATAATCTTTGTAGATCCGGTCCTTCACTTCTAAAGCTCCGTGTTGACGTCCTTTCACTACGATCATCGAACTCCCGGACTCTAGTATGGAATTCCCCGGAGAAAAGAACAAGCTTGCTCGTAGACTTTGAGGCCGAAGATGATCTACGTCGAGGTGACTCAAACTCAAGCTAACCCTTCACTAGGTGAAAAACTTTGTGAAGAGAACACCCTAAACTAAATGGCAAGTAGTAGAGAATGATGAAATAGAAAGTGGGATCACTTTAGATTTTGATTTCTTACTTTGTTTCTTCACTTAGAAAAATCTAGAAAGCTTTTCTCTTTTGGATGAAGAAGAAGAAGAAGAATAAAATCAAGTGAAGAGAATAAAATGATAATTATGCAACCATGGGTGAGTTAGTATCATCCACTAACTATTGTAGAGACTAAACCATGATTTAATATAATGGTTTGGTTTAAAAATATCTTAAGTAAAACAAAATGTTTGGACTTTATCAAAGATGCTTGAAGCTTCATGAAGCTTTAAGTCATGAAAAATAAAGCCACCATTTTGAAATACTTAAAATAAATAAAACCCTCATAATTATAAATAAATATGGTGTAAGTCTTACACACACCCAAGTTTGCATGTATCATCAAGCATGATACAAACATGCACACAATTATATATCACATATACATTATGTGCACATCAAGTGAGAAAAGCAATCTTAAGTGAACCAATACTAGTTAATGTAAAGTAATATATCAAATATATAATTATACATTAAATCAACACTTGATTTAATGATCCGGTCATATCGCATATAACCGACTAATATCTAGTGTATCAATATATCGAATCAACACTTGATTCGGTAACCCGGCTATATCGCATATAACCGACCGATGATACAAGCCGCGAGAATAGAATACGGTATCACATACTGGTATTATTCTCGGTCCCGCATATATCTCATGTGTGCTCCTATTTCATTTCGCCTGAGCCAGGAAACCTCTGGGTAGGACTCTAAAGACTCGTCAATACGCCGGCAGTAGGTGATGATCATATCAGACACCCACATGCCGCAAGCGGTCTGCTAAACGTAACGGCCACCCGGGTATTGAGCGATCAGAAGATCAACGAGCAAACCCGCTCACACTCCTGCGAATCCAATCAGCAACACTTACCGCACAGTCCGGTCTGCTCGTCTGATATGTCATATATCTTGCCTAGGGGTGGTAAACGTCATACCCCAATAGCTTGATAAGTCATGCCGATGTAAGGTCCATAATGAGCGTGAAACTACTGATAACACTTACCAGTAAATCACATCAACCCTGGCCAGGGATTTCATGTTATGGCCAATCGAGCATAGCGCAACATCAACCCCCAATACCGGGAGAGACGAATCCCCTCCTATCGCTCATTGCCTCCATGTGACTCGAGACTGTACCCAAAAACCACCTGTTTGCATGACTCGGTAGAGCCGTGTTATGGTGGAAATCATAGCACAGTGGGAGACATACAAGACTCTATGACGATCTCGAGTCGACAGACTAAGCTGTACCAGTGTCACCAGAGAACTGCCATCTGACGTGAGGAATAATACCATCTGGGAGTTCTCGGCGAGTCCGTTCAGTGTACCCAGTTTCGACTGAGCACCCGTATACCATCTCTGATGTCAAACACCAATGGATATGGGAACATCCATCACCCATCACATGGGTCGAGAAGAAATACGTTAGTCTACTCTGAAATATCGATGCCCCGTCTCAATATTCCCACGACTAGGAACATTGAAGGATGTACTCATGGACTACCCAGGCCCCACTAGTATGATCTGCATCATAATCCTGAAAGTCGAGTACACATCCTAAGGGCTTTATTAACATATAACAGAGAGACAATAAGTGTACATGTTAAGATAAAGAGCAACCAGATAGCATACTATCATGTCGAGCAAGAAAGTCCTCCCTATATATGTCCAAGCATCCACTATAATATACATCTCATGTACAATAATGGCCTGTAGGGTATATATACAACTAACAATCTCCCACTTGCACTAAGGCCAGTTGTTGCAGTATAGCATACCCAACGTCCTATAAAAGTCTCTCGCAGGAAAGGCCTCAGTGAGTGGATCCGCCATGTTAACCTCTGAGTCTACTCTCCTAACCTCGATCTCTTGGAGATCAACTATCTCTATGATCAGGTGATACTGCCTCAAAATATGTCTAGGTCACTGATAGGACCGTGGTTCCTAGGTCATAGCCACATCTCCATTGTCACACAATGGTAGGAACCTTGTTCATCTCATGAACAAATATACACCCAGACTTCCTCTTTGGTAGCATCTTTGGTAGCGATGTATCCAGCCTTTATCGTCTAGTTTGTCACGGTATCTAGCTTGGAACTCTTCCAACATACCTTCCCTCCACTGAGGGTAAAGACAATGCCTGTGACTCACATTCAGTCGACCTTACCACCCTGGAAGCTATCCAGTAATTTTCCACCAAGATCGATTGATACCATCTCACTACACTTAGTGACAATCTTAATATCCACTTAGATCTATCTCATAGATCCAAAATCTAGGATTTAGGAGGTATCATCTAGATCCTATTTAGAGAATCGTTGTGATAAGAGGAGATTGACCGTGCGTAGCATAGGAAACTCCTTTCCTATCAAGAGTATGGCATCTACATACAATACAAGAATGGCCACCATACTCTCTACTTCCTTTTTGTATATACAAGGTTCATCTACCATCTTGATGAAGTCAAACGCTTTGACTATCACATCAAAATAGATGTTCCAACTCGGCGATGCCTGCTTTAACTTTTAAAGCAACTTGCACACGTTTCCGCTGCTCCCACTGTCTACGAAGTCCTCTGGCTGTGTACTTATAGACATTCTCTCCTAAATCTATATTTAGAAAAGCAGTCATGACACCCAACCGCCAGATATCGTAGTTATGGTATGTAGCAGTGGCAAGCAGGATCCAGACGGACTTAAGCATAGCTATTGAAGAAAAGGTTTCATCATTATCCAAGCCTGGTTAATGACAAAAACTTTTGCAACAAGTCTAGTTTTGAAAGTCTCAACTTTTCCATTTACACCAAGTAATCTTCTCAAGATATACTTTCTCCTGATGGGGATTTAACCCTTCAGATATAGCATACAAAGTCCATACTTTGTTGGTGTGCATGGATTCCATTTCAGATCACATAGCATCCAGCCATTCTTACAGAGTCCTCACTCTTGATGGCCTGCTCGAAGCTAGTTGGGTCATCATTTCTATGATGCAATCCTCGCTCCCACTGTCATCGAGAAACCGAAGTATCTCTCAGGCGGATGAGGAACCCTACCAGATCGACGGAGAGGCTGAGGTTCGTCGGGAACTATTGAATCCTTATTCAATAGGTATGCAGCTTCACAAGTGCATAACCCCCAAAAGAAAATAGTTAACTCGGTAATACTCATCATAGAGCGCACCATATCTCATAGGGTGCGATTGCTCCGCCCCGATACACCGACGTGCTGTGGTGTATACAGAAAAGTAATGCTGAGAGAGAATCTCATTCTCCTTTAGAATAGTCCAGGAATTCCATGCACAAGTATTCTCCTCCCTGATCTCATCAAAGGACATAAATACTTATACCCTATTTGGTTCTCTACTTCTGACTTATATTCATTGAATTTCTCAAAAGTTTTAGACTTGTGTTTCAATAGGAATATGAATCCGAATCTTGAGAGATCATCAATGAATGTGAGGAAGTACAAAGAACCAGTCATGGCATGTATAGACTGGGGACCACATAAATCATCATGCATCAGTCCCAAGAGTTTACTAACTCTTTCTCTGTTTCTAATAATCGGAGCTATGGTCATTTTATCTTTGTGACATGACTGGCAAGTTTCACAAGATGCGAATTCAAACTGATTTAAATATGCATCTAATGTTACTTGGCTAGTCGGGTCGCATTGATATAACCTAATCTACAATACCTCAAGAAGAATTCATTCATTTCTGAACTCTTCCTCTTGTGTGTGTTCTGTATGTTGAGAAATGTGATTTGATTTAAAACGTATATGCTTTTAGATAACGTGTCTGAACCGATCAACACTTTGATATAGGAAATGTTCAAAACATTATCCAACAATACAAAATTATATCCTTCTTTACTAAATAAAGATACTGATATGATGTTGTATATCAGATTCGGTATCTAATAATATTCGTTCAGAATCAATGTATTTGGTAATACAGGGTGATAACTGCCAACTGATTTGGCTGCAACAATTGCATCAATCTTTATGCTTAGAGATATATCACCCTAATCTCAGTTCTCTACCTTTCTATAGCCCATGTAACAGATTACACATGCGGGATCCTGATCTGGTATCTCATACCCAGGACGTAAAGGATACTGAGAAATAGTTCTTGGTAATGAACACACCCGAAGAAGATGCATCTATCATGCACTTTCTTCGTTTGGGCAGCATGGGAATTCTGGTTATTCCCCTAGTTCCTGCTCGGTCTTATAACAATTATAAGTTGGAGCGGGACCAACGTTCTCCAGCTCAGTATAACAAGCGGGTTCGATTAATACATCCATATTATTATCTTGATTAAGGCGTGACATGGTCGCTACCTGGAGAGAGAGAGAAGAAAACACTCTGCGTGCGCTCTTGCAAGATTATATTGGTTATATATTTTATCTAATCAGGATGGCTCCCACTGTTTTTATCAAATCTTCCTTCAAACCTTAAAAGGAAAGACTAGCCGGGATTAATTACACTTTACAAGTTCGCCAATCTTTCAGCCAGGCCAGTGCTGGTACTTTGAGTGAGGTTCCCCGTGCTTTCGCACGAACCTAATTAAAATAAACCTCATTTTTCCAGGGGAGTAACCCCGTTGACACCTTTCTAAACATCTACTTGATTGGCTAATTGTAAAGTGCAAACTTTCTTAGGAGTAACAATTACTCGCAGTGGGTATCGGGATCCAACTATCTCATAGAAGGTATGCAATCTCATTGTAAATTTCAACACTTGAAACTCTCGATAATGGTTTTTACCCCTAGTGCCTATGACCTTAACTATGGTCAACAAATCATAAGCACTGGTCAAGTTCTACCCGTCATTTCGTGATTAATTAGACCCACCCACATGACCCTCGGCTAAGGTCAACAAAGTCACATGACTGTCCTAACTAATCGCATCATATGCTGTATAGGAAGACATCACTTAGCTACCGTACACTGCGCCTTGACTAAGGTCAACAAACGCAATACGAATACTAAGTACTCTACTTCCTAAAATGATGGAGGGTTGCGGATGGTTTTTAAGAAACCTTTAACGCTTTGAACTTGATCTTGTTGCAGAATCAAATGGTTTAAAATGGAGTGTTTTTGAGGCTTTTGCTAGTTTCGCTAAAGTGGTCACTCCCGGTGAAGGGATCTCGGCTCTTTACTCGTCGAATGAGGTGTAGGATATTCACAATACCACTGTGCAAAGCAAGAACTAGAAATGCAATCAAAAGATAAAACCGAGGGTTGTAGAATCTGCTAATTATTGCTGAAGAGATCACTCCCGGTGAAGGGATCTCGGCTCTTTCCTCGTCGAATGAGGTGCTGGATATTCTACAAGGAATACCGCTACGCAAAGCAACAACTAGAGCTACCTAATTTTTGAAATTCGATTCCACAACATCTTTTAGGTTTATTTTCTTTCATTAATCTCATTAATGAATGTCCCATCATTTAAGTCACCTAAACATCACAGATAAATACAACGTACGCTTATGCCATCCGCATTCGCCTCGATGTCCCATCATGCACCGTTAGGTTAGGTAACTAACGGCAGAGCGGGGCAGGGCTAGCGCGGGTGTAAAACATAAGAAACGTTTATATAATATATCATATATACTATATACAGTATCTATCTCAACATATCAAATGATCATATCACAGATATCGTAGCAGAAAACAACATATGAAATATTGGATATACTAGGATGTTCGTGTTTTATTTTAAGCCTGTATAAAACACGGATTTCACGGTCGTGATGAATAGCCAAACCCACATCCATAGACCCCTACG
Organism: Agapanthus africanus; assembly: GCA_030015575.1. Classification (NCBI taxonomy): domain Eukaryota; kingdom Viridiplantae; phylum Streptophyta; class Magnoliopsida; order Asparagales; family Amaryllidaceae; genus Agapanthus; species Agapanthus africanus. The sequence goes on from JASDDO010000019.1 coordinate 787,016,938, forward strand.
AGAGCGGCAAGCAACCCTACCAATTCTAGAGTTAGGAGACCTGGACTCGACTCCTCGAGATGGTCTCCCACTGGACTCTAGATCCCGGTTACTTGTGCTCCCCTCCTTGGGTCTATCCTAATGCAGAAAAGTAAATAATATATATCAACGGTGACATCTTCTTCAATCCGGAAGTGCCCCAATAAAAGAATATTACATAGAAGTTTTTACATGAATGAAAATGGAAAACACCCATCTCACATAAAAACCCCCGGCTATTCAAACACGACGATCCAATATAACATATCCAGCAACACATAACATCACATGTCATCAACGTAAGTAAATATGCGTATCCTAATTGTCGTTGATGTATAATAACGAAACCGGCGATACACCATATATTACACATACGGTCGCATAAAAGAAAGTGAAAAACTACAACAGTTGGAATCCGCAACCACCTTAGACATCACATGCCTAACATTATGAATTCCTTAGACATCGCATGCCTAACAATTATAAACCCCGTATTTTAGTCTCAACATTGAAAACACTTTCCAATAATCGGTCAGGTAATTCAACAAGATTCCCGACATTCCGATCGAATGCTCGTCGGAAACATCAGTAGACGGCCGCACCCCCCGATACCGCCGACGAAGTGCACTTAGGTGGAACACCGCGGCCGCGAGCACCCGGACGGATGCTTTTTGGCAACGGAGTTCTCCTACAATCACTTGGTCGGGGTTATGGGGTATGGCTATCTAGTAATGTTGCCCGGTGAGTATCCGAATACACAAAGTGATTGCGACGGACTTTTGATCACATCAAAATTCCGTGGCAACCAATCAAATGAGACTAAATTGCTAGACTTATAAAATTCAAATGTTGTTGATTCCAAGTATTGTATCACAATATACTAGACGATATTAAACGTTTCGAGCGAATCAACAAATCCCCACAACTTCCAATGAGCTCAACACTTGAGCGAAGTTAAAGTACCCAAAACGTGCCACAGTAGCTATGATCCAGTCGTAGAAGGGTCAAACCAACGCCTCACGTATGACACCGCGGAACTACGGCAAACCTTAGGGTTCAAGCCGCGGTTCCGAGGGCATAGAATCGAGTTAAGGTTTATGTTCTTCTAAAGAGTCCATAGAGTTGCACGAACATTGAATATAATTAACTTAGAAAAATTCCAACACTTGGAAATTTTAGAGGGGGTCATGGGGTGATGTTTGAATTTCGTTCGAACTGTCAAACATAGCCTAGGTTACCATTACAATGTTAAATTGTACGACTACGAAACACTCCATTTTGGTCCTATAGCAAAATTTACATCAGATGGAAATTTGGACCAAGCAAACAATACCTAAAACCCCAAAATGAGTACACCAGAGCACAAAACAAAAACGACACCATTTAGAGCATAGGGGGCCGACCTCCTTGGAATTTAGAGGAATGTGCTCGGTTGAAAACCGAGCAAAGGGTCTCGTTTTTGTTCTGTGCACTATAGGCATCACATACATGACTCTACACTTGTTTGCAAAATTTTTACAGACCTTTTGAAAATCAACAGAGAGTATGAACTGCAGGGTTTTAGAAATTGTATTACGGATTTGTTTCGATTTCGTATTACATCTAACATCGTCTAAGTTTCTAGTTAGGCTTCGATACCATGTTGGGATTCCTTAGCACCTAGCCTAGGGTTTGCAAGTATCACACATGCCACAAAAAAAAAATGAGGGGGTCCTAAGCAATCAACTACGAATCATACTTGGAAAATAGGGTAACAAAACATGTAATCTATCATCACAAAGAGAAGTGAACAAAAATACAACCTTTGTAGATTCGGTCCTTCACTTCTAAAGCTCCGTGTTAACGTCCCTTCGCTGCGATCATCGAACCCCCGGACTCTAGTATGGAATTCTCCGGAGAAATGAACAAGCTTGCTCGTAGACTTCGAGGCCGAAGATGATCTATGTCGAGCTGACTCAAACTCAAGCTAACTCTTCACTAGGTCAAGAACTTTATGATGAGAACATCCTAAACTAAATGGCAAGTAGTAGAGGATGATGAAATAGGAAGTGGGATCACTTTAGATTTTGATTTTTCACTTTGTTTCTTCACTTAGAAAAATCTAGAAAGCTTTTTTTCTTTTGGATGAAGAAGAAGAAGAATAATAAAATCAAGTGAAGAGAATAAAATGATAATTATGCAACCATGGGTGAGTTAGTATCATCCACTAACTATTGTAGAGACTAAACCATGGTTTAATATAATGGTTTGGTTTAGAAATATCTTAAGTAAAACAAAATGTGTGGACTTTGTCAAAGATGCTTGAAGTTTCATGAAGATTTAAATCATGACAAATAAAGCCACCATTTTGAAATACTTAAAATAAATAAAACCCTCACAATTATAAATAAACATGGTGTAAGTCTTACACACACCCAAGTTTGCATGTATCATCAAGCATGATACAAACATGTACACAATTATATATCACATATACATTATGTGCATATCAAGTGAGAAAAGCAATCTTAAGTGAACCAATACTAGTTAATGTAAAGTAATATATCAAATATATAATTATACATTAAATCATTAAATCAACACTTGGTTTAATAATCCGGTCATATCGCATATAACCGACTAATATCTAGTGTATCAATATATCGAATCAACACTTGATTCGGTAACCCGGGTATATCGCATATAACCGACCGATGATACAAGCCGCAAGAATAGAATATGGTATCACATAATGGTATTATTCTTCGTCCCGCACATATCTCATATGTGCTCCTATTTCATTTCGCCTGAGCCAGGAAACCTCTGTGTAGGACTCTAAAGACTCGTCAATACGCCGGCATTAGGTGATGATCATATCAGACACTCACAAGCCGCAAGCGGTCTGCTAAACGTAACGGCCACCCGGGTATTGAGCGATCAGAAGATCAACGAGCAAGCCTGCTCACACTCCTGCGAATCCAATCAGTAACACTTACCGCACAGTCCGGTCTGTTCGTCTGAAATGTCGCATATCTTGCCTAGGGGTGGTAAACGTCAGACCCCAGTAGCTTGATAAGTCATGCCGATGTAAGGTCCATAACGAGCGTGAAACCACTGATAACACTTACCAATAAATCACATCAACCCTGGCCAGGGATTTCATGTTATGGCCAATCGAGCATAGCGCAACATCAACCCCCAATACCGGGAGAGACGAATCCCCTCCCATCGCTCATTGCCTCCATGTGACTCGGGACTGTACCTAAAAACCACCTGTTTGCACGCCTCGGTAGAGCCGTGGTAGGGTGGAAATCAAAGCGCGGTGGGAGACACACAAGACTCTATGACGATCTCGGGTCGATAGACTAAGCTGTACCAGTGTCACCAGAGAACTGCCATCTGACGTGAGGTATAATACCATCTAGGAGTTCTCGGCGAGTCCGTTCAGTGTACCCAGTCTCCACTGAGCACCCGTATACCATCTCTGATGTCAAACACTAATGGATATGGGAACATCCATCGCCCATCACATGGGTCGAGAAGATATACGCTATACGCTAGTCTACTCCAGAATATCGATGTCCCGTCTCGATATTTCCACGACTAGGAATATTGAAGGATGTACTCATGGACTACCCAGGCCACACTAGTATGATCTGAATCATAATCCTGGAAGTCGAGTACACATCCTAAGGGCTTTATCAACATGTAACAGAGAGACAATAAGTGTTCATGTTAAGATAAAGAGCAACCAGATAGCGTACTATCATGTCGAGCAAGAAAGTCCTCCCTATATATGTCCAAGCATCTACTATAATATACAACTCATGTACAATAATGGCCTCTAGGGCATACATACAACTAACAGAGGTTACCCATCCCAAAACTTCCCTGGTCCGAGCACGCTTAACCACGGAGTTCTCAAGCTCCTGTAGTTCCGGTTCACTTAAAAGGCACCTATGTAATTAAGGGTGGTATCATTATATTTATAATGCAGTCCGGTCCTCTTTCGGAATGTGTTCCGAAGATTCCCTATTGTTCTACAGTGGGTCCCACGGACTCTAGAGGTGGCCCTACAGATTCAAGAGGTGGCCCCCGCCCTCTTGGTATGACAATTGGCGTGGCACTTTGTTCTTTGTGGCACTTTGCTCCGTGAACAAGAACTGGGTTCCGATAATGGTACCCTGGGGAATCTTGTGCCCGGCTGCCTTCTTCATGTCAGCTAGCAAGCTGTCGGCTACAGATAGCCCCGAGGGAACCTCAATGCAGAAGTCTCCCTCCTGCACTTGGATCCCAGTAGGGGGTGGCCGAGAGACCACCCGCTTCTGTCTCTTGAGGGGGACTTCCTCGGCGGGGGGAGACTCCTCCTCCCTCGCCCGGGGTTCCTGGTCCCGCATGTGCTTCTGACATCCTCCCCCCCGGACGGCGCTCCTCCGGGACTGAGTAGAAAACCGAAGCGTCATTCGCAGGCTCTGGGCTCGCCTGGAAGGGAGGCAAGGTAACTAGGTCGAGGAACTCCCTCATGTGCTCTGTGCACTACGGACATCAAGGAAAACGCCAATGGGAGAAACCCCGTTCAGCCTCTACTACGGTACCGAAGCATTGGACCCCGCAGAAATTAGATTGCCCAGTTATAGGTCGAACACTTTGATGATGAAGATAACACCTTGGCACTGTGAAGCAACTTAGACATCTTGTTAAAAAAACGTGATCGAGCGCAAATCTGAGCGGCCACCGATCAGCAGCAAATCGCCCGGTACTACAATACCCGAGTTAAGCATCGAACCTTCAAGACAGGATACCTGGTCTTACAGAGAAATGAGTTCGTAGACCAAGGGAGGCTACATAAGTTCTCCCTGAAGTGGGACGAACCATTTCTCGTAACGGAAGCATTGCCCGATGGAGCCTACCGCCTCCAGGACTCTGGAGGGCGTAATTTTCCCCGGCCATATAACGACGAAAAGCTTAAGTTGTATAGATAAACATGCACCCTCTATTGAATAATGCAATTCCTTTCCAAATTGACTAAGTTTTCCAAACTAAGTCCTCTCACAGAATAGACTTCTGCACCACCCCGGGGCTCGAGCCCTTCATTACTTTCCTCGGCCCCGAGCTTGGGGTCCGAGGAGGCACAAGTCAAAAAAAATGGTATGGAAAGTAAGAAAGAGACAATACACCATAAGCTCAACCAAAAACAAATTTATTTATTCAGAGGTATTATAGGCTCCCCTGCCTTACAACTATTACAGTAAAGGAGGAAGAGGATTAAGAAAACATTAGCGGTGATACCCGAAAAAAAGCTCCTCCAGCCGAGCCCAGGCAGCCTCCGCCCGCTCCTTCTGACGTACCCGTAGACCCTAGAAGCCACGGACTTGCCGGGGTCCCCATCCACCGAGCAAGATGCATCGACCAAACTTTGCTGGAAACACTCAAGAAGGAGGTCTACCGAGCGGTCCCGCCTGCTCTTCGAGATCAGACCAAACTCGTGGACCGTATACATTTTATCAAATGCCTCGTCCATCAACTGCGGAGATAGGGTGTTATACAGACCCGGGGAAGACCTCCATATTGCGTAGATTAGCACCTGAAGGAGAGGAGATCGTCGGGAAAGTAGGCGCCCACAGTGACCTTCCAAGCGGCCTATCACCGCCTCATACGTCACTTTGGAACGATCGAGATTATAAAAATACACATCGTCCCGAGATACGATATCCCTGATGGTGTATACACGGCCGGTCATTTTCGAGAAAAACACGAGTAGGAAGAAGCCAATATGAGAATTCGAAGGTGAGACCATACCTTCGATATTTATAGCCTCAACAAAAATCTTCCAATGGCTAAAATCTACTCGTGCAACAACGGAATCACGGAATATCGCACTTTCCCGATAAAGTACTGCCACGTGCCATTCGTGACGGTCACCATTCCCCCTATATGGGTCACGGAAGGTTGAACGACATCCTAAAGAAAAACTATGGAATTTAGAAAGCCTTTGATAAGAGGAAGCCAAGTAGCTTCCTGCTCAGCTCATCCGCTGAGGGTAGCTTCCTACCTAGTCAATTCATGGATCCAAAGCCCTCGACAAGAGGCAGCAGAGTAACTTCCTTCTCGGCTCATCCGCTGAGGGCAGCTTCCTGCCCAGTCAATCCGCGGATCTAAAGCCCTCGATAAGGGGCAACCGAGTAGCTTCCTGCTCGGCTCATCCGTTTAAGGCAGCTTCCTGCCCAGGCAATCCGCGGATCCAAAGCCCTTGACAAGAGACAAACGAGTAACTTCCTGCTCGGCTCATCCGCTGAGGGCAGCTTCATGCCCAGTCAATCCGCGGATCCAAAGCCCTCGTTAAGAGGTGGCCGATTAGTTCCCTGCTCATCCCGCTCAAGACCTGTATATAGGGGGAACCGGTCTGCCTACTCTTGGCTATCGCTCGAATCATACTCGATGCATGTCGCGCCTCGACTCCGGGGAAAGAAAGGGTACCAGTCTGCCTACCCTTGGCTATCGCTCGGTTCATACTCGATACACGATCGTCGCCTCGACTCCGGAGAAAGGGTGGACACTGGTCTGCCTATGCTTGGCTTAGCTCTTACGTCGTGCTCGCCCAACACTTGCGAGATAAAAAGGCTTGCGGGAGAAAAAGGCTTCAGAGCTAAAAACACTTGTGGGATAAAAACACTTACGAGATAAAAAGGTTGTGGGAGAAAGGCTTCAGAGCTAAAAACACTTGCAAGATAAAACACTTGCGAGATAACAAGGCTTGTGGGAGAAAAAGGCTTCGGAGGCAAAAACACTTACGAGCTAAAAATACATTATTCACATTAAAAATTATTTACAAGGTATTATGGGCTCCCCAGCCTTACAAAATTGCCTGGAGGCGTACAAAATTGATAACTAAAACAGAGATAGCTCAGATCGCCTGCTCGCCCGGTCCTTCCCCTTGCTCGGCGCTTCCATCGAGGGTTATAATGGCAACCTCCGACTCGGTGTCCACGACCTCCGCCACCTTCTCTTCAGCCGGTTGGGCACCTTTACCCTATGGCGCTTCCTCAGCTAGGGGATACCTGGCGCGAAGCTCCCGATCGTCGAACCCGGGCGTGACTTCCTTAACGGCGTCGAAGGCGTTGCGCCACCCAACGGCCGCAGAATTGGCGAGGTCGAGGTAGAACTGGTCAGAGGTCTTATACTCCTCCACGGCCCTTTCCACACTGCCCTCCGCAAGCTTTTCCGCCTCGCCAGCTGCCCTAGCATCCCGTTTGAACGAGTCCCTCTGCCTCTTTATGGTATCGTAGAGCCCGTTGACCTCCCCTACCTGGGCCTGGATAGCCCGGTTGGATTCGATCAAGAGCCGATGGGACTCCTTCAATTAGGCGATCGTCAGACCCTCCGCGACCAACCTAGAGTCTAGGAGGTCCGCCTTCTCTTCCGCCTGTTGTAGCCAGCCAAGGAGCTCCTCCTCTCGCGAGGAAGATTCGCTCGCTTTCTTCATCGCCAAGGCCACCTTCTCGGACTCCATTGCAGCGAGGAGGGCGCAGTGCTGGAGGACCTGAGGAAAACGTGAACCATGTTAAAAAGCAAAAAACCGACTAAAAAACACTTGAGAAATTCTTGAAAAAAGTTACCGACCTAAATAGCTTCCTGAGCTATCGCGGCCACCTGGGCTTTCATCGTGCCTTAGGGAATCTTGGCCTCCGCCGCCTTCTCCATGTCCGCCAGTAAACTGTCGTCCACAGAGAGCCCCGAGGGCAACTCGATGCAGAACTCGCCTTCCTACACCTGAATCCCAGTTGAACGCGGCCGAGAAACTACCCTCTTCTTCTTCTTGAGGTGGGATTCGGGTGCAGGCGGCGCCTCCGTCCTGGCTCTGGACGTCGCATCCTACGCGTGCTTGTGACCACCCCACGGCATTCCTCCGAAACTGAGGGCGCTGTGGAAGCCTTGGCGGGAGGAGCTTGCCGAGGAGCCGTACTTGGAGCTGGCCGGGCCGAGCTGGAGCCACCGCTCTTCCTCCCCTGGGCCTTAGCGGCCATGGCAGCCATAATTTTCTGACGATCCATAGACTCTGCGAGAAACACATAAATAAAAAGATCGGCAATGAAATTTTAACCAAGTCTAGATAGATCGACGAAGGTCCTGACTTACTCACAAAGCACGCGGGACTAAGCCCAGCCCAGCTCAGACCTGCTCGGAAAGCAGGACATCAGCCCGCTGGATCGGTTCCCACTGCGACACCACCCTTGCCTCGGGGGTGTTCGACTGCCTAACCCTAGGACAATTGGCCCTATGCCACTGGATGGACACCGACCAATCCTCACCTTCCGGTGGCCCGACGAAGACGAACTTTTCCTTCCATTCATGGATGGAGGAAGGGACAACCACTACCTCTGACCCGGCCGTCTTACCTTTATGTTTTTTAAATGAAAGATACACCCAGCTCAGTTCTTACTTACTAGTACCAGGATGGTTTTTATAACAAAGGAAGGAAAGAAGGATGCTCAAATCAAAGCAGATCCGATCAATCTTCAGCCGGACCAGAAATCCAAGGAGGATTCTCCACAAATTTGGCGCTAGCTGGCCTGGGGCAAGGTGGAAACAATGGAGCATGGCACAAACTTCAGGCAGGAAGGGCAGATGCATCCCTGCCCGGAATGCTTCCAGGTACAGAGCAATATCTTTACCCTGTATTTAGTCTGCCTATTCACCCTCCCTAGCCAAACAAAGTGAATAGCCGGAGGGGATATGAAATCGAACCTGGATGTCAGAAAGCTCATCCAGACGGTTCAAGACCGAGAGAGCATCGCGGATGTTCCTGATGCATACCTTAGGGGCCCTTATCGCCCCCCTGACGACGCGAGACAAGGACGATACCCCCCTCAAAAGAAGAAGAAGAAGAGGAACGTTCTCGGCTATCGGAAGCCGAGGAGGAAGAAGACCCACTGGACTCGGCTTCAGAAACTGAAGCCTCATCGTCCGACTCGATCCCTACTACGTCAACAGATATTTCGGAAGAAGATATTTAACCTGATTATAGAAAGGACTTGCCGAGGAAAATTTTGGTTGATGTTTCGACCTAAGCAGAGGGGTGTCGATCAATCTTCAAGCAATGAGAGTCGACTAGGGCAAAGTGTTGACCATAGGAGAGCCCCTTCTATTAATACACTCCACGAGAAGGCATCCAACGGCCCAAATTGGTTCCCGCCAAACGAAGCATCGCGCCTAACAGATATCAGGACTCCACGTGGTGACCGTTCATTGGACACGTCTCCTCACGACAGGATTTAGTGACAATTCCGCACGACCCCGCCCCCAACGGCGGACGCGTGGCACATAATCTAACCGGCAGGTGAACGAAATGGCGCCCCCTCTTTAAAAGCGCAATCATTTCGTTGATCCGCTGATATCACCAAAGATACGCGCAGGAGCTGAGGCGGTTCATAATCCGCCACGTGGATCCAGCGACCCAAGAGGAGCTACCACCAAACGTCACGCTGTCGTCGGGCAGCCCATCATAGGGAAATCTTCGGCTGAATCATGGAAAGATGGGCTTACCACTCTCGACCCTGACCTATAAATAGATCAGGGTGAGAGTGGGGGGCTGATGATGAGGCTCATGAACGGAAACACCCCAGATTGTGACACGTGGGAGATGACGCGTCGTCAGCGCATACCCTCTGAACCCTGGAGGCTACGACGGGGAATCAGTGTGACACATTACGAGTCTTCCTCGGGACCCCGTGATGAGGTGGTACCCGACCTTTCGAAAAAGCCTCCCCGGAGTACCCTCCATATGCGCTCAGGCAGCCGAGACTCCTCGGCCTCCTTGCTCGACTCCGAGCAATCTACCGAGCTGAGACTCCTCGGCCTCCTCGTTCGACTCCGAGCTATCTATCGAGCTAAGACTCCTCGGCCTCCCTGTCAAACCCAGAGCACGGAGCCCAAGCGCCCCCGTAACGGCTCCGTGTATCTCGCCAGAACAAGATTTTCGCCGCTCCATGTCCCGCATCCCATGCTGGCACGTTTCTCCGTTAACTAGCGTATCTCGCTATTAATGGGCATATCCCGCCATCAACACGAACGTGCTATAAGGGCGTAATAGACGGCGGGAACCTCACGCCGGATCACTCCCACGCGACCGCTATATAAACCCCCTCTTCCAAACGATTCGGGTAGGTCAAAAAAACTCTAATACGCCGCTACACTGCCCCTATACCTCGGTACTTACTTGATCGTCGGAGGGTCCTACGGTGGTTTCCATCCCGGGACTTTCTTTGCAGCTAGCCCGGTGTCAGCGGTATCCAACAACCCATTGAGATCCACACGTCTAACTTCCACTCTCAATCCCAACTGTTCAAGACTGCTTGCAGCAGGATCGACGGAGGAAAACATCTAAGAGAGATTTCCACCTCCATCAGAGCGAGAGAGACAAGGATCAAATAAAACTTGGTTATTGTTGGATCCTTTAACAAATACTTAGAAGTTAAAATAAGTGCTTATTGCAATAAATTTGGACATGTTCTAAGCAAGAAGTTTATAATTCTACTAAAATTAGGCATTCTTGCATACAAGGGAAGAACCAGATTTATGCCATGTCTCTTAGATGCCCGCATCCGAAAGTCAGGAAGACCATCCTTCAAAACCCTTACATATAGATGAAACATTCCAAATAAAAATTAGCAAATATTCATGTCTAAATAATAAACTAATTCTGGATTTTGAGTTCAGGACTGAGGATTAAAAGCTTCAAATCATCAAATTTAAATTAAAAGGAGGGAGAATAACCCAGTTGAGACTATATTAAAAGAATGTGTTTTCTTGTGCCAGCAAAAAATATATTAAAAATTAGGGTTAATAGTTTAACGAGACAGAGCACGATTTCTGAAGAATCTTCCGTAGATGAGTTGAAGAAGCTCTTGTCGATGAGATATTATTAATTGCATGAAGCATGAAGACCTTTGGCATTTCTTTGAATGACATAGCTACGATTTATGCGGTCGCAACGGTGTAGAAGGACTTCAAAGGATTATGAGAGAACAATGGCGAGATTAGAAGAGAGATAGAGGGCGGGATTTGGCAAGACTGCCGAGAGCCGAGAAGGGCATCAATAGATATAGGAGAAGGATTTTTAGTTTAAAAGAAATTGTTGAGATAAGACAGGTACAGGATTTCTTAAGATAATAGTTGAGATAGTATAAATTGAAACTGAGATTAGTACTTATAATTAGTTGATTTTTAAATGGAGATTTTAGAGGATATCAAGCCGGCAATTCGAAAAACAGCCCTAGAGGGGTTGGATAAGCTTTTACAGCAAACTTAGTGTAATTATGCAGATTCAATAAATTTTGCAGCGGGATAAAAATCAGAGTATAAAATTAAAACAATTTTACAAATACAGAGTGCACAAAAAGTAAATGACACAGAGAACTGTTAACTAGGGTTCACCAAGTCTGTGGCTAATCTCCGCGTGAGAACTCTTGCTCAAGATAACTGACTTCTTGCAGGTGGAGAAACCCAGATTTTTTCCCAAGCTTAAATATTAAAACCTTTACATTTGCAGGCGATGCACACCTAGACTTTTTCCAAAAGGCTCAAGTCTGAAACCCTTGCACTGTGAAGATCTTAGACTTTTCTTCACTAAGCCTTGTAGATAAGATTTTAATAAATCTTTGCAAAACCAACTATATAATTTTATTGATCTCAAAGGATAAATCAAGTTTTGATTCAAAGGAGATAATGGATTGTGTTTTGAAAATTAAGAAAGTTTAAAAATGATTCGAAAAATTTCTTAAAAGATTTTAAGAAAAGTTTTAAAACAGAAACTTCAATCTCAGAGATCTTTCAATTCTGATAACTGGAAAAATCTAACACCCCGAAAAATCTCTTCTCTCAAAATATTAGTAAAATCTTTAGATTGTGAGAGTGACAGAGTTTTCACGAAAGAATTAAAGAATGAAAACAACTTGAAACCGTGGAAGCATTAAAGAATAGTTATGTGGAAACTCTTTTGAAAATTGGTCATTTATATAGAAATTTGAAAATGGACTGTTGAGGCAGTTAGAATAACTGCTTCTAAAAGTTAGGACCATTATTGGCAATTTATAACCGTTAGAAATTTAAAATTCAAACCAAGTGCCAAAATTTGAAAAAGTTGTAACTGCTATGGACGTCTGGGGGACGTCTGATGTCTGATATTTCAGACATAGATGTCCTCAAGAATGTTTAAAATATTTTTAAAATGATTTGTTTTGTTTTAAAAACTCTAATTAAAAGGTTTAGAAAATATGGATTGGAAAAGAGATCCTAACCAATGAGAACGACTCTAAACTCAAAAAAAATAAAAGTCTTGAATATGTCCGATATTCAACTTCTTCAATATTTCCTTTGAACTTGCATTTTGATCTTCAGAATCTTTCGATATTACTGTTGTGGTGTCAGTTGCAGCGTCGATTATTCTCTTTCTTGAATAATACATTGCTTTAGCATTTTAACTTATCTGGCATGATTAGTAACATATAATTTATTTGAAATATGGTTTTTGTAAAATAATCAAAACTAATGAGAATGAGACTCATAGATCAACAATCTTTCCCATTTTGATATTTTACAAAACTTAATTAATAAACTTTAAGATATGCCACACCCACTGTTTTCCGTCGGAAACAGAGACGAACTGAGATGGATCGTCTTGCCTGAATCTGGGGGCAGATACTATTTGGATTTATCCGTCCACCTCTTCGAAAATACTAAGTTGTTTTATGGTACCATATATCGGAGTTTGGACGGATGTGACCGTTATAGCGGACTTCGTCAGATTCCTCCTCGTTTTATGAGGGGGTTTTGATTGTGGGGACGCTCTTCCCCGTAGGCGCAAGCCTTTGCAGTTAATTACATTACCGCATTGCGATAAGCATTTTCTCCTGCTCAGGCAGTTCACTTCGTGTCGTGTGTGTTTTTGTTTGTTTAGATTGCCTATGGATTGTATACGGAGACTAGTTTATGCCATCGCCCGTAGGGCGCGGATCAGTCCAAATCTGTATATTTTAGATTTGGGTTTGATTTATTTAAGAACCGTTAATATGGTTCGAGATTAAGATCGACTTAAACATATGAGTATTTGGGGCTTAGTTATTTTAGTTTAAGGATATCGCGGTCTATTACCGCCGTGTTTGGGGCAGATATTAGTTTAAGGACATTTCGGTCCAATATTCCCGTTTTGGGGACGAATATTAGTTTAAGGACATTTCGGCCCATTATCGCCATTTTTGAGGCGACTGTCAGTTTTGGGACATTCCGGTCCTTTATCACATTCCGCTCCTTTATCACCGTTTTTTAGGCGACTGTTAGGGACATTCCAGTCCTTTATCGCCGTTTTCAGGCGACTATTAGTTTAGGGACATTTCGGTCCCTTATCCATCTTGCGCGCACGTGCATTTTTACGTGACGAAGTGAATAATGGTGATATGGAATGTGCCCAATTTGGGGCACGATCCGATTTGAGGCCTGCACATCAATTTGGAAGTGCATCAATGTAAAAGAAGTTGTTGGTCGTCGGGACCCGCCACCTCTCTGAATACGTTGAAGAATTAGAACGACATATATCAGAGGTGTGAATAGATGTACCCTTAAACCAAATCCCGTATTTGAGGGAAAAAGGGGTGATAGTCCTAAGAATCGTTAGTCATATTTGAGACTAAGATTATCTTAAGAGATGTGGGATGGATATCGTTTTGGATATCATCAATGACAGATCTTTAGTCATGTATAAGACTAAAATTAGTTTGGGAGATTATAAGAAATATGGGCTCGGTTGATTTTAAAATCAAAGAGGTTTACCCTCGGGAAATTTATCCAATTTGGGCTGAGATTAGGTTTCTATGCTACCCAGTAATGTTAAACACTGATATATGCAGTGCTCACGTGTATTTCACTTGGGAGCACTGGAATAGTGCTGAGCACCAATCTTTTCTGGCGCTCACGTGTTTTTTCAAGTGAAGCGCTCATATATGGATGCTGCCCAAACAAGGCTAAGCACTTAGTCATTTTGATTGATCATGGAGTGCTAAGCACTTTGCATAGCACTCACGTGGGAAGCACATGAGTGTTGAGCATTGATTTCAGGTTTTATTTGCTCACCTTCCTTTTTGCCATAAGTGCTAAGCACTTGGCTGGGGCTCACGTGTGAAACACGTGAGACGCCGGATTTTGTGTTTCCAAGAGTGTTTCACGTGTATTTCACGTGATTGCTTTGTGTTGGGCTACTTTATTTGGTGGTTACCTAACCAACACAGAGGGGTTTTCCTCTTCTATTTGGTCGCTCACGTGGGAAGCACGTGACGTGTTTTTAGTTTTTTCTGTTTGTTTTAAACATTCACATGGGAAACACATGAGGCAAAATAACAGTGCTAAGCACTAAATTTTACTCACGTGTGTTTCACGTGAGACGCCAAGTTCATCTTGTTTTCAGAGATATTAATCTCTGTTACGACTTTTTAGTCATTGATGATCATCAAGATTTCTGTTTTCAAGATATTGAATCATCATCATTGTTATTATTGGAGAACTAAGTTCTCTTTTACTTTTATAAGAACTAAGTTTTTTATGTAGGTTTAAACTCTAATATTGGGGGAATTAAATCCCCGGAATATATGTTCTTTTTATTTTTCTTTCTCTTTCTTTTTAACCAAGTTTTTATCTCTAAGTTTTGAGTCTGAAAAACATAATCTCCCTGATGAGAATTAAATTCTCAACTTATGGGGAGATTTGCTCTTGTAAATCCCAAACCAGAGGAAGAACTAAGTTCTTGTATGAAGGGTCAAACTCTTATATCCGTTATACTAGACAAGATGGATACTTTTAATCTCTCATTTTTAATTTACCTAGAGTGTTTTGAAGGAGGAGAGTCTTCTTCCTTTGAGAATTAAATTCTCTGTTCTCTCAAGAGCTCACTATATTTTGCAGAAGCTTATCTAGGGGTTCCTCTCTTTTCTGTATCTGTGTCTTGAGACTTGAAGTCTCGGGTCCTTTATATAGTGGAGGCAGATTGTTAATTGGTTTTGAGAAAATCTCTCATTGAGAGATTCCAATTGATTTAATTGGTCTCAAAATTGATTTATGGAATTTACCCACCATTAGATCTTTGATCTAAGCGTCTCTGTTTTTACAGAATATGTTCTTGTTTTAACAAGATGGAAGGAATATTCTATCATATATAGAATAAAATTCTATTGAACGGTTATATTTTCATCACCATTGGATTTTTAATCCAAGGGTGCTCGGTTTTACAGAGAGCAATCATTTTTTTTGTTTAGAAAGATATGGGAAATATTTTCCATCTCACTAGATTTTTGATCCACCAACTTTCTGTTTAACAGAAAATATCCTTTTCAATGGAATTTAATTCTATGTTTAACCACTATTGGATCCTTGATCCAACGGTTCATTGAGTAGAATTTAATTCTACGTAAAGAGGTGCCCTCACGTGTTTAACACGTGGAGCTTATTCAGCTCCTCTAATTTGGCGCCCATATACCTTGCATATGGACGCTCGCGTGTTTAATACGTGAGGCCAATTTGGCCAATAGTTGTTTGACAGCAGCACCTATATGCTTTGAATACAGGCGCTCACGTGTTTAACACGTGAGGCTTATTTAGCCTACCAATTGTTTGATTGTAGCACCTATATACTTTGCATATAGGCGCTCGCGTATTTAACACGTGAGCCTTATTTAGCCTACCAATTATTTGATTGCAGCACTTATATACTTTGTATATAGGCGCTCACGTATTTAACACATGAGGCTTATCTAGCCTATCAATTGTTTAATTACAGCGCCTATATGCAAAGCATATAGGCGCTCACGTGCTTAACACGTGAGGTTTGAGTTATGGGGAATTTTCACCCCTTTTTCTCTTTTTTTATGAGGGAACACCCACTTCCCAAATGACGGGAGAAGGCATGTGATGAGACCCGCAACGTATTTATTCTAAATTCGTCACTTAATTTAAATACGACATAACTTGAATTTCCGATGTCGGTTCAGGACAAACTTTAGATGTATAGATGCGTAATTAACAGACCTATAATTTTCTATATACCCGATCCGTACCGGGCCGTGGGGCGTTACAAGATATATATAATTTTAAATATATATATATATATATATTATTCAAGTGCTCCCCCTGAAAATATGTCTATTAATTCTCCCTCTTTTTGGAAATATC
This sequence comes from Agapanthus africanus, assembly GCA_030015575.1. Lineage (NCBI taxonomy): Eukaryota > Viridiplantae > Streptophyta > Magnoliopsida > Asparagales > Amaryllidaceae > Agapanthus > Agapanthus africanus. The sequence goes on from JASDDO010000019.1 coordinate 787,033,147, forward strand.
AAAATGTTTTAGCACTGATTAAGAATAATAAAAAAATAAAAAAATTAGGTAGAAAATGAATAGTAGATAATGAACATGATAAGCACTAAAAAACATGAATTACTTTAAGGCTCAAACAAATATTACTAAGCATCAAGTTTGCAAACAACTACATACCTATCAAGCAAACAAATAGTCAAGTACCAATCAGCTACATTGTCACGCCCCGCTTCCCAGTGTACGGGTAGAGGACGCGACGAGACCACTACGTATTTACTCTGAAGTAAATACGCTAAGCGTATCTAAGCAATATAAATGAAAATGCACAAGAGACAAAACATATAATTGAACAACAACTTTATTTATTCATATTCCTATTTACAATACATGGAAAAGTAAATACATGGGATAAAGCAATGCCTAAACAGTGGCATAACAGAAATGGAAAGTACTAAAATGAAATGTGTACAAGTGTAACTACAGCTCGGGATTTTCAATAAACTGATCCAAGTCTTCAGTGCTGGGCTCGATCTCTGAAAGGTCCGAATCACCTGACGACATTCAAAGAAGAAGAAAGAGAATGTCGTCAGCGAACAAATCGCTTGGTAAGTTCCAAAGATAAGGGAGAAATAGAATAGAGAGAGAGAGAGTGTGTGTGTGTAGTTTTTAAAGCTGTATTATTATTCTTAACGCTGTTGTTTGTAGCTTGGTACAGAAGGATACCAGTGTATACGAGAGGAGTCTCTGTATGCCAGAGACTAAGGGCAACAGGAAGTACAAGGATCCGTTAGAAAGCCCGGAACAACGGCGTTGTATTCAGGTTAGGTGTCTTAAATCTTACAGTCTCGTGCCACTTCTAATACCTTCCGTACCAATTTACCCCTTAGAAACCACGCGATGTCTTGATTATATAGTTGTATTGTATTGCAAATTGTATTGTCTTGTAAAGGTGGATGACTTGCCGAAACCATGATATCAGTAAATGAATGTAATTGGAGAATCATGAATGTAACTGGAGAATCATGTAAATGGAAGTATATCCATGGTTCGGTTCAGTCAATATAGATTGAATAAATTGAATATATGTATTCATGGATTCATATTGAATTGTAGATTGTAGATTGTATTTGAATCATATTCAAGTCAGATTATTTATAACGAGACTCAGTCTGGGTCAGAACAATTAGAAAAGAAATTGAAATCCTGAATTAAGTTTTGGTGTTATCGGTAACCGCTGCACATGGACGGCAGAATTTGTGTCTTTTTCAAAGACGATTACCGTATTGATAACACCGTTTGTTAAGTTGTCCACCTTAAATAGGCAAGCACCCATTTCTCCGGCTCCCTGAGGCTCAAGAGATTGGTCTCGCTTAAACCTATATTTAGTAGGTCCTTAGGGTAATTTATAGAACTTGAGAGGGTTATATGTAAAAATACTTTTGTATAATTTTCAAAATACACCCCAAGTATTTAATTATCGTCTTTAAAGTTTTCATAGATGTAGATTTCATATTTGTGATATTTCTAGTGAAAATAACCTAATTTCATAATATAGGGTATTTAATTGTAATATTGAAATTGTATGGAATTTCATGGTATTTTTATGTAAAGTGATTCTTTTGATTTAGAAAAGGTTGGAATATTTATATTATATAAAAATTAGGTATTTTAATGATACATATATATATATATATATACATATACATATATATATATATACTTATATAAAAATAATTTTAATATATTATACTTCTAGAAATCTCATTTTCTTAAGATATTTGTATTTTTAAATATCTCGAGACCGAATGCTCCTTGCGAAGGTCTACATCTCGCACTACTAAGCCCGAGGATGTGCGATAATCCGCACCATCCTGAACGGGTTCCCCAAATGGGTTGTAGCGGCGCTTTGCAAAGACTTGTTTAAAATACATAATCTTATGAAAATGGTTTTTATAAGTTAAAGGTAGTTTTGTGTAAAACTGTATTTTCCCGAATATATATTTCCCAAAAGGTATTGCGCTATATTGCATATGAGTGTTGTGAAGAGATATATCATTATCTCGTGATCTATTTAAAGGTATAGCAAGATTAATGATGTTTTAAAGTAGAAACTAAGTCACATGGTATTTTATTGAAAAAGTGCGATAAAAATTGGAATATGAAATATTTTGTTGTGAAACTTGTTCAACATGTTTTTTTAATGATTAATAGTCAAGATGTAAGAATTTGGAATGGTTGTGTTTAATGAAAATTGTACTTTTTAAAGAAAACTGAATCGGAAGTCGGATTAACTCCGCTTCCGTCGGGTTTTAGAAAAAGAACTTTTTAGAATAGCAAAGGGAAAAGGGTGATGGGACTTACGGGATTAGAGTCAAGAGAAGAGGGGGAGGAAGTGGTAGGAGGCGCCGGTGCGTCGTTTCGTCGCCGGGAGCTCCTAGGATCGTCGTCGGAATTTCGCCGGAGTTTCGCCCTTCGCTAACTCCACTTGTACACAAAATTCTATAGAGTTTTCTTGAGAGTTTTGGACAGAATTGTGAGTGAGCGGTGTATATTTAAGGGTGGTATTTATAGGGTAAAACTAGGGTTAGGGTAGGTGAAAGGCTATGAAGAAAAAAATGTATTAAATTGTATTAAAAATTGGATTTATTGAGATTTTAAAGGGCTCTATTAATGTTCAGGATTTTTAAAGTGTACAGGGAAGTTAAGAAGACAAAAAGACAGAAGTTTCATGTTGGATCCAACCCGATCCGACCGAGTTCGGCCGGCGGGGGCGGCCGAGTCGGCCGATCCGCCGACCGAGTTCGGCCGGCGGGGGCGGCCGAGTCAGCCGATCCGCCGGCCGAGTCGGGCCGGGGATCGCCGTCAAGTGGTCGTCGTCGTTTTGTCTTTCCCCTGGTCCAGTTTGTTTTACATGTAAAGTGGGGTTTTACGGGTTTAGCATGTGTAGACTCTTGGAATTCTAAAAATTTAAGAAAGAAATCAATAGTAAAAATAATGTGGATGATGGGATTTGAACTCTGGTGCTTTGGTTCAGTAGTGCAAGGTCTTACCAATAAACTACAAGCTCCTTCTTACTATTAAAAGCAAAACAAATTTATAACTTGTGCTTAGGCAAAAATACCCTTTTATGTATTTTTTAATTTGAAAAATTCTACAAAAAGTTGTACAGAAAGTTTAGGGTTGTTACATTCTACCCTCCTTATAAAAAATTTCGTTCTCGAAATTTGTAAAAGGAAAGTGTAACAAATTCAAGGAAAGTTTGGTGACAGTGCTGAAAAAAATGAATACTTGAAAAGTAACAGAACGATTCAAGGGTTTGAAAATGTTGAAAGGAGTTACCAGGGTTACCTTGGTTCACAGTCTCGGGTTCTACGGCTGTTAAGGTGTAAGCCTGTCACCGTGGCACGTTCCTCCTAGCTGGAGGCACATTCCTCTGTCCTCGAGGTATGTTCCTCAGTGCCTGATGGAATTGGCGAGTAGGCGGTGCAGGTGGTGGAGCTGGGAGTGCAAGATGAGGTGCAGAGGCCTAGATTGCTTGCCGCTGCAGGTAGTTGGTGGGTGTGTGAGCTGAGTTGCGTCTATAGGGACAGTTTCCAATTCTATGATCGGATGCGCCACAAACTAAGCACAGGCCTTTTGCGCGCCTACAGTCTTTCTACAAGTGTCCATCCCTATGGCAGTAGTAACAAAAACCTGGACTTGACTGGTTAATTGTTTCTTTCTGTCTCTTGGGTTCAGAAGGTTGTATAGGATGAGCTCCTCTTGCCATCTGGGTAGCAGAGCCCTTCATACCGGTTGCTTCTACTTCTAATCGGTTCAATAGTATAGCAGTCTGCTGCTACAGTCCTTCCAGGAGGCTTCGAATTTCCTCAAGCAGAACTGTATGCTCGTTGATCGGAGCAGCGATGGCAGGTGTGAATGGTAGTGGAGGTGGAGTATTGTCGACATTGGTGCTGGTGTTGTTTTGGGAATCCATAACCTTGAAAGAAAAATTTAGGTTATGACAGATTCAAAATATATGAAATGATAAGATTCAAGGAATATGAATTGTAAAGAATGTTTTAGTTGCTTGTTCTTGTTATATTGCTTAGGTTGTTCACGCAGAACAGAACTGCATGGTAGTGTTCTATACAGCTCTGACCTGCATGGGCCACCAACAAAACCTGTCATGCCCCACTTCCCAGTGTACGGGCAGAGGACGCGACGAGGCCGCTACGTATTTACTCTGAAGTAAATACGCTAAGCGTATCTAAGCAATATAAATGAAAATGCATAAGTGACAAAAGATATAATTGAACAGCAACTTTATTTATTCACATTCCTTTTTACAATACATGGAAATGTAAATATATGGGATAAAGCGATGCCTAAATAGTAGAATAACAGAAATGGAAAGTACTGAAATGAAATGTGTACAAGTGTAACTACAGCTCGGGATCTTCAATAAACTGGTCCAAGTCTTCAGTGCTGGGCTCGATCTCTGGAAGGTCCGAATCACCTGACGACATTCAAAGAAGAAGAAAGAGAATGTCGTCAGCGAACAAATCACTCGGTAAGTCCCAAAGATAAGGGAGAAATAGAATAGGCAGAGAGAGAGTAGTTTTTAAAGTTGTATTATTATTGTTAACACTGTTGTTTGTAGTTTGGTACAGAAGGATGCCGGTGTATACGAGAGAAGTCTCTATATGCCAGAGACTGAGGGCAACAGGAAGTACAAGGCTCCGTTAGAAAGCCTGGAACAACGGCGTTGTATTCAGGTTAGGTGTCTTAAATCTTGCAGTCTCGTGCCACTTCTAACACCTTCCGTACCAATCTACCCCTTAGAAACCATGTGATGTCTTGATTGTATAGTTGTATTGTATTGCAAATTGTATTGTCTTGTAAAGGTTGATGACTTGCCGAAACCATGATATCAGTAAATGGATGTAACTGGAGAATCATGAATGTAACTGGAAAATCATGTAAATGGAAGTATATCCATGGTTCGGTTCGGTCAATATAGATTGAATAGATTGAATATATGTATTCATGGATTCATATTGAATTGTAGATTGTACTTGAATCATATTCAATTTAGATTATTTATAACAAGACTCACAATTAGAAAAGAAATTAAGTCCTGAATTAAGTTTTGGTGTTATCGGTAACCGCTGCATATGGGCGGTAGGATTTGTGTCTTTTTCAAAGGAGATTACTGTGTTGATAACACCGTTTGTTAATTTGTCTACCTTAAATAGGCAAGCACCCATTTCTCCGGCTCCCTGAGGCTCAAGAGATTGGTCCCGCTTAAACCTATATTTAGTAGGGTCCTCAGGGTAATTTATAGAACTTGAGGGGGTTATATGTAAAAATACTTTTGTATAATTTTCATAATACACCCCAAGTATTTAATTATCGTCTTTAGAGTTGTCATAGATGTAGATTTTATATTTGTTATATTTCTAGTGAAAATAACCTAATTTCATAATATAGAGTATTTAATTGTAATATTGAACTTGTATGGAATTTCATGGTATTTTCATGTAAAATGATTCTTTTGATTTAGAAAATGTTGGAATATTTATATTATATAAAAATTAGGTATTTTAATGATACATATACATATATATATATATATATATACTTATATAAAAATAATTTTAATATATTATATTTCTAGAAATCTCATTTTCTTAAGATATTTGTATTTTTAAATCTCTCGAGACCAAATGCTCCTTGCGGAGGTCTACATCTCGTACTACTAAGCCCAAGGATGTGCGATAATGCACACCATCCCGAACGGGTTCCCCAAATGGGTTGTAGCGGCGCTTTGCAAAAACTTGTTTAAAATACATAATCTTGTGAAAATGGTTTTTATAAGTTAAAAGTAGTTTTTTGTAAAACGGTATTTTCCCGAATCTATATTTCCCAAAAATTAGTGTGCTATGTTGCTTATGAATGTTGTGAAGAGATAGGTCATTATCTCATGATCTATTTAAAGCTATAGCAAGATTAATGATATTTTAAAGTAGAAACTAAACCACGTGGTATTTTACTGAAAAAGTACGATAAAAATTGGAATATGAAATATTTTGCTATGAAACTTGTTCAACATATTTTGTTAATGATTAATAGTCAAGATGTAAGAATTTGGAATGGTTGTGTTTAATGAAAATTATACTTTTTTATTAAAACCGAATCGGAAGTCGAATTAACTCCGCTTCCGTCGGGTTTTAGAAAAAGAAGTTTTTCGAATAGCAAAGGGAAGAGGGAGGTGGTACTTTTGGGATTAGAGTCAAGAGAAGAGGGAGAGAAAGCGGTAAGAGGCGTCGGTGCGTCGTTTCGTCGCCGGAAGCTCCTAGGGCCGTCGTCGGAATTTCGCCGGAGTTTCACCCTTCGCTAACTCCACTTGTACATAAAAATTCTATAGAGTTTTCTTGAGAGTTTTGGACATAATTGTGAGTGTGGGGTGTGTGTTTATGGGTGGTATTTATAGGGTAAAACTAGGGTCAGGGTAGGTGAAAGGTTGTGAAAAAAATGTATTAAACTGTATTAAAAATTGGATTTAGTGAGATTTTAAGGGCTCTGTTAATGTGCAGGATTTTTAAAGTATACAGGGGAGTTAAGAAGCCAAAAAAACCGAAGTTTCATGTTGGACCCAACCCGATCCGACCTAGTTCAGCCGGCGGGGGCGGCCGAGTCGGCCGATCCGCCGGCCGAGTCGGGCCGGGGATCGCCGTCAAGTGGCCGTCATTGTTTTGTCTCCCCCTGGTCCAGTTTGTTTTACATGTGAAGTGGGGTTTTACCGGTTTAGTACGTGTAGACTCTTGGAATTCTAAAAATTTAAAAAAGAAATCAATATTAAAAATAATGTGGGTGATGGGATTTGAACTCTGGTGCTTTGGTTCAGCAGTGTAAGGTCTTACCAATGAGCTATAAGCTCTTTCTTGCTATTAAAAAGCAAAACAAATTTATAACTTGTGCTCAGGAAAAAATACCCCTTTCTGTATTTTTTTTTAAAAAATTCTATAGAAAGTTGTACAGAAAATTTAGGGTTGTTACATACATAAGTCTACATAATAAAAAAGAATAACTACGCGTCGTCGTCGGGATAATAACAACATTACAAAGACACACCTTACATAAGCATGCATAGCGACACTAATTAAACAAACACATACATAGAAACATTAATTAAACAACAATAAAGAAAGAAAGAAACTAAATACACTTTACGATGGACTCCTAGACCTAACGGATTCCCAGATGCTCAGGGAGATGCTTCCAGTACTCCGTCATCTTTGTCTCCCTTTCCTTGACGAAAACCCCTTTGACCCGATCAAATATCTGGGTATGAACATCATTCACTTCATACCGAGCAATGAATCATAAAACGCCGTGTAGGCGACGGATGAATATAGAAAGAATCATTAGTGTCGGTTCCATGTCCAGTTGGATCAAACTGATATCGATTATTATTAGGACCATTTGATAGTGGTCCTTGATCTAATGGATTGATTGCCGGGGGATTTTCCATGATGATTTCTTCTGCCTTAGGTGCATGAAATAAGTTCTCTTCGAAAAGCTCTTCTGACGAGTCTTCCGAAGGATCCTCAATAGATGAACATGAAGGGGAGCGAGGAAGAGTAAATAGAAAAATCCAAGATGGATTCTGTGTTAGTCGAATTGGAGAAAGAGGCTATTCCTTGATCCGATTATCAGGTTTCTTGCAGAAAGGGGATCCTTTCTCGACAATAGGGTGTTCCTAATACTAATTGTTCTTTTAGACATTGTGTCGGTTTTGTATGATATTGGATAATGAACAAGTGAATTGAAAGGAATGGATTCACGTTCATTTATAGAAGAAGGGAAAAATTGAAAGGAGATGTTTTAAAACCAATTGATTGGTTTTTAAAACGTTCAAGAGTGTTTGAAATTCAAAAACCGATACGTTAGTTTACCAAACTGCTGTGCAATTTGAGCATCAGACGTTTATAGGGACGTCTGCATAGATGTCTCTTGAGACGTTCAAGAGCCTATGAGACTAATGGTTTAATTTAATTTCCTAAAATTTTGTTAATGAAGAATTTTAGTATTTAGGTTTCTAATTCAAGCATATTGAGTTCACATCTTATTTAAGCAAAACGAGCCATATCTAAAGGTTTAGTGAAAATATCAGCCAACTGTGATTCAGTTGGTATATATTCAAGAACTATATTGCCTTTATAATAGTAATCTTATAGGAAATGATATCTAACATCAATATATTTGGTTCTAGAATGTTGGTCAGTGTTCTTGGTCATCTGTCCAGTACTAGTGTTGTCACAGAGTTTCGGAATTTTAGAGACTATTTTCTTATAGTCTTCTAAAGTATATTTTATCCAAAGACTCTGGGCACAGCATGCACCAGAGGCAATATACTCTTCTTTAATAGTAGACAATGCTACTGATGCTTATTTCTTGGAATTTTAAGAGACAGAGCAGTTTCCTAATAAATGACATATGCCGCCGGTACTTTTTCGGTTAGTTTGATTTCCAGCATAATCAGCATCGTAATCCTAGATTAATAGTGTCTTTAAGATATCTAAATATTCTTTTAACGGCTATTAAATGTGATTCTGTAGGATCTTCTTACAATCTAGCACACAGATACACGCTATACATAATATCAAGTCTACTAGCAGTTAAATACAGCAAACTACCAATCATATCTCGGTAGAGTCATATATCTACTGTCTTTCCAGTTTCATCCTTGGTAAGTTTAGTTGTTGTTGCCATTGGGGTCTCGCATGTCTTTACATGCTCTAAGACGAACTTCTCAATAAGTTCTCCAGTGTACTTGGCTTGAGTGATGGATAGTCCTTCTTGATTTTGTTTGATTTGAAGTCTGAGGAAGAAATTCAATTCTCCCAAACTCATCTCGCATAAACTTTTGAGAATTTTTGGCAAAGCTTTTTATTAGTAGAACCAAATATGATATCATCAATATAAATCTAAACTACTATAATATCATTTTCATAGGTTTTTGTAAATAAGGTTTTATCAACTATGCCTTTTGTATAACTTATCTTTATTAAGAATGTACTTAATCTCTCATACCAAGCTCTAGGGGATTATTTGAGACCGTACAAAGCTTTATCTAGTTTAAGTATATATTCAGGATGTTTGTGATTTTCAAAACCTGATGGTCGTGCTATATATACTTCTTCTATTTTACCGTTCAAGAATGCACTTTTGACGTCAATTTGAAAGAGTTTAAAGTTCTTGAAACAAGCGAAGGCTAATAATATCTTAATAGGCTCAAGTCTAGCAACGGGTGTGTAAGTTTCGTCATGATTAATTATTTCGACTTGATTATAATCTTGAGCAACTAATCGTGCTTTATTCCTTACTATATTTCCGGACTCATCTAATTTGTTTCTAAAACCCCACTTAATACCAATTATTGGTCTATCTATGAGTTTTGGAACTAGTTTCCAAATTTTATTTCTTTCAAATTGGTTTAACTCATCTTACATTTCTTCTATCCAATACTCATTATTTTCACCTACTTTAAAGCTCTTCGGTTCTATAACCGAGATAAAGGCTGAATTGATGCATAAGTTAAACGTCGATGACCTAGTAACTACTCATTTATCTATATTTCCTATGTAACATTTCAGAAAATATAAAATAATATTTTTGTAATTTAAATAATAAAATAATAAATTTCACGAAAACTATACGAGTATGGATTTGAGTTTTCGTAGAATGGTATAATTATATACCTATACTTTGAAAAATAATTGGAAATTAAAATAAATTATTAATTTTGAAGGCATTTATTGGATTTGGGCTTTTATAAATTATTATACAATTATTTACATACAAGTTTATGTTAAACTTGATTAGTATATTACTAATTATGCATTAAGCTAAATCCATTTTTGTTAAAATCATATTTAGTGTGCCATGACACATTTCATTTGTTGCATGTTTGGTTTCATTTGTTTTTAAATTGTTTTGAAAAGGGAAAAATGAGAAAAAGGAAAGAGAAAAGATATTGTAATTATGGGGGGACAAGAGAGTATGGTCATGAGAGAGAGAGAGATATGGTTGTATTAACCATTGCTTTGCATCACCCTCATCTTGTTTATGCATCTCCTTCATTTTCTTCTTTCTCCTCTTCCTCCACCACCCTCACTACCACCCCATAAACACCCTCAAAACCACCTCCAAATCTCACACAATCTTAACAAAAATTATTCCCAAGCTCATTACAAGCACCATGGTGGGATCAAGTGGAAGTTTTGAGCACTTTGGATCATCTAGGAATTTTCTAGAGTTGCTCCATGAGATAAAACCTTCACCTTTCACCAAGTTTTTAAGTTTCCTAAACTCAAGTGTTAGTTTAGAGTAAAGAGGTTAAGAGGTTTAAGTTTTGTGAACTTGGAAAATTCTAGGATGAGAGTTAGTGGATGAAACTTGTCATGCCCCGCTTCCTAGTAGACAGAAGCAGGTACGTGACGAGGCCCGCGACGTATTTATTTCGAGAAGGTCATTTTCCGGAATAAATACGCTAAGCGTAGAAGAAGCAATATAAAAATGACAAGATAATTAACATGAGATTTATAATTCAACAAATTTATTTACATTCAACTTGATTTATTTACAATACATGATTTCAAATGAAAAAAGTACAAGAATGGAAATGCCTAAACAATGTCATACATAAACTGAGAAAAAATAACTGGTCTAGGCGTAGGACTCAATCTGATCGTGCTCCTCCTCTGAGATGTCTACCTCTTCAGTCTCCACGGCATCTGATGAACATTTCAAGAAAAACAAAGGTGGGTGGAATGCCCGCCAGCGAACTTTCGCTAGGTAAGTCCCCAAGAAATGAAATGAAATATAAAGTGTAATGATAAAAAGAAGTGTATATCATGAACAATTGATTATGAAGTATGGTGTCTCAGCATGTCATTTTATGTAAACATGGAAATTTTATTTAGCATGCATTTCTTTCATAATATATGTGAACAAGTATGGTAATATATATGACAAGCAGGTAAACATGACAGTATAGCATATGCATGTCAAACAAATATAACATGGCGTGTAGGTATGGTGAACATGCAGTGAATGTAAGTGCCTTAACAGTCTCTACTTAGGTACACTAATTTAACATAAGTTCAAGGGTGAATGTCAACCAATCTGAAGAGTGTTCTCGAACCCAACAGGCTGTAATTCAAGGGTAAGGAACCACGGGCCTGAATCAAGTGTTAGTAACGGGACTTCAACCTAGTGTTGAAGTATTCCAAACTCAACAGACTGTAATCCAGGAGCAAAGAAACACGGGCCCTCATGATAGCTTATTTGTGTTAATAGACATGGATTCATGATCTAGTGGGACTCCTGAGATTTCGTTGGATTCACGCATAAATACCCCAACACCCCGTATATGCTAAGTTACAGCTAAAATTACCAGCCTTACTCGAATCCATGAATACATCAAGTTGCAAGATTGAGTTCATGTATATATCAAGTATTCATGTATTCATGTCAAGTTGTATTCATGGTTCGAGTCAAGTCATAATGTTCAAATATTCATGTTTCGCTTTAGTCAAATTCAAGTGTTTCGATTCATGATCAATAGTCAAGTACACCTGTTTGAGTTCAATATTGATTTCGTGTGTTCAAGTTCATGATCAAGTATTCGAGTTTGGTTTTAGATTCAGGTTTTGAGTTTGGATTCAGACTTGAGTTAGACTCAACCTTGAGTCAGGCACTTGTAACTGATTTAGATTCTGAATTAGGTTCGAAAGTTATCGGTAACTGCTGTACATGAACAGTAGGATTTGTGTCTTTTTCCAAGACAATTACCATTGATAACACCGTTAAGTTTTCTATCTTAAATAGGCAAGCACTCATTTTCTCCGGTTTCCCGGGACTCAAGAGAATTGATCCCACTTAAACCTATATTTACTAAAGTCCTTAAATATAGTTTTATATAACTCGAGGGGGTTTTATGAAAATATTTTTAATATATAGTTTCAAAATAATCTCGAGAAATTATTTATATTATTTAGGGTTTCCATGGATGTGTATTTTAGTGATTTGAGGTATTTTAGTGATAATAGCTTAGGTTGGAAAGTTCATGGTATTTTATTGTAAAGCTTGACTTTTATTGGTATTTTGATGAAACTTGTAATTCTTTCATTTGAAAAAATATAAGGTTATTATATTTTGAAAATATATGGATTTTTAATATTTATATAATTATAAAAAATTAATTTTTATTTAAGTAGAAATTTGCGTTTTTCTTAAAAACCGTATTAAAAACCTTTCGAGATCGAATGCTCTGTGAGGAGGTCTGCATCTCGCTCTACTAGCCCAAGGATGTGCGATAATCTGTACCATCCAATAGCGGGTCCCCTAAAAAGGATTGTAGAGGCTTATTTGCAAAGGAGTTTTAAATACAATTCCAAAGAAAATTGTTTTTATAGTAAATGGTATTTTGATTTAATCTTGTGTTCGTAACTAAAAATACGTTCGAAGAGTATCGTGTTATGGAACCATGTGTGTATGTAAGAGGTAGGTCATTACCTCGTGAATTTTCCTAAAGGTATGTTTTAAGCAAAGCAATATAAGATGACATATATAAAGTTCATGGTAAAAGTTAAATTAAAGTTATGTTACATGACATATTTGAGTGAAAGTTGGTTCTAAACCTTAGTTTTATGATTACAAAATTTGTGTAAGGATATGGATATCAAATATGTAAGAAAAAATGGATTTTATATAGTATAGAAGAAGATGTCGGTATTAACCCCACTTCTGACATATGTTTTGAAAAAGAATTTTTAGAGAAGAAGAATGAGGATGGGAAGGGACTTACCGCTTGGTTATATTAAGAAGAGATAGGAGAATAGATTGTTGTCATCGTGGCATCACGGGGTCGTCGGAATTGCTTCGATTCTTCGCCGGAAGTTAACCGCTTGCTAACTCCACTTGTACTTCACTTGTACTTAGAAAATTTTGAGAATTTTGGCTAGAAATTTCAGAATGATGAAGGGCATGGAGTAGTATTTATAGTGTGGAATTAAGGTTTTGGAATTAAAAAGATGAATTAAAATGCATTAAAATAAGGATAAATAGGGAATTAAAGGGTCTCTGTTTGATTGCAGAGCAATAAAACAGTGCAGGGAGTTAGGGGTAGAGGAAGGGTCAGGTATGCAAAGCCCGAGCCTCATTGGCCATTGGGGGACTATTGGTGCCGGCCTAAACAAGATTTCGGCCGGTTGATTTGTGGAGGGGGCCAGTGGATTCTTACCACGTGTTCCCTCTGTATTAATACCTTTTTGCACGTGTTTATTTCTTCAAACTTTTCATTTTTATTTGCATTGCACGTGTAAACTTTTGGGCTTCCAAAAAGTTTAAAAGAAAAATCAGAAAAAATATAATGTGTCTGATGGGATTCGAACACAGGGGCTACGTCACAGCAGTCCAAGGCTGTCACGCCCCGCTTCCCAGTGTACGGAGAAGGAGACGTGGCTGGCCACAACATATTTACTCAGAAGTAAACACGTTAAGCGTAAATAAGTAATATAAATGAAATAACACAAGAATGACAAGAAATGTAATGAAACAACAACTTTTTATTGATATTCATTCTTTACATATAACTGAAAAGTAAAGTACAATAAAAAAAAACGATGCCTAAACAATGGTATGTGAACTAAAAAAAAGTAAGTACAAGTAGGAACTAGAACTCTGGATCCTCCGTAAACTGCTCCAAATCGGCCTGGCTGAGCTTAATCTTCTGAGGATCGGGTTCTCCTGACAACATTCCAAAGAAAGAAGAGATAAGAATGTCGTCAGCGAACTAGCGCTCGGTAAGTCCCAAAAGATAGAATGGAATAGACAAGTAAAGAGAATAGAATAGATAAAATATGTGTTTGTTATACTAACGTAGTTATTTATAGCTTGGTATAGAATATATCAGTGTATATGAGAGGAGTCCATCTTTCCCCGTGGACTAAGGTAACCCATAGTACAAGGCTCCATCAATACCCACGGAACAACGTCAATGGATGTTTATCTACGTCTTTTAGTAACCATCTCGTGCCACTTTTAACACATTCCGTACTAGTCTACCCCTTTAAAAACCCCGTAATGCATATTGTATTGATTGTAATGAGTTGTATTATAAGACTTTCCGAAACCATATTATAAGTTGTCTATGTAAACGGTTCAGATGTAAACGGATAGTCATGTAGTCAAGTTCAAGATATAGCCATGGATTGGTCAAGTCATGTTGTATGTTCGTATTGTTCGGTATTCATATTCAAGTGTTCTTGTTTGATGCATTGGATTCATGTTGAATTAGATATATGATTGGATTCATGTTTGGATTGTACTGAGACTCAGACTGAGTCAGACACTTAAACAGATTTGAGTCCTGAATTAGGTTTAGGAGTTATCGGTAACTGCTGCACATGGACGGCAGGATTTGTGTCTTTTTCCAAAACAATTACCATTGACAACCCTGTTTTAGTTTTCAACCTTAAATAGGCAAGCACCCACTTTCTCCGGCTCCGTGAGGCTCAAGAGAATTGGTTCCGCTTAAACCTATATTTACTCGGGTCCTTAATGTAAATTTAATATAACTTGAGGGGGTTTTATGAAAAATATTTTTAGTATACCTTCAAAATAAACCTCAAGTATTTATTTATCGTATTTAGGGTTTTCATGGATGTAATTTTTAAAAGTGATGCATTCTAGTGAATAAATACCTAACTTGAATAGTTCATCGTATTTTAATGTATAGTTGACTTGTATGGATTCTTGATGGTATTTTCATGGAACTTGTTATTCTTTTATTTTGTTTAGAAAACGTGGGATTTAATAATATCTTAAAAATATGTGTTTTGATAATATTTATATATTTATTAAAAGATGACTCTTTATTATAAAATAGAAATCCTCGTTTTTCTTAAAAAAATTGTATAAAAATTCCATCGAGATCGTATGCTCCGTGAGGAGGTCTGCATCTCGCTCTACTAGTCCTGAGGATGTGCGATAACCCGCACCATCCCGATCGGGTTCCCCAAAATGGGTTGTAGAGGTATAATCGCAAGGAATGTAATCACACAATTTAAAGAAATACGGTTTTTAATAGTTTAAGGTATTTATTTGAAAAGTCGTATTTGCCACAAGATATTGTTTTCAAGCAAATCGTGCTATGTCAAGATATGTGTATGTGAGAGGTAGGTCATTACCTCGTGAGGTTTTCTAAAGGTATGCTAAGCTAAAGTAATTAAAATATGTCATATGTAAAGTTTGTGGTATTTAAACGAAAAATGCAAATGAAAGTTACATAACATAGTTTTTTAAGATGAAACTTGTTATCAATATTTGTTTCATGATTAGTAAGCAAGATATAATGATATGGATGATTGGTTATTAAGAAAGATTATGATTTTAACGAGTTTAGAATCGGATGTCGGAATAACTCCACTTCCGACAAGTTTTGAAAAGAGAACTTTTTAAATTAGGAAGAGAGGAGAAGAGAGGGAACTTACAAGCTTAGAGAAAAGATGGGAGATTTAGGAAAAGGTTGGTGGCTTCGTGGAGTCGTGGGGTCGCCAGAAACGTCTTGAATCCTCGCCGGAACTTGACCTAGTGCTAACTCCACTTGTACTCTCCTTTGACTTGGAAAATTTTGAGGATTTTTGACAATTGATTTCAAAATGAAGAGGGCTAGGGTATGAGGTTGTATTTATAGGATAAAATTAGGGTTTTGAGAATGAAGAGATGTAACAACCTAGTTCACTTATACCAATTCCAGTTCCCGTATTTATAAATCTGTGACATTTTATTTATTTATCGTGTTTAGGTACGAATAGTAATTTTATATTTACTTTGCATTCGACCCGACCCGCTTGCTTGAACTTGTTGATTCATATTTATAGATTACCCTGGCTTGTTACATAGACACGTGCATCTAGTGTAAACTGAATATTGGCATTTCATCAAGCATCGCATATTTTACATATAACAATTTTAGGTCATGTATAATAAATTAAAATTGCATTTCATAGCCTGCATGATACCCCTAACCCCGTGGTAGCGTCCGCGCATCTTGTTCTCGTCCCGTTCAGTGAAACGGGCGTGTTTGGATAGCTACGCGCACATACGTGCATCCGTTCTTGGGGGTATGCATTTTCATTACCCAATCATTCATTTTAAAATTTGGAAGTCGCATTTATTTTTCGTATTTAAAATCTGAAATTTTAGACCCGACCCGGGCGCGTTTTGAAATATTTTCGTATCCCGCCAAAATTCAATTTATTTAAATTTTAAATTTAATTATAATATTTTTAACAGCTCAGAATATTTTTTCAAAAACCAATTTAAATCTTTTTAAATTTTTTTTAACAAAATCAAATCCTAATACACACACACAACTTTTTCTCTCTGGCCCGGCCCCACACTTTCTCTCTCTCCCTTTCTTTGCCCTTCTCTCTCTTTTCCTTACCTCTCTCTCTCCTCTCCCCTCTTCCTTTCTCTCTCTCCCAATAAAAACAAAATTATATCTCCTAACTGTTCATATAACCCTCTTTCTCTCCTCTCGATCTCTTTTCTCTCTCCTCTCTCTCTCTCTCCTCTCGCTATTTTTCTCTCTCTCTCGCTATAATTATATTCTTCTTCTCCTCTCCCATTTTTCTTTTAACCCACGACCACGAACCCTAGCTCTCGCCTGCCTCCACCTCTCCGTCGCTCAAGACCCCCGACGACGCCATTCCCGACCTCGCCGCCTCCTCACACCCATCGCCTTCACCTTCTCTCCCATTCCCGAGCCCTGCACACGCACCTGAGAAGGAACCCGAGCCCCTGCACACCGCTTCACCGCCAGCGGCGATCACCGGAGTGATCTCGTCGTCGCCTTCGCCCAGATCCGGCGCAACAGTGAGCCTAGCACCCCCTTCTTCCTTCTTCTTTCTTTCGTTTGTTCTTTCCTTCATGCTGTTTTTTTAAAAGCCTCTGTCCTCTGCAGTTACCTCGCCGGAGCTCCGTCGACGTCGTCGACACCCTCGCGACCCTCTCCGCAGACTACAGTGAGCTTCCTCTTCTCATTCTTCTCCTTCCTCCTTCCCTTCTTCTCTTCTTCTTTCTTTCTATGCAATTCTTTTCTTTAAAATGTTCACTGCCTTTTTAGATCGCCGGAACCCGGTCGTGCCGTCGACGATCCCGTCGACCCAGCGAGCGTACCTGGCCCGTGGGATCACTTTGTACGTTGTTTGGATCCATTCCGTGTACCGTGCGCGCGTAGCGACTTTTTCCGCCGACGTGAGACGTTCCGTACACCCGTTTCTTGATCCGTCTAGGCAAGTAAAACTTGCTACATGCTATTTAATTTATTACATACTTATTTAAATGCATATTAAACCTGTAGTTTAAATCTAATACCACATGTTCCATTTATATTATTTTAGATCTAGAACTTGAAAACATATCTTGTTGTATATTAGATTACGATATACGGTACCCATATCCATATTTTAATCACATAATGCTTATTTGCACAGCCCATAGTACCATTTTAAATAGTTTATAACTTTCGGATACCTATTTGCATCCATCCCGTCTAATATACATATTATTGCATCCATAGATCACTTGAATATATAATATTATAATATTAACATTCCATATTTGATAAAGTGTATTTTAATTAATGTAAGAACTTTAACTTTAACCCTAATCGATAACTGTGCATCCATATGTTTAATCTGTACCTATTTGCATACAACATCACACTATTCCATTTTATTGTTGCATTGGTACCCCATACTTGTTTTGTGTACCCATAATTATTAGGGTTTGATTACGAGCACCCACGTGACATTTGTGCACCTCTGTCATGACTTGATATACCATTACTTGACACGACATGATACCGTGCACTACTTAACATGACATGATACCTATATACTACTGACTTGACCTAATGTACCATGGCTTTACCTGTTACCTGATCTTGTTACTAATGCCAACAAACTTGACCTGTTGTCCCTACGGACATTTCCTGTTGTCTATCCAGACAAACCTATACCTGCTTGATCTGTGTTGGCATTAGCTCCAGATTTATTAATACCTGACTTGAACATATATAACTTGGGGGTATGGGGAAATCAATGATGAAACCTGACTTGTAACTCGACAGTTCGCTTGCTTATACTGATCAGTTTTAGAGGTTAGGCCAGCCTTGGGATGATGCTGCTGACATCATTCATCTATACATATTTCCTGTTTTAGTGCCTAGCGGCATGTCTCGGTTCCAGCCCGAGAATCTTGACCGTGGTCCCGGGTATGCACGGGATACTATTGAGTTACATCGATGATTCATCAAATTGATTTCAAAGACTTGAGAGTAGTTAACACAGTAGACCAGTTTAGATTACTCACTGCACACTACACTTCACTGTCTTATTTATATTGTTGTTTTACCTGCTTTACCGTTCATGCTCATACCTGCATGTTTTGTTACCCCTATTTATAGTATTGCTTGATGTTATGACGCACTGACGTCTTGGTTTTGCATGGCCCAAATTCTTTACCTTTGCTGCAAGCCGAGCAGGAGTATTTCAGTCGCAGGCTGAGCAGTGAGGAGTTATTGGTAGTCAGTTTATTTTTACCTTCGGTATTTTCATTCCTGATGTGAGCCCGCATTATGGGATGTACATTCCAATTTATTCTTATATTGGATCTTTTGCTTCCGCATTATTTTATTCTTGACTCGTTTTATTCTGGCTTATGGACATGTGTTAGATAGTTTATTATTGTTCTTGTTATCTCTACAGCCGTAATGTGACCGTGGAAGGATATTTCCTATCCACAGGTAGCATGATTGGCTATGTCACGTGCCTATCTTAGCGTACTCTGGGAAGCGGGGCGTGACAAGAGAGAATTAAAAATGCATTAAAATAGGATTAAAGAGGTGAATTAATACTCTCTGGATAAATACAGGGAAATCAAACAGCATGGGGGTAGTGGGGTAGGCCAAGAGGTGTAGTGTGCAGAGTTTGGGGGTATTACCCACGGAGGGCCGGCGGCGACGGTCTGGGGAGGGATCTCACCGGCCATCTGTAGGGGGTTGGGGATTGGATTTGTGCCACGTGTCCATATCGGTTCATATAACATTCAACACATATTTGATTTTCTATGACTTTTCATTTTACGTGTATTACACGTGTAAACTTTTGGGCTTCCAAAAAGTTTAAAAGAAAAATCAGTAAAAATATATGTAGCTGATGGGATTCGAACACAAGGGTTATATTAACTTGAAAGTTTTCGTACAGTAAAATTTGAGTCGTTACAAAGGCTTTACCAGTGAACTACAAGTTGTTTTTTGCTGTTCTTAAACAAAATTATCTTATAAATTGTACTCAGGCTGTGAAACGCTATTCTGTATTTTAACAGAAGAATTTCCGAACTAAGATTTCAGATTCGTTACAAAACTTGTAGTAAAGGTTAGTGAAGGTGTAGTGAGTGTTCCTTGGCCTAGTAGTGAGGGTAACCTTGTCTAAAATGAGCTTTGAAGTACCAAACACAAACTTAGAATTTTTCGATATCGGGTTTTTGTTGAATTGTGGTGATCAAATAGAATCTGCAATGACTCGAGAACTCTGAAAAATATTTTGCAAACACAGTGAGATGTGCAGGCTAGTAGAAAGATACCCTAGAAACTCGATCCCCCAACTCTCACTCTTGGCCGCCAATTTAATCTATATGGCCGTAATTTGTGGCTTGATCAAGGAATTAGGGTTTAGTTCTTGATCCATAGCTCAATCATCTGACAACTAAGCCTACCGTATATGCAAAATATCCTAATTTCACCTGAGGTAAAATCTGGGAGTGTTTTTCTAAATTGCTGATTTCATTTTGCGACTTTTGAAACTTGGTTTTTAGTATTTGAGTTTTGACTCAATCGTTTGACGTTCGTACATCAACGTCGGGAGCTGTTTGGTTGTTCTTGCATGCGTGGACCATAGGTTCTAACCTATGCGCACTTCGCGTGCCGTATCGGTTTTCAGATTTGATTTTGATTCCTTTACGATATGCATTGAATTGTAGGTACCTTCGCGTGGATTTCCGGGACGACAAAGGAGAGTAAGGCATTCATCGACTTCGGTTAGAGCGAGGATAGTAGGTGAGTAGATGTATATCTACGGGGGAAGTCAGGTGGATGACGTATAGCACCCCCGCAACCATAGTACTAGGAGATCAGAGATGTAGTATGTATATAGATACATACGCTTACATACATATGGATATAACCATAAAGATAATTACGAGATGATATGATGAGATGAGAATGTGATGGAATAAAATGACACGAGTCGATAGGTTTGATATGAGGATGCGAGACGATATATATATATATATATATATATATATATATATATATATATATGCTAAGATATTAGATGAGATGATATATATATATATGAGAAAATGAGATAATATGATGTACGTGACCATAAATCCGTACTTTGATTTGATGATACCGTACGATGGATTATACCGTACATGATATTATATACAGGATGATAGATCTTTACTCTGATTTAATGATACCGTACGATGGATTATACCGTACGTGATATGATGAGCATGAATCGCCGACACATATATATCGACTCGAGGAATATTGATTAAGATCACTTAAGTAGATATTAGGATATATATATTCGGAACCATACTTATTTTCAAAACTAACGAATTGTATGCACTTTAAATGACAATCTCAAGGGACGCTATGGATTTTCAAATGGTATCTCTTTTTCAAAAGCACCGTAGCCCCATTTTCATAAACTACGATTCGTATTATTTAAACTATAACCGTATGGTTCATATGTAGTTACGTATTTTATACCGTTCATGTTTACACTGTATTATTTTCCATGCGACATACGTACTACGTTCCCGGTACTTATCTGGTATGATTTCGTCTGTTAGGACACACGCACCATTACCGATGATGCGCATGTTGCACGTACACAGACTTGCCGGCTCACACACACATCATCGGTAATTGCCATACCACATATACATTAAATACTACTATACCGCTCTATTGTTCCTTAAATTGTAGAATTATAGTTATTGTGTAGTACTCCTCACCTCGCATGCTAGTTTACATATTGCACGTCCTTATCTGGTTACACGACATGCTTACATAAAAACCCTTGCAATACTTTACAGTACCGTTCTGTGCTTGCACTTACTATACCTTTATAGTTACATGCATACGAGATTTTGTTATCATGAGATCTCTGGATTTGAGAACCGCAGATACATTTTTTAAAAGTCTTATGATTGTTTTAAAAACGTGGTTTCTCTTGATATGATATTTCGACGTCCACCATGAGTTTTCTCGGTTCTGAGTTATGTGTATACCCGATTCGAGGAGAGAGGAGGTACCGTCGGCGGGTATATGGTGGACCAGGTACGGTATCCCGGGGTAAGAAGATCGTATAGAGAGACGTTGAACCCGGTAGGGGAACACTACCTACCGATGATGGTTTGGACTCGGCGGATATTCGGAGGATACCGACCGGAGCGATTGAGACAGATGGATATGAGGGCCGATCTGATGAGACGGCGACTGAGATATGCTAATTTACGTGTCGATGCTGGACACGGGTTTTATGATGATTTCGAGTGTCGATGTTGGACATTCAGGTTTCATGATAATTTTGATGTGTCGTTGATGGAGACACGTTAGATGATACACGTATATATTTACGTATGACACAGATGACATAGTACTATATACTGATACTGGCACAACATTGTTATCATTACATATATGTATACACGATCACCCTAGATACTACACAGTATTAATTTTATGTTACAATATGACCTAGGAGATCGTTATACATTCGATTTCTACCTGTTGATATTTTCTACTCACGAGTTGGAAACTCACCCCCGTTGTGCCATAGTTTTCTTGCAGGATCGACCGCTCGGATCAGTAGCGGCTTAGTGGCACACAGCTTTCTTCTGGGTGATTGCATTGATAGCTGTAGTACACTTTGGATCGTAACCACCATTTGTATATATTATTTTCAGTTGTAATCTAGTTAAAAGCTCCATCAACCAGACTATGCATATTTGGTAGACCTAGACACCGGACTTGTATATTCTTTGAGATTTAGAGCAAGATGAGTGTATTGTTCTTTATTTTGAGCTTGATGAGGTCTTGGTCTTATTTATTTTCTTTCTGGGATTGATCTTCGCCTTGGGCGTCGTATATTTGTATTTGTGTGGTTGTTTCCGCCAATTGGCGAAGAGCTAGCTCCCGCTTGGGAATGCCTATATTATTGTTGTGGTGTATTGGTTTTGGATCAAAATTTATAAAGGGAGGTGCTGCCCAAATTTCAAATGATGAAAATGTTTCCAACTATAGTACACAACTCACTTGTATTTCTATATGTCATTACTTATACTTTTAAAGAAAGAACTTGATTACGTTACACCTTTATTTCAAAAGTTCAGCTCCATTATTTTCCTAAAAAGGTTTATATTTCTGGTCTTTCGACTTACTTGGATTACGGTGGGGTCGTATAGACTTCATGTGATTATCATACCGGTCACGTGCCAATTCCAGGACGTGACATCATATTATTGAGTCCTTATCTTGATCTTTATTGAATTGCCAATTTTTTGGAAGAGAAGCATCAATAACTTGCTCTTGTTATTTCGGTTGATTGGTTCTAACATTTTTATCTTTTGATGAATCATCTAAACCTTTGGACAAGTTAGAATCATCATCTATAGGATTTAAGGATTTAGTTTTATCAAATTGAACGTGCATACTTTCTTAAATGGTTAAAGTTCGTTTATTATAAACGCGATAGGCTTTGCTGGTCATAGAGTAACCAACAAATATTCTTTCATCACATTTAGAATCGAACTTTTCTAAATTATCTAAGGTATTCAATATATAGCATTTACAACAAAAAACTTTAAAGTATTTAATGTTTGGTGTATTACCATAAAATAATTCATATGGAGTTTATTTAAGTATTTTCTAATTATGTAGCATTAAGTGTTAATTGTTAGGGATATATATGCCCTAGAGGCCATTATTGTACATTGATGTATATTATAGTGGATGATTGGACATATATATAGAGGACTTTCTTGTTCTACATGATAGTATGCTATCTGGTTTCTCTTTATCTTAACATGTATACCTGTATTATTATACCGTCTCTCTGATACATGTTGATAAAGCCCTTAGTATGTTTTCTTGACTACCAGGACTATGATGCAGATCATACTACTGGGACTTGTGTAGTCTACAAGCACATCCTTTAACAAATCCTAGTCGAAAGAGTATCGAGACAGGACATAAATATTCCAGAGTAGACTAGTGTATACGTTTCTTGACCCTGTAGGAGGTGATGGTTGATCACATATCCATTGGTGTTTAACATCAAAGATTGTACACATGTGCTCATTAGAAAATGGGTACACCGAGAATTCCTAGATGGTACTATGCCTATCGTCAGATAGTAGTTCTCTGGTGACACTGGTACAGGTTAGTCTGTAGACACGAGATCGTCATAGAGTCTTGTGTGGTTCCCACTGTGCTTTGATTTCCTCTCTACCACGAATCAAAGGAGTCATGCAAACAGGTGGATTTTAGGTATAGTCCCGAGTCACAGGGAGACAATGAGTGATAGGAGGGGTTTCGTATCTCCCGGTATAGGGATTTAATGTTGCGCTATGCTCAATTGGCTATAACAGGAAGTCCCTGGCCAGGGCTGTTGATGAGATTTACTGGTAAGAGTTATCAGTAGTTTTACGTACCGTTATAGGCCACACATCGGCATGACTTATCAAGTTATTGGGGTCTGACGATTCCACCTCTAGACTCGATATGTGACATATCAGACGAAGAGACCAGACTGTACGGTAAGTGTTACTTATAGGCTTCATGGGAGTTCAGACAAGCTTGCTTGTTGATCTTCTATTCTCTCAATACCTGGATAGCCGTTACGTCCAGCTAGTACCGCTGACGACTTGTGGGTAACTGATGTGATCATTACCTACTGGTGGCATATTGACGGGTCTTTAGAGTCTCACACAGAATTTTTCTAGTTCAAGCGAAACGAAGTAGGACACATATGCTGATATGTGAGGGGGCCTGATTAAATACGAGTATGTGATACCGTATTCTAATCTGGCGATAATTTGATATCGGTTAGGTTATATGTGATATAACCGGATTATTGAATCAAGTGTTGATTTGATAATATGATGTACAAATAAATGATATTAGTCGGTTATATGTGATATAACCGGATTATTAAATCAAGTGTTCATTTAATAATATGATATATATTTATATTTGATATAATTATATATTAACTAATATTATTTGCTCACTAATATTTTTCTTAATATATATATATTAATATATATTTGATATATGTATGTGTGTGTGTGAGTGTGTATTAAAAGAAGCATGACGTAGATTTTCTATTTTGAGAAAATAGAAAAAGAGAAGGAAAATGGGGAGACTTTTTGTGGAATGGGGAAGCATGGCTTGATCATATTATTTATTCATTTGTAGTCACTATAGAAGCATGGTTGCTATATTTTAATGGTTTTAAATCCATGCTTCAATAAGTGAAGTATATGATAGCCATTCTTCAATCATTTTTTCTACACTTGTTCATTTTCTTCACTTGAGCTTATTTGCTCTCTTGCTCTCACCATCTTCTTCACCTCCACCTCTAAGCTCAATCCCTCATATGAGTTGTGAACCTTTGAGCTTGTGAGAACCCTAGTGAGCAAACAACATCCATACTTCACCATCCTACACTAGATTAGCAATTTGGTGTAGTGTGTTTTCTTTACTAAAGAGATTAGTGAAGAGGTAGCTTAGATTAGCGGAGTTTCGGGTGGATCATCTTCGGCACGAAGATCGCAAAGGAAGCTCGATCCAACTTCAAGTGAAGCCTAGTGAAGTTGCGTAGACTGTTACACGGAGCTTGAGAAAAGAAAGACACAGTCTACAAAGGTTATAGCCTCTTTCTTTTAGTGTAAAGTTTTTGTTATATTATGTTAAACCCTAATCATTTAGTTTAGATTCTAGGTTAGTGTTGATTAGCATCCCGAAAAATTTTAAATTGGCATGCTTGATACTAGTAAAACCTAGTGGTGGTGCTAACAAACACTTTCATGGTATCAGAGCCAAAGCTAGAAGATTAAACGATGTTAGTTGAATTACAAAACCGAAACAACTCCGAAACCGGAAACCCCAAAACTAACTTTCTGTCGAATTTTAAATGATCTAAAAATTTTTTAAACAAGTGCAGAAGCTTACATGTGATGTAAGTAGAACACAAAAGAAAATCGAGACCCAAACTCCTCTTTTTGGCCCAGAGCCAAAAAGACCGGCCTCGCCGGTTCTACTATATCATTTTGGGCTCGAGTTTGTTTTGTGTTCTGGTGTGGTGGTTTTGGGGTTTCAGATTATGTTTGATTGGCCCAGTTTGCATGAGATGTTAACTTTTGTTAAGGGGCTAATACGGAGTATTTCGTAGTCGTAATTTTTATATCGTTTCGAGTTTACGTTTGATATGGGATACAGTAGTTGGAATCCACATTAAATTAGTTTTGTAAAAACTAGTTTGTTTGTAAATCTAGCATGTTAGTCTCTATTGATCGATTGCCACGAAATTTCGATTCGGATCGAAACTCCATCGCAATCGTGTATCGTAGGCGAATACTCACCAGATAACTTTACTAGGTAGCCACGCCCCATAGACCCGACCAAATGATTTTAGAAGAACCCTGTTGCCAAAAGTATTCACTCGGGTGTTCGCGGCTACGATGTTCCGCCTAAGTGCACTTGGTCGACGATATCGGGGGTGCGTCCATCTACTAAAGTTCCCAACAAGTATTCGATCGGATAGTCGGAAATCTTGTTGAATTACCTGACTAAGTTATTGAAAAGTGTTTTCGAATTGAGACTAAAATGCAAGGTTTATAGGTTAGGCATGAAATTCGGAATATGAGATATTTCGGGTTTATAATGTCTAAGGAAATGCGGATTCTAATTATTGTAATTTTTCATTTCTTTTCTGCGACCGTAAGTGTAATATATAAGGTATCCCAAATCTCATTGCTATATGTCAACGGAATTTAGGATACGCATATTTACTTACATTGATGACATGTAGTATTATGTGTTGCTGAGATATGTTATATTGGATCGTCGTGAATGAATAGCCGGAGTTTTTTGCGTGAGATGAGAGTTTTTTAAATTTTCATTCATGTAAAATTTGTATGTAATATTCTTTTATTGGGACACTTCCGGGTTGAGGATGATGTCATAATTGATGTATATTATTTACTTTTCCGCATTAGGATAGACCCAAGGCGGGGGGCACAATTAATCGGGTTCTAGAGTCCAGTAGGAGACCATCTCGAGGAGTCGAGACCAGGTCTCCTAACTCTAGAATTGGCGGGGTTGCTTGCCACTCTCGTAGGGGTCTTGGGATGTGGGTTTGGCTATTCATCACGATCGTAGAATCCATATTTTTTTATTATTGGCTTAATTTAAAACATGGACCCATAGTATATCTAATATTTCATATGTTGACTTCTGCTGCTTGGTTCTGTGATGTGATCATATAACTGCGTGAGACGAATGCTATATATATATATATATATTTATATAATAAACGTTGCTTATGTTTTGCATCCGCGCTAGTCCAGCCCCCGCTATGCCGTTAGTTAAGTAACCTAACGGTGCATGACGGGGCCCCGTGGCGAATACAGATGGCATAAGCGTACGTTCTATTTTCGGTTCTTCTCTGTTATGTTTAGGGAAATATAAATGATGGGATTTCATTAATAAGATTAATGAAATGAAAAGAAACCTAAAGATGTTGTAGAATAAAAATTTTCAAAAAGGTACCTCTAGTTTTTGCTTTGAACAGTGGTATTCCTTGATGAATATTCAGCAGCTCATTCGATGAGGAAAGAGCCGAGATCCCTTCACCGGGAGTGACCTCTTTAGCAAAACTAGCAAATGCTACAACCCACTCGGTTTTGTTTTTATAGCTTCTCTAGTTCTTGCTTTGCAAAGTGGTATTCATTGATGAATATCCAGCATCTCATTCGATGAGGAAAGAGCCGAGACCCCTTCACCGGGAGTGACATCTTTAGCAAAACTAGTAAAAGCTACAAAAACTACTCCTTTTCAAATTACTAGATTCTACAACGATATCAAGTTCATTACGTTAAAAGTTTTCTTCAAAACCAGTCGTAGCCCTCTGTCATTTCAGATAAGTGCTATTTAGTATTCGTGCTACGTTTGTTGGCCTTCGTCAAGGAGTAGTGTTCGGTAGCTGATTAGTGCTTATCTGCCGAATATGATGCGATTGGATTAGAGTAGTCGTGCAACTTTGTTGGCCTTCGTCAAGGGTCGTGCGGGTGGGTTTAATTCAATCAAGAAATGAACTGGTTGAACTTGACTAGCGCACTATGGTTTGTTGTCCTTCATCAAGGTCATAGGACGTTAGGGGTAAAAACAATTATCGAGAATTTCAAGTGTTGAAATTTGCAATGAGATTGCATACCTTCTATATGATAGTTGGATCACGATACCCACTGCGAGTAAGAGTTACTCCTGAGAGAGTTTTCCACTTTACAATTAGCTGATCAAGTAAGTGTCTAAGAAATGTGTTAACGGGGTTATGCCCCTGCGGAAACAAGGTTATTTAATTAGTTCCATGCGAAAGCATGGGGAGACTCCCTCGAAGTACCAATACTTGCCTGGCTGAACGATCGGCAAACTTGCAGGGTGTAATTAATCCCGGATAATCTTACCTTTTATGGTTTGAAGAAAGATTTGATAAAAACAGTGGGGGCCATCCTAATTAGATAAGATAATAACCAATCTAATCTTACAAAGAGCACACGCTAATGTGTTTCCTTCTCTCTCTCTCTAGGTAGCAACCAATGATACGCCTTAATCAAGATAATAATATGGGTGTATTGACCGAATCCGCTTATTATACTGAGCTGGGGAACATTGGTTCCGCTTTTTCTTATGATTGTCATAAGTCTGAATAAGGAATAGGGGAATACCCGAATTCCCACGCCACCCGAACGAAAAAGGAGCACGTTGATGCATCTTCTTTGGGTGTGTTCATAACCGAGAACTGTTTCTCAGTTTGCTCTACGTCCTGGGTATTGGATACCGGATCAGGATCCCGCGTATTTAATTTGTTACATGGGCTAAGGAGAGGTAGAGAACTGGAAAAGGGTGATATGTCTCTAAAAGTAGGGAATGGAACAATTGTTGCAGCCAAAGCAGTTGGCGAATATCACCTAGTATTACCAAATGGTAATACAATGATTCTGAATGACTGTTATTACATACCAGACATGATGTGCAATATTATATCAGTTTCTTTGTTGCATAAAGAAGGATATAACTTTGTATTAGAGGATAATGTTATGAACATTTTCCTAAATCAAGTGTTGATTGGGTTTGGTACGTTATGTAACGGTATATACGTTCTGAATCAAACCATAGTTCTAAACATACAGAACACACATAAGAGGAAACGTTCAGAAATGAATGAAGCCTTCTTGTGGCACTGTAGACTAGGTCATATCAATGCGACAAGGCTAGCTAAGTTGCATAAAAATGGATATTTGAATCCGTTCGAATTTACATCTTATGAAACTTGTGAGTCATGTCTCAAAGGTAAGATGACCAAAACTCCGTTTACTGGACAAGGAGAAAGAGCTACTGAACTCTTGGGACTGATACATAGTGATGTATGCGGTCCTATGTCTACACATGTCATGAATGGTTCTTTATACTTTATTACATTCACCGATGATCTCTCAAGATATGGACATGTGTTCCTGTTGAAACATAATTCTGAATCTTTTGAGAAATTCAAGGAATATAAGTGCGAAGTGGAGAACCAAACGGGTAAAAGTATTAAAATTCTTCGATCTGATTGGGGAGGAGAATACTTAAGCACGGAGTTCCTGAATTATTTAAAAGAAAATAGGATTCTCTCTCAGCTTACTCCTCCGTATACACCACAGCACAATGGTGTATCGGAGCACAGGATTCGCACCCTATTAGATATGGTGCGCTCTATGACGAGTACTGCTGAGTTACCTATTTCTTTTTGGGGTTATGCGCTTGAGACAGCCGCACACCTATTGAATATGGTTCCCACCAAATCTGTACCTACCACTCCATATGAGATATGGAAAGAGAAGAGACCATGTCTTAATTTTATTAAGATATGGGGTTGTCCGGCTTATGTTAAAACGCAAAATCCGGACAAGCTCGAGACAAGGTCAGTTCTGTGCAAGTTTGAAGGATATCCCAAAAATTCGGGAGGGTATATCTTCTACCACACCGAGGAACAAAAAGTGTTTGTTTCTCGACATGCCGCCTTTTTAGAAAAAGAATTTTTTGTAAAAGAAATTAGTGGCAATGGGGTAGAACTGGAAGAAGTTCTGGCTACACAAACTGTTACTGACGATTTGGTAGAACCAGAGGATCCAATAGTACCCAATAAACCCTAGCCACTCCGCAGATCTACCGGGGTTCTTCATCCACCTGAGAGATACTACGGTTTTCTCATAGACGATGGGAGCGAGGATTGCATCATGAAAGATGATGACCCAACTAGTTTCGAGCAAACCATCACAAGTGGAGACTCTATGAAATGGCTGGATGTTATGCGATCTAAGATGGAATCCATGTACACAAACAAAGTATGGACTTTGGAAGTTGCTCTTGAAGGGATAAAACCCATCGGGAGTAAGTGGATCTTTAAGAAGAAAATTGGTGTAGATGGAAAAGTTGAGACTTTCAAAGCTAGACTTATAGCAAAAGGTTTTCATCAATGACCTGGTATCGATTATGATGAGACATTTTCTCCTGTTGCCATGCTTAAGTCCATCAGGATCCTACTTGCCATTGCTGCATATCATGACTATGAAATCTGGCAGATGGACGTCAAGACTGCTTTTCTAAATGGTGATTAAGGATTGAGCGTGTACATGACACAGCCATAGGGCTTCGTAGACAGTGAGAGCAGCGAAAGCGTATGCAAGCTACTCAAATTAATCTACGGATTAAAGCAGGCAACGCGGAGCTGGAACATCTGTTTCGATGAAACTATCAAAGAGTTTGACTTCATCAAAAACGTAGATGAACCTTGTATATACAAGAAGGTTGTAGAGAGTAAGGTTGTCTTCCTCGTATTGTACGTGGATGAGATACTCTTAATAGGAAATGATGTTGTTATGCTACACTCGGTCAAGCTCTTCTTATCACACAAGTTCTCCATGAAAGATCTTGGTGGTGCCTCCTACATCCTGGGGATTAAGATCTATAGAGATAGATCTAAACAGATGTTGGGATTGTCCCGATCCAGGTACATAGACACCATACTAAAGAAGTTTAGTATGGAAGATTCTAAGTGTGGTAATTTACCCGCTTGCTCAGGAATCACTCTCTCCAAAGAGATGTCATCCAAGACTGATTTGGAGAGGGCTCGCATGCAAGAGATACCCTATGCTTCTGCAGTCGGGTCAATCATGTATGCGATGTTATGTACCAGACCGGATGTAACTTACTCATTAGGTGTAGTGAGCATGTATCAATCAGATCCTGAGGAAAACCACTGGATAGCTATGAAGAACATTCTTAAGTACTTGAGAAGGACTAAAGAAATGTTCTTGGTGTATGGTAACGGAGAACTCCGGGTGGAGTCCTTTATCGATTCGAGCTTGCAGAGTGATAAGGATGACAGTAAGTCGGTCTCAGTTTTGTCTTTACTCTCTACGGAGGGGCGGTATGTTGAAAGAGTTCCATGCAAGATACCGTAGCAGACTCGACGATGTAGGCTGAATACATCGCTGCCAACGATGCTGCCAAAGAGGCTGTCTGGATAAAGAAGTTCATAACTGAACTTGGTGCGGTTCCTTCCATTGAGCATCCAATACTTTTGTATTGTGATAATAATGGAGCAGTGGTTTTAGCCAAAGAACCCCGGTCCCATCAGCGATCCAGACATATTCTTGGCTGTATCACCTGATCCGGGAGATAGTTGATCACCGGGAGATCGAGGTCAGGAGAGTTGACACGGAGGATAACACAGCGGATCCACTCACAAAGGCCTTCCCCTAGACACGATTCGAGAGACTATTTAGGATGTTGGGTATGAGACACTACAACAACTGGCCTTAGTGCAAGTAGGAGATTGTTAAGGATATGTATGCCCTAGAGGCCATTATTATACATTGATGTATATTATAGTGGATACTTGGACATATATATAGAGGACTATCTTGCTCGACATGATAATATACTATCTGGTTGCTCTTTATCTTAATATGTACACTTGTATTATTATACTGTCTCTCTGATACATGTTGATAAAGCCCTTAGAATGTTTGCTTGACTACCAGGACTATGATGCAGATCATACTACTAGGACTTGTGTAGTCTACAAGCACATCCTTTAATAGTTCCTAGTCGAGAGAGTATCGAGACATGGCATCGATATTCCAGAGTAGACTAGTGTGTACATTTCTTGACCCTGTAGGGCCCGATAGTTGATCCCATATTCATTGGTGTTTGACATCAAAGATTGTACACAGGTGCTCATTAGAGAATGGGTATACCGAACAGGACTCGCCGAGAACTCCTAGATGATACTATACCTATCGTCAGATAGCAGTTCTCTGGTGACACTGGTACAGGTCAGTCTGTATACCCAAGATCATCATAGAGTCTTGTGTGGTTCCCACTGTGCTTTGATTTCCTCCCTACCACGGCTCAAATGAGTCATGCAAACAGATGGATTTTGGGTACAGTCCCGAGTCACATGGAGGCAATGAGCGATAGGAGGGGTTTCGTCTCTCCCGGTATAGAGAGTTGAAATTGCGCTATGCTCGATTGGCTATAACAGGAAGTCCCTGGCCAAGGTTGTTGATGAGATTTACTGGTAAGAGTTATCAGTAGTTTCTCGTACCGTTATAGGCCATACATCGGCATGAATTATCAAGTTATTTGGGTCTGACGATTCCACCCCTAGACTCAATATGCCACATATCAGACGAAGAGACCGGACTGTACGGTAAGTGTTACTTATAGGCTTTATGGGAGTTTGGACAAGCTTGCTTGTTGATTTTCTATTCGCTCAATACTTGGGTAGCTGCGCTGACAACTTGTGAGTAACTGATGTGATCATTACCTACTGCTGGCGTATTGACGAGTGTTTAGAGTCCCACACAGAAGTTTCCTAGTTCAAGCGAAACGAAATAGGGCACATATGCTGATATGTGCGGGGGACCTGATTAAATACGAGTATGTGATACCGTATTTTAATCTGGCGGTTATTTGATATCAGTTAGGTTATATATGATATAACCGGATTATTGAATTAAGTGTTAATTTGATAATGTTATATACAGATAAATGATATTAGTCGGTTATATGTGATGTAACCGGATTATTAAATCAAGTGTTGATTTAATAATATGATATATATATTTATATTTGATATAATTATATATTAACTAATATTATTTGCTCACTAATAATTTTCTTAATATATATATATATATATATATATATTTGATATGTGTGTGTGTGTGTATTAAAAGAAGCATGGCATAGATTTCCT
The DNA here is from genome assembly GCA_030015575.1 of Agapanthus africanus. Lineage (NCBI taxonomy): Eukaryota > Viridiplantae > Streptophyta > Magnoliopsida > Asparagales > Amaryllidaceae > Agapanthus > Agapanthus africanus. The sequence goes on from JASDDO010000019.1 coordinate 787,065,852, forward strand.
ATTTTGAGAAAATAGATTAAGAGGTGGAAAATGGGGAGACTTTTTATGGAATAAGGAAGCATGGATTGATCATATTATTTATTCATTTGTAGTTACTATAGAAGCATGGTTGCTATATTTTAATGGTTTTAAATCCATGCTTCAATAAGTGAGGTATATGATAGCCATTCTTCAATCACTTTTTTCTACACTTGTTCATTTTCTTCACTTGAGCTTATTTGCTCTCTAGCTCTCAACATCTTCTTCACCTCCACCTCCAAGCCCAATCCCTCACATGAGTTGTGAACCCTTGAGCTTGTGAGAACCCTAGTGAACAAACAACATCCCAACTTCACCATCCTACACTAGATTAGCACTTTGGTGTAGTGTGTTTCCTTCACTAAAGAGTTTAGTGAAGAGTAGCTTGGATTAGCGGAGCTTCGGGTGAATCATCTTCGGCACGAATATCGCAAAGGAAGCTCGATCCAACTTCAAGTGGAGCCTAGTGGAGTCGTGTGGACTATTACACGGAGCTTGAGAAGAGAAGGACAAAGTCTACAAAGGTTGTAGCCTCTTTCTTTTAGTGTAAAGTTTTTGTTATATCATGTTAAACCCTAATCATCTAGTTTAGATTCTAGATTAGTGTTGATGAGCACCCCGAAAATTTTTAAATTGGCATGCTTGATGCTAGTAAAACCCAATGGTGGTGCTAACAAACACTTTCATTAATAGCTTCAGCCCAGAAGTATTTAAGTAAATTATTTTCATTTAGTATGTCACGTGCCATTTCCTGCGAAGAACGATTTTTTCTTTCAACAACTCCATTTTGTTGTGGAGTTATGGCACATGAGAATTCATGTTTGAAACCTTTCTTATTACAATATTCTTCGAATATTTGATTTTCAAACTTTCCACCATGGTTGCTTCTTATTTTAGATATATTTAAATTCATTTCATTTTGAATTTGTTTAGAAAATATTAAAAGTTTCATCTTTGGTTTTTAAGAAAAATACCTATGTAAATCTTGAAAAATCGTCTATAATATTATAAACATAATATTTACCTCCTCAACTTGCATTGCAACTAGGACAAAAAAGAACCATATAAAGCAATTGCAAGGGAATATTAGTAGACACATTAGTTTTAAGTTTAAAAGATGTCTTAGTTTGTTTATTTCTTTGGTAAGTATCACACAACCTATTTTTTATAAATTTTATTTTAGGGATGCCATTGATCAAAGTATTCCTTGAGATTTTAGATAAAGTATCCACTGAGAAATGATCTAATCTCTTATACCCAAGCAACACATCTATTTCATTGTTTACTATTATATAGATAGATAGATAGATAGATAGATAGATATAGATAGATATATGAGAATAATGGAGGAAAGATGCCATAGGAGGGAATTTTCTCCTATGGCGTCGAAAAAATACAATCTCCATCGTTTTTTCCGACGATCGGCACCCATCATCTTCATCGTTATCATCTAAGATATGGGTACACCAAATTTCATATGATTCTACAACATTTTCACCGTTGAATTAGTGGGTTCAAAATTAACGGTTTACCGACAATAGAACTTTTTACATTGCTAAATCAACGGTGAAAAAGTTGTAGAATTACATGAAATTTGGCGTACCCACATTTTCGATGATAACGATTCCGATGATGGATTCCGATCATCGGAATACACGATGGAGGACGTATTTTTTTGATGCCATAGGAGGAAATTCCCTCCTATGGCCTCTTTCCTCCATTATTCTCTCTCTCTCTCTCTCTCTCTCTCTATATATATATATATATATATATATATATAATGATATTACCAGTTAAAACTACTTTATTATCATATAGGATTTTGCAAAAATCTTTTTCAAAAATTACGTTATAACTTTTATCACAGAATTGGCTGACACTAAATAAATTATGTTTTAGGTTTCCAACATATAATACGTCTTTTATTGTTGTAGTATTAGATGCATTATTAAAGGAAATATCCCATTTACCGATGATTTTGCCCTTATTATTATCTCCAAAAGTGAAAGTGCCACTTTCTTCTCTTGATAGCGTTTCGAAGTTTTGAATATTTCCAGTCATATGGCTCGAGCATCCGCTATTAAGGATCTAACGACTGCTATATCTTTGGAAATTTTACAATACAGGAAGAATAAAATGTGACCTTCCGAACCCATATCATACGCGGTTCATTTAGGTCTGTCTTTGGAGTGAAATGATATTTGTAAGTTGAGTTGTTTTTAATTGTATAATATTGAGATATATGCCTTATAGCGCAAAAATAGTTATACATAGAATTAGTATATTTGTTTCCATATGTATAATAGTATTTACATCTAAATGGTTTATTTTTATGGACTAGTTCAGAATAGTAGTTAAAACCAATACCTTCTTTTACAGTGTTTTATTGATTGTCCTAACATTATATCTAAATTATCTTTACTTTTAGTGAATTTTAGAATCATTTCATCTTTTAAATCTACTTCCCTCTTTAAGTTAAAGATTTCAAAATTTAACGTATTATTAGTTTCAATTAATTTATCATTTGTTAAGGTTATGGATCTAAATTTTTCATTTTCTATTTTAATTTCATTTAATTTATTTTGTGTGGATATTTCTAAATCATTTTTAGTGGATAGATTTGTCTTTAATGTTTTATACTTTGTATTAATCCTATCACAATTTTTCTTAAGAAAATGACAACAATCTATTAAATCATCTTTACTAAAGAATTCTAAATCAAGCTTATCATTGATTACCTCATCTTCTTATGCTATGAAGCACATGTTTGGGATTTCTTTAACTTCTGAGTCGCTGGAATCCGTATCATCCCAAATTACTTGAAATGAACGCTTTTATGATTACTTCTTTAACTTCCATTTATCCTTGTCAAACGAGAACTCTCTGACTTAATATGTCCTTCCTTATTACAATAAAAAAACAACGAAGAGTTTTATTAGAATTTAAAAAAATATTAGATTTATATGTACCTTTTTTCTAAGGGAATTTTTTGGACTTCAGATGGTTCCTGAAGTGTCTAGCAATATTGGTCATTTCTTCATCGTCGCTTTCCTCATCAGTAGATATTTCCTTAGACTTCTATTTTCTGATCAAAGCCTTAAGCGCGATGATTTTCTTTTGAGTGTCCTTCTCTTGCTTTTGCTTTAAATCACCAAGTTGCATTTCGCACGTCTTTAACTTTCCTATTATGGAGGCAACAGTCAATATTGTCATATCATTTGCTTCTTCGATGGCAATAATTTTAGGTTGCCATGAGATCGTTAATGATCTCAGCAACTTATAACACTTTTCTTTCTCATCGAATTTCTTCCCTAAGTTAAAGAGTTCTATAATGACATTGTTGAATCTAGAATATATAAAGTTGATGGTCTTATCATCTCTCATTTAGAACATCTCATACTCGTGCATGAGACGATTAATCTTACTCTCTTTAACTTGACTGGTTCCTTCTTGAGCTGGAGAGTATTCCAAATCTTATTTGCTGTTTGACACATAGAGATTCTATTGAATTCTTTTAAATTCAAAGAACAATGAACTGTATTCATTGCCTTGACATTTAATATCATTGATCTCTTGTCGGTATCAAATAATGGATTTGTGGTATAGGTGACAAATGTTTTTGTTTTGATTTCTAGATCTATACACTGAAGGAAAACTCTAATCTTAGTTTTCTAGTAACGGTAGTTGGTACCATTGAAAAGAGAAGGACGGTTAGTGGATCGTCTTTCTATATGGTTTGTCATAGGATCAGATACTCAAAAGATTAATCTTAAAAATAGAGTAATTTTGCTCTGATGCCAATTGAAAATAGCCTTGGAAGAGGTGAATAAGGGTTTATGGCAAATTTAGTACAATTGTGTTCAAGAAATTTTTGCAGCGGAATAAAATTCTGAGTATAAAATTAAAACAATTTCATAAATACAGAGTGCACAAAAAGTAAATGACACAAAGAATTGTTAAGTAGGGTTCACCAACTCTGTGGCTAATCCCAGTCTGAGAACTCCTGCTTAGGATAACTTCACTATCCAATGACTCCATACGGATGGAGAAACCTAGATATTTTCTCAAACTCAGATCTTAAAACCTTTACACTTGAAGGCAGTGAATATCTAGACTTTTTCCAAAAGGCTCAAATCCGAAACCCGTACACTATGAAGATCTTAGACCTTTCTTCACTAGGTTTTACAGATAAGATTTGAATAAATCTTTACAGAACCAACTATACAATCCTATTGATCAAAAAAAATAAATCAAGTTTCGATTCAAAGAAGATAATGGATTTTGTTTTGGAGATTAAGAAAGTTTAAAAATGATTCGAAAAAGTTTTTAAGAAAAGTTTAAAAACAGAAATATCTTCAACAATTTCAGAGATCTTTCGATTATAATAACTAGAAAAATCTAAAGCCCTGAAAAATCTCCTCTCAAAAGATTAGTAAAAACTTTAGATTGTGAGAGTGACAGGGTTTTCACAAAAGAATTAAAGAATGAGAAAAACTTGAAATCGTGAAAGCGTTAACGAATAATTTTGTGAAAACTCTTTTGAAAATTGGTCCTTTGTATATAAATTTGAAAATGGGCAATTGGAGCAGTTATAATAACTGCTCCTAAAAATTAGGACCGTTATTGTCAGTTTATAGCTATTAAAAATTTGAAATTTAAACCAATCGCCGAAATTTGAAATTCAAACCAATCACCAAAATTTGAAAAAGTTGTAACTACTATGGACGTCTGGGAGACGTCTATAGAGACGTCCTAGGGGACGTCTGATGTATGACATTTCAGACACAGATGTCCTCAAGGATGTTTAAATATTTTTAAAAGGATTTGGTTTGTTTTGAAAACCCTAATCAAAAGTTTAGAAAATATGGATTGGAAAAGAGATTCTAACTAGTACGATCGATTCTAAACCCAAAGAAAATAAAAGTCTTGAATATGTCCGATATTCGACTTCTTTAATATTTCCTTTGAACTTTCATTTTGATGTTTAGCATATTTCGATATTACTGTTGTGGTATCAATTGCAGTATCGATTGTTCTCTTTCTTGAATAAACCCATTACTTTATCACTTTAACTTATCCGGTATGTTTAGTAACATATAATATTTTTGAAATATGGTTTTTGTAAAATAGTCAAAACTAAAGAGAATGGGACTCATAAGTCAACAAATTCGATTTAAGATTTTTTATTGGGATAGGGATTTGATTTAGTTAGAATTAGAATAGTAGGCTACATATTGACATTTTAAACGGTGATTTTAGATAGCATAATAATAGATTTTTAAGCAGGGATTTTAAGGAGAAACAAATCAGGATTTTAGTTGGAAGATGATTTTTAGTTAAGATATGGAATTACTTGAGATATGACGGATGAAAGATAAACATCAATTTGCTTTTAAGAGTGTTATAAATATAAATATAAATAGATTATAGATAGATAGATATAAATAGATTGATTATAGATAGATTATAGATATAGATATAGATTATAGATATGGCTTATTACATAGAAACACCTAGTGGTCTACCTGACTTGCTCAAAATCACTCTCTTATTTAAGTCCATCGTCAAAAACCTCAAACTTTAACTCCGTATACAACCCATATAAAACGACCTAACTACCCCCTCTTTTTCTAATAGAAATTTACCTACCGGTTTCTCCTAATTTCCCAAACACGAGAGACCTAAGTTCTACACACAAAAAAGGGAGTTCCAATTGAGTTTATCACAACAAAAACGCACATATATAACACATTCTTAACTTTTTCTACTACAAGCAATTGACTCGATTATATTTACACTTAATGTGCTCTATGATAGACAAAATCTTTGTCGAGATGAAGATACCATGAACCAATTTGGAAGAGAATTTTGGAGTTAAGGATCTAGAGAAGAAGTCCTGATTCAGAAGGATTTAGAGAGAAGGGGTAATCTCGGAACTAAAATACAAAATACGGTCATTTGACTCATAATTGGGTGAAAATGGTAAATAAACAATAAGGGGTTTATGTGTAATGGAATGAAAGTTCGGGACTATTTGGTGATATTCTCAAATGTGAGTATGGTTTTCAGAAAGTTGAGTAAACCGCATATTGGTTTCAGTGAAATAATAAGAAAATTTCTTCATTTTCCTAACTTGAAGGTTTGTCTCTTTCCACCACTCTCTGCCTCCCTCCCCAAAAACTTGATAAAGCATGTTGTTTTCAACGTTTAAGTTGTATGTTTCTCTACAAAATATATCTAACAATACAAATGCATCGCATGTGCAAAAACCTAGTCAGTTATAAACCCGATCGAAAAGATGGTTCTTATTGAAATAAAGTGGAAAAAAGGAGTCATTTGTAAAAGGTTTGAACAAAGTTTCATTGTTGATGTCATTGTGTTGATGATGTTTTTGTTGTTCAGGGTTTTGAGCAATAAAGAGTTGCAAGAAATCTCTAACGGGTGTTTTCTTTCTTTCCAAAAATGACAAAAAACATTATCGACAATAAATGGACTTGTAATAGCAATAACAATAATCATGAGTGATAGAGGGTTTTGCAGTAATATAAATGGTCACCCAGATATAAAATAGATGAAGTGTTTAAGAGAATGTGTGATTGAGTATTGTATACCAGAAAGCGGATGGTGGAGTTTTGTTTATTGATGAAAATATAATTGCATTTCCGTATTTTATTAGAACAAAAGATATTATTGTTTTAATCGAGAATCACGATTGTTATCAGTTAAAGGTGGATGTAAAAGGGTTTTAAACAAAGGATGGTTGTTGTTTGGATTTTAGATCGATCATTAGAGCTCTCTATAAGACTCTAGCATCTTTTTGTTATAAAGATGCGGGAAATGGCCTTATGTGATAGTAGGTTATATGGTATAAGCAATAATAGTTGTTGATTACGTCATAAAGGCTTATAGAGAAATTGACATTGCTGCCTCCAATGATAGCACTGAGAATCTCCAACGACGACACTGAATGATGAGAATTGTAGTCGATAACGATGAGGGTGCAACGTGGTTAGAAGTGATAATAAAAAGCTCACATACGGTAAAGAAATCGGAACCTTGAGTGATGGGATCAACAATGATGACAATACTATAATAAGGGGTTGCCCCTACGGCTTTATCCGTAGGGGCAAAGCACTACCCCTGCGGATATATTCGTAGGGGCTAGAAAATTCTCCGTAGATGCAATAGCCGCAAATGCAAGTCTTCGCCCTGAACATGCCCCTACGGAGTAAAAAATGCCCCTACGGTTTCATGCGTAGGGGAAGATGTACCTACAGTGTATTCCGTAGGGATAAAATATTTATTTAATTTAGTGGTTTATAAAATAAAATACTTGCCCCTCCGGTACTATCCGTAGGGGCAACTTCCAACTCCTACGGAGTTACCCGTAGGTCTACATATAAGTCCCTACGGGTGTATCCGTAGGGGCACGTGTAACTCCTGTTACTGAATAATAGGGGCAAAATGTCAGTTATCCAGCCCCTACGGAGTCAGCCGTATGTCTGCATATAAGCCCCTATGGGTGTATCCGTAGGGGCACGTGTTACTCCTGTTACTGAATCCATAGGAACAAAATGTCAGTTACCCGATATTTTGTCCCTACGGATAAATATGTAGGGGCAAACTGGGGACCTACGGATTAATCCGTAGGGACATAATATCAAGGTTTTTTTTTAAAAAGGGCTTCATATTTTTAACTCGTCCTGTGCACAATAATATATACATCATATAACCAAATACATAAATATTCATAATCAACATCTCACGCATAATATATAATAGAAATAGACACAAAGAATACGATATCAGGATAAATCATTCATAAACAACCACCAACCATTATCGTCCAAAATTTATACAATATGTATCAGATAAGTATATACATTCTCAAAAATATAAATAAAGCTACCCTAGCTCGGTCTAGCTCCTCTGCCTCTGATAATTGACGTAATTTGGCGCATTTGCTCCTCAGTGCAGCCCCGAGTTGTCAAAAACTCGACCAATGAAGGAGCGGACTGTGCAGGAGTCTGAGCGGGCTGTGGAGCTACAGGAGTGGTCTGCGCAACCGCAGCCGAGGTAGTGGCCTGCGGAGCCGCAGCCGAAGAAGATGCATGTGGAACCGCAGCCGAAGTACCCTTTCGCATCTGTTCAATTTTGTGTGTAATAAACGAGTAAGAACTGTGTATTAGTCGAATTAGTTTCATTATCAGGTTATTGAGAAACCCCAATCTAAGATTAATCAAAGTTAAGTCTACAACCAAATAAGTTCAGGCTACTAATATTGGATATGTTACTATCTATAATATGATATAATATTTACTATTAAGTAGTATATATACCATCATCTCCTTTAACTCATAGACGGTGGTCTTTAAGGTGGCAACATCTTGCTCTAGACGTCGCTCACGGGGGGTAAGGAAAGCGACCGCCGGAGTAGAGTCCAACCTCATATGGGCCCTGCTAGGACCCAGTCCCCGGCCTCTCTCCCAACCTCCGTGGTGCCCTCCGTGTGCGGCATCTGGAACTAGGGTCAGCAGCATCGGATCGTTCTGTCCGGTAAAATCGATCCCCGATGCCTCCGCCTGCTCCACCACCCGCTCCACCACCCACATTAACCATTAAAATATTAGTATATCATTTAAATTTGAACTTTTCAAAACAAAAATTTCAAACCTGTTAGAATAAATATTAACACTTACGCAATACTCCTGGGTAGCAGTGTCGGGGAATCGAAGCTTGCCCGTGGAAGGATTTGTCGAGGTGCCGTGGACGGCAAGATACGCGGACAACACGCTCGGTGTACCACCATGCGCCAAGGTTTGAGCTCTCTGCAATTCGCGAAAAATTTACATATATTATAAAATAACTCTTAATATTACATTATATCATAGTAGGTCTATTGTAATTTACCGATAACTCCATGGCACGAGTAATATTCCTCGAGCCACCTGTATAAGTGGGACGGCCCCTTTTCGCCGACTTCCTATTGTCTTTATTTTGATTGGCATGTTTCTGCACAACACATTCAGATTTAGTTTTCTAATTAAGCAACACAAAAAAATAAATTATATACTAAATAATGAATTACATTTAAAATACAAACCTGTTTGCGCCGAGAGTCGAAATATTGGCATAAGAGAGGCCATGTATCTACGTCGACTCTCGCAAAGGCCGGAATATGTAAGAGAGCCGCTCTCTCTGCCTATGGGGTGTAGCTGTCTATTAAGTTTACCCGGCGAGTATCCGCGTCACTACGTGATTGCGACGGACTTTTGATCGCATCAAAATCCCGTGGCAACCGATCAAGTGAGACTAAACTGCTATGTTTATAACATTCATACAGTTATCTCATAACTATTTGTGGATTCCAAATATTGTATCACATTCCAGATAAATAGAAAATGTTAAACTTTTCGATCGAACAATCAAACACCCAAGTTTTCCCAGAAATTGCTCAACACATGAAATAAGTTTTAAAACATTCACTTCATGCTTCAGTACCAACGGTCTAGCCGTAGAAGGGTCAAGCCAACGCCTCACATGTGGCACGCCGTACTGCCCCAAACCCTAAGATTCAAAAGGCAGTTCAAGACGGTCACATAATCGAGCTAAGGTTTGTTGTCTTCTAGAGGGTCCATCGCGTTACTTGCACTACTTCAAACGCTCTTAAACTACGGAAAGATCCAACACTTGGAAATTTCCCGACAGAGGAAAAATTGGGTATTTATATCCGGTCGAACTTTTCAAGATGTTCTAAAATTATCCGGAAAAAGACAGACGAAGTTAAACTTCCCGATCGAAACACCGAGTCCCTAATACAACCCAGAAAACTCAACTCTTGAGTAAATATTAAAAATTCCCAGAAAATACAGCACTAACAGAGAGAGATTACGGTGCAAACCACGTGTCAGAATTCACTAATTTGGCCGCGGAACCGCCGCGCAAGGTAGGGTGGGGCCGCGGTTCCGCGGCGCTTTAGTCGAGTTATGGTCACGTGCTGCACAGTAACTCTTATAAAACCCTGCTGAATTTTTTGACAATTTTTAATTTGGAAAAAACCACTGTTTTGAAAAATGTACAGAGAAGGGTTAAATCTAGGGTTTCGGGGTTCGATCGGGTTTCTAACATCGTCTACACTTCGCCTAAGGCTCTAGCTCGGCTCTGATACCACTGTAGGGCTCCTAGGCACACTCAAGAGGTTCCACAAGGTATCAACCATACCAAAATCAAATTTTTTCTATGTGCCGAGAAACCCTAATGCGATCGTTAACTAGAGGATAGGCGAAAAGCAAGCAAGTTAACAACTTAACTACTAAGTGAATGGAAATACAACCTTTGTAGATCCGGTCCACCACTTCTCTAGCTCCATGTTGACGTCCCTCCGCTGCGATCATCGGAATCCCGGACTCTAGCGTCGGTTTCATCGGAGAAATGGGCGGGCTAGATCGTTGACTTCGATGCCGAAGATGATCTACGTCGAGGCAACTCAAACTCAAGCTCCACCTTCACTAAGTCATGAAACTTGTGAAGAAAACACCCTATACTACATGGCAGGTGGTAGAGGATGAAGAAATAGGAAGTGGGTTCACTTTTGATTTGGATTTCTCACTTGGATTCATCACTTGAAAATTTTTATCAAAGGTTTTCTTTCTTCATCAAGAAGAAGAAGAAGAAAGAAATGAAAAATGAATTAATTTTTTTATAGAAAAACCAAGTGATTCTTATCATATAGCAACCATGGGTTAGTAAACTCATGTAGAGAATAAACTAGGGTTTAGGGAATGGTTAGGTTTAGGATAAAACAAAATGGAAGACTTTTTCAAAGATGCTTTGAAACTTCAAGAAGCTTCAAGCAAAAGAAAGAAAAGAAAGCCACCATTTCATTTTAATTTTCAAAAAATAAATGAAATAAAACAAATGAAACCCTAACCATTATCTAAACATGGTGTATAGCATACACACACCCAAGTTTGCATGTATCATCAAACATGATACAATCTTGTGCACAAAAATATATCACATATACAATGTGCACAATCAAGTGAGAAAAACATCTTAAGTGAACCAATATTAGTTAATGTAAAGTAATATATCAAATATATAATTATACATTAAATCATTAAATCAACACTTGACTTAATGATCCGGTCATATTGCATATAACCGACTAATATCAATAGTAACAACTTATCGAATCAACACTTGATCCGATAACCCGGCTATATCGTATATAACCGATCAATGTCACATTTCACGAGAATAGAATACAGTATCACATACTGGTATTATTCTCGGTCCCGCACATATCTCATATGCGCTCCTATTTCGTTTCGCCTGAGCCAGGAAACCTCTGTGTAGGATTCTAAAGACTCGTCAATACGCCGGCAGCAGGTGATGATCATATCAAACACCCACAAGCCGCAAGCGGTTTGCTAAACGTAACGGCCACCCGGGTATTGAGCGATCAGAAGATCAACGAGCAAGCCCGCTCACACTCCTGTGAATCCAACCAGTAACACTTACCGTACAGTCCGGTCTGTTCGTCTGATATGTCGCATATCTCGCCTAAGGGTGGTAAACGTCAGACCCCAGTAACTCGATAAGTCGTGTCGATATGAGGTCTATAACAGTTCGAGAAATTACTGGTAACACTTACCAGTAAATCTCAGCAACCCTGGCCAGGGATTTCCGGTTATAGCCAATCGAACACAGCGTAACATCAACTCCCTATACCGGGAGAGACGAATCCCCTCCTATCGCTCATTGCCTCCATGTGATTCGGGACTATACCCAAAAACCACCATTTTGCACGCCCTCTTGGACGTGGTAAGGTGGAAATCAAAGCACAGTGGGAATCACACAAGACTCTATGACGATCTTGGGTCTACAGACTAACCTGTACCAGTGTCACCAGAGAACTGCCATCTGACGTAAGATATAATACCATCTGGGAGTTCTCGGTGAGTCCGTCCAGTGTACCCAGTCTCCACTAAGCACCCGTATATCATCTCTGATGTCAAACACCAATGGATATGGAATCATCCATCGCCCATCTGTATGGGTCGAGAAGGTATACGCTAGTCTACTCTGGTATATCGATGCCCCGTCTCGATACACCCACGACTAGGGACCTTGAAGGATGTACTTATGGACTACCATGTCCCCACTAGTATGATCCGCATCATAGTCCAGGTAGTCAAGCACACATCCTAAGGGCTTTACCAACATGTAACAGAGAGACAATCAGTGTACACGTTAAGGTAAAGAGTAACCAGATAGCATACTATCATGTCGAGCAAGAAAGTCCTCCCTATATATGTCCAAGCATCCACTACAATATACATCCTATGTATAGTAATGGCCTCTAGGGCATACATATAACTAACAATCTCCCACTTGCACTAGGGCCATCTGATAGCAGTGGTTGTAGCAGTGGTTGTAGTATCTCATACTCAACCATCCCATAATAGTCTCTCTCTGGGAAAAGGCCTTTGTGAGTGGATCCGCCGTGTTGTCCTCTGAGTCTTCTCTCCTAACCTCGATCTCCTTGGAGATCAGCCATCTCCATGATCAGGTGATACTGCCTTAGAATATATCTGGATCACTGATGGGATGGACGTTCCTTGGCATAAGCCACAACTCCATTGTCGCACAATGGGAGGAACTAAGTTCATCTCATGAACAAATATACATCCAGACTGCCTCTTTGGTAGTATCTTAAGTAGCGATGTATCCAGCCTTTATCGTCTAGTATGCCACGGTATCTAGCTTGGAACTCTTCCAACATACCGTCTCTTTACTGAGGGTAAAGACAATGCCTGAGACTGACATTCAGTTGTCCTTATCACCCTGGAACCTTTCCAGTGATTCTCCCCAGGATCGATTGATACCATCTCACTACAACTAGTGAGAATCCTAACATCCAATTACTTCTATCTCATAGATCAAAAATCAGGATTTAGGAGGTATCACTTTGATCCTGTATGGAGAATCCTTATGATAAGCGGAGATTGACTGAGCGTAGTATAGGAAACTCTTTCCCTATCAAGAGTATGTCATCCACGTGCTCTACGAGGATCACCACCATACTCCCTACTACCATTTTGTATATACAAGGTTCATCTACCATTTTGATGATATCAAACTCTTTGACTATCTCATCAAAACAGATGTTCCAACTCCGCGATGCCTGCTTTATCCTATAAAGCATCTTGTACACGTTTCCGCTGCTCCCACTGTCTACGAAGCCCTCTGGCTGTGTACTTATAGACGCTCTCTTCTAAAACATCATTTTAGAAAAGCAGTCATGACACCCAACCGCCAGATATCGTAGTCATGGTATGTAGCCGTGGCAAGTAGGATCTGGATGGACTTAAGCATAGCCACTGAAAAAGGTTTCATCATTATCCATGCCTGGTCGATGATGAAAACCTTTAACATGTCTAGCTTTGAAAGTCTCAACTTTTCCATCTACACCAAGTAATCTTCTCAAGATATACTTGCTCCTGATGGGGATTGAACCCTTCAGATAAAGCAACCAAAGTCCATACTTTGTTGGTGTATAAGGATTCCATCTCAGATCGCTAAGCATCCAGCCATTCTTACAGAGTCCCACTCCTGATGGCCTGCTCGAAACTAGTTGAGTCATCATCTCATGATGTAATCCTTGCTCCCACTGTCATAGAGAAACCAAAGTATCTCTCAGGTGGGTGAGGAACCCTACTAGATCGGCGGAGAGGCTGAGGTTCGTTGGAATCTACTGAATCCTTTGGTTCTACCAAATCATTTGCTGTAGTTTGTATAGCTGGAACCTTTCCAGTTCTACATTGCAGACCTTGCCTCGAGCTTATCCGGATTATGCTTTTAGACATAGCCCGGACAACCCCAAATCTTAACTGACTTAAGAGATGGGCTCTTCCCTTATCATATCAAGTATGAAGTGGTAGGCAACTGATTTGATTTGAACCCTATTCAATAGGTATGCAGTTTCTCAAGTGCATAACTCCTAAAAGGAAATAGGTAACTCAGTAGTACTCATCATAGAGCACACCTTATTATATAGGGTGTGATTGCTCCGTCCCGATACACCGACGTGCTGTGGTGTATACGGAGGAGTAATGCTGAGAGAGAATCTCATTCTCCTTTAGAAAAGTCCAAGAATTCCATGCTCAAGTATTCTCCTCCTTGATCACATCAAAGGACATAATACTTATACCCATTTTTGGTTCTCTACTTCTAACTTATATTCTGTGAATATCTCAAAAGGTTCGGACTTGTGTTTCAACAGGAACATAAGACTGAATCTTGAGAGATCATCAGAGAATGTAATGAAGTACAAAGAACCGGTCCTGGCATTTGTAGACAGGGGACCTTCATACATCAACTGAATCATCCCAAGAGTACACTAACTCTTTCTCTGTTTCCAATAAACAGAGCTATGGTCATCTAATCTTTGTGACATGACTGGCAAGTTTCACAAGATGTAAATTCAAACTGATTTAAATATGCATCTGAATGTAACTTTAGCCAGTCGGGTCGCATTGATATGACCTAGTCTACAATACCTCAAGAAGGATTCGTTCATTTCTGAACTCTTCCTCTTGTGTGTGTTCTGTATACTAGGAACTGTAGTTTGATTTAGAACGTCAATGCTTTTAGATAACGTGCCTGAACCGATCAACTTTTGATATAGGAAATGTTCAAAACATTTATCCAACAATACAAAATTATATCATTTCTTTACTAATAAAGAGACTGATATGATTTTGTATATCAGGTTCGGTATCTAATAACATTTGTTCAGAATCAATGTACTGGTCATACAGGGTGACAGTGACCAACAGACTTAGCTGCAACACTTGTACCGTTTTCTATCTCATGAAACTTATCACCCGTTCTCAGTTCTTTACCTATCTGTAGCCCATGTAACAGCTTAAATATACGGGATCCTGATCCGGTATCACATACTCAGGACGTAAAGGATACTGAGAAACAGTTCTATGTAACGAACATACCCGAAGATGATGCATCAACATGCACTTTCTTCGTTTGGGCGGCACAGGAAATCTGGTATTCCCCAATTTCCTGCTCTGTCTTATAACAGTTATAAGTTGGAGCGGGACCAACGTTCCCCAGCTCAGTATAATAAGCGGGTTCGGTCAATACATCCGTATTATTATCTTGATTAAGGCGTGATATGGTCGCTACCTGGAGGGAGAGAGAAGAAAACACTCTGCGTGCGCTCTTGCAAGAATAGATTGGTTATTTATTTTATCTAATCAGGATGGCTCCCACTGTTTTTATCAAATCTTCCTTCAAACCCTAAAAGGAAAGACTAGCCGGGATTAATTACACACTACAAGTTCGCCAATCTTTCAGCCAGGCCAGTGTCGGTACTTTGAGGGAGGTTCCCCGTGCTTTCGCACGGACCTAGTTAATGTAAACCTCGTTTTCCCAGAGGCGTAACCCCGTTGACACCTTTCTAGACACCTACTTGATCGGCTAATTGTAATGTATAAAACTCTCCCAGGAGTAACAATTACTCGCAGTGGGTATCGGGATCCAACTATCTCATAGAAGGTATGCAATCTCATTGCAAATTTCAACACTTGAAATTCCCGATAATATTTTGCCCCTAACGTGCTATGACCTTGACGAAAGCCAACAAACCATAGCCCGCTAGTCAAGTTCAACCCGTACATTTCTTGACTGAATTAAACCCACCCGCACGACCCTTGACGAAAGCCAACAAAGCCGTACGACTACCCTAATCCAATCGCATCGTATGTAACAGATAAGCAGCATATAGCTACCGCACACTACACCTTGACGAAAGCTAACAAATGTAGCACGAATACTATATACAACTTATCTGAAATGACGGAGGGCTACGACAAGTTTTTCTGAAAACCTATTGCGTAATGAACTTGATATCGTTGTAGAATCAAATGATTTTAAAATGGAGTGTTTTTGAGGCTTTTCTAGTTTTGCTAAAGGGGTCACTCCGAGTGAAGGGATCTTCGGCCCTTTCCTCGTCGAATGAGGTGCGGGATATATCATATATATCACTGTGCAAAGCAGAAACTATAGAAGCAATCAAAAGACAAACCGAGTGTGTAGCATCAGCCAGTTATTTCTAAAGGGGTCACTCCCAGTGAAGGGATCGTCGGCCCTTTCCTCATCGAATAAGGTGCAGGATATATCATATATACCGCTGTGCAAAGCAAGAACTGTAGCTACCTGTTTTTGAGAAATTCGATTCCACAACATCTTTTAGGTTTATTTTCTTTCATTAATCTCATTAATGAATGTCCCATCATTTAAGTCCACCTAAATATCACAGATAGATATAACGTACGCTTATGCCATCCGCATTCGCCTCGATGTCCCGTCGCACCGTTAGGTTAAGTAACTAACGCCAGAGCGAGGCAGGGCTAGCGCGGGTGTAAAACATAAGCAACGTCTATATAATATATCATATATACTATATATAATATCTATCTGAACATATCACATGATCACATCACAGATAACGCAGCAGAAAATGTCATATGAAATATTGGATATACTAGGACGTCCGTGTTTTTAATACGAGTCAGTATAAAACACGGATTCCACGGTCGTGATGAATAGCCAATCCCACACCCCTAGACCCCTACGAGAGCGGCAAGCAACCCTACCAATTCTAGGGTTAGGAGACTCGGACTCGACTCCTCGAGATGGTCTCCCACTGGACCCTAGAACCCAGTTACTTGTGCTCCCCTCCTTGGGTCTATCCTAATGCGGAAAAGTAAATAATATACAAATGGTGACATCATCCGCAACCTGGAAGTGCCATAATAAAAGAATATTACATACAAGTTTTTACATGAATGAAAATGAAAAACACTCATCTCACATAAAAAACCCCGGCTATTCAAACATGACGATCCAATATAACATATCCAGCAACACATAACATCACATGTCATCAACGTAAGTAAATATGCGCATCCCAATTGTCGTTGACATATAGCAACGAAACCGGCGATATCGCATATTACACTTACGGTCGCAGAAAAGAAAGTGTAAAACTACAACAGTTGGAATCCGCAACCTCCTTAGACATCGCATGCCTAATCAAATGAATTACTTAGACATCGCATGCCAAACAATTATAAACCCCGCATTTTAGTCTCATTATCGAAAACTCTTTTCAATACCAAGTCGGGCAATTCAACAAAATTCCCGACATCCTGATCGAATGCTCGTCGCAAACTTCAGTAGACGGCCGCACCCCCGATACTGTCGACAAAGTGCACCAAGGCGGAACACCGCAGTCGCGAGCACCCAAACGGATGCTTTCGGCGACGGGGTTCTCCTACAGTCACTTGGTCGGGGCTATGGGGTGTAGCTGTCTATTAAGTTTACCCGGCGAGTATCCGCGTACGCTACGTGATTGCGACGGACTTTTGATCGCGTCAAAATTCTGTGGCAACCGATCAAGTGAGACTAAACTGCTATGTTTATAACATTCATACAGTTATCTCATAACTATTTGTGGATTCCAAATATTGTATCACATTCCAGATAAATAGAAAATGTTAAACTTTTCGATCGAACAATCAAACACCCAAGTTTTTCCAGAAATTGCTCAACACATGAAATAAGATTAAAAACATTCACTTCATGCCTCAGTACCAACGGTCCAGCCGTAGAAGGGTCAAGCCAACGCCTCACATGTGGCACGCCGTACTGCCCCAAACCCTAAGGTTCAAAAGGCAGTTCAAGACGGTCACATAATCGAGTTAAGGTTTGTTGTCTTCTAGAGGGTCCATCGCGTTACTTGCACTACTTCAAACGTTCTTAAACTACGGAAAGATCCAACACTTGGAAATTTCCCGACAGGGGAAAAATTGGGTATTTATATCCGGTCGAACTTTTCATGATTTTCTAAAATTATCCGGAAAAAGACAGACGAAGTTAAACTTCCCGATCGAAACACCGAATCCCCAATACAACCCAGAAAACTCAACTCTTGAGTAAATATTAAAAATTCCCAGAAAATACAGCACTAACAGAGAGAGATTACTGTGCTAACCACGTGTCAAAATTCACTAATTTGGCCGCGGAACCGCCGCGCAAGGTAGGGTGGGGCCGCGGTTCCGCGGCGCTTTAGTCGAGTTATGGTCACGTACTGCACAGTAACTCTTATAAAACCCTGCTGAATTTTTTGACAATTTTTAATTTGGAAAAAACCACTGTTTTGAAAAATGTACAGAGAAGGGTTAAATCTATGGTTTCGGGGTTCGATCGGGTTTCTAACATCGTCTACACTTCGCCTAAGGCTCTAGCTCGGCTCTGATACCACTGTAGGGTTCCTAGGCACACTCAAGAGGTTCCACAAGGCATCAACCATGCCAAAATCAAATTTTTTCTATGTGCCGAGAAACCCTAATGCGATCGTTAACTAGAGGATAGGCGAAAAGCAAGCAAGTTAACAACTTAACTACTAAGTGAATGGAAATACAACCTTTGTAGATCCGGTCCACCACTTCTCTAGCTCCGTATTGACGTCCCTCCGCTGCGATCATCGGAATCCCGGACTCTAGCGTCGGTTTCATCGGAGAAATGGGCGGGCTAGGTCGTTGACTTCGATGCCGAAGATGATCTACGTCGAGACAACTCAAACTCAAGCTCCATCTTCACTAAGTCATGAAACTTGTGAAGAAAACACCCTATACTATATGGCAGGTGGTAGAGGATGAAGAAATAGGAAGTGGGTTCACTTTTGATTTGGATTTCTCACTTGGATTCATCACTTGAAAATTTCTAGCAAAGGTTTTCTTTCTTCATCAAGAAGAAGAAGAAGAAAGAAATGAAAAATGAATTAATTTTTTTTTAGAAAAACCAAGTGATTCTTATCATATAGCAACCATGGGTTAATAAACTCATATAGAGAATAAACTAGGGTTTAGGTAATGGTTAGGTTTAGGATAAAACAAAATGGAAGACTTTTTCAAAGATGCTTTGAAACTTCAAGAAGTTTCAAGCAAAAGAAAGAAAAGAAAGCCACCATTTCATTTTAATTTTCAAAAAATAAATGAAATAAAACAAATGAAACCCTAACCATTATCTAAACATGGTGTATATCATACACACACCCAAGTTTGCATGTATCATCAAACATGATACAATCTTGTGCACAAAAATATATCACATATACAATGTGCACAATCAAGTGAGAAAAACATCTTAAGTGAACCAATATTAGTTAATGTAAAGTAATATATCAAATATATAATTATACATTAAATCATTAAATCAATACTTGACTTAATGATCCGGTCATATTGCATATAACCGACTAATATCAATAGTAACAACTTATCGAATCAACACTTGATCCGATAACCCGGCTATATCGCATATAACCGATCAATGTCACATTAAGCGAGAATAGAATACAGTATCACATACTGGTATTATTCTCGGTCCCGCACATATCTCATATGCGCTCCTATTTCGTTTCGCCTGAGCCAGGAAACCTCTGTGTAGGATTCTAAAGACTCGTCAATACGCCGGCAGCAGGTGATGATCATATCAAACACCCACAAGCCGCAAGCGGTTTGCTAAACGTAACGGCCACCCGGGTATTGAGCGATCAGAAGATCAACGAGCAAGCCCGCTCACACTCCTGTGAATCCAACCAGTAACACTTACCGTACAGTCTGGTCTGTTCGTCTGATATGTCGCATATCTCGCCTAGGGGTGGTAAACGTCAGACCCCAGTAGCTCGATAAGTCGTGTCGATATGAGGTCTATAACAGTTCGAGAAACTACTGGTAACACTTACCAGTAAATCTCAGCAACCCTGGCCAGGGATTTCCGGTTATAGCCAATCGAACACAGCGTAACATCAACTCCCTATACCGGGAGAGGCGAATCCCCTCCTATCGCTCATTGCCTCCATGTGATTCGGGACTATACCCAAAAACCACCGTTTTGCACGCCCTCTTGGACGTGGTAAGGTGGAAATCAAAGCACAGTGGGAATCACACAAGACTCTATGACGATCTCGGGTCTACAGACTAACCTGTACCACTGTCACCAGAGAACTGCCATCTGACGTAAGATATAATACCATCTGGGAGTTCTCGGCGAGTCCGTCCAGTGTACCCAGTCTCCACTGAGCACCCGTATATCATCTCTGATGTCAAACACCAATGGATATGGGATCATCTATCGCCCATCTGTATGGGTCGAGAAGGTATACGCTAGTCTACTCTGGTATATCGATGCCCCGTCTCGATACACCCACGACTAGGGACCTTGAAAGATGTACTTATGGACTACCATGTCCCCACTAGTATGATCCGCATCATAGTCCAGGTAGTCAAGCACACATCCTAAGGGCTTTACCAACATGTAACAGAGAGACAATCAGTGTACACGTTAAGGTAAAGAGTAACCAGATAGCATACTATCATGTCGATCAAGAAAGTCCTCCCTATATATGTCCAAGCATCCACTACAATATACATCCTATGTATAGTAATGGCCTCTAGGGCATACATATAACTAACAATAAGAATGTATGTATATTTATGATATAGCATTCTAAATCAATATATATGCACTAATATGATATAGAAACATACCTGGAGGTGCGGGAGTGGCCTCTGTCCCTGATGTGGACGCACCACCAACAATTAGACAATCAAACATTAACTATGTAAGTAATTTTGACTTGAATATGCATGTATATCTATAATATTACATTCAGAATGAATATGCGTGCAATATACCTGGAGGTGTGGCAAAGTCCACACGGAAGGAGGCATCCGAAGGGGTCTCCGATCGGGGTGTAAGACCGGCCCTCTGAAGCTCCCTACGCAGCTCTCCGGGCGGCAGAACTGCTCTGCCTCGGCCTCTGCCTCTACTGTGCCGCGACTGGAGCTCCTGCCGCCCCTCGCTGCTCCCGTCATCGTCATCAAATCTAGATAAAACGGTTTGTGGACGCATTAGACAATCATTACATATGCATGCTATATATGTATAGATCGTAAAATGTGAAGTAATAATATAACATTACTGATAGCCTTTTTCGTTTCGTGGACGCATTAGACATATCTACTTGGATTTCATCATCGATATCATTTTTAACCCACGTAACTTCATGATCAGTCGAAGACAACCCGTCTTTCAAAAAAGACGGTCGAAGCACTCTAAGTCTTCTCTCTTCTTCATCCTCATCGCTATCCTCGAATTCTGGGACATCGTAAACATCCCTGAGTTTCCAACGGCATACAACACTCCATCCCAGATGCTTCAAACACTGTGAGTAATATACTTAGAACGCTTGGTTCGGAAAGATAAACGGATCGTCCTGATCGTAAAATCGAAGTGTGTTCATACTGGTCAATCCATATTCATCTTTCCAAGTCCCGAGATTGCTTCTCCACTTATCTGTATCGGTTCGTGTATCGTACCAAGTACACTGAAATATATAAAACGGTTCTGATCGTCCGGGATATTGGATACCAAGTATACAATTTAAGTATCCATAATAAATCACACCATCCGATCCTACCGTCGCAATCCCACTATTCTGAGTGGTTCTAGATATTTCTATGTCCTTAACTTCGAATTTGTATCTAAGAACACCGAATCCTTTATAATATGCAACCTCCATACTAGGAAACTGAGCTAAACATCTTAATCACTCTCTAATGATGCAGAAAAGTTCGGATCATGGATCTAACAAAACAAATTGTACGACAAATACATAACGATATAAGTTTAGATTAAAACCGATAGCAATAACATATTATTCGAATAACTTACATGATTTGCAACCCAATCGCAAAAATTATCCTGATGATATTTTTCCAATCGTTCTTCGTTCCAATCAGGATGCCCCTCACGTACCTCGTTAAAATGAATTCTGTTCTCGACAATAAATTATGACATTAATATTATATCATTTTATACACACACAAACACAAATATAATAATTAATCCAAAAAAAACTTATTCTCTAATTTTTTCAAGACATGCGCTGTTGAGAAGGATAAACCGTTATATCTTGTTGATAAACATAGTGTCTACCCTCTTATAATCGGCTTTACCATATGAAGAGGTATCATAAAGTATGATTGGTCCATAACTAACCAAGGCGACAGATTATAAACTATCATTACAACGGGCCATGTGGTGTGGCTTCCAACCATATAGTTGAATGGGCAGAAGCCATCACTAGCGAGTCTGAGCCTGACATTGCGAGGATCGCTACTGAATATTTTATGCCTCCTATCGAAATCCTTCCATGCCGGTGAATCTCTTGGATGACTCATTTTTCCATCTTCACTTGGAGGAGCACGGTGATACCAAATCATTGCCTTGGCTGTTTTCTTGCACCTGAATAGCCTCTACAGCCTCTATGTTATGGGAAAGTACCGTGTTATCTTGACAGGTATATCGGGCTTCTTATCAGAATCTTTCGGCTTATACCTGTCCTCTCCACATGTTGGACACTCTTTCAAATTTGAATTCTCTTTCCGGTACAACACGCAATTTTTAGGACATGCTTGAATCTTCTCAAACTTCAGACCCAAATCAGACATCATTTTCTGGGCTCCGTACCAGCTGTCAGGCACGTTATTTCCCGGGGGTATAGAATCTTTCAAGAAAGAAAGAAGCATTGTGAATGACTTGTTGCTCCATCCATTTAGGCACTTAATCTAGAAAAGTTGGACAAACCATGAGACGGTGAAATACTTCGCATTTTCATAAATTGGTTTTCTAGCATCATTCATGAAATTTTCATAGTTATCTACACACGGTCCTTGACCGGAAGGAATGTCATCTTTGGTACGAATAGATTCACCTAGGTCAGGCTCTACCATATCCTCCATTTCTTCTCCTGGAAAGAAATTACCGTCTTCTTCTTCTGCCGCATTACCGTCTTCTCCTTCTTCTTCTGCCGCATTACCGTCTTCTCCTTCTTCTTCTGCCGTATTACTGTCTTCTTCTCCTTCCCCGTGATATAGCCAAGTTATATAAAATCTAGTAAAACCATGTTTAACGATATGAAGCTCTGCAAATTCTACCTTCTGCCGCTACTTTTTCCCACATCTATCGCACGGGCAGAGAATCTTCTCTATCACGATCTTATTATGTGTGTGTGCAAATTCAATAAAAGCATCAACTTCTGTGACAAACTTAGGTCGCATACATTATTGTCAATTCACATACATCCAGTCATTAACTCTGATGTACTCATGAGCCATGTTAGACTGTATAACATATAAATTATAGATTATGATAACTATATTAAGAAATCTAAGAACGGGATGATTACTGACAAAGGAGAAAATTCGTGTATATGCTTTGTGTGCGTTTGTCGTTGAAAAGAATAAATTATCGATAATCAAAATTAGATTTGAGGATACCCATGTATGAGTTGTATTTTATATATGTGTGTTTCAATTTATGATTTCGCTTAAGTGTAGGGTTGTTAGTGTGTATGTGTTGTGTTTGCGTTTGTTGTGTATTCGTGTTGTATGTGTGTGTTTCGGCTGTCGGGGGTAAGGCTTCTATCCCATTAAGAATGTATAGAGCAGACACCCATTCGCTTGTGCTTTCAACTGTTTCGAGTAAATTTCGGCAGCACCTCCCCGCTGTTCTCCGAGTACATTGTAATAGAATAGATAATCATTTCAAAACTGTGAAACAACGTTGAAATGAACATCTAATCTATCTTTGTACACGGAGAACCGGCGGAAAAGTACCAACGAAATAACTCGAAACGGATGAAAACACAAGTGAATGCAGGTGTTTGCTTTATACATTCCTAACTTGTCCACACTGGACAAATCTATCGGTTATCATACGATTGAATCTTCTCGTCACATAGACTATACGACGGTTGTTAGTACCGAACTATACCGTCCGATATTTAACAACCTTCGTATAGTTCTATGTCACGACGAATATCGAACATATGTTAACCGATAGACGGGGACTAAGTCGCGCTTTGATTTTCATATATCAGTATCAATGAGAATATGAAAGTTTCATATTATCATCGAGTATCATATATTGGTTTTAACTTGAACATTTAATTTAAATAGGTTTTACGTTTATGTTTCGTTATTAAGGGGTCAAAGTTTTTAGTGTAGGGTAAATTTTTCTTGCGTTTACGGTAAAGTTGTACGTTTACGTTATTATCGAGTATCCTACTGAATAAACTAGTGCACCCTAAACCCTAACCCTAAATAACTCAAATTAACCTAATTAACCACAATTAACCATAATCGTTACCCTAACACAAATTATCCCTAATGAACCCAAACTTAACCCAATTTACCCAAATTAACCTAATTAACCCTAATCAACCCAAACTTAACCCAATTTACCCAAATTAACCAAATTAACCCTAATCAGCAGCCTAACCCTTTCAAATTATCAATAATTAACCCAAATTAACCATAACCTCTAATTAACCCAAATTAACCCTTGCCTCTAATCCTAAACCTGAACCAAACCCTAACCCTAACCATACACTGAACCCTAGCCCTTGTCCAAGTCTTACCCTAATCCCAACTAATTAACCCTAACCCTAACCCTAACTGAACCGAACCCTAACCAACCCTACCCTCATCTGAACCCTAACCAACCCTACCCTCATCTGAACCCTCAACTGAACCCTAACCCTCCCCTAACCGAACCCTGAACCCTCCCCTAACCGAACCCTGAACCCTAGCAATCCAATAATCAACAAAAACTTAATTAGAAGTAAAACTATGAAATTTACTAACCTGTAGCTAGGCTGGCGATGGAGGAGACCGGAGACGGTCGACGACGCAATCGGCGACGAGTCGCGGGAGGTAGCGACGAGGAAGTCAACGGTGATGTCGGGAACGACGAGCCGCGCGCGGGAGGGCGGTGGCGACGAGGCGCGGGCAGTGGCGACGAGAGGCGCGCGCAGGAGATCGAGTGATGAGAGAGAGTATTTTTTGGGATCGAGCACTTTTCTGTGTTTATTTTCTTATTAATAACCCATATACATGCCCCTACGGATTAAACCGTAGGTCTTTTTTTGCGGTTCCGTAGGGCCAAATAACAAATTACGTTTTAATATTTTTAAATTAATTCGTATGGCACCGTAGTGACAACCATGGGGACCTACGGATTAATCCGTAGGGGCGACCTTTTATTGCCCCCACGGATAACTATATCCGTAGGGGCAACCCCTTATTGTAGTGGTGTGATAATACTTGACCGGTATGACAAAATGATGACTAACGAAGAATTGATCAAACAGTCTATTATAGGTTGCTGAAGGTGATGAAAGAGTCATTGACAAAGCCAACAACAACAATTGATGATTTCATTGTTTGAGGGACACTAAATATAAAAGATGGTATGATATCGTCGATGATTTTAATACGTGAGGGACACTAACATTGAAAAGTTACATGCATACAATGCTTATTCATGAAGATAGAGAAAGTAAAGTACCTTCATATACAAAGAATATTCGCTCCACAACAACGAAGTGATCAAATGTTGTCTTCGTGTGTAGTGTAGCACAAGCCGCCAACAACCACAACGACCAAGACTTCTTGGATCAAAGTAGCCCCTTCTAGAAATATTTTTCGAAGCCTTAAAATCTCCTTTTTTAACATAATTTTTCAGAATTTTAACTCAAAAAAAGAAAAGAACCAGCTTTCTTAAGAACGATTCCATGCTCTTACCTTTTCTAAACATTATGTGCATTAAAATACTAGTTAAAAATGAATTTTAAGATACAAATATGGGAATGGCAACACTAATTTTTATTGCAACAGAAAATTCATTTTTGCTGAAGTACAGTTAGTAATGTACAATCAAAATCATACATAGCCAAGGGTTTGATCCTGATGATGCTCGATACCGGGGATTCCCCAGATCATGACACGTGGCAGATGACGTATCCCAGAGCTTACAAGAGAGGATCAAGAACGGTACATTGGAAGCATACTCCGGGCCTCCGTCCCGAGAATGTTTCCGACCTTCGGTAGCCTTCCGGATCACTCCTACGCTCGTCTTACAAACAACCATCGGCTCGCTTCCGAGCCCTCCCATACGCTGAGTTCTCTCAACCCTACAGCTCGTCTCCGAGCTATCACATATCCAAGATCTCTCGGCCTCCCGCTCGTTCCCGAGCCTCCCGCCGAGCTTATATTCCTCGGTCTCATCGGCCGACCCACAGCACCGATCACAGGCGTCTCCGCCACGGCCCCGCAAATCTCGCCAGACGTGAGATATCCGCCGCCCATGATCCCACGTTCCACTCCATCGTGTCCCCCCATTAACGAGCATATTTCGTCATTAATGGGGGATCCCGCCTCTTACGCGGGCGTAACGCCAGGGACGCAACGGCCGGCGTGAATCTCGCGTCCGCCTTTCCATGGCTGCCACTATATAAACCCCTCTCTCAGACGACTCAGGTAAAGCAATTTGACCCCAAGAGACCGCTACTCTGCCAATTTAGCCCGTCTAACTTGATCGTCGGAGGGTCCTCGGTAGCACAACCATCCTGGGACTTCCTTGCAGTTAGCTCGGCTTCAACCACTTCAAGCCCATTGATATCCGCACGCTTCAGGAGGAAACCTCCCAACTCAATCTCAACCGCTCGTCTCCACTCACTGCAGATCAACAGAAGGTAACATCTGAAAGAGATCCAGAGATCAATCAGTTGGCGCCGTCTGTGGGAATTGCTAGTTCCATTCAACGAAAGTTCACCTTCCGATCTCAACCTCATGGCGAGCGATCATCGCGATGATCCAAGCACCAGCCGTCGCCCTCCTCACAATGGAGACGCGGGAGAATCCCCTCCTCCCCCAAACGTCATTCACGCCCTTTCTGCTCGGATAGATCGACTCGCGTCCGTCGTGGATGCGCTCGTCCGTGTCCAAACGGCCGGGCAAACTCCCCAGGTCGCTGCTCCCCCACCTCGGGACCGGGACCCCTACAGAGGGAAAGAAGACGATGCCCACGTCGGCACGACCGAACACCGCCTCGCTATCTTCGGCGGACGCAGATCCCCTGTGGCGACCAGTTCAATGACCCGCTGGGCACCACACAGCTCAACACCGAGGTCTCTCGCCAAAGCACCCCATCCTGAGGCCCCTCACGCTCATGTCCCTCCCGAGGAGGTGTCGGTTAGCTCGCCGGCTCCCAGGCATAACCGGCACCCCCTCCCTCGACGGGGTCGCACGGACGGGACTCACCACGGTAGCTCGAAAACAACCTCGCCAGGGGACTTAAGGAACCTCATCGAACGGAACCGGAGCCGCGGTCAGGCACAGGTCACCAGCAGCAAAGGCCATAAATCAGAGTATGCTGAATCGTCGGGATACCACAGCCGACTCGACGCCCTCGAAAAGAAGATCGAAGGCATGCATTGGGAAAATCGTCCTTCAAGCGACGGGGCTAAATATACCGCCGACTCGCTCACGAAGCCCTTCACCAAAGAGCTACTCGTCGTCCACGTCTCCTCGCGGAACAAGCCCCCAAAGGTCTCCCTATTCGACAGGAAGTCCGACCCGAAAGACCATTTGGACGCGTTCACGGCCGGGATGAGTTTCCAGGACAATTCCGACACCGTGCAATGCCGTGCTTTCCCCGCCACTCTCATCCGCTCTGGACAAGACTGGTTTCGAGGAATCGCGCCATGCTCAATCTCTACCTTCGATGAGCTGGCCACCCAGTTCCTCTGTCATTTCGTCGGGAACAGACGGCAAAAGCGGACCGTTGATTGTCTCTTCACCATAAAGAGCGGGGACAAAGAATCCTTCAAAGGATACATCACCCGCTTCTACAACGCCCTCCTTGAGGTCCCAGAGCACCGGGACGAGACGGTCGTTACGGCCCTTAGGTCGGGTCTTAGGCACAAGGAGTGGCTACGCTCCTTTGCATTAGCGCAACCTAAGACCATGGCCAAGGTAAAGGCCTGGACCGAACGTGAGATCCATCTTTAGTCCGAGGTGAACGCCAACCTGCCCCGGACAGAGCAAGCCGATCAGAAGAAAAGGGCCAGGGAGGAGAAAAAGAAGATTGAGCGGCCAAAACCTTACTCCCCGAAGTTTCAGGAGTACACCCCGCTCAACGTCTCCCAGACGGTACTATCGGAGGAGGCCAAGGGCAAGAGGTTCTTCAAACTCCCCCCAGTCTCGAATAGGGCGGCAAAGCGTACCCGGGGCCCCTACTCCGCTTTCCACAGGTCGCAGGGCCACCCCACCGAGAGCTGCAAGCAGCTCCGAGACTACATAGAAGAATTGATCCACTCGGGGCACCTAGCGAGGTACTTGCGAGACAAGCGGAAAGCCAACCGTGAATAAGAGCACCATCCCCCTCCCGAGGAGTTAACAATTGGCCAAATTATGGTCGTGTCAGCGGGGGGTACGGCGAGGAACGACGAGACACGGCACCCCTTACCGATCGAGAGGACTGGTGGTCACCCAAGGAAGAAGGCCAAAGCGGCCGAGCCGATCATCTTTACCGACGAGAACCTCCACGGGATATCTCTGCCTCACAACGACCCACTGGTGATCACAGCCCAGGTCTACCTCTACGAAATCCAGAGGATATTGGTCGACTCGGGAAGCTCGGTGGAAATTCTCTTTTATGACTGCTTTCTGCGTATGGGACTCACCCCGTCGGACCTAAGGCCGACCGCCCACATCCTGTCGGGGTTCACTAATCAGTCCATCCCGGCGGAAGGAGTAATCACCCTCCAATTTAACATCGGGGAAGCGGGCCGTACGCGCACCGTGCCTGTGGAGTTTATCGTCGCGAGAATTCCATCGGCCTACAACGTCCTCCTAGGTCGCCCGACACTGAACTCCCTCTACCCCCAGATATCGACCTACCACCTAGCGATAAAGTTCCCACTCGACCAAGGTGGGATAGGTCGGGCCCACGGGGACCAACAAACCGCAAAGGTTTGCTTCACTGCAACATCTACGTCTGAGCGGCCAAACGATGACCTTGAGTGTTATTTACCGCCGAATTCTCCGTAGTCGAATTTAGGGGCAGATGCTATTTGGGTTTATCCGTCCACCTCCCCGAAAATGCCAAGTTGATTTATGGCACTGTGTATCGGAGATTTGGACGGATGCAGCCATTGTAGCAGACTTCAACAGATTCCCCCTCATTTCTGAGGGTTTTTTTTTATTGTGGGGACGCTCTTCCCTGCAGGCGCAAGCCTCTACAGTTAATTACATTACCGCGTAGCGATAACCACTTTCTCCGGCTCCAGAAGTTCACTTCGTGTCGTGTTTGTTTGTTTTATTTTTGGTTGCCCGTGGATTGTATACAGAGACTAATTTATGTCGTCGCCCGTAGGGCGCGATTAGTCCAAATCCGTATGTTTTAGGTTTTTATTTAAGGATCGTTAATTTAGTTTAAGATTAAGATCAACTTAAATGTTTGTTAAGGATACGTTAGTCCAATTTGAGACTAAAATCTACTTAACGGGGTTTTAGGATCCTTCAGATCCAACAAAAGAGAATTTGGGCTCTATTGTTTTAGTTTAAGAACGTTTCGGTCCATCATTAGTTTAAGGACATTACGGTCCGTATTGGGATGCGCCCTTTGGTTTGGGAGTGCGCCAAAGAGTTGTTGGTTGTCAGGACCCGCCACCTCTCTGAAGACGTTGAAGAATTACAACGACATGTATCAGAGGTGTGGAGAGATGTACCCTTGAACCAATTTCCAGATTGAGGAGAGATGTGGGATGAATATCCGTCGGAAGATCATTAGTGAGAGATCATTAGGCTAAGATTGGGTTTCTGTAATACCTAGGAGTGGTAAGCACTTAGCTGCATAGAGCGCTCACGTGTATATCACATGAGGCGCTGTAATGGTGCTAAGCACTAAATTTTGTGGCGCTTACATGTGCTTCATGTGAGGTGCTCCAATAGTGCTAAGCACTAACTTTTGGAGATTTAATCTAGGCTGATATTTCTCTGTTAATGGTATTTTGATCACCAAGCTCATTATTTTGAGGATCATGAATCGGGTTTTTTAAAGAACTGAGTTCTTGATTTGAACTCCATCTTCTCCGTGAGGTTAAATCTCTTTCAATGGTATTTTGACCATTAAGGATCACCAAGATCATTATTTTGAGGCCCTTGAATCAACTTTGAGTTCTTGATTTGAAGAAACTACGTTCTTGATTTGAACTCCATCTTCTCCGAGAGATTAAATCTCTGTTAATGGTATTTTGACCATTAACGATCACCAAGATCATTATTTCGAGGACCTTGAATCGGGTTCTTTAAATAACTGAGTTCTTGATTTGAAGAAATTATGTTCTTGATTTGAACTCCATCTTCTACGAAAGATTAAATCTCTGTTAATGGTATTTCGACCATTAACGATCACCAAGATCATTATTTTGAGGACATTGAATCAACTTTGAGTTCTTGATTTGAAGAAACCACGTTCTTGATTGAACTCCATCTTCTCCGAGAGATTAAATCTCTGTCTTGAATCAACTTTGAGTTCTTGATTTGAAGAAACTACGTTCTTGATTCGAACTCCATCTTCTCCGAGAGATTAAATCTCTGTTAATGGTATTTCGACGATTAACGATCACCAAGATCATTATTTTGAGGACCTTGAATCGGGTCCTTTAAAGAACTAAGTTCTTGATTTGAAGAAAGTGCATTCTTGATTTGAACTCCATCTTCTTCCTTTTCAAATTCGTTCTTCCATGAATCTTTGATTCTCAAGAACAAGATTTTCCTGATGAGAATTAAATTCTCAACTTGTGGGAGATTTGTCTCGCGGATAGCAGATCCATAGAAAGAACTAAGTTCTTTGAGAAGAGTTAAACTCTTGGTTTGAGAATTAAATTCTCTTTTGTTTTGTGTGAGCTTTTGGGAGGCTTCTGTATATTTTTTTAGAAGCTTATGGGGTGGTCTCCTCCTTTTTGGATTTAATCTCCTTGCTCCTATTTATAGGAGAAGGAAAAAAATAAATTTGTTGAGAGAATCTCTCATTGAGAGATCTTGATTGATTTCATGATCTTTTAGATCAATCGGTGAATTTTATTCACCGTTGGATTTTTAATCCAAACGCTTTCTGTTTAACAGAGAAGATTTCTTGTTTGTTTAACAAGATTATGAATATTTTGTTAGTTTTAACAAGATTCGAATTTTATTCTATCATATCTTTTTAGTTTAACAAGATCAGGAAAATATTTCCCAAAATAGAATTTAATTCTAGAATTTGATAAGAGCATTTTAAATTGGGGTGCTCACATACCTTGTATGTGAACGGCAAGAGAACTCATGTGTTTAACACGTCACCCTTAGTGTGGGTTTTAGTCTGTTTATTTTCAGCGCTTATATGAGCATATAAGCGCCTACGTGTTTAACACGTGAGGCCTGTTTGGCCATTGGTGATTTATGTCCAGCGCTCATATGCTTTGCATATGAGCGCTCACGTGTTTTACACGTGAGACCTGTTTGGCCCTTTAGGTTTATTTTATTCAGCGCTCATATGCTTTGCATATGAGCGTCCACGTGTTTAACATGTGATGTTTGTTTGGCCATTGGTTATTTATGTTCAGCGCTCATATTCTTTGCATATGAGCACTCACGTGTTTTATACGTGAGGCTTGTTTGGCCCTTTGTTATTTTCTTTCAACGCTCATATGCTTTGCATATAAGCGCTCACGTGTTTAACACGTGATGTCCAACCATGAATTCTTTTCCTCTTTCTTCTCTCCCTTTTTTATAAGGGTTATAAAGGAACAAATAACTCTTGGCCGAAAATTTTGGCGGGAACAAATGCCCTCCACTACTTTGCTCACGTAAGTATGTACGTGGGTGAAGTAGTGCAGAGTTATACATGACCATAGAATTGAGGGCTTATGAGACAAGTTTAGGGTCTTTGTAGCCTAAAGACTTTTTTCATCTTCATGAGCCGTAATAGTCTCAAGGAGGTTTTTTCTCCTTACAAGTCGAGAGGATCTCATAGGTGCAAATTCTCCCTAGAATTCCTGAGGATTTCTAAGTGTTCATCACCTTCGTGAGTCGTAAGGATTTCACTCGGGTATTTTTCCTTACGAATCGTGAGGATCCATAAGTACCTTCTTTATTTCATTAGCAAATGTGGCCTGTAGATAGTCCATCTTGACCTCCTTGTAGGGCCGCGGTGGCTTAGGAAACACGTTTAGATCGCCGCCTAAGACTTTTCGACTTTATAAGCCGTGAGGGTTTCATAAAGACTTTTCTCCCTACGAGTCGAGAGGATCCCGTAGGTGTATTTTCTCCTTAGGAGTCGTGAGGACTCCTAAGTGCATTTTCTCTTCAGAGTCG
The DNA here is from genome assembly GCA_030015575.1 of Agapanthus africanus. Lineage (NCBI taxonomy): Eukaryota > Viridiplantae > Streptophyta > Magnoliopsida > Asparagales > Amaryllidaceae > Agapanthus > Agapanthus africanus. The sequence goes on from JASDDO010000019.1 coordinate 787,098,227, forward strand.
TAAGGATCTCATAAGAGAATTTTCCCCCTTACAAGTCGAGAGGACTCGTAAGTGGTTTTTTTCCTCCTTGTCGATATTCGACTTTGGAAAATATGGCCCGTGGATAGTATATAAGAGTCAGTTTGGACCTTCTTGTAAGGCAGCGATGGCTTAGGAAACAGTTTTGGATCTATCGTCTAAGACTTTTCAACTTTATGAGCCATGAGGGTCTCATAAAGACTTTTCTCCCTACGAGTCAAGAGGATCCCGTAGGTGTATTTTCTCCTTAGGAGTCGTGAGGACCCCTAAGTGCATTTTCTCTTGAGAGTCGTAAGGATCCCACAAGAGAATTTTCCCCTTTACAAGTCAAGAGGACTCCTAAGTGGTTTTTTCCCTCCTTGTCGATATTCGACTTTGGAGAGTGTGGCCCATGGATAGTATACAATAGTCCATCTTGAACCTACTTGCAGGGCCCCAGTGCTTAAGAAACAGGTTGATATCCCCGTCGCCTAAGGCTTTTCTCTACAAGTCGAGACGAGTCGAGAAGTTCTCGCAGGAACATTATTTTTCCTACGAGTCGAGACGAATCGAGAAGTTATCGCAAGGATGTCCTAACGTCACAGTTAACTCCTGCTAATTGAAGTCTATTAGGGTCTGTGGTACTAGGGTTTTTTACTCGTTGTACCGTCGCGTTGGCCGATATATTCCTCGATACGCAATCTTGCTGTTCGAGTAGCCCCGCGACTGTCGTGTCTCTAATCCCTTCGGGGGCTGGACAAGACGTCTTCAAGTAATCTTCCAGGTGATATTACTGTTGGAAGAGCAAGCGTTAGGGATATTCCATGCCGCTTTTTACTTGAGGTTAGGGTCAGTTTTGGAGCCCCGATGAGTCATAACCACTCCGCGCTGGTGTGGGATGATCTCCGATAGTCATTTCAGGTCTCTTTTGAGTTGTCGTCAAGACCCTGAAGCGAGGGATTTTCCTTGGCTTCGTTTGTTGACATTGTGTCTGCAATATTACGACGAATGTCGAGGTTGTCTCTATGTTGCCTGTGAACTGTCGAGTCTTGGAACTAGGGACTTTGCCATGGCTCCGAGGTAGTCTCTAGGTTGTTGGTGAACCATCGAGATTTGGAACTAGGGACTTTGCCATGGCTCCGAGGTAGTCTTTAGGTTGTCTGTGAACTGTCGAGATTCGGAACTAGAGGACTATGCCATGGGTCCTGTTGATTTTGACCATGGGGTCGGTTGTTGAAGTTGCGTCTGCATCCTGCTGGAATTGAGAAGGAACGCCGGGGTGATCTTTAAGCTGTAGATGTAGCCATCGAAACTTGGAACAAGGGACTCTGCCATGGCTCCGCTTTGTTGACGTCGCATCTGCATCCGGTTGGAATGAGAAGGAACGCCATCGTTGATCTCTAGGCTGTAGATATAGCCATCAAGACTTGGAACTAGGGACTCTGCCATGGCTCCGCTTTGTAGACGCTGCGTCTGCATCCGGTTGGAGTGAGAAGAAACGTCGTTGTTGATCTCTAGGCTGTCGATGAACCGTCGAGACTTAGAACTTGGGACTCTGCCATGGCTCCGCTTTGTTGACGTTGCCATCCGCATCCTGTTGGAATGAGAAAGTACGCCGGGTAGTCTTTAGGTTGCATATGAACCGTCAAGACTTAGAGCTAGGAATTTGCCATGGCTCCACTTTGTTTCGACCCTGGGGTCTCCTGTTGACGTTGGGTCTTCCACCTGCTGGACTGAGAAGGAACGCCAGGTTGGAGCTAGGGTTTTGCCATTACTCCTTGGAGCTTTGTTGACGTCACGTCTGCACTCTGTTAGAATGAGAAGGAACGTCGAGCTAATATTTAGGCTATAAATGTTGCCGTCGAGATCTGGCCCCCCCTTTTGACGGAGCCTGGTGGGAAAATATGGTTCCCTTTTCGTTTGTGCCCATGGATCGTATACAGGGGTTGATGAGGACTCACCTACAGGGCAAAAATTTTCTCTTCTTTTTTTTTCCGCGATGCTCTATCATTTCAGCTTTTTATATCGCGAAAGTCGTGATTGCCCAATCATTTCGGTTATTTATCGCGGTGCCCAATCATTTCGGTTTATTTTCTTTTTACTCGTTGTTTTTTATTGCGAGTTGCCCAAACATTTCGGCTATTTTTATATGCATATAGTTTACTCACTGATTTAATTGCGAGTTGCCCCATCATTTCGGCTATTTCATATGCATTTTTTGCTTGCTGATTTTTGTTGCGAGTATGAAACTTAAGATCTGATACTAATCTTAGCATCAGTATCGCTGCGAATGGAATATGGCCAGGAGCGAATCATCATTTGCCTTGAGAGGACTTGGAATTTGCTACCAATTTAGGCATCAGTATCGCTACTGTAGGGTGCTTTTCGCCACCCCATTGAGATGGGAGTACGCACGCGCTTGTCAGGCGTATTACAGATTCCCCCTGCCTAGGGTAGGCAGGGGGTTTATTGATTGTGGGGATCCGAATCTCCGGCAGCCGCGAATTAAGTTGTCGTTAATTACCCCTCGCCTTTGGAGCGAGAGAACCTCCGATTGGCGAGTCAAACAGGTCATGCGAACTCAATGTGCAGTGTTGTGTTTTGGAGGGGAATTGGATATATCGGGGGCCCCGTAGAGTTTTTACGGAGGTCCCGCTATTCAGATAGCGAGCTGGGAGTCAAAAGGGCTAGCAGCCCCCTTGCAGGGTGCGGGGCAGCGCCCCGTTAGAAATTTTTTCTAACAGGGACAATGTCGTGGAGTGTGTGTGTGTGTCTATATATATATACATATACATATATACATATATATAAAAAGGGGGAAAAGCGTCCAAAGGACGTGTGGGGGCGAGCGCCTCACGTGCGTGGCACACGGGCGCTGGACGTCGGCACCCCACGTGCTTGGCACGCGGGCGCTGGGCGCCGGCGCTCCACGTGCTTGGCACGCGGGCATGCGGGTGCTAGGCGTCAGCAGGAAAAGGAACTTGGTCCCTGCACCGGGAGCTGTGCTCCCGATTTGACTTATGGAGTTGAACTCCTGACAGAGAGTGGGCTTAGTCCCTGCACTGGGAGTTGGACTCCCAAAAAGAAAGATTTATTATTTTGTATATATATATTTTGAGGAGTTAAACTCTTAAGATATTTTTGGAGCTGATGAAAGGGGCTTCTCCCTTGAGCCCTGGATCTTCCCCAAAATGGGGTTCTTGGAAGTTGGTCTCCTTCTTCCTCTTCTTTATTGGCTGGCTCTTGGGGAAAAGAAGGGTGAGATTTAAAAATCTCTCCTTTTGGAGATTGGATAGAAGATCTGAGCTTCCCTTTGTGGGTTTTGTGGTGAAAAACTATTTATTTTTGGAAAAGTAAGAGTGAAACTCTTGATTTAATTCAATAAAAAGAGAAGGTTTAGAATCTTGAGGAAGGAGAAGGAGGCACAAAAACTCTAGAGTATGAGAGAATGAAAAGTTCTTTTTTATTTCATCATCATGTTGCCTATTTTAGGCTTACACATTTACATATAGCCTCTTGAGCAATCCAAAATGGCATTTTGCCCATCCATGTCTCATGTGCTCATTTCTTTTGCACATGAGCCATGGGCTTTACAAAAATTTGGCTTTATGCCCATAAAGATTACATCAAAATTATTTATTACATGATTTTTATTTTGGCATGGAGGAGGCTGGCCATGGGGCTCGACTTGGGCATGGGCCCACTTGATCTGGGCTTGGGCCTGCTTACTTGGGGTTGACTTTGATTTTGACTTGGTCAACCGGGGTGTAATTTTCGACCCCAATAAAGTGCCCCCATCAATAAATGCACACCGCACATGTGGGTCGTGTGCATGAAATTGATGGATCTTCTTTCACGTGGTGGCAACTTGATTTGATTCCCGCTTTGTTGGAAGCTGGCACTGCACTTTTTACGATATGGACGGTCGACGCTTGACGCGTCTCCTGGGCAGAGTGTCTGTGGTACACGTTTTCCCGGCACGGAGTGATATGGTTCCCGCTTTGTGGGAAGCCGACATTGCCCTTTTCATGACATGGACGATCGACGCTTGACGCGTCTCTGAGATGGAGTGTCGGTGTATGACGTATCCCCTGCCTGGAAGGTCTCCGATCGACTTGTCCCTAGCACGGAGTGTCGCTGATCGACTTGTTCCCTTCATGGAGTGTCGCTGGTCGACTTGTCCCCGGCACGGAGTGTCGCTGGCTGTTCGACTTGTCCCCGGCACGGAGTGTCGCTGGTCGACTTGTCCCCGGCACGGAGTGTCGCTGGTGTTCTCCGCCGAAAGACCGGGAAGACAAACGTCTTGCTTGAATTTAGGGGCAGATGCTATTTGGTTTTATCCGTCCACCTCTCCGAAAATACCAAGTTGATTTATGGCACCGTGTATCGGAGGTTTGGACGGATGCGGTCGTTATAGCAGACTTCGTCGGATTCCCCCTCGTTTGAGGGGTTTTTGAATGTGGGGACGCTCTTCCCTACAGACGCAAGCCCCTGTAGTTAATTACGCTATCGCATCGCGGTAACCACTTTCTCCTTCTCCAGATGGTCACTTCGTGTCGTGTGTGTTTATTTTGTTTTTGGTTGCCCGTGGATTGTATACGGAGACTAATCTGGGTTATCGCCCGTAGGGTGTGGATTAGTCCAAATCCGTATTTTCTTAGATTTGGGTTTTGGTTTGGGTTTAAGGATCATTAATCTCATTTGAGACTAAGATCAACTTAAACGTTTGTTAAGAATACGTTAGTCTAATTTTAGACTAAGATCAACCTAATCATTTGTTAAGGATACGTTAGCCTAATTTTAGACTAAGATCTACTTAACAGGATCATTTAGATCCAACAAAAGAGCATTTGGACTCTATTGTTTTAGTTTAGGGACATTACGGTCCATAAGTTTAAGGACATCATAGTCCATGGAGTTTAAGGACATCATAGTCCATAATTTAGAGACATCATAGTCTAATTTAGAGACATCATAGTTTGTAGGGTTTAGTTTAGGGACGTTGCGGTCTATAAGTTTATGGACATCATAGTCCATGGTATTTTGGCTCCACAGTTTAGGGATGCGCTAAAAGTTATTGGTTATTGGGACCCTCCATCTCTCTGAAGACGTTGAAGGATTACAACGACATGTTTCGGAGGTATGAAGAGATGTACCCTTGAACCAATATCCCGATTTGGGGAATGGGATGAATATCAGTTTAGATGTCATCTGTTAGGAGAACACTAGTCATCTTTGGGACTAAGATTAGTTTGGGGAGACTTGAACATGGGGGCTCAGTTGATTGGTGACAAAAAGGGTCTTGGCTTCGGAAGACTTAGCTAATTTGAGCTAAGGTTTATTTCCCTTAATCATCCCATAATGCTAAGCACTGAATCAGTGTTGAACACTAAACTTTAGAGGAGCTCACGTGTGAACACGTGAGGGCCCCGAAGTGGGCATTGTTCCTTGAGTTTATTCCCTCATATATATATATATATATATATATATATATAAGTGCTGAGCACTTGGCTCACGTGTGAGCACGTGAGGCGCCCGAGGTGAGAACTGTTCTCTGGATTTTATTCCTCTTTCATTTATAAGTGCTGAGCACTTGGTTCATCAAACAGTCACGTGCAGACACGTGAGGTGCCTTCAAAATGCGAGCGCTATCTTTTGAATTTTCTCCTTCTTTTATACACCACTGTTTGGGGGTCATGTGGGAACACGTGAGGTGCCCCCAAAATGGGAGTTATCTTGGGTTTATTCCCTTTTTCCTTTTCTAAGTGCTAAGCACTATTGGGTCACGTGAGATCACGTGAGACACTCTGAAGAATGAAAATTGCCTTTGTTTTATTCTCCTTTTCTTTTTCTGAGTGCTAAGCACTATTAAGGGATCACGTGAGGTCACGTGAGGCGCCCCCAAATTGAGATGTGTTTTAGATTTACTCCCCCTTTTGAAAAGTTTGTACGGTGGTGCGCCAAGAGTTATTGGTTATTGGGACCCTCCTCCTCTCTGAAGACGTTGAAAAATTACAACGACATGTATCGGAGGTGTGGAAAGATGTACCCTTGAACCAAATTCCAGATCGAGGGGAGAGATCATGGTGGGATGAACATCATCTTAGATGCCAAGAGTTCATTAGCTATTTCTGAGACTCGGATCAATTTTGAGAAAACCTGTGTATAATGAGGGCTCGGCTGATTGATGACCAAAAAAGGGTTTTGGCTTCAGGAGACTTGGTTAATTTGGGCTAAGGTTGGCCTCTCATAGTGTTAAACACTAGTGTATGATCAGTGCTCACGTGCTCCCACGTGAGGCGCTTGAAATAGTGTTAAACACTAAGAATTGGATGCGCTGACGTGGGGTCACGTGAGGCGCTTGAAGTAGTGTTAAACACTAAGAATTTGATGCACTCACGTGGGGTCACGTGAGACGCTTGAAGTAGTGTTAAACACTAAGAATTTGATTCGCTCACGTGGGGTCATGTGAAACGCTTGAAGTTGGCGCTGCTCCTTTGGGTTTATTCCCTTGTTTCTTTTATAAGTGATGAGCACTTCTAAGGGGTCACGTGGGATCACGTGAGGCACCTCAAGAATGGAAACTACCCTTTGATTTATTCTCTTTTCTCTTTTATAAGTGATGAGCACTTCTCAGGGGTCATGTGGGGGCACGTGACTAGATCTCATTCTTTCCCTTTTTGTTCCTCAAAGGTGCTCACGTGGGATCACGTGAGCTTTTATGTAGCGTTTGAATGCTAATGAATCATCGGGATATTCTTCTATGGTTCCAAGAGGTCAAGTTCTCTTTTTGTTCTTTGTGGGGATTAAATTCGTTTTAAAGGGTTAAATCCAAATTCCAGAGGAATTAAATTCCTATATGTTTTGTAAGAGTTAAACTTTTTTGGATTCAGTTCTTTCCTCTAGATTTTGAATCTGCATGACAGAATCTCCCCGATGAGAATTAAATTATCAAATTGTGGGGAGATCCGCTTCTGCAGATCTTAACCAGAGGAATAATTAAGTTCTTTTAGAAGAGTTAAACTCTTGGTTTGAGAATTAAATTCTCTTTTTGTGGGAGCTTTTGGGAGGGGTTCCTCTTCTTTAGAGAATTAAATTCTCTTTCTATTTTTCTTCTCCTCTCCCTCTGTCTCTTTTTTCTCATTCTTGGTTCCTATTTATAGGAGAAAGAAAAGAATCGGTTTGTTTAGCAAATCTCTCATTGAGAGATTTTGATTGATTTTATAACCAACAGGATCTTTTAGATCACTCGGTGAATTTTATTCACCGTTGGATTTTTAATCCAAAGGCCCTCTGTTTAACAGAGAAGATTTCTTATTTGTTTAACAAGATTATGAATATCTTGTTAGTTTTAAAAAGATTAGAATTTTGTTCTATCATATATTTTTAGTTTAACAAGATCAGAATTATATTTTCTTAATATGGATATCTTGTTAATATAGAATTTTATTCTTATTATAAGATTAGGAAAATATTTTCCTATGATAGATTTTTATTCTATCAAATGATCACCGCTGGATTTTTGATCCAAGGGTCCTCTGTTTAACAGAGAAGATTTTTCTAGTTTAAGAAAGATTAAGAAAATATTTCCCAAAATAGAATTTAATTCTAGAATTTGATAGGAGAATTTTAAATTGGGATGCTCACATGCTTTGCATGTGAGAGGCAAGAGAACTCATGTGTTTAACACGTGACTCCTGCTGTGGGTTTTAGCCTGTTTATGTTCAGCGCTTATATGTTTTGCATATGAGCGCTCACGTGTTTTACACGTGAGGCCTGTTTGGCCATTGGTGATTTATGTTCAGCGCTCATATGCTTTGCATATGAGCGCCCACGTGTTTTACATGTGACGCCTGTTTGGCCATTAGTGATTTATGTTCGGCGCTCATATGCTTTGCATACGTGAGCCCCTCGTATTTTACACGTGATGCCTGTTTTTTTAGGATTCTCCCCCTTTTTTGTAAGGGAACAAGTAGCTCTTGGCCGAAAATTTTGGCGAGAATAAATGCCCCCTACTACTTTGCCCACGTAAGCATGTACGTTGGTGAAGTAGTGCAGAGTTATGCATGGAAATAGAATTGACGGCTTAGGGGACAAGTTTAGAGTCCTTATAGCCTAAGACTTTTTTCATCTTCATGAGCCGTAAGGGTCTCAAGAAGGTTTTTTCTCCCTACAAGTCGAGAAGAACTCGTAGGTGTAAATTCTCCCTAGAAATCGTGAGGATCTCTAAGTGTTTATCGCCTCCATGAGTCATAAGGATCTCACTCGGGTATTTTTCCTTACGAATCGTGAGGACCCGTAAGTAGCTTATTTATTTCATTGGCGAATGTGGCTTTGGCAAATGTGGCCCGCAGATGGTCCATCTTGACCTCCTTGTAGAGCAGCAACGGCTTAGGAAACAGGTTCAGATCTGCCACCTAAGACTTTTCAACTTTATGAACCATGAGGATCTCATAAAGATTTTTCACCCTACGAGTCGAGAGGATCCCGTGGGTGTAATTTCACTTTAGGAATCATGAGGATTCCTAAGTGCCTTTTCTCTTGAGAGTCGTAAGGATCTCACAAGAGAATTTTCTCCCTTACAAGTCGAGAGGACTCGTAAGTGGTTGATGAGTTGACCTACTCCCGAGTCAAAGCATTGCTTCGACGGGGATGTCGAGGGTTAACTTTGGCCGTTTTCCACGAGATCAGGATTGACTTTAGCCGTGTTCTACGGGGTCAGGGATTGACTTTGGCCGTATTCCACGGGGTCAGGATTGACTTTAGCCGTGTTCCACGGGGTCAGGATTGACTTTGGCCGTATTCCACGGGGTCAGGATTGACTTTGGACGTGTTTCACGGGGTCAGGATTGACTTTGGCCGTTTTCCACGGGTCAGGATTGACTTTGGCCGTATTTTATGGGGTCAGGATTGACTTTGGCCGTGTTTCACGGGGTCAGGATTGTATTTGGCCATTTTCCACGGGGTCAGGATTGACTTTAGCCATGTTTCATGGGGTCAGGATTGACTTTAGCCGTGTTTCACGGGGTCAGGATTGTCAGGATTGTCTTTAGCCATGTTTCACGGGGTCAGGATTGACTTTAGCCGTATTCCACTGGGTTAGGATTGACTTTGGCCGTGCTCTACGGGGTCAGGGGTTGACTCTAGGTTGTCTGTGCACCGCCGAGTCCTGGAACTAGGAACTTTGTCGCGGCTCCGCTTTGTTGATGTTGCGTCTGCTGTAACGAGACGAATGTCGAGGTGGTCTCTAGGTTGTCTGTGAACCGTCGAGATTTGGAATTAGGGACTTTGCCATGGCTCCGCTTTGTTGACATTGAGTCTACTATAACGAGACGAATGTCGAGGTGGTCTCTAGGTTGTCTGTGAACCATCGAGACTTAGAACTAAGGACTCTGCCGTGGCTCCGAAATTGATTGTCGCGTCCGAATCCTGCTGGAATGAGGAGGAACGTTGTTGTGGGTCTCCAGGCTATAGATATGGCCGTCGAGACTTGGAACTAGGGACTCTGTCGTGGTTCCAAGATTGATTGTCGCGTCCGAATCCTGCTAGAATGAGAAGAACACTGTTGTGGGTCTCCAGGCTGTAGATGTGGCCGTCGAAACTTGGAACTAGGGACTCTGTCGTGGCTCCGAGATTGATTGTCGCATCTGAATCCTGCTGGAATGAGGAGGAACGCTGTTGTGGGTCTCCAGGCTGTAGATGTGGCCGTCGAGATTTGGAACTAGGGACTCTGTCGTGGCTCCGAGATTGATTATCGCGTCCGAATCCTGCTAGAATGAGGAGGAACGTTGTTATGGGTCTCCAGGCTGTAGATGTGGCCGTCGAGACTTGGAACTAGGGACTCTGCCGTGGCTCCGAGATTGATCGTCCGAATCCTTCTGGAATGAGGAGGAACGCTGTTATGGGTCTCTAGGCTGTAGATGTGGACGTCGAGACTTGGAACTAGGGACTCTGCCATGGCTCCGAGATTGATTATCGCGTCCGAATCCTGCTGGAATGAGGAGGAACATCGTTGTAGGTCTCCTGGATGTAGATGTGTCCGTCGAAACTTGGAACTAAGGACTCTGTCGTGGCTCCAAGATTGATTGTCGCGTCCGAATCCTGCTGGATTGAGGAGGAACGCTGTTGTTGATCTTTAAGCTGTAGATATTGACGTCGAGACTTGGAACTAGGGACTCTGCCATGGCTCCGAGGTAGTCTTTAGGTTGTCTGTGAACCGTCTAGATTTGGAACTAGGGGACTTTGCCGTGGCTCCGTTTTGCTGACGTCGTATATTCCTGCAGAGACACTGATTTCTCTGCGGGTCAACGCGAATCGAGATGCTCTCGTCAAGGATGTTGATTTCCCTGAATCGAGGTTTTTGCTAAGGACACTGATTTTCTCGGAGTTGAGACGAATCGAGAGATTCCTGCAAAGACACTGATTTCCTTGTGGGTCGACGCGAATCGAGATGCTCTCGTCAAGGACACTGATTTCCCTGAATCGAGGTTTTTGCCAAGGACACTGATTTCCTCGGAGCTGAGACGAATCGAGAGATTCCTGCAAAGACACTGATTTCCTTGCAGGTCGACACGAATCGAGATGCTCCCGTCAAGGACACTGATTTCCCTAAATCGAGGTTTTTGCCAAGAACACTGTTTTCCTCGGAGTTGAGACGAATCGAAAGATTCCTGTAAAGACACTGATTTCCTTACGGGTCGACGTGAACTGAGATGCTCTCGTCAAGGACGTTGATTTCTCTGAATCGAGGTTTTTGCCAAGGACACTGATTTCCTCGGAGTTGAGACGAATCTAGAGATTCCTGCAAAGACACTAATTTCCTTGCGGGTCGATGCGAATCGAGATGCTCTCGTCAAGGACGCTGATTTCCCTGAATCGAGGTTTTTACCAAGGACACTGATTTCCACGGAGTTGAGACAAATCGAGAGATTTTTGTAAAGACACTGATTTCCTTGTGGGTCGGCGCGAATCGAGATGCTCTCGTCAAGGACGCTGATTTCCCTGAATCAAGGTTTTTGCCAAGGACACCGATTTTCTCGGAGTTGAGACGAATCGAGAGATTCCTGCAAAGACACCGATTTCCTTGCGGGTCGACGCGAATCGAGATGCTCTCGTCAAGGACGCTGATTTCCCTGAATCGAGATTTTTGCCAAGGACACTGATTTCCTCGGAGTTGAGACGAATCGAGAGATTCCTTCAAAGACACTGATTTCCTTACAGGTCGACGCGAATCGAGATACTCTCGTCAAGGACGCTGATTTCCCTGAATCGAGGTTTTTGCCAAGGACACGAATTTCCTCGGAGTTGAGACGAATCGAGAGATTCCTGCAAAGACACTGATTTCCTTGTGGGTCGACGTGAATCAAGATGCTCTTATCAAGGATGATGATTTCCCTGAATCGAGGCTTTTGCCAAGGACACTGATTTCCTCGGAGTTGAGACGAATCGAAAGATTCCTGCAAAGACACTGATTTCCATACGGGTCGACGCGAATCGAGATGCTCTCGTCAAGGACGTTGATTTCCCTGAATCGAGGTTTTTGCCAAGGACACTGATTTCTCTGGGGTTGGTTGACTTGTTTCCGAGACGGAGTGTTGATCCGGCGGGGAGGTCAATGGTTAACTTGTTTCCGAGATGGAGCGTTGATCCAGCGGGGAGGTCATTGGTTGATTCTAAGTTGTCTGTGGACCGTAGAGTCTTGGAACTAGGGACTTTGCCGTGGCTCCGCTTTGTTGACGTCGCGTTTGCATCCTGCTGGAATGAGGAGCAACGCCGTTGTTGTTTCTCTGGGATGCAGATGTTGCCGTCGAGATCCGACTCTCCTTTTGACAAGGTCTGGTGGGGAAATGTGGCCCCCTTTTTGTTTATGCCCATGGATTGTACACAGGGGTTAGTATGGACTCACCTGTAGGGCAGAAGTTTCATTCTTTCATTTTTTTTCTGCGATGCTCTATCATTTCAGCTTTTTATATCGCGAGAGTCGCGATTGCCCAATCATTTTGGCTGTTTTTTTCCTTTTTACTCGTTGCTTTTTATTGCGAGTTGCCCAATCATTTCGGCTATTTTTGTAAGCATATATTTTACTCGCTGATTTTTCTTGCGAGTTGCCCAAACATTTCGGCTATTTCATATGCATTTTTTTTCGAGTATGGAACTCAAGGTCTGATACCAATCTTGCATCAGTATCGCTGCGACAGGAATGTTGCCAGGAGCGAATCATCATTTGCTATGAAAGGACTTGAAATTTGATACTGATTTAGGCATCAGCATTGTTACAATAGAGATATTGTCAGGAGCAAATCATCATTTGCCTTTGTCGATTTAAACAAAGATGGCTTAGAAAACAGGGTTAGAATCCTGTCGACTAAGGCTTTTGGCTTCATGAGCCGTAAAGGTCTCATAAAGGTGTTTCTCCCTACGAGTCGTGAGGATCTCGTAGGTGCATTTTCTCCTTAGGAATCGTGAGGATTCCTAAGTGTTTGTCTCTTATAAGTCGTAAGATCTTACAAGAGTGTTTTCTCCTTATAAGTCGAGAGGACTTACAAGTGTTTGTTCATCAAATGAGGGCATTCCTTGTCGTTGATGGGACTCGGAAAGGAAATGATTATTTGCGCCCGTGGATTGTATACAAGGGTCAGTATTAAACCGCTTGTAGGGCAATCTGGGGATTGTGATGGCTTAAGAATAGGTTCAGATCCCTGTAGCTTAAGGCTTTTGAATCTTATGAGCCGTGAGGGTCTCATAAGAGGGTTCTCCTTACGAATCGTGAGGATCTCGTAAGTGTAATTTCTCCTTAGGAATCGTGAGGATTCCTAAGTGTATCGCTCCTTTGTGAGTCGTAAGAATCTCACGCAGGTGTTTTCTCCTTACAAGGTCGAGAGGACCTCACAAGTGTGCACGAATTTTTTACGAGCCTGGGCCCTCTCGGGTTTTCACAAACTCGCCGGTAACCCTGCTGTTTTTACTCACGGAGCCCTTTCGGGTTTTCATCCGTGCCCATTTTGCTTGTGGACGTACCGGTTTTTTTTTACGAGTCTGTGCCCTTTCGGGTTTTCACAAACATCGCCGGTAGTCCTGCTGTTTTTACTCACGGCGCCCTTTCGGGTTTTCATCCATGCCCATTTTGCTTGTGGACATACCGTTTTTTTTGTGGGTTTCAAGTGGGATATTCCACTTGACTGCAGGACTCGTTTGTAAGACCCTTGATATCCTTTCTATTCTTTGAGAAGAAAGGACCATCTTTCGTAGGGATTCTTCCTCCAGTGAGAAATATGCCTCCTGTGTATACCTCGGGGGGAGCGAGTACCCACGCCGTCTCTATTTTGGTGACAGGTTGTTTCAAAGTCGCTCATTTTTTGTTGAGCGTCAGCGATAATTACCACCTTACCTCCGCTTTTCATTCATCTTCATCAGATGATGAAGGGTTTTGACTCAGCTGATCCAATCGAGTCATTTTATCCATTAGCTCTTAGAAGGTTGTTGGCTTGAAGAGGGCCATATACGAGAACGCCTTTGAATTTGGGTCAAGGGTGGCTATGAGCATTTCTATGGCAGCAACTTCATCGATGCGTTGCTTGTATTTGACCAGAGATTTCGCCATCGGGTAACACATTGAACCCAAGTCTCATTCGGTCTAACCATTTCGTTGACCAGTGCCGTCACGGTAGTGCGTTTATTCACACTAGCGAATCTCTGACAGAAGGGAATCTCCATTTCGTCGAAGGTATTCATGGAGTTACTCAGCCGTATAATTCGAAGGCAATGCCTGCCAGACAGCCGATGAACTGTCAGAGGAGAAGTATATCAGTAATGCCGCACATGGGTTCAAATCGCGCAATGTACCGGCGAGAATTCTCAGTTCCTTTGTACATGTGGCACGTTGGAAGTGTATACTCTGGCGGGTACTGTATTTGATTGTGCCATGTCGGATACGGTCGACCAATCTTGATTGATCTATTTGCGGCTTCACTGGTGTAGTGAGCTTCGATTTTCTGAGCGATATATTCGTTCAGCTTTGCTTTTAGGAATCATTTCCTCCTCAGCCATTGATGAGCTTTGCAGAGGATTTGAAATGTCATCCTTATCTTTAAGACTGACCACCGGCAGTTCATCTGCCAGTGGTTTCGATTGAACCATCATTCCAGCCATATTCTGAATCAGAAGGGCCATCTTGTTCATTTTAGTGGACATTTCTGCCGCTTCTGAATCTCCCTTTTTCAGAGCGCGCTTTAGGAAATCAATATCCGACTCCTTCTCTATTCTTTCTCCAGGTGCGACTTCGGGATTTGCCTTAGACGATGGATTAGCAAGTGGTTCCGCCTCAGCAAGCATCTCCTGCATTTTTTCACGTTGCAGTTGAACTTTTGTTAAAGATCGAGTTTGAGGTCGGTGACTAGTAGAAGCTCGAACTTCATCTTTGGAATTCACCACATAGACTATGTGAACTACCATACCCCCAGGCTTGGGGTGCTTGGAGTTTTTGGCCTTTGGAGTTTGCTTCGGGCACTTAAGCTTTATTGGGCCTCCTTTTTTGTGAAAAGCCGCTTTGGTTTTAGGAGGAACCGCTGTATCAGGATCCGTCTTAGGATGAGTCCCCTTGTATTTGAAAGAGGATTTGTCAAAATTTGGCTAATGTCTAGGGGAAGTGTCATGGTTGACGACAGAGTCCTTCACTTGCTTCCGCACTTTATATATATATATGAGGAAAGTTTCTTTAGGGAGCAAACTGGTTTCTGCTCTCGTGGGATCTCTATGGGCTGCGGAGATTTCTTCAATATTGCGGTAGGAAAATTTTGTCTGACCCTTCGCAAAAATTTGAAGCTGTTCGCGGTTGGAACAACATTCACCACTGGGGTTGAAACAGGACCATACGGTGAACTGCCCCCAGCTCATTTTGTATGATGTCGATATCGGCGTCGACCATTTCTTACGGCTGGGATTTGATTAGCCTCAGGATTTTGTCGAGCCTGTCTCCTATTTCTTTTAGGAGCTTGAATATTCTACCCCCTGCGTCAACCTTGGTCCTTGGCAGGTGCTAGTTGTTTGAGAACTGATTCTGTCGGCAAAGTTGCAGCTTGGGGAACCAGACTGTGGAAGACAGATTTCTTCTGGGTTTCCTCCATCGGCGTTGAGGCACCGAGGGTGGGAGGTGGGAGTATCGACACAAAAAGAAGCCCGTTGATTTCTTAAAGAGCCGGATTGTAGAGATTTGAGGCTGCAAGTGGCCCATACTTGACTCCACCAGATATGACAGAGCCTGAGTTGCGAAGGTGGGAGCAAACGCCATTCTTCATAGCGACGAAACGCCGGCTTCAGTATCCCCTCCCCTATGGGCAACCACAAACATATATACCGTGATTATTTGATCGCGGAAAAACACGACACACGATGTGTGGAGTGGAAAGAGGAAAAGGTCCCACCAGGCGTGCCTAAATCTGTTCTCGGCCGAAAGACCGGGAAGACAAACGTCTTGCCTGAATTTGGGGGCAGATATTATTTGATTTTATCCGTCCACCTCTCCGAAGATGCCAAGTTGATTTATGGCACCGTGTATCGGAGGTTTGGACGGATGCGGCTGTTGTAGCAGACTTCGTCAGATTCCCCCTCGTTTGAGGGGTTTTTTTATTGTGGGGACGCTCCTCCCTACAGGCGCAAGCCCCTGCAGTTAATTACGCTACCGCATCGCGGTATCCACTTTCTTTTTCTCCAGATGGTCACTTCGTGTCGTGTGTGTTTGTTTTGTTTTTGGTTGCCCGTAGATTATATATGGAGTCTAATTTGTGTTGTCGCCCGTAGGGCGTGGATTAGTCCAAATCCGTATTTTCTTAGATTTGGGTTTTGGTTTGGGTTTAAGGATCATTAATCTCATTTGAGACTAAGATCAACTTAAACGTTTGTTAAGAATACGTTAGTCTAATTTTAGACTAAGATCAACTTAATCATTTGTTAAGGATACATTAGTCTAATTTTAGACTAAGATCTACTTAACAGGATCATTTAGATCCAATAAAAGAGCATTTGGACTCTATTATTTTAGTTTAGGGACATTGCGGTCCATAAGTTTAAGGACATCATAGTCCATGGAGTTTAAGGACATCATAGTTCATAGTTTAGAGACATCATAGTCTACTTTAAAGACATCATAGTCTATAGGGTTTAGTTTAGGGACGTTGCGGTCCATAAGTTTAAGGACATCATAGTCCATGGTATTTTGGCTCCACAGTTTGGGGATGCGCTAAAAGTTATTGGTTATTGGGACCTTCCATCTCTCTGAAAACGTTGAAGGATTACAACGACATGTATCAGAGGTATGAAGAAATGTACCTTTGAACCAATATCCCAATTTAGGGAATGGGATGAACATCAGTTTAGATGTCATCTGTTAGGAGAACACTAGTCATCTTTAGGACTAGGATTAGTTTGGGGAGACTTGAAAATGGGGGCTCGATTGACTGGTGATAAAAAGGGTCTTGGCTTCGGAAGACTTAGCTAATTTGAGGTAAGGTTGATTTCCCTTAATCATCCCATAGTGCTAAGCACTGAATCAATGTTGCAGACTGGACTTTAGAGGAGCTCACGTGTGAACACGTGAGGGCCCCGAAGTGGGCATTGTTCCTTGAGTTTATTCCCTCATATATATATATATATATATATATATATATATATATAAGTGCTGAGCACTTGGCTCACGTGTGAGCACATGAGGCGCCCGAGATGAGAACTATTCTCTGGATTTTATTCCTCTTTCATTTATAAGTGCTAAGCACTTGGTTCATCAAACAGTCACGTGCAGACACATGAGGTGCCTTCAAAATGCGAGCGCTGTCTTTTGAATTTTCTCCCTCTTTTATACACCGCTGTTTGGGGGTCAAGTAGGAACACGTGAGGTGCCCCCAAAATGGGAGCTATCTTGGGTTTATTCCCTTTTTCCTTTTCTGAGTGCTAAGCACTATTAGGTCACGTGAGATCACGCGAGGCACTTTGAAGAATGAAAATTGCCTTTGTTTTATTCTCCTTTTCTTTTTCTGAGTGTTAAGCACTATCAAGGGATCACGTAAGGTCACGTGAGGCGCCCCCAAATTGAGATGTGTTTTAGATTTACTCCCCTTTTTGGAAAGCTTGTTCGGTGGTGCGCCAAGAGTTATTAGTTATTGAGACCTTCCACCTCTCTGAAGAAGTTAAAGAATTACAACGACATGTATCGGAGGTGTGGAGAGATGTACCCTTGAACCAAATTCCAGATCGAGGGGAGAGATTATGGTGGGATGAACATCATCTTAGATGCCGGGAGTTCATTAGCTATTTCTGAGACTCGGATCAATTTTGAGAAAACCTGCGTATAATGAGGGCTCGGCTGATTGATGACCAAAAAAAAGTTTTGGCTTCAGGAGACTTGGTTAATTTGGGCCAATGTTTGCCTCTCATAATGTTAAACATTAGTGTATGATCAGCGCTCACGTGCTCCCACGTGAGGCGCTTGAAATAGTGTTAAACACTAAGAATTTGATCCGCTCACGTGGGGTCTTGTGAGGCACTTGAAGTAGTGTTAAACACTAAGAATTTGATGCGCTTACATGGGGTCACGTGAGACGCTTGAAGTAGTGTTAAACACTAAGAATTTGATGCGCTCACATGGGGTCACGTGAGACGCTTGAAGTTGGCGCTGCTCCTTTGGGTTTATTCCCTTGTTTCTTTTATAAGTGCTGAGCACTTCTCAGGGGTCACGTGGGATCACGTGAGGCGCCCCAAGAATGGAAACTGCCTTTTGATTTATTCTCTTTTCTCTTTTATAAGTGCTGAGCACTTCTCAGGGGTCACGTAGGGTCACGTGACTAGATCTCATTCTTTCCCTCTTTGTTCCTCAAAGGTGCTTATGTGGGATCACGTGAGCTTTTATATAGAGTTTGAATGCTAATGAATTATCAGGCTGTTCTTCTATGGTTCCAAGGGATCAAGTTCTCCTTTTTTTCTTTATAGGGATTAAATTCTTTTTAAAAGGTTAAACCCTAGTTCAAGAGGAATTAAATTCCTATATGTTTTGTAAGAGTTACACTTTTTTGGATTCAGTTCTTTCCCTTAAGTTTTGAATCTGCATGACAGAATCTCCCCGATGAGAATTAAATTCTCAACTTGTGCGAAGATCCGCTTCTGCAGATCTTAACCAGAGGAATAACTAAGTTCTTTTAGAAGAGTTAAACTCTTGGTTTGAGAATTAAATTCTCTTTTTGTGGGAGGGGTTCCTCTTCTTTAGAGAATTAAATTCTTTTTCTATTTTTCTTCCCCTCTCCCTCTGTCTCTTTTTTCTCCTTCTTGGCTCCTATTTATAGGAGAAAGAAAAGAATCAATTTGTTCAGCAAATCTCTCATTGAGAGATTTTGATTGATTTTATAACCAACATGATCTTTTAGACACTCGGTGAATTTTATTCACCGTTGGATTTTTAATCCAAAGGCCCTCTATTTAACAGAGAAGATTTCTTGTTTGTTTAACAAGATTAGAATTTTATTCTATCATATCTGTTTAGTTTAACAAGATCAGAAATATATTTTCTTAATATGGATATCTTATTAACATAGAATTTTATTCTTGTTATAAGATTAGGAAAATATTTTCCTATGATAGATTTTTATTCTATCAAATGATCACCGCTGGATCTTTGATCCAAGGATCCTCTGTTTAACAGAGAAGATCTTTCTAGTTTAAGGAAGATTAAGAAAATATTTCACAAAATAGAATTTAATTCTAGAATTTGATAAGAGCATTTTAAATTGGGATGCTCACATGCTTTGCATGTGAGAGGCAAGAGAACTCATGTGTTTAACACGTGACCCCTGCTGTGGGTTTTAGCCTGTTTATGTTTAGCGCTTATATGCTTTGCATATGAGCGCTCACGTGTTTTACAAGTGAGGCTTGTTTGGCCATTGGTGATTTATGTTCAACGCTCATATGCTTTGCATATGAGCGCCCACGTGTTTTACATGTGATACCTGTTTGGCCATTGGTGATTTATGTTCAGCGCTCATATGCTTTGCATACGTGCGCCCACGTGTTTTACACGTGATGCCTGTTTTTTTAGGATTCTCCCCCTTTTTTGTAAGGGAACAAGTAGCTCTTGGCTGAAAATTTTGGCGGGAACAACTGGTTGTTCGACTTGTCTCCGGCACGGAGTGTCGCTGTTCGACTTGTCCCCGTCACGGAATGTCGCTGATCGACTTTTCCCCGGCACGGAGTGTCACTGTTCGACCTGTCCCCTGCATGGAGTGTCGCTGGCTATTCGACTTGTCCCTGGCACGAAGTGTCG
Source organism: Agapanthus africanus (assembly GCA_030015575.1). Taxonomy (NCBI): domain Eukaryota; kingdom Viridiplantae; phylum Streptophyta; class Magnoliopsida; order Asparagales; family Amaryllidaceae; genus Agapanthus; species Agapanthus africanus. The sequence continues at coordinate 787,117,524 of JASDDO010000019.1, forward strand.
CTGTTCGACTTGTCCCCGGCACGGAGTGTCCCTGGCTGTTCGACTTGTCCCCGGCACGGAGTGTCGCTGTTCGACTTGTCCCCGGCACGGAGTGTCGCTGGTCGACTTGTCCCCGACACGGAGTGTCGCTGATCGACTTGTCCCCGGCATGGAGTGTCACTGGCTGTTCGACTTGTCCCCGGCACGGAGTGTCGCTGTTCTACTTGTCCCCGGCACGGAGAGTCACTGGCTGTTCGACTTGTCCCCGGCACAGAGTGTCGCTGGTCGACTTGTCCCCGGCACGGAATGCCGCTGGCTGTTCGACTTGTCCCCGGCACGGAGTGTCACTGGTTGATTCCGAGTCGAAGCATAATTCTGACAGGGAAGGCAGATATACCGAGGCGAAGCATGATTTCGACACGGGGTACACTCTGAGACGAAGCATGATTCTGACATAGAGATTGTTGATTTGATTTGATTTGGGTTGGGTTGGCATCAGCATCACTACACTGGAATATGGCACTAGAAGCGAATCATCATTTTCCATGAGAGGATTTGAGGATTTTGGTTTTGGTCAGCATCTGCATTGCTGCACTGGAATAATGCTATGAGCAACTCATCATTTGCCCTGGAAGGATTTGGGAATTGGTTTTTGGGTCGGCATCAACACCGCTATACTGGAATATGGTACCAGGAGCGAATTGTCATTTACCTTTGCTTATTGGGAAGCGATGGCTTAGGAGACAGGTTTAGATCCCTATCACCTAAGGCTTTTCAATTTTATGGGCCGTAAAGGTCCCATAAAAGCATTTTCTCCCTACGAGTCGTAAAGATCCCGTAGGTGCATTTTCTCCTTAGGAGTCGTGAGGACCCCCAAGTGTGTTTTTCCTTTGTGAGTCGTAACGATCCCACGAAGGCGTTTTCTTATGAGTCATAAGGATCTCGCAAGTTTTGTTTTTCTCATGCATCGTGAGGACACATGAGTGGATTTCCCTCGTTCCCATTTTAATGACTTAGGGGTCATCTGTTTCCAGTTTAACGATTTAGAGGTCATCTGTTCCCCGGTTAAAGACTTAGGGGTCTATTGTGCCCAGTTTAAGGACTTAGAGGTCATCTGTTCCCAGTTTAACGACTTAGGGGTCTATTGCGTCCAGTTTAACGACTTAGAGGTCATCTGTTCCCAGTTTAACGATTTAGAGATCATCGGTGCCCAGTTTAACGACTTAGAGGTCATCTGTTCTCAGTTTAATGACTTAGAGGTCATCTGTTCCCAGTTTAAAGACTTAGGGGTCTATTGGATCGGAAGTTTGGAATTTTGGGGTAAGGGTCGGCATCAGCGTTGCTAACACTGAAGCACAAGTGCTAGGAGCAATTCATCATTTGCCTTTACCCGTTGGAGAGCGATGGCTTAGGAGACAAGTTTAGGTCCCTATTGTTCTCCGCCGGAAGGCGCGACCGGGACGTTAAGACGTCCGGGCCTGAATTCCGAGGGCAGATGCTATTTGGTTTTATCCGTCCACCTCTCCAAAGATACCAAGTTGATTTATGGCACCGTGTATCGAAGGTTTAAACGAATGCGGACGATGTAGCAGACTTCGTCAGATTCCCCCTCATGGTGAGGGGTTTTTGATTATGGGGACGCTCTTACCTGCAGGCGCAAGCCCCTGCAGTTAATTACGCTACCGCATCGCGGTAACCACTTTCTCCTTCTCCGGATGGTTAGTTCGTGTCGTGGGTATTTGTTTTGTTTTTGGTTGCCCGTGGATTGTATACGGAGACTAATTTATGTTGTTGCCCATAGGGCGTGGATTAGTCCAAATCCGTATTTTCTTAGATTTTGGTTTGGGTTGGGTTTAAGGACCGTTAATCTCATTTGAGACTAAGATCAACTCAAACGTTTGTTAAGGATACATTAGTCTAATTTTAGACTAAGATCTACTTAACGGGATCATTTAGATCCATCAAAAGAGCATTTGGGCTCTATTGCTTTAGTTTAGGGATATTGCGGTCCGTTAGTTTAGGGATATTATGGTCCATTAGTTTAAGGACATTACGGTCTAAGGTTAAGGACATCATAGTCCATAGGCTTAAGGACCCCACAGTCCGAAGTTAAGGACATCATAGTCCATGGGTTTAAGGACCCCACAGTCCCAGGTTAAGGACATCATAGTCCATGAGTTTAAGGACCCCATAATCCATGGAATGTTTGGTTATCGGGACCCGTCACCTCTCAGAAGACGTTGAAAGATTACAACGACAAATATCATAGGAGTGAAGAGATGTACCCTTAAACCAATTTTGGTTGAGAAATCTGTAGTCCAATTTGGGACTAAGATTTATTAAAAGATTTATGAGCATATGGGCTCAATTAATCTGAATGAGGGGTTTATGGCCAACTTGGGCTCGGCCCACTCAGTTAAAATATTAAACATTTGACAATGCTGAGCATTGATTTGAGTTCTGACAATATTTTTGTCTTTTTCTGAATGCTAAGCATTCCTCATAGCTCTGGGATTTATAGAACAATTTATGTTCTCTTAGCGCACACGTGAGGAGCACGTGGTGCGCTTGGCGCTTTGCGCCAGTCAAAGAGCATAGAACGCTTCTGCTGGGTAGCGCACACGTGAGGAGCACGTGGCACGCTTGGCGCTAAGCACCAGATAATGGGTGCATTGCGCCAGTTTATGAGCGCAAAGCGCTATTTTATGAGTGGCGCACACATGAGGAGCACGTAGTGCGTTTGGCGCTGAGCGCCAGTCCATGAGCGCAAAGCGCTAGTTTATGAGCGCAAAGCGCTATTTGATCGGCTTTATGATCTGAGAAATGAATTCTCATTTATAAGAGACTTTGTCTCAAGATTCTAAAAACAAAGTTCTTATTTTGTAGGAGATGTTTCAATCTCTTATTTTGGTGAAAGGCTTTATCTTTATGGATCTGTGATCCTAAGAGAATTGACTTATTCTCCCCCCTTTATTTTATAATAAGATGCCCATGATTTCCTTGTATAAAAGACCTTAGTCTTATGGATCTATGATCTGTGAGAAGAATTATATTCTTCTTCTTATTTTATGGTGAGATCCTTTAATCTCTATTGTGAAAGACCTTGGTCTTATAGATCTATGATCTTAAAGAAAGAAGTGAATTCTTATTTTTAATATGAGATGATTTCATCTCTCTATTTATTTTTACCTTGAAGAAAATCTTCTTCTTCTACCGAGAGCTTGGCTCTTCTTTCTGAGATTTCTCAAAGTTTGTGGGGGGTTCCTCTATATGTTTCTGTATCTCCCTGAGACTTGAAGTCTTGGGGCCTTTATATAGGGCAAGCTGGTTTGTTCAATCGGTTAAGGAGATCTTTTCTCCAATTGGTTTGGGGATTTCCCCATCGTTGGATCTTTGATCCAAGGGCTTCTGATTTACAGAAGGCAATTTTCTTATTTTTAACAAGATTGGGAAATCTTTTCCATACAGAATTTATTTTGTATTTTGGTGATTTTTAATCACCTTTGGATCATTGATCCAATGATGCTCTGATTTACAAAGCACATCTTCTTGTTTGGAAAGATTTTAAGGAATCTTTCCTTAACAGAATTTTATTCTGATTAATTGATAATTTATCATCTTTATTGGATCTTTGATCTGACGGTGGGGAGCTTTTAGTTCCAGCGCTAGTGCACCCGTGCTTTGCACGTGGTGCACTGCTTAGAGTGCAGCGCACTTAGTGCTAGCGCACACGTGCTTTGCACGTGGTGCGCTTCTTAAGTGCAGCGCTCTTAGCGCTAGCGCACACGAGCGCTAGCGCACACGTGCCTTGCACGTGGTGCGCTGCTTAAAGTGCACCGCACTTAGCACTAGCGCACACGTGCCTTGCACGTGGTGCGCTGCTTATTGTGCAGCGGTCTTAGTGCTAACGCACACGTGCTTTGCACGTGGTGCGCTTGCACGTGGTGCGCTGCTTATTGTGCAGCGGTCTTAGTGCTAACGCACACGTGCTTTGCACGTGGTGCGCTACTTAGAGTGCAGCGCACTTAGTGCTAGCGCACACGTGCTTTGCACGTGGTGCGCTGCTTAAGTGCAGCGCTCTTAGCGCTAGCGCACACGTGCTTTGCACATGGTGCGCTGCTTAAGTGCAGCGCTCTTAGCGCTAGCGCACACGTACCTTGCACGTGGTGCGCTGCTTAAGGCGCAGCGCACTTGGCGCTGCTATGAAGCGTTGCTTCATTTTAAAATTTGAATTTTTAACAGAGATTTGCTCTGATTGGGGAAAATAAATGCCCCCCACCGTTGCGCTCACATGGCCTACATGTGAGTGCAGCGGTGGAAGCATCTGTGCCCTTGAATTAACTCAGAAGTTGAAAGAGCATCTCAGTGCCTACAAATAGGACCCTCGGTCCTTGAGATGATTTCTGTTCATCTTCTTACTTTCTGAGAATTTTTATTCTCCCTCAGAGCATAGCTCTTCATCTTAAGAATTTTCTTAAGGACAGAACTCTGTCAAAATTTAGTAAAGATTAAATCTTTTAATAATCTAGGGTTTCACCCATTAACAGAGCTTTGCTCTTCATAGATCTTTGATCTAAAGAAAACCATTTTAGGGTTTCATTAATAGAGCTTTGCTCTCTTGGAATCATAGATCTAAAGAGATCTTTCTTGGGGTTTCTTAACCCATTAATGGAGCTTTTTTAGATCATAGATCTTCAAGAAAACCTTTGTAGGATTTCTCAACAGAGCTTTGCTCTCGTTAGATCTTAGATCTTAAAAGATCCTTTTCAGGGTTTCTTAACCCATTAACAGAGCTTTGCTCTTTTCAAATCATATAGATTTATTAATCTTTCATAAAAAAACTCTTAAGAGTTTGTTCATGGATCTTGAAGATCATGGAATTTTATTCCATTAAAACTTTATTTTAAGTTCTCTGATGAGTTATTCCATCATTTTTACAGAGCAAGGCTCTAAGAATTTTCTTGAGTAATTTTATTTCTTCATCATTAGAATCTGACAGGTGTCATTCTATCACAGAGTACTACTCTCAAGGGGAGATTTACTCCTCTGTCCGAGGGGTTCTCATTGAATGAGAATCAATTAAGGATTTCGTCATTTAATGACAGTCTCATCAAATGATGAGACTGTTTTTATTAATGATGAACTGTCATCTAGATTATGTGGGTCCCCTTTGGTCCTTTTTCACTGCATTGCAGTGTGGTAAAGATTTAAAGTACCTAGTGATAGAACTTAAACTGTAGTATTGATGGCTGAAAATTTGTTCTTTTCCCCGCAGGTACTATGTCTTTCGACACTTCCTTCCCGTTCGCCCGTTCGGAAGGCGGATTCCCCGAAGCGCCCGTAGACCGAGAGGTTTTTGCGCTGATCAAAGACCATGACCCGAAGCACAAGAATCTTCATCTATGGGGAACATGGTACAACCAAATCATCAGGGGTCGGCAGAGTTTTTCTTGCGCGACACCTTTGGATCCTATTTCAGCGATCCCTTATGCAGATGCACCCCCGATAAACTATATTGTGGAGGAGGTGAATTGGACTTCAGAGGGTTTCCTTCGGCCTTCTATGGCCGCAATACCTGTGCAGCCGTCGGTGGCTTTGGACACTCTAGGGCGACACATATGTCAGGGCGAATCACGCCCTTAGGGACAGCCATACAACATAGGACTAACTCCTTGTCACCCGGCCGGATATCTGTAGTGGGCCCGATACATCTTATCGGCGAAGAAGTCACAGCTGCTGAGGCTCGGGTTGTACCCTGCGATCTATGCTTCTTTGTTCCAGTATTCCGCACCTCCTACATGGTGGGTCAAGACGTTTCAGCAATAGAACATTCTGACCCACAGCTTCCTCTTATTGGATCGTGAAGTCTCCATTTCTTTAGAGGAATTTGCCGAGGTCTCTGGTTTACACGTTAGGGGAGAACATTACGAGGAGCTGTTTCCTCCGGATGAGTATATTTTTGCTACCAAATCAGTGGTAATGGGTCTTACTCCAGAGAATGCCATTCAACACCAATTCCCAAGTTTGATAAAGGTGTTGAAAATCTATGAGAGCCACTTTCTCGAATCCGGAAGCCGCGGGGTTAATTTTACGGATTTTATCGCTCGTTTTCTCTGTACAGAAATACTGTCGAAGGAAGCCGCGAAGTTCGCCAATCTTGACGATCATTTTGGCTTAGGTTTGGGCAACTTGCCGACAGCGGAGGCGGATCAGAAGAATTTTTTTCTCCCCGGCACCCCGGTCGTCCCTTTTGCAGAGCTGGCAGCTCCTGGGATCGACGAAGAAATGTTCTTTTTAGGGTTTCTCGGATTATGGCTGAGCTGGTTTGCGCTTCCGATGCACCCTCGCCGTATGAGGCCGCCCGTCTTCTACCCAGCGCATCAAATAGTTGCTGGGATACAAGTGGCCGTCGGGATCGCTGGGTTAGCCCACTTGTATCACGGCCTTAGCTTGGCAGCGGATACTACTGAGCCAGGGGTGCAGCCTGCCAACTTCTCAATGCACTATTTCACCTCGTGGCTCGAGTTGCACGTGCTTGGCGTCTTCGGTATCCACAGAAGACCTTCCTTTTATGACAGATGTAAGTTCCCTCGGATAATGCGGCTAGTCGACGCATCCATCGTAAATCTGACACCACGGGAAGCTAGGGGTTTGCTCCTTCGTCCACGCACGGTTGGAGACGGTATGTCCTTCACAGATAAAATTTTGACCGTCAGCCAGGAATCTGTGAAAACGGTGCTGCCATTGCAGGACATTTTTAAAGACGGGCCTCTGTCTTGAAAGCTCGGGAGATTCTTCATCTATACTCCATCAGGCCGGGCTTTCTCGTATTTGGGCAGAATGATGCGGCGTTGTTCATGAGATACAACCCGCATCATTTCGCCCAGCAGTTAAGCTACAATCAGGGCATCCCGCTTGAAGCTTTCTTGGCAGAACCCGCTGCTACCGAGGAGGGTATCCGGAGCGCGCTGCATCATTTTATACGCCTAAACACAGGGTCTAATTTCTTCATTAGTGAACCGAGTTGCGTTCCAAAGGACATGAACGTGTATGTGGCATGGTATCAACATTCGATGGGCGCTGTCATTAGAGAGGAAAAAATATTGCTGCTTGATCACAAGGGTGCAGCGTCGGCTGGTAATCCAAATGTTCCTCTGAAGCGACGGACCATTGTCCCTCCTCCCTTGAGAGAACCTGTTGCGGCTATGGTTCCGCATGATATGCCTGAGCTACCACTACCCCATGCTCCCATTGAAGTGGCGGCTGTGGCGTCTCCTGATTCTGGCGTGGGTTCAGATATCGGGACTCTTCGTCCGAAGTTGCCCACTAAGCGCAAGCTCATGTTACCGGCGACTGGTACTCACTTGCAGAAGAAGAAGAAGAAGTCGATCCTTTCTGCAGACGTTGTACTTGGTTAGGAGCCTCATGCTCCTTATAGCGAAGGCTTAAGCGAATACGGGACCAACGATGGTCTATTCATGGCGCCAGATAATACTGATCTGGAGGCCGCCATCGCGGCTTCCGAGCGACTAGCTAGCCACAAAGCAGGACTGGTCATCCTTGCGCGGTTAGGTAGACTTTAGTCGTATCTTTTTGTCGTTGCATTACATCTTTATTATCGTATTTTAACTGACACTTTTTCTTCAACAGGCGTTTCTACTGAAGAGGCTCTCGCGGCTTCCCTCAAGACTTTTGAGGAGGAAGAGAGGCTTCGCGCTTCACTGGGCGTTGGTATATTTCGGCTCATTGTATCTTCATTCCCCTTTCTTATGGGTAATCTGACCCTTCCTTTTCATCTTATTGCAGGGACTACCTCTACTCAGGTTATCCCAGGTGCAGTACCGACTTCGCAGGGCGGTGCGGAGACGCTTCTAAGGCCGGCTACCGAAGTCCTAGTTCTTCCAGTATTGCCAAAAGAAGCTTCACTTAAGCAACCGATGACGGACGCCACAACGGCCCTAGAGGTAGCTCCTGGCGCGGACGATGACGTCTCCTTGACGGAGGTCCTAAGAAGATCAGCTCTCACGGCCCAAGCGGAAAGGAAGCGCAGGAGGCGTGCAGTAAGAGAACGTAACGCCGCCTTGGCCGCGGGTGCAGGCTCGAGCGCTGCTTTCCCCGTCCCTGCTTCTTCATAGGGTGCTCCGGTCACCCTGTCTACCGCTCACAGACAGGCGGCACGTGCGGCTCGGGAAGCGATTGAAAGGCCGACCCAAGGTAACGTAACGCTGGGTTGTTTTTTCATAATTTGATCTTCAGATTCTCATATATTTTACCCTGCAGGGCCGAGTCTTGGTGAGGAGGTGGCGGGTGAGATGACGGCAACCACTGATCCCGAAGCAGCTACTCTTTCCCAGGAGTCCGGGACTGCTCCAATTGCCGCTCTTTCCGCCTACGGTTCCCTGCCATCGTCGGGCATCGCGAGTGTCACGACGGCTCTCGTGGAGTCAGGGGACGAAGCCACGGGCGGTGAAACCATCCCTCCGAATGAGACCGAAGAAGTCGTGATGCTTGGCGACGCTTCCACCACATTTTTGGCTGATGACCTGTCTGGTAGGTCTTGGACCGCTGCATTCTTTTCATTTTGCAATCTCTTCTGATGACACCTTGCTCCTTTCGAATGTAGGTGTGGCGAGCGCTGAGGTTGTGATACCTAAAGAAGCACCACCAGTCGCCGCTCTGACGATCGTTGCCCTTTCGTCTCCTCTTATATCTTCTCAACTGCTGGAAGGTATGGGTTTGCGATTAATTTAAATCAGGGACATCATCTTTCGTGTACTAACCACGTATCATCGTAATCTCGCAGGAATTCTTTTTGATCATCTGTATCAAGTGCTAAACCTGCACTTCTCCTTCCAGTCAGAGATTAGCCTACCCGCTGGTGTCGGTGAGTATCTTTTCTGACCGACGTCTTTCCTTTTCTTTACGGGCAGCCATGTCGTTGCTAACTCTTCTTCGCATTACTTGTAGCCTTACAAATTGAAGGAGGGAACGAGGGTATCGTTTCGCCACCGGTACTCCCAGCTCTGCCCCATGTTGCAGCCGGTATAGTAGACTCTATTGTTCGTGTATTTCCTCTATTTCTTGAGCCGTCATTTGACTATGATTTGTTTTGCAGCGGTGACACCGACTCTAGCTCTGTTCGAATCTCGAATCATAATGCCAGCAGGGCCCTTTTCCAGACATCCATCTTCAAAAGGCGCCGTGACCAGTCTGCGTATGTTGAGCGATTATATCGAGAAGCTTGACGCGGAGGTCCCTACATTCGCTGCAGATTTTGCTGCCGAAGTTAATCCAATGTTGGCGACGCTTGTGAACTTCCATAACGAAGGTGTCGTTGATTCCTGGGTTAACCACTGTAGGAAGATTGAGGCATGCCTGCATGAGCTTGAGCTTAGGCGTCCTGCTCCTGAGATTCAGGCTTTGAACTCCCAGCAGGCTGCGTGGGTTGAGCAGAGCATGTCCTTCCTCTGCCATTTCGAACAAGAAGCGATCTTGAGGCGGAAGGAACACGAGGAGGCTTTGGATGAATCTACCCGGCTACACGCCCAAGTTAAAGCGAACGCCACGCAACTAAGAGCCGTCTTTGACAACTTGCAGCAATGTATCTCGGACAGGCTGGTATTGAGGCGGAAGCTCGACTCTATTGAGCGGGTTACGTAAAGTCGCGAAGCTACCCAATGGGAAATCGATGAGAAGATTTCATCATGCTTGCAGCAAAGGGCTCGAATTGAAGCGGAGCTGGCCGCGGCGGCTGATCAGAAGAAGGCACTGAGAGGAGTGCGCGAGCAACTTGCTGACTTATTGAAAACGCTTCCTTCTCAGTAGCTATTTTGCATAGATTGAACACTTGTACTCTTTGAATAACATGTATCCATTTTTTGTTCTTTCATATGATTCAACTTGTACTCCATTGAATTCATGAATAAAAGATACACATTTTTTGTTCTATTGTTGCTTTCTTCTCCTTGCTGTGTCGTTGCCATGCAATTTTAGCAAGTGTGGCCTGTAGATAGTAAATGACGGTCCATCTTGGACTCTTTGCAGAGTAACGATGGCTTAGGAAACAGGTTCAGGTCTGATGCCTAAGACTTTTCAATTTTATGAGCCGTAAGGGTCTCATAAAGAATTTTCTCCCTACGAGTCGAGAGGATCTCATAGGTGTATTTTCTTCTTAGGAATCGTGAGGATTCCTAAGTGTGTTTTCTCTTGAGAGTCGTAAGGATCTCATAAGAGAATTTTCTCCTTACAAGTCGAGAAGACTCGTAAGTGATTGTTTCCTTTCTTGTCGGAGAGTGTGGCCTGTAGAAAATCTACCTTGACCTTTCTGCGAGGCAATGATGGCTTGGGAGACAGGGTTAGGATCTGTCACCTAAGACTTTTCAACATTATGAGCCGTGAGGGTCTCATAAAGAATTTTCTCCCTACAGGTCGAAAGGATCCCTTAGGTGTATTTTCCCCTTAGGAATTATGAGTATTCCTAAGTGTGTTTTCTCTTGAGAGTCGTAAGGATCTCACAAGAGAGTTTTTCTCCTTATAAGTCGAGAGAACTCATAAGTGTCCGATGAGTTGTCCTGCTTCCGGGTCAAAGCATTGTTTTGACGGGGAAGTCGAGGGTTGACGTTATCCGCATTTCACGGAGTCAGGGGTTGACCTTATCCGCATTTCACGGGGTCAGGGGGTTGACTTTATCCCCATTTCACGGAGTCAGGGGGTTGACTTTATCCCCATTTCACGGAGTCAGGGGGTTGACCTTATCCCCATTCCACGGGGTCAGGAGGTTGACCTTATCCGCATTTCACGGAGTCAGGGGGTTGACCTTATCCGCATTTCACGGGGTCAGGAGGTTGACTTTATCCGCATTTCACGGAGTCAGGGAGTTGACTTTATCCGCATTTCACGGAGTCAGGGGGTTGACTTTATCCGCATTTCACAGAATCAGGAGGTTGACTTTATCCGCATTTCACGGAGTCAGGATTTGCTCTGGGCGTTTCCCACGAGGTCAGGATTGACATTAGTCGTGTTCTACGGGACCAAGATGTGCTCTGGGCGTTTCCCACGGGGTCAGGATTGACATTAGCCGTGTTCTTCGGGACCAGGATTTGCTCTGGGCGTTTCCCACGGGGTCAGGATTGACATTAGCCGTGTTCTACGGGACCAGGATTTGCTCTGGGCGCTTCCCACGGGGTCAGGATTGACATTAGCCATGTTTTTCGGGACCAGGATTTGCTCTGGGTGCTTCCCACGGGGTCAGGATTGACATTAGCCGTGTTCCACGGGACCAGGATTTGCTCTGGGCGTTTCCCACGAGGTCAGGATTGACATTAGCCGTGTTCCACGGGACCAGGATTTGCTCTGGGCTCTTCCCACGGGGTCAGGATTGAAATTAGTCGTGTTCTACAGGACCAGGATTTGCTCTCTCGGGTGTCTGTGAACCGTCGAGGTTTGGAATAGGAACTTTGCCATGGCTCCAAGGTTGATTGTCGCGTCTGAATCCTACTGGAATGAGGAGGAACGCTGTTGTAGGTCTCTAGGCTGTCTGTGAACCGTCAAGATTTGGCTCTCTCTCTGATGGAACCTGGTGGGAAGGTATGGTTCCTTCTTTATTTGTGCCCCTGGATTGTATACAGGGATCGAGGTGATCTCACCTGTAGAGCAAAAAGTTTCATTTTATATATATTTTTCTTTCCGTGATGCTCTATCATTTCAGCTTTTATATCGCGAAAGTCGCGATTGCCCAATCATTTCGGCTATTTGTTTTATTTACTCGCTGCTTTTTATTGCGAGTTGCCCAACCATTTCGGCTATTTTGTATGCATACATTTTTACTTGCTGATTTTGTTACAAGTCGCCCCATCATTTTGGCTATTTCGTATGCATTTGTGGCTCGCTGGCTTTTTTGCTGCGAGTTTTAGGATTTGACACCGATTTCGGCATCAGTATCGCTACAACTGGGATATTGCCAAGAGCGAATCATCGTTTGCCTCTGTCGATGTCGAACAAAGGTGGTTTAGCAAACAGGGTTAAGATCCTGTCGACTAAGGATTTTGACTTCATGAGCCGTAAGGGTCTCATAAAGGTATTTCTCCCTACGAGTCATGAGGATCTCGTAGGTTCATTATCTACTTAGGAATCGTGAGGATTCCTAAGTGTATGGTCTCTTATAAGTCATAAAGATCTTACAAGAGTGTTTTCTCCTTATAAATCGAGAGGACTTACAAGTGTCGTTCGCCATATGAGCATATCCCTAGTCTCTGGTGGGACTTTGTTAGGGAAATGTTTATTCGAGCCCGTAGATTGTATACAAGGGTCGATATTGAGACGCTTGTAGGGCAGCATCGGAGCTTGTGATGGCTTAAGAACAGGTTCAGATCCCTGTATCTTAAGGCTTTTGAACCCTGTGAGCCGTGAGGGTCTCAAAGGGGAATTCTCCTTACGAGTCGTGAGGATCTCGTAAGTGTAATTTCTTCTTAGGAATCGTGGGGATCCCTAAGTGTTGCTCCTTTGTGAGTCGTAAAGATCTCACGCAGGTATTTTCTCCTGATAAGGTCGAGAGGACCTTGCAAGTGTCTTTTAACGAGATTGCGCCCTTTCGGGTTTTCACAAAACTCGCCGGTAGCCCTGCTGTTTTTACTCACGGAGCCCTTTCGGTTTTTCATCCGTGCCCATCTCGCGTATGGACATACCGATTTTTTTTGTCAGCCTTGGGATGCTGCGGTCCATAGTAGTTTATAGACGTCTCGGTCAATAGCCAGTTTTAGGACATATTGGTCCATCGTTAGTTTAAGGACGTTTCGGTCCTATAGTAGTTTATATACGTCTTGGTCAATAGCCAGTTTTAGGACATAGTGGTCCATCGTTAGTTTAAGAACGTTTTTGGTCCATCGTTAGTTTAAGGACGTTTCGGTCCATGGGGGGCTACTACTTATAGAGTTTGGGCTTAGGAAGATAGCGAGCGGATATAGGCGTCGTCATCTATCGTTAACCTAGGACGTGACTCGTCAGGCGTAGTATTTTTTTAGGAAGCGACCGTTTATTGGCCTGAAAGGTCTTTTACCATGCATGTCCATGAGTAGATAGGCTCTACCCTGGTAAACTTTGTCTATGATGTACGGGTCTTCATAGTTTGGATCGAATTTTCCCCGTTTGGCACGAAGTTTTCGCTGATTCCGGGGACATTCCAGATCCTGTTATAGAACTGAGCTTGTCGAGCAGTCTGTTTGAAGGGTATGCCTTGACGCCTTAACGGCCTTTTTAATCCTTCTGTGTAGTATCTAGGCAGACGGATGGGTTGGAGCCTGTCAAGCGTAGAATCGGCACCATGCCAAATTTCTTTCTCCACTTTAGTTTCTGCGGATCGATAAAAGAGGATTGCCTTTTCATCTTTTCGCCTGGAAGGGACATAGAATGTCTGCAATTCCTGCACACTATAGGTATCAAGTGCGTTGAGTTCTTTGTAATGCTCTTGCGGAACCATGGCGATTTGTACGCTCCGGTCATCATCAGGAAAGTCTTGTATCGATGGCCGAACAGAAAATATGGCATTGACCTCATCTTCCGAGTTGCTGCAGAAGACCAACATAGGGGTAGGCGGTCCCGGCTTGGTGTATTGGAGCGGCCCTGAATAAACTATTTCTTCTTCCTCCTCGGTGTCACTCTCGAAGACCGGAATGGTAGTGATAGCTTTATTCTTCGTTTTGTGGCATCTTTCCGTGTCTTCGAAATCTGGTAAGAAGTATTTCGCGGCTTCGTACTTTCTGACTTCATTCATGGAGAATGGGTTCAATTCCCCTGTAACGGTATATTCAAGACCATCCATGAAATACTTCATACACTGATGTTGTGTAGAAGGGATGATGTTATACTCGTGTAGCCAAGGCCTGCCGAGCAAAGCATTGTAGCATGTTTTGGCGTCAATGACGTGAAATTTAATGTCCGTGACGAGCAGCCCAAAGCGTAACGTCAGTATCACAGACCTGAACGTCCTTGATGACTGGGAGTTAAACCCAGAGATAGTGATCTTATCCCGAGCGAGGTGTTGAACGCTCATGCAAATTTCCTTCAACACTCTTACATTGAGGAGGTTGACGGAGGACCCATTGTCAACCAGGATTTTGCTTATTTTGATATCATGACAGTATCCGGAGATATAAAGGGGACGGTTATGCTCGCACGTCCCGAGGAGGAGATCTTCATCGCCGAAGGTGATATCGGCTGTCTGCACTTCTTCCAACTCATCCTTCATCTTTTCTTCGGCGAGGAAAGTTTGGAATTGTTCGGGCTCTTGGAGCGCCTTGATCAGGAAATCTCTTGCCTCTTTAGAGAGCAGAAGGGCATCGAGAATGCTTAGCTGTGAGGTGATTTTCCTCAGGTGTGCCAGAACGTTATAATCCACCTTGTTTTTCTTGGACGGGTTCCTTGTCGGCCAGCTCTTCGACGACTCGGTCATCGAGGGTGATATCTTCAGGGATCTTTTTTTTCCCTTATCCTTTTTGTTCGACCCCTTGTTTATGGGTCCGAGATTCTTTTCAGGTAATGTGCGATTGCGCAGCTGAATGTTCTCGCAGCTCTTTGGTTCTTCCTCTTTTCCTGAGGTGGATTCTTTGAAGAGAGGGCCAAGAGCCATTTCTTCTTCAGAATCACTCCCGAAGGTGAGAACTTGTGATCCCCTGCTATCAACCATGTGACAGTTGCCGGCTGCTTTTTCACGTTCGTCTGTCGCATTTTTCCGCTGTCGACGAGCTTCACGCTTCATCCTCTTGAAGTGCTGCCTGTGAGCGACATACCCTTGCCACCAATTTTTAAAAGCATTGCATTCTTCAATAGGGTGTGCGATCTTCTGATGATATAAGCAGAAGTTAGGATGTATGTCCGCTTCATCAAGATGTATACTGCCAGGAGAATTTTCTCTGAAAGAGGGCAGCTTCATTCCTATCGATATGGCTTTGGCGAACCTTTTCCTTATCTTGAACCTGCTTTTATTTGCGGCGGATGTACTTTGATCTGGTGGGAGTGTTTCAACCCTTTCGTCCAGCCGCCGGCGTTTGGCCTTTTCAAATATGGCCATTTCGCGCTCCCGATCAGCTTTGCTTTTCAAAAGAGCTTCATTCAGGAATGCGTCAATCATTTTGTCTGATGGTCCTAGAAGTTCCGGCTCGGGATCTGCCCCCAGTTTCTCTGCACCAAGAGCTTCTTCACCGTTTATTAACGAGTGAAAGATCATGTGGCAGCTTGCCACATAATCTTCAGGTTCATCTGATGAGTCTTCTCCATTGTCATCCTCTCCGTCCTCAAGGACGTGGCTGAGAAACTCTTGAAGTGTGACCGGGGTTCGCGCCTTCTGGTTATATTCTTCCAGCGCGTCAATATCTTTTTGCAGGTCCGTGCGCTTGTCATCAGGCTTCACGGGCTTTTTGGTCTTCTTCTTTTTCTTCGAAGACTTTGATGGCTGGGTATAGGCATTTTGATTATCGTTACCAATTTTTGGAGTTGGGCGCGGCTTCAGCATTCCCTTGATGACTTCGGGTTCCAACGGACTTTTCCATTTGATCGCTGGGCATGTTTAGAGATCCTTCAGCATTCTTTTGGTTTTGGCTGAAAGAGAGACCTCCCATGGAGCTTCTTCGACAAAAGAGCACGATACCCCCGGTGTGTCCTCCCTTTTAAGAGCGTGCGGTTGAGGCGGGCTTACTTTCCAATTCTCGGACAGTGCGAATTTGCCCTGTTGGTATTTGTCTTCAATCCAGCCTTTAAAGACGAAGCAATCTTCAATTGGATGGCCTATCGCTTGGTGATAGGGGCAATAATTGGGATTATTAGGCTCACCGGGTTGCAATGGGTGTTTTGGATTCGGCAAATTAATGAGCCTGTTGCGCACCGCTAGTTCAAACAATCTCCTCGTTTTATCCCGGGGAAACGAATAAGGGCACTTCATTTTCTCATTAAAGAATCGTCGTTTCTCGTCTTGGCGATCAGTTAGTTTCGGACCACTGGGCTGCTGTTGAGCATTGGTAACGAAGGTCACTTTCCCTTTCACTTTTTCATTTTGAGATTCCAGCTTCGAAGGAGATAGTCTGTGACCCATCTGGTCCATTTGGGCCAGCTTGTCAATCAAGGCCTGGAAAGTAGTTGGCTTGAAGAACATCATGAATTGGGAAATAGTCGCCTGAGGGTCGAGAGTACCCATGAACATGCCTACCGCAGGCACTTCTTCGATGCGCTGTTCGCACTTCGACCACAGATTCCGCCATCGTATTGCGTATTGCACCCACGTTTCACCTGGCTTTACCCTGGCGTTAATCAGTGCGGTGATCGGGTGCGCTCGCTAGCGCTTGCGAATCTCTGTGTAAACAGTAGCTCCATCTCTGCAAATGTCTTGACAGAGTCATTTGGGAGTTCCGAATACCACTCAAATGCTGTCTCCGACAAGCTTCCAATAAATTGGCGAAGCAGTAGCTTATCATCACCTCCGGTGTTGCCGCATAAGGCTCTGAATTGAGCGACGTGCTGATGCGGATTTCCCGTCCCCTTATATACGTGGAATTTGGGGATCGTGTATCCCGGCGGGTACTTTATTTGGTCATACCAACCCGGATGGGGTCGTCCAGTTTTAACAATTTGCCCAGCCGCTTCATTCGCCTGATGAACTCATATCTGCTAAGCGATGTAATCATCTTGGGCGGCTTTTGAGATGGTTTCCTCCTTGGCTACTGATAGAGCCGGCAGAGGATTTGATGTCTCTCCTCTATCATCTTCAATTATTACTGGAGGATCTTCGGCTGGAGGGTTCGGCTGGATCATCATGCCCACCATATCTTGGAACAGAAGGTCCATTTGTTTTATATTGGCCGCTTGTTCCGCAGCCTCTTTGTCCTTCTTCTCAAGCATTCTTCGAAAGAATTCGGCATCAATTTTCTGCTCACGGCGCTGCTCCGAGGATGTCTCCGGGCTTGCTTTCGGTCCTGTGAGTGCGGCCATAGCTGTTAACATCTCTTGGAGTTTTTGTTGTTGTTGCTCTTGAGCCTTAGTCACTGATCGCCTAAGCGGTCGATGACCTATGGAGATACGGCTATCCTCTTTTCCGGATGCCATATAGATGGTGTGCACCACCATACCCCCAGACTTAGGGCGTTTAGACTCAGTGTTCTTGCGATTCGTCGCAGACACCAGGATTTTCTCCAGCTTTCTCCTCTTGTGAGCGGTCGAGGTTGAGGGGGCCGTTGCGATAGGCACCCAAGTAGCTGTCGCTTTCTGTGGTTTGACAGAGTGGTCCTTTTCCTACTGAACCTTCATCTTCTTTGGTCAGCGGGAGTAATCTTGATCAATCACCGAGTCTTGGACTTGACGCTAAACCTTGTAAATTTTAGAGGACAGCCGTTAAGGAGGCTGTTCCAGCTTCGCCTTTGTAGCGTTCTTCATTGGTGGAGGAGATCTTTTCAGCACAGCAGTTGGCGAATTCCTGCGCACCCTATTAAGTAGTTCAAAGCTGTTCCCGGTTAGAACAGTAGTATCAACTTCCACCATTGGACCTGGTGGAGTCAGTCCGGAAGGGGAAGTGGCGACGTCGAGCATGTCGTGCGGCCGGGATCACCTCCGCTGTTGGATGAGCTTCTTCATGCCCCCTGTTCTGATGAGAGTCTGCTGTTAGTGCCAGCCTGTCAAAGACAGATGCTCGCTGAGAGGGAATGGCCAATCTTGAAAAGGCTGATTTTCGTGCAGGGGAAACGGTCTTGGTTACTTCACCCGGAGTGGGAGCTTAAACGGCCATTCTTGTGAAGACCGACCACTTAGCCGGAGAAGCCGCCTTGGTGACTTCAGGAGTAGGAATGGCTATCCGCTTCGGGATAACGCCTTCTGGTATTGCGGGATTCTTCATGGGCCCGTTGGAGCTTTGGCCTAATCTGCTGAAAACTGAGGTGCTTGCTTTGGGCGACCCGTTAAGAGGGGCCTCAGTAGTGGTAAGCCGATCAAAGACCGACTTCTTCTGAACTTCTTGTAACGGTACAGGGACACTGAAGCTTGTTGGTGGGATCATGGTCCCGAAGAATAACCCGGTGGTAGCTTGGGTCACTTGTTCCACTGGCATCGTGAACAGGGAGGCCGCTTGGGGCTGTTCCCCTCCGAACGGCGGCCTGGACGTTAGGACATCCATGCCTGAGATTCGGGGCAGATGCTATTTGGTTTTATCCGTTTATCTCTCCGAAGATACCAAGTTGATTTATGGCACCGTGTATCGGAGGTTTAGACGGATGCGGCCGATGTAGCAGACTTCGTCAGATTCCCCCTCAGGATGAGAGGTTTTTGATTATGGGGACGCTCTTCCCTGCAGGAGCAAGCCCCTGCAGTTAATTACGCTATCGCCTCACGGTAACAACTTTCTCCTTCTCCAGAATTTCACTTCGTGTCGCGTGTGTTCATTTTGTTTGTGGTTGCCCGTGGATTGTATACGGAGACTGAGTAATTCCGTCGCCCGTAGGACGTGGATTAGTCCAAATCCATATTTACTTAGATTTGGGTTTGGTGTTTTCAGTTTAAGGATGCATTAGTCGCGTTGCGGCTAAGATCAACTTAAACTTTCGTCAAGGATACGTTAGTCATGTTTTAGACTAAGATCAACTCAACGTAGTGATTAATTTAATGTATGGCCATCGGGACTCGTCACCTCTCTGACGTCGTTGAAGGATTACAACGACATGTATCAAAGGAGCTCGGAGATGTACCCTCGAACCAGATTTGATTGTGAGTTTTATAATCCATTTGAATATTTAAGGATACGTTAGCCGTGTTTGAGGCTAAGATCAACTTAAACGTTTGTTAAGGATACGTTAGTCCAGTTTGAGACTAAGATCAACTTAACGGGACCGTTTAGATCCGATAAAAGAGCATTTGGGCTCTATTGTGCCAGTTTAGGGACGTGGTGGTCCAATATTAGTTTAGGGACGTTTCGGTCCGATATTAGTTTAGGGACGTTTCGGTCCATTATTAGTTTAGGGACGTTTCGGTCCGACGCCAGTTTAGGGACATAGTGGTCCGTTATTAGTTTAGGGACGTTTCGGTCCGATGTTAGTTTAGGGACGTTTCGGTCCGATATTAGTTTAGGGACGTTTCGGTCCAACGCCAGTTTAGGGACGTAGTGGTCCGTTATTAGTTTAGGGACGTCTCGGTCCGATATTAGTTTAGGGACGTCTCGGTCCGATATTAGTTTAGGGACGTCTCGGTCCGATATTAGTTTAGGGACGTTTCGGTCCACGAGTTTAAGGACCCCGCAATCCATAGCGATGTGTGGTCGTTGGGACCCGTCACCTCTTTGACGTCGTTGAGGAATTACAACGATGAATGTCAAAGGAGTTCGGAGATGTACCCTCGAACCGGTTGTGAATTGATTCAGGAGAACCATTTTGCTCAATTAATTTGATTTAAGGACTTATGGCCACGATTGGGTTAAGTCCAATTTTTATTTATTTTGGGCTTTGCTCAAATAGAATATTAATTCAAATAGGGCTCTGCCCTTTTATTGCTTTGCAATTTGATTTGGGCCAGGCCCTTTAAATAATGCATTGCATTTGTGCAGAGCATCAAGAATCTTTTAGATTCAAGAATAAAAGTGCAGAGCACTTTTGATCTAAATTTAGATCAAAGGAAAACAAGTTTCTCTCTTGTTTTTCTTTTTCTCAGAGAACCAAGGGTTCATAACAAGTGCAAGGCACTATTTTTATTTATTTATTTTTATTTTATTTATTTGTTCATTGAAGATTAATGATTTTTAGATCAATGATCTGTACTTCAGAGATTTTTTTTTTCTTTTAAAAGGTTTTACCTTTTTTTTTTGTTCTTCCAAAGTTCTTCAAGAATTCTCTCTGTTTTCTTTTTGATGTTCATTCTGATCAAATGAGGTCTGGGGTCCTTTTTATAGTACTCATAGATTAGTTGAATTTGTTAAACAGATCTTTTCTGAGTGATTTGGGGAATTTTCCCCACCGTCGGATCTTGGATCCAAAGGCCCCTGTTTTACAGAAGAAATCTTCTTGTTTAAACAAGAACAGAAAAATATC
This sequence comes from Agapanthus africanus, assembly GCA_030015575.1. Taxonomy (NCBI): domain Eukaryota; kingdom Viridiplantae; phylum Streptophyta; class Magnoliopsida; order Asparagales; family Amaryllidaceae; genus Agapanthus; species Agapanthus africanus. The sequence goes on from JASDDO010000019.1 coordinate 787,137,551, forward strand.
CTTAAATCTTCACTCTGTTGTTGCGCAACTCACCAGCGCATGACACGTGTCGCGCAGTGAGGCGTTTGCGCAACAGCGCTTGCGCAGCTGCGCAGACACGTGTCGCGCAGCGAGGCGCTTGCGCAACAGCGCTTGCGCAGCTGCGCAGACACGTGTCGCGCAGCCGTGCGGTTGCCCAGTTGTGCTTGCGCAGCTGCGCAGACACGTGTCGCGCTGCCGTGCGCTTGCGCAGTTGTGCTTGCGCAGCTGCGCAGACACGTGTCGCGCTGCCGTGCGCTTGCGCAGTTGAACGTTGCTTATGTTTTTTTAAAGAGCCTTGCTCTGATTGGATGTACGGCCTTGGGCGTTGTGCTGCCGTGTCAACTTCTGACACGTGGCGCGTTGCGCGCAGCGCACGGGAACTGAAGCGTTGCTTCAAAATTTGAATTTTCAAAATTTAAGCAGAGCCTTGCTCTGATTGGGGGAAATAATGCCCCCCCACCGTTGCGCTCACGTGGCGCGCACGTGAGTGCAGCGGTGGCAAGACCCCAACCGTTGGATCATGGGGGTCATTTGAAAAGACGCAGGCGTCTATAAATAGGACCCTTGGTCCTTAGTAATTCTTTTACCATTTTCAAGAATTTGAATTTCAGAGCCTTGCTCTTGCTTAGGAACTTTCAGAGCCTCGCTCTTGCTTAGGAACTTTCAGAGCCTTGCTCTTGTACTTTCCCAAGAACTTCAAAGTTCAGCATTTAGAATCACTCTAGGTAAATAAAAAAAAAATTAAATTAAATGAAATTAAATTAACAGAGCCTTGCTCTTGTAGATCTTTGATCTAAGAAAAACTCCTTTGGGGTTTCTTCAACAGAGCCTTGCTCTCATAGATCTTTGATCTAAAGAAAACCCCTTTGGGGTTTCTTCAACAGAGCCTTGCTCTCGAAAATTTACAGAGATCTTGTTCCTGGGTTTTAACCCATGAACAGAGCCCTGCTCATAGATCAAATAGAGAACTCCTAAAAGTTTTCATGGTTCTTTAAGATCCCAAAAATTTTAATTCTTAGGAGTTATAATTTTTTATTACTACTACAGAGCTAGGCTTTTTTTTTAAGAAGTTTTATTCCTTTGAGACCAGAGTTTGACAAATGTCACTCTGTGATAGAGCTTTGCTCTAAAAAGAGGAGATTTTCTCCTTGTCTCTAGGGATCCCCTCCCAATAGGGATATTCTTTTGGGGGTCTTTTTTATTGACTGACAGTCTCATCCAATGATGGGACTGTCTTATCAAATGATGCGCCGTCATCTAGATTTTGTGGGTCCCCCTTTGGTCCCTACTCACTGCACTGTAGTGTGATGTAGGACTTTGACATGTGAAGCATTGGAACGCTAACGGTTATATATTTTTTCTTTTTCTACAGGGAACATGTCTGAAGATTTGTCTTTCCCTTTTGTTCGCTCAGAAGGAGGGTTCCCACATTCGCCAGTGGACCGGGTGGTGTTTGCTCTGATCAAAAATCACGATCCTGAGTGCAAGAGACTTCACTTATGGGGAAGGTGGTACAGCCAGATTATCCAAGGCCGTCGCAGCTTTAGCTCCGCCTCACCCTCCGAGCCCATAGTTACGATTCCTTATGCGGACAAGCCCCCGGTAGAGTATGCCGTGGAGGTTAAAAATTGGAATTCTGACGATCTCCTCCAGCCTGCCATTGGTGCCATCCCAGTGCAGCCGCCGCCGGCGATAGACATCTTGGGGAGGCGAATCTGTCAGGGTGAAGCACGCCCTTGGGGACAGGCTTATAATATTGGACTGATCCCGCGACCGCTTGCCGGATACCTGCAATGGGCCCGGTACATCTTATCGGCGAAAATGACTCATCTAATGAAGATTGGTTTATATTCGGCCGTCTACGTTTCGCTTTTCGAGTATCCCTCTCCTCCGACGTGGTGGATAAAGGCCTTTATTGAACAATGGAATATCCCCACCCACACCTTCTTGACAGCGGATAGGGAAGTCTCCATCTCTTTGGAAGAATTTGTTGAGATTTCAGGTCTCCCAGTGAGGGGGGAGCACTACGAAGAGCTGCTTCCTCCTGATGAGTACGTCTTTGCCACCAAGCAGGTTGTATTTGACTTAACTCCGGAAAATGCCATTCAGCATCAGCACCCGGGCTTGGTGAAGGTGTTGGAGATTTATGAGGAACTCCATTTGGAATCGGGCGACCGGGGCGTCAGCTTCGCGGATTTCATCACTCGTTTTATCCGCCCGGAGTTCCTATCAGAGCAGGGCGAGAAGTTTCCTCAGCTTGCTGACCCCTTTGGTTTCGGCTTGGACCGCCGACCTTCATCGGAAAATGAGCAGCGGGATTTTTATCTCCCCGGCACTGCCAGTGTCCCTTTCTCAGAGATCGCCGTTCCTGGCATGGACGAGGAGACTTTTTTCATAGGGTTCTTGGGTCTATGGCTATGCAGCTTCGCGCTTCCCATGCATCCACGCCTTATGCGGTCCTCCGTCTTTTACTCGGCGCATCGAATGGCGGCTGGTTTGCAGCTATCTGTAGGGATTGCCAGGCTGGTTTACCTTTATAATGGACTTAGCGTAGCGGCGGACGCTAATGAACCTGGGGTACAGCCTGCTAACTTTCCGATGCACTACTTCACTTCTTGGATGGAGCTGCATGTGCGAGGGGTGTTTGGTGCCCATAAGACTCCTCCATTCTTTGAGAAATACGGACTCCCAAGAATCATGCGGTTGATCGGGGCTTCAATTGTGGTTGCACCTCCGCGGGAGTCTAGGGGACTGCTCCTGCGTTCACATCTAGTCGGAGCGAAGACCTCTTTTGTGGATAAGGTCATTACCATAGGCTCCGAGACCGCTAAGTCAGTGGTGTCGCTGCGTGACGACTTTAAGGGCGGAGTTTCTGTACTGAAGGCTCGGGAAATCCTTCACCTTTACTCCATTCGGCCGGACTATCTAGTGTTTAGGCAGAATAAGACAGCCTTGTTCATGAGATATAACCCGCACCGATTTGCCCGGCAGTCAAGCTACAACCAAGGGGTCCCGTTGGAAGCTTTCTTGGAAACGCCCGTGGTCGGCCCAGAGGGGATAAAGAATGCGATGCATCATTTTACACGGCTTAACACAGGTTCCTATTTCTTCATTAGCGAACCTAGCTGTACCCCTAAGATGCTTAATTCATATGTGGCCTGGTATGCGCACGCGATGGGCCCAATTATCTTAACGGAGAAGTGCTTGCTGGTTGACCGTAGGGGTGCGCCTCCTGGTGGTGATCGCAAGGCTCCCTTGCAGCTAAGGCTCCCGGTCGTCCCTCCGCTAAAAGATGCCGGAGCTGACCGACCACGCGTGTTGAGCCCCCCGCGTGGATTGCCACTGCCTACTACGGTGGATGCTCCCCCGGCACCCCGTGCTCCTCCAAAGCCGGTTAAAGTGGTATCGCCCGGGTCTGGCGCAGGAGCGGATATCGGGACTCGCCGTCCCAAAGTGGCTGCCAAGCGTAAGGCTACTCCGAGTGGATCTAAAGCTGGTGGGCAAAAGAAGAAGAAGTCCACTCTATCCCTCGACGCGATCCTTAACTTAAAGCCTGCGGGTCCTCCCGCCGAGGCTATATGTGAGTACGGCAGCAATGAGGGTTTCGTGGTAGACCCTGAGGACACCAATTTAGCTGCCGCCATTGCAGCTTCGGAGCGATCGGCGAGGCTTGAAGCGATGTTAAGTAAACTCGCTGAGTCCGGTAATCATCAGACGCTTTATTTGTCGTTTTATCGCGCTTTGTATTATTATATTTAACTAACATTTGCTCCATTTTCAACAGGTGTTTCCACTGAAGAGGCTATTGCTGCATCCTTGAAAACCTTCCAGGAGGAGGAGGAGAAGCGTGCCCTAGCAGGCGTTGGTATGTTTCACCCCTTTCTCTTTCATAAGGAAAGTTTGTTGTCTCTCTATGATATTCAACCTGACTTTCTTTTGTTTCTTTGCAGGGGTTGTATTAATTGACGCGGGGGTCCTTCCCGAGTCTGTAACCGAGGTCCCGGCTTCGTCAAAGTTGCCGCAAGAGCCTCGGCTTGACAAAACGATGAAGGATGCCCTGAAAAATTTGGAGGCATCCCTATTCACGGACGAGGACGCCTCAGTTAGAGAAGCCTTAGTGGCATCCGTCTCAACGGCTCGGGAGAATCGAAAGCGGTTGAGACGCGAAGCAAAGGCGCGTAGAGCTGCTTTGGCCGCGGGAGCGGGTCCCAGTACCATTCCTCGCGCTGACACTCCTTCTGGAGAGGCCCATGTCGCCCTGTCTACTGCTTATAGGCAAGTGGCGCGCGCGGCCCGAAGTGCAAATAATAAATCCCCTTCAGGTAGCATCTCTTTCAGAACCTTGTTGTAAGAATTATTATAAAGCCATTGGCTCATATGCATTCCATCTTGCAGGACCAAGTCCGACTGAGGGGGAGGCGGAGACCGTCGGACCCCAGGAAACGACGGAAGCGGCGCCTGCCGAACCTGAGCCGACGGTGGACACCGTCGTCAGGGCCACGGTGCCTGAAACAGAAGTTGAAGGATCCGCCGCCGAGAAGGTCATTGATGCCGCGTCTGAAGTGGCGGCAGATGAGATGACTGTCGAGCCGAAGGCAGTAGAAGTCGAAGCGCTTGAGGCTGGAGCCGTCATGGTGCCGATGGACGAGACAATCGTGACCGCAGAAACCGAGGGAGTATCGGGTGAGGCGGCCACGATTCCTGAGGAGGAGCGAACCGCTCTTTCTCAGGAATCTGGTAATACTCCGATCATAGCCCTCCCCGCATATGGTTCCTTGCCGTCTCCCGGGCTCGTGAGCACAACAACGGTTCCCATCGAGTCGGGTGATGAGGCTACGGGCGGTGGTCTCATGTCGATGGATGAGGGGATTGCTTCAGTTTCTGCTGGTAGCTCGTCAGGTAAAAAATTTTTTTTTTTTTTTTTTTTTTACCAGCGTTCCCCCTTTTTTATATATCTTGCGATCTCTTCTAACAAGCTTGTCTTTGCAGGTGCGGCCAGTGCCGATGCTCCTTTGCTCGAGGGGGCACCGTCGACTACTGCTTTGGCGGTGGTCACTTCCCCGTCTTCCCTCGTGCCATCGCGGATGTTGGAAGGTATGGATTTGCGACTCACAAGTTAATCTTTTAAACGTGTAGTTCATGGACTAACGCCATACCACCGCATCTTTTTAGGAGTGCTCTTTGATCATCTATATCAAGTGTTGCTCCCACACTTCTCCTTCCCATTCGAACTTGCTTCTCCCTCTAGTGGCGCTGGTGAGTGTACGTTCACTACAATATCTTTGTTCATCCCCTTTTTTCTAGCAATTGAATGATTTCTGACTTTTCCCTTTCTTTATTGCAGTGCCACAAATCGAAGGAGGGGATGCAAGACCTGCCGCGTTACCGGCCCTTCCGGCTTTGCCGTCTGTTGCTGCTGGTATAGCAAATTCCTTTTTTGGTAACCCTTAAACATCTCTTGAACCATCGTTTAACCATGTTTTGTTTTGCAGCTATTGTTCCGGCTTCGGTCCCTTTTGAGTCTCGCGTCCTTCCACCGGCAGGCCCTTTCTTGAGACGCCCGTCTTCAAAGGGTGCTGTGATGAGTTTGGGCATGCTGAGCGGGTACATCGAAGAGCTCAACATGGACGCTCTCCCTTCTGCCGTAGATTTCGCTGTGGAGGTTAATCCAATGTTGGCGGCGCTCGTAAATTTTCATAACGAAGGCGTCGTCGGATCTTGGGTTAATCACTGCAGGGAGATCGAGGCCAGTCTATACCGGCTGGAGTCGACGCGCCCTTCTCCCGAAGTTTTAGCCCTGAGCACCCAACGCACAACTTGGCTCGAGCAAAACATTTCGCACTTCCGCCACTTGGAGCAAGAAGCAGCTTTAAGACTAAGGGAATGCCAAAAGACCTCGAACGAAACGGCCCATCTGCGCGCTGAGGTTGAGGCAAATGCTGCCCAAGTGAAGACTATCTTTGAGGGTCTCTTGGAGCGCATCTCCCATGGGCTAAACTTGAAGCGGAAGCTTGACGTAGCTGAGCGCAATATCCCAAGTCGGGAAGCTGCCTATCAGGTCGTCAGGGAGCAGCTTGTGTCGGTCTTGCAGCAACGAGCCCAAGTGGAGGCAGAGCTGGCGATGGTAGCTGACCAAGAGAAGGCATGGAAGGACATATGCGAGCAGTTGCTACACCTATGCAAGACGCTTCCTTCCCAATAATTCCCCTTGTATCATTTGTCTTTGTAAAGTATATGTATATATTTTTTTTATTCTTTAGCACAATGTATCCTGTACTCGATCAATATTTCTGAATAAAAGATGCACATTTTTGTAATGTCTTGTGTCATTTCTCCGTCTTTTCTTTCTTTTATTATCGGTATGCCACCTTAGTAACCATGATTGACGGATGATTAGGCCGAGTATCCCCGACCTTCTTAAGAAATAGCGATGGCTTAGGCCGCGGGTTCAGATCTGCTGCCTAAGGCTTTTCAACTCTATAAGCCGTGAGGGTTTCATAGAGAATTTTCTCCCTACGGATCGAGAGGATCTCGTAGGTGGATTTTCTCCTTAGGAATCGTGAGGATTCCTAAGTGTGGTTTTCTCTTATAAGTCGTAAGGATCTTATAAGAGAATTTTCCCTCTTACGAATCGAGAGGATTCGTAAGTGGTTGTTTCCCTCCTCGTCGAAATTCGACTTCGGAGAGTGAGACCCGTGAATAGTATGCAAGAGACCATTTTGGATTGACTTGCAGGGCCCCATTGCTCAAGAAGCAAGTTTTTCAATCCTTGCTGTCTGAGACTTCTTCTTACAAATTGGGACGAATCGGGAATTTGCTCGCGGAGAGGGTGATGGCTCTGCGAGTTGACATGAGTTAGGAGGCTCTCATCACGGAGTGTTTGTATCCGTGAGTTGATGAGTTTGCTAGGGATTATTTGTTTCCCAAGCGCCAAGGATTATTTGTTTCCTTGGGGTTTGAAACGAGTCGAGGGTTCCCACGGGGGCTCTGGTAGCTCTGCGGGTCGACGCGGATCAGGAAGCTCTCGTCAAGGAGTGTTTGTATCCGTGAGTCGAGGAGTTTGCTGGGATTATTTGTTTCCCAAGCGCCAAGGATTATTTGTTTCCTTAGGGTTTGAAACGAGTCGAGGGTTCCCACGGGGGCTCTGGTAGCTCTGCGGGTCGACGCGGATCAGGAAGCTCTCGTCAAGGAGTGTTTGTATCCGTGAGTCGAGGAGTTTGCTGGGATTATTTGTTTCCCAAGCGCCAAGGATTATTTGTTTCCTTGGGGTTTGAAACGAGTCGAGGATTCCTACGGAGGCACTGGTAGCTCTGCGGGTCGACGCAGATCAGGAAGCTCTCGTCAAGGAGTGTTTGTATCCGTGAGTCGAGGAGTTTGCTGGGATTATTTGTTTCCCAAGCGCCAAGGATTATTTGTTTCCTTGGGGTTTGGAACGAGTCGAGGGTTCCCACGGAGGCTCTGGTGGCTCTGCAGGTCGACGCGGATCAGGAGTCTCTCGTCAAGGAGTGTTTGTATCCGTGAGTCGAGGAATTTTGCTGGGATTATTTGTTTCCCAAGCGCCAAGGATTATTTGTTTCCTTGGGGTTTGAAACGAGTCGAGGATTCCTACGGAGGCACTGGTAGCTCTGCGGGTCGACGCGGATCAGGAAGCTCTCGTCAAGGAGTGTTTGTATCCGTGAGTCGAGGAGTTTGCTGGGATTATTTGTTTCCCAAGCGCCAAGGATTATTTGTTTCCTTGGGGTTTGAAACGAGTCGAGGATTCCTACGGAGGCACTGGTGGCTCTGCGGGTCGACGCGGATCAGAAGGCTCTCGTTAAGGAGTGTTTGTATCCGTGAGTCGAGGAATTTTGCTGGGATTATTTGTTTCCCAAGCGCCAAGGATTATTTGTTTCCTTGGGGTTTGGAACGAGTCGAGGGTTCCCACGGAGGCTCTGATGGCTCTGCAGGTCGACGCGGATCAGGAGTCTCTCGTCAAGGAGTGTTTGTATCCGTGAGTCGAGGAATTTTATGAAGATATTGATTTCTTCGGAGTTGGACTGAACTGTCAAGATTTGGCTTCGTCTTCTGGCGGAGCCTGTTGGGAAAGTATAGTTCCCTCTTTGTTTACGCCTTTGGATTGTATACAGGGATCGATGTGATCTTAACTGTAGGGCCAAAGTTTTATCATCATCATTTTTTTATTTTATTTCCGCGATGCTCTATCATTTCAGCTTTTATATCGCGAAGGTCGTGATTGCCCAATCATTTCGGCTATTTCTCGCGGTGCCCAATCATTTCGGCTATTTATTTCATTTTTACTCGCTGCTTTTTATTGCGAGTCGCCCAATCATTTCGGCTATTTTACATGCATACATTTTACTTGCTGCTTTTTATTGCAAGTTGCCCTATCATTTCAGCTATTTCGTATGCATGAGCGGCCTACTGGCTTTCGCCGTAAACCTGAAATTGGACACCGATTTCGGCATCAGCATCGCTACAACTGGGATATTGCCAGGAGCGAATCATCATCTGCCTCTGTCGCTGTCGAACGAAGGTAGCTTAGCGACCAGGGTTAGGGTCCTGTCGACTAAGGCTTTGACTTCACGAGCCGTAAGGGTCTCATAAAGGTATTTCTCCCTACAAGTCGTGAGGATCTTATAGGTGTATTTTCTCCCTAGGAATCGTGAGGGTTCCTAAGTATTTCGTTCCTCTGTAAGTCGTAAGGATCCTACAAGAGGGTTTTCCCTTTGCAAATCGAGAGGATTTACAAGGGTTATGCGAACATATCCCCAGTCACGGATGGACCTTGGTTAGGGAAATGTTTATTCGCGCCCGTGGATTGTATACAAGGGTCAGTATTGAGCCTCTTGTAGGGCAATATTGGAAGTTTGTGGGGGTTTGCTTAAGCACAGGTTTAGGTCTCTGTGACTTAAGACTTTCAAATCCTATGAGCCGTGAGGGTCCCATAGGAGAGTTCTCCTTACGAGTCGTGAGGATCTCGCAAGTGTATTTTCTCCTTAGGAATCGTGGGGATCCCTAAGTGTGTTGCTCCTTTGTGAGTCGTAAGGATCTCACGCAGGTGGTTTCTCCTTACAAGGTCGAGAGGACTCTATAAGGGTTCTTTAACGAAGTTGCGCCCTTTCGGGTTTTCACAAACATTCGCCGGTAGTCCTGCTGTTTTTACTCACGGAGCCCTTTCGGGTTTTCATCCGTGCCCATTTTGCTTATGGACATACCGTTTATTTTTATTTTTATTTTCTTTTTCTCTTTTTTTTTTTACGAGGTCGCGCCCTTTCGGGTTTTCACGAACACTCGCCGGTAGCCCTGCTGTTTTTACTCACGGAGCCCTTTCGGGTTTTCATCCGTGCCCTTTTTGCTTATGGACATACCGTTTTTTTTTTTTTAATCTCGTCAGCCTAAGGATGCTGCGGTATTAGTTTAAAGACGTTTCGGTCTATTATTAGTTTAAGGACATTTCGGTCCATTGTCGAGAAGGTTGGCTATTCTTTATGAAGCTTGAGCTTAGGAGGATAGCGAGCGGACTTAGTCGTCGTCATCCATCATTGACCTAGGCTGTGACTCATTAAGCGTAATATTTCTTTAGGAAGCGACCGTTTATCGGCCTGAAAGGCCTTTCACCGTGCATGTCCATGAGTAGGTAGGCCCCACCCTGGTAAACTTTATCTATGACGTATGGGCCTTCATAGTTTGGCTCGAATTTTCCCCGCTTGGCGCGATTGGGGATCATAGGCCTTTTAACCACTAGCACGAGTTCGCCTTGGTGGAATGCCCTCGGTCGGGTCAATCTTTCGTACGAGCGCATCATCTTTGCTTTATAAGCTTCCAGATTTTGTTGCGCTATGAGCCTAGTTTCATCAAGGGCGTCAAGCTCCTCAAGCCGAAGGTGAGCATTTTCTTCGTCCGTTAGCTCGTGGTGAACTGCCACTCGTAGAGAGGGTAACTCTATCTCGAGAGGGAGTACTGCTTCCGTACCGAACACCAACGCGTATGGCGTTGTGTTTGTGGCTGTCTTGAACGTAGTTCGATACGCCCAAAGAGCTTCTTGCAGTCTCTCATGCCAGTCTTTCTTATTTCGGGACACTGTTTTCTTTATAATTTTCGTCAAGGTCTTGTTGAAGGCCTCGGCGAGACCGTTAGCTCGTGAATTATAGACTGAGGAATATCTCCAGTCTATGTTATGCTGCTGTGCGAAGCGGCTGATTTTATGACTTCGGTAAGCTGGCCCGTTATCGGAGATGATCCGCCTCGGAGTTCCAAACCGATATATGACGTGCGTTTTGAAGAAATGGAGGATATTCTCCGTCTTCACTTCTCTCAATGGTACTGCTTCTGCCCACTTAGAGAAGTAGTCAGTCGTCGCTAGGATGAAACGATGTCCTTTAGACGATGCTGGCTCGATGGGGCCGACTATATCAGTCCCCCACATTTCGAATGGCCAGCTAGCTACCGTTGGATGCAGCGGATTTGGGTGCTGGTGGATGAAGTCCCCATGAATCTGGCATGAGTGACATTGCTTCGCATATTCGACGCAGTCTTGAATCATCGTGGGCCAGTAATAGCCCATCCGTTTGATCTTCAACTTCATCTTTGGACCTGCTTGGTGAGAACCGCAGATTCCGTCATGAACTTCTTGGACGACCCTTCTCGCTTCGTCAGGTCCTAGGCATCTCAGCCACAGAGAATCGAATGACCTCTTGTATAGAGTATCGTTGACGAAGGCGAAAGACAGAGCTCGTTTCACGAGCTGATGTCTTATGGACGCTTCTTCGGGCATTCGGTGGAACTTGAAGTAATCTATAAAGACTTCTCTCCAGTCCTCGGTATTTTCCCAATCTTTTATTTGCAGGGTTGTCTCCTCAGCTGCTCCCTTTTCTTTATATGATTCTGGAGGTATTTCTGCTGGGGTTAGCACTCGACGGCTTTGTACCACGATTCTAACGTCATCGAGGTTCTCATCAGCCAGTTCTTTAGCAAGTTTGGCTAGTGCATCCGCTTTGCTGTTTTCCGCGCGCGGTATGCTCTCCAAAGTGTAGGAGGGAATTTGGGTTAGCAGTTGTTGCACTTTTTCACCGTATTTTACTAACTCCGGTTTGCATGTTTGGTAATCGCCGTTTACTTAACTAACGACCAGTTGCGAATCTCCGTATATGAGGAGGTTTTCAATTCCCATGTCAATGGCGATCTCGAGGCCTGCTATCAGAGCTTCGTATTCGGTTTCGTTGTTTGTCCTCGATTCCGTCAGGGAGAACGCGTAGCGCATTATCCCTCCTTGTGGAGTTATAAAGATGAGTCCTACCCCCGATTTGATTATAGGGGTACTTTGTTTGCGCTTCTTCACGGAAGATGCTCCGTCAAAATAAAGCTCCCATCGGGTATTATCACCATCGATCGCATCAAACGCATGTTCGTCCGGAAGATCGCAGTTTAAAGGAGAGTCGGCTGGTATCGGGTGCTCAGCAAGGAAGTCGGCGATGGCCTGGCCTTTTACTGCTTTGAGTGGTCGATATGCTATCGAGAACTCCATTAAGAGTAGGGCCCATTTAGCGAGTCGTCCTGTCAATATGGCCTTTGACATTAGATATTTGAGAGGGTCCACCTTTGAAATGAGATAGACTTCATGCGCTAATGCGTAATGTCTAAGCTTTGTTATTGCGAAGATCAATGCCAGGCAGTGTTTTTCAATGGGGGAGTAATTGCTTTCTGCCCCCAGCAGAACCCGACTTAAGTAGTATAGTGCTCTTTCTTTCCCCTGGTCATTCTTCTGTGCCCATAATGCACCTAAAGAACCTTCAAGGGCGGTCGTGTAAATAATGAGAGGCTTTCCCTTAACTGGAGCAGCCAACACCGGAGGGTTTTGCAGATACTGCTTGATCTCATCCAATGCAGCTTGGCATTTGTGATCCCAAACGAATGGGGTTCCCTTCTTCATTAGGTGACTGTAAGGACGGCACTTTCCTGAAAGATTAGCGATAAACCGTCGAATGTATGCAAGCTTTCCTTGGAGAGATCGCAACTGTTTAAGAGTTCTTGGCGGAGGCATTTCCATGATCGCCTTGATCTTGGACGGATCTATCTCGATACCTCGGTGTCGAACGATGAATCCCAGGAATTTGCCCGAGGAAACTCCGAATGCACACTTGAGCGGGTTCATCTTCAAGTTGTATTGTCGAAGGCGTTGAAACACGGTCTTCAAATGCTCGAGGTGTTCTTCGTATGATTTGCTCTTAACCACGAGATCGTCGATATAGCATTCGACGATTTCATGAATAAGGTCGTCGAAGATCTTTGTCATGGCCCTCTGATAAGTAGCACCGGCGTTCTTTAAACCGAAGGGCATCACTTTATAACAGAATATACCTAGAGGGGTCCTGAAGGCCGTATGCTTCTGATCTTCAGGATGCATTTTTATCTGGTTATACCCCGATGAGCCGTCCATGAAGGAGAAAACTTCATGAGTGGATGTGTTGTCTATCATCAGTTCGGTGACTGGCACTGGGAAATCATCTTTTGGGCAGGCTTTATTAAGATCCCGAAAATCCACGCATATGCGCACCGTCCCATTTTTCTTCATCACCGGGACGATATTAGCGATCCATTCAGGGTATTGAACTTCATGGATAAAGCCGGAGTCTATCAGCTTTTTGACTTCGGCGTTGATGCTCATTTCAAGCTCGAGCCGCATTCTTCTCGGCGCCTGTTTGACTGGTTTGACGTTTGGGGATATTGCTAGTCTATGTACAGCGACTTCTGGATCTAGTCCTGGCATCTCGGAATAGTTCCATGCGAAGCAATCTTTATGCTGCACAAGGACGTCTTTTAACGCAGCCACCCTCTCTTCAGACAGCAGCTCGCTGACGAATGTCGGTCGCGGATCATTTACCGTCCCCAACTCGATTTTCCTGAGGTTATCTGCAGTAGTATGTATTCCATCCTCTAGTTCTTTTGGAGCTGGGGGAAATTCTGAGATTACCTCATCGCTGCTGTTTTCAAAGCACCGAGGAAGGCTGTTCATGTCCTCGGACTCTTCTTTTAATATTGTTATCACGTGGCAAGTGCGAATTTTCTGCCAATCCAAATGCGGAGTTGGTTCTATCCTGGTGTTTTCGGGTTCGTGCTTTTGCGGCGGCGCTACCCTCCAGTTGTCAGACAACGCGAATTTGCCAAGCTGATATTGGTCCTCCACCCAATTCTTAAAGGTGAAACAATCTTCAAGCGGATGCCCTACTACTCGATGGTAAGAGCAATAATTTGGGTTGGAGACTTCGCCTGCTTGCTCAGGGTGTTTAGACTCTGGCAGTGTAAGCATTTGATGTTTTAGAGCAAGATCAAGTATTTTCCTTGTTTTGCTCCGAGGAAACGAGTATGCTCGACCCATTTTCTTCATGAGGGCTAGGTCAATAACGCTCGACCCTCGGATGCGTGGCTTCTTAGCTCTGCTTTGTGGTTGTTGAGCGCCTTTCTTGCCTTTCGACTTGTTTTTGCCTCCGCGTCGAGCCCTTTTTGTATCAGGTTGGTACGGGGCAGCATCTTCGTTCTTTACTGCCTGTTGAAGGAGGCGCTGTGTCTTGGCTTTCTCATAGATTGCCATTTCACGATTGTGATCATCTCGGGCTTTTTGACTCGCATCCCTTATAAGTTTGCTCACCTGGTCTTCAAATGATGGACTGGGCGGTTTTGTATCAGGAACTTTTGCTGGTTCAGGATTAGCGTCCTCCCATTGAGCGTCCGCTTCTTCATCGAAGTCATACATGACATAACAGCTGTCTACTGGCTCCCTTTTCTTTGACCGGATGTACCCGAGCCCTTTTGTTTCTATTCTCCCGTTAGGCAATTTGCATTGAGTCCCGGGAACGTTCCATACTTTGTCATAGAATTTGGCCTTTCTAACAGTTTGTTCGAAAGGTATTCCCTGGCGTTTCAGCAGTTTCCTCAAACCTTTGGTATAATATCTGGGAAGACGGATGGGCTGAAGCCTGTCGAGCGTGGGATCCGCGCCATGCCAAATTTCTTTTTCCACCTTGTTTTCTTCAGAACGGTAGAATAGGATTGCCTTCTCGCCTTTTCGTCCGGAAGGAATATAGAATGTGTGCAATTCTTCTACGCTGTTGGCGTTGAGTGCATCCAGTTCTTTGTAATGTTCAAGCGGCACCATGGTTATCTGCAGACTTCGCTCTTCATCAGCAGAAGCTCGTATTGACAGCCGAGCAGGGAATACAGCGTGAACTTCATCCTCTGAATCACTGCCGAAGATTAATGAAGGAACGGATGGTCCTGGCCTGGTGGACTGGGATGGACCTGAATAAATTATATCCTCCTCCTCCTCGGTGTCACTGCCGAAGACAGGGATGGTGGCGTTAGTTTTGTTCTCCGGTTTGTGACACCTTTCCGTGTCTTCGAAACTCGGTAAGAAGTACTTGGCATCTTCATACTTGCGAACTTCGTTCACGGAAAACGGATTCAACTCTCCCGCCACAGTGTACTCAAGGCCATCCCTAGAATACTTCATGCACTGATGCTGTGTAGAAGGGATGATATTGTACTCGTGTAGCCATGGTCGGCCGAGCAGAGCATTGTAGCACGTCTTGGCGTCTATAACATGGAATTTGATGTCTGTGACAAGCAACCCGAAGCGTAGCGTCAATATCACAGATCCAAGTGTTTTTGATGATTGAGAGTCGAATCCGGAGATAGTGATTTTGTCTCGGGCGAGGTGTTGGACACTCATGCAAATCTCCTTTAACACTCGCACATTGAGTAAATTGACAAACGATCCGTTATCGACCAAGATTTTGCCTATCTTTATATCATGGCAGTATCCTGAGACGTAAAGGGGGCGATTGTGTTCACACGTCCCGAGGAGAAGGTCTTCATCACCAAAAGCAACGTCGGCTGTGTGCACTTCCTCTAATTCGTCTTTCATCTTTTCTTCGGCTAGGAAGGCTTGGAACTGGTCCGGCTCTTGTAGGGCCTTAATTAAAGAATCCCTCGCCTCTTTTGATAGTAATAGGGCATCGAGAATGCTGAGTTGTGAGGGTAGCTTCCTCAGATGCGCTAAGACATTGTAATCTACTCTATTCCTCTTTGGGGGATTCTTGGCGGTTAACTCTTCCGCGACTCGGTCATCCAAGGAAATATCTTCAGAGACCTTCTCTTTCCCTTTGTCTTTTCTGTTCAAGGGTCCGAGGTTCTTTTCGGGTAATGTTCGATTGCGCAGCTGTATATTCTCGCAGGCCTTCGGTTCTTCCTCTTTTCCCGAAGTGGATTCTTTGAAGAGGGGGCCAAGTTCTAGTTCCTCATCAGAGTCGCTCCCAAATGTAAGCACTTGTGACCCGGCAGTGTTAACCATGTGACAATTGCCGGCAGTTCTTTCAAGTTCTTCAGTCGTATTTCTTTGCTCTCGGCGAATTTTACGTTTTTCCAGTTTAAAGCGTTGTCGATTAGCGACGTATCCTTGCCACCATCCATTGAAAGCCTTGCACTCTTGGGTAGGATGCGAGACCTTCTGATGATATAAGCAATAAGAAGGGTGCATTTCTACCACACCAGTAATTTTTCCTTTAGAGGATGGTAGCTTCATGCCCATTGATATGGCCTTAGCAAACCTCTTTTTTATCTTGAATTGGCTTTTGTCAGCGGTGGAGGCATCTTGCTCCAGCGGGATCATCTCAGCTCTTTCATCAAGTCGCTGGCGCTTGGCCCTTTCGAATATAGCCGTCTCGCGTTCTCGATCAGCTTTACTTTTCAATCGAGCTTCATTAAGAAACGCGCCAATCATCTCAACTGATAACCCTGGAGCTCTTGATTCGGCATTTGCCCCCAGTGTTTCAGTGCCGGAGGTCTCTTCATCATTCGTGACCGAATGAGAGATCATATGACAGCTCGCCACATACTCCTCGGATTCGTCCGATGAACTTTCTCCCTCATCTTCCTTTTGAAAGACGTGATCAAGGAAATCTTGGAGCGTAATGGGAGTCCGCGCCTTTTGGTTATATTCATCCAGCGCGTCGATCTGCTTTTGTAGGTCCGTGCGCTTGTCGCCAGGCTTCACGGGCTTCTTAGATTTCTTCTTCTTCTTTTTCGAAGATTTTGACGGCTGGCTATGAACGCTTGAACCACCACCATCAGTCTTCGGAGTCAGTCGTGGCTTCAACATCCCCTCAATAACCTGCGGTTCCAAAGGGTTCTTCCACTTGACCGCGGGACAGGTCTGAAGATTGTTTAGCATCCTCTTTGTCTTGGCTGATAATACAACCTCCCAAGGAGCTTCCTCTATGACGGAGCATGTTGCCCCTGGCGTATTCGTTCCCTTAGAAGTGTGGGGCTGCGGGGGATTCACCTTCCATTTTTCAGATAGCGCAAATTTGCCCTGACGGTACTGGTTCTCAAGCCAATTCTTGAAAACGTAGCAATCCTCGATGGGATGGCCTAGCACTCGATGGTAAGGGCAATAATTGGGCTCGTTGACGTCGTTCGGTTGCAACGGTCGTTTTGGATCTGGAAGATTTATGAGTCTATTGCGCAACGCCAGCTCGAATAGCCTCCTCGTTTTATCGCGGGGGAAGGAGTAAGGACGTCCCATTCTGTCCTCAAGGGGTACGTATGGGCGTGTACTGTTTGGACGAGCAACCGGTTTCGAGTCGCTCGGTTGTTGTTGGGCATTAGCGACAATGATCGCTTTTCCCTTTCCTTTGTCGTTTCGGGAGTCCGGCTTCGGGAGAGGGGGTTTATGGCCCATCTGGTCCATCTGCGCTAGTTTGTCGATCAAAGCCTGGAAGGTAGTCGGCTTGAAGAACATCATGAACTGCGAGATGGTTGCCTGTGGATCAAGGGTTCCAACAAACATTCCCACCGCTGGAGCTTCTTCTATGCGCTGTTCGCACTTCGACCATAGATTTCGCCACCGTATAGCGTACTGAACCCATGTCTCACCGGGTTTTACCCTGGCATTAATCAGTGCCGTCATCGGGGTACGCTCACTGGCACTTGCAAAACGTTGGGTGAAGAGCAGCTCCATCTCCGCAAAGGTTTTAATAGAGTCGTTGGGAAGCTCAGAATACCATTCAAACGCCGTATCTGATAAGCTTCCAACAAACTGGCGAAGCAAAAGTTTGTCGTCGCCGCCGGTGTTACCGCAAAGAGCCCTGAACTGGGCAATATGTTGATGGGGATTGCCGGTCCCTTTGTAGACATGAAACTTAGGAATTGTGTAACCCGGCGGGTACTTGATTGGGTCATACCAGCCTGGATACGGTCGCCCCGTTTTTACGACGTGGCCGGCTGCTTCGGCCGCGTGATGAACCTTTATTTGCTGGGCTATATATTCGTCCAGATCAGTCTTAGAGATTGTATCCTCTTTAGCCGTTAATAGAGCCGGTGGCGGATTTGATGCCTCTCCCCAATCGTCTTCAAGAATGATCGGGAGATCTCCAGCAGGTGGATCCTGTTGAATCATCATACCCACCATATCCTGGAACAGGAGGGCCATCCGCTGTATGTTGGCTGCTTGTTCAGCAGCCTCTCTGTCCCTCTTTTCCAGTACTCGGCGAAGGAACTCAGCGTCGGTCTCTTCCTCCTGGCGCTCATCTAAGGACGTCTCAGGGTTCTCTTTCGGCCCAGTGAGTGCAGCCATTGTGGTCATCATCTCCTGGAGCTTTTGTTGTTGCTCCTGAGCCTTGGTCACTGATCAGGTAAGCGGTCGGTGACCCGTAGCAGTACGACTTTCTTCCTTTCCAGAAGCCATATAAACCGTATGAACAATTATGCCCCCTGACTTAGGGCGTTTAGGTTCACTGCTTTTAAACTTTGCTGGTGATGCGGGAGTTTTCTCTGGCTTCCTTCTTTTGTGGGCCAATGAGGTCAAAGGAGCCGTTGGAGTGGGCATCCTAGCAACCGTTGCCCCCTGCTGTTTAACGGGGCGGGTTTATCCTTTTCGACCTTTGCCTTTTTCTGGCGATGAAAGTGATCTGGGTCAATCACAGAGTCTTGAACCCTCCGCCAAACCTTGTATATCTTTGACGATAGCCGTTGAGGAGGCTGTTCTTGTTTTGTTTCTGGAACTCTCTCCGTAGGTGGAGGAGATCTTTTCAAGGTAGCGGTTGGAGAGTTCTTACGCACTCTCCTCAGTAGTTCAAAGCTGTTCCCAGTTGGAACAGCAGCATTGACTTCCACCATTAGAGCGGGTGGAGTTATCCCTGAGGGGGAGTTGCCCCCTGCTTTCCTCACTCGTCGCCAATGGCGACGTCGCGCACGACGAGCCGTTGGGACTGGCTCGGAAATCGAGATGGTTTCTTGTTGCCCCTTGTTTGAGTGTGGGGTAACTGCCGATGTCAGCCTGTCGAAGACTGATGCCTTTTGACCAGCTGGGGGAGGAGTGGGAACCGTCAATCTTGTGAAGACCGACCCTCTGATGGGAGAGGCCGCTTTAATGACTTCCGAAGCAGCGGCCGTTGCCCTCTTTGGGACGGCCACTTTATAGTTCTGACCTAGCCTGGTGAAAACGGAGGCTGTCGGTTTAGTAGCGGGCGACCTGTCGGCAGAGGTTGTCGAAACAGTGAGCCGGTTGAAGACCGACTTTTTACCCACTTCCGGCGTAGGTATTGGTGCAGAAAAGCTTGCAGGTGGGATCATAGTCCCGAAGAACAAGCCGGTGGTGGCTTGGGTTACTTGATCGACCGGCAGAGTAAGGAAGGAAGCCGCTTGGGGCCCATATGCTACACCTCCTGGTGAGGTGGAGCGTCCGTTGCAGCGGCATTTCGAGCAGTTGGTACAGCTAGAGGCCATTGAATCTTGAATTCTGCGCCAGGTAAAAGACCAAATCTTAGTAACTTGAAATCCGAAGACAACCATTTAATGAACCGCGATTGGTTCGCGAAGACGACACATGAAGTGTGGAGTGGAAAGAGGAAGAGGTCCCACCGGGGGTGCCAGAATCTGTTCCCCTCCGAACGGCGGCCTGGACGTTAGGACATCCATGCCTGAGATTCGGGACAGATGCTATTTGGTTTTATCCGTTTATCTCTCCAAAGATACCAAGTTGATTTATGGCACCGTGTATCGGAGGTTTAGACGGATGCGGCCGATGTAGCAGACTTCGTCAGATTCCCCCTCAGGATGAGGGGTTTTTGATTATGGGGACGCTCTTCCCTGCAGGCGCAAGCCCCTGCAGTTAATTACGCTACCGCCTCACGGTAACAACTTTCTCCTTCTCCAGAATTTCACTTCGTGTCGCGTGTGTTCATTTTGTTTGTGGTTGCCCGTGGATTGTATACGGAGACTGAGTAATGCCGTCGCCCGTAGGACGTGGATTAGTCCAAATCCGTATTTACTTAGATTTGGGTTTGGTGTTTTCAGTTTAAGGATGCATTAGTCGCGTTGCGGCTAAGATCAACTTAAACTTTCGTCAAGGATACGTTAGTCATGTTTTAGACTAAGATCAACTCAACGTAGTGATTAATTTAATGTATGGCCATCGGGACTCGTCACCTCTCTGACGTCGTTGAAGGATTACAACGACATGTATCAAAGGAGCTCGGAGATGTACCCTCGAACCAGATTTGATTGTGAGTTTTATAATCCATTTGAATATTTAAGGATACGTTAGCCGTGTTTGAGGCTAAGATCAACTTAAACGTTTGTTAAGGATACGTTAGTCCAGTTTGAGACTAAGATCAACTTAACGGGACCGTTTAGATCCGATAAAAGAGCATTTGGGCTCTATTGTGCCAGTTTAGGGACGTGGTGGTCCAATATTAGTTTAGGGACGTTTCGGTCCGATATTAGTTTAGGGACGTTTCGGTCCATTATTAGTTTAGGGACGTTTCGGTCCGACGCCAGTTTAGGGACGTTTTGGTCCGTTATTAGCTTAGGGACGTTTCGGTCCGATGTTAGTTTAGGGACGTCTCGGTCCGATATTAGTTTAAGGACGTCTCGGTCTGATATTACTTTAGGGACGTTTCGGTCCAATATTAGTTTAGGGACGTTTCGGTCCAACGCCAGTTTAGGGACGTAGTGGTCCGTTATTAGTTTAGGGACGTTTCGGTCCAATGTTAGTTTAGGGACGTCTCGGTCCGATATTAGTTTAAGGACTTCTCGGTCCGATATTAGTTTAGGGACGTCTCGGTCCAATATTAGTTTAAGGACGTCTCGGTCCGATATTAGTTTAGGGACGTCTCGGTCCAATATTAGTTTAGGACGTCTCGGTCCGATATTAGTTTAGGGACGTTTCGGTCCAATATTAGTTTAGGGACGTTTCGGTCCACGAGTTTAAGGATCCCGCAATCCATAGCGATGTGTGGTCGTTGGGACCCGTCACCTCTTTGACGTCGTTAAGGAATTACAACGATGAATGTCAAAGGAGTTCGGAGATGTACCCTCGAACCGGTTGTGAATTGATTCAGGAGAACCATTTTGCTCAATTAATTTGATTTAAGGACTTATGGCCACGATTGGGTTAAGTCCAATTTTTATTTATTTTGGGCTTTGCTCAAATAGAATATTAATTCAAATAGGGCTCTGCCCTTTTATTGCTTTGCAATTTGATTTGGGCCAGGCCCTTTAAATAATGCATTGCATTTGTGCAGAGCATCAAGAATCTTTTAGATTCAAGAATAAAAGTGCAGAGCACTTTTGATCTAAATTTAGATCAAAGGAAAACAAGTTTCTCTCTTGTTTTTCTTTTTCTCAGAGAACCAAGGGTTCATAACAAGTGCAAGGCACTATTTTTATTTATTTATTTTTATTTTATTTATTTGTTCATTGAAGATTAATGATTTTTAGATCAATGATCTGTACTTCAGAGATTTTTTTTTCTTTTAAAAGGTTTTACCTTTTTTTTTTGTTCTTCCAAAGTTCTTCAAGAATTCTCTCTGTTTTCTTTTTGATGTTCATTCTGATCAAATGAGGTCTGGGGTCCTTTTTATAGTACTCATAGATTAGTTGAATTTGTTAAACAGATCTTTTCTGAGTGATTTGGGGAATTTTCCCCACCGTCGGATCTTGGATCCAAAGGCCCCTGTTTTACAGAAGAAATCTTCTTGTTTAAACAAGAACAGAAAAATATCCTTAAATCTTCACTCTGTTGTTGCGCAACTCACCAGCGTGTGACACGTGTCGCGCAGTGAGGCGTTTGCGCAACAGCGCTTGCGCAACTGCGCAGACACGTGTCGCACAGTGAGGCGCTTGCGCAACAGCGCTTGCGCAACTGCGCAGACACGTGTCGCGCAGCGGTGCGCTTGCGCAATTGTGTTTGCACAGCTGCGCAGACACGTGTCGCGCTGCCGTGCGCTTGCGCAGTTGTGCTTGCGCAACTGCACAGACACGTGTCGCGCTGCCGTGCGCTTGCGCAGTTGAACGTTGCTTATGTTTTTTTAAAGAGCCTTGCTCTGATTGGATGTACGGCCTTGGGCGTTGTGCTGCCGTGTCAACTTCTGACACGTGGCGCGTTGCGCGCAGCGCACGGGAACTGAAGCGTTGCTTCAAAATTTGAATTTTCAAAATTTAAGCAGAGCCTTGCTCTGATTGGGGGAACAGGGGCCCGTAGGTTACTCCTCCAAATGAGACGGAACGGGAGTTGCAGTTGCAGCTGGAGCAGTTAGAGGCCATTGCTGTTCTTTCTTCTGCACGGCAGCAAAACCAAATCTTAGTACCTCGAACCTAAGGGCAACCATATTAAACCGCGATTCATTCGCGAACACGACACACAAAGTATGAAGTGGAAAGAGGAAAAGGTCCCTCCGGGCATGCCAGAATCTGTTCCCCGCCGAAAGGGGCGACCGGGACGTTGGGACGTCCGGGCCTGAATTCCGAGGGCAGATTCTATTTGGTTTTATCCGTACACCTCTCCGAAGATGCCAAGTTGATTTATGGCACCGTGTATCGAAGGTTTAGACGTATGCGGCCGATGTAGCAGACTTCGTCAGATTCCCCCTCATGGTGAGGGTTTTTGATTGTGGGGACGCTCTTCCCTGCAAGCGCAAGCCCCTGCAGTTAATTACGCTACCGCATCGCTGTAACCACTTTCTCCTTCTCCAGATGGTCACTTCGTGTCGTGGGTGTTTGTTTTGTTTTTGGTTGCCCATGGATTGTATACGGAGACTAATTTATGTTGTCGCCCGTAGGGCGTGGATTAGTCCAAATCCGTATTTTCTTAGTTTTGGATTTGGGTTGGGTTTAAGGACCGTCAATCTCATTTGAGACTAAGATCAACTCAAACGTTTGTTAAGGATACGTTAATCTAATTTTAAACTAAGATCTACTTAACGGGATCATTTAGATCCAACAAAAGAGCATTTGGGCTCTATTGCTTTAGTTTAGGGACATTACGGTCCGTTAGTTTAAGGACATTACGGTCCAAGGTTAAGGACATCATAGTCCATGGGCTTAAGGACCCCACAGTCCGAGGTTAAGGACATCATAGTCCATGGGTTTAAGGACCTCACAGTCCAAGGTTAAGGACATCATAGTCCATGGGTTTAAGGACCCCACAGTCCCAGGTTAAGGACATCATAGTCCATGGGTTTAAGGACCCCACAGTCCATGGAATGTTTAGTTATCGGGACCCGTCACCTCTCTGAAGACGTTGAAGGATTACAACGACAAATATCAGAGGAGTGGAGAGATGTACCCTTGAATCAATTTTGGTTGAGAAATCTGTAGTCCAATTTGGGACTAAGATCTGTTAAAAGATTTATGAGCATATGGGCTCAATTAATCTGAATGAGGGGTTTATGGCCAACTTGGGCTCGGCCCACTTAGTTAAAATGTTAAACATTTGACAATGCTGAGCATTGATTTGAGTTCTGACAATGTTTTTGTCTTTTACTGAATGCTAAGCATTCCTCATAGCTCTGGGCTTTATAGAACAATTTATGTTCTCTTAGTGCACACGTGAGGAGCACGTGGTGCGCTTGGCACTTTGCGCCAGTCAAAGAGCGCAGAGCGCTTCTGCTGGGTAGCACACATGTGAGGAGCACGTGGCGCGCTTGGTGCTAAGCACCAGATAATGGACGCATTGGGCCAGTTTATGAGCGCAAAGCGCTATTTTATGAGTGGCGCACACGTGAGGAGCACGTGGTGCGCTTAGCGCTGAGCGCCAGTCCATGAGCGCAAAGCGCTATTTGATCAGCTTTATGATCTGAGAAATGAATTCTCATTTATAAGAGACTTTGTCTCAAGATTCTAAGAACAAAGTTCTTATTTTGTAGGAGATGTTTCAATCTTTTATTTTGGTGAAAGGCTTTACCTTTATGGATCTGTGATCCTAAGAGAATTGACTTATTCTCTCCCCCCCCTTTATTCTATAATAAGATGTCCATGATCTCCTTGTATAAAAGAACTTAGTCTTCTGGATCTATGATCTGTGAGAAGAATTATGTTCTTCTTCTTATTTTATGGTGAGATCTTTTAATCTCTGTTATGAAATACCTTGGTCTTATAGATCTATGATCTTAAAGAAAGAAGTGAATTTTTCTTTTTAATATGAGATGATTTCATCTCTCTGTTATTTTTACCTTGAAGAAAATCTTCTTCTTCTACCGAGAGCTTGGCTCTTCTTTCTGAGATTTCTCAAAGTTTGTGTGTTGGGGGGTTCCTCTATATGTTTCTGTATCTCCCTGAGACTTGAAGTCTTGGGGCCTTTATATAGGGCAAGCTGGTTTGTTCAATCGGTTAAGGAGATCTTTTCTCCAATTGATTTGGGGATTTCCCCACCGTTAGATCTTTTGATCCAAGGGCTTCTGATTTACAGAAGGCAATTTTCTTTTCTTAACAAGATTGGGAAATCTTTTCCATACAGAATTTATTCTGTATTTTGGTGATTTTTAATCACCTTTGGATCATTGATCCAACGGTGCTCTGATTTACAGAGCACAATCTTCTTGTTTGGAAAGATTTTAAGGAATCTTTCCTTAAAAGAATTTTATTCTGATTAATTGATGATTTATTATCTTTATTGGATCATTGATCTGACGGTGGGGAGCTTTTAGTTCCAGCGCTAGCGCACACGTACCTTACACGTGGTGCGCTGCTTAGAGTGCAGCGCTCTTAGCGCTAGCGCACACGTGCTTTGCAAGTGGTGCGCTGCTTATAGTGCAACGCTCTTAGCGCTAGCACATACGTGCTTTGCACATGGTGCGCTGTTTAAGGCGCAGCGCACTTGGCGCTGCTATGAACCGTTGCTTCATTTTAAAATTTGAATTTTGAACAGAGCTTTGCTCTGATTGGGGAAAACACCTATCACCTAAGGCTTTTCAATTTTATGGGCCGTAAGGGTCCCATAAAAGCATTCTCCCTACGAATCGAAAGGATCTCGTAGGTTTACTTTCTCCTTAGGAGTCGTAGGGACTCCCAAGTGTGTTTTTCTTTTGTGAGTCGTAAGAATCCCACAAAGGTGTTTTCTTACGAGTCGTGGGGATCCCGTAACTTTTGTTCTCCTCATGCATCGTGAGGACACATGAGTGGGTCTTCCCAAATGGAGCATAATTCCGAGGGCGGAGACCGGCCGCGTGACTGGTGATTGCGGTAAGGTATGGGTGTGATGAGATTTATTTGAGCCCGTGGATTGTATACGGTAGTCAGTTTGGGGACTAACCATAGGGCTGGAAGAGTTTTAGGATTTTGTCGGTGTCTGCATCGCTGCACTAGAATATGGTACTAGGAGCGACTCATTATTCGCCGTTTGGGGATTTGGAATTTGGTTGGCGTCTGCATCGCTGGACTGGAATATGGTACCAGGAGCGATTCATCATTCGCCGTTGGGATATGGATTTTGGTTGACGTCTGCATCGCTGCACTGGAATATGATACCAGGAGCGACAAATCATTCGCCATTGGGAATTTAGGGATTTGGATTTTGGTTGGCCTCTGCATCGCTGCACTGGAATATGGTACCAGGAGCGACTCATTATTCGCCGTTAGGGATTTGAGTTTTGGACGGCGTCTGCATCGCTGCACTAGAATATGATACCAGGAGTGACTCATCATTCGCCGTTTTTTACCGCGATTGCTCTATCATTTCATCTTTTCTTATCGCGAAGGTCACGATTGCCCTATCATTTCGGCTATTTATTCGCGGTTGCCCCATCATTTCGGCTTTATTTTCATCTTTATTTTTACTCGCTGGTTTTTATTGCTAGTTGCCCCATCATTTCGGCTTTTTTTTTATTATTTTTTTGTTTTATTTACACATTTTTACATCCCCAGTTTAACGACTTAGAGGTCAACCATTCCAAGTTTAATGATGTGGTGGTCGGATGTTCCCAGTTTAACGACGTGGTGGTCCTGTTTGCTTATCCCAGCTTCTCGAACTTTGATCTTAGCGGAGTTGTGTTGATGACCGTAGCTCTATGGCTTGTTGGTATATCTGACGACTGTGAGGCTTTCCCAAGTTTGTATTGGTTCTCCACCCCATCTTTGAAAACATAGCAGTCCTCAATGGTATGACTCACCATTCTATGGTATGGGCAGTATATGGGATTGCCGGTCATGTTCATTTCATGTGGCCTCTTTGGAACAGGCAGTTGCAGACCGTTGTTCAAGGTATCCACGAATATTTTGCGAACTTCATCCCTCCTGAAGGAGTATACCTTTTTCTTTCTCTCCATTGGAGTAGGTGCCTTTACTGATGCTGGTCCTTGAGGCCGATCGGTCTTTGGTCGCCCTTTTCAGATAATGGCAGATGTCCAAGAGAATCAGGTTTCCGAAGGGCTTCAGTCTCCATTTGTATGAAATTGGCGGTCGTTGCTTGACCGTTTGCTAACACGCCTTTAGACAGTTCTATCTTTCCCGTCTTGTATTGCTTTTCGACCCAATCTTTAAAGACGAAACAGTCCTCAATGGCATGACTTATCACTCTGTGATAGGGGCAATATTTTGGGTCGTCGGTCATATTCGCTTCTTGTGGTCTCTTTGATTATGGCAGTTGTAGACCGTTTTTTAGGGCGTCCTTGAATATCTTGTGGACTTTGTCCCTTTTGAAGGAATAGACCTTATCCGGTTTCTTTTTCAGAGGCGATTGCCCTCCCCCTCCCAACACCGGTTTTCGAGGTTGGTCAGTATTAGGTTCGTCTGCTGTCCGCTTACGACGTTCGGTGTACATATCGAACGGACTGGAGGTTGATCGCATCCTTTTTTTGCGAAGGCGCTCCACTCTTGGGCAAAATAGGGTATCGGTTAGCTGCCTCCGGGTATCAATCCCTGGCTCATGAACCAAAATTTGATTTTGATGTAACTGCAATCGGGCGATTTGAGTCGTGAGATCCGCCATGACGTTTGCCAGCTCGTCGACTTTGGAATGGACCTTGGCCAACTTCTCATCCCTGTCCTGAAGCTACCTTTGAAGCCATTGGAATAACACTTGTTCTGTAGTTCCAGACATGACAACAGGGTCATCTTTACCGCCTGAGCTTGATCCGGCGAGAACCACGGGCTTCTTTGGCTTATCGGCCTGAGCGGGCTCTTCATCGTTTAGACCGAGTCGAGGTCGGGTAGCGTCAACCATATCATCACCATGGCTGTGAAGCATAGGAGGTTTTGTTTCTTCATGTCCGACCATCTAGACAGTGTGGACTACATATCCAGCCATCTCTTTATCTTTGGCGGGGTAACCCTGTTCTTGGAACCTCATGAAGTTCAGCCTAGCATGAGCCCTAGCCCTTTTGTTGGCTCTATATCTAAGCTTTTTTCTGTCTTAGCTTCTCGATTTTGAGGGCTTGGCGGGCATCCATTATCCAGGAAGCCATCATGAGCCGATTAACGAGGAGCTTAGAGAAGATACCCAATTGAGTGGTTGTCATGGGCGCCACTGGAGCTTGCTCGAGACGCTTTGTTGCTTTGTTGGTGTCGATGGCTTTGCCCCCAGCTGAGGCTAAGGAAAGTCGTTCAAATACTGACTTGTGTTTTGGTAGTGGTGCCCTTGAGATCACCACATTTTGCCTCTTGCCTTTCGAGGCCGGTTTGTCTGATACCGGAGCTTGAGGAGCTGGGATCGCATTAGCTGACACGAACAGAATAGAGACAAATGGTAGCGGCGGCTCCTCCCATTGTCGCCCGAGACTGGCCGGGAGAACCGTCCTGGCGTCCATCTTCATCGTGTAGGAGATGGGAGTTGTGTCGAAAGCTGAGCCTGTCCTTAGAGAAATTATTGCCGCGTCCGAAGATTGCAATTTGAAACCGTTTGCCTAAAGAAAGAAGCATGATTTCAGTACAGGCAATCGATATGTATATTGATCGAGTTCGCATGAACGTTTAACCCGAAATATGGGAGGAGAGATTGGTCCCACCGGGCGTGCCAGAATCTGTACGGTGTTTTTCGTCACCCCATTGAGATGAGAGTACGCACGCGCTTGCCAGGCGTACTACAGATTCCCTCTGCCTAGGGTAGGCTGGGGGTTTATTGATTGTGGGGATCCGAATCTCCGGCAGCCGCGAACTAAGCTGCCGTTAATTATCCCTCGCCTTTGGACTGAGAGAATCTCCGATTGATGGGTCAAACAGGTTATGCGAACTCAATGTGCAGTGTTGTGCTTTGGAGGGGAATTGGATATATCGAGGCCCCGCAGAGTTTTTACGGGGGTCCCGCTACCCGGATAGCGGGCTGGGGGTCAAGGGGGCTAGCAACCCCCTTGCGGGGTGCGGGGTGCGGGGCAGCGCCCCGTTAGAAATTTTTTCTAACAGGGACAGTGTCATGGAGTGTGTGTGTGTGTATATACATATATACATATATATATATATAAAGGGAAAAAAGCGTCCAAAGGACGCGTGGGGGTCAACGCCTCACGTGCGTGGCATGCAGGCGCTGGGCGCCGGCGCCCCACGTACGTGGCACGCAGGCGCTGGGCACCGGTGCCCCACGTGCTTGGTACTCGGCGTCAGCAGGAAAAGGGACTTGGTCCCTGCACTGGGAGCTGTGCTCCCGATTTGACTTATGGAGTTGAACTCCTGACAGAGAATGGGCTTAGTCCCTGCACTGGGAGTTGGACTCCTAAAAAGAAAGATTTATTATTTTGTATATATATATATATATATATATATATATTTGAGGAGTTAAACTCCTATAATATTTTTGAAGCTGATGAAAGGGGCTTCTCCCTAGAGCCCCCCCCCCCCAAATGGGGTTCTTGGAAGTTTGTAATACCCTAATTCATTTATACCAATTCTATTTCAAGTATTCTTTATTTATGGTATTTTCCTGATTTACTGTGTTTTGGGTGCGAATAGTGTATTTGACATTTATATTTGCATCCGACCCGACCAGCTTTCTTGAAACCTGTCTTGATTCATGTTTATAATTTATCCTGGCTTATTATATAGAACCGTGCAGTTACATTATTGTATACTGCATACTAGCATTTTATCTGGCAATGCATCTTTTATCATAAATTATTTTAAGTCACGTAAAATAATTTAAAAATACATTGCATAGCCTGCATGATACCCCTAACCCCGTGGTAGCATCCGCGCATCCTGTTCTCGTCCCGTTCAATAAAACGGACTTATTTGGATGGCTACGCGCACGTACGTGCATCCATTCTTAGGGGCATGCATTTTCGTTACCCAAGCATTCATTTTGAATTTTGAAAGTCGCATATATTTTTCGTATTTCAAAACTAAAATTTTAGACCCGACCCGGTCGTGTTTTAGAATATTTTTGTATCCCGGCAAAATTCAAATTTATTTAATATTTAAAAATTATTTAATTTAAATTTCGTTAACTATTTAAATTCCTAAAACTAACTAAATTATTTTATCATTTAAAATCTTAACCAGTTAACAAACGTTCTCACTCTCTCTCTCTCTTCTCGCAGTATCTCTCTTTCTCTCTCCCCCGCTACCAGACAATTTTCTTTCTCCTCCCCCTCTCTCTCTCTCTCTCTCATCTCACGCATCTCTTTCTCTCTCTTCTCGAGTCTCTTCCTCCCTCCTCTCGCGGTGAGTAGGATCCCATCACCTCCCCTCTGTTATGGTCACCTTCCTTAACTAATCCCTTATTCCTCGTCTTCCTCCTCCTTATAAAATCCTTGAGACCTCTCCATTAACCCATCATCACTACTCCTCTTCTCTCTCAAACCCTAACCCTAAAATCCCCATTGCCTCCTCAATTCCCTCAGAGCCTCCTCTCTTCCTCCTCGCCAACTCCTCCACCTCCTTCTTTCTCCCCGAGCACCCTACACACCACTGCAACTCCTCAACCCACCGAGCACCTCGCCGCCGATCACCTCCACCTCTCGCTGCCATCTCCTTCCTCTCATCCTCTCCCTCTCCTCTATATTCTCCTACACCAACCCTGCACACCCAGCAAAAAAACCCGAGCCAAACCCCAGCTGCATCCTAACCTAACCCTAAGTTTTTGAAGCCAACCCTAGCCTCGCCTAAGCTCAGTCGACTTCGTCGTCGTCACCTATCTCCTGACCCCCTGTAAACCTACAAATACAGTGAGCAACTCATTCTCTCTTCTTCCTCCTCCTCTTATTTCTTTCTTTCTTTTCTTTTCTTTATTCTTGGATCTGTATTTTCATAGATCGCCGGAGCCGTGACGTCGCTGCCGTTCCTGACGACCCAGACGATGTACCTTACCTGCATGATCACCCTCTTACGTTACTTGGACCCGTCCCGTGTGCCGTGCGTGCGTTGCGATATTTTGCCGACGTCGGACGTACCGTACATATCCCTTTCGTGATCCATCTAGGCAAGTTTATCTTGCTATATGCTACGTTACTTTATATACATCAATTTTAACAAATATAATACTGGTATTTCAAATCTTGCACCCCATATTTAGTTTTACAGTTTTTCGACATCCGTCTGCATCTGTATGTGATATTTTACATCTAGCACATATAAACCTATATTGTTACATATTATACAACAATATACTCCATCTAATTGAATATAACCGTTCATATCGTTTAATTGTACATCCCTCATTTACCAGTTTATCATTTTACTGTTATATCACGTCCGTGAGCATCCATATTAGTAATTACATATCTAGTCGCATGCTAAATCATCTTGCTACATTCTAGGTATAGTATTACGCATCCATATGAGTAAAATGTTACCCGTTTATCATATTATACATCCATATGCAAGTTTTACAGTTTTCGGATACCCGTTTGCATCCATATTATATAATATACATATAGCTGCATCTACAGATCACATTAATACATAATACTGTTGTATTAACACCCCATGTTTAATAAAGTGAATCCTAATTAGTATTCGAACTATAAATGTAACCCTAATTGATAATTGTGCATCCATATCATTGATTTTATATCTATTTGCATACCATGTCACATTATTTCATTTTATTGTTATATTAGTACTCCATACTTGATTTTGTGCACCCATACTTACTACAGTTTGATTATGAACACCCACTAGATACCTATGCACTACTTGACATGACCTGATACACTATTTGACATGACTTGACACATGTGCACTACCTGACATGACCTGATGTACCACAGCTTGACTTGATACCTGATCTTGTTACTAATGCCGATAATCTTGATATGTTGTCCCTATAGACATATCCTGTTGTCTATACAGACAAACCTGTATCTGCTTGATCCTGTGTTGGCATTAACTCCAGATTTATCAATACCTGACTTGAACACATAACTTGGGGGTATGGGGAAATCAAGAATGTAGCTGAACGTAACTCAAAGGGCTATTACATCATGTTACCGTGGTCCCGTAGGGAATGAACGGGACATAGACTCACAGTCTATCATATCATTTTACCGTGGTCCCGTGGGGAATGAACAGGGCATAGACCGATGGGTTACGATGAGGATTACATTAATTGATTTCAATAACTTTAGAGTAGATAACCCTATAGCACAGTTTAGACTACTCACTGCACTTCACCTGTATATATCTTATTCACTGATCTATATTCATGTTACTGCTTATTTCTTGATAACTTGTTACTGTTCATACTTCATGCCTGCATATTTCATTACATCATGCTTGCTTAATATTATTGATATTATGACGCACTGACGTCTGGGTTTTGCATGGCCCAGATCCCTTATCCTTATCGCAAGCTGCTCAGGAATATTTTGATCAACAGGCCGAGCAGTGAAGACCTGTTATTAGTTTAGTTTAGTTTTCCTTTCAGTATTTTTCATTCCTGATGTGAGCCCGTATTATGGGACTTACATTCCAGATTATTGTATTTGAATCGTTTGCTTCCGCATTATTTTATTTCATGACTCTTTATTCTGGCTCATGGACATGTATTAGATAGTTGTTTATTATTTCTACTGTTCTTGATATCTCTACAGCCGTAATGTGACTGTGGAGGGATATTTCCTATCCACAGGTAGCATGGTTGGCTCTGTCACGTGCCGGTCTTAGCGCACTTTGGGAAGCGGGGCGTGACAGTGTTTGTTTGGTATCAGAGCCATAGGATTTAGGTTAATCGGGTTTGATTCTTTTGTAATTAGATATTGGACCCAATACACGAATCAGAAAATCCGTGATTAGGAGCATGTCCTGCCACTTTACCATTTTGCCATTCTTGAATCTTAACTTCCTCCTGATCCTTAACTTGATGATATGCAAACCACTTTGCATCTCGACTTGAAACTCTAGGTTCCCTGTTGTTTATCTCTAGGATTTTGGCGACTTGAGTGGAGTTATGTGATTGTAACTATGAACTGCAGTATGGTTACAATACGGTACTCAATTTAAGTAACTTGAAATTCTAGTCTTGATTCATATCCTTGATTCATGGTCATCATTCATCGCAAGTCTTGAATCTTGTTTATCATACTAATCCTCTTCGGTGTTTTGGCTTCAGAATCATGGCGGACAGAAATCTGAAGACGTACCAGAGGCGTGTGGATGACGCCGCCTTACTTGGAGTAATTCGTGGCATGCTGGAGGAACAAAAACGGCAGACCAAGCTGAACCAGCAGCAGGCCGAAGCTATTCGGGAAGGTTTGCGGACCGTCCGGCAGTCCATAAACAATGTTGCGGCCAGACCAATTGAGCGTGTGGGTACCGTGGCGGATTTCAGGAGGCTGGGTCCATCCGTCTTCACTGGTTTGGAAGAGCCGTTGCCAGCGAAGCAGTGGCTGGTTGATACGGAGAATCTACTCGTTCCGGCACAGATTCCGGAGGACAAGATAGTGGATGTCGTGCGCATCCAACTGGTGGACTATGCCTGTGAATGGTGGCTCGTAGAAGAGACCCGTTTGCCCAAGCCGATCAGTTGGGCAACTTTCTCGCAGAGTTTCTTGGAGAAGTTCTTTCCGCAGACTGCACGGGAAAAAATGGAAGAAAAGTTCATCAGCTTGAAGCAGAATGGCGCATACGTGGATGCACATGCGGCTGAGTGGACACGGCTCAGTAGATTCGCTGGACCTTTGGTTGCCAACGATGCTGATAGGGCACGGAGGTTCATGCGCAGTTTGGACGTGGACATCCAGAGGCACATTATATCTCTGGGTTTGACCACTTTCTCGCAAGTGCTTAAAGCAGCCAGGGAGCAGCAGAGTCTATCATTGAAGACAGAGGGTACGCAGCAGCAAGCAGTTGCAGTGCGGAAGCCGGCATTTGCGCCAAACTAAGCACATATACGCAGAGGTATTCCGGTGAATAGACGTGGTGTTGTACCTATGAATAGGTCCGTCGCACCCGAGCAGAAAAGAAGAGCATTTTGCGACTACTGCCAACGATTGAGTCATTTCTGGAGAGATCGTCAAAGGAGACTTGGACTTTGTCTTATTTGTGGATCAGCTGATCATACCATTGGTACTTGTCATTCGAAGCTTCGCTTGAAGGAAGATACTCAGAAGCCACCGCAGAAGCAGTTTCGGGAGCAGGAGCAGTTAACTCAGGGATCTAATCAAGCTCGAGCATTTATCCTGACGGCTGAAGAGGCCAAGGCTTCAGAGGAAGTCGTTTCAAGTATCCTGCTTGTTCGTGATTTTTCCCGCATTAGCATTATTCAATTCTAGTGCATCCCATTGTTTTGTGTCGTCCAAGTTTACTGCTACACACTCGATTACTTGCACGAACCTGTCTAGTTGTTGGGACATACACACTGGGAATGGGAAGATCATAGCTAGTAGAGAATGTAAGGATTGTTCAATAGTTGTTTGCGGATTTTCTTAGTGATCGTTACCGGCAGTTTTGATGTTGTCTTGGGAATGGATTTTCTCGTTGACATGCTCACATGGATGTTTGGACAAAGAAAGTGATTTTCCAAATTCCCGGACATCCGGAGTTTGTTTTGGAGTTAGCAGTTCTGCCAGGCCAGTCGAGTTTAGGGCTAGGCCGACAAACAATGTTCTTTCATCGATGGAAGTTGCTAAGGAGGAAGCGCCAGTTGTAGTTCGAGAGTTCATGGATGTGTTTGGGGACATCTCGGGTTTACCGCCAAAACGAGATGTGGAGTTCGCTATCGAACTTGTTCCTGGTGCAGCGCCAATCTCAAAGGCGTACTACCCAATGGCACCAGTAGAGTTGGAAGAAGTCAAGAAGGAAGTTACCGAATTGCTAGAGAAGGGTTGGATTCGCAACAGTAATTCACCTTGGGGAGCTCCGGTTCTTCTAGTAAAGAAGAAAGATGGCACAAGAAGGATGTGCATCGACTATCGAGAATTAAACCGGGTGACTATTAAGAACAAGTACCCGATCCCTCGCATTGGCGAATTATTCGAGCAACTTAATGGTGTGAGGGTATTCTCGAAGCTGGATTTGCGAT
Organism: Agapanthus africanus; assembly: GCA_030015575.1. Taxonomy (NCBI): domain Eukaryota; kingdom Viridiplantae; phylum Streptophyta; class Magnoliopsida; order Asparagales; family Amaryllidaceae; genus Agapanthus; species Agapanthus africanus. The sequence goes on from JASDDO010000019.1 coordinate 787,171,293, forward strand.
CCGGATATCATCAAGTCCGAGTTAAACCAAAGGATATTTTCAAGACTGCGTTTCAAACTCGGTATGGACATTACGAGTAGTTAGTGATGCCATTCGGAGTCACGAATGCACCAGCGATATTTATGGACTTGATGAACCGAATCTTTGCACCGTTCATGGACCAGTTTATAGTGATGTTTATCAATGATATTCTGGTCTACTTGTGGAGTCTTGAAGAGCATGCTGAACTCTTGAAGATATGTTGAGAGCTTGCATGTTAGACTTCAAGGGTTCATGGAAGGATCATCTACACTTGGTGGAGTTTTCGTACAATAACAGTTGTCGGGCGACTATTCAGATGGCTTCATTCGAAACGTTATATGGTCGCAAGTGTCGTTCACCGTTTGTTGGGACGATGTGGAGAACGCAGATTGTTGGGACCGGATTTGATTGTGCAAACTGTGAAGAAGTTTAACACTGTCCGGAATCATATGAAGGCAGCACAAGATCGGCAGAAGAGTTGGGCCGATATATCGAGAAGATCTCTAGAGTTCGCTGTTGGTGATCTTGTGTTCTTGAAGATCTCACCTACTAGAGAAGTGATTCATTTTGGGAGTCGAGGCAAGCTTAGTCCTCGATTCATAGGGCCTTTCGAGATTATGGAGCATGTTGGAGAAGTGGCTTATCGATTGGCTTTACCACAATCTTTGGCGAATGTTCATGACATGTTTCACGTATCTCAACTCCGTAAATATATTTGAGATGAAACACACATGCTGGATCATTCAGAGCTGACTGAAAGAGATGATTTAACCTTTGAGGAACGACCGATGTCGATTGTGGATCGAAGAGAAAAGGTCCTTAAAAATAAGGTTATCACTCTCGTACTTGTTTCTTGGGGAATCACTCGCATGGAGAATTGACTTGGGAACAAGAAGACGAGATTCGACAGAAGTTTCCACACCTATTCTTGTAAATTCTTGATTGTTCTTGTCTTGGGAATTTCGAGGACGAAATTCTTTTTGTAGTTGGGTATAATATAACACCCTAGTTCATTTATACCAGTTCTATTTCAAGTATTTCTTTATTTATGGTATTTTCCTGATTTACTGTGTTTTGGGTGCGAATAGTATATTTGACATTTGTATTTGCATCCGACCCGACCCGCTTGCCTGAAACCTGTCTTGATTCATGTTTATAATTTATCCTGGCTTATTATATGGATCCGTGCACTTACATTATTGTATACTGCATACTGGTATTTTATCTGGTATTGAATCTTTTACCATAAATCATTTTAAGCCACGTAAAATAATTTAAAAATACATTGCATGGCCTGCATGATAACCCTAACCCCGTGATAGCATCCGCGCATCCTGTTCTCGTCCCGTTCAGTAAAACGGACTTGTTCGGATGGCTACGCGCACGTACGTGCATCCATTCTTAGGGGCATGCATTTTTGTTACCCAAGCATTCATTTTGAATTTTGAAAGTCGCATATATTTTTCGTATTTCAAAACTAAAAATTTTAGACCCGACCCGGGCGTATTTTGGAATATTTTTGTATCCCGCCAAAATTCAAATTTATTTAATATTTAAAAAATATTTAATTTAAATTTCGTTAACTGTTTAAATTCTTAAAACTAACTAAATTATTTTATCATTTAAAATCTTAACCAGTTAACAAACTTTTTCTCTCTCTCTCTCTCTCTCCTCTTGCAGTATCTCTCTTTCTCTCTCCCCCGCTACCAGACAATTTTCTTTCTCCTCCCCCTTTCTCTCTCATCTCGCGCATCTCTTTCTCTCTCTTCTCGAGTCTCTTCCTCTCTCCTCTCGCGGTGAGCAGGATCCCATCACCTCCCCTCTGTTATGTCCACCTCCCTTAACTAATCCCTTATTCCTCGTCTTCCTCCTCCTTATAAAATCCCCGAGCCCTCTCCATTAACCCATCATCACTACTCCTTTGCTCTCTCAAACCCTAACCCTAAAATCCCCATTGCCTCCTCAATTCCCTCAGAGCCTCCTCTCTTCCTTCTCGCCAACTCCTCCACCTCCTTCCTTCTCCCCGAGCATCCTACACACCACTGCAACTCCTCAACCCATTGAGCACCTCGCCGCCGATCACCTCCACCTCTCGCCGCCATCTCCTTCCTCTCCTCCTCTCCCTCTCCTCTGTATTCTCCTACACCAACCCTGCACACCCAGCAACAAAACCTGAGCCAAACCCCAGCTGCACCCTAACCTAACCCTAACTTTTTGAAGCCAACCCTAGCCTCGCCTGAGCTCAGTCGACTTCATTGTCGTCACCTATCTCCTGACCCCCTGTACACCTACAAATACAGTGAGCAACTCATTCTCTCTTCTTCTTCCTCCTCTTCTTTCTTTCTTTCTTTTCTTTTCTTTATTCTTGGATCTGTATTTTCATATATCGCCAGAGCCGTGACGTCGCTGTCGTTCCTGACGACCCAGACGACGTACCTTACCTGCGTGATCACCCTCTTGCGTTGCTTGGACCTGTCCCGTGTGCCGTGCGTGCGTCGCGGCATTTTGCCGACGTCGAACGTACCGTACATATCCGTTTCGTGATCCGTCTAGGCAAGTTTATCTTGCTACATGCTACGTTACTTTATATACATCTATTTTAACAAATATAATACTAGTATTTCAAATCATGCACCCCATGTTTAGTTTTACAGTTTTTTGACATCCGTCTGCATCCGTACGTGATATTTTACATCTAGCACATGCAAACCTATCTTGTTATATATTATACAACAATATACTGCATCTAATTGAATATAATAGTTCATATCGTTTAATTGTACATCCCTCATTTACCAGTTTATCATTTTACTGTTATATCACGTCCGTGTGCATCCATATTAGTAATTACATATCTAGTCGCATGCTAAATCATCTTGCTACATTCTAGGTATAGTATTACGCATCCATATGAGTAAAATGTTACCTGTTTATCATATTATACATCCATATGCAAGTTTTACAGTTTTCGGATACCCGTTTGCATCCATATTATATAGTATACATATAACTGCATCTACAGATCATATTAATACATAATACTGTTGTATTAACACCCCATGTTTAATAAAGTGAATCCTAATTAGTATTCGAACTATAAATGTAACCCTAATTGATAATTGTGCATCCATATCATTGATTTTATATCTATTTGCATACCATGTCACATTATTTCATTTTATTGTTATATTAGTACTCCATACTTGATTTTGTACACCCATACTTACTACAGTTTAATTATGAACACCCACTAGATACATGTGCATTACTTGACATGACCTGATACACTATTTGACATGACTTGACACATGTGCACTACCTGACATGACCTGATGTACCACAGCTTGACTTGATACCTGATCTTGTTACTAATGCCGACAATCTTGATCTGTTGTCCCTATAGACATATCATGTTGTCTATACAGACAAACCTGTATCTGCTTGATCCTGTGTTGGCATTAACTCCAGATTTATCAATACCTGACTTGAACACATAACTTGGGGGTATGGGGAAATCAAGAATGTAGCTGAACGTAACTCAAAGGGCTATTACATCATGTTACCGTGGTCCCGTGGGGAATGAACGAGACATAGACTCACAGTCTATCATATCATTTTACCGTGGTCCCATGGGGAATGAACGGGACATAGACCGATGGGTTACGATGAGGATTACATTAATTGATTTCAATAACTTTAGAGTAGATAACCCTATAGCACAGTTTAGACTACTCACTGCACTTCACTTGTATATATCCTGTTCACTGATCTATATTCATGTTACTGCTTATTTCTTGATAACTTGTTACTGTTCATACTTCATGCCTGCATATTTCATTACATCATGCTTGCTTAATATTATTGATATTATGACGCACTGACGTCTGGGTTTTGCATAGCCCAGATCCCTTATCCTTATCGCAGGCTGCTCAGGAATATTTTGATCAACAGGCCGAGCAGTGAAAACCTGTTATTAGTTTAGTTTAGTTTTCCTTTCAGTATTTTTCATTCCTGATGTGAGCCCGTATTATGGGACTTACATTCTAGATTATTGTATTTGAATCGTTTGCTTCCGCATTATTTTATTTCATGACTCTTTATTCTGGCTCATGGATATGTATTAGATAGTTGTTTATTATTTCTACTGTTCTTGATATCTCTACAGCCGTAATGTGACTGTGGAGGGATATTTCCTATCCACAGGTAGCATGGTTGGCTCTGTCACGTGCCGATCTTAGCGCACTCTGGGAAGCGGGGCGTGACAAAGTTGGTCTCCTTCTTCCTTTTCTTTATTGGCTGGCTCTTGGGGAAAAGAGGGGTGAGATTTAAAAATCTCTCTTTTTGGAGATCGGATGGAAGATCTGAGCTTCCCTTTGTGGGTTTTGTGATGAAAAACTATTTATTTTTGGAAAAGGAAGGGTGAAACTCTTGATTTAATTAAAAAAAAGGAGAAGGTTTAGAACCTTGAGGAAGGAGTAGGAGGCATAAAAACCATTGAGTTTGTGAGAATGAAAAGTTCTTTTTTTTATTTCATCATCATGTTGCCTTTTATAGGCTTACACATTTACATATAGCCTCTTAGGCTTTACAAAATGGTATTTTGCTCATCCCATGTCTCACGTGCTCATTTCTTTTGCAAATGAGCCATGGGCTTTACAAAAATTTGGCTTTATGCCCATAAAGATTACATCAAAATTATTTATTACATGATTTTTATTTTGGCATAGGGGAGGCTGGCCACGGGGCTCGACTTGGGCATGGGCCCACTTGATCTGGGCTTGGGCCCGCTTACTTGGAATTGACTTTGACTTTGACTTGGTCAACTGGGTTGTACTTTTTGACCCCAATAGCTACCACTGGAATATTGCCAGGAGCGAATCATCATTTGCCTTTGCTGATTTGAACAAAGGTGGCTTAGCAAACAGGGTTGGGATCCTGCCGACTAAGGCTTTTTGACTTCATGAGCCTGATGGTCTCATAAAGGTATTTCTCCCTACGAGTCATGAGGATCTCGTAGGTGTATTTTCTCCTTCGGAGTTGTGAGGATTCCTAAGTGATATTTTCTATTGTAAGTCGTAAGGATCTCACAAGTGTATTTTCTCCATGCAAGTCGAGAGGACCTACAAGTGTTGTCCACCCTATGAGGGCATTTCTCGTCATCGGTGGGTCTTGGCGTGGAGACTTTTATTTGTGCCCGTGGATTGTATACAAGGGATCGATGTTGATCGCGTGTAGGGCAACTTGGGGAATATATTGGCTTAAGAACAGGTTTAGATCCCTGTAGCTTAAGGCTTTTGAATCTTATGAGCCGTGAGGGTCTCATAAGGGGAATTCTCCTTACGAGTCGTGCGGATCTCGTAAGTGTAATTTCTCCTTAAGAATCGTGGGGATCCTTAAGTGTGTTGCTCCATTGTGAGTCGTAAGGATCTCACGCGGGTATTTTCTCCTCACAAGGTCGAGGGGAGACCGTGCAGGTGTTTTTATTTTAACGAGATTGCGCCCTTTTGGGTTTTCACAACTCGCCGGTAGCCCTGCTGTTTTTACTCACGGAGCCCTTTCGGGTTTTCATCCATGCCAATTTCGCTTATAGACATACCGTTTTTTTTTTTTAATGAGAATGCGCCCTTCCGGGTTTTCACAAACTCGTCGGCAATCCTGCTGTTTTTACTCACGGCGTCCTTTCGGGTTCTCATCCGTGCCCATTTCACTTGTGGATATACGATTTTTTTTGTTTTTTTTAACGATGAAACTCTCGAAAATAGTTTCGCCGCGGTGACCCATCTGTTTGCCGGTGGGATTTGAGTTGCAGTCCTTGCCGCTGGGATTTGTGGACTTGAATTCCCTTATCACCGTGTTTGAGGCGACATATTTAGTTTAAGGACATTACGGTCCATTGTTAGTTTAGGGACATCTCGGTCCATTGTCACCATATTTGAGGCAAATTTCTAATTTAAGGACTTTTCGGTCCAATATTCTTATTCGATCGTGAAGTTGCATAACTCACCCCTTCCAACTCCTGTTTGCTGAGACGCTGCTGCTTGTCCTTTGTTTGCATGGACACTTCACGCCTTAGACTTTTTTTTACCTTCTTGGACTTCTTCATTTATCATCATGCCAATCGGGTTGTTTTGCAAGAAATACTGGGTATTTTAAACAGCACCTGCCCCTGCTTATCAATGTCACTTTCCGATACTGATAGAGCGTCTTCTTCATATACAAAGGAACGAGATATCACGTCACTCCTTCTGCCGAGTCTTCCTATTCCTTGGAAGAATGAATTTGACTTGAGGTTTTTTCCTCATCGTCTGATTCGGAGTGGGACATGGGTTTCATATCCCTCCCATGGTTTTTTAGTTCAAGTAGGATATTCCACTTGATTGCAGGACCCACTTGTAAGTCCCTTGATATTCTACCTATTCTTTGAGAAGAAAGGACCATCCCATGTATAAATTCTTCCGCCAGTGAGAAATATGCCCCCTGTGTATTTCTCGAGAAGTGGGAGAGCGAGTACCCATGTCGTCGCTATTTTGGTGACAGGTTGCTTCACAGCCGCTCATTTTTGTTGAGCGTTGGCGACAAACGCCACCTTGCATCCACTTTTCATTCATCTTCATCGGGTGATGAAGGGTCTTGACCCAGCCGATCCGATCGAGTCATTTTATCCATGAGCTCTTAGAAGGCTGTCAGCTTGAAGAGGGTCGTAAATAGGAACACCTTTTGAATTTGGGTCAAGGGTGGTTATGAACATTCCGACAGCTGTAGCTTTGTCGATACGTTGCTCGCATTTTGACCAGAGATTTCGCCATCGGATAACATATTGAACCTAGGTCTCATTCGGTCTAACTCTTTCATTTACCAACGTCGTTACGGTAGTGCGTTTATTCACACTAGAAAATTTATGACAGAAGAGCATCTCCATCTTGTCGAAGGTATTCACGGAGTCATTCGGGAGTTCCGCATACCATTCGAAGGCAATGCCCGCCAGACAGCTGACGAACTGTCAGAGGAGAAGTATATCATTCTCTTCAGTGTTACCGCACATGGATTTAAATCGCGTGATGTGCCGGTGAGGATTCCCGGTTCCTTTGTATGTATAGAGTCGGAAGTATATATTCTATCATAGCATGCCGGATACGGTCGACGGGTCTTGATTGGCATATTTGATGCTTTACTGGCATGGTGAGTTTTGACTTGTTGAGCGATTTATATGTCCAGCTTTTCATTTAGGAATCATTTCCTCCTCGGCCTTTGATGAGGTTTGCAGAAGATTTGAAATGTTATCCTTATCTTTAAGATTGACTACCGGTGGTTCATCTGCCAGTGGTTCCGAATGGACTATCATTCCAGCCATATTCTGAATCAGAAGGGCCATCTGGTTCATTTTAGTGGACATTTCCGCTGCTTCTTTTTCTCTCTTTTTCATAGCGCGCTTTGGGAAATCAATATTCGACTCCATCTCTACTCTTTCTTCGGGTGCGTCCTCGGGATTTTCCTTAGGCGATGGATTAGCGTTTGCTGCCGCCTGAGCGAGCATCTCCTGCAGCTTTTCACGTTGCAGTTGAACTTTTGTCAGGGACCGAGTTTGAGGTCGGTGACTAGTAGAAGCTCGAACTTCGTCTTTGGAATTCACCACATAGACTATGTGAACTACCATACCCCCAGGCTTAGGGTGTTTGGAGTTTTGGCCTTTGGAGTTTGCTTCGGACACTTGAGCTTTATTAGGCCTCTCTTTTTTGTGAAAAGCCGCTTTGGTTTTGGGAAGAACCGCTGTATCAGGATCCGTCTTGGGATGAATCCCCTTGTATTTGAAAGGAGATTTGTCAGAATTTGGCTGACGTTTAGAGGAAGAGCCGCAGATGACGACTGAGTCATTCACCTGCTTCCACACCTTATATATAGATGAGGAAAGTTATCATAGGGAGCGAATTGGTTTCTGCTCTTGTGGGATCTACATGGGCTGCGGAGATTTCTTTAATATTGCGGTGGGAGAATTTTGTCTGAACCTTTGCAACAGTTTGAAGCTATTCCCGGTTGGAACAACAACATTCACCACTGGGGTTGAAACAGGACCATACGGAGAACTGCCCCCGGTTCATTTTGTATGATGCCGATATCGACGTCGACCGTTTCTTACGGCCGGGATTTGATTAGCCTCAGGATTTTGCCGAGACTGGCCCTTGTTTCCTTTGAGAGCTTGAATAGTCTGCCCCCCTGCGTCGACCATGGTCCTTGGCAAGTGCCAATTGTTTGAAGAATGATTCCGTCGGCAAAGCTGCAGCTTGGGGAACCAGCCTGTGGAAGACAGACTTTCTCTGGGCTTCCTCCATCGGCGTTGAGGCACCGAAGGTGGGAGGTGTGATTATCGACCCAAAAAGAAGCCCGTTGATTTCTTGAAGAGCCGGATTGCAGAGATTTGAGGCTGCAAGTGACCCATACTTGACTCCACCGGATATGACAGAGCCTGAGTTGCTATGGTGGGAGCAAACGACATTCTTCATAGAGACGAAACTCCGGCTTCAATATCCCATCAAGCAAGGGCAACCATAAATATATATACCGCGATTATTTAATCGCGGAAAAACACGACACACGAAGTGTGGAGTGGAAAGAGGAAAAGGTCCCACCAGGCGTGCCAGAATCTGTTTACCGCCGAATTCTCTGTAGTCGAATTTGGGGCAGATGCTATTTGGGTTTATCCGTCCACCTCTCCGAAGTTGCCAAGTTGATTTATGGCACCGTGTATCGGAGGTTTGGTCGGATGCGGCCATTGTAGCAAACTTCGTCAGATTCCCCCTCATTTCTGAAGGGGTTTTGATTGTGAGTACGCTCTTCCCTGCAGGCGCAAGCCCCTGCAGTTAATTACGTTACTACGTAGAGATAACCACTTTCTCCGGCTCCAGAAGTTCACTTCGTGTCGTGTGTATTTGTTTTATTTTTGGTTGGCCGTGGATTGTATACGGAGACTAATTTATATCGTCGCCCGTCGGGCGCGATTAGTCCAAATCCGTATATTTTGGGTTTTTATTTAAGGATCGTTAATCTAGTTTGAGATTAAGATCAACTTAAATGTTTGTTAAGGATACGTTAGTACAATTTGAGACTAAGATCTACTTAACGGGGTTTTAGGATCCTTCGGATCCAACTAAAGAGCATTTGGGCTTTATTGTTTTAGTTTAAGGACATTTCAGTCCATCGTTAGTTTAAAGATATTACGGTCCGTATTGGGATGTGCCCATTGGTTTGGGAGTGCGCCAAAGAGTTGTTGGTTGTCAGGACCCGCCACCTCTCTGAAGACGTTGAAGAATTACAACGACATGTATCAGAGGTGTGGAGAGATGTACTCTTGAACCAATTTCCAGATTGAGGAGAGATGTGGGATGAATATCCGTCGGAAGATCATTAATGAGAGATCATCAGGCTAAGATTGGGTTTCTGTAATACCTAGGAGTGCTAAGCACTTAACTGTATAGAGCGCTCATGTGTATATCACATTAGGCGCTGCAATAGTGCTAAGCACTAAATTTTGTGGCGCTCACGTGTGCTTCACGTGAGGTGCTCCAATAGTGCTAAGCACTAACTTTTGGAGATTTAATCTCTGTTGATGTTTCTCTGTTAATGGTATTTTGATCACCAAGCTCATTATTTTGAGGATCTTGAATCAGGTTCTTTAAAGAACCGAGTTCTTGATTTGAACTCCATCTTCTCCGTGAGGTTAAACCTCTTTCAACGGTGTTTTGACCATTAAGGATCACTAAGATCATTATTTTGAGGCTCTTGATTCAACTTTGAGTTCTTGATTTGAAGAAACTACATTCTTGATTTGAACTCCATCTTCTCCGAGAGATTAAATCTCTGTTAATGGTATTTCGACCATTAACGATCACCAAGATCATTATTTCGAAGACCTTGAATCGGGTTCTTTAAAGAACTGAGTTCTTGATTTGAAAAAACTATGTTCTTGATTTGAACTCCATCTTCTCCGAGAGATTAAATCTCTGTTAATGGTATTTCGACCATTAACGATCACCAAGATCATTATTTTGAGGACCTTGAATCAACTTTGAGTTCTTAATTTGAAGAAACTACGTTCTTGATTTGAACTCCATCTTCTCTGAGAGATTAAATCTCTGTCTTGAATCAACTTTGAGTTCTTGATTTGAAGAAACTACGTTCTTGATTCGAACTCCATCTTCTCCGAGAGATTAAATCTCTGTTAATGGTATTTCGACGATTAACGATCACCAAGATCATTATTTTGAGGACCTTGAATCGGGTCATTTAAAGAACTAAGTTCTTGATTTGAAGAAACTACGTTCTTGATTTGAACTCCATCTTCTTCCTTTTCAAATTCGTTCTTTCATGAATCTTTGATTCTCAAGAATAAGATTTTCCCGATGAGAATTAAATTCTCAACTTGTAAGAGATTTGTCTCGCGGATCTCAGATCCATAGAAAGAACTAAGTTCTTTAAGAAGAGTTAAACTCTTGGTTTGAGAATTAAATTCTCTTTTGTTTTGTGTGAGCTTTTGAGAGGCTTTTGTATATTTTTTTAGAAGCTTATGGAGCGGTCTCCTCCTTTTTGGATTTAATCTTCTCGCTCCTATTTATAGGAGAAGGAAAAAAATCAATTTATTGAGAGAATCTCTCATTAAGAGATCTTAATTGATTTCATGATCTTTTAGATCAATCGGTGAATTTTATTCACCGTTGGATTTTTAATCCAAAGGCTCTCTGTTTAACAGAGAAGATTTCTTGTTTGTTTAATAAGATTATGAATATTTTGTTAGTTTTAACAAGATTAGAATTTTATTCTATCATATCTTTTTAGTTTAACAAGATCAGGAAAATATTTTCCAAAATAGAATTTAATTTTAGAATTTGATAGGAGCGTTTTAAATTGGGGTGCTCACATGCTTTGCATGTGGGCGGCAAGAGAACTCACATGTTTAACACGTGACCCCTAGTGTGGGTTTTAGTCTGTTTATTTTCAGCGCTCATATGAGCATATGAGCGCTCACGTGTTTAACACGTGAGGCATGTTGGGCCATTGGTGATTTATGTTCAGCGCTCATATGCTTTGCATATGAGCGCTCACGTGTTTTACACGTGAGGCCTATTTGGCCCTTTAGGTTTATTTTATTCAGCACTCATATGCTTTGCATATGAGCGCCCACGTGTTTAACACGTGATGTCTGTTTGGCCCTTGATTATTTATGTTCAGCGCTCATATGCTTTGCATATGAGCGCTCACGTGATTTACACGTGAGGCCTGTTTGGCCTTTTGTTATTTTCTTTCAGCGCTCATATACTTTACATATAAGTGCTCACGTGTTTAACACGTGATGTCCAACCATGAATTCTTTTCCTCTTTCTTCTCTCCCTTTTTTATAAGGGTTATAAGGGAACAAATAGCTCTTGGCCGAAAATTTTGGCGGGAACAAGTGCGAGGATGATATCAAGGGTTCCCTGGATACTCGAGACGAGCAAAAAGAGGTCCGACCCCGATGGAGCCACTAACAGAGGTCCCCCTTGCGGAAGGGGACAATGAGCGAACCGTCCATATAGGGTCATTCTTAACGGGGACTCGTCATTCTTAATAGGGACTCATCGAGACGATCTGGTCCACTTCCTCAGAAATAACTCTGACAAGTTCGCCTGGGCTCCTGCCGACATGCCTGGGTTCAACCCCAAAACCATATCGCATAAGCTCGGGGTGGACCCCACGGTCCGACCCGTCAGGCAGAAAAAATGAAGCTTCACCCCGATCAAACAAAAAGCGATCAAGGATGAGGTGGACAGGCTCCTCGCCGCCAACTTCATTCATAACGTGCCTTACTCGGAATGGTTGGCGAACATAGTCATGGTTAAAATGTCTAGCGGAAAGTGGCGCATGTGCATCGACTTCACTGACTTCAACAAGGCTTGCTCGAAAGACAACTATCCCCTCCCTCGGATAGATCAGCTCGTCGACGGTTCGGCATGCCACGAGCTACTTAGCTTAATGGATGCTTTCTCCAGTTACAACCAGATCCATATGAATCCGGCAGACAAGGATCTCACCGCATTAACTACGGATCGGGGGGTATACTGCTATAAGGTGATGCCCTTCGGCCTCAAAAAAGCCGGCGCTATGTACCAACACTTGGTTAATCGGATGTTTAAGCCATATATCGGCAGGAATATGGAGGTTTATGTCGACGACATGCTCGTCAAATCAATCTTGTCGGATGAACACGCCAAGGATCTGGGCGAGGCCTTCGACGTCCTCCGCAGATACAAGATGAAACTGAACCCCGCCAAGTGCGCATTCGGGGTCACTAGTGGAAAGTTCCTTGGCTTCATGGTCACCTACCGTGGTATCGAGGCTAACCCGAAGAAAATCACCGTCATCCTCAACATGGCTGCCCCCAAGACTAACGTCGAAATCATGCGGCTAACAGGGCAGGTAGCCGCCCTGAGTCGTTTCATGTCAAGGTTTGGGGAGAAGTGCCTCCCGTTCTTCAAAGCTCTAAGGAAAATACCAAGGTTCGAATGGTCAGAGGAGTGCTAGACCGCCTTTGAGCAATTAAAGAGGTACCTTGCGACTCCCCCGCTGCTCACCCGGCCAGTTGAGGGGGATGAGCTATCGCTATATCTAGCGGTGACCGACCAAGCTACAGGTTCGGTGCTTGTCCGAGAGCTCGAGGGAGTCCAGAAGCCGGTATACTATGTGAGCCACGTCTTCAAGGACGCGGAAACGAGGTATCCAGCCATAGAGAAGATCATCTTGGCACTCATCGTGGCCTCGAGGAAACTATGGCACTATTTCCAGGCGCACACCATCCTCGTTCTTACCAAGCGGCCTTTGGAGGCTATCCTCGCCTCCCCCGAGTCCTCCGGTCGTTTGGAGAAATGGAGGTAGGAGTTGTCCCAGTTCGGCATAAAATACTTCCCGAGGCAGGCTATCAAGGCACAAGCCCTGGTCGATTTTATCGTCAAGTGCACCATCCCCAGTAAAGAGGCGGAATCCATGCTGGCCCCAAGAGCTCAACCCTCAGTCGATAAGAAGCCCGACTACATCCCTGATTGGGTCCTTTACGTCGACGGGTCCTCAACCGAGGAAAGCTGCGGTGCCGGCCTGATCATTCAGGGCCCAAACGAGGCAGAGATGGAGTATTCTCTGAAGCTCGGGTTCAAAGCCTCAAATAATGCAGTGGAATACGAGGCCTTGCTGGCCCGGATAGCCTCCGGAGTGGGGTTGAAAATGATCCGGATCCGCAGCGACTCCGCCCTAGTCGTTGGCCAAGTGACCGGCCGATTCGAGGCACGGGAGCCTCTGATGATGAAGTATCTAGCCGAGGTGAGAAGATTATGAAAATACTTCGACGAAGTCCAGGTGGAATAGATCCATGTTAGGTTTCCTTAGCATCTAATCTAGGGTTCGGAAGCATCACGCATGCCAGTTTAAAATTTTAGAGAGGTGCTAAGAAAACTAACCAAGGATCTTAACTAGAATTTTAGGGTAACAATAAATAAGCATCACATGCTAGAAGCTATTTAACACTAAGTGAAGAAATTACAACCTTTGTAGACTTTCCTTGATGACTCCTTAGACCTTTATGAGTTTAAAATGGATCGCTAGAGGCATTTCTAATCCACGATGATCCACCCGAAGTCTCTTTGCACAAAGCTCCTTGTTTCACTTGAACTTTGAAAGAAGTGGAGCAAACACCCTATACAAATGGGCTAGAGAAGTGTAGAATGATGATGTAGTTTGTATTCTCTATTCAAAACCCTTTCTTTTTTACTAGCTCACTCTATGGAAATCTCAAGAGAGCAAGAGAATGAGGAAGAAGAAGATGGCAACTCAAGAGCTCAAGAGATAATGATAATCCTCTTAATTAAAAAATGAGAATAGATATTATATATAATTTCACACTCTCATCCTTAACCATGGGTTAATAAATATCTAGATATTTATTTAGGAGTAAAATGAACCATAGAAAATTAACTCATGGTTGAAGCTAAAGTCAAATGTAGAGTCAAGGAGAATTTTCCACCATGAATTGATTTTCTATTTCTTTAATCCAAAAATAAATATATATGCATATTTATTCCCATGTGAGTCTTGCATTGCCACCACTTGTGTATCATCAACCATGACACACAAGAATGTATGCATGTATATGTGCATGCACATCATCATGTGCATCAACATAAACATATGCATACATGCATGCATACAAATAGAAAAGGGTTTAATAAAGAAATAAGCTAAAAGTCTATGTTAAATCAACACTTGATTTAACAAACCGGTCATATCACATACGACCCGACCAATAGAAAAATGCCCGATTAATATACGGTATCACATACACGCATTTAATCCTGTCCCCGCGCATATCTCTTATGCACACCACATCGTTTCGCCTGAGCTAGGAAACTCCTGTGTGGGACTCTAAGACTCGTCAATACGCCGGCAGTAGGTGATGATCATATCAAACACTTACAAGCCGCAAGCGGTCAGCTAAACGTAACGGCCACCCGGGTATTGAGCGATGAGAAGAAAACCAGCGAAGCTGTCAAAACTCCCGTCGAGCCAACTGGCAACACTTACCGTATAGTCCGGTCTCTTCGTCAGATATGCTGCATATCGAGTCTAGGGATGAAATCGTCGACCCCAATAACTCAATAAGCCATGCCGGTGTATGGCTCATAACAGATCGAGAAACTACTGATAACACTTATCCGTAAATCTCAGCAGCCCTAACCAGGGACTTCCTGTTATAGCCAATAAAGCATAGCACAATATCAACCCCCAATACCGGGAGAGATGAAACCCCTCCTATCGCTCATTGCCTCCATGCGCCTCGGGACTGTACCCAAAATCCACCTGTTTGCACGACTCAGTAGAGCCGTGGTAGGGTGGAGATCAAAGTACAGTGGGAGGACACGCAAGACTCTATGACGATCTTGGGTCTACAGACTAACCTGTACCAGTGTCACCTGAGAACTGCTATCCGACGATAGATATAATACCACATAGGAGTTCTCGGCGAGTCCGTTCAGTGTATCCAGTCTCCACTGAGCACCTACATACAATCTTTGGTGTCACCACACCAGATGGATATGGAATCATCCACCACCCATCATATGGAACAAGAATGGTATACGCTAGTCTATTCTGGAATATCGATGCCCCGTCTCGATACACCCACGACTAGGAACAGTTCAAGGATAAGCTCATAAATTACAAGTGTCTCACTAGTATGATCCGCATCATAGTCGCAATAGTCAAGCAAATATCCTGAGGGCTTTATCAACATTTACCAAACGAGTAAGATGCATGATCAAATGAACATGTCAATATAAAGTAAACCAGATAGCATACTATCATGTTGAGCAAGAATTCATCTTTATACATATATACATGTCCAAGCATCCACTATACATATAATGGCCTCTAAGGCATACATATATCCAACAATCTCCCACTTGCACTAAGGCCAATTATTGGTGTATCTCATATCCAACATCTCAAAAAGTCGCTCATGCTGCGGCTGTGGAAGGGCCTATGTGAGTGGATCCGCGGTGTTATTCTTTGTATCTACTCTCCGAATCTCAATCTCGTGGCGATCTACTATCTCCCGGATTAAATGATATCGCCTTAGGATGTGTCTAGACTTCTGATGGGACCTGGGTTCTTTGGCTAACGCCATAGCCCCATTATTTTCACAATACAATAGCATTGGATTAACAAAGGTTGGAACTACTCCTACTTTCGCAATGAACTTCCTCATCCAGACGGCTTCCTTGGCAGCATCATTTGCAGTAATATACTCAGCTTCCATTGTAGAGTCTGCAACGGTATCCTATTTGGAACTATTCCAACTAACCGTCCCTCCATTGAGGGTAAATACAAACCCTGAGATAAATTTGCTGCCATCCTTATCACTTTGAAAGCTGGAATCGGTAAAGGCCTCCATTTGGAGATCCCCATTACCATACACCAAGAACAATTCTTTAGTCCTTCGTAAGTACTTAAGAATATTCTTCACTGCTATCCAATGTTTCTTCCCTGGGTTGGATTGATACCTGCTTACTACAGCTAGTGCATAAGCTATATCAGGGCGAGTACATAACATCGCATACATTATAGATCCTACGGCTGAAGCATAGGGTATAATGCTCATGCGAGCTCTCTCTTCATCAGTCTTCAGGCAGAAGTCCTTGGAGAGAGTGATTCCATGACAAGCGGGTAAGGCACCACGCTTAGAATCTTCCATACTAAACCTTTTTAGGATGGTGTCAATGTACTTTGATTGGGATAATCCCAATAAGCTCTTGGATCTATCTCTATAGATCCTTATGCCCAAAATGCACGAGGCATCACCCAGGTCTTTCATGGAGAACCTTTGAGATAAAAATAGTTTGACCGATTGTAGCATAGGAATATCATTTCCTATCAAGAGTATGTCATCCACGTACAATACGAGGAATGTGACAGTACTTCCTACAATCTTCTTATAAATGCATGGTTCATCTATATTTTTGACAAAATCAAACTCTTTAATTATATCATCAAAGCAGATGTTCCAGCTCCGTGAGGCCTGCTTTAATCCATAAATGGATTTAAGCAACCTGCATGCCTTTCCGCTGCTCTCAATGTCAATGAAGCCCTCTGGCTGATCCATATAAACGCATTCTTCTAAATCATCATTTAGAAATGTAGTTTTAACGTCCATCTGCCAGATTTCATAGTCGCAGTGAGCAGCAATAGCAAGTAGGATCCGAATGGATTTAAGCATTGCTACTGGAGAGAAAGTTTCATCTAGTCCAGTCCTGGTCTTTGACGAAAACCTTTCGCTAGAAGCCTTGCTTTAAAGGTCTCTACCTGTCCATCTACACCAATCTTTCTTTTAAAGATCCATTTGCACCCTACGGGTTTAATCCCAGAAGGTGCAACGTCCAAAGTCCATACTTTGTTGGTGTACATGGACTCCATTTCGGATCTTATGGCATCCAGCCACTTCACTAAGTCACCACTCGTGATAGTTTGCTGAAAACTAGTAGAATCATCATCATCCATGATGCAATCTTCTCTATCACCATCAACGAGAAACGCATAGTATCTCTCCGGTGGCCGAGAAGTTCTACTAGATCTCCGGAGCGGCTGAGCTTCTTGAAGTTCTACTGTAACATCAGTTTCAACCAATTCGTCATGAGTAATTTGTGTCTCTAGAACCTCTTCTAGTTCTACCGCATTGCCATCAGTACTGTTTGTAAAAATTTCATTTTCTAAAAATGTGGCATGTTGAGAAACAAACATCTTTTGTTCCTCCTTGTGGTAGAATAGATATCCATATGGATGTTTTGGATATCCTACAAATTTACACATGACTGATCGTGTCTCGAATTTATCCGAATTCTGCTTTTTGATAAAAGCATGACAACCCCATATCCTAACTCTTTTAAGAGATGGTCTCTTTCTACACCATATCTCATATAGAGTGGTAGACACGGTCTTGGTTGGAACCCTGTTTAACAGATACATTGCTGTCTCCAATGCATGTCCCCAAAAGGAAAGCGGTAACTCAACATCACTCATCATGGACCGTACCATATCTAATAGGGTACGATTCCTCCGTTCTGACACACCGTTGTGCTGTGGTGTGTAAGGGGAGTGAGCTGAGAGAGAGAGAATCTCATTCTCTTTTAAGAAGTCTGAAAACTCTGTATTCAAATACTCTCCACCTCGATCCGATCGAAGTTTCTTGATGCTCAAGCCTGTTTGATTTTCTACTTCAAGTTTATACTCCTTGAATTTCTCAAAAGCTTCGGATTTATACTTTAACAAAAACACATGTCCGAATCTTGAGAAATCATCAGTAAAAGTAATGAAGTATGAAAAACCGCCTCTAGCATGTGTAGACATTGGTCCGCATACATCACTATGTATGAGGCTTAAGAGTTCCACAACTTTTCTCCGTATCCAGTAAACAGAGTTTTGGTCATTTTACCTTTGATACAGGACTGACAAGTCGCATAAGATTTATATTCAAAAGGATTTAAATATCCATTTTTATGTAGCTTGTTTAGTCTTATTTCATTAATATGACCAAGTCTACAATACCAAAGAAAAGCTTCATTTATATCTAAAAATTTTCTTTTATTAGTATGTTGTATATTGAAAACTGTGTGTTGGTTCAGGACGTAAATACCGTTATTTTGTGTACCATACCCAATCAACTATTGATTCAAATTAATGTTCATAACATTATTCTGCAACACAAAATGATATCCTTCATTGTCTAACAAAGAAACGGATATTATATTACATAACATACTAGGTACATAATAACAAGGGTTCAAAATCAAAATACAACTCGAAGGCAACCCCAGATGATACTCTCCTACGGATACAGCATGTACATTAGAACCATTTCCAACCCGAAGAGTATGGTCACATGTCTTCAAAACTCTACTGTTTCTTAATCCCTGCATACAATTGCAGATGTAAGAACCAGAACCGGTATCTAATACCCAAGATGCAGAGTTTATAGAAAAACGGTTTTCAGTTACAAGCACACCTGAAACGGAAGCATCAGTATGCTTCTTCTTCTTGAGATCAGCAAGATACAGAGCACAGTTGTGTTTCCAATGTCCCGACCTGTGGCAGTAAAAACATTCTCCTTTTCCACTTCCAGCGGCCCCGGATTTGTCTTTCCCCTTCGCCTTTTGAACTCCACCTCTCGGTTTGGTGGGTTTCTTCTTCTTCTTTCCCTTGGACTTGGCTTTTGGGACGGAAGAGGAAGATGGCCCAGCAAGCAGAGTGGGAGTTTTCGCTGTCTTAAACGTGCTCTCTGCACTTCTCAACATATTGAGAAGCTCAGGCAATGATTTCTCCAAATCGTTCATATTGAAATTCACAATGAACGGAGCAAAGGCAGGGGGGAGAGACTGTAGAACAATATTTGTATATTGCTCGTTATCCATGGTCCATCCCAGTTCCTCAAGTTCTTCTATAAGACTAATCATCTTCAGAACATATTCTCCTACTGATGTGCCAGGGGCCATCCGCATCTGAAACAACTTTCAAGATGTCCCGTATCGTAAAGTCCGAGATTGCTCTTCATACAACTCCTTTGTATAAAGAAAGATGGATTGAACATCCATCTTCTCATGCTTCTTCTGATGTATACCGTCCATAGAAGCAAGCGCGAGGCACTTGGCCGTGTTACAATCAATATCCCATGTTTTTCGGATCTCTCTATCCGAAACAGATGATTCAGGACCTAGGACGGGTAGAGCTTTGGTAGTGAGGACATATGATACTTTATCATATATGAGTGCAATGTTCAAGTTTCTCAACCATTCTTTATAATTCGGTCATGTCAGTTTGTTTTTCTCTAAAAGAAGCTTAAGTCCCGTCATCAGGTATCTTCCATTAGGAGAGAGAAAAGAATACACTCAGCGAAATACTCTTGCAAAGAATTAGATTGGTTATTATCTTATCTAATCGATATCTCCCACTGCTTTTATCAAATTTTCTTTCAAAACCTTAAAAGAAAACTAGCCAGGATTAATTACATTCTACAGTTTCGCTAACCGGTCAGCCAGGCCAGCGTCGGTATTTTGAGAGAGGTTCCCCGTGCTTTCGTACGGACCTAATTAAAATAAACCTCATTTTCCCAGAGGTCTTACCCCGTTGACACCTTTCTAGACACCTACTGGATTAGCTAATTGTAAAGTGCAAAACTCTCCTGAGATTAACTCTTACTCACAGTGGGATCGGGATCCAACTATCAGATAGAAGGTATGCAATCTCATTGCAAATTTCAACTCTTGAAACTCCCGATATGGTTTTTACCCCTAACTACTTATGACCTTGGCTATGGTCAACATATCATAAGCACTAGTCAAGTTCTACCCGTCATTTCATGATTAACTAGACCCACCCATATGACCCTTGACTATGATCAACATAATCATATGAATGTCCTAACTGATCGCATCATATGCTTTGTAGGAAGACATCATTTAGCTACCGTACACTACGCCTTCACTATAATCAACATACGTAGCATGAATACTAAGTACTCTGCTTCCTAAAATGATGGAGGGTTGCGGATGGTTTTTATGAAAACCTTCAACGCTTAGAACTTGATCTCGTTGTAGAATCAAAATAGTTTAGAAAAGGAGTGGCTTAAGCTCCGCATCTTTTGAAACTTGTATTTTTCATAAAAAGGCCGAGTGTGTTTCAAATCCGATTTTACCACATTTTTAGGTTTCTTTTTCTTCACATTAATCTTATTAATGTAGTCCCATCATTTAAGTTCTTAAGCCATCACAGAAAAGAAACGAAAATAGAACGTACACTTATACCATCCGCATTCGCCACAGTGTCCCGTTATGCACCGTTAGGTTACTTAACTAACGGCATAGCGGGGCGGGACTAGCGCGGGTGTAAAAGATAAGTAACGTTTATTATATATCATATATATATATATATAATAATAATCCATTCGTCTCAGATATTAAGTAATCACATCACAGAATATCAACAGTAGAAGCATATATGAAATAAAGGATATCTAGGAGGTCCGTATTTTGTATTTAGCCAACAATAGAAAATACGGATTCCACGGTCGCGATGAATAGCCAAGCCCACACCCCTAGACCCCTACGAGAGCGGCAAGTGACCCTACCAATTCTAGAGTTTAGGAGACCCAGTCTCGACTCTTCGAGATGGCCTCCCACTGAACCCTAGAACCCGGTCACTTGTGCTCCCCTCCTTGGGTCTATCCTAATGCAGAAAAGTAAATAATATACAATAATAGTGACATCATCCTCAACCCGGAAGTGCCCCAAATAAAATAATATTACATACATTTGATTTTTTACATGAATGGAAAAAAAGACTCTCATCTCACATAAAACCCCCGGCTATTCAATCACGACAATCCTGCACAACACATCTCAGCAACACATAATATCACATATCATCAATGTAAGCATGTATTCGTACCCCGATTGTCATTGATGTATAGCAACGAAATCGGCAATACACCACATACTACACTTACGGTCGCAGAAAAGAAATGAAAAATTACAACAATTGGAATCGTAACTACCCTTAGACAACACAAACCCGGGATATCACATATCAAAGATTTCATGCCTAACAATGTAAAGCTTCCATTTAGATCTCACCTATGAAAACATCTTTTCAAAATAAGTCGGATAATCCAACAAGATTTCCGATTATACCCGAGACCGAAATGTTAGATTACATGCAACAAACAAATTTGTAGATTCTAATCATTGTATCACATTCTTATATATTAGGCGCAGATAAAACGTTCGATCGAACGATCAATCACCTAAAGAATTCTTAGAAAGCTCAACACTTAAGCAATTTTAAAATATACCAAAGACTACTATTAGCACATACGGGCCAGCACAAGAAGGCACAGTCCACACCTCACCAACGGCGCCGCGGAACCGCCACAAAAAGAGCCTTTCGGCCGCGGTTCCGCGGTCGTTAAGTCGATTTAGGGCTTTGTTCTTCTTGTGGGCCCATACAATACCCTGCACGATTTTCTGAGTATTTTTAATGCGGAAAAATCCAACTTTTTGAAAAATTTCCAGAGAGCATTTTTCGGGTGTCGGGTTTCGTTCGTTCGAGATTTTTAACGTCGTCTAGGTTACTCTAAAACTCTAGCTTGGCTCTGATACCACTGTTGGGTTTCCTTAGCACCTAATCTAGGGTTTGGAAGTATCACACATGCTACTTTAAAATTTTAGAGAGGTGCTAAGCAAACTAACCAAGGATCTTAACTAGAATTTTAGGGTAACAATAAATAAGCATCACATGCAAGAAGCTATTTAACACTAAGTGAAGAAATTACAACCTTTGTAGACTTCCCTTGGTGACTCCTTGGACCTTTATGAGTTTAAAATGGATCGCTAGAGGCCTTTCTAGTCCACGATGATCCACCCGAAGTCTGTTTGCACAAAGCTCCTTCCTTCACTTGAAATTTGAAAGAAGTGGAGCAAACACCCTACACAAATGGGCTAGAGAAGTGTAGAATGATGATGTGGTTTGTATTCTCTATTCAAAACCCTTTCTTTTTTACTAGCTCACTCTATGGAAATCTCAAGAGAGCAAGAGAATGAGGAAGAAGAAGATGGAAACTCAAGAGCTCAAGAGATAATGATAATCCTCTTAATTAAAAAATGAGAATAGAAATTATATATAATTTCACATAGGTTAATAAATATCTAGATATTTATTTAGGAGTAAAATGAACCATAGAAAATTAACTCATGGTTGAAGCTAAAGTCAAATGTAGAGTCAAGGAGAATTATCTACCATGAATTGATTTTCTATTTCTTTAATCCAAAAATAAATATATATGCATATTTATTCCCATGTGAGTCTTGCATTGCCACCACTTGTGTATCATCAACCATGACACACAAGAATGTATGTGTGCATGGACATCATCATGTGCATCAACATAAACATATGCATACATGCATGCATACAAATAGAAAAGGGTTTAATAAAGAAATAAGCTAAAAGTCTATGTTAAATCAACACTTGATTTAACAAACCGGTCATATCACATACGACCCGACCAATAGAAAAATGCCCGATTAATATACGGTATCACATACACGCATTTAATCCTGTCCCCGCACATATCTCTTATGCACACCACATCGTTTCGCCTGAGCTAGGAAACTCCTATGTGGGACTCTAAGACTCGTCAATACGCCGGCAGTAGGTGATGATCATATCAAACACTTACAAGCCGCAAGCGGTCAGCTAAACGTAACGGCCACCCGGGTATTGAGCGATGAGAAGAAAACCAGCGAAGCTGTCAAAACTCCCGTCGAGCCAACTGGCAACACTTACCGTATAGTCCGGTCTCTTCGTCAGATATGCTGCATATCGAGTCTAGGGATGAAATCGTCGACCCCAATAACTCAATAAGCCATGCCGGTGTATGGCTCATAACAGATCGAGAAACTACTGATAACACTTATCCGTAAATCTCAGCAGCCCTAACCAGGGACTTCCTGTTATAGCCAATAAAGCATAGCACAATATCAACCCCCAATACCGGGAGAGATGAAACCCCTCCTATCGCTCATTGCCTCCATGCGCCTCGGGACTGTACCCAAAATCCACCTGTTTGCACGACTCAGTAGAGCCGTGGTAGGGTGGAGATTAAAGTACAGTGGGAGGACACGCAAGACTCTATGACGATCTTGGGTCTACAGACTAACCTGTACCAGTGTCACCTGAGAACTTCTATCCGACGATAGATATAATACCACATAGGAGTTCTCGGCGAGTCCGTTCAGTGTATCCAGTCTCCACTGAGCACCTACATACAATCTTTGGTGTCACCACACCAGATGGATATGGAATCATCCACCACCCATCATATGGAACAAGAATGGTATACGCTAGTCTATTCTGGAATATCGATGCCCCGTCTCGATACATCCACGACTAGGAACAGTTCAAGGATAAGCTCATAAACTACAAGTGTCTCACTAGTATGATCCGCATCATAGTCGCAATAGTCAAGCAAATATCCTAAGGGCTTTATCAACATGTACCAAACGAGTAAGATGCATGATCAAATGAGCATGTCAAGATAAAGTAAACCAGATAGCATACTATCATGTCGAGCAAGAAAGTCATCTTTATACACATATACATGTCCAAGCATCCACTATGCGTATGTTCCCCTCCGTAACGCGGAGACGCGATAAACGTCTTGCCTGAATTTCGGGGCAGATGCTAATTGGTGCTATCCGTCCACCTCTCCGAAGATGCCAAGTTGATTTATAGCACCATGTATCGAAGGTTTAAACGAATGCGGCCGATGTAGCATACTTCGTCAGATTCCCCCTCGTTTGAGGGGTTTTTGATTGTGGGGACGCTCTTCCCTGCAGGCACAAGCCCCTGTAGTTAATTATGCTACCGAATCACAGTAACAACTTTCTCCTTCTCCATATGGTCATTTCGTGTCGTGGGTGTTTGTTTTGTGTTTGGTTGCCCGTGGATTATATACAGAGACTAATTTATGTTGTCGCGGGCATGGACTAGTCCAAATCCGTATCTTTCTTAGATTTGGGTTTGGGGGGTTGGGTTTAAGGATACGTTAGCCTCATTTGAGACTAAGATCAACTTAAACGTTTGTTAAGGATATGTTAGTCTCATTTTAGACTAAGATCAACTTAACGGGATCATTTAGATCCAACAAGAGAGTAATTGGGCTCTATTGTTTTGTTTAGTGACATTGCGGTCGATTAGTTTAAGGACATTACGATCCAATGTTAGTTTAAGGACATCTCGGTCCATTGTTAGTTTAAAGACATCGCGGTCGAGGTTAAGGACATCATAATCTGTGGGTTTAAAAACCCCACAGTCAAATGTTAGTTTAAAGACATCATGGTCGAGGTTAAGGACATCGTAGTCCATGAGTTTATGGACCCCACAGTCCAATGTTAGTTTAAAGACATCACGGTCGAGGTTAAAGACATCACGGTCGAGGTTAAGGACATCCGTGAGTTTAAAGACCTCACAGTCAAGGTTAAGGACATCATAGTCCATGAGTTTAAGGACCCCACAGTCCGTAGTTTAGAGACGTCATAGTCTGTGAAATGTGTGGTTGTCGGGACCCGTCACCTCTTTGAAGACGTTGAGGGATTACAACGACAAATATCAAAGGAGTGAAGAGATATACCCTTGAACCAAGGTTGATTGGGGATCTATAGTCCAATTTGGAGCTAAGATCAATTAATTAGATTATGAGCTCATTGGCTCAGTTAAATCTGAATTGAGGACTTATGGCCAATTTAGGTTAAGTCCAATTAGATTAGAAATATTGGCTTTTTGTTGGACCATCACACACTTGTCTGGGTTCAAACCCATATTATTTAGTAATGCTAAACCAGAGTTTGAAGGCTCTGATAACATTTTTGTCTTTGACTGAGTGTTAAACATTATAGCTCTGAGTTTTACTTTGTGTGTCATATGAAATGATCAATTTTGAGATTCAGTTGAAGGGGAGGCTTGTCTCTGGAAAACTTAGCCAATTTGGCTAAGATTAGCTTTAAAATAGTGTTAAATACTAGAAAATATCTGGTGGTCACGTGTCCTCACGTGATGTATTTAAAACAGTGTTAAACACTGGAAATGAAATACTTAAAATAGTGTTAAACACTAAAAAGGAAGGGGTCACGTGAGGGCACCCAGAGGTGGGGCCAGACCTCATTTATTTTGTTCTCAGAACTGCAAATAAGTGTTAAACACTTTTTAATCTTCTGGCCATCACGTGTTGACACGTGATGGGTATTCATGTATTGATTATTAAAGTGTTTATTAGAGGTCACGTGAGGACACGTGAGGGCACCCAAAGGTGGGGTCAGATCCCCTTTACATTGTTCTCAGAACGGCAAATAAGTGTTAAACACTTTCAATTTTCATAGCTATCACGTGTGGGCATGTGATGGGTACTTATACCCTGATTTATTAGAATGTTTATTAGAGGTCACGTGGGGACACGTGAGAGCGCCCAAAGCCAGCGTTGCCTTTGCTTTTATTCTCTTTGTTTTGGATGTCACGTGGGAGCACGTGAGGCATTTCCTCAGGGTTAATTCCTTCCTATTTTGGAGGATCTTTTAAGGGGTCACGTGGGGACACGTGACCTTAGTTCTTTACATGTATGGAGATCTTTCAAGTCTCTTTATTTTTTAAGAATTAAATTCTCTGTAGGGTAAACCCTAATTATGTTTTAGAGGAATTAAATTCCCATGTATGTGAAAGAATTAAATTCTTATATAGGGTTAAACCCTAGTTCTGTCTTGGAGAAATTAAATTCCTATAACTTTGGGAGAATTAAATTCTCATATAGGGTTAAACCGTAGTTTTATCTTGAAGGAATTAAATTCCTGTGAGTTTGGGAGAATTGAATTCTCATATAGGGTTAAACCCTAGTTTTATCTTGGAGGAATTAAATTCCTGTGAATTTGGGAGAATTAAATTCTCTAAACTCAATTCTCCCTCTAAGTTTTGGATCTTCATGGCAGAATCTCCCCGATGAGAATTAAATTCTCAACCTGTGGGGAGATTTGCTTCTACAGATTTTCAACCAGAGGAAGAACTAAGTTCCTTTGCAGAAGAGTTAAACTCTTAGATTGAGAATTAAATTCTCTCTTTTTGTTTTATGAAGCTTTGATCCCCTTCCCCTTTCTCACCTAGGGTTTTCTTTCTTGAGAATTAAATTCTCCTTTCTTTTCTCTCTGCTATTTGCCCTTTTGAAAATTTCAAGATCCCAAAATTCTATATCTTTTCTCTTCGTGGCTCCTATTTGTAGGAGAAGGAAAAGAATCAATTTGTTTAGTAAATCTCTCATTAAAAGATTTTTGTTTGTTTTTCATAACTATTGTGATCTTTTAGATCACTCGGTGAATTTTATTCACCATTGGATTTTTAATCCAAAAGATATTCTGTTTGTTATTTTTGGTGAAATTTAGGGAAATCTTTCCTTGTCTGAAATCTTTCTATAAATTGGTGATTTTTAATCCAACGGTCCCCCATAATCCTTTTTTGTTTGGAAAGATTTGGAGAAATACTTTCCCAGTTAGGGTCTTTGATTTCCCTTAATTAGAATTTAATTCTATCAAGTTATAAGGGCTTTCAATGCCTATCATGTGTTGGCACGTGACCCCTCCTCCTTCAGAATTTTAATTCTGTCTTTTAACTGGGCTAAAGACCATCACGTGTCAGCACGTGACCCTTGGTCACGTGTCAGCACGTGACCCTTGGTCACGTGTGAACACGTGATACCCCATTAGAGTCTTTCCTTAGCCATTTGTTTACACTTTCACTTGATTAGAATTTAATTCTGTAAAGAGATCACGTGTCAACATGTGACCCTTGGTCACGTGTGCACACGTGATACCTCATTGAGATAATTCCTGATTTTTAATCAGGGAACAAATGCCCCCACAGCGTTACTCTCACGTGTCTGCACGTGAGTGCAACGCTGTCACCTTTATGACCGTTGGATCTGTCCAGGGAATAGGGGAGATGAAACATTCCCATCACATCCTATAAATGCCAGCGTCCCTTCAGAAGCGCCTCCACTTTGCTCATCTTCTTCCTTGCCTATTTTTTTCCTTTGAGAATTTAATTCTCTTTTCTCAGGGCTTAGTTCTCTGTTTTGAAAATTTCCAGAGTTTAACTCTGTCAAAAGATTCCCTTTTCTCAGGTAATGATCTTGAACGGTTGAAAAACTTTGCAGAAATCTTCATTGGATTTTAAATCCACATCAAGGGTTTTTCCCTTTAACAAGAACCTATTTTTTTAAGTTCATTTTTAAAAGAAGAAAACCATTCAATCCTTAAACAATAGACCTCGCAGGGTTTCTCTGGTCTCAGGGGTCAATGGTGGTGTTTGTCTTTTTCATGGAATTTAATTCCATTTCAAAGAGCTTTGGCTCTGAAAAATGTTTCTGGGAATTTAATTCCCTTTTTCAAAAGGAATTTAATTCCTATGAAGAACTTAGTTCTTCTCAGAGAACTTCTTGGGGTTTTCTTGCCCTGAGTTGTTTCTTTGCAACCAAGAAGAATAAGTTTGCAGTGGTGCTTTCTGGGAATTTAATTCCCTAGATTCTGCTTGATTTGTTGCAGTGTCCAAGATGGATTTCTTTTTGAGGAATGTGTAGGGTCATTTAAAATCCACCGTTCATTTATTGAGAGTCTTCTTTTTGTCTCATTATAATTGCTTTGCCTCATCATTAGCAAGCCGCCATCTTGATTTTGTGGGACCCATGTGTTTGTAACCAATGGTCCCATAAAATGAGTCCCCTGTCATTTTCTTCTACTGTCTTTTTATATATATACATTTATAAACATATATATATACACTGTTGGCTTCGCTTTAACAGTTTCCCCTTCTTTTATTTCAGGCACAATGACTTCTGTTCCATACTTCCCTTTCACTCGCTCGGAAGCTACTTCTCCTCAGTCGTTGTCTGACGAGGAGGTAATGGCTATGATCAGGGCTCATGACTCGAATTGCACCAACTTGCTTTTGTAGGGGACCTGGTATGGTCACATCATCCGCGGTCGCCGCAGTTTTCTTTGTGAGATACCGACGGAGCCTACCTATCCATTCCTACCGATGGATCCTCCACGATGGCTTAGCATTCTGGGTTAAGATCTGCCTCCTAAGACTTTTCAACTTTATGAGCCGTGAGGGTCTCATAAAGAATTTTCTCCCTACAGGTCGAGAGGATCCCGTAGGTGTAATTTCTCCTTAAGAATCGTGAGGATTCCTTAGTGTGTTTTCTCTTGCAAGTCATAAGGATCTCACAAGAGAATTTGCTCCCTTACGAGTCGTGAGGGCCCGTAAGTGATGGGTGAGGTTACCCTTATCCGCATTTCGCGGAGTCAGGAATTGCTTTGGATGCTTCACACGGGGTTATTGCCGTGTTCTGCGAGGACCAGGCTCCGCTCTGGACGTTTTCCACGAGGTCAGGATTGACATAAGCCGCGTTCCATGTAACCAGGAATTTTGCTCTGGATGCCTCCCACGGGTTCACTGCCGTGTTCTGCGAGGACCAGGCTCCGCTCTCGATGCTTCACACGGGGTCAGGATTGACATAAGCCGCGTTCCACGTAACCAGGAATTTTTCTCTGGATGCTTCCCACGGGTTCACTGCCGTATTCTGGGAGGACCAGGCTCCGCTCTGGATGCTTCACACGGGGTCATTGTCGTGCTCTGCGAGGACCAGGATCCGCTCTGGACATTTCCCACGGGGTCAGGATTGACATAAGCCGCATTCCACGTAACCAGAAATTTGCTCTGGATGCTTCCCACGGGTTCACTGCCGTGTTCTGCGAGGACCAGGCTCCGCTCTGGATGCTTCACACGGGGTCATTGCCGTGCTCTGCGAGGACCAGGATCCGCTCTGGATGTTTCCCACGGGGTTAGGATTGACATAAGCCGTATTCCACGTAACCAGAAATTTGCTCTGAATGCTTCCTTCGGGTTCACTGCCGTGTTCTGCGAGGACCAGGCTCCGTTCTGGATGCTTCACACGGGGTCATTGCCGTGCTCTGCAAGGACCAGGATCCGCTCTGGACATTTCTCACGGGGTCAGGATTGACATAAGTCGCGTTCCACGTAACCAGGAATTTACTCTGGATGCTTCCCACGGGTTCACTGCCGTGTTCTGCGCGGACCAGGCTCCGCTCTGGATGCTTCACACGGGGTCATTGCCGTGTTCTGCGAGGACCAGGATCCGCTCTGGACGTTTCCCATAGGGTCAGGATTGATATAAGCTGCGTTCCACGTAACCAGGAATTTGCTCTGGATGCTTCACACGGGTTCACTGCCGTGTTCTGCGAGGACCAGGCTCCGCTCTGGATGCTTCACATGGGGTCATTGCCGTGCTCTGCGAGGACTAGGATCCGCTCTAGACGTTTCCCACGGGGTCAGGATTGATATAAGCCACGTTCCACGTAACCAGGAATTTTCTCTGGATGCTTCCCACGGGTTCACTGCCGTGTTCTGCGAGGACCAGGCTCCACTCTGGATGTTTCCCACGAGGTCAGGATTGACATAAGCCGCGTTCCACGTAACCAGGAATTTGCTCTGGATGCTTCCCACAGGTTCACTGTCGTGTTCTGCGAGGATCAGGCTCCGCTCTGGATGCTTCATACGGGGTCATTGCCGTGCTCTGCGAGGACCAGGATCCGCTCTGGACGTTTCCCACGGGGTCAGGATTGACATAAGCCGCGTTCCACATAACCAGGAATTTGCTATGGATGCTTCTCACGGGTTCACTGCCGTGTTCTGCGAGGACCAGGCTCCGCTCTGGATGTTTCCCACGAGGTCAGGATTGACATAAGCCGCGTTCCATGTAACCAGGAATTTGCTCTGGATACTTCCCACGGGTTCACTGCCATGTTCTGTGAGGACCAGGCTCCGCTCTGGATGTTTCCCATGGGGTCAGGATTGACATAAGCTGCGTTCCATGTAACCAGGATTTGCTCTGGATGCTTCCCACGGGTTCACTGCCGTGTTCTACGAAGACTAGGCTCCGCTCTGGATGCTTCACACGGGGTCATTGCCGTGCTCTGCAAGGACCAGGATCCGCTCTGGATGTTTCCCACAGGGTCAGGATTGACATAAGCCGCGTTCCACGTAACCAGGAATTTTTGACTTTATCCACATTTCACGGAGTCGGGGTTTGACTCTCGGTCACCTGTGCACCGCCGAGTCATGGAATTGGGAGTTGCCGCTGTTCTGCTTTGCTTTATATTGTGTCTGTTGTAATGAGACGAATGTTGAGATGATCTCCAGGCTATCTGTGAACCGTTGGGATTTGGCTTCTTCTTCTGATGAGGCCTGGGGAGGAAAGGTGTGATTCCCTCTTTGTTTGCGCCCTTGGATTGTATGCAGGGATTGCTGTGATATCACCTGTAGGGCAAAACTTTCATTCATATTATTATTTTTTTATTTTATTCCGCGATGTTCTATCATTTCAGCTTTTATATCGCGAAGGTTGCGATTGCCCAATCATTTCGGCTATTTTTCGCGGTGCCCAATCATTTCGGCTATTTTTTTTATTTTTACTCGCTACTTTTTATTGCGAGCTGCCCAATCATTTCGGCTATTTTGCATGTATACATTTTTTACTTGCTGATTTTGTTTGCAAGTTGCCCTATCATTTCGGCTATTTCGTATGCATGTATGGTTTGCTAGCTTTTTTCGCTGCAAGCTTAGAATTAGACACTGATTTCGGCATCAGCACCACTACAACTGGGATATTGCCAGGAGTGAATCATCATTTGCCTCTGTCGATGACGAACAAAGGTGGCTTAGTAAACAGGGTTAGGATCCTGCTGACTAAGGCTTTTGACTTCACGAGCCGTAGGGGTCTCGTAAAGGTATTTCTCCCTACAAGTCGTGAGGATCTCGTAGGTGTAATTTCTCCTTGTGAATTGTGAGGACTCCAAAGTGTATAGTTTCTTATAAGTCGTAAGGATCTTACAAGAGTATTTTCTCCTTCTAAGTCGAGAAGACTTATAAGGGCTGTTCGCCGTATAGACATATGCCTAGTCACGGATGGGACTTCGTTAGGGAAATGTTTATTCGCGCCCGTGGATTGTATACAAGGGCCAGCATTGAGCCGCTTGTAGGGCAGTATTGGAGGTTGTGGGGACTGCTTAAGAACAGGTTCAGATCCCTGTAGCTTAAGACTTTTGAATCTTATGAGCCGTGAGGGTCTCATAAGAGAGTTCTCCTTACGAGTCATGAGGATCTCGCAAGTGTAATTTCTCCTTAAGAATCGTGGGGATCCCTAATTATGTTGCTCCCTTATGAGTCATAAGGATCTCATGCAGGTGGTTTCTCCTTACAAAATCAAGAGGACCTTGCAAGTGTCTTTTAACGAGATTGCGCCCTTTCGGGTTTTCACAAAACTCGCCGGTAGCTCTGCTGTTTTTACTCACGGAGCCCTTTCGGGTTTTCATCCGTGCCTTTTTGCTTATGGACATACCGTTTTTCTTTCTCTTTTTTTTTATTCTTTTATTCTCCTCATTTTTTTGTGTGTCAGTCTTGGGGTGCTGTAATCCATAGTAGTTTATCGACGTCTCGGTCAATAGCTAGTTTTAGGACATAGTGGTCCATTGTTAGTTTAAGGACGTTTCGGTCCATGGCCGGTTACTACTTATAGAGTTTGGGGTTAGGAAGATAGCGAGCGGACATAGGCGTCGTCATCTATCATTGACCTAGGCCGTGGCTCGTCAAGCGTAGTATTTCTTCAGGAAGCGACCGTTTATTGGCCTGAAAGGTCTTTCACCATGCATGTCCATGAGTAGATAGGCTCCACCCTGGTAGACTTTGTCTATGATATACGGGCCTTCATAATTCGGCTCGAATTTTCCCCGCTTGGCACGATTGGGGACCATGGGTTTCTTGACCACTAGCACGAGTTCGCCTTGGCGTAATGTTCTCGGCCTAGTCAATCTTTCATATGAACGCGTCATCTTTGTTTTATAAGCCTCTAGATTTTGTTGCGCCATGAGCCGGGTTTCATCAAGGGCATCGAGCTCCTCAAGCCGAAGGTGAGCATTCTCTTCATTTGTTAGCTCATAATGAACCGCCACTCGTAGAGAGGGCAACTCTATCTCGAGGGGTAGTACTGCTTCTGTACCAAATACCAATGTGTA
Source organism: Agapanthus africanus (assembly GCA_030015575.1). Taxonomy (NCBI): domain Eukaryota; kingdom Viridiplantae; phylum Streptophyta; class Magnoliopsida; order Asparagales; family Amaryllidaceae; genus Agapanthus; species Agapanthus africanus. Next base: position 787,203,563 of record JASDDO010000019.1, read on the forward strand.
CGGCGTTGTGTTCGTGGCCGTTTTGAATGTAGTTCGATACGCCCAGAGAGCTTCATGCAGTCTCTCATGCCAGTCCTTCTTATTTCGAGACACCGTCTTTTTTACGATCTTCGTCAAGGTCTTATTGAAAGCCTCAGCTAGACCGTTAGCTCGGGGATTATAGACTGAGGAGTATCTCCAGTCTATGTTATGCTGTTGTGCGAAGCGGCTGATCTTGTGGCTTCTGTAGGCTGGCCCGTTATCGGAGATGATCCATCTCGGAGTTCCAAACCGATAAATGACGTGTGCCTTGAAGAAATGGAGGATATTCTCCGTCTTCACTTCCCTCAGCGGTACTGCTTCTGCCCATTTGGAGAAATAATCAGTTGTCGCCAAAATGAATCGATGTCCTCTGGATGATGCTGGTTCGATGGGGCCAATTATATCGGTTCCCCACATTTCGAACGGCCAGCTAGCCACCGTTGGATGCAGCAGATTTGGATGTTGATGGATAAAGTCCCCGTGAATCTGGCACGAGTGGCATTGCTTCGCGTATTCGAGGCAGTCCTGGATCATCGTGGGCCAATAGTAGCCCATCCTTTTGATTTTCAGCTTCATCTTCGGGCCGGTTTGATGAGAACCGCAGAGTCCGTCGTGAGTTTCTTGGACGACTCTTTTTGCTTCTTCAGTTCCCAGGCATCTTAACCACAGAGAATTAAATGACCTCTTGTACAGAGTATCATTGACGAAGGCGAAAGATAGGGCTCGCTTCATGAGCTGATGTTTTGAGGACGCATCTTCAGGCGTTCGACGGGATTTGAAGTAGTCTATAAAGACTTCTCTCCAATCCTCAACCTTTTCTTGATCTTTTACTTGTAGAGCCATTTGCTCGGTCGCTCCCTTTTCCTCGGATGACTCCAGAGATATTTCTGTCGGTGCAAGAACCCGACGGCTTTGTACCACGATTCTTACGTCATCGAGGTTCTCATCAGCCAATTCTTTAGCAAGCTTGGCTAATGCATCCGCTTTGCTATTTTCCGCACGGGGTATGCTTTACAAGGTGTAGGAAGGAATTTGAGTCAGCAGTTATTGTACCTTCTCACCGTACTTCACCAACTCAGGCTTGCACGTTTGATAGTCGCCGTTTACTTGACTAACGACCAGTTGGGAGTCTCCGTATATGAGGAGGTTTTCAATTCCCATGTCGATGGCGATCTCGAGACCTGCTATCAAAGCTTCGTATTCGGCTTCATTGTTTGTCCTCGGCTCTGTTAAGGAGAAGTCAAAGCGCATTATCCCTCCTTGTGGAGTTACGAAGATGAGGCCTACCCCTGATTTGATTATGGGGGTGCTTTGTTTGTGGCTCTTCATGGAGAATGCTCCATCGAAGTAAAGTTCCCACCGGGTATCACCTCCGTCGATCGTGTCAAACGCATGTTCGTCTGGCGGTTTGCAATTCAAAGGAGAATTGACAGGTATCGGATGCTCAGCAAGGAAGTCGGCGATGGCCTGGCCCTTCACTGCCTTGAGAGGCCGATAAGTTATCGAGAACTCTATCAAGAGCAAGGCCCATTTAGCGAGTCGTCCTGTTAGTATGGCCTTTGACATCAAATTTTTGAGAGGATCCACCTTCGATATGAGGCGGACTTCATGCGCCAACGCATAGTGCCTGAGCTTCGTTATCGCGAAGATCAACGCTAGGCAGTGTTTTTCGATGGGAGAATAGTTGTTTTCTGCCCCCAGGAGAACTCGACTCAGATAATAAAGGGCTCTCTCCTTCCCTTGGTCGTTTTCTTGTGCCCATAACGCGCCTAGAGAACCTTCAAAGGCTATTGTGTACAGGACGAGAGGTTTTCCTTTAACGGGAGCGGCTAGCACCGGTGGATTCTGCAGGTACTGCTTGATTTCGTCCAGCGCGCTTTGGCATTTGCGATCCCAGACGAAAGGGGTTCCCTTCTTCATCAGGTGACTGTAAGGACGGTACTTGCCTAAGAGATTGGCTATAAATCGCCGGATATACGCGAGCTTCCCTTGGAGAGACCACAATTGCTTTAGAGTCCTTGGTGGGGGCATTTCCATAATCTCGCCTTGATCTTTGACGGGTCTATCTCGATGCCTCGGTGTCGGACGATGAATCCTAGGAACTAGCTCGAGGAAACTCCAAACGCGCATTTGAGAGGGTTCATCTTCAAGTTGTATTGCCGAAGGCGTTGAAATACGATCTTCAGATGCTCTAGATGTTCCTCGTATGATTTGCTTTTCACCATGAGGTCGTCGATATAACATTCGACGATTTCATGTATGAGATCGTCGAAAATCTTCGTCATGGCCTTCTGATAGGTGGCACCGGCGTTCTTTAGACCGAAGGGCATCACCTTGTAGCAGAATATTCCCAAAGGGGTCCGGAAAGCGGTGTGCTTCTGGTCCTCGAGATGCATCTTTATCTGATTGTATCTTGACGATCCGTCCATGAAGAAGAAGACTTTGTGAGTGGATGTATTATCTATCATCAGCTCAGTGACTGGTACTGGGAAGTCATCCTTCGAGCAGGCTTTATTGAGATCCCGAAAGTCCACACATATGCGCACCGTTCCATTTTTCTTCATCACCGGGACGATGTTATCGATCCAGTCAGGATACCGAACCTCTTGGATGAAGCCAGAGTCGATTAGCTTTTGGACCTCGGCATTGATGCTCATTTCAAGCTCGAGCCGCATTCTTCTCGGTGCTTGTTTGATTGGCTTGGCATCCGGGGATATTGCCAATTTGTGAATAGCAATCTCTGGATCTAGCCCTGGCATCTCGAAATAGTTCCATTCGAAGCAATCTTTATGCTGCATGAGCACGTCTTTTAGCATAGCTACCCTTTCTTCAGACAGCAGTTCGCTGACGAATATCGGTCGCGGGTCACTTGCCGTCCCTAAATCAATTTTCTTGAGGTTATCTGCAGTAGTATGTATTCCATCTTCCAGCTCTTTCGGCGCCGGTGGAAACTCTGAGATCACCTCGTCATCATTGTTTTCGAAGCACCAGGGGAGGTCATCCATATTCTCGGGCTCTCCTTTTGATTGCGTTATCATATGACAGGTACGAGCTCGCTTCCAAGACCGATGTTGATCCGGTTCTACTCTCGCTGTATGCGTGGCTTTCGGTTCATGCTTCTGTGGTGGATTTACTCTCCAACTGCTGGATAGAGCAAACCTGCCGAGCTGATATTGATCTTCGACCTAGTTCTTGAAGGTGAAGCAGTCTTCGAGAGGATGTCCTATTGCTCGGTGATAGGAGCAATAATCTGGGTGATTAACTTTGCCTGCTTGATCGGGGTGCTTGGACTCCGGAAGTGTAATCATTTGATGCCTTATGGCGAGATCAAGTATCTTCCGTGTTTTGTTCTGAGGAAAAGAGTATGCTTGACCCATCTTCTTTATAAGAGATGAATCCGGATTGCTCGATTCCCGATCGCGTGGCTTCTTGGTCTCGCTTTGTCGCTCTCGAACGCTTTTCCCGCTTTTTGATTTATTTTTGCCTCTGCGTCGAGCCTTTTATATGACGAGTTGATAAGGAAGAGCATTGTCATTCTCCGCGGCCTGTTGAAGGAGGCGCTGCATCCTGGTTTTCTCAAAAATGGCCATCTCACGGTTATGGTCATCCCGGATCTTTTGACCCGCTTCCCTTACTAGTTTGTCCATTCGTTCTTCAAACGATGGACTCGGCATTTTGATGATAGGACCTTGTTTTGGTTCAGGATCGGCGTCTCTTAACAGAATGTCTCCTTCTTTATCGAAGTCATGTATGACGCAGCTGCCATGGACTCGCTCCCATTTTCTGGATTGAACATATCCAAGCCCGATCATTTCCATTCTCCAGTTGGGCAACTTTCGCTGAGTTCCGGGGACGTCCCAAATCCTATTGTAGAATCGAGCTTGTCGAGTAGTCTGTTTGAAGGGTACACCTTGGCGCTTCAATAGCCTTTTCAAGCCTTCCGTGTAATAGCTAGGCAGACGGATAGGTTGGAGCCTATCGAGCGTAGAATCGGCGCCATGCCAAATTTCTTTTTCTTTTTTGGTTCCCTCGGATCGGTAGAATAGGATCACCTTTTCACCTTTTCGCCTGGGAGGGACGTAGAATGTCTGCAGTTCTTGCACACTATAAGTTTTAAGTGCATCGAGCTCTTTGTAATGCTCTTGTGGAACCATGGTGATTTGCAAACTCTGATTATCGCCAGCGAAGGCTTGTATTGATGGCCGAACGGAAAATATAGCGTTAACCTCGTCTTCCGAGTCGCTGCCGAAGATCAACATGGGGGCGGACGGTCCCGAGTTGTTGCGTTGAGGCGGCCCTGAATAAACTATCTCTTCTTCCTCCTCAGTATCACTCCCGAAGACCGGAATAGTGGTGATAGCTTTGTTCTTCAGTTTGTGACATCTCTCCGTATCCTCAAAGTCTGGTAAGAAGTATTTTGCATCTTCGTATTTTCGGACTTCGTTCACGGAGAATGGGTTTAACTCTCCCGTCACAGTGTACTCGAGACCATCCTTGAAATACTTCATATACTGGTGTTGTGTAGAAGGGATGATGTTGTACTCGTGTAACCAGGGCCGGCCGAGCAAAGCGTTATAGCAGGTCTTAGCATCGATGACGTGAAATTTAATATCCATGACAAGTAGCTCGAAGCGCAACGTCAGTATCACAGACTCGAGAGTCCGTGATGATTGGGAGTCGAAACCGGAGATGGTGATCTTATCACGAGCGAGGTGCTGAACACTCATGCAGATTTCCTTCAACACTCGCACGTTGAGGAGGTCAACGGAAGACCCATTATCAACCAAGATTTTGCCTATCTTGATATCGTAACAGTATCCGAAGACATAAAAGGGACGGTTGTGCTCGCACGTCCCGAGGAGGAGATCTTCATCGCCGAAGGTGATATCGGCCGTGTGCACTTTTTCCAGCTCGTCCTTCATCTTTTCTTCGGCGAGGAACGCTTGGAATTGCTCTGGCTCTTGTAGCGCCTTGATCAATGAATCTCTCGCCTCTTTAGATAGCATAAGGGTGTCGAGAATGCTGAGCTGTGAGGGTAACTTTCTCAAGTATGCCAGAACGTTGTAGTCCACCTTGCTCTTCTTTGGCGGGTCCTTGGCGGTCAGCTCTTGATGACTTGGTCATATAAGGCGATATTCTCAGGGACTTTTTCTTTTCCCTTATCTTTTTTATTCGTGGGTCCGAGATTTTTTTCGGGCAGCGTACGATTGCACAGCTGAATATTTTCACAGGTCTTCGGTTCTTCCTTTTTTCCCGAGGTGGATTGTTTGAAGAGAGGGCTAAGAATCATTTCTTCGTCAGAGTCACTCCCGAAGGTGAGAACCTGCGATCCCCCGGCGTTAACCATGCGACAGTTGCCGGTAGTTCTTTTAAGCTCCTCGGTCTTACTTCTTCGCTCCCGACGAGTTTTGCGTTTCATCCGCTTAAAATGTTGCCGGTGAGCAACATATCCCTGCCACCATCTTTTAAAAGCGTTGCACTCTTCGGTGGGGTACGCAATCTTTCGATGATATAAGCAGTAGCTAGAATGCATTTCTGCTTCACTAAGGATGTTTCCTTCGGAGGGTGGCAGCTTCATTCCCATTGATATGGCTTTAGCGAACCTTTTCCTCGTCTTGAACCTGTTTTTATTTGCGACGGATGACCTTTGATCCGGCGGGAGTGCTTCAACCCTTTCGTCCAGTCGCCGGCGCTTGGCTTTTTCAAATATGGTCGTCTCACGCTCTCAAGCAGCCTTGCTTTTATGAAGAGCTTCATGCAGGAATGCATCAATCATTTCATCTGATGGCTCTAGAAGTTTTGGCTTAGGATCTGCCCCCAGTTTCTCTGTGTAAAGAGCTTCTTTACCGTTTATCAACGAGTGAGAGATCATATGGCAGCTTGCCACGTAATCCTCAGGTTCATCCGACGAGTCTCCTCCATCATCTCTGTCTTCATGGACGTGACTGAGAAATTCTTGGAGTGTGATTGGAGTCCGTGCCTTCTGGTTATACTCTTCCAGCGCGTCAATCTGCTTTTGCAGGTTCGTGCGCTTGTCACCAGGCTTCACGGGCTTTTTGGTCTTCTTTTTCTTCTTTGAAGACTTTGACGGCTGGGTGTGAGTGTTCTGAATATCACTACCAATTTTTAGAGTTGGGCGCGGCTTCAGCATCCCTTCGATGATCTCAGGTTCCAATGGATTCTTCCACCTGATCGCCGAGCATGTCTGGAGATCGTTCAGCATTCTCTTAGTCTTGGCTGAAAGAGCGGCCTCCCATGGAGCTTTTTCAACAAAAGAGCACGATGCCCCCGGTGTGTCCGTTTTCTCAGGAGTGTGCGGTTGTAGTGGGCTTACTTTCCACTTCTCAGACAGCGCAAACTTGCCTTGTTGGTACTGATCCTCGATCCATCCCTTAAAGACGAAGCAATCTTCGATTGGATGGATTACCGTTTGGTGGTAAGGGCAATAATTGGGACTATTAGTCTCGCCGGGTTGCAGTGGTCGCTTAGGATTTGGCAGATTGATGAGCCTGTTGCGCATCGCCAGTTCAAATAGTCTCTTCGTTTTGTCCCGAGGGAACAAATAAGGACGCTTCATTTTCTCATTATAGTATCGTCGTCTCTCTTCCAGTTGATCCGTTAGTTTTGGAGCACTGGGCTGTTGTTGGGTATTCACAACGAAGGTCGCCTTCCCTTTACCCTTTTCGTTCCGCGGCTCCGGCTTCGGAGGAGACGATCTATGACCCATCTGGTCCATCTGGGCTAACTTTTCGATTAAAGCTTGGAACGTGGTCAGTTTGAAGAACATCATGAATTGTGAAATAGTTGCATGAGGGTCTAGGGTGCCCACGAACATGCCCACCGCTGGTGCTTCTTCGATGCGCTGTTCGCATTTCGACCACAGATTCCGCCATCGGATTGCGTATTGAACCCACGTCTCATCTGGCTTCACCCTGGCATTGATCAATGCCGTTATTGGAGTGCATTCACTAGCACCCGCGAATCGCTGGGTAAATAACAACTCCATTTCTGCGAAAGTCTTGACGGAGTCGTTTGGAAGTTTGGAGTACCACTCAAATGCTGTCTCCGACAAGCTGCCGACGAATTGGCGAAGCAAAAGCTTATCATCACCCCCGGTGTTGCCGCAAAGAGCCCTGAACTGAGCGACATGTTGATGGGGATTGCCTGTCCCCTTGTACACATGGAATTTAGGGATTGTGTATCCCGGCGGGTACTTTATTTGGTCATACCAGCCTGGATACGGCCGTCCAGTTTTAACGACTTGGCCAGCCGCTTCATTTGCCTAGTGAGTTCGTATTTGCTGAGCAATATAGTCATCCAGAGCGGCCTTGGAAATAGTTTCCTCTTTGGCTGCTGAAAGAGCCGGAGGAGGATTCGACGTCTCCCCTTTGTCGTCTTCAATAATGATCGGAGGGTCTTCAGCTGGAGGATCCGGCTGTAACATCATCCCGACCATGTCTTGGAAGAGAAGCGCCATTCGTTTTATGTTGGCAGCTTGTTCTGCAGCTTCTATGTCCTTCTTTTCAAGGACTCTGCGTAGGAAGTCAGCATCGGTTTCTTGTTTGTGACGCTGCTCCGATGACGCCTCCGGGCTTTCTTTTGGTCCGGTGAGTGCGGCCATTGCAGTCAGCATCTCCTGAAGCTTCTGCTGTTGTTGTTCCTGAGCCTTTGTTATTTATCGGGTGAGCGGTCGGTGGCCCGTCGAAGTGCGGCTTTCTTCTTCTCCGGAAGCCATGTAAACAGTATGTACCATTATGCCCCCAGACTTGGGACGTTTGGGCTTAGCGTCTTTGCAATCTGCCGTAGTCACAGGGGCTTTCTCTGGCTCTCTTCTCTTTTGAGCAGTTGACGTTGAGGGGGCCGTTGCAGCGGGCCCCCAGGTGGTTGTCATCTTTCGTGGCTTGCCAGGATGGTTCTCTTCCTGCTGGACCTTCAGCTTCTTCTGTCGACGGGGATAGTCTTGATCAATCACCGACTCTTGGACCCGTCGCCAAACTTTGTAAACTTTGGAGGACAGCCGTTGAGGGGGCTGATCTGGCTTTATTTCTGTAACATTCTCCGCCGGTGGGGGAGATCTTTTCAGTACGGCGGTAGGAGAGTTCCTGCGCACCCTATTCAGCAGTTCAAAACTGTTCTCGGTTGAAACAGCAGCATTGACTTCCACCGTTGGGGCTGGTGGAGTTAACCCAGAGGGGGAGTTGCCTCCAGTCTTCCTTACTCGGCGCCAGTGGCGACGTCGAGCGTGTCAAGCTGTTGGGATTGTTTCGGCTTGAGGGGTGACTTCGTCATGTCCCCTGTTCAGTTGAGGCGCTGCTAGTACCAGCCTCTTGAAGACCGACGTTCGTTGAGCAGCAGTGTTTAATCTATCAAAGACAGACTTTTGAGCAGGAACAGGGGCCGGAGTTAGAGCCGGAACAGTCAGTCTTATAAAGACCGACACTTTGGCAGGAGAAGCCGCCTTGACGACTTCGAGAGCAGGGGTGGCCACTCTCTTCGGAATAACCTTTTATTGAATTGCAGGCTTCATCAAGGGCCCACTGGAACTTTAGCCCAATCTGGCGAAGACCGAGGCGCTGGAGCTGGACGACCCGTTGAGAGGGGTCGCCGTAGTTATAAGCCGATCAAAGACCGACTTCATGGGAGCTTCTTGTGTTGGTATAGAAGCACTGAAGCTCGTTGGCAGGAGCATGGTCCCGAAAAACAATCCGGTGGTGGTCTGAGTGACCTGTTCCATCGGCATCGTGAACAAGGAAGCCGCTTGGGGCCCGTAAGCTATGCTTCCAAATGAGGCGGAACGTGGTTGCAGTTGCAGCTGGAACACTTCGCGCAAGTGGACGCCATTGATCCTTCGCTTTCTGCACCAAGCAAAATGCCAAATCTTAGTACCTCGAACCCAAGGGCAACCATTAGCAAACCGCGATTCGTTCGCGAACACGACACAAGAAGTATGGAGTGGAAAGAGGAAAAGGTCCCACCGGGCGTGCCAGAATCTGTTCCCCTTTGAAACGTGGAGACGCGATAAACGTCTTGCCTGAATTTCGGGGCAGATGCTAATTGGTGCTATCCGTCCACCTCTCTGAAGATGCCAAGTTGATTTATGGCACCATGTATCGAAGGTTTAAACGGATGCGGCCGATGCAGCAGACTTTGTCACATTCCCCCTCGTTTGAGGAGTTTTTGATTGTGGGGACGCTCTTCCCTGCAGGTGCAAGCCCCTACAGTTAATTACGCCCGCATCGCAGTAACAACTTTCTCCTTCTCCATATGGTCACTTCGTGTCGTGGGTGTTTGTTTTGTGTTTGGTTGCCCGTGGATTGTATACGGAGACTAATTTATGTTGTCGCCCATAGGGCGTGGACTAGTCCAAATCCATATCTTTCTTAGATTTGGGTTTGGAGGGTTGGGTTTAAGGATACGTTAGCCTCATTTGAGACTAAGATCAACTTAAACGTTTGTTAAGGATACGTTAGTCTCATTTTAGACTAAGATCAACTTAACGGAATCGTTTAGATCCAACAAGAGAGTAATTGGGCTCTATTGTTTAGTTTAGTGATATTGCGGTCGATTAGTTTAAGGACATTACGGTCCAATGTTAGTTTAAGGATATCTCGGTCCATTGTTAGTTTAAAGACATCGCGGTTGAGGTTAAGGACATCATGGTCCGTGAGTTTAAAGACCCCACAGTCAAATATTAGTTTAAAGACATCACGGTCGAGGTTAAGGACATCGTAGTCAATGAGTTTAAGGACCCCACAGTCCAATGTTAGTTTAAAGACATCACGGTCGAGGTTAAGGACATCATAGTCCGTGAGTTTAAAGACCTCACAGTCAAGGTTAAGGACATCATAGTCCATGAGTTTAAGACCCCACAGTCCATAGTTTAGAGACGTCATAGTCTGTGAAATGTGTGGTTGTCGGGACCCGTCACCTCTTTGAAGACGTTGAGGGATTACAACGACAAATATCAAAGGAGTGAATAGATGTACCCTTGAACCAAGGTTGATTGGGGATTTGTAGTCCAATTTGGAGCTAAGATCAATTAATTAGATTATGAGCTCATCGGCTTAGTTAAATATGAATTGAGGACTTATGGCCAATTTGGGCTAAGTCCAATTAAATTAGAAATATTGGCTCTTTGTTGGACCATCACACACTTGTCTGGGTTCAAACCCACATTATTTAGCAATGCTAAACCAGAGTTTGAAGGCTCTGATAACATTTTTGTCTTTGACTGAGTGTTAAACATTATAGCTCTGAGTTTTATTTTGTGTGTCATATGAAATGATCAATTTTGAGATTCAGTTGAAGGGGAGGCTTGTCTCTGGAAAACTTAGCCAATTTGGCTAAGATTAGTTTTAAAATAGTGTTAAACACTAGAAAATATCTGGTAGTCACGTGTCCTCACGTGATGTATTTAAAACAGTGTTAAACACTGGAAATGAAATACTTAAAATAGTGTTAAACACTAAAAAGGAAGGGGTCACGTGAGGGCACCCAGAGGTGGGGCCAGACCTCGTTTATTTTGTTCTCAGAACTGCAAATAAGTATTAAACACTTTTTAATCTTCTGGCCATCACGTGTTAACACATGATGGGTATTCATGTATTGATTATTAAAGTGTTTATTAGGGGTCACGTGAGGACACGTGAGGGCACCCAAAGGTGGGGTCAGATTCCCTTTACTTTGTTCTCAGAACGGCAAATAAGTGTTAAACACTTTCAATTTTCATAGCCATCATGTGTGGGCACGTGATGGGTACTTATACCCTGATTTATTAGAATGTTTATTAGGGGTCACGTGGGGACACGTGAGAGCGCCCAAAACCAGCGTTGCCTTTGCTTTTATTCTCTTTGTTTTGGATGTCACGTGGGAGCACGTGAGGCATTGCTCAGGGTTAATTCCTTCCTATTTTGGAGGATCTTTTCAGAGGTCATGTGGGGACACATGACCTTAGTTCTTTACATGCATGGAGATTTTTCAAGTCTCTTTATTTTTTAAGAATTAAATTCTCTGTAGGGTAAACCCTAATTATGTTTTAGAGGAATTAAATTCCCATGTATGTGAAAGAATTAAATTCTTATATAGGGTTAAACCCTAGTTCTGTCTTGGAGAAATTAAATTCCTATAACTTTGGGAGAATTAAATTCTCATATAGGGTTAAACCGTAGTTTTATCTTGAAGGAATTAAATTCCTGTGAGTTTGGGAGAATTGAATTCTTATATAGGGTTAAACCCTAGTTTTATCTTGAAGGAATTAAATTCCTGTGAATTTGGGAGAATTAAATTCTCTAAACTCAATTCTCCCTCTAAGTTTTGGATCTGCATGGCAGAATCTTCCCGATGAGAATTAAATTCTCAACCTGTGGGGAGATTTGCTTCTGCAGATTTTCAACCAGAGGAAAAACTAAGTTGCTTTGCAGAAGAGTTAAACTCTTAGATTGAGAATTAAATTCTCTTTTTTTGTTTTATGAAGCTTTGATCCCCTTCCCCTTTCTTATCTAGGGTTTTCTTTCTTGAGAATTAAATTCTCCTTTCTTTTCTCTCTGCTATTTACCCTTTTAAAAATTTCAAGATCCCAAAATTCTATATCTTTTCTCTTCTTGGCTCCTACTTATAGGAGAAGGAAAAGAATCAATTTATTAGTAAATCCCTCATTGAAAGATTTTTGTTTATTTTTCGTAACTAAAGTGATCTTTTAGATCACTTAGTGAATTTTATTCACCATTGGATTTTTAATCCAAAAGATATTCTGTTTGTTATTTTTGGTGAAATTTAGGGAAATCTTTCCTTGTCTGAAATCTTTCCATAAATTGGTAATTTTTAATCACCCTTGGATTTTTAATCCAACCGTCCCCCATAATCCTTTTTTGTTTGGAAAGATTTGGAGAAATACTTTCCCAGTTAGGGTCTTTGATTTCCCTTAATTAGAATTTAATTCTATCAAGTTATAAGGGCTTTCAAAGGCTATCACGTGTTGGCACGTGACCCCTCCTCCTTCAGAATTTTAATTCTGTCTTTTAACTGGGCTAAAGACTATCACGTGTCAGCACGTGACCCTTGGTCACGTGTGAGCACGTGATGCCCCATTGGAGTCTTTCCTTAGCCATTTGTTTACACTCTCGCTTGATTAGAATTTAATTCTGTAAAGAGATCACGTGTTAACACGTGACCCTTGGTCACGTGTGAACACGTGATACCTCATTGAGATAATTCCTGATTTTTAATCAGGGAACAACATATAATGGCCTCTGGGGCATACATATATCCAACAATACCTAGACAGCTAAACGCCCATGCCGACGCCTTAAATAAGCTGGCTTCATCTTATACGGTCAACAACAAGTGGAATATCCTCTTCGAGTTCTTGCCATGGCCCAGCATGGAAGACGGGGCGACGCCACTTCAAGTGTACACATCTCGGGAAGAAGACCGGGATTGGAGGAAACCCCTCGTGGAATTCCTGAGAGAAGGTATATCACACCCCGCTTCCCAAAATACGGAAAACGAGGGATGACTAGGCCAGCCATGCTTCTACGGTCAAGGAATAATCCCGCCGTAGTCACACTTCGGCTTCTAGCATTATATGGTAATCAGTAAACAAAGCACAGAAGTAAGAGAAATACATCACTAAAATATTACATCAAAGTTCATTGTCCACAATTTACAAAAAACAAGAAAAGAGCTACTAACCCAGTACGAATACAAGGTCTTTTTAGGGAAAGCAGAAAAGAAGAAAGAAGTACTCTCAACTAGATCTCCGCAAGCTCGAAAGGTAAATCCGACTCCTGTGTTGGTTCTTCCTCGAGGTCTGAGCATGCATACTCAGGTCGTCAGAGCGACGCAATAGCAATATTATAATAATGACATGAAACAGGCGAATAAGGTAATAACAGTGGAAGTATAATGCAGATAATCACTATGTCACTAAATGATGCAAAGTATGATCTGTGTCCCTATCAGTCTCTAAGTCATGTTTGAAATCGAGTTGTGGAAAGGAGGATCATGTTTAACGAGGGTCTCGTACATACCCGAGACAACGGCCCACACGCCCAGGACATAACCCTGTCAGTCAGATCGCTAGATCCTACCTAATATATATAAGAGTCGCTGTTCGAATGATCATCCTCTAAATCACGGTCCCCGCTAAATACGATGCTTTTCCACTTCGATTTCCTCTTTTTCCCCAGGTTTTCACTATTGATGATTATGATTTAGTCGTGTGCAAGTATGCACCAATAACACGGTTTTGTCACTGTTCACTGTATTATTCACTGTCACGAATCATTCACTTTTCCATTGGCAAATTTGACACTCCTAAACCAATATCATTCACGCACGATAATACATTGTACACTGAATAATAACGCGCACTATCACTATGTGTATGGCAGTTGGGTAAGGTATGTACATTTATGCAGTTAACAAGTCATGTGTAATATGAACTATTATGAACTTCATGAGCTTACAAAAATTGCAGTAATTCATATGTTCAGAATTCAGTGAAACGATACAAATACGGTAACAAGTATACTCTGTCGGCAATTCAGAAAAATTTGTTTCAGTGAAATCGGATTTCGAGTATTCAAGTTACAGCCATTTCAATTTAAGTGTTCGCTGCAGGAAATTCAGTTTCTGAACTGAACGTCCGTTTCGCGACACAATTTTCACCCAGTTTGGATCAGAATTTAGCGATTCTACAGTTGAATGAAATTTATAGTATTCAATAGGGTTTCCAACGCACCATACGGATTCTCAACCGCTTCTCTACGTCAGGAATTATGCACTGTTCAACACTAGGGTATCAGTTCTGTTTCTGTTTGGGACTGCTAGACGTCCTGTTCTTTTAAATTACAGTTTAAATAGTAAACGACGATAAAAATGGGTGAAATCACTTGTGTTATTTAGCTAATAGTTTCATCTTCAATAAAGTATATGGTTCCGCAACATACAAGTTCAGGCAGCAAATTAGCAAGCATTACGAAATAGAAATCAACAGCCAGAGCTGCTCTGGACTGCAGTCCAGAGCCGCTCTCCGAGTCAGTTTTCGCGATATTTTCAGTACATAAACAATTAAAAACTTTCATAGGGTTCTAGGTCGTCGAGTCGGATTCTATTTGAGCCCTCGAACGCATCATTTCAATGTATACACAATTAATTATGATTTTAACAAGTTTCAGACGCGGGAAATATTCAGTTTTAACGGGTGTACTTGGGGGTGATCGTTCAAGTCAGTAACGATCAAATTTTCCAGTCAAATTTCACCACAATGTTCATTGCCACACGGGCCAGCATATGTAATCAAGTTCCGTCAGTTTAATGGAAGGTTTTCATTCGGGTTTTGCATCGAACACTTGTGTCATATAGGTTTTCACGAATCGTAAACATGGAATTCATAGTATTTTGAATTATAACAGTATAATCTAGCATGTAGCAAGTAGGGTACTTGCCTGGAGACGCTTTGGCGACGCACGGCAGAGGCAACGGCACGAACGCGTGACGAACGGCACGGTTTGGATTCACGGCCTCGACTCGAGTTCGGGTTCGTCGTCGGAGTTGCCCGGGGATGGCTCGCGATCACTTGAAGTGGAGTGAGGGTCCTGTGGATCTCCTGGGGTGTGCTGGGGTCGACGATGGTCAGCAGTGGTCGCTCTGGCGATGGGCACAGCGGGGGCCGTGTATAGGGTTCGGAGCTTGGTGGCGAGGAGTTTGGTGTGGGTTTTGGAGGAGGTGATGGTGATGCAGAGGATGCAAAGGGTCGACGAGGTGGTTCAGGGCAGAGGGGAGCTCGCCGGCGAGGAGGGTGGAGGTGGTGGCCGAGGTGGTGCAGTGAGGGCTCGGCGGTGGGTTGAGAGTAGTGAGGAAGGGTTAGGCAGTGTAGGAGGCTTGAGTTCTGGAGAGGGAAGCGAGGGAGGAAAGACGAGGAGATTGTCGTGGTTTAGGTGGTCGTCCTCGTCATCGTCGGCGGCGGCGGGGGTAGGGATGATGGCAGTGGGTTTTTCCTTGGTGAGAGGAGAGGAGCTTGAGAGATCGAGAGTGAGGAGAGAGGAAAGAGGGGGACGAGGGTGAGCTTGAGGAGCTCGTGCGGTCGTGGACGAGGAGCGGGAACGTGGGTCGGCGATTGGGGCGTGGGGCGACGTGGGCACGACGTGGGAAGCTCGGGGACGTGGGTTCGCGTAGAGGAAAAAAGGAAAGAAGCAGGAAAATTTGTGGGGAAGAGGAAAGGTTTGGTAACGGGTCGGGTAGGGTTTGTTGGGTTTTGGGTTAGGGATTGGGCCGGTGGGTTTATTATTTATTTTAATTCATTTTGTTTTTGTTTGTTTGGGCTGGGGAAGTGCTGGGCTGGTGTTTAGGGAGATTTATTTGATTTAAAATTTGGTTTGGGCTGGTTTAAATAGGGGTATATGTATATAGCTTTTGGTGTTTTTTTTTTCTGTTGGGCATGGGTTTTAGATTAATTTTGTAAAGGAGATTTTAAAGGTTTGGAAAAAGAATCAATTATTAAAAACCTAGCAACCAATTTCCTAAAAAATTACGAGGAAAAGGAAAACATCGGGGAACTAGGAAAATAGAAAAATTCTATAGATTGGAACGGGGATTTACAAGGTACACTCCCAGAAGATTGAGGGGAAGCCCGCCGTCTCCAAGCCAAAGCTCGCCATTTCGTTTGGAGCAATGGGAATCTCTACAAGAAATCCTTCACTCAACCCCTGCTCCGGTGCGTCGACCCCCACGAGGCCAACTATGTACACCGTGAAATTCATGAAGGGGTCGGCGGCGCGCACCAAGGGGCTCCCACCTTAATCCAGAAGGCACTGCTTCAAGGATACTATTGGCCGACAATTCATCTGGACGCCCAGAAGCTCGTCAGGAGGTGCAAAAGCTGCCAACTCCATGGCATACCTCGCCTTTCGGCTACCGAGCTAACAGCCCTAATCTCCCCCTGGCCGTTTGTCTAGTGGGGAATGGACATGATAGGCCAGTTCCCTACCGGTACGGGCGGGCACAAGTACGTCCTCGTCGCAGTGGACTACTTCACGAAGTGGATCAAGGCCGTCACCATCAGGAAACCGGACGCCACCGTGACTATCAAGTTCCTGCAGAACAACGTGGTACTCCGGTTCGGTATCCCGAGGTGTATCATCACCGACCACAGGATAAATTTCAAGAATGAAAAAGTTACGGAATTCAGCAGCGAATACCATACCCTTATGAAGTTTGCCGCGGTCGCGCATCCCCAGTGCAACGGGCAGGCCGAGGTCGCCAACCGGGACGTCATCCGAGGTCTTCAGACACGCCTAGAAGGACGGCAGGGCAGTTGGGTCGAAGAACTGCCCCGGATCTTATGGGCCTTGCGCACGTTGAAGAAGACCCCCACCGGAGAGACCCCTTTCAGCCTCTGCTATGGTACCGAGGCAATGGTCCCAGCGGAGATCGGAATCCCCAGTTACCGGGTCGAGCAATTCGACGACGAAGCGAACACCTCGGCCCTCCAGACTAATCTGGACGTGTTGTTAGAGAAACGGGGCCAGGCTCAGATCAGAGCTGCCGCTTATCAACAGCAAACAGCCCGCTACTACAATGCACGAGTCAAGCGTCGCTTCTTCAAAACCAGAGATTTAGTCCTAAGGCGGAACGAGTTCGTCGATCAAGGCAAGCTGCATAAGTTTTCCCCGAAATGGGACGGTCCCTTCCTCATATCCGAGGTTCTGCCCGGCAGAGCCTATCGTTTACAAGATGCGAATGGTCGCAAATTTCCACGGCCCCCAACGTCGAGAAGCTCAAGCTGTATCTCTGAAAAGAATGTCTATGAATGTATACTTCTTCTTTCACAAAAGTGATGTAAATCTTTCTAAAGTTCTTTTTATTTAATAATAAGTGGGAAACAATAAAGCATCGCAAAAAGGAGAATTTTATTTGAAATGTATTGTAGGCTCCTCAGCCTTACATCAAAAAGAAAAAGGAAAAATTTACAACATAGGGGGAACGGGATCGAGGAAGTACTCCTGGTGATACTCAGAGTAGATTTCCGCCAACCGGGCCCCAGCCCCTGTAGCCCGCTCCCGCTGATGCTGCACGCAAACCCGGGATGCCACGGAAACACCCGGCGCTCCGCCCTCCGCGTCCTGGCTCACGATATACCTCTTTTGGAAGCACTCCAAGATGAGGGCCAGGGATCGGTCGTTCCTGGCCTCCGAGATAAGGCCGAACATATAGATCGAGCACACCTTGTCGAGCACCTCGTCCAGCAACTCCTCGAAGAGGGGGTTATACAACCTCGGGGACCTCCTCTAAATTGCGTACATCAACAACTGTTGGAGGGGCGACCGCCGTGGGAGAAGGCGGCCGACGTGATCCTCGAGGTGCTGAACCGTACCCCGGTACCTATCATCGGTTGTGGACTGGTCATACATGAACGATCTTTTCGATCGAATATATGCGCCCCGTCATCTCAAAAAGTGATGCTGAAGAGTTGCCGTCTCCTTCTCTATTTATAACCTCAAATAGTACCCCTAAGAACCCAAATTCACGCGCGCATGGGCGCGAATCCTGAGATCCACCCAAATTACTCCAATGTGGCGCTGCCACATGGCGGAACTGACGTGGCTCTTTGAAACGTTACGCCTCCCCCATGCATTCCTGACACATGCCGTCCGCGACAGTCGCTCTTCCCAATGTTCACACACCAAGGAAGGTTAGGCAGAACCTCGCAAAGCCAGGCAGCAACCCTGCTCGGTCCATCCTTAGCTGGAAACTCCTTGCCTTCCCGCGCTAAGGATCAAAACCCTCATCAAGAGGCCACCGAGCAGCTTCTCTGCTCGGTCCATCCTTGGATGGTAATCTCTTACCCAACGACGCCAAGGATCAAAGCCCTCATTAAGAAGCAACCGAGCAGCAACCCTGCTCGGTCCATCCTTGGCTGGTAATCTCTTACCCAACGACGCCAAGGATCAAAGCCCTCATCAAGAGGCAACCGAGCAGCGACCCTGCTCGGTCCATCCTTAGCAGGCAACTCCTTGCCCTCCCGTGCTACGGATCAAAGCCCTCATCAAGAGGCAACCGAGCAACAACCCTGCTCAGTCCATCCTTGGCTGATAATCCGTTACCCAACGACGCCAAGGATCAAAGCCCTCATCAAGAGGCAACCGAGCTGCGACCCTACTCGGTCCATCCTTAGCAGGCAACTTCTCGCCCTCCCGAGCTAAGGATCAAAGCCCTTATCAAGAGGCCACCGAACAGCTTCCCTGCTCGGTCCATCCTTGGCTGGTAATCTCTTACCCAACGACGCCAAGGATCAAAGCCCTCATCAAGAGGCAACCGAGCAGCAACCCTGCTCGGTCCATCCTTGGCTAGTAATCTCTTACCCAACGACGCCAAAGATCAAAGCCCTCATCAAGAGGCAACCGAGCAGTGACCCTGCTCGGTCCATCCTTAGCAGGCAGCTCCTTGCCCTCCCGCACTGAGGATCGAAGCCCTCATCAAGAGGCCACCGAGCAGCTTCTCTACTCGGTCCATCCTTAGAGGCTGACTTACTACACGTCTTTACTAAGCGATCCCCACCTCGACTTCGGGGTCATGGAGATACCGACCTTGCACCGGTCTTTGCACACTTGGCAAAATGGTTGAATTCAACTCGACGTGCGATCGCCAGATGAAAAATCGATCTCCGACCTAACACATCATGAAAGCGGTATCGTGCAAATAGAGATTTAACCACAAACAAAGGGAAAATACGTACGCAAAGATTCCTACAAAATGATTTTCATTCACAAAAGTCGGAAGTCTTTACAGAGGTATTATGGGCTCCCCAGCCTTACAAAAACGCCCGGAGGCTTCCAAAATTTCAGCGCAAAACAAAATAAGGAGGCGAGGAGGTTCAGGCATCGGGGCCGGGGAGAACCCCGATGAGCTTCACTTCCACCACGACAACCGGGGTAGCGGCTTGAAGGTCGACGCCCACCGCAGGAGCCTTGGCGCTGGGAGCCGGGGCGACCGACCTTTCCCCAACGCTCTCACCTGGGGTCTTTCCCCCGGCAGCGCTTCCGGTGGCATTCCCCTGTGCCTCACACTCGAGGGGGTACTCACCCCGGAGCTCGCCGTCAGGAAACTCCGGCATCAGGGCCTTGACGGCATCGATGGCCTCGTGCCAAAAGAGGGTAGCAGCTTCAGCAAGGTCGACGTAGAACTGGTCCAACTTCTTGTAGCTCTCCACCGCCGTCGATGCTCGGAGGTCAGCACGCCTCACTCCTTCCTTCGCCGCCTCGTTCTCCCTCTGGAGGGTATTTTCCGTCTTCTTCAGGGTGGCGACAAGCACCCTGGAATCTTCCAACTTAGCCTCGGTGGCTCGGACAGCCTCTCGGCACTTGGCGATCTCCCGATCCCCGGCTGTCGCCCGGTCTTCGAGGGTGGCGACCCTCTCCATCGCCCCTTGCAGCTCCAGCCTCGAACTCTCCTCCCGCGAGGAGGACTCGCCCGTGATCTGCATCGCCAGGGCAATTTCCTCGTCTTCCATGTTGACAACGAAGGTGCAGTGCTGGAGGACCTGAAGCAAAAAAATGGATGGGTTAAAAAGAGAAGGGGGCACCCAATCTTGCGAATAAAAAATACTGAATAAAAACCCGAGTGAGGTGCGAACACTGACCTGCACGGCCTCCTGGGCTATGGCCGCCATTTGGGCCTGGAGGGTCCCCCGAGGGATTCTGCCCTCGGCCGACCTTTCCAACTCCGAGAGCAGGCTGTCGGCGACGGAAAGCCCTGAGGGCACCTCGAAGCGAAGCTCCCCTTCATCCACGATGATTGGGGAAGCCGTGGAATGGGGCACCGTCTTATGGTACCTCTTGAGGAAAGACGCAGGAGAATCAGTCTCACCTCCCACCTCCAAAACCCGGGGCTCCTGCTCCCGAGCGTGTTTTCAGCTCGGCGCATGGCTAGACTCCGGGGTCCGAGGCGTGCTTGAGCGCCTGGCCGGGACGGCCGCTGGTGGAGCCAGAGCCGACGACGGGCGAGAGGGGCCGGCACCTCCGGCCTTCTTCCCTTTCTTCTGTTCGACCAGGGCTGCCCGAAATTTAGCCAAGTCCATGGGTTCTGCATAAGACGAAAATACAAAGAAGGAGTTAGCAATGCCTGAAAAAGTAGAAGAATACACAAGTCTAAACAGGTCGCTTAAAAACTCCTAACTTACCCGCAAGGTGAGCGGAGCTGAGCCCGGCCCAACTGAGGGCATGCTCAGACAGCAACACATCGGCCTGGGGGAGGGGCTCCCACTCCAACACCACTAGCGCGTCGGGATCATTCGACCGCTTCACCCGCGGGCAGTTGGCCCTGTGCCACTGGATGGGCACAGGCCAATCCTCATCCTCGGGTGGCCCGACAAACAAAAACTTCTTCTTCCATTCGTGAATGGAAGAAGGTACTACGACGACCCCTGACCCGGCAACACCTCCTCGGTGTTTTCTAAAAGAAATATATACCCAGCTTGGCTCGTCCTTGCGAGTGCCGGGGTGGTTTTTGTAGCAGAGAGAGGAAATGAGAAGGCTCCGACTGAAAGGGATCTCCCGCAATTTCAACCGGACCAGGAACCCGAGGAGAATCCTCTAAGATTTCGGCACTAACTGGCCCGCACTCACCTCGGGGGAGAAGGGCAGGTGCATCCCGGCCCAAAAGGCTTCCAGGTATAAGGCAATCTCCTTACCTCGTACCTGATCTGCCCTCTCCCTCTCCTCGGCCAGACGAAGCAAGTAGCTGGGAGGGATGTGGAAGCGAGCCCGGATGGTGGCAAGCTTATTCGCATGACTCAGTATGGAAGACGCGTCACGGATTCCCTTGACCCGCGCTTTGGGGACCGCCCCCGCCGCGCGACCCCGGGGGGCACTACTAACCCTAACCCCCCGGGGGGATTTTGACTCGGACGAGGTAGAGGCGGGGGAAGAAGTGGATGAAGATTCCCTAGACTCTACTCGGACTATTTCTACAGACTTCTCGGTAGAAGACATCTAACCTGATCAAAAGGATGAGTCCTCGGAAGAGGAAATGCAAGGATCTCGACCTAAAGGGAAGAGCGCCGAGCTAACACGCGAAGAGACGAGGAAATTATGGCGAAGTATGGACCCTAAAGAGGATCGTACCTCTATTTATAGCAGCCGGCGTACGCATCCTACGGCGCCGATCGTCTCTCGCCAAAACAGCGCTTCGCAATCAACGGCCGACAACATTCCACCTGTCGCACTCGTATTGGGCGCGTCCCATAGGGCGCGAAGGACACCGGCGGTCCGCTACGTCAGTCAACAAGCGCCAGACATGTGGACTGGCGCTTCGACGAACGTACGCACGGATCGATGCTTCCTATTTAATGCGAGATCTTTTCCCTGATCCGCTGACGTCATCAAGAAAAATACAACTAATTGCCCGGAAATACGCACCGACGATATCTTCAAATAAGAGCTTATCCTGGGTGACCGGTCAGACCACTCTCGACCCGACCCATGAATGGGTCGAGACGAGAGTAGGGGGCTAATGATGATGCTCGATACCGGGGATTCCCCAGATCATGACACATGGCAGATGACGTGTCCCAGAGCTTACATGAGAGGATCAAGAACAGTACATTGGAAGCATATCACGGGCCTCTGTCCCGAGGATGTTCCCGACCTTCGGTAGCCTTCCGGACCACCCTACGCTCGCCTTACAAACAACCATCGGCTCGCCTCCGAGCTTTCCCACACGCTGAGTTCCCTCAGCCCTACAGCTCGCCTCCGAGCTATCACATATCCAAGAACTTTCAGCCTTCCGCTCGTTCCTGAGCCTCCCGCCGAGCTTATAGTCATCGGTCTCATCGGCCGACCCATAGTACCGATCACAAGCGTCTCTGCCACGGCCCCGCGAATCTCGCCAGACGCGAGATATTCGCCGCCCATGATCCCGCATTCCACGCCATTGCGTTCCCCCATTAACGAGCATATCTCGTCATTAATGGGGGATCCCGCCTCTCACGCGGGCGTAACGCCAGGGGAGCAACGGCCGGCGTGAATCTCGCACCCGCCTACCCATGGCTGCCACTATATAAACCCCTGTCTCAGACGACTCAGGTAAGGCAATTTGACCCCTACTCTGTCCATTTAGCTCGTCTAACTTGATCGTCGGAGGGTTCTCGGTGGCACAACCATCCCGGGACTTCCTTGCAGGTAGCTCGGTTTCAACCACTTCAAGCCCATTGAGATCCGCACGCTTCAGGAGGTAACCTCCCAACTCAATCTCAGCCGTCCGTCTCCACTCACTACAGATCAACGGAAGGTAACATCTGAAGGAAATCCAGAGATCCATCGGATCCCCAACATACTTCAGCAATAAAATATAAATATTAACACAAAATCAAAATAACTATTTTAGTATCCCGTCCATGAGAACTATTAAATGACTAATTAAAAAAAAGAGCTATCTATACATGCAGGCACCTAGAGAGTGGAAACATGTTTGGAGTGGGGTGGTCTCAGCCCCTTTTTCCAGCGGCCGTAGCCACATTAAAATCGTAAAATACTACCACTAACTTCTTTTGCTAACTTAAGAAAGGTTTTTTTTATATCTCATCGGAAAACTTCTATATTTTTAAATTTCATCCTTAAAAGTCCAAAGTTTTCAATTTCACCCAATTTTTTTTTAAGATGTTTAAAAATGCCCTCTAGTTTGTTTAAGAATATTTGTCACGTTGAGTTAACAACCGTTAGTTGATTTAGCAAAAGATGAAAATGCCCCCAAAAGGTCATCTTCCTCTTTCTCCAATGTTACAAATTGAGACCGGGGTAGGGTTTTTTCTAATTTTCAAAATTGAAGTTTTTCTTTAGACCAAAATTAGAGCATTTTCTCTTCATCCATTTCTTATGAGTTGATGCTGGAGAGATTGTGTTCATTTTTGGTATTGCATGAAAACCTAGGTAACAAAAAACGAGGGTAAACACCTAAATGCAAAAAGCATGATTTAAATCATAAAATTGAACTATAAATCTGGAACAACCCTCCAACTATGCAATGAGCTCGAAGCCTCAAATCATGAAAGACCGTAGCAAGAGAATGCAGCAACCAACCCTAGTTAAGTTCTAATGGAAAATATGATAACATGGGATTTTTTGGTCAACATATTTAGGAACGAGAAACATGGATTTTTATTAGTGAAATTTAGAATATTGAAATTTTGGAGGTTAGATATAATATAACCCAAAAAAATTCTTTCACCTGTTTAGACCATAAAAAAAAGTTTTTGAAAGCCCTACACAATTCATGTTATCACACGTGAACCGAAGACAAATAAATTCGGAAAGGATTAATCCGGTTTAAGCGCAGTCAATTTTGTAAACAACAACCAAGATTAGCTTTCCTTTTAATACTACCTTTGTCCTTATCTCATCCCTAATCAATTAGTCCCCTCTGCAGCCCTCACGTGCCCACTCCTCCAATCGTTAACACCGCACGTGACCCAAAGAGGCGGTTACTCACACTGCAGCACCACTGCACGCGCTGACACGCGGGCCCCACAAATGGATAACGTCGACAGTCGCAGGAGCCCTTGAGAGGCCGCCACGCGTGCAAATGGACAGACGGAGGCTAACGGCGGACGCGAGAGCGAAGATTCCAATTCGGTTAAGGATTGCGAACAGCACTGTGCGTTTTCACGCCGTTTGAGCCCGAGAAAGGGAAAAAAATCATCCTTATTTTATTTGCTCGTATTTTTTTTCTTTCGCATTTTTTTTGAGAGCGGGAATGAGGGCGAACTCGAAAAGAGGGCGGGAAATGGCGAGCGAATCGGCGACCCCGGAGAAGGATGCGTCGGCGATGGAGGCGGAGGATTTCTCCGTCGAGCTCCCCGCGCCTGATGGATGGACCAAAAAGGTTCGATCCTTTTGATTTGTTATGTTGATTACGTGTTTTGGTAGTTCCTTTGGTTTGAATTTGCCCTAATTTTTTTGAGAAAATAGGCGGGATAAAAAATTTGCCCTAATTGGTTTGATTTCATGCGTTCTTTTAGCTTTTTACTCTGCTTGCTAGGGTTTCTGAGTGAATTCGATGTGTTTCTGATGTTTGGGTCGTTGAGATTGGTTGTGGAGCTGCGGAAAGCTAGGGTTTAGAACCTATGGCAATGTTAGGCGGCCGAAGTCGGTTCTTTGAATTCTTTTGTTTTGTTGCTGGTTCTTGATAGGTGAAGGATGAATTTAGGGTTAGGTATTTGCTATCATGTTGATCTTGGAATGCAATTTTGATGATCACATATTTACTTTATTATTAGATCAGGTTTAAATTGTTTGGTTCCCGTCATTTGTGTTGCATTGTTAATGATTTCTTCATGTTGTCTAATGAGATTAGAGGGCTTTGATATGCTCTGCGATATGCATTTCTAATGATTTGTCCTGTAGTCTGAGACCAAGAACGAGAAGCAACGAATAATAGAAAAGATGGGTGGTGTATGTAGGAAAAAGTAGAAAATAAAGAATCATCAATTGCATTTGTTCTTGATGAGGAAACTATGATACACGGCTGAGACTCTCAGTATCGACATCGGGTAGCTCTTTTAGGTATCAAAAGGTTTAGGACTAAATGTTGAATTTTTTGCATCAAAAGCTAACATTGTTTTCAAAAAAGTGAATTAGAGTTTCAAAAAAAAAGTGAGGAAATAAGCATTACTTTAATTTTGTTGAACGATCAGTTGAACTCTGATTCATTTTTTTTAACGAAACCTTGTATGAAAATGAACCGACATAACAAATATTCCCAAATAGATATGGTATTTGATGTAATATGCGAACATAAATAAATATGCTGACATAAAATAATAACAAAGTTAAATATGTTGATTGCATAAAGATGTATAAATAACAATTGCAGATAGGGTGTGAACTTGTTCAGAATTTACGTAATCTTTTATTCATTCAAATTTGCATTCTTTGGTTGGTAATTATCTTTATAAATATATAAATCTTAACATTCTTAAGCTACATATGTAGTGAAAATCATTGTATCCTCATGCCATCGTATTCCTAAATCAATATATTGATACATAGAATTAATTTCACATATTTATCTATGCGTTCTTTATCTAGATTTGGACGGTCGTAATGATCACGATACCCACATAATACTGAATACCGTAAGGTATACATAAATAGTGCATATGTGTGTTTCCACTCATGGCCTCGCACGTGCCTCAGAGTTGAACATAACTCTTTATAGAAGATTTCTCATCTTCCCCTTTCTAGATCTTTCCATAGTCTACGCATTTGGAGGTAAAGTGGTCCTTCAGGATTATGGGAATCCCATTTCTTATTGTTACCCCGGCAATGAGTGTGGAACTGCTTAAGAGAGGGTTGATATGAGGTTGAATACCAGGTATTAATAATTTTCAAATCCTTTATCGACCCTTGCTTCAAATTCAACTCCATTCATTGGAAGAAATGCTTGAAAGATGAGAATAAAACATCAGTAGTTGCTGTCATACTCATAGCAGTTACTATCATATTTTCCACTAAGAAAGAGAACAAATTAGCCGAACTAAGTGTCAAATGATTCTTGAACCTATCAATAAACACTTAGTCCTAGATATATCTCCCGCGTACATTTTTGACATGCCCAAAATCGAGTTCAAACAATATCCATCAATTATTCCGTATCCAATAGCAGGTACCGGATATGTATCAGATCTAGGCATGCTTCTTTACTGAAACAATCCTTGCACATAGCCTAATTTATGTGTTTTCCTGATATGCTAACTCAACTACGTTTTTTTAGTGTTGTGTGTGTGTGTGTTTTGTGTTTTTTTTGGGGGGGGGGGTGTTATTCAACCTAATGTTTATTATTTGATCTGTCTATTGTTGGCCAATAATTGGATTTTAAGCCCTTGTCTTATCAGAGCATAGCAGTATTTTTATACCTAGCAATGAATTCATTAATGAAAATATTTAAATTAATATAGTTTATAGCACATAATGAAAAGTGCTATTGATGGATGCTATAATATATAAATATTAATCTGTCACACGCACGCCAAACACATGCAACGAAAACACTTGTGGACAAGGACACAGCAGGTTACTAGGTGTCTGATCATGCTGAGAGTGCATGGTATAATATATAGTTACTTAGGAGTCGAACACAGCTGAGAAGTCATTGTAGTATGTTTTGTGCTGGTGTAGATTGTTCTGTGCTGGTGTAGATTGTTCTGGGTTGCTTTCTGAAAGAAATGATCAAACTGATATAGTATCAGAGAGATTTAGTTATTATAATCGATTAGTTCTTGGATCTTGTCTTGGAATTATATGACTTCCATATTAACCCCTAGGATGAAGCTTATGTGAACTGTATTGAATGAGAGATACATTGTTTATTCATTTATTATATTATTGGGATTTGGGAGTAGGGCCATAGGATGCGAAGGCGCCTCGATCAAAATTAATGGATGGTTATACTGGGATCTAAATAGGCTGAGTGTCTTATAGCATTATAGAGCAGTCAGAAAAAAGAGGAGGTTGGGATTTTTTTCTTTCCTCTTTTTTGGGAGGGGGGTTTAGGCTGGTGGTGGTTGTGTGTTCTGTTTTTCTCAGATCATGGACTTGTGACTAGAGCAGTATGGATCATTCATTGATTGGGGGGAGGTGGGATTAGAAGCTTGGAACATTAATTTTGAAGAAAATAATTTTTAGTTACAACTGTACAGTTGTGGTGTTGTTTGAGCAGAAATGGATCGTATCTTGTTCCACTTGGAGGGCCGATAGAGATGCTTAACTGATTCCACATGCATGCTGAAATAAAAGTGTTTAGTATGTTATTTTGATTAAATTTTTTAAAGTGGAATGTGCAAAGGTGGCAATTATTGGGGCTGAAAATGTGGATATGGACTAGGCATTAGTAATATCTATTTCCCCATCTAATTATATTTAGGGGGCACAAATAGAATGCTTGTAGCATATTATTCTTGAATGAATATTGTAGGGATCCAATATTATCAAGCTTCATATTTGTTCAAGATGACAGAAAAATATGAATCAATATGATGTGGTGCATGGCATATAGAAGACAATATAGACAATGCTAATTATGAAATATCCCATTTCTTGGGTTTGGTTATTTCAAAATGTGATGTTTGGATGCATATGTCTAGTAAATTACTATACTGTGAGTAATTGTTAGGAATATGTATGCTTTAGAGGCCATTATTGTATGATATAGTGAATACTTGGACATATATATAGAGGACTTTCTTGTTCGACATTATAATATGCTATATGGTTGCTCTTTATCTTAACATGTACACATGTTTTATTTTACTATATCATAGATACATGTTGATAAAGCCCTTAGGATGTTGCCTTGACTATCAGGACTATAATGCAGATCATACTAGTATGGCTTGTGTAGTCCGCAAGCACATCCTTTAACAGTTCCTAGTCGAGAGAGTATCGAGTCAGGGCATCGATATTCCAGAGTAGATCAGTGTGTACGTTTCTTGACCCTGTATGGGGCGATGGTTGATCCCACAACCATTGGTGTTTGACATCAAAGATTGTGCACATGTGCTCATTAGAGAATGGGTACACCGAACATGACTCGCCGAGAACTCCTAGATGGTACCATACTTATCGTCAGATAGCGTTCTCTGGTGACATTTGTACAGATTAGTCTGTAAATCCGATATCGTCATAGTGTTGTGTGATTCCCACTGTGTTTTAATTTTCTTTCTACCATGGTTCAAAGGAATCCTGCAAATAGGTGGATTTTAGGTACAGTCCCGAATCACATGGAGGCAGTGAGCGATAGGAGGGGTTTCTTCTCTCCTGGTATTGAGAGTTGATGTTGCGCCATACTCGACTGGTTATAACAAGTTCTTGGCCATGGCTGATGAGATTTACTGGTAAGTGTTATCAGTAGTTTCTCGAAAAGTTATAGGCCACACATCGGTATGACTTGTCAAGTTATTGGGGGTCTGAAAATTCTACATCCAGACTCGATATGCGACATATCAGACGAAGAGACCGGATTGTACGGTAAGTGTTGCTTATACGCTTTACAGGAGTTTGGACAAGTTTGCTTGTTGATCTTCTATTCGTTCAATACCTGAATAGCCGTTACGTCTAGCTAGTATCGCTGACGGCTTGTGCGTATCTGATGTGATCATTACCTACTGCTGGCGTATTGACGAGTCTTTAGAGTTCCACACAGAGGTTTCCTAACTCAAGCGAAACGAAATATGACACATATGGAGATATGTGTGGGAGCTTGATTAAATACGAGTATGTGATACCGTATTCTAATCTAGCGATATTTGATATCAGTCAGGTTATATGTGATATAACCGGATTATTGAATCAAGTGTTGATTCAATGATTTGATTTATGTATATATATTTGATATTGGTTGGTTATATATGATATAACCGGATTATTGAATTAAGTGTTGATTTAATAATTTGATATTTATATATATATATATATATATATATATATATATATAAACTAATATTTTTCTTACTTAGGATTTTCTTCTCTTTATATATATATATATTTATATATATGTGATATATATATATTTATATATGTATTTGATATTGTATTATGGTTGATGATACAAAGGATTAGGATGTATGAGAATTACACAAGAGCAAAGGATAAATAGGATGATTTATATTAAAAGAAAAAGATAAAAAAAGAGGAGAATGAGTCATGGTTTTGGATACTTGGAGAAGTATTGAGAAGTCATGACTCATCTCCTATTTTTGTTTTGTTCTTAGATATTTAATCATCCTTATCTTATCTCATAACACTACATGGTTCACATACCCATCCAAGTTTATCCTCATCTTCTTCATTCTCTTCTCTAGGATTTTCTTGAGTTGAGAAAAGAAAAGAGAAATATTTCTGGTGAGCAAATCTCCTACTTCATCAACCTACACTAATCTAACCCATTAGTTTAGGTTGTTTGCATCACTAATACCTTAATTAGTGAAGAGTGAGTTTGAGTGAAAGACTTCAAGGTGGATCATTTTCGGCATCGAAGACGACAAACAAGCTCGATCTTTTCTTCAAGTAGAGCCTTAAGAAGAGTTTTAGGGACTACTACTTGGAGCTTTAGAAGTGAAGGACCGGTCTACAAACGTTGTATGCTCGCTTCACTTAGTGTAGAACTTGTTTGCTACCTATAAAACCCTAATTCTCTAGTTCGATTCTAGGTTAGTATACTTAGCACTCTAGATTTTTTAAAATTGCATACTTGATGCTCCTTGAAAACTAGTAGAGGTGCTAAGACATACTTTCATTAATCTGTAGAGCAAAAAGTATATTTGAATCTTTGTCCAATGATGATGGGATGCAAACCTGGATACTTTTGAATATATCCATATTTAACCTGGCTTTCCATATGCTTGGACATACCTGGACAACTGCTATGGGAGTGGACAATATCAGAAGTTATTGTACCTTTTGATTTCCTTACCAATATCAAAGAAGCCTGAAGTTTAATTGCTTTCATACAACAATATTGGAGAATTCAATGGTTTGAACAACACATGGTCTCTCTTGAGTGCTTTTAGGTTGTTTTGGAAACTTTACTTCTCTCTTGTCCTTGTAAAACCTTTATGCGAAACTCGTGGAGGCTTAAAATTTGTGTAGGTGCATTAAAATAAGGGGTTTGAGTTGCTTGAAGCTGAGGATTTTAACCGTTTGTCAAAGAAAATTATGGTAAATTTATATTCTATTAGAATAGCGGTTTGCCACTGCTCTACACATTTGCACAAGAGGAACATAACAATCGTCATGGAGATTAAAGACACCAAGGAGATTCAATTACAATTTCTTCAGGTTAATGCGTTTTTGTCATGGAGTGCTTCTGCTGCCACCATGCAAATTGAGGTACAAGCTAAGGTTTATTCCCTTTTCTTTGTTTTTTGTTGAGAATAATGGAATAAGGATTAATTGAAGAGGTAATGCTGACCGATATATACTTGGCTCGACCAATTTACTGTTATGAATACAAATATACTTGCTTCCAAACATATGCTTAGTTGTCCTTTGCTTTCTAGTGTATGTACAAGCATGGGGTGTGAAACTTATTGGACACACAATTACTTTTAAAGTTGATGACCTCATATATAAGTGACTTAGCGTTAGGGACACTACGCAAGTTGTATATGTGGAACATCCCACTTATAGGCCTCACCATTTTATGCCTGATTCTAAGTGGGCTATATGGCTTGTCAGCTCCTGTAGACGTAAGAGTAAGTCTTCAAAATTGGATTAATATTTTACGTTGGTTTGGGCATACAGTTAGGGTTTTGATTTGACTTGGTCATCAATGTTTTGTTTGTTTTGTTAGGGTTTTGCTATTAAGGTTTGATGAGTTTTTTATTAGTAGGATTTAGAAGTCCACAGTTTTCTGTAGAGTATAATTGAGATTGTTTCTATTTTACCTTATTTCAGAATTCATTATTTGACTAATTTCATTTATGCCATCTTTTTGGGTTTTACCTTCGTGGTTTCTGCTGTGCTATCGATTTCTCTTTTTCTCATCCTTGACTTGTTGAGCTGTAACAACCTTGGAGATCTCAATCTTCTACTTTTTATTTTGAATTCTATTTGCAAATATGGAAATTTAACTAGACTGCCATATATTTTCCAATTATAAAGTAGAGAAATAACAAAGAATAACTTTAATGATTATGTGATGTTTTAGCCGTGACAAGGAATTTTTGAAAAAAATAGAATTTATTTTTAGCTAATTCATGGAGGAATACATATAAATTTATAATAGAGTTTACGGATACGGATTTGGATCTAATATCAAAAGCCCAACTACTTTATTACACATTATTTCTAACACCCTCGCTCAAGCTGGACCATACATATCATGTAGACCCAGCTTGTTACAATAAAATTCAATTCTTTCTTTTCCCAACGCCTTTATGAAAATATCTGCTGGTTGATCCTTGCATGCAATGTATTAAGGGTTAAGAAATTCATTCTCTTTTTCTGGAACAAAATACCCATCAATTTCAATGTGCTTGGTTCTTTCATGAAAACAGGATTAGACAAAATATGGATTGCTGCTAGATTGTCACAAAAGAAAGGAATAGGACAATAAATTTGAAATCTAAGCTCACTTAATAGGTTAGTTATCCAAATAAACTCGTACGTAGTATAAGCCATAACACGGTATTCAGCCTCTGCACTTGATCTAACCACAACCGATTGTTTCTTGCTTCTCCACGACACAAGATTACTACCGAGGAAGATACAATAGCCAGCAGTAGACATCCTATTAATATGAGATCCTGCCTAATCAACATCACAAAATCTCATCAACTGTTGAACATTTCCATGATTGTGGTAAATTAATCCTTGACCAAGTGAACTCTTCAAATAACGAACGATACGAATAACTACCCTCCAATGATGCTCCTTTGGAGAATCCATAAATTGGATCATCACACAAACGGCAAAAGAGATGTCTGGTCTTCTTATCGTAAGATAATTAAGCTTCCCAACCAATCAACAGTACCTTCCTGGATCTTTTAATAATTCTACCCGATCATCATAGAGTTTCATATTAGAATCCATTGGTTGGTGTATCTATGCGCTTAGTACCAAAAAGTCTAGTCGCTTTTAGAATATGTAGGCCATACTTATCTGAGACAAGCAAATACCTTTTGGAGAGCGTGCAACCTCAATCCTCAAGAAATATCGCAATAATCCCAAGTCCTTTGTATGGAAATGATGTTGGAGAAATTTCTTAAGAATAGCAATCCTGTCAGCATCATTTCCACTGATAACAATATCAACATACACCACTAATATAATTATCTTTCCATCAGGTACTCGTGTAAAAACAATATAATCACTCTTGCACTGACATAAACCAAACTCTTGTACAACGGCACTGAATATACCAAACCAAGCCCGAGGAGACTGCTTGAGCCTATATATAGCTTTTCACAGTCTACATACGTTGCCCGTCTCCTCCTCAACCATGAAATCAGGTGGCCAGTCCATATATGCTTCTTCTTCAAGATTATCGTGGAGAAATGCATTCTTGATATCTAACTGGTATAAAGGCCAATTCAAATTTGCTGCTAAAGAAATCAGAATGCGCACTGATAGAAGCTTCGATATTGGAGAAAACGTCTCCGCATAATCAATTCCATATGTCTGTGTATAGCCTTTAGCAACAAGACGAACCTTCAGCCGCTCAATAGTCCCGTTAGGATGACATTTAATAATGAATCCAAATCAGATCTGAATTAGATTATAAATACGATGCGCTGATGCAGGATGCGATGGTTATGCAGCGGTGGTGCGATCCGGTGCGAAATCTGGTGCGGCGGCATGAAATCGGGTGCGGTGGCGCGGAATCTGGAGGAAGATCTATTGACCAAGGTGACATGAGATTTTTGTGTAAATGGTGTGAAGAAAATAAAAGAATCACGATTACCTGTCATATGATCTGTAGCACATGAATCAATGATCTAGGGCTTACTAGTGGCACTACAAACTATAAGAGTACCTAAAGCATGGGTTACCGTGACAACAGAAGCAGACCGCTGAGTAGAGAGGAGCTTGTGATACCCATTCTCAGAAATATATATCTTTGAGGTCGAAAATGCCGCATCAGATGGAGCAGTGGGATGCGAGTACTCCAATATGTCATCTTGAGAGGATGCATGATTAGCAGAAGCTCTGCCATGTAGATTTCAACAAAAGTCAATAGAATGGACTTATTTCCCACAGTGTGTGCACAACTTTCCACCTCGACCACCACCACGACCATATCCTCCATCACGACCACCACCACGAAAATAGCCGCGACCACGACCACGACCATGTGTACCGCCCGATGTGGTCACCAATGCAGACTTGTCCACACTATTATATCACCACGCACATTAGACGAGAAATTTGGCACGGAAGAACGGCGTAACCTGGAGAATATTTCATAAAGGGGCGGAATCTCTGAACTCCCTAAAATAGCAAATTGAATGGACTCATATTCCGGGGAAGACTCGTTAAAAGACGCACATTTAGTATCTCACGTTGCTTCATCTCTGCAACATTGGAAAAAATAGGCTGATACAAATCTAATTCCTGGCATAATCTATTGAAAAATGAGTAATGGTCTTCAAGAGAGTTCTCTCCTTTCTCCATCTGCAAATAATCCTAATACAGCTGATAAATGTGTGCAATATTGTTAGAATCCGAGTATATATTTTTAAGTCGCTCTCATATCTCTTTCGACATAGAAAAAACACAACGTTCACTTTAGGTTCCATGCTATTCCACAACTAAGTTTGATTCCGCGCATCTTCAGCAAACCAATCATCATATTTCTTTTTATCCTTGTCCTTTGCTGGAGGACTTTTCAGCAAGTAATGCAACTTCCGTTTACCTATCAAGAAGGTCTCAACTGCAACATATCATTGGGGATAATTATCATCATTAAGCTTTGTCGATACCATCGGAATGAAATCAACCGAGCTAAATAAACATCCTCCATTGCCCGATGTCATTGACATGATTCTAGCTGCAAGGATTAACTACATCCACAACTAACAATGACCAACGACGAACAACGATCAACAACCAATAATAAACAACGACCAACAACTAACGATAATCAAATCAACATCCGTATCACCATACGACATCCAACAGCCAACAAAAAAGTCTTGATAATGTTGTATGAATCCAGATTAGATCTGAATCAGATCATAAATATGATGCGGTGATGCAGGATACAGTGGTGACAGTGGTGACTGATGATGCAGCGCCGGTGCAGTGATCTGGTGCAGTGGTGCACGATGACAAGGATCTGGAGGCGATGTCTGGTGCGGCGGTGCGGCTAGGGTTTGATGGTGGAGGTTGACGACGGCTAGAGTTTGGTGTTGCTGGCGGCCATGGTTTGGCGAAACATGGTTTTGATACCATGACAAGGAATTTGAGGGAAAAATAGAATGCTTTTTTATGAGCTAATTTATGGAGGGATACATATAAATTTATACTAGAGTTTACAGAAACGGGTTTGGATCTAATATCAAAAGCCCAACTATTTTATCACACATTATCTCAAACAAGCCGTATGATCATATTGAAACAGGAATGTCAAGAAGAACCACTGTCGATATATAATAAGCAATTAATGTAGCATTGTTGGCAACTGCCATCTTTTTTCCAAACTGATGTGTTAGGCTTCTTCATATTATGTCTTCTTGGGAAAAGCTTGTTATGGGGACTATGGCGCGAGAACTTTCTTGTGTACCCTTTATCATTGTTATATTCTTTAGCTTGTAATATCCTTTCGATGCCTTTATTAATTTAATGTATTGATCTGCTGCTACTTGGAAAATTGTATCTACTCTAGATGATTGCGTAGATGACTCGAATTGGTCTACAACTATTTCAAAATGGCCGTCTTGGTTAATTTTGATTTGGGAGATTTTGTATTTAGTATGTTTTGATAAGTTTGGTGTAGAGTTTGTATATAAAACATATTAGGAGTTATATGAACTCTTTTTTCAAATGTGTATACACTATTCTTGAACTGAACTAATTCAACTTTTAACTGTTTTCATTAAACGTCATTCCACTGTATCACTTCCTCTATCTTTGGTAATTGGTAATGCTAGGAACCACTGTGCTCAAAATCTTATGCAATTGTATTTTGGGGTAACAATGTATACCTACATTTTATGACATTTTAGGGCTCTTTAAATGGATTTAGGCCATTTGGAAAGGCTTATGAGGAAACAGTCCTGAATGTAAATGAAGGATTTAGAAACTATATTCTTAAATGGAACTTTCTAAGGTTTGAAACGAAGACCTTTTGGAATGTGATGCTTTAATACCATGTCAGGAACCAGCTTTTTTTTTCAAAAGCTTGATTAATTGAGGGTAGTTGTGTATATCAAGCTAGCAGAGTAAAAAATAGAAAACTCATATTTTTCAAGCGATTATTCAAAAGCTTGATAAATTGAGGGATAGCTGTGTATATCAAGCTTACATATCGCAATTTACACTTGGGTAATTTATTACGTGGAGTTATGATAATACTATTTGGATGATGAGAGTGTTTACTTTTTAGAGTGTTTGTTGGTCTTGGGAGCTTGACGGTGCATGGGATATTTGCAATACTTCCCTAGTTAGGATGGGATATTCTCTAGATTGAATGTATGGTACAACTATACAAAAAAAAGATACGTGCTTAGGAGTTTTACATGTGCTGAAATTTCGAAACTAATTGAAGCTGTCATGCTCTAAGAATCTGAATCTTAGGATGCAACTAGTTATAGCCAACTATAAATAATTAATAGTAATATCAATTATAGCAAATATGTTGATGCATCTTTTTGAAGAAAATTCTTGTATTTAGTCGAGGGCATAATGTACGAGTCATGTGAAAAAACTAAAAGCAATTCTACCTCCATAAAATCAATGTATAATGTGTTAATGCAATGCATATTATTTGACATTTTTAAAATATAATTACAAACAAGTACTTTTCATTTACATTACCATTCTCAGAGATCAATTATTAGTTTTGTACAAACCTACTAATTGATTAAATACTTTCTTTTTTATAAATAAATTCCATGGAAGCAGCCAACATAAACTTTGCAACTTCATCCTAAGGGTTGATTTTATTAGAAAAAGTGATAGCTAGCAAATAAGAAATTACACGAATTCATTTATAGGGTTTAGAATACGTGTACACTTATATAAAAAAAGCTCAACGAAACCTGGAGTATAAGGGTTGAAACTTGAAATAGATACTCTTATGAAGCTTTCTCTTCTCTATTCTTTTCTTCTCTCGTTCTTCTCCCTTCTAATTCAAATGCTTTCCTTCTTGTTTAGTTACACTAATTTTCCTAGTTTTCTTTTTAGTAAAAGATTATGAGCCGAGGAAAAAAAATCATTTATATATCATCATACTAATGACAAGACTTCATCCCGAACTCTTGGGTCGGGTATTAAAACCTCCTATACATATGCTACGTAACGGCCACAAACTTAACATTTTCACTTGCTACTTTTTTCCACTATGTTTTGATAGCTAACTTCTACATCTCATCCACATCATGTATATGCCATGTAGAACTTCCTTTCTATACTAAATTCTCTTGTTTTGGTTTATGAACTCATGTTTTAAATTATTATGTTTGGACTCACCTCTATTAAATATTTATAAAAAATAGTTATTGTAGTCTAGATCATGTAAATTACATGGTCATCGTGACTTTCCAACTTTGTTGAAAAACACAAAAGATGTTACATAAGTGATCTTCAGACTTGTTGAGTTGTTGAAAGTCGATACTTATTTAGATAGGTAATGACCGTTTCTGTCAAAATTATGACATGAGAATGATCAATGAATTTTATTAGTGCCAAATGGTTCAACATGGGTCAAAGTCTGTAAGTAAGGTTTAGAAAACATATGGTAGCTTTGAGGGGGTTTGTAAAGAAAACATATGCATCTTCAAGAAACAAAAGATTTTGCATTTAGATAGGCAATATCTTTAGGATAGTGGATTAAAGAGTGGATTGAGTTGTATGTTTATTTCACTGATTCAATATGGTAATTGGTGTTAGAGGGGTTTAAGAGGCAGGGAATATGCATAACCTTAACCTGCTTCACCCAGATGAATTAGATTTAATTCGCGCATCTCAATGGAAAGACTTTGACGCCACCCCTTTACACTTTGTATACCCCTAAGTTGCGGCAATAACTTTTAAGCCCATAAGTATATCATGTATTAAATAATTCAAGAAGTTGACAATGATATACACAATTCCTAATACTTTGAAATTAGTACATGAAGAACGGATCGTTGAAACATTCATAATCTTAGAGTTCAGATATCAAGTTTAACGACACATCTACTTAGCCTTTGCTATTAAAAAATTGCAATTTCTAATTAGGAAATTATAAGATAGTAAACAAGTAGTGGAGCATAAAGTAAATTAGACAAACTCTAAAAAAAGAAAAAGAAAATTCAAACCTTAATCTCCTATTCCACTCCACACAAATTAGCAAAAAAATAATGCGGGTACACATATCCAAAGTGAAAGTAAAGGTTGAAAGTGAAAGTTGTAGCTATTATTAATCTATAAGCATAGTAAGAAATAACTCCATTACTTTGTTTTACGTCTTAGGTCGCCCATTGTCTTTGATGCCCCTCTACCATTAGAGACTTGTTAATAAATAAATTTATTGGTTTCTCATGATTATTATTTCGCTAATATTTTGAAACTTGGAAGTGTAGAATGACCATAATCACACAAAAAGATGTATAATTACAGGGCTGACACTTGAGTCTAGCATTTAACCGAAGGGCTATGCTTATGTTAGATGATATTTATTTAATACCAGAATTCTGGAGGAAGGATATTTCTAATTTCTTTCACTTAGGATCGTTGAAGAGTTTAAATAAATTTTAAGTATATTTTAACCAGCTAAAGCATATAACTTCTTCGCTCCGAGATAGTTGGGCAATCAACATACAAGAGACATGTAATTGCCTTTGTGAACTAAATGGAATTATAAAAATACATATCGCCATATATGTAAGCTAATGTGGGTTAAAAAAAGCTTTATCTAACCTGATTGTTTGTGGATATCATTTTTAAATGTTAAGATGGATCAAGATAATAGAGACAAAAATTTTAGTGCAAGAGTCAATTGGCTTTGGTTTCAAAAACATTATGTCAAACCTTGATTCTGGGTAAACCATGCAAAGCGCAAAATATGCCCCTCAATTGCCCCCACAACTTTAGAGTTTTGATGCGGTGTCAAGGACTATAAGATGATATTACACTTGACTAGGTTATAATTCTATTTTTTGAAATAAAGTGGTAGCATGAAGTTATAATAAACAACGATAGCCATTAACTAGTTTTGAAGTCAATTGGGTATGTCTTTAAGACAATGGATTGAAAAAATACCCTAATGCAAAGTTCTAGTCTTTAGCCCACAAAAGGTGTTCATTCTTCATGGATGTGTTAGAATGCAAAAGCATATTCCTTAATCCTCACTATGGATTATTGGTGCAGCGCAGCGGCAAGTACTTTAAAATGTATATGAAACTAATTTTAGCTCTTCTACCATGTTGGTTATCTCGTCACATAAGAGTTAGTTTTGTAGGTTGTGGATTAGCAATATATATGTAGACACTTTCCTTCTTGAGGGCGTTTTAGTCAAATGGAAAAATTTCCATGAGAAACATGACTTGCTTGGAAAGAATATATATATATATATATATATATATATATTGTTAATACCGAAGTTTGAACTTTGGATTTCTTGCAACTTGAAGATATGAACTTCTCATTTCGGCGTTTATTTTGCACAAAAGGTTATGCTAGAGAATGGTGGGTTAACAATTGTTATGCCTTCTAATTAACCACAAAACAATAGTGGAAAAAAATGGTGTTAGTCATGCTTGAATGTTTGCTGTTTAAAGCATAATACCTTAGTGCAAGGTCGATCCTGTATTGTTTAGTAGCATCTCTTTTCATGTACTTTGTTTCTTTGTGATAAAATGTCACTTCAGTGAAGCTTAACTTTATTGCAAATAACTAGAGATCTTTCAACATAACTAGCTATATATGCATATTGTATTTTTGTGTTTTTCTTACACGGGGACAGCTTTCTTACTAAAGACGGCCATTTTTAATGCATATTTCATGAAATACGTTTTCATGTCTAGAAACTATAAACTGTGTTTGTTTTATTACTTAATTGTTTATAAATTGAAATCTTGCGTCTTTTTCTCTTAGAAGCAACATATTGATCTTTGAATGCATTTTAATTTGCTTCCATCTGTAGACAGCCATTGCCTCTAATTCATTAAAGATGTTTTGATAAACGTATTAAAAGCATACGCTAAAAATTTGCATATTCACAACCAAACACATCCAGTTGTGTTCGGAGGCGGATCCAGGAATTTTAGTCATCGGGGGCACAAAAAATTTCCAAGAGCCATTAGAAACTCGAACTATAGAACAATGAAAAACTATAATACAAACATTAGACGGGCGATAAAATTTTGAACCGTTTTGAATATAGAAATAAAATATTATTGTTTGCAATGACATTACAACACTCACTAGCCACAAGTTCTAGGCTCATGGCTTGGTCATGAGGTTTAGCATTGAAACTTGAAAGGTTTAAAGAGAAAAAATTACTAACTTGCTTGCGAGTTGCGGGCTTGCGGTTGTTATTTTTGAAGAGAGAAGACAGCAAATTGAAGTTTGGGTTTGGGATATAGGGGAAAAGGGTTTTGATTTAATATTACTCTACGGGATACATGACATAGGTTGAAGATGCTATCATATAGAGGATAATAAACATAGGCCTAGAACTAGGATAATAAACATTGATCCCTATGTAATCTACCGACGGATGTATTACCGTGTCTAAATTTTTAAGAATGTAGTGTGTACCACTCCTTTTCCGTGACGAGTACATTAAGAAGTCATGTTTGTATTCAGTGTCCATGTTACTTAAAACATTCTTATCTTGTAAAGTTCAAACCAACTTCTTAAATTGCAAGTCTTATTTAACTTGTTCTTGTGCAAAGGTGGGGCCAACTTAATTGGGGGCAAACCGTCGTGCCTTCCTATTATGTAGAATCCCTCCTCGCCATTAGCGTGACCAATCAATGTTAGTTTTGGAAATAAAAAGTTGGTGGTGTGGTGCTTTCGAAATGATGAGACTCCATCCTTGCTACATCCTTGCTATGAGCACAACCAATCCCTTATTTCTTTTTTGGGATGTTGTGGGTTGTGCGGTGCTTATAGACTTATAGGACTTTTCAAGTCTAAATGTATTATTCCTTTATGCTATGGTATTTCATCTAACCTTGGCGTCTTTATGGTATGTAGACTTTTGTTGTTTGATGCATGTTGAAATATACCCTATTTCATTTGCTAATGCAATGTAACTTCGCATAAAAGCAGACGTTTCTCGGAAAACACGCGATAAAGTGATATTTCAACAGTGTCAACCGAAAGACAACAAATGCAAAGTAGGAAAACAAAAACTCATGTAATGACTTCGTTAGATATATTTCGATTTCTAATGCAATAAGGAAAACGTGAGGGGATGCTTCGTCCTTTTCCTAGTTAGGTGCTTCATTTTGTTAATGAGAGGCTGACTTGTGGGATATATGAGTTCCTCTGTTTGTACGTGGGCTTGCTTTGATTTTTTTCCCTGTCTGTCTCATGTCCATAGTGTGTGTGTTTTCTTTGCTGCTACGTTTCTGTCCTTTCTTTTGTGCGTTGGGTTTTTTCTTTCTTTTGTTGTTTTGGGGGTGGGGGGTGGGGAGGGATATGCTTGCTAAAATAATTGCTCGTGCAGGAAGACTTCCTCCTGGAAAGACGTAGAAACCAATGTTTCATGTTTGATGGTAGCTTTCATTTCTCGCCTTATGATCTTTTGTGATTGTTGTATTTTATAATGGCAATTCCAACCTCACCTTATATGGGGCTGTCATCATTTTTTCAGGCTTAATTCCAAAAAAACCCAAAACCTTCTAGCTAAAATACGAGAAACCTCCAAAATCTTTTAAAATACATAAGAAACTACTATAAAACTTTCAAAATACACAAGTAACTACCACAAAAACTTTCAAAAACCACGAGAAACCACAAAAAATCAGGTGTCACGTCAGCAATAAATAGCACAAAACTGCATAGCATTGGGGTTTCTCGTAATTTTGAAACTATTCGAGGGTTTCTTGTATTTTAGCTAAAGGTTTTTTTTTTTTTGGAATTAAGCCTTTTTATATCCATAACATGGGTTGTTTTTGTCTTTTTAAATTATCGAAGGTAATATCACCTGCGAATTAAAGCTTGTTCCTTTCTTCCATAAATGTCATTAATTTGTTATGCTTATTATGAACTGGATTCCTTTGGCTATCAAACATACTCTGGAGTTATTCGTACACTTATAACCTTATGAAGTCTCTGGCTTTTCATATCTTCAAGAAATGTGAACTTACGCCGGATGTCATATGTATTATTGTATTTTCATTTCATTCCAAGGCATTGTACAGGAAGTTACTTGGTATTTTGATTGCTATTTGAAGCCTGATGGCATAATGCACTGTTTTCAGCAAAG
The DNA here is from genome assembly GCA_030015575.1 of Agapanthus africanus. Taxonomy (NCBI): domain Eukaryota; kingdom Viridiplantae; phylum Streptophyta; class Magnoliopsida; order Asparagales; family Amaryllidaceae; genus Agapanthus; species Agapanthus africanus. Next base: position 787,244,717 of record JASDDO010000019.1, read on the forward strand.
GAGGTGCTTATTTTATACTCCCTCTGCGCACAATTACTTGTTCTTTTAGGAATTTTTTTTGTCCTTTTATAATATAGAGGTGAATAGTATAGATTTTCTCACCATATTTATTATTTTGGTTTTATAAAATATCTAAACCAACCTCATTTAAAAAATTATTGGTGCAAGGTTCCAAAGAAAATTTAAGAAGATGCGAAGACAACATTCATTTAATATGAGGATAATTTAGGAAAATTTACTAGGATGATACTGTTATAATATTTCTTTCTAATAGACTTTAAATGATACCTTAATTGCCGTGCAAAAGTCTAAAAGGACAAGTAATTGTGAACGGAGGGAGTATAATAGAACAAGTTAAAGTTATATATTTAAATAACTCCCAGTGGAATATTGGATTTGAGAGCATATAAAAATTCTTTTTCTTATATTTTCCTATGTTTCTCACAGTATACGCCAAAAAGGAGTGGAACACCTCGGCGGAGTGAAATAGTTTTCATCTCACCAACAGGCGAAGAGATCACTAACAAGAGACGGTTGGATCAGTACCTCCGTGCCCACCCCGGAGGACCCCCTTCATCCGAATTTGACTGGGGAACCGGTTCTCTCTCTCTCTCTCTCTGAAATGCATAGCATAGTACTGATTCATGCTAATTGAATTCTACCTGACTGATCGAAACAGGTGATACCCCTCGGCGATCTGCAAGACTCGGTACTAAATCTAAGGCTACGGAGACTCCAGAAGGGGAGAAGCCAAAGAAGAGAGAGAGAAAGTCGAGCGGTAAAAGGGGGAAGAAAGATAAAAAGGATACTGAAGATATAGAGAATGAGGCTCCTGTAACTGAGGAAGATGCAGCGCAAGAAGTCTCAGCAGAGAAAACAGGTGAAAATATTGAAGACAAAGCTGAGGAAGATGCAGCGGGTGAAGCGAAAGACTCTGCAGATGTGGAAATGAAAGACACTGAAGGTAACATGGTCAAAGCTAATGAGGATGCTACTGTGGAGACTGAAGAGGAAGCAGTGAACAAAATCTCAGAAAACGCGGGTCCTGAAGCCAAGGCACAAGAAGTCTCAGCAGAGAAAACAGGTGAAAATATTGAAGACAAAGCTGAGGAAGATGCAGCGGGTGAAGCGAAAGACTCTGCAGATGTGGAAATGAAAGACACTGAAGGTAACATGGTCAAAGCTAATGAGGATGCTACTGTGGAGACTGAAGAGGAAGCAGAGAACAAAATCTCAGAAAACGCGGGTCCTGAAGCCAAGGCACAAGAAGTCTCAGCAGAGAAAACAGGTGAAAATATTGAAGACAAAGCGGAGGAAGATGCAGCGGGTGAAGCGAAAGAGGGTCCTGAAGCCAAGGCACATGAAGTCTCAGCAGAGAAAACAGGTGAAAATATTGAAGACAAAGCGGAGGAAGATGATGAGGATGCTACTGCGGAGACTGAAGAGGAAGCAGAGAACACAATCTCAGAAAACGCGGGTCCTGAAGCCAAGGCACAAGAAGTCTCAGCAGAGAAAACAGGTGAAAATATTGAAGACAAAGCGGAGGAAGATGCAGCGGTTGACTCTGCAGATGAAAATATTGAAGACAAAGCGGAGGAAGATGCAGCGGGTGAAGCAAAAGACTCTGCAGATGTGGAAATGAAAGACACTGAAGGTAACATGGTCAAAGATAATGAGGATGCTACTGCGGAGACTGAAGAGGAAGCAGAGAACAAAATCTCAGAAAACGCGGGTCCTGAAGCCAAGGCACATGAAGTCTCAGCAGAGAAAATAGGTGAAAATATTGAAGACAAAGCGGAGGAAGATGAGGAAGATGCAGCGAATGAAGCGAAAGACTCTGCAGATGTGGAAATGAAAGACACTGAAGGTAACATGGTCAAAGCTGATGAGGATGCTACTGCGGAGACTGAAGAGGAAGCAGAGAACACAATCTCAGAAAACGCGGGTCCTGAAGCCAAGGCACAAGAAGTCTCCGCAGAGAAAACGGGTGAAGTGAAAGACTCTGCAGATGTGGAAATGGAAGACACTGAAGGTAACATGGTCAAAGCTAATGAGGATGCTACTGCGGAGACTGAAGAGGAAGCAGAGAACACAATCTCAGAAAACGCGGGTCCTGAAGCCAAGGCACAAGAAGTCTCAGCAGAGAAAACAGGTGAAAATATTGAAGACAAAGCGGAGGAAGATGCAGCGGTTGACTCTGCAGATGAAAATATTGAAGACAAAGCGGAGGAAGATGCAGCGGTTGAAGCGAAAGACTCTGCAGATGTGGAAATGAAAGACACTGAAGGTAACATGGTCAAAGATAATGAGGATGCTACTGCGGAGACTGAAGAGGAAGCAGAGAACAAAATCTCAGAAAACGCGGGTCCTGAAGCCAAGGCACATGAAGTCTCAGCAGAGAAAACAGGTGAAAATATTGAAGACAAAGCGGAGGAAGATGATGAAGTTGAAGCGAAAGACTCTGCAGATGTGGAAATGAAGGACACTGAAGGTAACATGGTCAAAGCTAATGAGGATGCTACTGTGGAGACTGAAGAGGAAGCAGAGAACAAAATCTCAGAAAACGCGGGTCCTGAAGCCAAGGCACATGAAGTCTCAGCAGAGAAAACAGGTGAAAATATTGAAGACAAAGCGGAGGAAGATGAAGTCTCAGCGGTTGAAGCGAAAGACTCTGCAGATGTGGAAATGAAAGACACTGAAGGTAACATGGTCAAAGCTAATGAGGATGCTACTGTGGAGACTGAAGAGGAAGCAGAGAACAAAATCTCAGAAAACGCGGGTCCTGAAGCCAAGGCACAAGAAGTCTCAGCAGAGAAAACAGGTGAAAATATTGAAGACAAAGCAGCGGATGAAATCCCAGAGAATGCGAATTCTGTTGCCCCGGCGGTAGAGGAAGGGATAGGATCAGAGAAAGAGACCAAAGAGGAAGAAGATTCTGAAATGATTCCTCCGGCTTCTGAAGGAAACGAAGACGAGAATGCAGAGAAAGGAAAGCTTGAAGAGGTGAAAGATGGGGTAGAGGATGCACAGAAAGAAAAGCCTGAAGAGGTAAAAGTTGGAGCTGGGATTGCAGGGAAAGGAAAACCCGAAGAGGTAAAAGATGGAGCTGAGAATGTGGAGAAAGAAAACCCTGAAGAGGTAGACGATGGACTTGATAACGCGGAGAAAGAAAAGCCAAAGGTGGCAGAAGACGCGGAGAAAGAAAAGCCAATGGAGGCAGAAGATGGAGTTGAGAATGCGGAGAGAGAAAAATCTGAAGAGGTAAAAGCTGGTGATGCTCCTAAAGAGAATGATGGCTTCAAGAACTATGATGATGGGCAGAACCAGCCCATGGCTTCGTCCGTCAACAGCTGAGATATCATAAATGTTCAGATTTTACATAGCGCCGTACTTCTAATTTAGTAGTCTTGGATTTGCAGTCTATTTCATTGTTGTATTTTATGCCCTAATAGTCTGAATGTGCACCTGGGTCTGTTTCATAAGTATCTTGTTGTAATTGAGGATCTGCTCTGTCACCATACATCCTAACATGTGCAAACCCTGAGATTCTTGACATGTTCCTGTATTTTGATGTAGCTTTCGGATGTCATAATTATTATCGGACAGAAAAATAATTGTGAAAGCTTATGTTATATCTGCCGATCTGTTTTGTCTCCTCTACTCATATGCTATCGTGGAGGACTACAAGGTGTCTGGATGATTTACATAGCCTGAAAATAGGAATTTTGTAGCAAGTGATGTTATTTTTTGAGAGCATTCCTTTCAGAACTTACAGGTTTTGAGAACTGGGCTGATGGTAAAGAGATGCTCGAGAGGTTATAAATTTTTGGAAAGAGGCTGTAAACTGATGCAAGTGAGGTTAGAAACCTGTACTTTTTGCTGAAGCCTTGCTTACCTTTCTTTTTATATGTCGATTGTGTTTAATAATACAGGATGCACTCAACTTATTGCATGTTAAATACTCGTAAAACCATGAATGTTGTATGGATGTATGTTAAGGAGGCTGTTAACTGATACGAATCGGAGTTAAGTTAAATTGCCGAAGATGGTTTTTTTTTATGCAAAAAGGCAGCAGTCCCGATGCATTCTACAATGTGAAGGCATTTTTGTATAAAATTATAAGTTCCCCTGTTCTTTTTATTGGCCAAAGGATGCTCTGCTGGTTACTGTTGACACTTGCTTTGCTTGGTACTTGGAGGCCCACTCTTTCCTACTCCAAGTTCTACTTGTGTTCATAATCTTCGCAAACTTTGGATGCTTTTGAATATATATCCCAGCTCATCTAGAGTATAATTTCAGATGTTGACCCTAACAAGAATCGAATCGGAGGCAAGATCTACCACAGAGGTATGCTCGTATGATCGATTAAAGCCGCTATCAATTTTGACCATCCTGAATATAAACAAGTGCCTAAGTTACTTTAAAGGCATATATATATCCCCACCTCAATGTGAATTGAAGGCCATCAGATGCTTCATTACTCATACACTGCAGCATTATGCAACATGAGACAAATCAATACCATCATTGAAATATTTAAGTAGGCAACCGCATGTTGCTGAAACCTGGATCATGCCCTATTGGAGCTGCATTCTTTCAAATATGTAAACAAGCTCCATAAAACTCTAAATTGATAAGGTAAAATAAGAAAGCGAGGTTCTTCATATATAAGATAAAACTAAGAAACCAAGTTTATCATCTAACAGCTCGGCAAATGACATTTATTCATAGGTGGCATCAGACATACACAAGTTCATTATCCATCACCAGATTAGAATCCTGCGGCATGGACCAAAGTCGAGTACATACATGTTTATATCATATATTACATGCTAAGGAGTCACTACGTTTTGTCAAAGGCTGCATTTATGTAACCAGTTCAGATGTCAGCAATGGACGACATAAGTCCGATGCCGAAGCCGAAGGAGATGCATGTCAGTTGCTCTTTCCCATCTTCACCATAGATCTTCATCGTAAGTGTGTATGAGCCCTGAAAAGGAAAAACATCAGAATTGCATAATGATAATTACACACTGATATGTACATTTAGATTGTTTATTGATCGGCAATGAGAATTAGACCCTATGGTTTGGTTGGCTGTAGGTCTTGGGGTACGGCATTTTTCTCCTTCAATATTTCATTTAGTGTAAGCTAGCCATTGGATTACCAGAGGGGTTTTTACTAATGATATTTAGAGTTATTTGACGACTATAGTTGAGCTACATTTTAAAGTGATTTGTAGGATTTGTAATGCTGAAGTTGGCTATATAACCTTCAAGGTAGCAGGACTCACGCCAATCTAAGTCCGATGAATTGTCAATTACTTAGTTATTTTGTATTTTTAACGTATAATTCCAACACGAGGGTCTTCAAACCACAACAAAAATGACGAGTCACAGAATACACAAATTTTGACGGATTATAGTGTACGGTATGCTTTGCTAGTGAAGTTAATTCTTATTATGAAATAATGCATACATAATATTAACACCGAAAAACCAAGCATCATGCATCCCGAGAAAGTAACATCAACTACTAATTACACACAAAATGTAGTTTCCTTAAGTGTACCTAAAATTTATGTTGTAACAAGTATAAAATAATAGAAAAGACTGCAGCATACCAGCGGAGTTAACCATGGTAGAGTCTGCTCAAGTGACATAACAAAATCACCACTAGCAATAGGGCACGCCGTCTCCTCACAGAGGTCCTTAGTTTCCGTGTGCACATGAAGGAACAGATACTTCACATCGATCACAACTTTCCCCTTAGATATCGCATCCCCTGGACAAAAAGTTGAGAATATGGCAACTTAAGATGGAAGCAACAATCATAAAAAAGCTGTCTAGTGCATAAAGGAAACATATATAAATAAGGAAACAGAGCAAGAGATTTTACCTGCTGCAGTTGCTAAGAGCTTAAACTGAACTGGCTTCCCGCCGACAATCGGGTCGGGATGAATCTTGATCCCATTGATCTTAACAGGATAATTGGCTTTCTTATCTGCAATCATAGCACAAGTCTCATGAGAGAATAGAGCGACAGAATTTTACAATATATTGATAAGGCGGTTAGTCCTAAGATTCTATTCAAAATTTTTTGCTTCCAAACATCTTTAAACAACTTCACCATACAAGCTCTTAACTGAAACTTAAAACACCATGATCACAAATTCGCAATTTATTTCCATAAAAAACCATTATGTTAAAAGAAAAAGTCGTTGAGGAGAATGAGTATGCGCCTTCGCTACGATGACACCTGTTTTAAGTAAACACAATTAATCTGGAAAGATCGAGACGGTGGATGATGTTTCCTTCTTCTTTACCGACAAGTGTTCCACGATGCGGTGATCGGTGCAGTACATTCACATGGCGCGATCCAAGCTAAAAAATTACCAAATCTTTACCATCTTGTCACCAAACAACCAAAAACTGTTAAAATTAGATCTTGGGTAAGCATCTGTTCAAATAAAAATTATGTTCTAACTATTTTGAATTCGAAAAAATTAGAGAAAATTAAATCGTATATGGTGGAAGTGGTTGATTTGTTTTAAAAAATGATTCACAATGATTCTAGTAGATATTTAAGATCAATAGATGATCGTATAGTTTTTATCCGGTTGATGATTTTATTTATTAAATATTTGTTGGAGAAAATTCTACATTTAATTTTTTTACTGCCGATGTGGCGCTGTCCGAGGCTATGGTACCATCACTTGAAATCAATTTGGGTACTCTCAAGTTTTGTGGTTAAGATAGCAGAGAGAGATGGTCAAGACTAACATTGTTAAGGGCTTATATGAAATAACCATTTTACTGTTATAATTAAATTAAATATTTTTTAATCATAATATTAATTATTTTTAATATTGTTAATTAGGGTCGGTCGACAGTGGTGATAGATAAGGTGGTTGATGGCAGCGGCGAGAGTGGAAGAGATGGAGGAGGTTGACGAGGACGATGGTGGAGATAGGAATTAGCTAGGATTACGGTGTGAAAAGAAGAAAATGAAGAATAAGATGAGGAGTCAACAGTATGAGTGGCAGTTGGGAGGGGGGAAAGAGAGGTGGAGGGAGAGGCGTTGTTAGGGGGAGGAGAGGGAGGAGGTAGGGATTAGGGCAAGGCGGAGGTGGTAGGGTCAAGAGGAGAGGAGAGCCAGGTGGCGAGGGGGAGGACGGGGATGAGAAGGGGGTCAGGGGAGGGGGGACATGAGGGGTGGGCAGTGCTTGGGAGAGAGGAGGAGAAGGGCGAGGATGAGCTGAGTTGGAGGAGGTGGCGCTGATAGTGGCGGCTTCGGCGGCCAGGAAAGGACTGCGGGGTTGGCAGCGAAAGAAAGTTAGGGCTAGGGTTAGGAACAGGGAAAAACTTCTCTACAATTTCTCTGCATGCCTTGTAAGAATTTGGATGAGCTTTGAGATTCGTGTAAGAAAAGGAGAGAGCCAGTGCAAAAAATATTTGTACGAATCTCAAATCTCATCCGAGGCCTTATAGAGAGAATTTTTCCAGAAATAGATGACAATGAAAAGGCTAATTCTGAATTTTTAAAATATTTTTTGATGACTTGGCAGCTTTAGAAACTTTACTCATGGTAATTTTTCGTAAATATGAGTTTTTATAGTAGTTTCTCGTAATTTTTAGAGTATTTGGTAGTTTCTTGCAAATGGGTGTAAGTTTTTTTTTTTTATAGTTTTTTTGGTATTTACGCCTTATTTTAAAGAGTATACGTAGAAGCGAGCAATGAATCTGCGATGTGTTACAGCTAATTAGTTACGTCACTGCAGACCCAATGGGATAAAACAGGAGGGCCTCCGAACCTGCTTGGTTTAAGCTTTGATAGGCCCATCTCCCAGTTTTCTCTTTGCTACAGTATTTTATGGGGTTGCGACATAACATAACCCCATCAAATCCTACATATAAATACCCCTATTTAACAACAAGGAAATACTTTACTTACCCACTCTTATTTTCTATCTACATGTACTCGAGATTGATGGCTGAGGCTCACATCATTTAAATATTGGTGTCGTATACAGGGTCCATGGTATTTATCTCTTGGGGTAGCACACAGATAGAAATAAAAATGGGAGGAAAAGTATTTTTCTTCATAATATAGTTAATACTAGTCGGGTTTTCCTCTGCAAATCATTTGTCCCTTTAGGTTATCAAAAATGAATATTTACTCTTAAGTTTTTCTTATTGATGGAGGTTAGGATCTCCTTCAGATGCTGTCCTCCGTCGATTTGTCGCGAGCGTTGCTGAATGGTTGAGATTGGGTTTGGAGGTTGTCTCCTCAAACGTGTGGATCTCAATAGGTTGATTTTGAGGTGAAACCGAGTTACCTGCAAAGAAGTCCTGGGTTGGATGACCACCGTAGGACTCTCCGACGATCGAGTTAGCAGAGAAATTTGGGTAGAGTAGCGGTTTATTGGGTTAAAATTGCCTTACCTGAGTCGTCTGAGAGAGGGATTTTATAGTGGTCGCCTGGAGCGAGCAGGCGCGAGATCTTCGCCTTCGGTTACGCTCCTGACGTTACGCCCGCGTGAGTGATGGGATCCACCATTAGTGGCGGGATACGCTCGTTAATGGGGGATGCGCCAGCGTGGGACGCGGGACGTGGGGCGGCGGATATCTCGCTCTGGCGATACGTGGAGCCGTTGCGGAAGCGCTAAGGCCTCGCATTCTCGTTTGTCCAGTAGAGCTGGGGAGGCTTAGCTCGGTGTGAGCTCGGAGACGAGCCGGGAGGCCGAGGAAGCTCAGCTCTGTAATAGCTCGGAGACGAGCACAGGTGATTGGCGCCACTTCGACGGCTAGGTCGCTCTTGGGCAAGAGGTGGAGTTTAAGCTCGGAGATGAACCGAGGAAGGTAATCAGTGCTCCACACTGATTTTACCTCGGTAGCCCCCCGGGAGTCTAGTGAGCCGTCGCGGGTGACAAGTCATTTGCCACGTGTTATGATCTGAGGAATTTCCACTTATGAGCATTATCATTAGCCCCCCACTCTCGTTCTGACCTATTTATGGGTCGGGTCGAGAGTGGCCTGTTTGGTTCTTCTTGGCCCAGCCTATTGCCGAGAATCCTTGGTGCGGATTTTCCGGGGCGACGTGGTGTAGGGCAGTTGCGTCATTTAGATTTTCGAGCCCACGTGGCGAATCCTCGAGCACTTGGATCTTCGCGCGTATCTCTGATGACATCAGCGGATCAGTGAAATGATCGCGCATTAAAGAGGGGACGCCGATTCACTCGTTCGTCTGTTGGGTCACAGGTCACGTGTCTGCAGCGGGTTGGCGGACGCGACAGGCTGTCGCAGTCGCCTGCGATCGAAGGGACGTCTCCAATGGTCGTTCGACACGTGGAGACTTGACGGCTGGCAGACGCGAAGCTTCGTTTTGGCGGGAATTGATCTAGGCCGCTGGATGCCTTCTCTGGAGGGTATAAATAGGAGGGGACCCTCTAGGGCCAACACTTCCTTCATAATTTCCCTTCGTTGTCAAAGATTGCTCGGCGCTCCATCCTTTAGATCGGATCCTTTGCGCTTTTTTCTCAGAGGACCCATTCCTTTGAATCAGATTAGATGTCTTCTTCCGAGGAGTCTGTAGAAATAGTTAGGGTTGAGTCTAGGGAGTCTTCCGCCTCTTTGGCTGCTGACAGCCAAGATGGTTCTCTTGTTACTTCCTCAGTGTCGGGCTCACCCCATAGAGTCAGGGCTACCGGCGTCGTTAGCTGCCCGGCGGCGACAAGGGCTCCTAAGGTGCGCATCGAGAATGCTCGCGATGCGCCCTCCGACTTGAGAGATGTGGACGAGCTTGCCGAGATTCGGGCTCATTTCCATATCCTCTCCATCTATTCGCTCCGTTTGGCTAAAGAGGGCGAACGGGCAGACCAGGTGTAGGGGAAGGAGATTGACCTGTATTTGGAAGCATTCCGAGCGGGAATGCGTCTGCTCTTTCTAACCGAGGTATGTGGGGTACTTTATTGCTTCCATCTCGCTCCGGGCCAGCTAGCACCGAACTCATGGAGAATCCATATCGGGTTTCTGGTCCGGTTGAAACTTGAGGACATTCCCTTCAGCTTGACCCTTCTTACTTCCTTTCTTTATTATAAGAATCACTCCGGCACCAGCAAGAACGAGCCGAGTTGGGTGTATTTTTCTTTCGAAAAACGCAAGGGTGGGGTGGTCGGGTCGGGTGTGGTAGTCGTTCCTTCTTCTATTCATAAATGGAAGGAGAAGTTTGTATTCGTTGGGCCATCCGTGGGCGAGAATTGTCCTGTGCCTACATAGTGGCATATGGCCGACTGCCTGAGGGCGAAGCAGTCATCCTCGCTTGAGGTGATGGCGTTATCCATGTGGGAGCCGATCCAGCGGGCCGACGTCCTGCTTTCCGAGCAGGTTCTTAGCTGGGCCGGGCTCAGCCCCGCGCGCTTCGTGGGTAAGTTAGGTCTTTGGACGATCTGTTTTAGACTTGAATGATTTCTTTTGCCCTTTTAGCCTCACTAACTCTTTTGTGTATTCTCTTTTTGCAGGATAAATGGATCGATCCAAGATCCTAGCTGTTATTGCTGCTATGTTGCAGAAGAAGGCCGGGGGCGTGACCTTGTCCCGAGCTCGGCCCCGAGACCATCTCCATCGGCAAGGATTTCTGCCATGCCTCGATCCCCCGGTGACCGCCGCGGGGTAGCCAAAAGCATGCTCGAGACCCGGTGCCCCGGGCGAGGGAGGAGGAGGAAGATGCCTATGTTCCCCTCAAGAGGAAAAGGACGATCTCCCGCCCGGCGTCCGCTGAGATTCTTGAGAGGATTCCTGTGCAGGAAGGAGACGTCTGCTTTGTGGTCCCCTCGGGGCTTTTTGTCGCCGACAGCTTGCTCTCTGACATGGAGCAATCGGCTGGTGGCAAAATTCCCCGGGGGACCCTAAAGGCCTAAGTGGCCGCCATCGCTTAGGAAGCGGTTCAGGTCGGTACCCGTTTCTTTTAAGGATTTCCTTAAGTGCTCTTTCTTAGTTGGAATATTTCTAACTCCTATTGCTTTTCTCAGGTCCTCCAACACTGCGCCCTCATTGTCAATATGGAGTCCGAGGAGATTGCCCCGGCCATGAGGAATGCGGGGGAATGTCTTCGCTGGAGGCGGATCTGCGTCTTGAGCTACAGCGGGAGAAGGAGAAGTCGACCGCCCTCGAAACCCGGTTGGTCGCCAAGGAGATAACGGTCTCCAAGTGCAAGGAGTCCCACCGACTTCTGAGTGAGTCCCACCAAAGCGTCTGTTCAGTCGAAAATATTGCATTTTAACACATCAATTTCCCTACTATTTGCAATCATCTAAAGGTGTTCGATATGAATATAGCACATATTAGCAAATTGTCTGTAAAATACCAAATAACTTGTGCTATACATTATAACCGGCATTTTGAGGGAAATTGAGTGTTTATTATTGCACGCATGATCTTTGTATATCGCAACACTTGTCTCGAGATTGTGTGCAGGAAATTCCAGTAAAAGAGCCGAAACTGCTAAAAGTGCTGACAAAAATATGCCAAGTCCAAGACTTATGATCTGGCAGTGAACAAGAAGTTATAAAAATATTCCAGACATTCTAAAAGTGCCACAATGCCAACAGAGGAGTTACCTGAAAGTTTCATGCGCCAAGCCTTCCAAAAGGCCGCGGATCCGCGGCCGAAGGGGCCTATTGGCGGCGGATCCGCGACCACGTCATCACGACAGTGGCAGATTGCATTCTCCGAGGTCTCCTTTCAATAGCCTAACCTCTTCAAGCCACTTCGTTCTCCAGAGATCTCCAGAAGCTTCTGTCCTAACAACCAAGCTTCTTGTACAAGCCAAATACCTCCAAGCTTCTCAAGCAAGCTAGCTAAATCTAGAAGCTTCCTTCATAACTATCAAGCTTGCAAGAGAAGCTAAACCTAACTTAGCTTCTAAAGGAAGCTAATCCTAATCAAGCTTCTAGGGGAAGCTAAAGAAGAAGGCTATAAAAAGGGACCCAAGGCTTCATTCTAGAGTTTGTTCAACAATTCACCCACAAGTTGAGTGACACAACTTGTGCATCCAAACCCTAGCCCAAATACAATTCAAAATCCAAATCAAGATTCATCGAGTACAAAATGAAGCAAGAATTCAACAAGCCTTTTTGAAGCGACGCCGATCTTCATCCGAGCAAGTGATCCACGACGATCCGCGACTCACGAAGACGATGCGAAGCTAATTCGACGATCGAGTTCTCTCCTTAATTCTTGTAGTCTTTGAGTGAATTGTAACGAAACGTTGAATAATAAATGGTGACAATTCTTGATCTTGCTTTTCTTTACATTTGAGCATTATAATGAGTTCTCAATTCTTGATTGTTTTCTTTTTCATGATGTTTGAGTGAAAACTCCACTCGTGGAGGAATCGAGAAAATAGATAGATGACGATGATTAAATCTTTGAATCGATTCTTAAGTCTTATGAGTTTTGTAAACTTTAGAAAATTAAATCATCGACAATCTAGTTTCGAGCGAGATGCTTTCTTGAACGTTTTCGCTTTTAATTAGAGATCAACGATCGATGATTGAATTTCCTAGAGACTAGAATTTGAATTCTAATCAATGAAAGGACAATGGATATGATGAAGAAACCCTAGTTTCTTCGATTGATCCCTAATTCTCGTTGATCGTCATCGATCTAGCAACAAATCTTCAATAGATAAGAATTTGTAATCAACATTCTTCATCATCACTATCGATTGGATCGATTCCTTCGAGCCTTATTACAAATCTTGATAATTCATTTGATTTGGACGATTCTTGATTCTTGATTCTTGATCTTTATTTTCTCTTGATTCTTAAAACTAAAATTCAAAATTCTTGAATCATTTTCTTTTCTCTTTTAATTTCAACTCAACTAAAACAATTACGATCAAATCACACTTTCCCTGTGGACGATCCGCACTCGCTAACGAACCTACAATTGACACCGTTATTGATTGCGGTTTACAAATTTCTTTGTTGTGATCTTTACACTTTTCTACCTACACACCGAAAATCATCAATCAAATGGCGTCGTTGCCGGGGATAGCGTGCTAATTTGTTCGTTTTTGAAATTTGAGTTGAAAGATTTATTAATCCATCAGATTTTTTAGATCAAAATTCGTACAAACACTAAACGATTCGTTGTGATTTGTTGCAAGGAGATTTGGAATCTGTAGAGCTAGAGAAAAATTTTCTGAATATTCCAGAGAGTTCAGTAAGTGAACAGGAGCAGCTGCAAGAATTTTTGTGCAGGTATCGCATCATCTCACCGCGCATCCGCGGTCGAAGAGCGCTAATTGCGGCGGTTCCGCAGAGATATAACCACGTCACTGTTCGAAAATTCTCTGGTATCTCCTGTACTTTCTTATCTCTTCCTTGATCTGCTCCATTAACAAATTTCTGTAGGATTCTTTACAAAAATTCGCAGCGCCGCAAAAATAAAAATTGTGCGTGTTTGATCTTGGTTGTTTGCATTTTTAATACAGAAATTAAGGGGCAAAGACCAAATTCAGATTAGGTGGGGAGTTCATTACCCTTCCTAAGCCCCAAAAATCATAAAACTGCATCCGCATCACCCTCATTAACGAAAAAATATCTAAACATGACTCTAAGGACCGTCGCGCTCACTTAGGACAGAAGGAGGTCGTGGGTAATCTATTGCTTATCCGCGTTTCTTTTATGGTGTCTAAGGTAAGTGTGTTTAAGGTAAGTGGTTACTTAATTAGGCCCACTACTTACGTAGTGGAGAACCTCCCACTTACCTGGCACTTACCGGGCCACAGGAGAGGCAAAGAGGCAGTAGAGGATTTATCTTGCGATTTGTCTTCTGGAAGTCTAGGAGCGGTCTAGAGACTTGACCTAGGTGACCACTAGATTTAGGGTTGCTTGTGCAATGTTTGTGATTTGCATTTTTTTTCAAAAATCCGTATCTTTTTCAAAACAAACACCAACTCATCTTTTCCTTAATTATCTTAACGCTGCCACTTATGCTAAACTCTTTAGTGCATGCTCGGCTGGACACAGGATTCTAGTGCCCGTCTTGTCCGCATTCTCCCTATTGACTCCGAAGTCGGTATTTCTACGTCTACTTCTTCTTTACCCTCCACCACACCCACTTCGATGGACGGTTCTCCATCGAACTTCTTTAACACTACTCTGCCGCCGTCCGCAGGTACGCAGAATCCACCCCGCATCCCTCTCCAAGAGAGATGTTACCCTATTCGAGGTCCTCTTTCGACTTGTCTCACTATTCCACTAGCCAACGGGGATAATTTTGAAATAAAACCCTAATACATCAATCTTCTACCAAAATATCACGGTCTCGAGTCTGAAGACGCATATGTCTTTATTACCAAATTTGAAAATGTATGCGCTATGATGGGTACTTCACAGCTTTCTGTGGATGCTATGCGTCTACGTCTTCTCCCATTTACTTTGTGTGATATAGCCGAGAAGTGGCTTTATAACACAACCGCACATTCTATTTCAAACTGGGAAGAATTCGTCGCAGCTTTCCTAAAGAAATTCTACCCCAATCATAAAACAGCTCGAGTCCGTAGCGAAATAAATCAATTTACCCATCTTCCAAATGAACCATTCTCGAAGTGTTTTGAACGCTTCAAGGATCTGTTAGTTCAATGTCCACATCACGGAATCCCTAGATGGGATCTGTGCAGAATCATATATGAGGGCATTAATCCTACCACAAAATAGACCCTTGAATCCATGTGTCAAGGCACCTTCATGACTAAAGATGATAGTGAAGCCTGGAGATTTTTAGAAGATTTTGCTGAAAAATCTTTGCAGTGGGAGGGTATAAACCAATCATCGTTTAGGGGTGGTAGTAACCAATCTGATGTTTCCATAGGAGTTAGAGCTGAAATGTCAGCAATGCAAAAGAAACTCGAAACTATGAAAAATAAATTTTTAGCAGCCGCCCTAAATCAGATGTCACTCTCCAAAACTGTCTGTGGATGCTGTTATGATCCATCACATCTTACGGAAGAATGTCCATTGAATTCTCCATTTTAAGGTCATAAGCATATCAATGTTGCTTTCCAACAAAGACCTAGAAACGATCCGTATTCTTCCACGTATAATCAGGGTTGCAGGAACCACCCTAACTTTGTTTGGAACCAATCACAAAATCAAAACACGGTTTCAAATCAAAACAATTTCTAAAGGGCTCCTCTACCACAACAGCAACCACTTCAATTGAGTCAGCACCCCTACCAATCACAAAAGTTTCAAAATCCGGCCAACACTTCTGCACCATATGAAATTTCTTTGCAAATGGTCGGGACTGATAATTCCTCTGTACTTGAACGAACCTTGGATACTTTTATGAAACAATCCATCCAAGTGATGGCAAATTTTCAATCTTCCTTCGATAATATGATGAAGAGAATTTTCTCTCAAAATGAAAATATTAAATCGATGGAAGCACAAATTGCCCGTATAAATGCCGAATTGAGTGCTAGAGAGAAAGGGAAACTTCCAGCTCTACCTTTACCCAATCCTGGCTATTCACATTATGTGAACGCTATCACCACGTTGAGATCTGGAAGAGTGCTTAACAAACAAGTCGGTGAAGAAATTGATGATAATGAAAAATCTGTCAATAATACCCCGGCTGGGACCTTTCCTTACACACACTTCTACTTCTGATCCTTGTTCTTCTACCCCACCACCTTCTTCCGGGCCTATTCTCCATTTCCCACAAGTCTCGAGTTCTCAGCAAACCTCTTCGAGTCCACCAAAAACGATCCCCACTCCTATTCTTAGATCGTTCTTACCCACACGATCTTCTCCAATGTTGGACCCCGACCTTATTGCTCAAGCTCCTTACCCGAATCGGTTAAGGGGAAACAAACCAAGTCCGCAAATGGAGAAGATCACGGAAATCTTTAAACAGGTTAACATCAACATCCCTCTCCTAGATGCTATACAACAAGTCCCCGCTTATGCGAAAATTCTCAAAAACTTGTGCACTAAGAAGAGGAAGACTCAAGTGCCGAAAAAAGTTTTCATGTCAAGTACTGTAGACACGGTTTTCCCCCAACAATTACCAAGGAAACGTAAGGACCCTGGCTATCCTACTATTTCTATTTCTATTGGGGATAAATGCATTAACCGTGCTCTACTTGACCTTGGCGCAAGTGTTAACCTGCTTCCTTTGTCGGTTTACGAGCAACTAGGTATCGGAGTGTTAAAGCCCTCGAGCATAACTCTCCAGATGGCCGACCGATCAATCACCAAACCTAGGGGTAAACTTGAGGATGTGTTGATAAAAATCGGGAATTTGTATTCCCTGTGGACTTTATTATTCTTGATACACAGCCTGTAGCGAACCCACGGAATCAAATTCCGGTGATTCTTGGTCGCCCCTTTTTGGTCACTTCCAATGCTATAATCAACTGTCGTAATGGCTCTATGACTCTATCCTTCGGGAAGATATCAATTGAGCTGAACATTTACAAGTTGGGAAGTGTATCTTCCGAACCTACTGCTCAGGTCTGTTCTGTCGAATTAATGGATGTCGACGGTAGCGAATTTGACGATCCTCATGATACTGATCTTGACTCTTTTCATATGTTGTTGTTTGACCCAACTATGTATCATACACATACGGACTCTTCCACCGAGTTGTCCGGGTCAACAACTAACACTGATTATGAACCGTTTTGGGAGTCTGAAGATCACCCTGCGCTTTGTGATGACATTATTATTCGGGGTATCGATGAGAGTTTTGAGGAAATTTTCGCTGATGAGCTCGCATTTTTTAGCAAATACGGGTGTTGAGATGAATCATCTCCCAAACAAAAAAATTGAACCTCCACTCCTTCTTCTGGACTATGAAGAAAATGCGAGTAATCCATCACAATCACTGCATCGTCTCTCCAAAATGAGACGCAAACACATTCTTTCACACTACTTATCTTTTCCCCACTTCTTCTTGGCTCTTTTCAACTTGTTCTTCCACCAACCGGTGCACTATACTGATAAAATCTTCGAATAGTTGGTGTTGACTTTCGGTCTTTGCATAGCTTGGTATTGACCAATGATTTTGACCCCCTCTTGTGAATATCAAAGCTTAACATTGTTTAACTCAAGTTTTGGGGGGGGGTATAGTCTGGTTCTTGAAAATAAATTTTTTTTTACTTAAAATGGTGAGCCAAAAGAATAAGTTTGGGGGAGGATTTTCACGATCATATTTCATGTCCCCATTAATAAATAATTTCCTCTCAGGCTTACAGGTTTTTGTGATCTAACAGAAGACAACAGTGAGGACACCGTTGAAAACAAGTTTGGGGGAGGTTTGTGCTTATTTACGTATCACTTTGCATCATACTTTGCATAAGCACAAAACAAATAAAAATTTTTTTGTACATAAATAAGATAATAAAAAATTAGATAGTGAAAAATTACATCCAAAAGATTGGAAAAATTTAAGAAAACCTAGAAAATTAGAAGTTTTCTTAAACGAAACTAGTAATAAGTAGTTATGAGCCATTGTCCCAAAGGTTAGTAAGATGAAGGAAGTCACTAATCTAAGGATAAAAATAAGTCTGAAATATAGTTCCTATTCTGAAAGCCAAACATTTGAATGTTGATACCCTACTATACGCACTTACACACGTCTTGAAACTCGGGATAGTAGAGGATACCTTGAAATGCTTTTGTCTAAAAGCCAAAGTATGAAGGAAATAAAAAATGAAAAAGATAAAATGGTGAAGAAAAAAATGAACACTGGTTTTGTTATCACCAAGGCAGCAATAAAAAAATATAGCGAGGGTGCTTCATCACCTAGTGCCTTAGACCAACAGGTCTGGGAGTCACTGCTAAGCCTTAGGTGGTGCAAGACGAGAAAAATACTAATACACCTAATAAGCAAGCACATGAGTAATCGGTTGGTTAGTACCTCAAGAAGTATTAACGGTCGCATGAAAAATGTGTGAGCAAATCCATTTAAATATTCATCAAATTAAAAAGTACTGAGGCAGATGGACAAGAGTATGATAGCTTGAATTGAATTCTCCGAGTGTAGGGATGTTCTTTACACACACATAGGGGTTTATGATCGATATTTGGAAGAAAGGTAGGAATGAAGAATAAAGACGATGTTTTATTGAGAGATGATGTGATTTCTAATATTTTTTCATGACTATTAAGATAAGGCTCATGACAACCGAAAAGCTAGCATTAGTTGGAAACTCTAATTTTCAAAGTATTTCTTTTACAATTCTTATCTTTATATGTAACTTTCACGGTCTTCCTTTTATTATTGGATTTTGTGGGTGTAATCCGCTGAAAACCCTCAGGAGACAACACTCCTCCTACTAGGGACACCTAGAGGTTTAAAGGCTTGTTGCACGTGCTCAGTGCAATCGTGTTGCCCACGAAAGTGTGCTAGTTAGTTTTTCTTTTTCTTATATTTTCTCCTTCTCTTTTTAATAAAACATGTTTGGTCGAGACGACCAAAATTAAGTTTGGGGGAATTTGATCAGTCGAAAATATTGCATTTTTAACGCATCAATTTCCCTACTATTTGCAATCATCTAAAGGTGTTCGGTATGAATATAGCACATATTAGCAAATTGTCTGTAAAATACCAAATAACTTGTGCTATACATTATAACCAGCATTTTGAGGGAAATTGAGTGTTTATTATTGCACGCATGATCTTTGTATATCGCAACACTTGTCTCGAGATTGTGTGCAGGAAATTCCAGTAAAAGAGCCGAAACTGCGAAAAGTGCTGACAAAAATACGCCAAGTCCAAGACTTATGATCTGGCAGCGAAAAAGAAGTTATAAAAATATTCCATACATTCTGAAAGTACCACAAAGCCAATAGAGGAGTTACCTGAAAGTTTCATGCGCCAAGCCTTCCAAAGGGCCGCGGATCCGCGGCCGAAGGGGCCTATTGGCGGCGGATCCGCGGCCACGTCATCACGACAGCGGCAGATTGCATTATCCGAGGTCTTCTTTCAATAGCCTAACCTCTTCAAGCCACTTCGTTCTCCAGAGATCTCCAGAAGCTTCCGTACTAACAACCAAGCTTCTTGTACAGGCCAAATACCTCCAAGCTTCTCAAGCAAGCTAGCTAAATCTAGAAGCTTCCTTCATAACTTCCAAGCCAGCAAGAGAAGCTAAACCTAGCTTAGCTTCTAAAGGAAGCTAATCCTAATCAAGTTTCTAGGGGAAGCTAAAGAAGAAGGTTATAAAAATGGACCCAAGGCTTCATTCTAGAGTTTGTTCAACAATTCACCCACAAGTTGAGTGACACAACTTGTGCATCCAAACCCTAGCCCAAATATAATTCAAAATCCAAATCAAGATTCATCGAGTACAAAATGAAGAAAGAATTCAACAAGCTTTTTTGAAGCGACGCCGATCTTCATTGGAGCAAGTGATCCACGATGATCCGCGACTCACGAAGACGATGCGAAGCAAATTCGACGTTCGAGTTCTCTCCTCAATTCTTGTAGTCTTTGAGTGAATTGTAACGAAACGTTGAATAATAAAAGGTGAAAATTCTTGATCTTACTTTTCTTTACATTTGAGCATTATGATGAGTTCTCAATTCTTGATTGTTTTCTTTTTCATGATGTTTGAGTGAAAACTCCACTCGTGGAGGAATCGAGAAAATAGATAGATGACGATGATTAAATCTTTGAATCGATTCTTAAGTCTTATGAGTTTTATAAACTTTAGGAAATTAAATCATCGACAACCTAGTTTCGAGCGAGATGCTTTCTTGAACATTTTCGCTCTTAATTAGAGATCAACGATCGATAATTGAATTTCCTAGAGGCTAGAATTTGAATGCTAATCAACGAAATAACAAAGGATATGATGAAGAAACCCTAGTTTCTTCGATAGATCCCTAATTCTCGTTGATCGTCATCGATCTAGCAACAAATCTTCAATAGATAAGAATTTGTAATCAACATTCTTCATCATCACTATCGATTGGATCGATTCCTACGAGCCTCATTATAAATCTTGATAATTCATTCGATTTGGACGATTCTTGATTCTTGATCTTTATTTTCTCTTGATTCTTGAAACTAAAATTCAAAATTCTTGAATCATTTTCTTTTCTCTTTTAATTTCAACTCAACTAAAACAATTACGATCAAATCACACTTTTCCTGTGGACGATCCGCACTCCCTAACGAACATACAATTGACACCGTTATTGATTGCGGTTTACAAATTTCTTTGGTTGTGATCTTTACACTTTTCTACCTATACACCGAGAAAGATCAATCAGCGTCCAGGCTAAGTTGGAGGATTTGGTCCAGCGCTATGCCATGATGAAGAAGTCGAGGGACGCCGGCAAAAGGGAAGCCGAGGCGGCGCTTGAGGTGGCGAAACTTGCCGAGCTCCAAGCTTCATAGTCAGTGGAGAAGTATAAGTGGAGAAGTATAAGGCGTCAGACCAGTTCTACGCCAACATCGCTGAAGCCTCAGCCATCATTTTCCACGAAGCTCTTGATGCCGTCAAGGCGTTAATGCCGGAGTTTGCCTACGGTGAGCTCCACGCTCGGGTCCCGCTTTCGGTGGACACACCGCAAGTTGCTGGCGCCGGGGGAGGGGTGGTCACGGAGGTAGAACCCCTGGCCCCTGAGGGTGGTGCCGAGCAAGGCGAGATCCGGGCAGAGCCTGCAGCTTGAGCTTTTTTGCCTTGTGCCTTTTTTTTTGTTTTTTTATTCTTCTTTTTTTCCTCAAATTTTGTAAGCCTCCGAGTACTTTTTGTAAGGCTGAGGAGCCCAGAATACCTTGTAAACATTTATGGAGCCTGAATAAAGCTGTTTATTTTCCTCTGCATGATCGTGTTTTCCGCGTGAGTACTTCGGCTTGTCGGTCTTTTCCTCGAATCAAGTGTTAGGTCATAGGTCGATGACCGGCCTTTAGATGACGATCGCGCGTCGAGTGTTAGTCAATTAATCGCCAAGTGTAGGAAGGTCGGTGCCCTCCCACTCCCCGGAGTCAAGGTGGCGATCGTTCATTTAGGAGGAATCGAAAGATACCCCATTGTTGGAAGGTCGGTATCAGTCCATTCTTCAGGTTCGGGTTGATGACCATGTATCTTAGATGAGTTGAGAATAGCCAAGTTAGAATAGGTTGGTGTCAACTGATTCCTCCTTGATGTGATTCCCCGACCTATATCTTCATAGGGTAGGAATCTACCCCTCGAAGATTAGCCAAGCAGGAATCTGCACAGTATCCTCTTTAGGAGGACTTTTAATCCTTAGCGTTGATGGGTAGAAAACTACCAGCTAGGGATTGACCGGGTAGAGAAGCTGCTCGGTGACCTCTAGATGAGGGCTTTGATCCGTGGCGTAGATGGGTCGGAATCTACCCGCCACGGATGGTTCGGGCAGGGAAGCTGTTCGGTAGCCTCGGGACGAAGGCTTTTGATCCTTGGCGTAGATGGGTAGGAATCTACCCGCCAGGGATGGACCGAGCAGAGAAGCCGCTCGGTGGCCTCGAGATAAGGGCTTCAATCCTTGGCGTAGATGGGTAGGAATTTACCCGTCAGGGATGGACCGAGCAGGGAAGCTGCTCGGTGGCCTCGAGACGAGGGCTTTGATCCTTGGCGTAGATGGGTAGGAATCTACCCGTCAGGGATGGGCTGAGCAGGGAAGCTGCTTGGTGGCCTCGAGAAGAGGGCTTCGATCCTTGGCGTAGATGGGTAGGAATCTACCCGCCAGGGATGGGCCGAGCAGGAAAGCTGCTCGGTGGCCTCTAGATGAGGGCTTCGATCCTTGACGTAGATGGGTAGGAATCTACCTGCCAGGGATAGACCGAGCAGGGAAGCTTCTCGGTGGTCTCGAGATGAAGGCTTCGATCCTTGGCGTAGATGGGTAGGAATCTACCCTCTATGGATGGGTCGAGCAGGGAAGCTACTCGGTGGCCTCGAGATGAGGGCTTCGATCCTTAGCGTAGATGGGTAGGAATCTACCTGCCAGGGATGGGCCGAGCAGGGAAGCTGCTCGGTGGCCTCGAGATGAGGGCTTCGATCCTTGGCGTAGATGGGTAGGAATCTACTCGCCAGGGATGGGCCAAGCAGGGAAGCTGCTTGGTGACCTCAAGATGAGGGCTTCAATCAGCGTAGATGGGTAGGAATCTACCCGCCAGGGATAGACCGAGCAGGGAAGCTGCTCGGTGACCTCGAGATGAGGGCTTTTATCCTTGGCGTAGATGGGTAGGAATCTACCCGCCAGGGATGGACCGAGCAGGGTAGCTGCTCGGTAGCCTCGATGTGAGGGCTTTTTAGACTTCTCTTCGCCTTCATGGGGCGTCGCTTAATCTTTCGTGACATGTAAAGTCAGGAAGGGTGACTGTCGCAGATGACGCGTGGCAGAAATTCATTTAAGACAGAAACTTCGTGAGGCGTCGTTTAATCTCCCATTGACCATTTAGGGGCTCATGAGGATCGGCATGGTCGCCACGTGGCGGTTCCATTTTGGAAAATTGAATATTTTCCGCGATCCGCATTGCTGCGTGTGTAAATCTCGGCCATCGGAGATTTTTGTTGAGGCTATAAATAGCGAAGGTATGTTGTTTTCTTTTTAGCCTTGTGTTTCTGAAAATGGCCGGGTTCATTTACACCATCGAGGAGATCATTTCCCATGATGACGTGTACCTTTACGACCCTGAGTGCTCCGAGCAGACGTGTCTATCGGTGAAAGAGCGTGTGGAGGGCCACTTCGGTCGCTTACTTCCCCGGCGATCACCTTTCCTCCAACTGCTTATGTACGCGATTTGGAGGATGTCCCTAGGCCTGAACAATGCCATGTCCCCGCAACTGAGGGACGAGGTGCTTGATAAGCTGCACATGCTCCATCATCTCGGCCTGATCTCAAAGAACAGGCGAGATCGATCAGTGGCTCTTCTTCTGGAGTGTTTCCAGAGAAGGTTGATCGCTGACTCATGTCCGGCAGGCGCTGCCTCCGGCGCTTCCGTGGCATCTCGGGTCTACGGGCACCATCAGAGGGAGCGGGCCGAAGAAGCTAAGGCTTGGCTGGCGGAGATTTCCTCGGAGTACCATCAACAGTGCTTCCTTAATCCCCGACCCCCTATGTTGTAATTTTTGTAAGGCTGAGGAGCCTATAATACCTCTTAATGAATAAAATTCTTCTTTTCTGATGTGTTTTGTCTTCTTTTATCCCTTAGTACTTTTTACATATTTTCCCAAAAACGAATCTAAGGATCTCGGAACCGAGGAAGAAGAAAATATAATGTAGAAGTCTCTTCTAATTCAGGAGACTTAATAATAATAAGAAAATATTACATCGGCTCGAAAAGAAGAAACATATTCATTTGTACAATTTGAGTTTCTTGGCGTTGTAGGGCCGAAGAAACTTATGACCCCTGGCGTCTTGCAAGCAATATGCTCCACCGAGCAATACTTCTGCGACAAGGAAAGGACCGTCCTATTTTGGGCAGAACTTGTGTAGGCGGTCTTGATCTACGAACTCGTTCCTTCGTAAGACCAAATCTCCCGTCTTGAAGGCGCGATGCTTTACTCGTGTGTTGTAGTAGCGAGCGGTTTTTTGTTGGTAGGCGGCTGCTCTGATCTGTACTTGGTCCCGCTTCTCTAGCAAGATGTCCAAGTTGGTCCGGAGCACCGAGGTGTTGGCTTCGTCGTCGAAATGTTTGACTTTATAACTGGGCAATCCTATCTCCGCCGGGACCATCGCCTCGGTACCGTAGCAGAGGCTGAAGGGGTTTCTCCCATAGGTGTTTTCTTCGATGTGCGTAATGCCCATAGTACTCGCGGTAGTTTCTCGACCCAGTTGCCCCGTCTTCCATCCAAACGGGCTCGGAGACCTCAGATGATGCCTCGGTTAGCAACCTCGGCCTGCCCGTTGCATTGAGAATGTGCGACCGTGGTGAACTTTATTAGTATGGGGTATTCGCTGCAAAATTCTTTGACCTTGTCGTTTTCGAAGTTGGTCCTGTGGTCGGTGACGATACACCTCGGGATCCTAAATCGGGAGATGATGTTGTTCTGCAGGAACTTTATAGTAGAGGCGGCGTCTGGTTTTCTGATAGGCATAGACTCTATCCACTTAGTGTAGTAGTCTACCGCGACGAGGATGTACTTGTGTCCGCCTGTGCCGGTAGGGAGTTGGCCCACTATATCCATCCCCCATTATGCAAACGGCCAAGGGGAACCGAGGGTCGTTAGCTCGGTAGAGGGAAGATAGGGTATGCTGCCATGGAGTTGGCAGCTCTTGCATCTCCTGACTAGCTTCTCGGCATCTTGGTAGATCTTCGGCCAATAATATCCTTAGAGCAGCGTCTTCTGGACCAGGGTGCGGGCCCCTTGATGTGCTCCACCGACCCCTTCGTGTATCTCTCGTAGAATATAGTCGGCTTCGTGAGGGTCGATGCATCGAAGCAGAGGCTATGTGTACGAATTTTTGTAAAGATTTCCATTGCTCCAGATAAAATGACGGGCTTTTGCTTGGAGGCGGCGTGCTTCCCCTCGGTCTTCCGGAAGTATACCATCTTTTAGGAACTCCACGAGGTCCTCCAATATTGGCCTTCCTCCTGAGTCGTGTATACTTGGAGCGTTACCACCTTTTCTTCCATGCTGGGACGTGGCAAGACTTTGAAGAGGATGTTCCTCTTATGGTTGGCCGTATAGGAAAAGGCGAGCTTGCTCAAAGCGTCGGCTTGGGTGTTCAGGTTCCAAGGAATCTGCTCCACCTACACTTCATCGAAATTTTTGCGAAGTCTTTTTACCTCGGCTAGGTACTTTACCATGAGCGGTTCCTGGGCTTTGAATCTCCCAGTCACCTAGCCTACGACTAAAGCGGAGTCGCTGCGGACTTTGATGGTCTTCAGCCCTACCGCGGAGGTGATTCGCAACCCTGTTAACAAAGCCTCGTATTCTGTGGCGTTGTTTGACGCTATGAACCCGAGCTTCAAAGAGTATTCCATCTCTGTCTCGTTTGGGCCTTGGATGATAAGGCCGACACTGCTTCCTTCCTCGGTAGAGGATCCATCCACGTAGAGAATCCAATCGGGGACAGAGTCGGGTACTTCCTCGACTGAGGGTCGGGGTCCGGGCTACCGTGCTGCTGCTCCTTCCTTGATGGGAATAGTGCACTCGACCATGAAGTCTGCTAGGACTTGTGCTTTGGTGGCCTGCCTGGGGCGGTACTTGATGTCGAATTGGGATAATTCCCACCTCCATTTCTCAGATGACCTGATGATTTGGGGGAGGCGAGAATAGTCCCTATAGGTCGCTTAGTGAGGACGAGGATGGTGTGCGCTTGGAAGTAGTGCCGCGGCTTCCTTGAAGCGACAATGATCTCCAAGACTATCTTTTCTTTGTCCAGGTATCTCGTTTCCACGTCTTTGAAGACATGGCTCACGTAGTAGACCGACTTCTGCATACCCTCGACATCTCGGACGAGCACCGAGCTTGCAGCTTAGTCGGAGACCGCAAGGTACAATCGTAGCTCGTCTCCTTCGACTGGTCGGGTGAGAAGGGGGAGTAGTTAAGTGCGCCTTGAGTTGCTCGAAAGAGTTTTGACATTCGTCCAACCATTCGAACTTAGGGATCTTTCTCAGGGCTTTGTAGAATGGGAGGCACTTTTCTACGGATCTTGACATGAAGCGAGTTAGAGCGGCCACTCTCCCTGTGAGCCGCATGATCTTGACATTGCTCTTTGGTGTGGCCATGTTGAGAATGGCGCCGATCTTTTCTAGATTCGCTTCAATTCCTCGGCGGGTTACCATGAACCCGAGGAATTTGCCTCTCGTGACTCCGAACGCGCATTTAGCTGGGTTCAGCTTCATTTTGTACTTGAGGAGGACGTCGAATGTCTCGCCAAGATCTTTGGTGTGCTCGTCCGATGAGGTTGACTTTACGAGAATGTCGTCGACGTAGTCCTCCATGTTCCTCCTGATCTGCGGTTTGAACAATTTGTTAACTAGGCGCTGATATGTAGCCCCAGCATTCTTGAGACCGAAGGGCATCACTTTGTAGCAGTACACCCCTGGTCCGTGGTGAACGCGGTGCGTTTTTCATCTGCCTCGTTCATCCGGATCTGATTGTAGCCGGAGAAAGCGTCCATGAAGCTTAGTAATTCAGGGCCGACCGAGCTATCCACTAGCTGGTCTATTCGAAGGAAGGGATAGTTGTCTTTTGGGCATGCCTTGTTCAGTTCAGTGAAGTCGATGCACATGCGCCATTTCCCGTTCGCCTTTTTGACCATGACCACATTCGCTACCCAATTCGAGTAGTCTATATTTATGATGAAGTTGGCTGCGAGAAATCTATCGACTCGTCGTCAATTGCCTTCTGCTTGATCGTCACGAAACTTCGCTTCTTTTGTCGGACGGGTCGAGCCTTCGGGTCGACCCCAAGCTTATGCGAGATTACTTTAGGGTCGATCCCGGGCATGTCGGATGGTGCCCAGGAGAATACGTCTGAGTTTCCTCGGAGAAAGTGGATCAAGTCCTCACGACGGTTTCCCATTAGGAGGGATCCGATCTGGATGGTTCGTCCATCGACCCCCTCGATGAGGGGGACTTCTATCAGCGCTTCTACCGGGGCTCCTCGAATTTCTTTCTAGTCATCGCGCTTGTCCAAGGACCCCTGGAAATCGTCTGTATCTTCGAAGTCGTCGCTCTGCTCTCCGACGGAGGACATTGAGGTGAAGCAGATCTTGGTGATCTGCTAGTTCCCGTAGGCCCAGAATATCCCCCTTAGTCTAATGGAAATTTAATCGCAAGGTGGTAGGTCGAGAGTTATGCCCGGAGAGCGTTCAGTGTCGGATGGCCTAGGAGGATGTTGTAGGATGAAGGGACCCTAACGACGATGAACTTCACCGGCACAGTCCATGTATGGCCCACTTCTCCAATGTTGAGGAGGAGGGTGACCACTCCCTCGGCCGGGATGGAGTGGTTGGTAAACCCCGAGAGGAAATGCGAAGTGGGCTGTAGGTCGAACGACCCTAGGCCCATATGCCGGAAGCAGTCATAAAAGAGGATGTCTGCTGAGCTCCCGGAATCGACCAATATTCTCTGTACCTCGTAACGGTAGACCCGTGCCGTTATCACAAGAGGGTCGTTGTGAGGCAAAGATATACCGTGGAAGTCTTCGTCGGTGAAGATGATGGGCTTGGTAGTCCTGCACTTCTTCTGGGGGGATCGCTTGTACCCTGGACGGGTAGTAGGCAGTGATTTTCGCTGGCTCCCCGGGCATATTCTGAGGTAAAGGCCATGATTTGCCCGATCGTTAATTCCCCAGAAGGAGGCTGGTTCTCCTGTCCCCGATCTGCTTGCCGCTTGTCCCGCAGGTACTTCGCCAGGTGGCCAGAGTGGATCAACTCCTCAATGTAGTCATGGAGTTGTTTGCAGTTTTTGGTCGGGTGACCCTGCGACCTATAGAAGGTGCAGTACGGGCCCCGGATATGCTTAGCTGCTCTGGGGGTGACTAGCGGGAGAGTTCCCGCCAAAATTTTGGCTCAAAACTTGCTCCCTTATAAAAATAATAACAATAAAATAAAAATAAAGGGAAAGCTCCACATGCAAAGCATGTAGGTACCGTCTCGGATAGAATTAAATCCTATGATGGCGCCTCACGTGCTCCTCACACTGGTGCCAATGTGCAAAGCACAAAAAGGAATCTATTAAATAAGAGTTAAACTCTCAGGAGGCGCCGCACGTGCTCCTCACGCGGGCGCTAATGCAAAACCTAAAAGAATCTATTAAATAAGAGTTAAATGGCGCCGCACGTGCTCCTCACGCGGACGCCAATATGCAAAGCACATAAGAGTTCATAAGAGTTAAAACTATTAGATGGCGCCGCACGTGCTCCTCATGCGGGTGCTAATGTGCAAAGCACATAAAATACCCATTATAAGAATTAAAACCTTAATAAGCATCCACGTGCATAGCACGTGGACGCCGGCGCCTAGTAGAATTAAATTCTACTTTCTGTTAAACAGAGCCGTTGGATCAAAGATCTAATGGAGACGATAAATCATCAATATGCAGAATTAAATTCCGTTTAAAGAAAATATTTCTCAAATCTTTCTAAACAAGAAGGATTGCCCTCTGTAAAACAGAGTATCGTTGGATTAAAAATCCAATGGTGATTAAAGAATCACCGATCTACAGAAAAAATTCAGTATGGGTAAATATGTCCCTAATCTTGTGAAAAACAAGAAAAATATGTTCTGTAAAACAGAAACCCTTGGATCAAAGATCCAATGGTGGGTAAAATCCCCAAATCAATTAGGATCTCTTAATGAGAGATTTCTTCAACTAATCAACAGACTTGCCTCTACTATATAAAGGACCCAAGACTTCAAGTCTAAAAAGGAGGAACCCCCTATAAGCTTCGAAAAAACAAAGCAGAAAGCATCAAAAAGAAAGAAAGAAGAAGATCTCCCTTCTTAGAAAAAAACTCTAGGTAAATAAAAAGAAGAGAGATCAAAGCGTCTCATTTACCTATTGAAGGGTTTAACCCTTGTTAAAGAAGAACTTAGTTTTTTCTCTGGATCTGAGATCCACAAGACAAGTCTCCTACAAGTTGAGAATTTAATTCTCATCGGGACTAACTTGCCCTTAGAGATCAAAGATTCAGAAAAGAACCAAGAAATTGAATTCCTCAGAACAAAATATATAAGGAAAAATCACCGCCCAACGCCTCACGTGACTCTCACGTGTGCGCTACAAAATAAAGAGTGCCTAGCACTCAGTAAGAGGCGCTCAGCGCCTAGCATCTCACGTGGACGCCTCAGAAAAATAAGGAGCGTTTAACACT
Source organism: Agapanthus africanus (assembly GCA_030015575.1). Classification (NCBI taxonomy): domain Eukaryota; kingdom Viridiplantae; phylum Streptophyta; class Magnoliopsida; order Asparagales; family Amaryllidaceae; genus Agapanthus; species Agapanthus africanus. The sequence continues at coordinate 787,273,532 of JASDDO010000019.1, forward strand.
CAATATGCGGTGCCCAGCGCCCCGTGCCCTACATGCCCCTCACGTGGACGCCTCAGAAATAAAGAATGCCTAGTACTCAGCAAGCGGCGCTCAGCGCCTAACGTCACGCGTGCCCCTCACGTGGACGCCTTAGAACTCAGGAGCACTTAGCACTCAGTGGGCGGCGCCCTCAGCGCCCAGCGTCCCACGTGACTTTCATATGGGCGCCACAGAATAAAGGTGCTTGGCACTCACTAGGCAGCGCCTAGCGCCTAGATCCTCACGTGCTTCGCATATGGGCGCCATAAAGAGTGCTCAGTATTCCATAAAGAGACAAAAAAGGGTAAAGTGTTTAACACTTATTGGGCAAATCCCCACGACTGAAAACCCTACATAGTTATGTGTGAGTATCAGAACTTATATAAGTGCTCGGTACTTTTTGCATAAAAAAAGGGACTGAGCCTAAACAAGTGCTTAGCACTTCTTTTCAAATAAAAAGAAAACTGAGTAGACCAAGCCTAAGTTGGCTAGGTCCCTAACTCAGATCAACCAAGCCCATGAGTTCACTACTTCCCAAACTGATCTTAGTCCCAAATACAGCTATCGATCTTCCAACTGATGATACCCCAAAACGATATTCGTCCTACATTCCTCTAAGGAAGTCTTAGTCTCAAAATACACTAATGATTTCTGGGTTTATCACTGATTCCTTTTTTCCTCAAGTACGGGAATTGGTTCCAGGGTACATCTCTTTACACCTCTAATACATGTCGTTGTAATTCCTCAACGTCTTCAGAGAGGTGGCGGGTCCCGACAACTAACTGCTTTTTGGTGCACTTCCTAAACTGACGCGCACACCTCAAATCAAACCACACCCCAAACTGGGTGCATCCCATATCATCGTTGCTCATCCCGTCATGTAACAAATACACGTGCGCGCAAGATGGACAATGGACCGAGACGTCCCTAAACTAACAACGGACCGAAACGTTCTCAAACTAACAGTTGCCTCCAAAATGGTAACAACGGACCGTAATGTCATTAAACTAAAACCTCACCTCCAAAATAGTGATCAACGAACTGAAATGTCCTTAAACTAAAAGTTGCCTCCAAAATAGCAACAAAGGACCGTGACGTCCTTAAACTAAAACCTCACCTCAAAAATGGTGATCAACAGACCGCAATATTCTCAAACTACAACTTCGCCTCCAAAATGGCGATAAGGGACTGAAACGTCCTTAAACTAAAACAACAGAGCCTAAATTCTCTCTTGTTGGATCTGAAACAAAAATGATCCTAACACCATATTAAATAGATCTTAGTCTCAAATTGGACTAACGTATCCTTAACAAAAAACCAATCGAGCCCTAACTGCTCACAAACATTTTAGTCGATCTTGATCTCAAAACAGATCAACGATCCTTAAATCAACAAAAACCCAAATCTAAAATATACGGATTTGGACTAATCGTGCCCTACGGGCGATGACATAAATTAGTCTCCGTATAAAATCCACGGGCAACCAAAAATAAAACAAACACACACGACACGAAGTGAACTTCCAGAGCAGGAGAGAGTGGTTATCGTTATGCGGTAATGTAATTAACTGCAGGGGCTTGCGCCTGCGGGGAAGAGCGTCCACACAATCAAAAACCCCTCAGAAATGAGGGAGAATCTGACGAAGTCTTCTACAACGGCCACATCCGTCCAAACCTCCCATACACGGTGCCGTAAATCAACCTGGCATCTTCGGAGAGGTGGACGGATAAATCTAAATAGCATCTTCCCCCAAATTCAGGCATGACGACCATCCCGGTTTGTCCCCATTTTCGGCGGTGAACAGATTCTGGCACGTCCGGTGGGACCTTTTCCTCTTTCCACTCTACATTTCGTGTGTCGTGTTTCGCGATCAAAATCGCGGTTCGCTATGGTTGCCCTTGGATTCGAGGTATTAAGATTTGGTGTCTTGTTCCTGTGCAGAAAGAAGAAGTGAACATCAATGGCTTTCAGCTGCACCAACTGCAACAGCAACTCCTGCTCCGCCCCAACTGGAGGAGTGAGATATGGGCCAAATGCGGCCTCCATCTTTTCAATGACGGTGGGGTAGGTAACTCAAGTCACTACTGGATTGTTTTTCGGGACCATGCTCCCACCAGCAAACTTCAGCGCCCCAGTGCAACCACAGGAAGCTCCTAAGAAGTCAGTTTTCGATCGACTTGCAACAACTACGACCCTTCTCAACGGGTCGTCCAAGTCTGCCACATCATCTTCAACAGGCTGAGCCAAAGCTCAAGTGGGCCTGCAAAGAGGCTCGAATACCTGAAGGGGTTATCCCGAAATGGATAGCCATTCCAGCTCCGGCAGGTGGAGTCGTCAAAGGGGCTTCTCCTACTAAAGGGTCGGTCTTCGCAAGATTGGCCGTTCCAACTCCTGCTACGGGTGAAGTCGTCAAAAGTTCTTCCCTTACCAGAAAGTCGACCTTCAAAAGATTGGCCGTCCCCTCTCAACGGACGTCAGTTTTCAACAGGCTGGCACCAACAGTTGCTCTTCACCAAAGCAGGAGCATGACGAAGCCACTCCTACAATCGAGGCAATCCCGTCTGCAATACATGCTCGACGTCACCACTGGTACCGAGTGAGGAAAGCTGGGGGCAACTCCCCCTCTGGACTTACCCCACCAGCTTCAATGGTGGAAGTTGACGCTGCTGTTCCAACCGGGAACAGCTTTGAACCGCTAAGGAGGGTGCGCAAGAACTCCCCAACCGCGGTGTTGAAGAAATCTCCACTTCCTGCTGAAAATATGACGCAGGTGAAACCGGAGCAGCCCCCTTAGCGGCTGTCCTTCCAAATTCACAGGGTCTGGCATAAAGTCTAAGATTCTGTGATCAACAAGAACTACTCTCGTCAACCAAAGAAAATGAAGATTCGATAAGAGGAAAATCATCTCTCCAACATACAGCGAGGGACTTCTTTCACGAAGGCTCCTGTTACAACGGCTCCTTCAACTTTGACCTCTTACAAAAAGAGGAGGCTGGACAAAATAACACCACCGGCGGCAAATCCCAAAGGTGATGTGTCACGCCCCACTTTTCAGAGTGGGGTAAGATCGCCACGTGACAGAGCCAACCATGCTACCTGTAGCTAGGAAACATCCCTCAGTCACATTACGGCTGTCTATAAGATATCAAGAACAGGAAATAAAATAAACTATCTAGTACATGTCCATATGCCAGAATAAACGAGTTAAGAAATATAAATGTGCGGAAGCAATAAATCCAATAAGCAAAACATCTGGAAAGTACGTCCCAAATACGGGCTCACATCAGGAAATGAAAATGCTGAAAGAAAACTAAACTAAACAAAGCTAAATATTAACAGGATCCTCACTGCTCGGTCTGTCGGCTGAAATACTCCTGATTAGCCTGCGAAAGAGATAAAGGATCTGGGCCATGCAAAACCGAGACGTCAGTGCGTCATAATATCAAACAATAATAAATGAACAGGATTCACGAGATATGCAGGCATGAGTATGAACAGTAATGAGTGTATAACAAGTAACATGGGTATGAAACAGTGAAGTGTATACGTGCGGGTGAAGTGTGGTAAATAATCTAAACTGTGCTACTGGGTTATCTATTCTAAAGTTATTCGAAATCAATTGATGTACTCCTCATGTAACTCAAAGAATATGTCCCGTTACCTCCCGGGACCACGGATCAGGATATGTGAACCAAGAATGGTTCTGTCCCATTACCCCCCGGGACCACGGATCAAGCTGTAAGAGTCACGAATGACTCTGTCCCGTTACCCACCGGGACCACGGATCAAGTAATACCCTTTTAAGTTACACTCGGTTACACCTTTGATTTCCCCATACCCCCAAAGTTATATGTTCAAATCAGGTATTGATAAATCTGGAGCTAATGCCAACGCGGGATCAAGAAGGTACAGGTTTGTCTATGTAGACAACAGGATACGTCCGTCAGGACGACAAGTCAAGATCGTCAGCATTAGGAACAAGATCAGGTATTAAGTCAAGCAGTGGTGTATTAGGTCATGTCAGTAATGCACATGTATCAAACGGATGCTCATAATAAAACTGTAGCAAGTACGGATGCATGATAAAAGCATGGATGCACAAATATCTATCAGGGGTTACATTTACAGTTCCATGACTATGTAGGATGCACATTATCAAGCATGGGGTGTTAATACAATAATAATATGAAATAATATGATCTTTAGATACAACTATATATATAATAAATGATATGGATGCATACGGGTATCCGAAAATAGTAAAACATTAATATGGGTGTACAGTGCAATCAACATGTGATATTTTTATTCATATGGATGCAAACTAAGATACATAGCATGTAGCAAGATGAACTTGCATGCGACTAAACATGTAAATAAGGGTATAGATGCGTACGGGTTCTTGAAAACAGTAAAATAGTAAAAAATAGTAATGTGGGATGCATAACCAAACAATATATAATGTTATTATTCACATGGATGTAAAATATAGTAGAATAGCATGTAGCAAGATAAACTTGCCTGAACGGATCACACGACGGATGCGTACGGCACGTCCGACGTCGGGTAAACGTTGCAATAACCACACGGCACACGAGACAGGTCCAGGCAAGGCAAGAAGGTAACCACGCTGGCTGGGAACTTCCACAGGGTCTGCCCGATAGATAGCGACGAGCACGGCTGCTGCGATGATCGGAAAACACGAATCAAGAAAAGAAAAGAAATGAAAGAAAAGGAGAAGGAAGAAGAGAGCTGGTGCTCACCGGGTTTTGTGGTATGGATTCAAAGGTCGACAAGAACAGAGGGGTGATGACGATGAGGTCATGGGTTCGTCGACGGTGAGGTTTCATGGCGAGGAAAGGGGTTGTGGGTTTTCTTGAAGTCGGGTGAGGGTTTTCTGCGGTTGTAGTGAGTCGGGGTTTCTGTGCAGGGAAGAGGAGAGGAGAGAGGTGATGGAGAGGGTGTGAGGGCGACGATGGGGTCGGAGCTCTGGTGGCGAGGGGTGCAGGGTGCTCGGGTAATGGGTTGCAGGGATTGTGAGGCTCGGGGTTGGATAAAAGAAGGGAAGTGGAAGAGGAGGCGAGGTCGAGGAGGAGATGAGGATGGTGAGGAGGTGATGATAACGCAAAGGTTAGGGTTAGGGTTGGTGTGGGATCTCGTGGGGGCGTAGGGTTTATAAAGGAGAAGAAGAGAAACAGAAGAGGGAGGTGAGCGTAGGGGAAGAAGGGAGGTGACGGGATCTCGCGAGAACAGTAATCGCAAGAGGAGGGAGAAAGGGAGAGAGAGAGAAAGAGAGAGAGAGAGAGATTCAGTTACAATTTTGATTTCTTAAAAAAATTTAAAGATATATTTTTTCGTTATAAAATCTAAACGTAAGCAGTTAAATATATTATTAATAAAATTTGATATTTTGATTAATACAAAAATAGTCCAAAACACGTCCGGGTCGGGTCTAAAAATCCAGTTTTAAAATACGGAAAATATACGTGTCAACCAACATCAAAACAAGATATCCGGGTAACGAAAATGCATACCCCCAAGAACGGATGCACGCACGTACACGTAGCCATCCAAACGAGTCCGTTTCACTGAACGGGACAAGAACAAGATGCGCGGATGCTACGACAGGGTTAGGGGTATCATGCAGGCCATGCTAGATATTTTAAAATATTTTATTTGACTTTAAATGTTATATTAAAAAAATGCAGATGCCAGATATAATACAGATGAACAGGGTATACAACATGAAAATGCACGGATCCTCAAAACTAGCCGGGATAAATCATAAACAGGTATCAAGATGGGTTTCCAGCAAGCGGGTCGGGTCGGATGCAAATACAGATGTCAAATACACTATTCGCACCCAAAACACAGTAAATCAGGAAAATACCATAAATAAAGAAATACTCAAAATAGAACTGGTATAAATGAATTAGGGTGTTACATTATACCCAAGTATAAAAAGAATTTCGTCCTCGAAATTCCAGGAACAAGAAAAGATAAACAAACATGAATCTACAAGAAGAGATCTGGAAACTTCTGTCGAATCTCATCTTCTCGTTCCCAAGTCGATTCTCTGTGCGAGCGATTTCCCCAAGAAACAAGTACTAGAGGGATAACCTTGTTCTTGAGGACCTTTTCTCTTCGATCAACAATCGACATCGGTCGTTCCTCAAAGGTCTAGTCCTCCCTTACAGGCAGCTCCGAATGATCTAGAACGTGTGTTTCATCTCGAACATACTTACGGAGTTGAAATACATGAAACACGTCATGAACATTCTCCAAAGATGGTGGTAATGCCAATCGATAAGCCACTTCTCTAACACGCTCCATAATCTCGAAATGCCCGACGAATCGAGGACTAAGCTTGCCTCGACTCCCAAAACGAATCACTTCTCTAGTCGGTGATATCTTCAAGAATACAAGGTCACCAACGGCGAATTCTAGAGGTCTTCTCGATATATCGGCCCAACTCTTCTGCCGATTCTGTGCTGCCTTCATGTGATTCCGGATAGTATTAACCTTCTCTACTGTTTGCACGATCAAATCTGGTCCCAACAATCTTCGTTCTCCAATATCGTCCCAACAGACGGGTGAGCGACACTTGCGGTCATACAATGCTTCGAATGGAGCCATCTGAATAGTCGCCTGAATGCTGTTATTGTAAGAAAACTCCACCAAGTGTAGATGATCCTCCCATGAACCTTTGAAGTTCAACATGCAAGCACTCATCATATCTTCAAGAGTTTGGATTGTTCTCTCTGACTGACCATCTGTTTAGGGATGATAAGCGGTGCTAAACTTTCCTGTAAACTCCTCCAGAAGTGCGATAAGAATCGGGCATCACGATTGGAAATGATGCTCACAGGTACTCCATACAATCTCACAATCTCCTGCATGTACCATTCTGCTAACGCTTCCGTTTACTGACCAACTCGAAATAGTATGAAATGAGCTACCTTGGTCAATCGATCAACAATCACCCAAACTGTATTATTGCCCTTTGGACTCCGCGGTAAAGCTGTCACGAAATCCATGGTTATATGTTCCCACTTCCACTGAGGAATCGGAAGTGGTTGCAATAAACTAGCTACTCTTTGATGTTCAGCCTTAACTTGCTGACACACCAAGCACTTCGCTACAAAGAGAGCAATCTCCCTTTTCATGCCTTCCCACCAGAAATGCTGTCTTAGATCACGGTATATCTTCGTGCCTCCTGGATGTATAGAATATGCGGAACTGTGTGCCTCCTTCATAACTTCTTCGCGAATGTCTCCTTTCGGCACACACAAACGACTACCATAACGCAACGAACCATCTTCATGAATCAACAAGTCTGTTCGAAGTCCTGCTCCTACCTGTTCTCGAAACTTCTGCAATCTTGGATCGTGCGACTGCGCTGCCTTAATATTATCGATCAATGACGACTGTACTTGCAGCTGCATCAACTGTCCCGAAAAATGCGGTAGCATGATCTCCAACTCGAATCTACGAAAATCATCGATAAGGTCCTTCTGTGCAGTCAACATCCGAATTGCTGGCAACCGACTAAGCGCATCCGGCACTACATTAACTTTCCCCGGATGGTACCTGAGATCAAGATCATAATCAGCCATCAGCTCCAACCATCTACGATGCCTCATATTAAGCTCTTTCTGTGTGAATACGTACTTTAGGCTTTTGTGATCGGTGAATACTTCGACCTTTTCGCCCAATAAGTAGTGTCTCCAAATCTTCAAAGTGAAAATCACTGTTGCAAGCTCCAAATCATGAGTTGGGTAATTCTTCTCATGGGTCTTCAACTCCCGCGATGCGTAAGCTATAACTTTCCCATGCTGCATCAAAACACATCCTAAATCTTTCCTAGATGCGTCGCTGTGAATTACCAATCCTCCGGAATCATCTGGTACGGTCAAAATAGGAGCGGTTATCAACTTTTGCTTCAACGCCTCAAAAGCTGACGCACAACTATCCGTCTATACGAACGGTACTTCCTTACGCGTAAGCTTGATCAAAGGCTCAGCCAAATGAGCAAAATTCTCCACGAATCTTCTGTAGTATCCTGCAAGTCCCAAAAAACTTCTGATCTCCGCTACATTCCTCGGAATCGGCCAATCTTGAACTGCTGCAATCTTCTCAGGATCAACGGCGATTCCATTTCCGGATACGACATGCCCCAAAAACCTCACTTCTTCAAGATAAAACTCACACTTGCTCATCTTTGCATACAATCTATCATGCCTCAATGTATGCAGTGCGATCTTCAAGTGTTCTGCATATTCTTCCAGGCTTCTCGAATAGACCAGAATATCATCGATGAACACCACTATACACCGGTCCAAGAACGGTGAAAAGATTCGGTTCATCAAGTCCATAAATATCGTCGGTGCATTCGTGACTCCGAACGACATCACTAAATACTCGTAATGTCTATATCGAGTTCGGAACGCAGTCTTGCAAATATCCTCTGATTTAACTCGGACATGATGATATCCGGATCGCAAATCCAGCTTCGAGAATACCCTCGCGCCACTAAGCTGCTCGAATAATTCACTAATGCGAGGGATCGGGTACTTGTTCTTAATAGTCACCCGGTTCAATTCTCGATAGTCGATGCACATCCTCCTTGTGCCATCTTTCTTCTTGACTAGAAGAACTGGAGCTCCCCAAGGTGAATTGCTGCTGTGAATCTAACGCTTCTCTAGCAATTCGGTAACTTGTTTCTTGACTTCTTCCAACTCCACTGGTGTCATCGGATAGTACGCCTTTGAGATTGGCGCTGCACCAGGAACAAGATCAATCGCGAACTCCACATCTCGCTTTGGCGGTAAACCCGAGATGTCCTCGAACACGTCCATGAACTATCGAACTACTGCTGGCGCTTCTTCCTTATGAACTTCCATCGACGAAAGAACGACGCCTGTCGGTCTATCCCTAAACTCGACTGACCCGACAGAACTGCTAGCTCCAAGTTACTTAAATAGAGTACCACATTGTAACTGTCGGTATCGATCACCAAGAAAGTCCATTCCCAAGACAACATCATAACTGCCGGTATCGATCACCAAGAAATCTGCAAATAACTCTCGTCCGCAATTAACAACCAAACAATCCTTGCACTCACTACTAGATATGATCTTCCCATTCCCAGTGTGTATGTCCCAACAATTAAACAGGGTCGTGCAATAAATCGAATGTGCAGCAACAAACTTGGACGACATAAAACAATGGGATACACCAGAATCGAATAATGCTAATGCGGGAAAAATCATGAACAAATAAGATACACGAAATGACTTCACCTGAAGCCAAACACTGAAGAAGATAAGCACGGTAAATAGGATTCAAGCTTGCGATAAAAAATGAACTGGTAAGCAATGAAACTAAGAGAAGCAAGCTAATATAACGACCATAAATCAAGGAAATGAATCAAGACTAGGACTCCAAGTTACTTAAATAGAGTACCACATTGTAACCATGCTGCAGTTCATAGTTACAATCACATAACTTCGTTCAAGTCGCCCAAATCCTAGTATCAGAATAGAAAGAAACAATAGGGAACCAGAAGGTTTCAAGTCGAGATGCAAAGTTGTTTGCATATCGTCAAGACAAAGTAGCAAAAGAAAGATAAGATTCAAGAATCACGACAACAATGTGGCAGGACATGTTCCTAATTACGGCTTTTCTGATTCGTGTATTGGGTCTAATACCTAACTACAAAAGAATCGAACCCGATTAATCTAAATCCTATGACTCTGATACCAAACAAACCCTGTCACGCCCTGCTTCCCAGAGTGCACTAAGATCGGCACGTGACAGAGCCAACCATGCTACCTGTGGTTAGGAAACATCCCTACACAGTCACATTACGACTGTCTATAAGATATCAAGAACAGGAAAATAAAATAAACTATCTAGTGCATGTCCATATGCCAGAATAAACGAGTCAAGAAATATAAATGTGCGGAAGCAATAAATCCAATAAGCAAAAAATTTGGCAAGTACGTCCCAAATACGGGCTCACATCAGGAAATGAAAATGCTGAAAGAAAACTAAACTAAACAAAGCTAAATACTAACAGGATCCTCACTGCTCGGCCTGTCGGCTGAAATACTCCTGATCAGCCTGCGAAAGAGATAAAGGATCTGGGCCATGCAAAACCCAGACGTCAGTGCGTCATAATATCAAACAATAATAAATGAACAGGATTCACGAGATGTGCAGGCATGAGTATGAACAGTAATGAGTGTATAACAAGTAACACGGGTATGAAACAGTGAAGTGTATACGTGCGGGTGAAGTGCGGTAAATAATCTAAACCGTGCTACTGGGTTATCTATTCTAAAGTTATTCGAAATCAATTGATGTACTCCTCATGTAACTCAAAGAATATGTTCCGTTACCCCCCGAGACCATGGATCAAGATATGTGAACCAAGAATGGTTCTGTCCCGTTACCCCCCAGGACCACGGATCAAGCTGTAAGAGTCACGAATGACTCTGTCCCGTTACCCTTCGGGACCACGGATCAAGTAATACCCTTTTAAGTTACACTCGGTTACACTTTTGATTTCCCCATACCCCAAGGTTATGTGTTCAAGTCAGGTATTGATAAATCTGGAGCTAATGCCAATGCGGGATCAAGCAGGTACAGGTTTGTCTATGTAGGCAATATGATACGTCCATCAAGACAACAAGTCAGGATCGTCGACATTAGGAACAAGATTAGGTATCAAGTCAAGAAGTGGTGTATTAGGTCATGTCAGTAGTGCACAGGTATCAAACGGATGCTCATAATAAAACTGTAGCAAGTATGGATGCATGATAAAAGCATGGATGTACAAATATCTATCAGGGGTTACATCTACAATTCCATGACTATGTAGGATGCACATTATCAAGCATGGGGTGTAAATACAATAATAACATGAAATAATATGATCTGTAGATACAACTATATATATAATAAATGATATTGATGCATACGGGTATCCAAAAATAGTAAAACATTAATATGGGTGTACAGTGCAATCAACATGTGATATTTTTATTCATATGGATGCAAACTAAGATACATAGCATATAGCAAGATGAACTTGCATGCGACTAAACACGTAAATAACGGTATGGATGCGTACGGGTTTCTGAAAACAGTAAAATAGTAAAAAATGGTAACGTAGGATGTATAACCAAACAATATGTAATGTTATTATTCACATGGATGTAAAATATAGTAGTATAGTATGTAGCAAGATAAACTTGTCATGCCCCGCTTCCCATTCTACGGCGAAGGGGACGCGACTGGCCCGCTACGTATTTATTCAGAAGCAAATACGCTAAGTGTAACTAAGCAATATAAAAGAAAATACACAAGAGGCAAGGTATAATAAAAAACAACAATTGTTATTTATTAACATTCTTTTGTACAATGCATGAAAAGAAAATACAACTGAAATAAAAATGATGCCTAAACAATGGCATGACAGGAAATGAAAAGTGCTGAATGGAAAATGTACAATGAAACTAGAGCTCTGGTTTTTCAGCAAGCTGATCCAAGTCTTCTGCAGATGGCTCGATCTCTGTCGGGTCCAAACCACCTGACGACATTCAAAGAAGAAAAAAATAGAATGTCGTCAGCGAACAGATCGCTCGGTAAGTCCCAAAGATAAGGGAGAAGTAGAAAAGAAGAAAGAGAGAGAGAGAGTAGCTTTTAATGTTGTATTATATTGTTGTAATATTGTATTAACGCTGTTGTTTGTAGCTTGGTACAGAAGAATGCCAGTGTATACGATAGGGGTCTCAGTATGCTAGAGACCAGGGCAAATGGAAGTACAAGGCTCCGTTATACAACCCGGAACAACGGCAATTGGATTCATGTTAGGTGTCTTAATCTTACCGTCTCGTGCCACCTTTAACACCTTCCGTACCAATCTACCCCTTAAATCCCGTAGTGTTTTATTTGTATTGTTTTGTACTGTAAATTGTATTGAATGTATAATTGAAAGACTGACCGAAACCATGATATCAGTAAACGGATGTAACCGTAGAATCATGTAAATGGAATAACTGGAGAACCATGTAAATGGAATGTATATCCATGGTTCGGTTCAGTCAAGTTGTATAGATTGATAATTGGATTCATGGATTCATATTGAATTGTAATATTGAAGATTGTACTTGAATCATATTCAAGTCAAATATAATCAGACTCAAACCAGAGTCAGACAATTAGAAATGTAAATCGAAGACTTGATTATTTCTTAAACCTATAATTGCTAGGGTCCTTAGGGTAATTTATAAAACTAGAGGGGGTTTTATGTAAAAATACTTTTATATACTTTTCAAAATACACTTCAAGTATTCGTTATTCGTCTTTAGAGTTGTAATGAATGTGGATTTTGTAGTGTGATATTTCTAGAGAAAATATCTTAGTTTCATAAATAAAGTTATTTATTTGTAAAATTGATTTATTTGGAATTCATAGTATTTTAGTGTAAAATTTATTCTTGTGATTTTTAGAAAAAGGTGGAATATTTATATCATAACAAAATAGATATTTTAATGATAACTATACATATATTTATACAAAATAATTTTAATAAATATTTTATATTCTAAAATCTCATTTTCTTAAGATGTCGTATTTTAAATCTTTCGAGACCAAATGCTCCTTGCGGAAGTCTGAATCCCGCACTACTAAGCCCGAGTATGTGCGATAATCCGCACCATCCTGAACGGGTTCCCCAAAATGAGTTATAGCGGCGCTTTGCAAAGATTGTATAAATTCTAATCCTTTAGTAAACGGTTTTATGAAGTAAGTGGTATTTATTTGTAAAGATGTCAATTTTCCGTATTCTATGTTCTAGGGTCTCCTAAGTCAACTAGACTATTCATAACTGGTCCAAAACGACAAGTTGTGAGATGCCTCAAATCGCCTCTTCACCGCCAATTGTGGCCAGGTAAGTACAAGTGAAGAAATGAGGGATCTGCTCATGAATCACCGTGAGACGGGCCTTTTAAAGTTACCTTTCACACTTACCTAGCCTAGATACCACAAAGTCAGGTTTAGATAAACGACTGATGTCCACAACTTATCCTATTTTCATAATAAGTGGTATTTATTTAAAAAGTGTATCAATACTAAATCTTTTAGAAATGGCTTTATTTAGTAAAGGGTATTTAAATGAAAATGTTTGTTTTCTCGTATTCTAAGTTTTCGATGGTATCGTGTTAGGTTGTATGTAAGTGTGTGAGGAGGTAGGTCATTACCTCGTGATCTACTTTAAATGAATAGCAAGTTTGATGGAGTTAAATGAAAGATTGAAACAATGTGGTATTTAAGTAAAAAATACGATAAATTGAAATAGCCATTATTTCATGTGATGAAACTTGATCAAATTGTTTGATTAGTGTTTAATAGTCAACATGAGAAAGTTTAGGTATGATTGTATTAGTGAGAAGTGGAATTTTATAGAAAACCGAATCGGAAATCGGATTTGTTCCGATTCCGTCGGGTTTTGTAATTTCGTATTTTTAGAATAGGAAAGAGAGAGATAGAAAAGGGACTTACGGGTTTTAGATTACTCAAGAGAGTGAGAGGGAACTAGAGGGATCGTCGGTGTGTTGCGTCGTCGCCGATAGTTCCTAAGATGATTGCCGGAAGTTCCGCCGGAATTTCGTCGGAGCTTCGCCTTGAGCTTGTTTTCAAAGAGTACGATCTTTGGAAAATTTTTGAGAGAGTGGGCTCAGGATTTGGGATGAGAGGGTAGTGTGTAGGGTGGTATTTATAGGGTTAGGCTAGGGTTAGGGTAGATGAAAAGTTTAAAATAAAAATGTGATAAAATGTAATAAAAATGTGTTAAAAGTGGAGTAATTTGGGTTTTTAAAGAGCTCTGGAAATGGTCTGAGGCTGAAATTTTGCAGGTGCATAGGGAATATGAAAAGACACAACTTTTATGTTTGGGTCATCGCCGGAATCGGCCGACTCGGCCATGACTCGGCCATGACTCGGTCTGAGGACTGAGTCAGACCGAGTTAAGGCCGATTTGGCCGATTCCCGGCCGTGTCAGGCGGCCGGGATCCCCCCGACGGTTCATCTAACTCCTGAAAATGTTACATCTTTGGGTGTAGTGGGGTTTTTGTGAGATATGCACGTGTAAACTCTTGGTATTCTAAAGGTTTTAAAAAAATCAATATTAAAAATAATGTGGGGTATGGGATTTGAACTCTGGTGGCTTGGTTCAGCAGTGCAAGGTGTTATGCCCTAGAGGCCATTATATGATAGTGGATGTATCTGTACATGTATACTATATTCAGTGTACATTCTTGCTCGACATGATAGTATGCTATCTGGTTCTTCTTTATCTGACATGTTGATTTGATCATGATTTTATTCATTCATACATGCTGATAAAGCCCTGAGGATATCGGCTTGACTACTGTGATTATGATGGAGATCATACTAGTGGGACATCTGTAGTTTATAAGCATATCCTGAAATGTCCCTAGTCGTAGGTATATCGAGACGGGGCATCGATATACCAGAGTAGACTAGCGTATATAATACTAGACCCATATGATGGGCGATGAATGTTCCCACATTCATCGATGTTTGACATCGAGATCGTATACGGGTGCTCAGTGGTGACTGGGTACACTGGACGGACTCACCGAGAACTCCTATATGGAATTATATCTATCGTCGGATAGCAGTTCTCAGGTGACACTGGTGCAGGTTAGTCTGTAGACCCGAGATCGTCATAGAGTCTTGTGTGCTCTCCCACTGTACTTTTATTGCCACCCTACCACGGCTCTACTGAGTCATGCAAACAGGTGGCCGTTGGGTACAGTCTCGAGACACACGAAGGCGATGAGCAATAGGAGGGGTTTCGTCTCTCCCGGTATTGGGAGTTGATGCTGTGCTGTGCTCGACTGGTTATATCAGTAAGTCCCTGGCCAGGGTTGCTGAGAATTACTGATAAGTGTTATCACTAGTTTCTCGATCTGTTATAGACCATTCACCGGCACGACTTATTGAGTTATTGGGGTCGACGTGACCATCCCTAGGCTCGATATGCAGCATATCTGACGAAGAGACCGGACTGTACGGTAGTGTTGCCGGTTGGCTCGACGGGATTTGTAGCAGGTTCGCTTGTTTTCTTCTGATCGCTCAATACCCGGGTGGCCGTTACGTTTAGCTGACCGCTTGCGGCTTGAGGGTGTTTGATATGATCATCACCCACTGCCGGCGTATTGACGAGTCTTAGAGTCCCACAAAGGAGTTACCTAGTCCAGGCGAAATGTTGTGGTGCGCATATACGATATGCGCATGGACCCGGTTAAAATGCGCGTATGAGATACCGTATATTAATCGGACGGCTTGCTTTTGGTTGGGTCGTATGTGATATGGCCGGATTGATAAATCAAGTGTTGATTTATCATTTAACCATTAGTTTCTCACTAGAAATCCTTTCTTGTATTTTTAGATGTATGCATGCATGTATGCATTCTTTCTAGATTCATGCACATATGGATGTGCATGCACACATACATTGTAAGTCCACGTTGCGACCCCCGGTTCTTACGGGGAGGCGGAAACGGTATAAAATCAAAATTTTAACGCAAGAGGCAACATGGACTAAGCTAGGTCGGGATCTTTACCTAAACTAAAACTAGCAAACTAAGCTAAAGATATTTAGCTACTCGGATGAAGATGGTTATACCTAAACTTGAACTCCTTCTCTTCAAGCTCCGATGGTGGTTCGAAGGCTCCTTCTCGTTGTCTCCGTACGCCGAAGATAGATCCACTTGAAAGCTCCAACCTTTAGCTCCTTCTTCGTTCTTTGAAGAAACTAGTTCACTTGGTTTGCTAAACCTAGTGAACTAGAATGAGTAGAGAGGAAATAGAATGGGATTTTATCTATGGTTCTTGATTCTCAACTCATGAGACAAGAGAACCATAGATCAAGAGAGGGAGAAAGAGGTTGAGGGTGAGAGCAAGAGGAGAGCTCAAGAACAAGAGAGAGAATGAGCAAGAAAGAATGAGCAACTCTTTTGTCTTTCACCCTCTCATAATCCAAAGTGATCATAACTCATCATATCAAAAAAGTCTTATGTGATGGTTTGAAGCAACCATAAGCTTATCATGTCATGCACTCATTTTACTCAAATGAGCAAGCAAGAAAAAGTCTTTGGCATGAAATGATAACCATGGTTATCATGATGGTCAACTAGTCAAGCCTAGTCAACCGGTCAACAAGTCAACAAAAGTCAACAAGTCACCAAAGTCAACAAGTCAACAAAAGTCAACAAGTCAACAACCATATCACCATAACACTTAATTAATATAATAGTTAATCACATATCATATTCTCATTAGGGTTGAGCATAAAGTCAAAAAGTCAACGGTCAACTGTCAACAACCCTAATGAGAATCCGCTGCCTCTGCCTCCCTGTCAACTGTGCATACACACCCGCATCCGCGTTCCGAGGAACACGAATGCAAACTGGATAAATCCAATCCCATAAGGTACACTAGGATCTGGCTTAAACCAAAGCCCGCTAGTGTAAACTGTCCGGACACTGTACGTGCACAAGTGCACGGATGTGACCGAACCCTGTCGCAAAACCATGCGACCTGTCGCAATACCATGCGACCTCTACTCTTTTGCCTAAAGGCGAAAAGCTTTCTGTGTGGGACTCTAAAGACTCAACACTACGCTGGCAGTGGGTTTAACCACAGACCGCAAGCGGCACTAGCTGTGCGTAACGGTCCCCAGGTAATGCCGACAAGAAGACCGACGAGGCGAAACCCATCTGAACTCCTACTGAGCCTGAGCGTGACATTCTCCGTACACTCCGGTCTGTTCGTCTGATACATCGCATGGCGGGCCTAGGGGGCGGTAAACGTCAGTCCCCCAATAGCGGTACAAGTCGTGCCGGAGTGAAGCCCAATACACCCTGAGATAACACTGGAAACCTACCAGTATATCTCGTTTGCCCTGGCCAGGGACTACTCGTGTAATGGCTCTCCTAGACACAGCGCGATGTCAACCCCCAATACCGGGAGAGACGAATCCTGTCTAACCGTCACTGCCTCCAAGTGCTTCGGGACTGCACCCAACTACCACCTGTTTGCACGACTCCTTTGAGCCGTGGTAGGGTAGTGATCAAAGTACAGTGGGAACACACCCGAGGCGAAGTGACAGTGTCAAGTCAGCGGACTAAGCTGTACTCATGTCACCTGGGAACTGATAACTGACGATAGGTATAATACCAACTAGTCAGTTCCCGACGAGTCCTGTCCAGTGTACCCGTAACCTAACGAGCACCCTCATACTATCTCAAGTACGACGTACTGACGGCTGTGGGACAGACCGTCTCCCACACTGGGATGAGAAGCGCATGCGCTGGTCTACTCCGGAGTATCGATGCCCTGTCTCGATAGTCCTGCGACCAGGGACCTGAATAAGGATGTGCTTATAGATTACCCAGCCCCCACTAGTGTGACTGCCATCACAACGCTGGTAATCAAGCAAAGATCCTAAGGGCTCCACTAATGCGTATAAGTGATATACTGAAATAAACACAAGTACACATTGAAGTAGAAACAAACCAAGTAGCATACTACTATTTTGAGCAAGATTGTATATACAAGGTGAATATCCCAAGCATCCATTAAGTAATATACAAACTAGTATGATACAGTAATGGCCTCTAGGGCATATACACTAACAATCTCCCACTTGCACTAAGGCCATGTACTGGCGTATCGAAGACCAATCATCTCGATCAGCCGCTCGAACTGAGTCTGGGGCAGGGCCTTGGTGAATGGATCTGCAGTGTTGTCTTCTGAAGCAACTCTCCGAACCTCGATCTCCTTGCGATCCACGATCTCCCTGATCAGGTGATACCGCCTCAAGATGTGCCTGGATCTTTGATGGGACCTGGGTTCCTTTGCTAAAGCTATAGCCCCGTTGTTGTCGCAATACAGAGGTACTGGGTCAACAATGGACGGAACCACCTGAAGTTCCTTTAAGAACTTCCTTATCCAGACAGCTTCTTTTGCGGCATCAGATGCAGCGATGTATTCCGCTTCCATAGTCGAGTCTGCAACGGTTTCCTGTTTGGAACTCTTCCAACACACCGCCCCTCCATTGAGGGTAAAGACAAAACCCGACATGGACTTGGAATCATCCTTGTCACTCTGGAAGCTGGAGTCAGCAAAGGCCTCAATCTGGAGGTCTTTTCCGCCATACACCAAAAACATCTCCTTAGTCCTCCTCAGGTACTTGAGAATGTTCTTTACCGCTATCCAATGTTTCTCCCCAGGGTTTGACTGATACCGGCTTACTACACTCAGTGCATAAGCTACATCCGGTCTGGTACACAACATCGCATACATTATAGAGCCTACCGCAGAAGCGTAGGGTATAATAGACATGCGATCCCTCTCCAAATCAGTCTTGGGAGACATCTCTTTAGAGAGGGTGATCCCGTGACAAGCCGGTAGGTTACCGCGCTTGGAATCTTCCATACTGAATCTTTTCAGTATGGTGTCGATGTACCTTGACTGTGAAAGTCCCAACATCCTTTTAGATCTATCACGATAGATCTGGATCCCCAGAATGTAGTTGGCATCGCCCAGGTCCTTCATGGAGAACCTCTGTGACAAGAATCCTTTGACTGACTGTAGCATAGGAATATCATTTCCTATTAGGAGAATGTCATCAACGTACAAGACGAGGAGTACCACATTTCTCCCTACAATCTTACTGTAAATGCATGGTTCATCTGGGTTTTTGACAAAGTCGAATTCTTTGACAGTATCATCAAAGCAGATGTTCCAACTCCGCGATGCCTGCTTAAGTCCATAGATGGACTTGAGCAACTTGCACACTTTACCGCTGCTCCCACTCTGATTGAATCCCTCTGGCTGATCCATAAAGACGCACTCTTCTAAATTTCCATTTAGGAAAGCCGTCTTAACGTCCATCTGCCAGATCTCATAATCGTGGAAGGCAGCAATGGCAAGAAGGATCCGAATGGATTTAAGCATGGCTACTGGAGAAAAAGTCTCGTCATAGTCCAAACCAGGTCTTTGACGAAAACCCTTTGCAACGAGCCTAGCTTTATAGGTTTCAACCTGCCCATCTACACCAATCTTCTTTCTGAAGATCCATTTGCAGCCTACGGGTTTTACCCCTTCTGGAGCAAAGTCCAAAGTCCAAACTTTGTTGGTGTACATGGACTCCATCTCGGTCCGCATTGCATCCAGCCATTTTACCGAGTCACCGCTCTGAATGGCTTGCTGGAAGCTAGTAGGCTCATCATAATCTATGATGCAATCCTCTCTATCCCCGTCTATGAGAAAACCGTAGTATCTCTCGGGCGGATGAGACTGCCTACTACTCCTGCGGAGCGGCGTAGGAATGTCCGGTTCCCCTGAACCTTCTGGTTCTACTAAGGTTTCAGTAATAGCTTGTGGTTCTGGAATTTCTTCCAGTTCTATTGCGCTCCCACTTATCTGATTTTCTAAAAACTCAGTTTCCAAGAAGCGGGCATGACGAGAAACAAGGACTTTTTGCTCCTCTGCGTAATAGAAAAGATACCCCTTGGAGTTCTTTGGGTATCCCACAAACTTGCACTGTACTGAGCGTGCCTCGAGCTTGTCCGCATGCTGCTTTTTTACAAAAGCCAGACATCCCCATATCTTAAAGGATTTAAGACAGGGTCTCTTCCCACTCCACATCTGGTATGGTGTGGTAGGCACTGTCTTAGTAGGAACTTGGTTCAAGAGATGTGCAGCTGTTTCCAGTGCATAACCCCAGAAAGATCGCGGTAACTCAGCGTTACTCATCATGGACCGAACCATATCCAATAGGGTTCGGTTCCGTCTCTCCGATACACCGTTATGTTGCGGAGTGTATGGAGGAGTAAGCTGAGAGAGAATACCATTCTCTTTTAAGTAATTCAGGAATTCGGCACTTAAGTATTCTCCACCTCGATCCGATCTTAGAATCTTAATACTTTTGCCGGTCTGTTTCTCTACTTCATTCTTATACTCCTGGAATTTTCCAAAGGCCTCGGACTTATGTTTCATTAAGAAGACATAACCGTACCTTGAGAAGTCATCCGTAAAAGTAATGAAGTAAGAATGTCCGCTTCGGGCATGTGTAGACATTGGACCGCACACGTCACTGTGTACGAGTCCTAAGAGCTCGCTCGCTCTTACTCCTTGTCCAGTAAACGGAGTCTTTGTCATCTTTCCTTTGAGACAAGATTGACAAGTGGCATACGATTGATATTCGAACGCATTCAAATATCCTTCTGTATGTAACTTAGTCAACCTTCTCTCATTGATGTGACCCAATCTACAATGCCATAAGAAAGTCTGATTCATTTCCAGAGACTTTCTTTTGTGTGTATTCTGGACGTTGAAAATCTGTGGTTGGTTTAACACGTATATACCATTACTCAATGTACCTGACCCAATCAAAACTTGATTAAGGTGAATGTTTACAACATTACTTACAAACGCAAATTCATAACCTTCTTTAGAAACTAAAGATACAGAAATGATATTACAAGTTGCGTTGGGTACAAAAAAGCAATTACGCAAAACCAAAACATGTCCATCTGACATTCCCAGGTGATAGTCCCCCACGGCTTTAGCATCCATGCTAGCTCCGTTCGCAACTTTGAGGGTCATGTCACCTGCCTTCAAAACACTACGGTTTCTCAACGCCTGCAAAGAATTACAGATATGAGATCCTGATCCGGTATCCAATACCCAGGAAGTAGAGTTTATTGAAAGACAGTTTTCAATAACATACACACCTGAAGCTGAAGCTGCAACCTGCTTCAATTCCTGTGTTCTGGCCTTCCAGGCCCTGCAATCATTCTTCCAGTGTCCTTTCTTATGACAATAGAAGCATTCTTCCTTATCCACAAGCTTCCCCGCTATCTTTGTTGCTTTGCCTTTTCCCTTCGTATCCACTTTACCAACACCGCCCCTTGGTTTGGCGGGGGCCTTCTTCTTCTTGTTGGAGATAGTGCCCTCAGAGTCAATTATTGGGTCACAGGCACGTGATTGCAATGATTGAGGGGAGGACCTATCCCGGTAGGACAGTCTTACTCGAGATGATAGTATGCTATCTGGTTTATCTTTATCATCGTGTACTGCTTTAGGTGACCTTACGAGTCGCTATTACACGTTGATAAAGCCCCTAGGATTCTTGCTTGACTTCCAGCAGTATGAGGGCGATCATATAAGTGGGAGCTGGGGTCTATAAGCACATCCTTAAATGGTCCCTAGTCGTGGGAGATTCGAGACAGGGCATCATTTCTCCAGAGTAGACTAGTGTATACAGTCGAGACCCCGACGAGGGGCGGTGGCCGGTCTCACAAGCCACTGGTGTCAGTTGGTTCACCTAAGATGTATACAGGTGCTCATTGGGTTATGAGTACACCGGACAGGACTCGCCGGGAACCTGCTAGTTGGGATTATACCAGACGTCAGATAGCAGTTCCCTGGTGACATGTGTACAGGTTAGTTCATCGACCTGGGATCGTCATTTGTCTCGTGTGAGTTCCCACTGTACTTTGATTACTACCCTACCACGGCTCAAAGGAGTCGTGCAAACAGGTTTTAGTTGGGTACAGTCCCGAGCCACATGGAGGCAGTGAGCGGATCTGCAGGGGTTCGTCTCTCCCGGTATTGGGGGTGAGGTCGTGCTGTGTCTAGGAGAGCCAGAACATGAAAAGTCCTTGGCCAAGGCAGGAGATTTGCTGGTAGGTATTCCAGTAGTATCTCAGGGTGTTCTGGGCTACACTCCGACACGACTTGTACCGCTTTTGGGGGTCTGACTTTTACCAACCCCCTAGGCCCGCCATGCGATACTCATAGACGAACGGACCGGACTGTACGGATATTGTCACTGACAGGCTCAGTAGGGTGTCAGGATGAGTTCGCTCATCGACGTCCCTTTTGGTCAATACCTGGTGGCCCGTCACGTATTGGCTTATACCTCTGACGTGCTAGTGGTTAAATCCACAGCCACAGTATTGACGAGTCTTTAGAGTCCACCACACAGACAGTTACTCAAGTTTCGGGCGAAACGTTGTAGAGGCCGTATGGAGATATGGCAGGGTTCGATCAGATACGTGCGGTATTGCACGGATCGTGATCGGACAGGTTTTTACTAGCCGGCTTTGGCTTAAGCCGGATACTAGTATTAGATAGTGTAGTTTTATCTCTTTGCATTTGTGTTCAGTGCGAATACAAATGCGGGCATGTATTTGCAGTAGTGGGGTTTTCCTGTAATTTATTACGGGATCGGTTTTCTGAAGTTGCCAGTTTGCATTCCGTTCCGGCCGGTTTTCTTTCATTCCTTCTCGGCCGGGCTTTGTGATGGAGAGTGTTAATTGCAAGTTCGCAATTAACATTTTGTGAGGGTTTTCTTTGCATAAGTGTGGCTTCATGATTATCCTCTTCATCATGAGATTCCCTTTTGGTCCATTCAATTGCTTTTCATTTGAGATGAGTGAAATAAGATTGATTTGTGAGGTTTGTATTATCTTTTGATATATTCTTTCTCATATTGTTTTTCTCTCTCCAATCTATTTTCTCATCTTAGTGGGCCGGCCACTTGTTTGAAGGGGGAGAGAGGTTGATTAGTGTTAGATTCATTCTTCATCTCTTTTTTTCCATGCTTGTAGGTTTGCAATAATCCCAAGCTTCATTCATTCATTCTCCTCCTCAAATCCCTCCATCAAGGCAACTTCCATAAACCCTAAAGAGACAACTCACTACACTATTTCTATAGCAAGCCTTGGACGCGTCGGCTAGCCAACTTCGCGCCCGAGTTGCCTCGGTCAAGAGGCGGGAGCCCGTAAAAGATTCCGGCTACGTGGTGCCCCTTTCCGACGAGCGAGGAGGTGACGGAGATTCCGCGGGAGATCGGAGCGGAGACGAAGACCGAAGGACACGGATCGTTTGGTATAGCATCTCTACTCTTTTCTTTTTGCTAGCTAGCTAGGTTAATGGCCCGATCCGGGTGAAAAGTCCGCGGTGGTGCCGTTTTTGCAAAGTTCGCAAAGTTTTTGTTTTCCGCGTTTCCGGCGTCGGATCGACGGCCGGGGCGCCCCCGCGGGCTTACAATGGTATCAGAGCCAGGCCATTAACCTCGCCTAGCTTGCTCTAGCGCGTTTAGAACCCGATCGAACAAAATCCCCAAAAACCGTATTTTTGTGCACATGTGTTCTCTGTTGAAATTTTTTGAGCTCCTAAAATTTTTCAGGTTGTTGCAGAGGCATGTACAACAAAATATAAGAAATCTGGGAAAATACGATCCACTCATTCCATACTTCGACCGCGGAAGCGCGGCCAAAACCCTTGTTTGGCCGCGCTTGCGCGGCGGAAATAGGGAATTGTGGCACCATATTTTCCCAGTAAGCTTATCAGTTGGAAATAGGGCTTTTGGGATATTTTATTTGGGCCCAGTTTTTCTGTAAGTGCTACAGTAGTATTTGGGGCCCACTTGATAATATTTGTTCGATCGGATATTTTAAACATGCCAGTTCACAGTTTTTACATTATATCTGCGACCGTGAATGTCACTTGATCGGTAAATCCCGTCTAACTGCTATAGCCCGGTTAGACGGATTTGCGAACGTGACTTTCACGTTGATGTTCTGTGTTTGTACTGTGTTGTTGCGGATCGGTCGGTGGGGATAGCCTGGTTGCAGTGGTAGTACAGTTATGTTGTATTTATGTACATTTGATATTGCGGGGCGAGCGTCCGACATGTGGACTGCCGTCACTGCCTGTTTGTATTATTCTTTTGGGGCACGACCTGGTTGCGGTCGATGTACCCGTTGTATGTATATTTTACTTTCTGTACTAGGATTACCCCGCGGAGGGGTGCACGGATAGCCGGATTCTAGAGGGCAACAAGCCCGCATCTCATGGCATTGAGACGGAGGGGGCTTCACTCTAGGATTGGCGGGCTATTCGCCGCACTCGTAGGGGGTATAGGGTTGACCCAGGAGGGGTGCCCAAGTTACCGGATTCCGTGAAGTGCTGGGTGGTCCATTCACGGCGCTGAAGGGGGCTGCCTCGCTTCAGGTTTTGGCGGGTGACTTGCCGCGCCCGTAGGGGTCTAGGATTACATTGCACAGGCTATCCACACGACCAGGGGAACGTCGGGTTTCAGCGGCTCTGTGAAACCCGGGGATCCCAGATATCTGTATTGATCTGTGTTGCTATACATTTCTGTGCTGCATTTTTTATCACGCCTTGAGCGAAATACTATATATTGGTATATATATTAGTAGATGTTGTATATGTTTTTCATCCGCGCTAGTCCAGTCCCCGCTCTGTCGTTAGTTAGCTAACCTAACGAGTGATGACGGGACCCAGTGGCGAATGCGGATGGCATATACGTACGTCAGTATATTTTCGTTCTTTGTGGTGTGATCAATTGATGGGACTGCATTGATTCGGATCAATGCAAGTAAAACAAACCTAATCTGATGTTGTTGGAACACTTTTTCAAAAAGCTGTTATTGCAAGGGCGTTCTCTTTTGTTTTGCACAGTGGTATTCAGTTGGAATATCCTGCTCCTCAGTCGACGAGGCAAGGGCCGAGATCCCTTCACCGGGAGTGACCCCTTGGACAAAAGTTTGCGTCAGGGCAGTAACTTCACTATAGCCGATTACTTTTGCTTTGCACCGTGGTATTCAGTTGGAATATCCTGCACCTCATTCTACGGGGAAAGAGCCGAGATCCCTTCACCGGGAGTGACCTCTTTAGCAAAGGTTTTCGTCACTATATTTTTCAAAAGCTATCAGTTCCTTCAACGATATCAAGTTCATTACGTTAAAGGTTTTCGCCAGAAACCATTCGTAGCCCTCCGTCATTTCAGTTAAATATTCGGTAGTATTCAAGCTATGTATTTTGACCTCACGCCAAGGCATAGTGTTTGGTAGCTGCCGGGTATTTATCTGTTGCATAGATAGATGCGTTGGTTTGGGACAGTCGTACTACTATTTTGGCCTACGTCAAGGGTATGTACGGGTGGGTTCAAATTAACCAGGATAATGACGGGTAGAACTTGACATGTGACTTATGATATTTTGACCTCACGCCAAGGTCATAAGAGCATGGGGTAAAAATCCACATCGGGAGTTTCAAAAGTACTGAAACTTGCCAGATATGCGCATACCTTCTGGAGTGTGACACCGTGAGCGGATTCCGTCACGTTATCATGCGATGAGAGTTGGATCCCGATTCCCACTGATGAGTTGGTTTACTCCTCGGGTTATCCCGGCTAATTCTTCTTTCAGGTTTGGGGAAGAATTTGACGTTACAGTGGGAGGTTTCCAGATTAGATAAATTGGTAACCATTCTGATCTAGGTTAGAGTGCACGCTGAGTGTTTCTTTTCTCTCTCTCTTTGGTAGCGACCATTGACCCGACCCTAGACTATGACTCAGTGACAAAGTTGACCGAACCTTCTTAACACTGGCTTTTGGATTGTCAGAGTTGCAAACCTCTTTGCCACTCCTACTTTTACCCTTTTCTCCGGGACACCCCGTATTACTACGAACGTCCACTTCCATTGGACAAAACCATCGTATGGTTATATACGAACTCGAAGGACTTCGAGGATGGTTTCCGGTTCTGGAGAAAACGAATAGGACTATTCAGTTGTCTTTACCTTTTACCTTCTCTCAGGTTGCGAGTACTCCTTGGTTTAGGAGATAGTACACCTATTACGCAAATTGGATAGTCTTCTTCCAGACCCAAGGCTGGTGCCGACCGGTAGGGAATGAAGAAAGCCAATTAGCCTAAACGGTGTACAGAAGGTATTAAGTTCAGACAAAGCAAGGGACTAGTAAGAGGGCAAAGTAAATTGCGACTGCTATTCACGACCAAACCATGTACTTCTTTGGCAATCCTAAATCACCTATGAATTAAGTACATTCGGTTGTCTTTTATCCTCACCTTCTCTCGCATTGCGAGTGCTCCTCGGATTAGGACAGTACACCCATTATGCTTTTTGGATAGTCTTCTTCCAAACCATAGGCTGGTGCCGAACGGTAGGGAAGGAAGAAAACCATTTGGCCTAAAGGGGTGTACAGAAGGTAATGACTAAAGACATATAAAGGGATTTGGAGAGGTGGCAAAGAATTATACAGTTATAGTTGTGAATCTGGATAATGGAAGAGGCATTACTAAGAATACCAGGATACCCCATTGAAACATTTCAATGTTTCAGTTTCACTGTGTACTGTTAAAAGAAAACTGATTTCCCGATTAGACACTTACTCCAGGGTATGTATTTACCAGGTTGGATTCTCACATCTGTATGGTTTACAGATGATGAGTGGGAGTAAGTTATTGGGAATTAGGTGACCATCCTCATTATATCGGGATTCGTTGTAATCGGTGATATTTGAGGAAGTCACCTGGGTTGTTTGCCGGTCGGCAAATATTTGGTTTTGAATGTCCGTTGTTATGCACCAATTTCAAATTGATATATCTGTACGTCTATTTTTATAGAGTGAGATATACCTTTCTGAAATTATGTCTATGACATTTACCTATACCAGTGGATGGTTAGGTAAGGAGCATTGAACAGCGGTGTAATTCTTCTTAACCAAAAGTACAGTTTTCAACCTACGACACACAGTGAATGAGTCACCAGACTCAGGGGACTTATACAGAGTATTGTATATTGTCCAGTGTCCATTAGGACAGAGGGGTTGGTCCTCGTACTATATTCTGTTTACTTTTAACTTCTCTAGTTCTTAGACATGTGTTTCGTAGAAACAGAGGATCTAAGTTTTGAGGAGTTATAGGTATAAGAATAAAGTAGAGAACCAGATATTGCAAGTATCGGGATTCTTCAAGGTGATCGAAGATGTAGATACTTGTGAATGGTATTCAGTTGATAGTAATGATTAAGAGAACTAGCTTCTCTTTCAGGTTACTCATAAATGGAAGTACTCCTAAGTTGAGTAACGCTGATCGGCCTCTCTTCCATTTAGTTGACATGCACTGGAGACAGCTGCATGATTTGAATCTGGTTCAATTAAATCAGTGCCTCTGTTTCTTGGATATAGAACAGTTCATATCTTGACATTGTTAAGATACGGGGAGTTGTCCGGCTTATGCTTAAAACCAGACTCTGGACAACTCAAGGCACGTTTCAGTAATGGCTGTTTGTGGGTTGACCCGGGCTATGACGAGGGTTGACATTCTACCATCTGGAAGATCAATAGTGATATTGTTCTTGACTCGCCACATTTTTTAAAGAAATGGATTTTTCAGAAAACAGCAGTGGGAGTATGGTAGAACTGGAAGTGATTCCAGAACCACAAACGATTACTGAAGATTTAATAAGAACCTAAAGATTCAATCTGGTTTGACATTCCATTGGCCACTCCGCAGATAAGGTGGGTAACCTCAGGCACCCGAGAGGTACTTCGGTATGCTCAAGGACGGTGGCAGGGAGGTTCTTGTTTACCCAGACTTGCCATTGCTGTTGTTCCAGGCTGCGAGACCCGGCGGGAGGATGAGTATAGCGTCGTTCTAAACTTGCTTTAGAAGCGTACGTGTATATGACTCTGCCAGAGGGTTGTCGTAGTCAGTGGGAGCAGCGGAAGCATTGGTGGATATCAGGCTTATGTCTATTTATAGACTTAAGCAGATATAGCGGAGATAGATCATCTATTTCTGATGTGACAGTCAGAGGTTTGACCTCATCAGAATAAGGGATGGATCTGTTGAAAAGGTAGTAGGGTGTGATGTCCTGGTATTTGATGACATACACAGAGTAGGAAGTGATATTCCTATACTACAATCGGTTATACTTTTGGTCGTCACACAGTGGTTTCTCCACAAAGGACTTGGATATTATATCAGACATTCTGGTTACTAGATCTATGGTTTTAGATCTAGATTTGGGTGGTTTCCCAATCTGGGTACTTTGACCGCATTCTATGAGTATTTAGAATGGACGACTCCTGGCACGGTAGTGTACCTGCAGGTAATGGAGTCACCCTCTCTAAAGGTGTCTTACAGACTAAAGGGGAGAGGGATGTGCATGATTGGCAGATCACTTGCTTAGGCAATTGAGTCAATCATGAAATGTCAAGTACCACACCAGATGTTGTTCTTGCAGTAGATGCAATAAGTCGATATTGATCCAATCCTGGAGAAACAGTCGGAAGCAGTTTTAGAACATAAGTGGATGTTCTAAGGATATGATAACGGCAGTCTTCTTCGGGAGACAGTTATCATTCCAGGCTTCCAAGGTGACCTGGATGGCGGAGTGGCTGTCAGAGTTATAGTTTTCCCTCTGACGAGGGGCAGTATTTTGGACAGGTGGTCCAAGTGGATACTGAGGGAAGGCATGACGCAGGACACTGATTAAGTTCAGTTGTCGATACAGTCTAAGAAGTTTGGATTTGGAGTTCACTTATGAGCTAGGTCCCATCAGACATCCAGACATTCTAAGACAGGTATTGCTCATTTCGGGAGATAGTTTTCTCTGCGAACATGAGATATAGAGAGACATAGAAAGAAACATCATAGCGGATCCACTCACCGAGGCTATTCCTCGAACGCAATAGTTTCGCAAACGAGCTTTGTGAGACTGACTAGTAGAGGAGTTGGGTGTTCGGTATCACACGGGCTGTGAGTATGCGACATCGCAATAATTAGCCTTGAGTGCAAGTGGGAGATTGTTGGAGATAGTGCCCTCAGAGTCAATTATTGGGTCACAGGCACGTGATTGCAATGATTGAGGGGAGGACCTATCCCGGTAGGACAGTCTTACTCGAGATGATAGTATGCTATCTGGTTTATCTTTATCATCGTGTACTGCTTTAGGTGACCTTACGAGTCGCTATTACACGTTGATAAAGCCCCTAGGATTCTTGCTTGACTTCCAGCAGTATGAGGGCGATCATATAAGTGGGAGCTGGGGTCTATAAGCACATCCTTAAATGGTCCCTAGTCGTGGGAGATTCGAGACAGGGCATCATTTCTCCAGAGTAGACTAGTGTATACAGTCGAGACCCCGACGAGGGGCGGTGGCCGGTCTCACAAGCCACTGGTGTCAGTTGGTTCACCTAAGATGTATACAGGTGCTCATTGGGTTATGAGTACACCGGACAGGACTCGCCGGGAACCTGCTAGTTGGGATTATACCAGACGTCAGATAGCAGTTCCCTGGTGACATGTGTACAGGTTAGTTCATCGACCTGGGATCGTCATTTGTCTCGTGTGAGTTCCCACTGTACTTTGATTACTACCCTACCACGGCTCAAAGGAGTCGTGCAAACAGGTTTTAGTTGGGTACAGTCCCGAGCCACATGGAGGCAGTGAGCGGATCTGCAGGGGTTCGTCTCTCCCGGTATTGGGGGTGAGGTCGTGCTGTGTCTAGGAGAGCCAGAACATGAAAAGTCCTTGGCCAAGGCAGGAGATTTGCTGGTAGGTATTCCAGTAGTATCTCAGGATGTTCTGGGCTACACTCCGACACGACTTGTACCGCTTTTGGGGGTCTGACTTTTACCAACCCCCTAGGCCCGCCATGCGATACTCATAGACGAACGGACCGGACTGTACGGATATTGTCACTGACAGGCTCAGTAGGGTGTCAGGATGAGTTCGCTCATCGACGTCCCTTTTGGTCAATACCTGGTGGCCCGTCACGTATTGGCTTATACCTCTGACGTGCTAGTGGTTAAATCCACAGCCACAGTATTGACGAGTCTTTAGAGTCCACCACACAGACAGTTACTCAAGTTTCGGGCGAAACGTTGTAGAGGCCGTATGGAGATATGGCAGGGTTCGATCAGATACGTGCGGTATTGCACGGATCGTGATCGGACAGGTTTTTACTAGCCGGCTTTGGCTTAAGCCGGATACTAGTATTAGATAGTGTAGTTTTATCTCTTTGCATTTGTGTTCAGTGCGAATACAAATGCGGGCATGTATTTGCAGTAGTGGGGTTTTCCTGTAATTTATTACGGGATCGGTTTTCTGAAGTTGCCAGTTTGCATTCCGTTCCGGCCGGTTTTCTTTCATTCCTTCTCGGCCGGGCTTTGTGATGGAGAGTGTTAATTGCAAGTTCGCAATTAACATTTTGTGAGGGTTTTCTTTGCATAAGTGTGGCTTCATGATTATCCTCTTCATCATGAGATTCCCTTTTGGTCCATTCAATTGCTTTTCATTTGAGATGAGTGAAATAAGATTGATTTGTGAGGTTTGTATTATCTTTTGATATATTCTTTCTCATATTGTTTTTCTCTCTCCAATCTATTTTCTCATCTTAGTGGGCCGGCCACTTGTTTGAAGGGGGAGAGAGGTTGATTAGTGTTAGATTCATTCTTCATCTCTTTTTTTCCATGCTTGTAGGTTTGCAATAATCCCAAGCTTCATTCATTCATTCTCCTCCTCAAATCCCTCCATCAAGGCAACTTCCATAAACCCTAAAGAGACAACTCACTACACTATTTCTATAGCAAGCCTTGGACGCGTCGGCTAGCCAACTTCGCGCCCGAGTTGCCTCGGTCAAGAGGCGGGAGCCCGTAAAAGATTCCGGCTACGTGGTGCCCCTTTCCGACGAGCGAGGAGGTGACGGAGATTCCGCGGGAGATCGGAGCGGAGACGAAGACCGAAGGACACGGATCGTTTGGTATAGCATCTCTACTCTTTTCTTTTTGCTAGCTAGCTAGGTTAATGGCCCGATCCGGGTGAAAAGTCCGCGGTGGTGCCGTTTTTGCAAAGTTCGCAAAGTTTTTGTTTTCCGCGTTTCCGGCGTCGGATCGACGGCCGGGGCGCCCCCGCGGGCTTACACTTCTTTCCCTTGGCTTTCGCCTTGGACCTAGAAGAAGATGATCCTCCTACAAACAAAGTGGATGTTTCCCTACCTTTCTGTAGGGTGCCCTCTGCGCTCCTCAGCATGTTGAGGAGCTCTGATAGTTCAACCTCTTTTTCTTGTAGGTTGAAGTTCAGTATAAACTGGGCGTAAGTGGAAGGAAGGGACTGGAGAACTATATCCGTATATAGCTCACTCTCCAATGTGATCCCTAGGTCAGCGAGCTCCTCAATGAAGCCGATCATCTTTAGCACATGCTCGGCTACTGATGATCCGACGGCCATTCTTGTCGAAAATAACTTTTTCGACGCTTCGTATCTTGCGATACGTGATTGCTCTCCATACAGTTCTTTTGTATGGAGCAATATGGACTCCATGTCCATATTCTCATGCCTCCTCTGATGTTCGTTGTCCATCGAGGCAAGCAGGAGGCACTTGGCCTTCGCGCTATCAATCTCCCAAGTCTTGCGGATTTCCTTATCCGCGACACTGGAAGTTGGACCAGGGACAGGGGGAGCTTTGGTGGTAAGAAGATACCCCAGCTTGTCATAAGTGATTGCTATCGTGACATTCCTGAGCCAATCTTTGTAGTTTGGCCCTGTCAGTTTGTTTTTATCTAGGAGAAACTTAAGTCCAGTCATGTTGATTGGTCGCTGCAATTAGGAGAGAGAAGAAGAAACACTCAGCATGATGCTCTTGCAAGTTTAGAGTGGTTTTTAGTTTGTCTAAACAGGATGGCTCCCACTGTTTCTCGAATCCCTCCTCAAACCATAAAGGAAGAATTAGTCAGGATCAATCCCACCGTACAATACTTGCTTAACCGTTCAGCCAGGCCGGTGTCGGTACTTCGAGGGAGGTTTTCCAACGCTTTCGCGAAGTTCCTTAATTAGAGAACCTCTTTTCCCTGGGGGCGTAGCCCCGCTAACACCTTTCTAGGCACCTACTAGGTTTATAGCATTGATCGTTAAGTGAGAAATTTCCCGAGGAGTAGCATATACTCACAGTAGGATCGGGATCCAAATATCATCGCGTGACGAAACTGAAGGAATCCTACCAGAATCATCACACTCCAAATGGTATGCAAATCTAGCAAGTTTCAGTACTTATGAAACTCCCGATGTGGATTTTTGCCCCATGCTCTTATGACCTTGACTAAGGCCAACAAATCATAAGTCACATGTCAAGTTCTACCCGTCGTTGTCCAGGTTAATTTGAATCCACCCGTATATACCCTTGACTAAGGCCAACAAGGTAATACGACTGTCCCAAACCAACGCATTCTATCTATGCAACATATGAATACCCACCAGCTACCAAACACTGTGCCTTGACTAAGGCCAACAAACACAGCTTGAATACTGTTGAATATTCATATGAAACGACGGAGGGCTACGAATGGTTTTGGCGAAACCGTGAACGTAGTGAACTTGATTTAGTCGATGGAACGAGATAGCTTTTAAATGGAGTGGCTCAAACTCCGCATTTTAAAAGTTTGTTTTGAAAAGAACCGAGTGGTTTTTCGAAAATGTTCCAACGACCTATACTTGGTTTATTTTCTTGCATTAGTTCTTTTAATGCATGTTTTGCTTGCATTAGTTCTTTTAATGCGTGATATTCTTGCATTAGTTCTTTTAATGCGTCCCATCATTTAATCCTACCATTGCAGAAAACAACCAAAATATGACGTACGCTTATGCCATTCGCATTCGCCACGGGGCCCCGTCATTACCCGTTAGGTTACTTAACTAACGACAGAGCGGGGGCTGGGCTAGCGCGTCTGTAAAACATAAGCAACGCCTAAATAATATCATATATAGATATACTGCAATGATAAACATTTCAGATCACAGATAAATACATTGGATATACTAGCAATCTGTAATTTGTACGAGCCTGTAACAAAAACAGATAACACGGTCGCGGTGAATAGCCAAAACCCCACCCAAGACCCCTACGGGTGCGGCAAACTACCCGTCAAGTACCCGAAGCGTAGCAACCTCCCTCATCTCCATGAGTAGGCCACTCGACACTTCGGCATACCCGGTAGTTTATGCACCCCTCCATGGGTCTATCCTAGGAGCAAAAATAGTAAAAAGAAATTATACAATGACGGCTACAACCCCGACCCGGTTGTGCGGCCATACAAATAATTATTACATCAATTTACAAATTTACATGAATTGCAAGAAAAGAAAACTCTCGTCTCACAACCCCCCGGCTATTCACCCGCGATAATCCAACATATTTATATACACATTCCAGCACATTACAGATCATGTATAACCCCGACCAATCGACTTATAGCGATTAGCCGACGTTCAATACATGCAAACATCACAGATATAACCATCAAAGTCAAAGTGCAGTGAAGTTCGGAAAAAATACGGAATTATAGGACCCCAAAAGGAAATTTCTTTTCTGGAAAATCTGGGCACATATAATATATTCCAAAAATCCCAAAACCAACACAGACACACACTGCACGAAAAACGATGCACAGAAGACGACAAAGCGCGGCGGTTCCGCGGCGGATGCCTAGCTCACGCGGCGGAAGGGCGGCGGTTTCGACGAATTACTGTATCGTTTTTCTTGGGTGTTCACACAAAACCCTGAGACGAATTTACAAGTATAAAGTTTTTCATTTTGAGCCAAAAAAATTTCAACAGAAACTCAGTTTTAGTAAAAGTTTGGTTTTTGGATTTTTCCGGTTCCGAACTTCGTTACACTTCACTACCAAGCTAGTTTAAGTTTAGTTAGGCTCTGATACCACTGTAAGTCCACGTTGCGACCCCCGGTTCTTACGGGGAGGCGGAAACGGTATAAAATCAAAATTTTAACGCAAGAGGCAACATGGACTAAGCTAGGTCAGGATCTTTACCTAAACTAAAACTAGCAAACTAAGCTAAAGATATTTAGCTACTCGGATGAAGATGGTTATACCTAAACTTGAACTCCTTCTCTTCAAGCTCCGATGGTGGTTCGAAGGCTCCTTCTCGTTGTCTCCGTACGCCGAAGATAGATCCACTTGAAAGCTCCAACCTTTAGCTCCTTCTTCGTTCTTTGAAGAAACTAGTTCACTTGGTTTGCTAAACCTAGTGAACTAGAATGAGTAGAGAGGAAATAGAATGGGATTTTATCTATGGTTCTTGATTCTCAACTCATGAGACAAGAGAACCATAGATCAAGAGAGGGAGCAAGAGGTTGAGGGTGAGAGCAAGAGGAGAGCTCAAGAACAAGAGAGAGAATGAGCAAGAAAGAATGAGCAACTCTTTTGTCTTTCACCCTCTCATAATCCAAAGTGATCATAACTCATCATATCAAAAAAGTCTTATGTGATGGTTTGAAGCAACCATAAGCTTATCATGTCATGCACTCATTTTACTCAAATGAGCAAGCAAGAAAAAGTCTTTGGCATGAAATGATAACCATGGTTATCATGATGGTCAACTAGTCAAGCCTAGTCAACCGGTCAACAAGTCAACAAGTCACCAAAGTCAACAAGTCAACAAAAGTCAACAAGTCAACAACCATATCACCATAACACTTAATTAATATAATAGTTAATCACATATCATATTCTCATTAGGGTTGAGCATAAAGTCAAAAAGTCAACGGTCAACTGTCAACAACCCTAATGAGAATCCGCTGCCTCTGCCTCCCTGTCAACTGTGCATACACACCCGCATCCGCGTTCCGAGAAACACGAATGCAAACTGGATAAATCCAATCCCATAAGGTACACTAGGATCTGGCTTAAACCAAAGCCCGCTAGTGTAAACTGTCCGGACACTGTACGTGCACAAGTGCACGGATGTGACCGAACCCTGTCGTAAAACCATGCGACCTGTCGCAATACCATGCGACCTCTACTCTTTTGCCTAAAGGCGAAAAGCTTTCTGTGTGGGACTCTAAAGACTCAACACTACGCTGGCAGTGGGTTTAACCACAGACCGCAAGCGGCACTAGCTGTGCGTAACGGTCCCCAGGTAATGCCGACAAGAAGACCGATAAGGCGAAACCCATCTGAACTCCTACTGAGCCTGAGCGTGACATTCTCCGTACACTCCGGTCTGTTCGTCTGATACATCGCATGGCGGGCCTAGGGGGCGGTAAACGTCAGTCCCCCAATAGCGGTACAAGTCGTGCCGGAGTGAAGCCCAATACACCCTGAGATAACACTGGAAACCTACCAGTATATCTCGTTTGCCCTGGCCAGGGACTACTCGTGTAATGGCTCTCCTAGACACAGCGCGATGTCAACCCCCAATACCGGGAGAGACGAATCCTGTCTAACCGTCACTGCCTCCAAGTGCTTCGGGACTGCACCCAACTACCACCTGTTTGCACGACTCCTTTGAGCCGTGGTAGGGTAGTGATCAAAGTACAGTGGGAACACACCCGAGGCGAAGTGACAGTGTCAAGTCAGCGGACTAAGCTGTACTCATGTCACCTGGGAACTGATAACTGACGATAGGTATAATACCAACTAGTCAGTTCCCGACGAGTCCTGTCCAGTATACCCGTAACCTAACGAGCACCCGCATACTATCTCAAGTACGACGTACTGACGGCTGTGGGACAGACCGTCTCCCACACTGGGATGAGAAGCGCATGCGCTGGTCTACTCCGGAGTATCGATGCCCTGTCTCGATAGTCCTGCGACCAGGGACCTGAATAAGGATGTGCTTATAGATTACCCAGCCCCCACTAGTGTGACTGCCATCACAACGCTGGTAATCAAGCAAAGATCCTAAGGGCTCCACTAATGCGTATAAGTGATATACTGAAATAAACACAAGTACACATTGAAGTAGAAATCCAGTGTACTCGTAACCTAACGAGCACCCGCATACTATCTCAAGTACGACGTACTGACGGCTGTGGGACAGACCGTCTCCCACACTGGGATGAGAAGCGCATGCGCTGGTCTACTCCGGAGTATCGATGCCCTGTCTCGATAGTCCTGCGACCAGGGACCTGAATAAGGATGTGCTTATAGATTACCCAGCCCCCACTAGTGTGACTGCCATCACAACGCTGGTAATCAAGCAAAGATCCTAAGGGCTCCACTAATGCGTATAAGTGATATACTGAAATAAACACAAGTACACATTGAAGTAGAAACAAACCAAGTAGCATACTACTATTTTGAGCAAGATTGTATATACAAGGTGAATATCCCAAGCATCCATTAAGTAATATACAAACTAGTATGATACAGTAATGGCCTCTAGGGCATATACACTAACATACATACATACATCATCCTTCATGGTTGCATATACATTGAAAATGGTGGCAATATATGACTCACACCATGGTTTATATGTATGGATTATTATTTCTATTTATGTTAAAACAAAAGAAAAGAGAAAAGATTAATAAATGGTTATATTCTATACTCTTCCTTGAATTGACCATGTTCACCTACTTATTAACCATGATTTAATCTTCCTCTTGTGTTTTTAACTCAAGTGAAATAAATATCCATAATATATAACCATGGTTTGAGATGAAGAGGGAAAATATATATAGATATATTTTCTCTTTTCTCATTAGAGTTTATCTTTTACTCTTGTTCAAAAAAGCCATCATCTTCTTCCTCCTTCTTCTTTTGCTCTCTAGATTTCTCTAGTGAGCAAATTACTCACCAAGTTAGGATTTTGAAGTGAGAAAAGCCACCACAACATCATTCTACACAAGTCTTGCCCACTTGTTTAGAGTGTTAGCTTCATTTCTTTCTCTTGATCAAGTGAAGTTGTTAGCTTGGACAAAGGAGCTTCGGGTGGATCGTCGTGGACATTAGAAGACCTCAAGCAAACCCTTCTCCAACCCTCAAGTGGCCAAGGAGTCTAGCGTAGGGAGCTATAAAGGTTGTACTCTCAAAACCCTAGTCTTTGTTACTTGTAAAGTTATGAAACCCTAATTTTCTAGGATTGATTCTTTGTGTGTTCACTTAGCACTCTAAAAACATAATCTTTGAGACATGTGATGCTTCCAAACCTTCCATAGGGTGCTAGGTAAACCTAACATTGGTATCAGAGCGGACCTAGAGCATTAGGCGACACTTTAAGGAAGTAAAAACTCCGATCGAACCAAAATACGGATTTTCGGGACCCTCTCTGGACATTTTTTCAAACCTGGTTATTTTCAGAATTAAAAATACTTAAAAAATACAGCAGGAAAATCTAAGAAATACTGTGAAATACGAAGCCATGAGCCGTTCAAGCCGCCGCGGAATCGCGGCCAATCCTTGCTTGGGCCGCGGCTCCGTGGCCGTACAGAGGCTTCATGGCTTATTATTTACACAGTAATTCCTATACCTGCTTGTATATTGTTTTAGGTATGTTTAATCTGATTCTTGTGCTGAATATTCTGGGGATGGTTTTGAGTTCAATGATTCGATCGGAATTTTGATTTCGTGTCTTTTCCGGGTAAATTAGAAAGTATTGAATTGTTCGAACGAGTATCATTTGCTCACTTTTCACGGGGTTTAAATCTTCCGGAAATACATGCAAGTTTTGTGGTGGACCCTCTAGAAGACAACAAACCTTAACTCGATTATGTGACCGTCTTGAACTGCCCTTTGAAGCTTAGGGTTTGGGGCAGTACGGCGTGCCACATGTGAGGCGTTGACTTGACCCTTCTACGGCTGGACCGCTACTACTGTGACACACTCCGGGTTTTTGAACTCCGCTCAAGTGTTGAGCTTTAGGGAATTTTGGGTATTTGATCATTCGTTCGAAAACTTTAATACTGTCTATTTATCTGGAATGTGATGCAATGTGTGGAATTCATATTACTATACATGAAATACGAAGTATGTGATATTTCGCATTTACGATGTCTAAAGAGAATGTGGATTCCAGATATTGCAGTTTTACACTTTCTTTTCTGTGACCGTAAGTGTAGTATGTCGATATCGCCGGTTTTGTTGCTATACATCAATGACAATCGGGGTACGCATACTTACTTACGTTGATGATATATGATATTATGTGTTGCTGAGATATGATGTGCAGGATTGTCGCGATTGAATAGCCGGGGGGTTTTATGTGAGATGAGAGTTTTATTTTTCATTCATGTAAAATTCAAATGTAATGTAATATTCTTTTATTTGGGGCACTTCCGGGTTGAGGTTGCTGCCACCAGTGTTGTATATTATTTACTTTTCCGCATTAGGATAGACCCAAGGAGGGGAGCACAAGTGACCGGGTTCTGGGGTTCAGTGGGAGGCCATCTCGAGAAGTCAAGACCGGGTCTCCTAAACTCCAGGATTCGTAGGGTCGCTTGCCGCTCTCGTAGGGGTCTAGGGGTGTGGGCTTGGCTATTCATCGCGACTGTGGAATCCGTATTTTCTATTATTGGCTAAATACTAAATACGGACGTCCTAGTATATCCCACATTATATATATGTTTCCGCTGCCTGTGTTCTGTGATATCTGAGACGAATGACATATTATATATATGATATATAGTAGACGCTGCTTATGTTTTACACCCGCGCTAGTCCCGTCCCGGTATGCCGTTAGTTAAGTAACCTAACGGTGCATAACGAAACATTGCGGTGAATGCGGATGACATAAGCGTACGTGTTATTTTCGTTTCTTTTTTGTGATTGGCTTAAGGACTTAAATGATGGGATTACATTAATGTGATTAATGTAAAGAAAATAAACCTAAAAAGATGTTGTAGAATCGGATTTGAAAACCACTCGGCTATTTATGAAAAAGCTACATTTCAAAACTGCGGAGCTTAAGCCACTCCTTTTGAAAACCATTTGATTCTACAACGATATCAAGTTCAAAGCGTTAAAGATTTTCTTAAAAATCATCCGTAACCCTCCGTCATTTTAGGAAGTAGAGTACTTAGTATTCGTGCTACGTTTGTTGACCTTAGCCAAGGCGTAGTGTACGGTAGCTAAGTGATGTCTTCCTACAATGCATATGATGCAGATTAATTAGGATGGGCATATGACTTTGTTGACCTTAGCCAAGGGTCATGTGAACGGGTCTGATTAATCAAGAAATGACGGGTTGAGCTTGACTGGTGCTCGTGATTTGTTGACCTTAGCCAAGGTCATGAGTGCTAGGGGTAAAAACCACATCGGGAATTTCAATAGTTGAAATTTGCAATGAGATTGCATACCTTCCATATGATAGTTGGATCCCGATCCCACTGTGGGCAATAGTTGCTCCTAGGAGAGTTTTACAGTTTACAATTAGCTAACTCATTAGGTGTCTAGAAAGGTGTTAACGGGGCTCCGCCTCTGGGAAAACGAGGTTTACTTTAATTAGGTCCGTGCAAATCACGGGGAACCTCCCTCAAGTACCGACACTGGCCTGGCTGAACGGTTAGCGAAGTTGTAGACTGTAATTAATCCTGGCTAGTTTTTCCTTTTGAGGTTTGAAAGAAAAACTCGATTAAAGCAATGGGAAACATCGATTAGACAAGATAATAACCAATCTGATCTATGCAAGAGCTTTCGCTGAGTGTATTCTTTTCTCTCTCTTAATGGCAGATACCCATGACTGGACTCAAGCTTCTACTAGATAAAAACAAACTGAATGAGACCGATTATAAAGACTGGCTGAGGAATCTGAAAATAGCCTTGACTTATGATAAAGTATCATATGTCCTCACAGCTTCAGCCCCGCCCACCCCAGGTCCAAAATCCTCAGTTGCGGATATTGAAGTCCGCAAGACATGGGACGCTGACTGTACCACGGCCAAATGCCTCGCGCTTGCATCGATGGACAATACACATCAAAAGCAGCACGAGAATATGGACATTCAAACTATATTGCTCCATACAAAGGAGTTGTATGGAGAGCAATCCCGTGTATTACGATACGAAGTATCAAAGAAATTGTTTCAGATGCGAATGGCCCCTGGCACACCAGTAGGAGACCATGTTCTGAAGATGATAGCTCTTATAGAAGAGCTTGAGGACCTTGGATGGACGATGGACAATGGACAATATCCGGATATTATTCT
This sequence comes from Agapanthus africanus, assembly GCA_030015575.1. Classification (NCBI taxonomy): domain Eukaryota; kingdom Viridiplantae; phylum Streptophyta; class Magnoliopsida; order Asparagales; family Amaryllidaceae; genus Agapanthus; species Agapanthus africanus. The sequence continues at coordinate 787,313,438 of JASDDO010000019.1, forward strand.
GCAGTCCCTCCCCTCCACCTTTGCTCAATTCATAGTGAACTTCAACATGCATAACATGGAGAAGGAACTACCTGAACTCCTTAATATGTTAAGGAGTGCAAAGAGCACTATGAAATCGGTAAAAACTCCCGTTATGACTGTTGGACAGTCTTCCTCTTCTCGCCCAAAAGCTAAGGCCAAGGGAAAGAAAAAGAAGAAGCCCACCAATCCTAAGGGTGGAGTTAAAAAGGTGAAGGGAAAGGAAAAGTCCAAAGCTGGAGACTCGGGGAAAGGGGAATGTTTTCATTGCCACAAGACAGGACATTGGAAGCGCAACTGCACGGAGTACTTAAATCTCAAGAAGAAGCATGGGGATGCTTCTGCTTCAGGTGCGTTTGTGACAGAAAACTGTTTTTCCATAAACTCTGCTTCCTGGGTATTGGATACCGGTTCAGGTTCTCACATTTGCAATTCTATGCAGGGGCTGAAAAATAGCAAAGTTTTGAAGACAGGTGACTATACTCTCCGCGTTGGAAATGGTTCCAATGTACATACAGTCGCAGTGGGAGAGTATCACTTGGGGTTGCCATCTGGGTATATATTGGTTTTGAACCCATGTTATTTTGTACCAAGTATGCTATGTAATATAATATCTGTTTCTTTGTTAGACAATGAAGAATATAATTTTGTATTGTAGAACAATGTTATGAACATTCACCTGAATCAAATGTTGGTTGGGTATGGTACACTTAATAACAGGATATACGTCCTAAATCAACACACAGTTTTCAGTATACAACACACTAATAAAAGAAAACTTTCAGAATTAAATGAAGCTTTTCTTTGGCACTGTAGACTTGGTCATATTAACGAAATAAGACTAAACAAGTTACACAAAGATAGATATTTAAATCCTTTTGAATATAAATCTTATGCGACTTGCCAGTCTTGTATCAAGGGTAAAATGACCAAAACTCCGTTTACCGGACACGGAGAAAGAGCTACTGAGCTCCTAGGCCTCATACATAGTGATGTATGCGGGCCAATGTCTACACAGGCTAGAGGCGGTTTTTCATACTTCATTACGTTCACTGATGATTTCTCAAGATTCGGTCATGTATTTTTATTAAAGCACAAGTCCGAAGCTTTTGAGAAATTCATTGAATATAAACAAGAAGTAGAAAAACAAACCGGCTTGAATATCAAGATGCTTCGATCAGATCGAGGTGGAGAGTATCTCAGTACAGAATTCGCAAACTTCCTAAAAGAGAATGGGATTCTCTCTCAGCTCACTCCTCCATACACACCACAGCACAACGGTGTGTCTGAACGACGGAATAGGACCCTATTAGATATGGTCCGGTCCATGATGAGTGACGCTGAGTTACCCGTCTCATTTTGGGGGCATGCATTGGAGACTGCAGCGTTTCTATTGAACAGGGTTCCAACTAAAGCCGTATCTACCACGCCATATGAGATATGGCATGGGAAGAGACCATCTCTTAAGAGAATTAAGATTTGGGGTTGCCCGGCCTATGTCAAAAAGCAAAATCCGGACAAACTCGAGACACGGTCAGTCATGTGTAACTTTGTGGGATATCCAAGGAACTCTTATGGATATCTATTCTACCACAAAGAGGAACAAAAAGTGTTTGTTTCTTAGCATGCCACATTCTTGGAAAAAGAGTTTTTCATAGATAAAGATGATGGCAAAGTGGTGGATCTAGAAGAGGTTCTAGAGACACAAACTACAAATGACGATTTGGTTGAACCGGCTGTTGCAATAGAAACTGAGGAACCTCGGCCACTCCGTAGGTCTGGTAGGACTTCTCGCCCACCGGAGAGGTACTACGGTTTCCTTATTGATGGTGACAGAGAAGACTGCATCATGGACGATGATGATCCTACCAGTTTTCAGCAAGCTATCACGAGTGGAGACTCTGTGAAGTGGCTGGATGCCATGAGATCCGAAATGGAGTCTATGTACACCAACAAAGTATGGACTTTGGACATTGTACCCCCTGGGGTAAAACCTGTGGGGTGCAAATGGATCTTTAAAAGAAAGATTGGTATAGATAGGCAGGTGGAGACCTATAAGGAAAGACTTGTGGCGAAGGGTTTTCGTCAAAGACCAGGTTTGGACTATGACGAGACCTTTTCTCCCGTAGCCATGCTTAAATCCATTCGGATCCTACTTGCTATTGCTGCTCACTACGACTATGAAATCTGGCAGATGGACGTTAAAACAGCATTTCTAAATGGAAATTTAGAAGAATGCGTTTATATGGATCAGCCAGAGGGCTTCATCGATAGTGGGAGCAGCGAGAAAGCATGTAAATTGCTTAAATCCATATATGGGTTAAATCAGGCATCACGGAGTTGGAACATCTGTTTCGATGATGTCATCAAAGAGTTTAATTTCATCAAAAATCCAGATGAACCTTGTGTTTATAAGAAGGCTGTAGGGAGAGCTGTCACATTCCTCGTATTGTACGTGGACGACATTCTTCTGATAGGAAATGATATTTCTATGCTACAGTCGGTCAAATCTTTCTTATCACTAAGGTTCTTCATGAAGGACCTGGGTGATGCCACATACATTCTGGGCATAAGGATCTATAGGGATAGATCCAAAAGGTTATTGGGATTGTCCCAAACCGGGTACATCAACACCATCCTAAAAAGGTTTAGTATGGAAGACTCCAAGCGGGGTGCCTTACCTGCTTGCCATGGGGTCACTCTCTCCAAGGACTCTTGCCCAAAGACTGATGAAGAGAGAGCTCGCATGAGCGTTATACCCTATGCTTCGGCAGTAGGATCTATAATGTATGCGATGTTATGTATACGCCCAGATGTAGTTTATGCACTTAGTGTTGTAAGCAGGTATCAATCCAACCTAGGGGAGAATCACTGGACAGCTGTGAAGAACAATCTTAAGTACTTGCGAAGGACTAAAGAATTGTTCTTGGTGTATGGTAATGGAGATCTCCAAATGGAGGCCTTTACCGATTCGAGCTTCCAGAGCGATAAGGACGACAACAAATCCATCTCTGGGTTTGTATTTACCCTCAATGGAGGGGCGGTAAGTTGGAAGAGTTCCAAACAGGATACCGTTGCAGACTCAACGATGGAAGCTGAGTACATTGCTGCGAATGATGCCGCCAAGGAAGCCGTCTGGATGAAGAAGTTCGTCTCAGAGCTAGGAGTAGTTCCAACCATTATTGATCCAATACCATTGTATTGTGATAATAATGGGGCTATGGCGTTAGCCAAGGAGCCCAGATCCCATTAGCGGTCCAGACACATCCTGAGGCATTTTCATTTGATCCGGGAGATTGTAGATCGCCGCGAGATCGAGATTAGGAGAGTAAACACAAAGAATAACGCTGCGGATCCATTCACCAAGGCCCTCCCTCAGCCGCAGCATGAGCGACTTTTTGAGATGTTGGGTATGAGATACGCCAATAACTGGCCTTAGTGCAAGTGGGAAATTGTTGGATATATGTATGCCCTAGAGGCCATTATATGATAGTGGATGTATCTGTACATGTATATATATTCAGTGTACATTCTTGCTCGACATGATAGTATGCTATCTAGTTCTTCTTTATCTGACATGTTGATTTGATCATGCTTTTATTCATTCATACATGCTGATAAAGCCCTGAGGATATCGGCTTGACTACTGTGATTATGATGAAGATCATACTAGTGGGACATCTGTAGTTTATAAGCATATCCTGAAATGTCCCTAGTCGTAGGTATATCGAGACGGGGCATCGATATACCAGAGTAGACTAGCGTATATGATACTAGACCCATATGATGGGCGATGAATGTTCCCACATTCATCGATGTTTGACATCGAGATCGTATACGGGTGCTCAGTGGTGACTGGATACACTGGACGGACTCACCGAGAACTCCTATATGGAATTATATCTATCGTCGAATAGCAGTTCTCAGGTGACACTGGTGCAGGTTAGTCTGTAGACATGAGATCGTCATAGAGTCTTGTGTGCTCTCCTTTGATTGCCACCCAACCACGGCTCTACTGAGTCGTGCAAACAGGTGGCCGTTGGGTACAGTCCCGAGACACACGAAGGCGATGAGCGATAGGAGGGGTTTCGTCTCTCCCGATATTGAGAGTTGATGCTGTGTTGTGCTCGACTGGTTATATCAGTAAGTCCCTGGCCAGGGCTGCTGAGAATTACTGATAAGTGTTATCACTAGTTTCTCGATCTGTTATAGACCATTCACCGGCATGACTTATTGAGTTATTGGGGTCGACGTGACCATCCGTAGGCTCGATATGCAGCATATCTGACGAAGAGACCGGACTGTACGGTAATGTTGCCGGTTGGCTCGACGGGAGTTGTAGCAGGTTCGCTTGTTTTCTTCTGATCGCTCAATACCCGGTGGCCGTTACGTTTAGCTGACCGCTTGCGGCTTGAGGGTGTTTGATATGATCATCACCCACTGCCGGCGTATTGACGAGTCTTAGAGTCCCACAAAGGAGTTACCTAGTCCAGGCGAAATGTTGTGGTGCGCGTATGCGATATGCGCATGGACCCGGTTAAAATGCGCGTATGAGATACCGTATATTAATTGGGCGGCTTGCTTTTGGTTGGGTCGTATGTGATATGGCCGGATTGATAAATCAAGTGTTGATTTATCATTTAACCATTAGTTTCTCACTAGAAATCCTTTCTTGTATTTTTGGATGTATGCATGCATGTATGCATTCTTTCTAGATTCATGCACATATGGATGTGCATGCACACATACATACATACATCATCCTTCATGGTTGCATATACATTGAAAATGGTAGCAATATAAGACTCACACCATGGTTTATATGTATGGATTATTATTTCTATTTATGTTAAAACAAAAGAAAAGAGAAAAGATTAATAAATGGTTATATTCTACACTCTTCCTTGAATTGACCATGTTCACCTACTTATTAACCATGATTTAATCTTCCTCTTGTGTTTTTAACTCAAGTGAAATAAATATCCATAATATATAACCATGGTTTGAGATGAAGAGGGAAAATATATATAGGTATATTTTCTCTTTTCTCATTAGAGTTTATCTTTTACTCTTGTTCAAAAAAGCCATCATCTTCTTCCTCCTTCTTCTTTTGCTCTTTAGATTTCTCTAGTGAGCAAATTACTCACCAAGTTAGGATTTTGAAGTGAGAAAAGTCACCACAGTATCATTCTACACAAGTCTTGCCCACTTGTTTAGAGTGTTAGCTTCATTTCTTTCTCTTGATCAAGTGAAGTTGTTAGCTTGGACAAAGGAGCTTCGGGTGGATCGTCGTGGACATTGGAAGACCTCAAGCAAACCCTTCTCCAACCCTCAAGTGGCCAAGGAGTCTAGCGTAGGGAGCTATAAAGGTTGTACTCTCAAAACCTTAGTCTTTGTTACTTGTAAAGTTATGAAACCCTAATTTTCTAGGATTGATTCTTTGTGTGTTCACTTAGCACTCTAAAAACATAATCTTTGAGACATGTGATGCTTCCAAACCTTCCATAGGGTGCTAGGTAAACCTAACACAAGGTATTACCAATGATCTACAAGCTCCTTCTTGTAATTATGGAGATAATTAATTACTTAAAGTAATAACAGTAAATGTAAATACCCTAAGTATACATTAATTTTAAAGCAAATTTTTGTACACTAAAAATGGAGTTGTTACATTCTTTTAACTTGTAATTAAAAAGCAAAATAATTACTTATAACTTGTGCTCCGGCTAAAATACCCCTTTATGGATTTTTTTTGAATTTTTTTTGTAAAAACTTGTATTGGAAATTTGGGGTTGTTACATTCTACCCTCCTTATAAAAATTTCGTTCTCGAAATTTGTAAAAGGAAAGTGTAACAGTTTCAAGGAAAGTCTGGTGACTGCAGTATAACAAAGTGATATAAGGGTGAAAAAGGCTTACCGATGTTACCTTGACCTACAGTCTCGGCTTCTACGGCTTCTAATGTGAATGTCTGTCGCCGTGGTACATTCCTTCTATTTGGAGGCACATGTTGCCTTTGGGGCCTGTTTCTCTGCTCTCTAGGCATGTCCCTCATTACTTGTTGGAATTGGCGAGTAGGCTGTGCAGGTGGTGGAGCAGGTAGTGTAGGACGAGTTGCAAGAGCCTGGATAGCTGGCCGCTGCGGGTAGTTGGTAGGTGTGTGAGCTGAATTGTATCTATATGGACAGGTCTCAATTCTGTGATTGGATGCGCCACAAATTAGACACAGGCCTTTTGCGCGTCTACAGTCCTTCCACAAGTGTCCCTTTCTACGGCAGTAGTGGCAAATTTCTTCAGTTCTTCTGAGTTCAAACGATGGCCTGGAAGGGGCTCCTCCTGCCATTTAATTGGCAGGGCGTTTAAAACCGGCAGATTAAGGTCTGCCCCTCACCTTTATTACTGCCTCATAACTGCGGGCAGCTTCAAAAGCATCCTCATGAGTCAGAAATTTCCCTGTGGCTAGTGCAGCCTGAATTTTTGTGTCCAAACCTTGTTGAAAGCGACGGGCTCTGATCTCGTCCGTCGGTATCAAGTGTGTCACGAATCTGTTTAAGGATTGTGTTAGCTGTGTAGTATGTGATATTTAAAAATTGAACTATTGTGACATATCTTACCGGCTTAGCATGGTGAATTCAGCGTCGTACTCATCTACTGACTTGTCCCACATCAAACCTTATTGTAGATGAATGAACTGCTGCTCCATGGCAAACCTGGCAGTCACAGGGAAGTACTTCGTGTCGAACTTCTCACGAAAAGTCTTCCATTCAATAGGCTGTACAAGACGGCTTTCTTCCGCCTTCCACCAGTTGCGAGTATTGTCCGTGAGCTGCAGTTTCGCCACAAGGACCCAAGCTATGTCTAGCACTTGTGCTGCCGGCAGATCATCCTCTATACTTTGTGCCCATTCCTCAGCTTCAAGTGGGCTTCCCTATCTGGAGAACTGCTTGGGATGTAAAGCCCTGAATCGCTTTACCCCAGGTGCGTCAGTCTCGGAACGGTTCAGGAGTTGTTGCTGTCCCTCAAGAAGGCCGCGGATCGCCTCAAGTAGCACTGTTTGCTCGGTGGGTGGCGTAGGAACAGCAGGAACGATTGGTAGTAGATGTGGAGGTGTGTTGTTGACGTTGGTGCTGGTGTTGTTCGGGGAATCCATAACCTTGAAGAAAAATTTGGGTTAGGATAGATTCAAGTACATGAAATGATAATATTCAAGGAATATGTAAGATTCAAGGAACATGAATTGTAAAGAATGTTTTAGTTGCTGGTTCTTGTGTTATATTGCTTAGGTTGTTCATGCAGAAAAGAACCGCATGATAGGGTTTCATACAGCTCTGACCTGCATGGGCCACCAATAAAACCTGTCACGCCCCGCTTCCCATTCTATGGCGAAGGGGACGCGACTGGCCCGCTACGTATTTACTCAGAAGCAAATACGCTAAGCGTAACTAAGCAATATAAAAGAAAATACACAAGAGGTAAGGTATAATAAAAACAACAACTTTTATTTATTAACATTCTTTTGTACAATGCATGAAAAGAAAATACAACTGAAATAAAAATGATGCCTAAACAATGGCATGACAGGAAATGAAAAGTGCTGAATGGAAAATGTACAATGAAACTAGAGCTCTGGTTCTTCAGCAAGCTGATCCAAGTCTTCTGCAGATGACTCGATTTCTTTCGGGTCCAAACCACCTGACGACATTCAAAGAAGAAAGAAATAGAATGTCGTCAGCGAACAGATCGCTCGGTAAGTCCCAAAGATAAGGGAGAAGTAGAAAAGAAGAAAGAGAGAGAGAGTAGCTTTTAATGTTGTATTATATTGTTGTAATATTGTATTAACGCTGTTGTTTGTAGCTTGGTACAGAAGAATGCCAGTGTATACGAGAGGGGTCTCAGTATGCTAGAGACCAGGGCAAATGGAAGTACAAGGCTCCGTTATACAACCCGGAACAACGGCAATTGGATTCATGTTAGGTGTCTTAATCTTACCGTCTCGTGCCACCTTTAACACCTTCCGTACCAATCTACCCCTTAAATCCCGTAGTGTTTTATTTGTATTGTTTTGTGCTGTAAATTGTATTGAATGTATAATTGAAAGACTGACCGAAACCATGATATCAGTAAACGGATGTAACCGTAGAATCATGTAAATGGAATAACTGGAGAACCATGTAAATGGAATGTATATCCATGGTTCGGTTCAGTCAAATTGTATATATTGATAATTGGATTCATGAATTCATGTTGAATTGTAATATTGAAGATTGTACTTGAATCATATTCAAGTCAAATATAATCAGACTCAAACCCGAGTCAGACAATTAGAAATGTAAATCGAAGTCTTGATTATTTCTTAAACCTATAATTGCTAGGGTCCTTAGGGTAATTTATAAAACTTGAGTGGGTTTTATGTAAAAATACTTTTATATACTTTTCAAAATACACCTCAAGTATTTGTTATTCGTCTTTAGAGTTGTAATGAAGGTGGATTTTTTATTGTAATATTTCTAGTGAAAATATCCTAGTTTCATAAATAAAGGTATTTATTTGTAAAATTGATTTATTTGGAATTCATAGTATTTTAGTGTAAAATTTATTCTTGTGATTTTTAGAAAAAGGTGGAATATTTATATCATAACAAAATAGATATTTTAATGATAACTATACATATATTTATACAAAAATAATTTTAATAAATATTTTATATTCTAAAAATCTCATTTTCTTATGATGTCGTATTTTAAATCTTTCGAGACCGAATGCTCCTTGCGGAGATCTGAATCTCGCACTACTAAGCCCGAGTATGTATGATAATCTGCACCATCCTGAACGGGTTCCCCAAAATGGGTTGTAGCGGCGCTTTGCAAAGATTGTGTAGATACTAATCCTTTAGAAAACGGTTTTATGAAGTAAGTGGTATTTATTTGTAAAGATATCAATTTTCCGTACTCTATGTTCTAGGGTCTCCTAAGTCAACTAGACTATTCCTAACTGGTCCAAAATGACAAGTTGTGAGATGCCTCAAATCGCCTCTTCACCGCCAATTGTGGCCAGGTAAGTACAAGTGAAGAAAGGAGGGATCCGCTCATGAATCACCGTGAGACGGGCCTTTTAAAGTTACCTTTCACACTTGCCTAGCCTAGACACCACAAAGTCAGGTTTAGGTATACGACTGATGTCCACAACTTATCCTATTTTCATAATAAGTGGTATTTATTTAAAAAGTGTATCAATACTAAATCTTTTAGAAATGGCTTTATTTAGTAAAGGGTATTTAAATGAAAATGTTTGTTTTCTCGTATTCTAAGTTTTCGATGGTATCGTGTTAGGTTGTATGTAAGTGTGTGAGGAGGTAGGTTGTTACCTCGTGATCTATTTTACATGTATAGTAAGTTTGATGGAGTTAAATGAAAGATTGATACAATGTGGTATTTAAGTGAAAAATACGATAAATTGAAATAGCTATCATTTCATGTGATGAAACTTGATCAAATTGTTTGATTAGTGTTTAATAGTCAACATGAGGAAGTTTAGGTATGATTGTATTAGTGAGAAGTGGAATTTTATAGAAAACCGAATCGGAAATCGGATTTGTTCCGATTCCGTCGGGTTTTGTAATTTCGTATTTTTAGAATAGGAAAGAGAGAGATAGAAAAGGGACTTACGGGTTTTAGATTACTCAAGAGAGTGAGAGCGAACTAGAGGGATCGTCAGTGTGTTGCGTCATCGCCGATAGTTCCTAAGATGATTGCCGGACGTTCCGCCGGAATTTCGTCGGAGGTTCGCTTTGAGCTTGTTTTCAAAGTACACGATCTTTGAAAATTTTTTGAGAGAGTGGGCTCAGAATTTTGGGATGAGAGGATAGTGTGTAGGGTTGGTATTTATAGGGTTAGTCTAGGGTTAGGGTAGATGAAAATTTTAAAATAAAAATATGATAAAATGTATAAAAATGTATTAAAAGTAGAGTAATTGGGGTTTTTTAAGAGCTCTGGAAATGGTCCGAGGCTGAAATTTTGCAGGTGCATAGGGAATATGAAATGACACAACTTTCATGTTGGGGTCATCGCCGGAATCAGCCGACTCGGCCGTGACTTGGCTGTGACTCGGTCTGAGGACTAAGTCAGACCGAGTCAAGGTCGATTTGGCCGATTCCCGGCCGAGTCAGGCATCCGGAATCCCCCCCCGACGGTTTATCCAACTCCTGGAAATGTTACATCTTTAGGTGTAGTGGGGTTTTTGTGAGATATGCACGTATAAACTCTTGGTATTCTAAAGGTTTTAAAAAAATCAATATTAAAAATAATGTGGGGTATGGGATTTGAACTCTGGTGGCTTGGTTCAGCAGTGCAAGGTATTACTAATGAGTTACAAGCTCCTTCTTGTAATTATGGAGCTAATTAATTACTTAAAGTAATAACAGTAAATGTAAATACCCCAAGTATAGATTAATTTTAAAGCAAATTTTTGTACACTAAAAATGGAGTTGTTATATTCTTTTAACTTGTAATTAAAAAGCAAAATAATTACTTATAACTTGTGCTCAGGCTAAAATGCCCTTTTATGGATTTTTTGAAATTTTTTTGTAAAAACTTGTATTGGAAATTTGGGGTTGTTACAACTTGCCTGAACGGATCACACGACGGATGCGTACGGTACGTCCGACATTGGGTAAATATCGCAATAACCACACGGCACACGAGACAGGTCCAGGCAAGGCAAGAAGGTAACCACACTGGCTGGGAACGTCCATAGGGTCTGCCCGATCGACAGTGACGAGCACGGCTGCTGCGATGATCGGAAAACACAGATCAAGAAAAGAGAAGAAATGAAAGAAGAAGGAGAAGGAAGAAGAGAGCTGGTGCTCACCGGGTTTTGTGGTCTGGATTCAGAGGTCGACAAGAACAGAGCGGTGACGACGACGAGGTCGTGGGTTCGTCGACGGTGAGGTTTCACGGCGAGGCAAGGGGTTGTGGATTTTCTTGAAGTTGGGTGAGGGTTTTCTGCGGTTGTAGTGAGTCGGGGTTTCTGTGCAGGGAAGAGGAGAGGAGAGAGGATAGAGGTGATGGAGAGGGTGTGAGGGAGACGACAGGGTCGGAGCTCCGGTGGCGAGGGGTGCAGGGTGCTCGGGTGATGGGCTGCAGGGATTATGGGGCTCGGGGTTGGAGAAGGGAAGGGAAGTGGAAGAGGAGGCTAGGTCGAGGAGGAGATGAGGATGGTGAGGAGGCGACGACAAGGAAAAGGTTAGGGTTAGGGTTCGTGTGGGATCTCGTAGGGACGTAGGGTTTATAAAGGAGAAGAAGAGAAACAGAAGAGGGAGGTGAGCGTAGGGGAAGAAGGGAGGTGATGGGATCTCGCGAGAACAGTAATCGTGAGAGGATAGAGAAAGGGGGGGGGAGAGAGAGAGAGAGAGATTCAGTTACAATTTTGATTTCTTAAAAAAATTTAAAAATATTTTTTTTTGTTATAAAATCTAAACGTAAGCAGTTAAATATATTATTAATAAAATTTGATATTTTGACTAATACAAAAATAGTCCATAACACGCCCGGATCGGGTCTAAAAATCCAGTTTTAAAATACGGAAAATATACGTGTCAACCAACATCAAAACAGAATATCCGGGTAACGAAAATACATACCCCCAAGAACGGATGAACGCACATGCACGTAGCCATCCAAACGAGTCCATTTCACTGAACGGGAGAAGAACAAGATGCGCAGATGCTACGACAGGGTTAGGGATATCATGCAGGCCTTGCTAGATATTTTTAAAATATTTTATTTGACTTTAAATGTTATATTAAAAAAATGCAGATACCAGATATAATACAGATGAACAGGGTATACAATATGAAAATACACGGATCCTCAAAACTAGCCGGGATAAATCATAAACAGGTATCAAGATGGGTTTCCAGCAAGCGGGTCGGGTCAGATTTAATACAGATGTCAAATACACTATTCGCACCCAAAACACAGTAAATCAGGAAAATACCATAAATAAAGAAATACTCAAAATAGAACTGGTATAAATAAACTAGGGTGTTACATGATGGATCCAAACGCCCTAAACCTGGGGGCGTGATAGTGCACACGGTTTACATGGCTTCAGGAAAATAGGAAAGCCGTGATTCCGTGGGTCATCGGCCACAAACTCGGTCGTTAACAAAAGCTCAGGAGCAACAACAAAAGCTCCAGGAGATGCTGACAAAAATGGCAGCACTCATCGGGCAAAAAGAAAGCCCGGAAGCAGTGTCTGAACAGCGCCAGGAGCAGGAGACCGATACAGAGTTCCTGCGAAGGGTGCTGGAAAGAAAGGATAAGGAGGCCGCGGAACAGGCTGCTAATATAAAACAGATGGCGCTCCTATTCCAAGACATGGTTGGAATGATGATCCAGCCAGAACCTCCAGCTGAAGACCCGCCGATAATTATCGAGGATGACAGAAGGGAAACATCAAACCTTCTTCCAGCTTTATCGACAGCCAGGGAGGAAATGATCTCCAAATCTGCCCTTGATGATTACTTAGCTTAACAAATACGAGCTCATCAAGCGAGTGAAACGGCTGGCCAAATCGTCAGAACTGGACGACCGTATCTGGGCTGGTATGATAAAAATCAAGTACCCGTCGGGATATAAGATCCCCAAATTCCCTGTGTACAAAGGAACAAGCAACCCGCATCAGCACGTCGCACAGTTTAGAGTTTTATGCGGCAATACTGGAGGCGACGACAAATTGCTGCTTTGCTAGTTCGTTGGCAGCCTGTCGGAAGCAGCATTCGAATGGTACTCGAAGCTCCCAAATGACTCCGTCAAAATATTCACAGAAATGGAGCTACTGTTCACACAGCGGTTCGCAAGCGCAAGCGAACGCACCTTGACCACGGCATTAATCAATATTAGGGTGAAGCCAGGAGAGACCTGGGTTCAATACGCAATTTGGTGGCGGAACCTATAGTCGAAATGTGAATAACGCATCGAAGAGGCTCATGCCGTGGGCATGTTCATAGGGACTCTCGATCCTCATGCAACTGTGTCCTAGTTCATAACGTTCTTTAAGCCGACCACCTTCCAGGTTTTGATTGACAAGCTGGCACAAATGGACCAGATGGGCCACGGGCCTCCTTCTTCAAAATGGACCCTCGGAATACAAAGGGTAAAGGGACAGCAGCCTCATTGCCAACACCCAACAACAGCCGAGCGATCTGAAACCAGTTGCTCGCTAAAGCAATGCGCCTCCGTGCTAATCCCTTGAAGAGAAGTTAGGACGTGCTTACTCGTTCCCCCATGATAAAACGAGGATATTGTTCGAACTGGCAATGCGCAACAAACTCATCACACTGCCGGATCCGAGACGTCCACTGCAGCCCGGTGACGTAAACAATCCCAACTACTGCTCCTACCATAGAATAGTGGGCCATCCAATTGAGGATTACTACGTCTTAAAAAACTGGGTCGAGGACCAGTACCAACAAGGGAAGTTTGCGTTGTCCGAAAACTGGAGGGTGAACCCGCCATAGAGGCATACTCCTAAAAAGGTGGATACGCCAGGGGCATCATGTTCGTTTGTGGAAGAAGCTCCGTGGGAAGTTGTCCTTTCAGCTAAAACCAAAAGAATACCGAAGGATCTTCAAGCATATCCGGCGATTAGGTGGAAAAGCCTACTGGAGCCCGAGATCATTGAAGGGATGTTGAAACCACGTCCCACACCGAAAACTGCTAACGATGGGGAAAACACCCAGGTCAAGCCTTCAAAGTCTTCGAAGGGAAAGAAGAAGACCAAGAAGCACGTGCAGCCTAACGACAAGCGCATGGACCTGCAAAAATACATCGACGCGCTGGAGGAATACAACCAGAAAGCACGGACCCCAGTCACCCTCGAAGAGTTTCTCAACCATATCCTTGAGAATGAAGATAGTGATGATGATAAGGGAAATGACCCATCAGAAGAACACGGGGATCATGTAGCAAGTTGCCACATGGTTTCTCATTCGTCGTTAAATAATGAAGAAACTCTCTTGGCATCGGAAAGCAACGTAGAGGAACTGGGGGCAGGACCAGTGCCAGAATCCCTAGAACTGTCAGAAGTCCCAATTGATAGGCTGCTAAACGAAGCTTTTCAAAAGGGCAAAGTTGACCGAGAACGTGAAACGGCCATATACGAAAAGGCCAAGCGTCGGCTTCGAGATGAAGAATACGCGGTAAGGAAGAGTCACAAAATACTCCAAACGGACTGAAATGTCCTTAAACTAACCGTTGCCTCCAAAATGTCGACAACAGACCGTAATGTCCTTAAACTGAAACTTCACCTCAAAAATGGTGATAATGGACCACTACGTCCTTAAACTGGTAATGGACCGAAATGTCCCTAAACTAGTACTCCACCTCAAACATGGCGCATTGCCCCCAATACGGTGATATCTTCTCTTGGGATCTATGTTGCAATAAAAGCTCCAACGGCAAAGACTGTAACCCAAGTTAAAAAAATGGTACGTCCACAAGCGAAATGGGTACGGATGAAAACCCGAAAGGATGCCGTGAGTAAAAATAGTAGGGCTACCGGTGAACTTGTGAAAACCTGAAAGGGCGCAATCTCGTTATTAAAAAAACAGTACGTCCACAAGAAAAATGGGCATGGATGAAAACCCAAAAGGACGCTGTGAGTAAAAACAGCAGGGCTACCGGCGAGCTTGTGAAAACCCGAATGGGCGCAATCTCGTCAAATTTTTACTTACGAGATCCTCTCGACTCGTAAGAAGAACTCCTCCTATAAGACCCTCACGGCTCATAGGATTCAAAGTCTTAAGTTACAGGGATCCAAACCAGTCCTTAAGCCGTCGTATTCCCCAAGTTGCCCTACAGGAGGTATAATGCTGGCTCTTGTATACAATCCACGGGCACAAATAAACGTTTCCCCCACCAAGTTCAACTAATCACGAGGAATGTCCTCATATGGTGAACGTCACTTGTAAGTCGAGAAAATACTCTTATGAGATCCTTACGACTTATAAGAGAACACACACTTAGGGATCCCCACAATTCCTAAGGAGAAAATACACCTATGAGATCCCCACGATTCATAGGGAGAAATACCTTTATGAGACCCTTATGGCTCATAAAGTCAAAAAGTCTTAGTCAGCAGGATCCTAACCCTGTTTGCTAAGTCATCTTTGTTCAAATCAGCAAAGGCAAATGATGATTCGCTCCTGAAAATATCCCAGTTGTAACAACCCTAAACTTTCTATACAAATTTTTTCCAAAATACAGAAAGGAGTACCTAAGCCTAAGCACAAGTTATAAATTAAATTTTCTTTTGAACAACAAGAAATAGCTTGTAGCTCATTGGTAAAGCCTTGCACTGCTGTGACGTAGCCATGTGATCGAATCCCCCCAGCCACATTATATTTTTATTAATTTTTTTTAAATCTTTTAGAAGCCCAAGGGTTTACACATGAACTACACGTAAACTGAAGAGATACAGAATAAACAAACACGTGCACTGGGTATATGAGGCGACAGAGACACGTGGCGAGAATCCCAGCCCCGACCCCACCAAATCAACCAAAGAGATTTCCCTTTGGCCCGGCGACACCGTGCCCCCTCCGTAGGTACTGCCTAATTTTTCTGACCTTAGTCCCTTGGCCTCTCCCTTAACCCCTGTACTATTTGATTTTATTAAAAATAAACAGTGAATTAAAAAAAGGGAATTTAACCAAAATTTTAATGCATTTTTAATTCATTCTTCATCACACCAAAACCCTAATTTTCTTTATAAATACCACACCATATTTTACCCCTCCTCACTCAAAATTTCCTTACAAAAACTCTATAAAATTTCCAAGTCCATATAGTTGTGCAAGTGGAGTTAGCAAAGGGCAAGATTCCGACGACGTTTCGAGGAGATTATGGCGACGAAACGACGCCCCGACGCTTCCATAGTCTTACCCTACCTCCCCTCTACCCTTATAGCCAGTAAGTACCCTCTTCTCCCCCTTTTTACTATTCTCAAACTCTGCATTCTCAAAACTCGTCGGAAACGGAGTTAATCCGACTTCCAATTCGTTTTTCTTTAAAAAAAATTTCATTTTCCTAAACAATAAAATACCATACTCTCATATAATGTTTAATAAACATAAATAAACACATTAGAACCAGTTTCATCTCAAAAGAATCTTTTATACAACTTTTATAGAATTTATACGGTAAAATACCATATACTTTACATTTCGACATAAATCAACATGTTTCTTTATATTACCTTTAGAAAACTCACGAGATAAGGACCTACCCATCACAACACACATCTTGGACATATCACAATTTACTTTTTTGGAATATTTATGGGAATATTACGAGTTACAATAAAATACCTTGAACATTCAAAACCGTTTCTTTAAAATGTGTGTTATTTAAATTCCTTGCAATTATACCTCTGCAACCCATTTTGGGGAACCCCGATCGGGATGGTGCGAGTTATCGCATGTCCTCAAGCCTTGTAGAGCGAGATGCAGACCTCCGCAAGGAGCATTCGATCTCGATGGAATTTCTAACGCAATTTTTAAGAAAATGAGATTTATAAAAAATAAATAAAAGTTATTTTTATTATATATATATATATATAACTATTATCAAAATAACTATTTTAAATATACAAAATATTCCATGTTTCCAAAATCCAAGAACAGAATCACCAATTTTATGAAACCACCATCAAGATCAAGACAATTCCATTATTACATTAAAATACCATGTACAAATATTACTAGGTTTATATCAACTAGAAAATACTTCATATTTTAAAATCTACATCTATGAATACTCTAAAGACGATAAATAAATACTTGAGGACTATTTTGAAATCATATCAAAACTATTTTTACATAACCCCCCCTCAAGTTATACTAATTTACAATAAGGACCTTAGTAAATATAGGTTTAAGCGGGACCAGTTCTCTTGAGTCTCAGAGAGCCGGAGAATATGGGTACTTGCCTATCTAAGGTAGACAATCCAAACAACGGTGTTATCAACACGGTAATTGTCTTGGAAAAAGACACAAATCCTGCCGTCCATATGCAGCAGTTACCGATAACATTATGTAACGTGTTAAAAATAATTAAATAAATAATTAAATGAATAAAAGTGTTTAAGTGAATTTTAGGATTTTCGGTAAAGTAAAATGTATTTTTCGTAAAACCAAACCGTGATTGTTTTCATTATAATTTTTAAAATATCTATTTTAATTATGAAATTACTAGTAAATGGTGTTTATTTAGCCACTTATAAATTTTTAGTTTAATAAAATATTTTTCCTAAATTAATTAATTTAAATATTAACATAAGCTTTATTTTTACACTAAATTAGTGTAAATTACAAATTTAAATGGTTTTAATTTGTAAAAATGAACCATGGCATATTAGAAATTAGTGTGTAATATGCAAAATCTTTTCCAAAATCTCTCCATGGTTCTAGAAATTTCTAGGAAAAGGGTTAAATTGAAAAAAGTTAGATAATAAAGGGTTTAAGTGAAAAAAATGCATTATTTATGAACTTTCTACACAATACCACACATTTTTTCTCTCTCTCCACCCTCCTCCCTCTCCATGGCCGGCCTCCCCTCCATGGGTAGCCCCAAAATTTCCCCCCATCATTTTTGCAATAAAAATCATCAAAATTCATCAAAAATTCCAAAAATAAATCTCAAAAATCAACATTCAACCTCTACCATTTTCCTTTGACCTATTTAGCATGGATTTTGGAGATGGAAAGCATGCATTTTGGAGGCTCATTTTCATGTTTGGGTTTCATATTTTGAAGGTATAAATTTCCTTCTTTTGTTTTATTTCTATTAGATGTTTCTTTTAAAGCATAATTAGATTTAATATATTAATTCTAGTTGCAAATTTTAAAATTAAAGTTAGGGTTTGTAAATTCAAGTTGTGGTTTTTATTAATTAAATAAGGTTATAATAGCTAGTTTAACATCTTTTAGAGTGAAAAAATATTGCATGGTTGTTGTATAATAAATTGTTTATTCAAATTGTTTTAATTAAGCTATTTAGCTAACTAGATTTTTCAAAAATGTGTTTGTGGGTAAAATAAAATTCTTATTAAGCTTGTTATCATTAGATGGTAGTTTTAATGAGAATATTAGCATATTAAAGGAAAGAAAAACTTAGTTTGATCACTAGTTTCCTTTGATAATTGGAAAATAGTAATAAAATGCTAGTATTTTGTAAACTAGATTTTGGAAATTCCTATATAAATGAAATTAAAAATATAATCATGGTTTCATCATATCATTATCATCATGAATTGTAGTTTAGTACATTAATTCATGCAAAATCATGTTTTGTGGTGGAATTTAGGTATTTTGCTTGAAAAATGTTGAAAATTGTTAAAGGTTGCAAACTAGAAATTTCAAATTAATACAAATTTGTGTAATAAAAATATAGTAATGGTTTGTATAGTCTAGTTATGCTATTTAATGAGTTTATGACCATTTGTTTCATTTAAATGTCAAGTTTTGATGAAAAACGGTAAATTGGTATTTTCGGGTTTTACGAAATTGGACGGTTTGATAGATTTTAGGGTTTCGATGGATTTAATCATGTTTTATAATATAAGTAAGGTGTTTTAAAACTACGAGTTATTTGTTGATGTTTATCTCGATCCATCGGAGTTTGTACGCCGATATCGAGCGATATTTGGTTCTTTTGCGTGGACGGGACATAGGTTTTAACCTATGCTTGTTCCTTGCGTCGTTTTGGCTTTTGTATGTGATTCAGTTTACGATACTATTTATATGTTTGCATTTAGGTACCCCTCACGTGGACTGTGGGCGATGAAGAGGATGATGGCGACACCGTCTTCGGCAGACATGGACCAGGTGAGTAGATGCATATCTACGGGGGGAAGTCGGGTGGATGGCGTTTAGCACCCCCGCAACGTAGAATAGGAATAGTACTTATTGACATTAGGAAACCAGATGTGACCCTAGATTCTTAATGAGTAGGACCCTAGTAATGACCCTAGGCTGGACCAGACTGATTTAGGAAGACCATACCAGAGGATGAATACCCTGGAAGAGGTTCGTAGGTTTCAGGTAGAAACACACACACACACACACTGAAACTCGACATGGTGTATACGGGTATGTGTATATATATATAGGACTAGGTATAGGTATATATATAGATATATACAACACGTATGTGGGATACATTGATACACGGGAATGAAACAGGATAACTGGGCTTGATGCCGTGATTCTTGACTATACAGTCGTATTAAAGTGTTAGCGGATCATTAGAGAATGAGATAATGAACAGGTATACCTAAATTATAATGGGTAGTGATGATATTGAGGTACATGGGACTCTAAAATAGAACCCGAACTGTAACTTGTGACTGATCACGATATGATATATGTATGACTTGATTACGACATCATATAGGTGTGACCTGATGTCGATATCATATAGGTGTGACTTGATGACGATATGATATCAGTATGACTCGATCACAACATGATACATATGACATGCTATTTCTGAGGATAAATTAATGAGGTATATTTATGATGGCAATGTTATATAATTGATGTATGCGATTACAGCACAGCACCTCGATCATGACATGTGTTGATGATGATATTATACGAATAATGAGACACGTAGGTGATATTTGACCCGTACCCCGATATTGGGATGCCGTACGATGGATTTTACCGTACGAGGCATAGATGTGATGATCGATCTGCACTCTTGATTTGAGGAAGTCGTACTATGTACGTGACGCTATTGAGGCAGGATCGCTGACTATTAGAGATATGGACTCAGGCTTTAGGTATACTTCTATCGACCAGTTCTTAGGTTTAGTTTTCCTTAGGGGGGTTAGATGGACACTACGTTAGGTTCGAGTCGTATAGTGGTAGTGGTAATTGTATATCAAATGAGTGGATAACACACATCCGTATTTACTTTCACATTGTAATCATAATGTTGCATGTTCTTACATATGTTGCTATAATCAGTATAAGCTTTACCTATTAGGACACCAGCACCATTACCGATGATGCGCATATTCCACGCACACTTATTTGCCGGCTCACACACATTATCATCGGTAATTGCTATGTCACGTACACTTTAGATCATATTGTCTTTTATGGATAGAATCAGTTAACAACTAGACCGATATAATATTGTGATTATTCTCTGATGTTAGTATAGACATGATATTTATTACTTAGACATTCATGCATTCATATTTTCATGTTATCATGCAGTATTATGGGCATATGCCGACACTTATCATATAGTTACTCATGATTTTGAGATTTGGATTTCTATGAGATTTCTGGATTTTGGGGAAAACCGCAAGAATATGTAGAAAACTTCTCTCTCTCCTCCTCCTCTCTTTTTAAAAACATAAGATGTGGTTTTCTCGTGATGTATGTGTCGTCCACCATGAGATTTCATGTTTTCTGTTGGATTTCGAGACCCGATTCGAGGAGTGGATGAACCGTCTCGGGTACATGGTGGGCCCGGTATGGTACCCCGGGGCAAGAAGATCGAGTTGTAGACGATGAGCCTGGCAGGGGAAGGCTACCTACCGGTGATGTCTGGCGCGGCGGATATCCGGAGGATACCGACCGTTGTCGTGAGATTTGATGATATGGGCCGATCCGGACTGACGGAGCCCGAGATATTGAGACTTGAGATTACATGTGTTGTGTCGACGCTTGACACGGATTTCCATGGATTTCATTGTTGAGATTTCAGATTCTTATACACAATTTACTATGATAACAGCTAAAGATTTCTTATACATATATATCTGGATTTCAGGATTTGTTACTTTACATTCATGGTGCATGCATTTCATTTCATATGACATAGTATTATATGAGGCACTGACACAAGCACGGAGTATCTGCACTTACACGTAGTTTTACCCTGCTATTACTAGATGATTGGGATATTATAGTGTATTATTATGACCTAGGATAGCGTCGTGCATTCGATTTCTTTTCGTAGATGTCTTCTACTCATGAGTTGGCAACTCACCCCCGTTGTGCCAAATTTTATTTCAGGTTCGATGTACAGGTTTCCGTGGCAGCTTGTTGGCACATCTTTTCTTCAGGGTGATTTGCACGGTAGGTTGGTTCACTTGTATCCGAACCACCATTGTACTTTTATTCATTCATTTGTATCTAGTAAGCTCCATCAACCATACTTGTATTACTTGATAAGTTTATTGGACCAGTCTTTTATTTCGACCTTAGAGTCGCGCATGTATTATTCTGATCTGGTGGTTTTGTTTTCTTTTGAGTTTTGAGCCTCGCCCTTTGGCGTTGTATATTATTGTGTTTGTTGTGGTTGTTTCCGCCTGTTGGCGTTGAGCTAGCGCCCGTTTGGGGATGTTTTTTATTGTTTATTTATATTATACTTGTTGTACCCGTTTGGGGGCCAGTTTTTACAGAGGAGACTCTGCCGAAATTTTTGAGAAAATTTGCTGATGCTTTTAAACTTGTTTTCTTTTTTTTTCTTCTTCTTCTTCTTTTATGGTTTAGATTTCTGGGCTTCGGCTTACTTAGGTTACGTGGCGCCTCTAGACGCTTCGTAATCTAAGTGCCGGTCACGTTCCGTACTTTCGGGTTGTGACACATTAAAACGAATTCAGAACTTCAATTTCTTTTCAAAATGTCTGAATCAGACCGAGTCGCGATCAAATAATCATGGTATATATGTTTGTAGTTGCCCTTGGGTGATGAGATACTGAAGCCGGCGTTTCGTCTCTTTGTAGAATAGCATTTGGTTCCACTCACTGTAACGCAGGCTCTGTCACATCTGATAGAGTTAAGTATGGGCCACTTGCAGCCTCAAATCTCTGCAATCGGTTCTTCAAGAAATCAATGGATTTCTCTTTGGGTCTATGCTCCCACCTCCCACCCTCGGTACCTCAACACCGAAGGAGGAATCCCAGACGAAGTCAGTCTTCCACAGGACGGCTCCTCAAGTTTCTGTTCTGCGGACGGAATCGATCTCCAAACAACCGGTACCTCCCAAAGGCCATGGTCGACACAGGGGGCAAAATACTTAAGCTCTCAAAGAAAACAGGGGGCGGGCTCAGCAAAATTTTGAGGCTAATCAAATTCATGCCGTAAGAAACGGTCGACGTCGGTATCGGCGTCATACAAAACAAGCTGGGGGCAGTTGATCAGTCGAAAATAATGTATTTTTAACACGACAATTTCCCTATCATTTGCACTCATTTAGAAGTGTTCGGTATTCATATTTCACATATTAGCAAATCAGTCGTTAAATATCAGATTGCATGTGTTAGACTCTAAAACCGACATTTCTAAGGAAATTGACTGCATTTCATGGCATTGCATCATCTCTATATTGCGCAACACTTGTCTTGAGAAATTGTGCAGGAAAATCCGGAAGAAAAGCCAAAATTGTCATTTTTGCTGATCAAACATTACACCAACTCCAAGTTTTGAGATCTGGTAGCAATCCAAAGGGAGAAATACAATTCAACATATTAAAGAAAGGCCCACAACTCAAGCCCAACAAGAACCAGAAGAACCAAGCCCTGAAGCTTCAAAAGAGCCGCGGAACCGCGGCGGGAGCCGGCTTGCGCCGCGGTTCCGCGGCGGTTTGGTCAGATCATCATGCCATTTTCAGTGCGTTATTCTTATCTCAGTGGCCACAGCTCAGAATGATATGTCAAATTCCAGAATTCTCTCGAAGCTTCTGCCAGATCAGCAAAGATCATTAAGCATGCTAATCCTAATTAAGCTCCTAACTAACCTCTTCTAGAAGCTCCCTCCTAACTAATCATATCTAGAATCTTCTCCTCAACAACCTTTTGGAGGGAAATTCAAATCTTGCTGACAAACTTTTGGAGGGAAATTCAAATTTAAATTCCTAGATCTAGGGTTTTGAGATCTATAAATAGGATCCTAGATCTAAGGGTTGAGGCTAATCTTTAGTTAGCAAATCTTTGTTAATCTTCTTCATTAGCTCAATTCTTCATCTTCTTCCACAAGTCTAGTGACAAGGCTTGTGCGAAACCCTAACCCTAATTCCACTCCAAATTCAAGATCCCGAGTACCAATCAAGCGAGAAGCCTTCAACCTTTTATGAGCCGAGCCGATCTTCAATCGGGCAAGTGATCCAAGCCGATCCGCGACTCACGGAGACGAGCGAAGCCAAATCGACGATCGAGTTCTTCCTCTTGTAGTTCTTGAGCGAATGTAATGAAATTGTTGATATAAATAAAAGGTGAATTTCTTTAATCTTGCTTTCTTTAAATTCTTGCATCATGATTCGATCTCAATTTATGATTGTAGTTCTTGTGATGATGTTCGAGTAAAACTCCGCTCGTAAAGGAGTCGAGACGATCAATAGAATGATGATGTAACAAATCTTAATATGATTCTTGAGTCCTACGAGTCTTGTAAACCCTAGCAAGTTCAAGAATCGATGACCTAGTTTCGTTGCGATGCTTTCTTAATTGTGATCGCTCGAAATTAGGGATCTACGATCGTTTCTTGAATTTACTAGAGGCTAGAATGTGAATGATATCAACGAAAGAACAAGGGATAAGATGAAACCCTAGTTTCACAAGAAATCCCTAATTCTCGATCGATCATCATCGATCTAGTATCAATTCATCGAAGGATAAGAATACGTCATTGTAAGATTATATCACATCTATAGATCCGATCGATTCCTACGAGCCTCATTTCGATTCTTGATATTTGGTTTGGAAAAATCAACAAACTCTCAATTCTTGATTCTATCTTTTAATGCTTTCTTAGATCTAGATTTTCCTAATTCTTGAACTTCAATTTACAAATCATGAATTGTTTTCGTTTCTTTTCTTTAAAGTTTCAATTCACCTAATTCAAAAGACGAACGATTACACTTTCCCTGTGGACGATCCGCACTTACTAACGCGCTACAATCGACACCGTTATTGATTGCGGTCAAAATATTTTTGGTTGTGATTTCTACATAATTTTCAAATACTACACATCAAGAATTCTTCTAAATCAAATGGTGCCGTTGCCGGGAATAGTGCGCTAATTGTTCGTATTTTGAAATTTGAGTTGAAAAATTTATTCCATTATAATTTTTAGATCTAAACTCGCACAAACCCTAATACGTGTTTTGTGATTTGATTGCGAGAAAATCTGGGATCATTGGAGCTGGAGACAAATTTTTCTGAAAATTCCAGAGAGTTCAGGGGCTGAACAGTAGCAGCCTCAAGAATTTTGGTGCAGTGATCAGCACAGAAGACCGCGGAAGGGCGGCATTAAGTGGCTATTGCGGCGGAACCGCGGCCCTTTTGAGGGTTCTCTGTACAATTTTTCTCTCAGGTGCTTTCTTACCTTCTTCTCTCTCCCCTCATCTGATCCAATTAACATTTTGTGCAGGTTTCTTTGCAAATATTCGCAGCGCGCAAAAAGCAAAATAAAAATTGTGCGTGTTTTTGATTTTTGGTTGTTTGCATAATTAATACGAAATTTAAGGGGCACGACCAAATCCAGATTAGGTGGGGAGTTCATTACCCTTCCTAAGCCCCAAAAATCACAAACTTGCATCCGCATTTACCCTCATTAATTAAAAAATATCTAGAGATGACTCTAAGGACCGTCACGCTCACTTAGGACAGAAGAAGGCCATGAGTAATTCATTGCTTATCCGCGTTTTCTTGTGGTGTCTAAGGCAAGTGTGTCGAAGGCTAGTGGTTATTAATTAGGCCCACTACTTACGTAGTGGAGTACCTTCCCA
This sequence comes from Agapanthus africanus, assembly GCA_030015575.1. Taxonomy (NCBI): domain Eukaryota; kingdom Viridiplantae; phylum Streptophyta; class Magnoliopsida; order Asparagales; family Amaryllidaceae; genus Agapanthus; species Agapanthus africanus. Next base: position 787,338,264 of record JASDDO010000019.1, read on the forward strand.
CTTACCTGGCACTTACCTGGCCACAGGGGGACAAAGTGGCAGTGGAGGATTCTATCCTGAGACTTGTCTTTTGGCAGTTAGGAGTGGTCTAGAGCCGGACCTAGGTGACCACTAGAATTAGGGTTTTGTGTGTTGCATTTGTTGTGTCGCATCATTTTTTCAAAAATCCGTCCCTTTTTCAAAGCAAACACAGCATTCATCATTTCCCCTAATTATAAATTTACGCTGCCACTTGTACTAACCCTTTTTAGTACAAGATAGGCTGGACAACAGGATTCTAGTGCCTGTTTAGTCCGCGTCCCCCGATCGACCCAAAAGTCGGTATTTCTACACTTACCTTTCTTTTACCCACCACCACACCGACATCGATGGATCCGTCTCCATCGAACTTCTTTTCCATTACCCTGCCGCCGTCCGTTGGTGCGCAGAATCCACCTCGCATCTCTCTCCAAGAGAGGTGCTATCCTACACGAGGTCCACTTTCCACTTGTCTTTCCATTCCACCAGCCAACGGGGAAAATTTTCAAATAAAACCCCAATACATCAACCTTCTACCAAAATTTCACGGTCTCGAGTCTGAGGACGCATATGTGTTTATCACGAAATTTGAAAATGTATGCGCAATGATGGGTACCTCACAGCTTTCTGTGGATGATTTTCGTCTACGTCTTCTCCCATTCACCTTGTGCGATTTAGCCGAGAAGTGGCTATATAACACTACCGCACATTCCATTTCAAATTGGGATGAATTCGTCAAAGCATTCCTGAAGAAATTTTACCCACATCAAAAGACAGCTCGAGTCCGTAGCGAAATCTATCAATTCACCCAGCTTCCAAATGAAACATTTTCAAAATGTCTTGAACGTTTCAAGGATCTGTTAGTCCAATGTCCACATCACGGCATCCCGAGATGGGAACTGTGCCGAATCATTTATGAGGGCATTAATCCTAACACAAGACAGACCCTTGAATCCATGTGTCAAGGCAACTTCATGACTAAAGATGATGGGGAAGCCTGGGAATTCCTAGAAGATTTCGCTGAAAAATCTTTACAGTGGGAGGGTGTGAGTCAATCGATTAGGGATGGTAATGATATTTCCATAGGAGTTAGAGCTGACATTGCAGCTATACACAAGAAACTCGAGACTATGGAAAACAAATTTTTAGCCGCCACCCTAAATCAAATATCACTCTCCAAAACTGTATGTGGATGCTGTTCTGATCCTTCTCACTTGACAGAAGAATGTCCACTAAATTCTCCATTTCAAGGTCATGAGCATACCAATGCCGCATTTCAAAGACCTAGAAATGATCCTTATTCTTCTGCATATAATCAGGGTTGGAGGAATCACCCTAACTTTGCTTGGAACCAATCTCAAAACACGGTTCCAACCCAACACAATTTCCAAAGGGTCCCCCCACCACAACAGCATCCACCACTTTAATTGAGTCAGCACCCCTTCCAATCACAAAACTTCCAAAATCCGGTCAACACTTTTGCACCACATGAAAACTCTTTGCAATTGACCGGTACAGATAATACCTCTGCACTAGCACAAACCTTGGAAACTTTCATGAAACAATCCATCCAAGGGACGGCAAGTTTGCAATCTTCCGTCGAGAATGTGATGAAGATCATTGTCTCTCAAAATGAGAATATCAAATCGATGGAAGCACAAATTGCACAACTAAAAGCCGAAATGAGTGCAAGAGAGAAAGGGAAACTTCCAGCTCAACCTTTACCCAATCCTGGCTATTCACATCATGTGGATGCAATCACGTTGAGATCTGGAAGAGTGCTTGACAATCATGTTGGGGAAGAGTTTGATGATACTGATAAATCAATCAATAAAACCCCGGCTGAGACCTTTCCTCACACACACACTTCTAATTCTAACCCCAGTTCTTCTACCCCATTACCTTCTTGCGAGCCTATTCTTCGTTTCCCAAAAGGCTCGCCACCTCAGCACATCTCTTCTAGTTCTCCACAGACGATCCCCACTCCTCTTTTGGGATCATGTCTACCCCCACTTCTCCTATGATGGACCCAGCGCTTATTGCTAAAGCACCTTATCCTAATCGGTTAAGGGCAAACACACCGAGTCCACATATGGAGAAGATTATGAACATTTTTAAGCAAGTTAACATCAACATCCCTCTCCTAGATGCCATCCAACAACTTCCATCCTATGCGAAAACTCTTAAGAACTTGTGCACTAGGAAGAGGAAGACTCAAGTGCCCAAGAAGATTCTCATGGAAAAAACAATAGACACGGCTTTCCCCCAACAATTACCGAGGAAACGTAAGGATCCTGGATATCCTACTATTTCCATTTCTATCGGGGAAAATCACATTAACCGTGCTCTACTAGACCTTGGCGCTAGTGTTAACTTGCTTCCATACTCAGTCTATGAGCAGTTAGGGATCGGAGAGTTGAAGTCAACCCATTGCACTCTCCAGATGGCTGACCGATCAATCACCAAACCTAGGGGTGAACTGGAGGATGTGTTAATAAAAATCGGGGAATTCATATTCCCTGTGGACTTTATTGTAATTGATACAGCCTGTAGCGAACCCACGGAATCAAATTCCGGTGATTTTAGGTCGCCCCTTTTTGGCCACTTCCAATGCAATAATCAACTGTCGTAATGGTTCTATGACCCTATCTTTCGGGAATAGGTCAATAGAGCTGAACATTTACAAGTTGGGAAGTATACCCTCCGAACCTACTGCTCAGATCTGTTCTGTCGACTTAATGGAGGTCGACAGCAGCGAATTTGATGATCCTCTTGATACTGCTCTTGACTCTTTTCATACGTTATTGTTTGACCCAACTATGTATCATACACATACGGACTCTTCCACCGAGATGTCCGGGTCAACAATTAACACGGATTATGAACTGTTCTTAGAGTCTGAAGATCACCCCGCACTTTGTGATGACATTATTCATCGGGGTATTGATGGAACTTTTGAGGAAATCTTCGCTGATGAGCTCGCATTTCTGAAAAGCACGGGTATTGAGATGAATCATGTCCAAATCAATGAAATTGAACCTCCACCCCTTCATATGGACTGTAAAAAGAATGCGAGTAATCCATCACATTCACTGCATCGTCTCTCTAAAACGAGACGCGCACACACTCTCTTCCACCACTTAACCTTTCCCCACGTCTTCTTCCACCAACCAGAGCACTGCATTGATAAAATTTTCGAATGGTTGGTGTTGACATTCGGTCTTTGCAAAGCTTGGCATCGACCATTGATTTTTGACCCCCTCATGTGATTTTCAAAGCTTAACATTGCATAACTCAAGTTTGGGGGGGGGGTATGATCGGGCTCCTGAAAAGAAAATTTTTACATAAAACTTTGAGCCAAAAATAAGTTTGGGGGAGGATCTTCACTTAAATACTTTGCCCCCACTAATAAATTCCTCCCAAGCTTACAGGTTTTTCGAGATTTAGCAGATGGCAACAGTGAGGACACTGTTGAAAATAAGTTTGGTGGAGGTTTGTGCTTATTCTCGCATCATTTGCATCATACTTTGCATAAGCACAAAACATTTTTTCGAAAACCTATAAAAATTTAAAAAATTTCAAAATGATAAAAACAATTTTTGTACATAAATAAGATAATAAAAGATTAGATAGTGAAAAATTACATCCATGAGATTAGAAAAATTTAAGAAAACTAAGAAAATTAGAAGTTTTCTTATACGAACTAGTAATAAGTAATTATGAGCCGTTGTCCCAAGGGTTAGTAAGATGAAGGACGTCACTAATCTGAGGATAAAAATAAGTCTGAAAAATAGTTTCTATTCTGGAAGCCAAACATTTTGAACGTGGCTACCCTGCTATTCGCACTTACACACGTCTTAAAGCCTGGGATAGTAGAGTATACATTGAAATGCTCTTGTCTTAAAGCCGATGTATGAAGGAAATAAAAAAAAATTGAAAAATATATAAAGTGGTGAGAAAAATGGACACTGGTCTTTGTTATCACCAAGGGCAATAAAAATGTATAGCAAGGGTGCTTCTTCACCTAGTGCCCTAAGGCCAACTGGTCTGGGAGTCACTGCTATGCCTAAGGTGGTGCAAGACGAGAAAAATACACCAAATAAGCAAGCACATGAGTAATCGGTCGGTTAGTACCTCAAGAAGTATTAACGGTCGCATGAAAGTGTGTGAGCAATCTCATATAAATATTCATTAATTAAAAAGTACTGAGGCTGATGGGCAAGAGTATGATAGATTGAATTGAATTCTCCGGGTGTAGGGATGTCTTTACACACACGCAGGATTATATGATCGATGTTTTGGAAGAAAGATAGGAATGAAAAATAAGACGATGTTTTATTGAGGGAGAACGTGATTTCTGACATCTTTTCATGACCATTAAGATAGGGCTCATGACAACCGAAAAGCTAGCTTAGTTGGAAACCTAATTTTCAAGGCTTTTCTTTTACAATTCTTTTCTTTAAATGTAATATTCATGATCTTCCTTTTATTATTGGATTTTGTGGGTGCAATCCGCTGAAAATCCTCAGGAGACAACACTCCTCCTACTAGGGACACCTAGAGGTTTAAAGGCTTGTTGCACGTGCTCAGTGCAATCGTGTTGCCTACGAAAGTGTGCTAGTTAGTTTTTCTCTTTCTTTATTTTCTCCTTCTCTTTTTAAATAAAACAATTCGCTCGAGACGATCGAAAATAAGTTTGGGGGAATTTGATCAGTCGAAAATAATGTATTTTTAACACGACAATTTCCCTATCATTTGCACTCATTTAGAAGTGTTCGGTATTCATATTTCACATATTAGCAAATCAGTCGTTAAATATCAGATTGCATGTGTTAGACTCTAAAACCGATATTTCTAAGGAAATTGACTGCATTTCATGGCATTGCATCATCTCTATATTGCGCAACACTTGTCTTGAGAAATTGTGCAGGAAAATCCGGAAGAAAAGCCAAAATTGTCATTTTTGCTGATCAAACATTACACCAACTCCAAATTTTGAGATCTGGTAGCAATCCAAAGGGAGAAATACAATTCAACATATTAAAGAAAGGCCCACAACTCAAGCCCAACAAGCACCAGAAGAACCAAGCCCTGAAGCTTCAAAAGAGCCGCGGAACCGCGGCGGGAGCCGGCTTGCGCCACGGTTCCGCGGCGGTTTGGTCAGATCATCATGCCATTTTCAGTGCGTTATTCTTATCTCAGTGGCAACAGCTCAGAATGATATGTCAAATTCCAGAATTCTCTCGAAGCTTCTGCCAGATCAGCAAAGATCATTAAGCATGCTAATCCTAATTAAGCTCATAACTAACCTCTTCTAGAAGCTCCCTCCTAACTAATCACATCTAGAAGCTTCTCCTCAACAACCTTTTGGAGGGAAATTCAAATCTTGCTAACAATCTTTTGGAGGGAAATTCAAATTTAAATTCCTAGATCTAGGGTTTTGAGATCTATAAATAGGATCCTAGATCTAAAGGTTGAGGCTAATCTTTAGCTAGCAAATCTTTGTTAATCTTCTTCATCTTCTTCCACAAGTCTAGTGAAAAGGCTTGTGCAAAACCCTAACCCTAATTCCACTCCAAATTCAAGATCCCGAGTACCAATCAAGCGAGAAGCCTTCAACCTTTTATGAGCCGAGCCGATCTTCAATCGGGCAAGTGATCCAAGCCGATCCGCGACTCACGGAGACGAGCGAAGCCAAATCGACGATCGAGTTCTTCCTCTTGTAGTTCTTGAGCGAATGTAATGAAATTGTTGATATAAATAAAAGGTGAATTTCTTTAATCTTGCTTTCTTTAAATTCTTGCATCATGATTCGATCTCAATTTATGATTGTAGTTCTTGTGATGATGTTCGAGTAAAACTCCGCTCGTAAAGGAGTCGAGACGATCAATAGAATGATGATGTAACAAATCTTAATACGATTCTTGAGTCTTACGAGTCTTGTAAACCCTAGCAAGTTCAAGAATCGATGACCTAGTTTCATTGCGATGCTTTCTTGATTGTGATCGCTCGAAATTAGGGATCTACGATCGTTTCTTGAATTTACTAGAGGCTAGAATGTGAATGATATCGACGAAAGAACAAGGGATAAGATGAAACCCTAGTTTCACAAGAAATCTCTAATTCTCGATCGATCACCATCGATCTAGTATCAATTCATCGAAGGATAAGAATACGTCATTGTAAGATTACATCACATCTATAGATCCGATCGATTCCTACGAGCCTCATTTCGATTCTTGATATTTGGTTTGGAAAAATCAACAAACTCTCAATTCTTGATTCTATCTTTTAATGCTTTCTTAGATCTAAATTTTCCTAATTCTTGAACTTCAATTTACAAATCATGAATTGTTTTCGTTTCTTTTCTTTAAAGTTTCAATTCACCTAATTCAAAAGACGAACGATTACACTTTCTCTGTGGACGATCCACACTTACTAACGCGCTACAATCGACACCGTTATTGATTGCGGTCAAAATATTTTTGGTTGTGATTTCTACATAATTTTCAAATACTACACATCAAGAATTCTTCTAAATCAGCAGTTCTCCGTATGGTCCTGTTTCAACCCCAGCGATGAATGCTGTTGTTCCAACCGGGAACAGGTTCGAACTGTTGCGAAGGGTCAGACAAAATTCTCCCACCGCAATATTGAAGAAATCTCCGCATCCTGTTGAGATCCGATGCGAGCAGAAAGTAGTTCGCTCCCCAAAAGAACTTTCCTCATCTATATATAAGGTATGGAAGCAGGTGAAGGACTCGGTTGTCGTCTATGGCTCTTCCCCTAAACGTCAGCCAAATTTTGACAAATCCCCTTTCAAATACAAGGGGACTCATCCCAAGGCGGTTCCTGCTACAACGGTTCCTTCCGAAGCCAAAGCGGCTTCTCACAAAAAAGAGAAGCCTAATAAGGCTCAAGCGCCCGAGGCAAATTCTAAAGGCCAAAACTCCAAACACCCCAAGCCTGGGGGCATGGTAGTTCATACAGTCCACATGGTGAACTCCAAAGACGAAGTTCGTGCTTCTACCAGTCACGGACCGCATACTCGGTCTTTGACAAAAGCTCAACTGCAACATGAAAAGCTACAGGAGATACTTACTCAGGCGACAACACTCGCTAATCAACCGCCTAAGGAAAATCCTGAGGACGCACCCGAAGAAAGAGTAGGGAAGGAGTAGGATATTGATTTCCTAAAGCGCGCTCTCAAAAAGAGAAATGAAGAAGCGGCAGGGATGTCCGCTAAAATGACCCAGATGGCCCTTCTGCTCCAGAATATGGATGGAATGATGGTTCAATCGGAACTACTGGCAGATGAACCACCGGTAGTCGCCCTTAAAGACAAGGGTGACATTTCAAATCCTCTGCATGTCTCATCAATGGCCGAAGAGGAAATGATTCCAAAATCAAAGCTGGACAAATATATCGCTCAGCAAATCAAATCTCACAATGTCAGTGAAGCTGTAAACAAGTCAATCAAGATTGGTCGACTATATCCGGCCTGGTACGATCAAATATAGTACTCGCCAGAGTATACACTTCCAATGTTTCACATGTACAAAGGAACTGGGAATTCTCACCAACACATTGCGCGATTTAAATCCATGTGCTGTAATACTGGAGGAAACAATATACTGCTCTTCCGACAGTTCGTCAGCGGTCTGGCGGGCATCGCTTTCGAATGGTATGCGGAACTCCCAAATGATTCCGTGAAGAGCTTCGACGAGATGGATATGCTCTTTTGTCATTGATTCGCTAGTGAGAATGAACACACTACCGTGGCGGCGTTGGTCAATGAAAGGGTTGGACTGAATGAAACATGGGTTCAATATATTACCCGATGGCGAAATCACTGGTCAAAATGCAAGCAACGCATCGACGAAGCTGCAGCCGTGGGAATGTTCATAGCCACCCTTGACCCAAATTCAAGGTGTTCCCATTTATGGCCCTCTTCAAGACAACGACCTTCCGAGAGCTCATGGATAAAATGACTCGATTGGATCAGATGTGTCAAGACCCTTCATCATCCGATGAAAATGAATGAAAAGCGGAGGCAAGATGGCGTTTGTCGCCAACGCTCAACAAAAAAATGAGCGGCTCTGAAGTAACCTGTTGCCAAAATAGAGGCGGTGTGGGTACTCGCTCTCCCCCAAGATATACACAAGGGACATATTTCTCACTGGCGAAAGAATCTCTACGTGGGATGGTCTTTTCTTCTCAAAGAACAAAAAGGATATCAAGGGACCTACAAGCGGGTCCTGCAATTAAGTGGAGCATGCCACTTGAACCAAAAAACCATGGGAGGCATATGAAATCCATGTCCTGCTCCGAATCAGACAATGAGGGGAAAAAAACCCCAAGTCAAGTTCATTTTCCCAAGGAAGAAGAAGACTCGGCAGAAGGAACGACATGATATCTTGTTCCTTCGAAGATGCTCCATCAGTATCAGAAAGAGACATTGATGAGCAGGGGGAAGGTGCCGTGTAAAATGTCCGGTACTTCCCGCAAAACAACCCGATTAGCACGATGATAGATGAAGCAGTCCAAAAAGGTGATGATGGTCTAAGGCGTGAAGTGTCCATGCAATCAAGAGTTGAAATGGATGAGTTATGTAACTCCCAGACCAAACCGCAAAACATGGACCGAGAAGTCTTTCAACTAGTGCACCGTCCCAAACATGGCGATTTTAGACCGAGATATCCCTAAACTAGCATTTCATCCCGAACATGGGAATAATGGACTGAAACGTCCCTAAACTAGTGCGTCGCCTCAAACACGATGCGTCGCCTCAAACATGGCGATAATGGACCGAAACGACCCTAAACTAGTGCGTCGCCTCAAACACGGCGCGTCGCTCCAAACACGGCGATAGTGGACCGAGAAGTCCCTAAACTAACAATCCGTCTCAAACATAGCGATAATGGACCGAAATGTCCTTAAACTAACGTTCGTCCCCAAGATTGGAATGTTGGACCGAAAAGTCCTTAAACTAAAAATTCGCCTCAAACATGGCGATAATGGACAGGTGCGCCTCCTCAAACATGGTGCATCGCCCCAAATACGGTCTCTTGAGATTTATATTGTAATCAAAGTCTCAACGGTGAGGGTTGCAACTCAAGTTCTGCTAGCTACACAGCTACTCCAGTGATGAAGCCACCCCTAAGTCCCACCGGCAAACAGATGAATCACCTACGGTGAATCTATTTTCGAGAGTTCCATCGTTCGAGAAAAAAACAGTATGTCCACAAGCAAAATGGGCACGGATGAAAATCCGAAAGGGCGCCGTGAGTAAAAACAGCAGGATTGTCGGCGAGTTTGTGAAAACCCGAATGGGCGCAATCTCGTTTAAAAAAAAATAAAAAAAATAGAGAAAATAAAAGAAAAACAGTATGTCCACAAGCAAAATAGGTATGGATGAAAACCCAAAAGGGCACCGTGAGTAAAAACAACAGGACTGCTGGCGAGTTTGTGAAAACCCCAAAAGGGCGCAACCTCGTAAAATAAAAAAAATTCATGTGCACTTCCAAGGTCCTCTCGACCTTTTGAGAGAAAAAAAACCTGTGTGAGATCCGTACGACTCACAAAGGAGCAACACGCTAAAGAATCTCCACGATTTCTAAGGAGAAAATGCGCCTACGAGATCCTCACGACTCGTAAAGAGAAATACCTTTATGAGACCCTTACGGCCCATAAAGTCAAAAAGTCTTAGTCGACAAGATCCTAACCCTATTTGCTAAGCCACCTTTGTTCAAATTAACCTAGGCAAATAATGAGTCGCTCATGGCAATATTCTAGTCATAGCGATGCTGATGCCTAAAAAGGTATCAAACTTCAAGTTCTCTCAAAGCAAATGATGATTCGCTTCTGGCAATATCCCAATTGCAGAGATACTGATGCCTAAACAGGTGTCAAACTCTAAGTCTTTTCACGGCAAATGATAATTCGCTCCTAACAATATTCCAGTCGTAGCGATGCTGATACCAAGATTGGTATCAGATTCCAAACTCGCAATAAAACAGCAGCGAATAGCAAAAAATATGCATATGAAACAGCCGAAATATTTGGGCAACTCGCAATAAAAAATAGTGAGTAAAAATAAAAAAATGAAATAACCGAAATGATTGGACACTGCGAAAAATAGCCGAAATGATTCGGTAATCGTGACTTTCGCGATATAAAAAGCTGAAATGATAGAGTATCGCGGAAAAATCGAAAAATATAATATAAAAAAATATAATAAAAAATGAAAATAAAACTTTTCTGCCCTGCAAGTATACCCATATTGACTCTTGTATACAATCCATAAGCACAAATGAAAGAAAGGGAACCATACTTTCCCATAAGGCTCCGTCAAAGGGAGAGCCAGATCTCGACGGTTCATATACAACCTAGAGATCAGCTTGACGCTCTTCTCATTCCAACAGGATGCAGACGTGGCGTCAATAAAGCTCCAAGGAGCCAAATTAAAAAGGAGTAATGGCAAAATCCCAGCTCCAACTCGACGTTTCTTCTCGATGAAGACGCAGCGTCAATAAACAAAAGTGGAGTGATGGCAAAAATTCTAGTTCCGGCTCGACATTCTCCTCATTTCAGCAGGGTGCAGACGTAACTGTCAAATGAAATTGGAGCAATAGCATATTCCTAGCTCTAGATCTCGATGGTAACATTTACAGCCTAGAGATTAGCTCGACGTTCCTTCTCGGTGCAGGTGCAACGTCAACAAGGACCGAAGGGGTCAAATAAAAGTGGGGGCATGGCAAAATCCTAGCTCTAGATCTCAATGGCGACATCTACAACTTAGAGATCAGCTCGACATTCTTCTTATTCCAACAGGGTGCAGACGTGACGTTAGCAAAGCTCCAAGGAGCCAAATCAAAAAGAAGTAATAGCAAATTCCCAGCTCTAACTCGACGTTTCATCTCGATACAGACGCAACGTCAACAAACAAAAGTGGAGCAATGGCATATTCCTAGCTCCAGTTTGACGTTCCTTCTCAGTGCAAAAGCAACGCCAACAAAAAACCCAAGGGCCAAAACAAAAAAGGAGTGATGGAAAAATCCTAATTCCAGCTCGACATGCTTCTCATGCCAGCAGGATGCAAACGCAACGTCAACAAAGGCTCCAAGGAGCCAAATCAATAAGGATTAACGGAAAAATCCTAACTCCAGCTCGACATGCTTCTCATGCCAGCAGGATGTAGACGCAATGTCATCAAAAATCCAAGAGTCAAACAAAAAAGGAGTAATGGAAAAATTCCAGCTCCGGCTCGACGTTCCTTCTCGGTGCAGATGCGACGTCAACAAAGGCTCCAAAGAGCTAAACCAAAAAGGAGTGACGGAAAAATCCTAACTCCAGCTCGACATGCTTCTCATGCCAGCAGGATGTAGACGCAACGTCATCAAAGACCCAAAAGTCAAACGAAAAAGTAGTAATGGCAAAATCCTAGCTCCAGCTCGACGTTCCTTCTCGGTGCAGATGCAACATCAACAAAGAATCCAAGGAGCTAAATCAAAAAGGAGTGACGGAAAAATCCTAACTCTAGCTCGACGTGCTTCTCATGCTAGCAGGATGTAGATGCAACGTCAACAAAAGACCCAAGGGTCAAAGCAAAAATGGAGTCACGGTAAAATCCTAGCTCCAAGTCTTGACGGTTCATATACAACCCAGAGACTATCTCGACGTTCCCCCCTCATTTTAGTAGGATGCGGATGCAACTATCAAATGAAATTGGAGCAATGGTATATTCCTAGCTCCAGACGTCAATTGCAATACATACAGCATAGAGGTGTTACAGATGTCTACCCTACTTTAGCAAAGAAATGGAACGACATCGTCAAAACAAAAATGAAGTGATGGCTTATTCCCATTTTTGGGTCTCGACGGTAACTCATATAAAGCCTAAAAGACTATCGGAGATCATCTCACACCAGAAAAGTGCAGTTATGACTCATCGAGGTTCTAAATTGAGCCTAACCTCAAGTAAAAAGTATCATGGAAAATTCCTAACGCTTGCTCTTCTAATGGTAAGATAACCTAAGGAGATTACTTGAAGACGTCTCGTCCAGCCTCTGAAAGGATCAGAGACACGACAGTCGTGGGGAGATGGCATATTTCTAGCTCCGGACTTCAATTGCAATACATACAGCATAGAGGTCCTACAGATGTCTACCCTACATCAGCAAAGAAATGGCAAGACATTGTCAAAACAAAAATGAAGTGACGGCATATTCCCAGCTTTGGGTCTCGACGGCAACTCATATAAAGCCTAAAAGAATACCGAAGATCATCCCACACCAGACATAGTGGTTATGACTCATCGGGGCTCCAAATTGAGCCTAACCTCAAGTAAAAAGTGTCATGGCAAATTCCTAACGTTTCCTCTTCCGACGGTAATATGACCCAAGGAGATTACTTGAAGAGGTCTTGTCCAGCCCCTGAAGGGATCAGAGACACGACAGTCACGGGGCCACTCAAACAGCAGCTTAAAGACTGCATATCGAGAAATACATCAGTCAATGCGACGGTACCACAAACTAAAACCCTAGTACCAAAAACCTAACGGACTCCTGTCATGAAGAATAAGGGTTATCTACATTTCACGTTAGGATACACCTGCGTGATCCTCTCGACTCATCTCGACTCGTAGGAAAAAACATCTTTATGAAACCCTCACGGTTCATGAAGGTGAAAAGCCTTAGGCGACGGGGATATCAACCTGTTTTCTAAACACTATGGCCCTATAAGTAGGTCCAAACTGACTCTTATATACTATCCACGGGCTCCATTCTCCAAATTCGTATACTGACGAGGAGGAGAAACCACTTACGAGTCCTCTCGGCTCATAAAGGGAAAATTCACTTGTGAGATCCTTACGACTTTCAAGAGAAACGTACTTAGGAGTCCTCACGACTTCTAAGGAGAAAATAAACCTACGAGATCCTCTTGACTCGTAGAGAGAAACATCTTTATGAGACCCTCATGGCTCATAAAGTTGAAAAGTCTTAGGCGACAGAACTAAACCTGTTTCCTAAACCATCGCTACCCTGCAAGAAAGTCCAAACTGACTCTTGTATACTATCCGTAGGGCACATTCGCCAATAAAGTGAATAAATTACTTACGGGTCCTCACGACTCATAAGGAAAAATATGCGAGTGGGATCCTTATGACTCATGGGGGAACACTTAGGAATCCTCATGATTTCTAAGGAGAATATGCACCTATGAGATTCTCACGACTCATAGGGAGAAAAATCCTTCTTGAGACCCTTATGGCTCATGAAAATAAAAAAAAAGCCTTAGGCTACAAGGACCCTAAACTTGTCTCATAAGCCATCAATTCTATGGCCATGCATAACTTTGCACTATTTCACCCACGTACATACTTATGTGGGCAAAGTTGCGGGGGGCATTTGTTCCCGCCAAATTTTTTTGGCTTGTTGTTCCCTTATAAAAATAAAGGGAAACCTCTATGTGTTAAATACATGCACCCACATGCAAAGCATATAATTATCACCTTAGGGAGCACCGCACGTGAAGTTCATGTGGGCACTAATGTGCAAAGCATGGGAGCACCTGTTCCCCTAATATTTAAACATAATAAAATAGCTAAGCTCTGTTAAAATTTTGTCGAGGCAGCGCCTTACGTGCCCCTCACGAGAGCGCCAGCGCTAATCATGTAGGATTAATCCTATGGTGTCGCCGCATGTGCTCCTCATCTGGGCGCCAATGTGCAAAGCACAGGAGTGTCTATCATAAATAAAAATTAAATTCTTAAGTGGCGCCCACGTGCTCAACACGTGAACGCCGGCACCCAAATTAAAAGCAAGTAGAATTAAATTCTGCATGGGGATACTTCCCTAAAAACTGGGATATTCTCTGTTAAACAGAGTTGTTGGATAAAAAATCCAATGGTGATAATAAATTATCAGATGATAAATTGTATTTGGGAAATATTTTCCTTCTAATATGGAAAGATCTTCTCTAATAGAGAATCTTGGATTTAAAATCAAACCGTGATAAAAAATATCACCAATTAAACCATCTGATAGAATTAAATTCTATAAGAGAAATCTTCTCTGTTAAACAGAGAGTCTTTTGATTAAAAATCCAACGGTGAATAAAATTCACCAATTGATCTAAAGATCATTTTTGATTGATCAATCATGACTCTCAATAAGAGATTTTCTCAACAAATTGATTTTTTCTCTTCTTCTATAAATAGGAGCAAAGAGATTAATCAAAAGGGAGGAGGAAAAAGAAAAGAGGAGACCCTCATAAGCTTCCGTAAAATTGCAGAAGGTTCTCAAAACAATAGAGAATTTAATTCTTTTAAAGAAGAAGATTTCACTCCTAAAAAACTCTAGGTAATGAAAAAAGAAGAGATCAAAAAACATATTCTTTACCTATTAAAAGGGTTTAACCCTTCTCAAAGAACTGAGTTCTTTCTCTGGATTTGAGATCCATAAGATAAATCTCCTACAAGTTGAGAATTTAATTTTCATCGAGAAGATCTTGTTCTTGAGAATTAAAGATTCAGGGGAGAACATGGATACAAGAACATGAAGAAGATAGAGTTCATAATACTCCGGGAACTTAGTTCCTTCAAATCAAGAAATTAGTTCTTACAAGAATCTGATCCCAGATCCTCAAAATAGTGGTCTTGGTGATCCTTAATGGTCAAAACACCATTAAAAGTGGTTTAACCTCTCTGAAAAAATGAACATAAAAAACATGGGTTTCATAATACTCCAAGAACTTAGTTCTTTCAAATCAAGAACTTAGTTCTTAAAGAATATGATCCCAGATCCTCAAAATAATGATCTTGATGATCATTAATGGTCAAAATACCATTAACAAAGATTTAAATTCTCTAAAAATATCAATAGAGATTAAATCTCCAAAAGAATTCAGCGCCTCACGTGAAAAGCACGTGAGCGCTCAAGGCCAATTTATATAGCGCCTCACGTGAAACACACGTGAGCGCCGGGAAAAGTTAGTGCTTAGTATTATTGGAGCGCCTCACGTGAAACACACGTGAGCGCCGAGAAAAGTTAGTTCTTAGCACTATTGGAGCGCTTCACGTGAAATATGTGTGAGCGCCACAAAAGTTAGTGCTTGGCACTATTGGAGCGCCTCAGATGATATACAAGGGAGTGCTATATACAACTAAGTGCTTAGCACTGCTGAAACCCAATCTTAGCCCAAACGAGCCTATATGCTAACTGATCTTAGTCTCAAACATGACTAATGATCTCTCATCAATGATATCCAAAATGATATTCATCCCATATCTCCTAATTTAATCAGAGTCTCAAATAAGGCTACTGATTCTTAGATAATCTATCACGATCTTTCTCTCAGAATACGGGATTTGGTTCAAGAGTACATCTCTTCACACCTCTGATATATGTCGTTTTAATTCCTCAACGTCTTCAGAGAGGTGGCAGGTCCCGACAACCAACAACAACTCCTCGTCCCAACTTGATGTAAAATTTCATCAAGATAGGGAATTATACACCCACATTGATGCACTTCCAAACTAACGTGCACACCTCAAATCGGATCGCACCCTAAATTGGGCGCATTCCATGTCACCATCGTTCACTCCGCCATGTAACAAAAACACGTGTGCACAAAATGAATAATAGACTGAAATGTCCTTAAACTAACATTCGTCCTAAATAAGGAATGTTGGACCGCGACGTCCTTAAACTAATATGTTTTGCCCTGCGGACTGTCTCCATAATGACTACCATATACTATCCATGGGCTATTCATATATGATCTAATAATCAGTTGAGCCCATATGCTCCCTGCTCATAAGTAGATCTTAGTCTTAAATATGGCTAATGATCCTTAGATCAAACCCAAATATCTCATGAACCGATGGACCTCACAAACGTGAGATCTGCATCCTAAGTTCATTCCCGTTGGCAAACAAGCTACCAACGTGGGCCCCGTCAAGCAAAATTCTTGACCTAAACCCAAATCTCAAATATACAGATTTGGACTAATCCGCGCCCTACGGGAGACGACATAAATTAATCTCCGTATACAATCCACGGGCAACCAAAACAAACAAAAACAACACGACATGAAGTGAACTTCCGGAGTAAGAGAAAGTGGTTATCGCAATGCGGTAACATAATTAATTGCAGGGGCTTGCGCCTGGAGGGAAGAGAGTCCCCACAATCAAAAACCCCTCATAAAATGAGGGGGAATTTGATAAAATCTGCTACAACGGTAGTGTCTGTCTAAACCTTTGATATATGGTGACATAAATCAACTTGGTATTTTCGGAGAGATGGACGGATAAATCCAAATAGCATCTGCCCCTAAATTCAGGAAAGTCGATCCATCCCAGTTCGTCTCTGTTTTCGGCGGTAAACAGACGGCAGTTGATGGTAGCGTAAAAAGTACTCAACCAGTCCATCCCTAAGAATACGTCGAAATTAGGCATATTTATCACCATGAAGTTGGCGTAGAAACCCCGACCGCAGATCACCACAGGACATAGGTCGTACCCCGTAGTGGACTTGATCATACCGTTTCCTGTGTTGACATTCCATTTAGTGACGAGGGGTGCCAATGGAATGGAGTTGGTTGTCGCAAACTTTTGTGCCATAAAGCAGTGTAACGCGCCGGAGTTAAAAAGTGTAAGTGCAGGTTAGAGAATACTAAAAGGACACCTATGTTTTAAAAGTAAGGGTATGAGTGATCCTAACTTTACGTGGAAAACAAAAATATTGGTGATACTGGAAGCAAAATAGACAGGAAAGGAATGGATACCTATAATGACTTCTTCCATGGCCTCAACCTCCTCGGCTGTCATCGTATAGGCCCGGCACTTGGGACCATTTCGCTGAGCTTGCTAAAAACATGCTTTTGCGAAGGCAAGGGTGGTCCTCTAGCTGGCGCACATTGTCCGGTCGGTTTAGCAGTGGGAAGTGGTCGGTTTCTCTGTTGTGGTGCCCTATTATTTACTGGCTTGTTGACAGGGCTTAGTGGTCCTCTTCTCTGAGGACAGTTTCCTATAGCATGATCCGGAGACCCACAAATTATACAGAGTTTGTTCAAAATACGACAGTCCCTCATGTAATGTCCGACTCTGCCGCAGTGGTTGTATCTGATGGTTGGTTTTCTTGGGACAATTGGCCTTATTGGCCTCTTGAATTGCTGTCTTCCATTGAATTTGGAAGACGATCCTCCTGAAATTTGATTTGTTGGTCATTTCATTCCTGACGAACGATAGCTCTTCTTGATCTTTTTCTTCAGATCCTTATAATTACGAGCTGCCTCCAGAATCGCATCATAAGTAGGGGGAGCGGTACGGGACATGGCCGACCGTGTCCTAAGATCCAACCCAAGTCGAAATCTCTTAGCATATAATTCAGGCGTAGCCACAAGATGGAGAGCGAAACGGCTAAGCATAGCATATTCCGTTGCATATTGGTCTACAGTCATCTCCCACATAGACCCCTGTTGGAACTGAACGAACTTCCACTCCATATACATATGTGCTACTGCTGGAAAGTACTGAGTATCGAAACGCACCTTGAAGGTTTCCTAAGTGATAGGCTTCGTCAGTCTACTTTCCTCAGCTTCACACCATATTCGGGCATTGTCCGTGAGTTGCAGCTTGGCAATACTGACCCACGCATGCTTTGGGACCTGAGCAGCCCCAAGGTCATTGACAGTTCCCCAAAGCCATTCCTCAGCGTCTAATGGAGTCCCTTTCGCAGTAAAAGTCTTCGGATGCAATGATCGGAATTGTTTAACTCCTGTGGATCCTTAGGGAGTTGGGGCTAATGTCTTCTCCAATAGTTCAGCCTGTTGCTGCCTAATTTCTCGTAGCTCTTGGTGATGGGCGACGGTATGTTGTTGGTGGTGGTCTAACAGCCCTTGCATCATTTTCATCATAGCTACTTGTTGAGCCGCGGCCTCATGGATCCTATTTCCTCTCCTGTTGCGGTTATAGTTACGGCCAGCCATCGTTAACTGAATAAGAAGGTGGATTAGGTTACAAACAGATTCGAGAATGAGACCAGATAGTAACTTGCATGAAAGAAAAACAATTAATGTAAGAGGTAAATTAAGAAAGGAAAAGGCATGAGATACAAAGGAGTTTTGCTCGAAACTAAGATTTCATTAATAAAAGTTAAAAGGAGATAAAACTAAAGATAAACGTGGACCTACTGCTATACATAGTTTTATTTGAGCAAATAGTACAAACTAAAACTAATACTGATCATTTCGATCACTGTCCATCAAACAAACGGGTGGAACCGCTCAGCTCTAGCGCGTCGGTTGTTGACCCTCCTTGCAAACCTATAGTAGAAGGGTGAGCCTGGTATGTCACGGCGATAGAGGCGTGGAGGAGTGTGGCATACGCATCAATAAGTATGCCCCCGAATATAGAGCGTCTCCCTAATAAACCATATGTGAATACCGTATTCTTCCTGTTCCTCTGCCCCAACGGGAGCCTCCTCTTCAGCTGGGGTCTCTTCAAAAGGTTTCTCTTCTGCTGGTTCTTCCTCGATGGGTTCTTTTTCCTCCGGCTCTTCCTCGGTAGGTTCCTCTAAGTCACTATCAGAGATAACCATCGGTGGTCCTATGACCTCGTCGTCTGAATAACCAAGTGTATTCTCGAAGGTAATATTTGACATGTTGTCCTCGTCGGGAAGGGATACAGCTCCTAGATTGGCTATGACCTGAAAAGAAAAGGCCATGGTCAGAATACAGAATGTGAAGGAAGATAGAAAGAACAATGGAAGATGTATGAAGATGGTGTAAGTGGATAAAATTCACAAACATAATAACGTCAGTTAATGGTTTTATTTTAGTACATTAAGGACCTGTATGGGCCACCACTAAAACCTGTCATGCCCTACTTCCCAAAAGTATGGAAACAGTGGCATGCCAAGGTCCGCAACCAAACTGTATCGAGAGTGGTCTTTTCTCGATATAGTTACGTTAAGTGTATAAATAAATCATGTAGGCAATGTACTAAAACTGATAATAAAAGTAGAAACATTTATTTCTATTAACTAAAATTATTACATCCCAAAGTACTTAAAGCAAACTAAATAGTTTGATTAAATTGATTAAAAAAAAAGCAAGCCCTAAACAGGTGGGCAATAGAAGAGCTATCATAATACTCTTGCATCAACTTAGCATAGTCTTCATTAGTGGGCTCCATTCCATCATCTCCTTTTTCATCAATCTCGTTCTTATCTAACGGACGTTCCCAAGATAGAGAAAGGGAAAGGAAGTCCGTCAACAAGTTACACTCGGGTAGATTTTCTCAACATAAAGTAATGGTTAAGAAGACAGGTGTGTGTAATATATGATAGCATATGTGTGTAGAGGTATGATATATGTATTGTGGGTATTTGGTAAATTAAGGTATACTTCGTACGACAACTACAGGTAATATATTCATTTAGTTTGTTAGACAAGGGTAGCAGGTTCTCATGATTATTCTGTTCTAACCACAGAGTATGGTTGGGGAAGGTGAAATGTATTGTTTCACTTTTCCGGATCTGATCGAGTAATAGGGGAATCCGAATCCGTATACCACATTGTCAATTCAAACTACCCAGCCCCATTTTATTTAGTATGAAAGTTTTGCGAATTAGAGTTAATGCGTATATCATCTAGGCATGGAATGTCATTTGTCTATGTTGGGATTGTTCAATTCATTTGTGGTAGTCGTCCATATTTGGACTGTTCAATTCATTCGTAGTAATCGTCCATGTTAGGACTGTTCACCTTACCTGCAGAGATCTTCGTTTATAATGGTATTCTATACTTAGGTTCGCACATTCTAACCCTAATCTCATCGTAGGTCATGTCGTATAATGTATTAAAAGTTGGATTTAAGTTCATGATATCTCAGTTGATATGGACTTCCACAGTCGTGTATTATATCTCGTTCCATTATAGTTGTAAAGTAAATATAGTATTTTATAGAAATCTTAGTTTATAATGAACTATGGTATTTTATCGTAATTATTATTTATATAAAAGCAATGGTATTTTTAAGGCAAAATATTGATTTATGAAGTGCCATAGTATTTCAGGGTAAATATTGTGTCGCTTCAATAAAAATAACCCTTTATAAAAGAGTATGGTATTTATATGGTATATTAATGTAAATTATCTTTTATTATAGAGGTTGTGGTATTTTAATAAAAAAAACTCCTTTATAAAAAGGTTAGTGTATTTTAGTGAAATTCTAACAACTTAACTTTTGAAATTAGGGGTATTTTTGGTAAGGTTTCACTTCTTAAAGTTATTTAGTAAAAATCTAGTTTTAGGATTATTATTAAGAAAACCCTAGCTCTTAAAAGTCCATGGTATTTTAATAAAACCAATTACTCTACCAAGTTCATTGTATTTTCGTAAAAATTATGATTCAGAAAAGTTCGTGGTGTTTTAATAAAAATATCACTCGGAAAGGTTTAGGGTATTTTAAGGAAAATACTATTTTTCCAAAGTTTGTGGTATTTTACTGAAAATATAAATTCTTCTGAGTTGATGGTATTTTTGTGAAATACCCATTTTAGTGAAAATATAGTTTTCCATGTTTACCATCAATTTTATTTTAAAATAACCAATATATAAAAATTTACTATAATTTTTTCATGTTTTAATAATTAAGGAACTAATTATCGATAACCTTTATTTAATATCGTAGAATAATTACATTTATTCCTGTAAAAGTTGTCCCGATCATGATAGTCGCTTTACGACTTAGTTCCATATGTCCAAGCATGAATCTGGGGTTGTCCGTTACCCCGTGATTTTATCGTGAAGGATAACTGCTAAAAATTCGTTATTTTATTAGGGTTTAATATCATTTTTAATCATCAAAACCTGTAAAATAGATAATGTAGTTAAAAAGTCATAATTAGGTCCTGAAATTTTTTTGACAGATAGATATTTTTATAATGAATATAACAGGGGATCAAGTGTTGAGGGATCCTATCTGAAATGAGATAGGAAAATGAAAGTCGATGAGCGTCGGGTTTTACGAGAAAAGGTATATCTTGAAGCCTAAAATTTTTTGCCTTTGGGACTTAGTCCAGAGTGTAGACGACTCAGAAAAATCTCTAAAAATATTTTTAGATTTTTTTGTCAAACAGATATTTTTTGGGGGATTTTAGAAGCTCAAGTTTATTTATAAGGATTTTCTGGGATTAAAAATCCCTATTATTTTGCTCAGCCGCTACAGGAGCCAGCCCCACGAGCCGACAAGATCCGGACCGTCGCTCGATCTTATCAACGACCCACATCCCATCATGCGTGAGCTGGCGTGGCCCCGGCTCGAGTTAGCACTTACGATCCTTAACCGTTGGATCGTTGATCCAACGGTCCAGATCAAAGGTGCATTTATATATATATATATATATATATATATATATATATATATATATATATATATATATAATTTTTTTTCTTTTATCTTTTATTTAAACTGTCATTCCCGCCTATCAGTCAAAAGAGGAAGATGCTAGGTAGAATCTGGGCTGTTGGTTTTCAAATCCGACGGTCCAGATTCATTCCCGCTCTTAAAATTAAATAAAATTTGTTTTTAATATTTAAAAAATGTTTTAAATTTTTTTTTTGCCTTCTAAAAATTATTTTAAAATAGTTAAAAATATTATAAAAATATAGGAAAATTATAGAAAATGTATTTTGATATTTTCTATCCTTTGCAACCAAATTTGGTCCAAAACAACCCCTTTGTAAATTTTAAAAAGTTTTCTCTTTCACAAAAAATCCATTTAAATTCTTAAAAATTCCCAAAAATTCCTAAAAATCATATTAATTCATTTTAATCATGAAAAATATTTGTAAACTGTTTTCTACTAATAGAAGCAGTAAAATAATTGTTTTGATCTCGAGAAAAATTATAAAATATTTTTTTATTACGTATCTAGAGTACACGGTTGTTACAATAATGTATGTTGTCCGTG
This sequence comes from Agapanthus africanus, assembly GCA_030015575.1. Classification (NCBI taxonomy): domain Eukaryota; kingdom Viridiplantae; phylum Streptophyta; class Magnoliopsida; order Asparagales; family Amaryllidaceae; genus Agapanthus; species Agapanthus africanus. Next base: position 787,360,262 of record JASDDO010000019.1, read on the forward strand.
TCCATTAGGACAAAAGGGTTGGTACTCGTATTATTTTCTGTTTACTTATGACTTCTCTGGTTTTAGACACGTAATTCGTTGAAATGCGAAGTCCAACTTTTGAGAAATTATAGATATAAAAATAAAGTAGAGAACCATATGTTGAAAGTATCAGGATTTTTCGAGATGATCGAAAATGTAGATACTTATGCTAGGTATTCTGTCATAATATTAATGAGAATATTATTTTTCTCTCAGGTTACTCATCTGTGAGTGTGCTTCTTGATGAGTAATGTTGTATGATTTTCTTCCATTTAGTGATATGCACTAGAAACAGCTGTATAACTATTTGAATCCGGTTCCATCTAAATTAGTACTTTTGATTCTATATGGATATAGATTGGTTGCATATCTTATGGATGTTAAGATATGGAGTTATCCGGTTTTTGTTTAAAAGCAGAATCTGGACGAACTCAAGACACGCTTCAGTAATGAAAGTTTGTGGGTTATCCCAAGCTTTCGTATGAGTTTAATTTCTACCATTTGCAAGATCAATAGTTGCATTGTTCTTGACTCGCCACTTTTTTATAAAATAACTTCTTTGCAAAAGAATTTAGTGGGAGTATGGTAGAACTGGAAGTGATTCCATAACCACAAACGATTACTGAAAATTTAGTAGAACTTAAGAATTCAATTGGATTCGACAAACCATAACCACTCCACGGATTTTAGTAGGTAACCTCAGCCATCCGAGAGGTGCTTCGATTTCCTCGTAGACGATGACAGGGAGGTTTGCATCATGGTTATGATGACCCTACTAACACTACTACAATATGGGGTTGCCCCTACGGATGATGAAATCCGTAGGGGCAGATTTTTCTTGCCCCTACGGACTAAGCCGTAGGGCCAAATGGTTGTCCCTACGGTGCCCAACATTTTAATTTAAAAATATTAAATCTTAATTTGTTGTTTGGCCCTATGGATCCGCAAACCAATAACCTACGGTTATGTCCGTAGGGGCATCTAAATGGGAATTTAATAAAAAAAAGGCACAGAAATGCCCTACGCCTCGATCTCTTTCCCTCTCGTTCCCAAAATTTTCTCTCGTTCCCGCGTCTCCAATTTTCTCTTCGTCGCCACCGCGCGCCCTCCGTTCTCAGCCCGCCACCGCCTTCCATTCTCGACCCACCACCGCCCTCGTTCTTCCTCGTCGAGTTCCTCGTCGCCGATTGCGTGCGTCGTCAACCGCCAAGCGTCTCCGTCGTCTCCTCCACTGTCTACAGGTAAGTAAATCTCCAATTAAACATAATTGTGATGATGTTAGGGCTAGTGTTCAGGGTTCGGGTAGGGATGAGGGTTAAGGTTAGGCATCGGGTTCAGTTTATGTTAGGGTTAGGGTTAGGGTTAGGGTTAGGGTTGGGGCTCGGCTGGGGCTGGGGCTGGGGTTGGGGTTTAGCTGGGGCTGGGTCTGGGGTTAGGGTTAGGTTGGGGCTGGGGTTGGGGTTGGGGTGGGGCTGGGCTGGGCTGGGGCTGGGGTTAGGATTAGGTTGGGGTTAGGGTTTGCTGAATTTGGCAAACCTGAGAAGAATTTCCAGCAATTTTAGCATAGTTTGATTACTATAATTATTGTTGATCGAGAAAATCTTGGGTCCTTCTAATCAAACATTGTTTGTTACTGTATGTCAACGAGTACTGATAAAAGAAAAAACCGATTTCAAGTGGAAATTAGGTATGTACAATGTTCTAATATAAAAATTAAGAAATCCCTTTTATTTAAATATAAAGCATATGTTTCATGTTAACAATAGGAGTTTGGCTTCAAGCATGGTTAATTATATATGGATCTATGTTTATAATTATGAAAAAGAGTATCAACTTAGAACTATTATACTATCATGTTGATCTGCATGGTGATCTGATGAATGTGTCTAAATTTTATATAATCTCCTAGAAATACCTTGATGCCTTGTATCGATAAATTTCAGGTTAATTAGTTAATTAGGCATATGGATTGTTATATTATAGGTGAGCCGAATATCAAGAAATTGTAGAATTATTGGATTTATGAGTTTTGATAAACATTGATTTGATAAAAAAAATGGTAATTTGTAATATCTTAGTTTTTCCCAAGTTAGGGCTTCAAGCCAAGGTTGTTCTCCTCGTCGCCACCGCCGGTTTCGTCGCCACTGCAGTTCTCGTCGTCACCGCAGTTCAGGTCGTCGCCACCGCCGTTCAGGTCGTCGCCCCAGCCCCAGCAGCCGTTCAGGTGAGTAAATCTCGAGGTAAGTTAAAGAATTTATTGGATTATTTTGGGCTTAGGGTTCATGGCGTGCGAGTTGGGGTTGGGCTGGGGTCGCGGTCGCAGTCGGGGTCGGGTTAGGGTTAGGGCAGGGGCTGGGCTGCGGGGTCGGGTTCGGGGTCGGGGTAGGGTTAGGGTCGGGGTCGAGGAAGGGTCAATTTATCAAATTTTTTATTGGGGGTGCGGCTGGGGCTGCGGGCTGGGGCTAGGGCTGGGCTGCGGCTAGGGCTAGGGTTGGGGCTGGGGCTGCGGCTGCGGCTAGGGCTGTGCGTCCTCCAGAGGGCGATCATAGGATCGGTGAAGTGAGGTGGCTGGATATGAGATACGATGGATTTCCATGTGTTCAATGGAATGCTGAGGGTCAGAGTCGGTTATTCATATATCTCCCAAAAAAGAATGAGTTTGTTATCAAAGGTGTATTGACTTCTACATCAAGGAATATCAGTTATATGTCATCCAGTGACTAAGTCTGTTTCTGGCCCAACCATATTTATGAATCGTTTCTTCTTTTTCCTTCTTACGTATATTTACTAGTTCAGACTGTATGCACCTCTGCAATCAACGCCGAGAACTTGTACATTATAGGTTAATAGACATATGCTATGAAATCACGGTGCATATCGAATTCATGATATGTTATAGTCCCTCATTATTTTTACTGTGGTGAGAAAGCAGTCGCTGGTAGCGAAAGTTGTTCGGATGAAATTCTAATTCTGGTGGAATTGAAACCGATAACCGGTTCATATGGTGATTTAGGCTGCTTCAGTGATATTTGTGCCTACATTGATGCCTCAAGCAACGAATCAAATGATGTGGATCACAAACTAATTAAATAAATTTTGAATACCAATCTGGACTGGGATTTGAATACCAATCCTAGTTTTCTACATTTTTTTATATATAGTAGATGGTGATACTTCTTTAAGTAAAAACAACCCTACAGTTAAGCGAAATCATAAATCGAACACACATATATAGAATACAACTCATACATGGGTATCCTCAAATCTAACTTTCATTGAATTTGCACGCGCACTTAAAATAACAACCTTTATACTAAAAAATTATGTATGCCATTACTTAGTAGTTTATGGTTTTTAGACGCAAAAGCCATTTGAGAAATACTTTTCCTACCCACTATTAATCCATATTCTCAATATAGTCATTGAGTTTGCACGCGCACATAATAAGAAGGAGAAGACAGTAATGTGGCAGAAGAAGAAGGAGAAGACAGTAATGTGGCAGAAGAAGAAAAAAATGACATTCCCTGTTCTCTGTTTCAGTATCAATCTTCTGATATGAACTAATGATGGCTTTCACATAGGCTTTTCCCTTTAGAGACTTCTTAGTGTCCAATGGAAAGCATACATCAGATTTGTGCAGGTCAGGTTCTTCTATAACTTTCAAGAGTCTCAACTGATTCTGTAAATTACACCCTAGTTGGGTGATACTTTTACCACTTCTCACTGCAGGTGCGCTCTCTAATATCCATTTTGAATGTAATATTATCGATATTCAAAATGGATATTAGAGAGCGCACCTGCAGTGAGAAGTGGTAAAAGTATCACCCAACTAGGGTGTAATTTACAGAATCAGTTGAGACTCTTGAAAGTCATAGAAGAACCTGACCTGCACAAATCTGATGTATGCTTTCCATTGGACACTAAGAAGTCTCTAAAGGGAAAAGCCTATGCGAAAGCCATCATTAGTTCATATCAGAAGATTGATGCTGAAACAGAGAACAGGGAATGTCATTTTTTTCTTCTTCTGCCACATTACTGTCTTCTCCTTCTGCCACATTACTGTCTTCTCCTTCTTATTATGTGCGCGTGCAAATTCAATGACTATATTGAGAATATGGATTAATAGTGGGTAGGAAAAGTATTTCTCAAATGGCTTTTGCGTCTAAAAACCATAAACTACTAAGTAATGGCATACATAATTTTTTTAGTATAAAGGTTGTTATTTTAAGTTTTCCCTTATAGAGATATGATCTAACTGCATCTATAAACTATAAGTGTGCAGAAAATTATGATAAGAAACCATAAGAAAGGGTCGTAGCCATGCATAACCTTGAATCTACATACCAAATCATGCAAAAGCATGCACTTATTGTCACCTTGCCTTGGAATATAAAATATCTTGGAAGACTATAAGCGAGCATTTAAATCTTGATAGCTTTTGACTTCAACATATAGTTTTCTCAAGTACCATGAAATATACTTCCTCCGTATAAACCGTTTTCAGGGAGATGGATTAATAATAACAAATTATCCATTGTGGCTCACTAGGTTAGCATTTTCTCTTCTATTGACCATCTTACTAATCTGCTTGGTAAATTTATTCGGAACCGGCTGTGAATCATTAAAAGACATGCATAAGAAAGAAAGCTAAAATACAGATATATAGCATACCGATACATCGAAACTTCAAAGTTGCGATGGCAATCTAGAGATATTTATTTCTACACACGTGGTGCGCGTGCGAATGCGTCAGGCATCATGGACAAATATTTCAGAACATGGAAAGTATTATTCGTATAAAGTAATTAAAACTTTTAAACACCTTGGGTAGATATTTTCTTAGTTGATGCAATCATATCATGAGGACTAAATTTAAGCTATTATACATATGCATATGTATTTTTCTAACCTAATATATCACACACACACACACAGAGAGAGAGAGAGAGAACACCAGTTTGGTAGAGAAATCAGCTAGCAGGACCCTGAAGAAATGGAGTCCATAGCATTGCTCATCATCGTCATCCATGATCTCTTTGAAAAAATATTATCAAAGGGATCATGGATGATTATGATGAGCAATACTATGGACTCCATTTCTTCAGGATCCTGCTACCTGATTTCTCTACCTACCTGGTGTTCTCTGTGTGTGTGTGTGTGTGTGATATATTAGGTTAGAAAAATACATATGCATATGTATAATAGCTTAAATTTAGTCCTCATGATATGATTGCATCAACTAAGAAAATATCTACCCAAGGTGTTTATAAGTTTTAATTACTTTATACGAATAATACTTTCCATGTTCTGAAATATTTGTCCATGATGCCTGACGCATTCGCACGCGCACCACGTGTGTAGAAATAAATATCTCTGGATTGTCATCGCAACTATAAAGTTTCGATGTATCGGTATGCTATATATCTGTATTTTAGCTTTCTTTCTTATGCATGTCTTTTAATGATTCGCAGCCGGTTCCGAATAAATTTACCAAGCAGATTAGTAAGATGGTCAATAGAAGAGAAAATGCTAACCTAGTGAGCCACAATGGATAATTTGTCATTATTAATCCATCTTCCTGAAAACGGTTTATACGGAGGAAGTATATTTCATGGTACTTGAGAAAAATATATGTTGAAGTCAAAAGCTATCAAGATTTAAATGCTCGCTTATAGTCTTCCAAGATATTTTATATTCTAAGGCAAGGTGACAATAAGTGCATGCTTTTGCATGATTTGGTATGTAGATTCAAGGTTATGCATGGCTACGACCCTTTCTTATGGTTTCTTATCATAATTTTCTGCACACTTATAGTTTATAGATGCAGTTAGATCATATCTCTATAAGGGTAAACTTAAAATAACAACCTTTATACTAAAAAAATTATGTATGCCATTACTTAGTAGTTTATGGTTTTTAGACGCAAAAGCTATTTGAGAAATACTTTTCCTACCCACTATTAATCCATATTCTCAATATAGTCATTGAATTTGCACGCGCACATAATAAGAAGGAGAAGACAGTAATGTGGCAGAAGGAGAAGACAGTAATGTGGCAGAAGAAGAAAAAAATGACATTCCTTGTTCTCTGTTTCAGCATCATTCTTCTGATATGAACTAATGATAGCTTTCACATAGGCTTTTCCCTTTAGAGACTTCTTAGTGTCCAATGGAAAGCATACATCAGATTTGTGCAGGTCAGGTTCTTCTATGACTTTCAAGAGTCTCAACTGATTCTGTAAATTACACCCTAGTTGGGTGATACTTTTACCACTTCTCACTGCAGGTGCGCTCTCTAATATCCATTTTGAATGTAATATTATAGATATCCATGCCTGTTTATGTCAAAATTACTTATATTGTCAATGTTTGATTGTCTAGTTGTTGGTGATGCATCCATATCAGGGACAGAGGCCACTCCCGTTCCTCCAGGTATGTTTATATATCCGTAGGGGCCACTGACTCTCCCCTACGGCGTTATCCGTAGGGGCAAAATATCAGGAATCCTGAATTTGTGCCCCTACGGAAACGTACCTACGCATATATCCGTAGGGGTAGTACTTGCCCCTACGGGTATATCCGTAGGGCCAAGTAATTTATTAAAATAAACCGTAAATAATATAAAATCTTATACCCTACGGCTTAATCCGTAGGGGTAACTGGACCTACACATATATCCGTAGGGGAAAAAATTTGACCGTAGGGGCAAGTTCAGGGCCTCAACTTGCACCTGCGGCCTTTGCACCTACGGGGTATTTTTTCGCCCCTACGTATATATCCGTAGGGGCAGTGGGTTGCCCCTACGGATAAATCCGTAGGGGCAACCCTTCTTTGTACTAGTGTAATTATCATCTGGCCATTAGGAAGTGGTAACTTCCAGATAATGGCCAGATACTAGATATCCAAGTTGGACTCCAAGCACTTCAGCAAAGTATGAAATTTGTTGGATGCTCCTAAAGGGGTAAAACCCATTAGGAGCAAGTAGATCTTTTGAGATCAATGCAGGTGGAAAGGTAGTTACCTAATAAGGCTAGAATTGTAGTAAACAGTTTTCATCAAATACCATCTATGGATTGTGATGAAACTTTTTCTTCAATGTTTGTACTGAAGTCCATACAGATATTCCTTGCCACTGCTGCTATTCATGACTATGGGATCTGGTAGGTAGATGACTATAATATCTTTCTAAATGGGAATTTATAAGTGCACGTGTATATGACTTTGCCAGAGGGTTGTCGTAGTCAGTGGGAGCAGCGGAAGGTGTGCAAGTTGCTTATGTCTATTTATACACTAAGCGGGCATTGATGAGGTGGATCATCCGTTTTGATGTGACAGTCAATGTGTTTGACTTCATTAAAATAATAGATGAACCTGATAAGAGGATGTAGGGAGTACTGTAAGGTATTTGGATAACATACTCCTAATAGAAATTGATGTTCATATACTACAATCGGTTAAACAGCAGTTATCACAAAGGTTTCTCCATATAAGGATTAGGATAATGTATCAGAGATTTTGGTAACTAAATCTATGTCGTTAGATCTAGATTTAGGAAGTGTTCCAATTTGGGTATTTGGACAGCATTCTAAAGGATTTTAGAATGGAGGACTCCTGGCGTAGTGGTGTACTTGCAGGTGACGGAGTCACCCTCTCTAAAGAAATGTCTTCTAGACTGATGAGGAGAGTGACTCGCATGAATGACAAACCAATTGCATTGCCAATTGGGTCAATAATGCAATGTCAAGTACCAGACCAGAAATTGCTTTTACATTTTGTGTAGTAAGCGGATATTAATTCTGGAGAAACAAAGGGAAGCGGTGAAAAAAAATCAGGATGCTCTCAGGGTATGGTAATGGTAGCCTTCTTCAGGAGGCAATTACAAATTTTGGCTTCCAAGATGACCCGGATGACTGAATGGATTTCAGGGTTATAAGTTGATCCTCTTTTGAGGGGAAGTATGTTGGAAAGGTTTCTAAGCAGATACTGAGGTAAACATGGTGCAGGATGCTGACTTAACAGAGGATATAACCTAAGAAGTTTGTTGGATAAAATTTCATTTATGAACTTGGTCCCATTAGGTATTTAGACAAATTCTAAGACAGGGTATCACTTAGTTCGGGAGATATTTGATCTCCGCGAAGTTAAGTAATAGAGAGAGTTAGAAGTATTGTAGCGGATTCACTCACTGAGGCTATTTATCGAACACACGAGCTGTTAGTAGAGAAGTTGGATATTCGGTAGCACACTAGCCGTAGGTATGCGATACCGCAATAATTGGTTTTAAGTGCAAATAGGAGATTGTTGGCTATAGTGCTCTCAAGGCAATTATTGTAATCAAAAGTAGGCGAGTATGATAATTGAAGGAGGGCCTATACATGTAGAATAGCCTTGCTTGTTATGATAGTATGCTATCTGGTTTTTCTTTATCATTGATGTGTATACATTTTATTACGTGTTGTGAATACATAATGATAAAACCCATAGGATTTTTGCTTGACTACCAGAGTTATGATAGCGATCATACTTGTGAGAGTTTAGTAGTCCATAAGCACATCCTTAAATATTCCTAGTCGTGGGAGTATCGAGACCAGGCATCGATATTCCAGAGTAGACTAGTGTATATGTTTCTAGACCCCAGCAAGGGGCGGTGGCAGGTCTTATAGCCATTGGTGTGTTTCACCAAAGATTGCATATAGGTTCTCATTGGAGGTGAGTGCGTTGGATGGACTCGCCGAGAACTTCTATATGGTACTATACCTATCATCAGATAGCAGTTCTCAGTTGACATAAGTACATGTAGTTCGTTGACCCGATATCGTCATTTGTCTCGTGTGAGTTCTCACTGTACTTAGATTACTACCCCACCACGGCTCTACTGATTCGTGTAAACATGTTTTAGTTGGGTACAGTCCCGAGCCACATAGAGGCAGTGATCGATCGTCAGGGATTCGTCTCTCCCGGTATAGAGAGTCGATGTCGTGCTGTGTTCGGTTGGCCATCACCATAAGTCTCTAGCTAGGGCGGATGAGATTTATTGATTTGAGATCAGTAGTTTCTCGGTTTGGTAATAGCTTTGACACCAACAAGACTTATCGGGTTATTAGGAGTCTGACGTTAACCACCTCTAGACCTGGTATGTGATACTCTAAGACGAAGAGACCGGACTGTATGGAGATTGTCACTTACAGGCTCAGTAGGGGTACGGATGAGTTTGCTCGTCGACCTTCCTTTTGTTCAATACCTGGGTAGCCATTACGTACAGCTAGTGCCACTGACGTGTTTATGGTTAAACACACTGCCAGCGTATTGTCGAGTCTTTAGAGTCCCACATAGAGGGTTTCCCGATTCACGCGAAACGATTTAGTATACGCGTATTTTGATACACACTCTGGTTCGATTAAATACATGCATTTAGTGCATGTACTTTAATCAGGCGTTTTGATAATACTGACAGGTTTGAAAGATAGCCGGATCATTGTGAGCTAGTATTATATTTCTCATTATCTCTCTTTTTTGGGTATTCGTATTTTGACACGAATATGGTATTTATACGAATACGAGTATTTGTATAAATACGTATATTTTTATTTTTATACGAATACGGGTATCGTATTTTGATACGAATACGGATATATGTATTTTGATACATATTTGTGGTGTGTGTGTGTATTTGTGTGTATGTACATATACATAATTTCCACTCAAAATTAGAAGCTTTGTGAAGAGTGTGGATGGGTGACTAATGGGGTGAGTCACCCATCCACCCACTCTTCACAATTAAAAGAGAAGAGAGGAAAGAAAAAGGATAATGAATTGATTCACGACTCATTCTTCTTCTTCCTCCTCTTCTTCATGTTAGCTTCTATCTTTTTGAGTATGGAAATTTTGACAAACAGAGAAAATCATAATCATAAGATTACCATCACTAGATCAATCTCACCATCACGTCCTACCAAGTTGTGATCATGAGTAATCTCACTTGATTTTTAGTGTGAGCTAGAGCTTGAATCGTGTTCTCTCGGGTGGATCATTTTCGACAGGGAGGATCATCTTCGATAAGGAAGATCGGCGTTCAAGCTCGTTCCCGACAATTTTAGAGCCTTGCGAGAGTCCTTAGAGCAGTGTAGGGGTCTTCTGCGATTTGGCGGATATGCTACAAAGGTAGCTAGCCCTCTTAACCTTGCATGTTTTGTATTCTAGTTTAGTGTTTGGAATCGATTCTAGGGTATTGGTTGCTAATGTTTTCTTTTAAATTTTTGTTTTCGCTTCCGCCTTCGCTGCGAGTCTTGCGGCACGAGCACTAGGGTCTTTATAATAATTACACTTGATGTAACAACCCTAAATTTCCTGTACAACTTTCTGTAGAATTTTTTCAAAATTTAAAGAAAGGGGTACTTTTGCCTGAGCACAAGTTAAATATTTGTTTTGCTCTTTAATTACAAGAAGGAGCTTGTAGCTCATTGGAAATACCTTGCACTGCTGAACCAAGCCACCAGATTTCAAATCCCATACCCTCACATTATTTTTAATATTGTTTTATTTTGAATTTTTAGAATACAAAGAGTTTACACGTGCATATCTCATAAAAACCCCACTACACCCTGAAAAGTAACTGTACCAGGGGACTGACGAACCCCGACCACCCGACTCGGCCGGGATCGGCCGGCGGACCGGTCGACTCGGGCCGCCGCCGCCTGCCAGACTCGGCCGGACCGCCGAGTCGCGAACTTGAAAAATTTGCTTCAGCTACCCATCACTCCTGCATACTCTAAATTCTTGGATTGGTTCCAGAGCCCCTTTAAATCACATTAAACCCAATTTTTAATACAATTTAATACATTTTTTCTCACACCTCTTCACCTAACCCTAACCCTAGCTTTACCCTATAAATACTACCCCTAAACACACACCTCTCACTCCAAAATTCTGAGCAAACTCTCAAGAAATTTCCTAGAACTCTAGTGTGCATTCGAAGTGAGCAAAGGGGCGAAACTCCGGCCATCTTCCGACGACAACCCTAGGAGATCCCGGCGACGAAACAACGCACCGACGAAGTCTACCACTCCCTCTCCCTCTCCTCTTTAAGCTAAACCTGTAAGTCTCACCTTCCCCCTTCTCTACTCTTTCTGAAAATACAAAATTCTAAAACCCGACGGAATCGGAGCAAATCCGATTCCGATTCGGTTCTTTCAAAAATCTCACTTTTCCTTAATACAATCTTGTTAAACCATTACATGTTGACTATTAAACACTAACTATTTATATTGAACAAGTTCCATATCAAAAGAAATTGCTATTTCCATTTTACCGTACTTTTTCATTAAATACCATATAGTTTCATTTTCGACATTTAAACATCACAAACTTGGTATACCTTTAAGTAGATCACGAGGTAATGACCTACCTCCTCACAACACTCATATGCAACATAGCACAATACTTTCGGGAACCTAGAATACGGGAAAACGAAACATTTCAAATAAATACCATTTACTAATAAAACCATTTTTACAAGATTTAGTATTTTACACAAATCTTTGCAAAGCGCCGCTACAACCCAATTTAGTCGGGATGGTGCGGATTATCGCACATCTCTGGGCTTAATAGTGCGAGATGCAGACCTCCACAAGGAGCATACGGTCTTGAGAGGTTTAAAATACAACATCTTAAGAAAATAAGATTTCTCGAAATATAAAATATATATTAAAATTATTTTTATCTAAATATATGTATAAGTAACATTAAAATATCTATTTTGTAATAATATAAATATTCCAACTCTTTTCAAAAATCACAAGAATCACTTTACATTAAAATACCATGAATTCCATATAAGTTCAATATTACAATTTAATACCATGTATTATGAAAATTAGATTATTCTCACTAGAAATATCATAAATATAAAATCTACAATTATTACAACTCTAAAGACGATAATTAAATACTTGGGTGTATTTTTTAAAAGTATATAAAAGTATTTTTACATAAAACCCCCTCAAGTTCTATAAATTACCCTAAGGACCCTAGTAAACATAGGTTTAAGCGGGACCAATCTCGTGAGCCTCAGGGAGCCGGAGAAGTGGGTGCTTGCCTATCTAAGGTAGACAACTTATCAATACGGTAATCGTCTTTGAAAAAGACACAAATCCTGCTGCCCATGTGTAGCGGTTACCGATAACATCAAAACCATCGGGACTTCAATTTACTTTTCTAATTGTCTGACCCAGACTGAGTCTCATTAATAAATAGATTTGAATATAATTCAAGTACAGTCTACAATCTACAATATGCAATCTACAATATTACAATTCAACATGGATCCATTCAATCTATATTGACTGAACCGAACCATGGATATACTTTCATTTACATGATTCTCCAGTTACATCCATGATTCTACAGTTACAATCATTTACTGATATCATGGTTTCGGTAAGTCATCCAATTATACAATTTATACAGTTTACAATACAAGACAACTATACAAACAAGATATCTCGGGGTTTAAGAGGTAGATTGGTACGGAAGGTGTTAGAAGTGGTACGAGATTGCAACCATAAGACACCTAACCTATATTCCATTGCTGTTGTATCGTGGCATAAACGGTTACTTGAGTTCCTGATACCTTAGTCTCCGGGGCAAGTGGGACTCCTCTCGTATACACCGGCATTCTTCTGTACCAAGATACAAATAACAGCGTTAACACTAAATACAATATTATAACAATATAATACAACTTTAAAAGCTACTCTCTCTTTCTCTGTCTATTCTATTTCTCCCTTATTTTTGGGACTTACCGAGTGATCTGTTCGCTGACGACATTCTCTTCTTTCTTCTTTAAATGTTGTCTGATGATCTGGACACATCAAAGATCGAGCCCAGCGCTGAAGACTTGGACCATTTCGTTGAAGACCCAGAGCTTTAGTTCATTGTACACTTTTATTTCAGTACCTTTTCTCTTCTGTTATGTCATTGTTTAGGCATTGCTTTATTTCAGTTGTATTTACATTTCCATGCATTGTACAGAAAGAATGTGAATAAATAAAGTTGTTGTTTTATTATATCTTGTCTCTTGTGCATTTACTTTTATATTGCTTAGATACGCTTAGCGTATTTACTTCACAGTAAATACGTAGCGAACTCGTTGCGTCCTCTGCCCGTATACTGGAAAGCGGGGCGTGACACTTGAACTTTACATTATCTAAATCAAACAATATTAACCCAACAATAAGTTTTATACGCTATCAATTGGGTATAATTTATATAGTTATGATAACATTGACTAAAACTTAAATAAATAAATTACCTTTATGAAGTAGGCACTTTGATAGATAAAACTTAAATAAATAAATTACCTTTATGAAGTAGGCACTTTGATAGATTTAGGGGTAGTGAAATTGGGTTTTCTTTAAAGAGATTCTGAGATAGAATTGTGGAAGAAAGGGTCGAGTAATGTTGTATATGGCGATTTTGTGGGAAAGCGGATTTTGAGAATCCGCTTTCCCAATATCTCGATTCAAAAAAGGGGCCACATGTGGCCCAAAGTGCCCTATTTTATTAAGTATAAATTTTTGTATCCTATTTTACTAAAATTAATTTAAAATTGCATTATTTTGAAAAAAAAGAAGCCCTACAGAGAGTCGTTATTCTGTTGGTTGCTTTTATTTTTATAAATTTTTCAGAAAAAGGATTGAGAATCGAATCAAAGTTAAAAAGAGAAGTAGAGTGAAAGTAAGAGAGGAATCGGAACCATGGCGATCTCTATTATTGTTGTTGTTATTACGACCGCCACCATTTTCACCATCATCATCATCAATATTATTATTAGGGTTTCAATTCTCCCAGCGCTTTCCTCACTCAATTTCTTGATCTCTCTCATTCATTTCTTTGGAGATGAAGAAGCTTCGATTGTTTCGAAGGCATGGATTCCCTCCCTCAGGTAAAGCCCTCAATTTTGCACTTTCTATTCTTCAATCTATTTTCTTTTTCGATGTGTGACTTTTCCTCCCCGGAATTATTGAAAACCTAATTATGTGTGTTCTTGATCAATTTACTTGAAAATTCTTATGTTTGATTTGATAATTCAATTTATTACAAGAAGGGTATAATTTGGAGGAATGCAGGAATGTACCATTTCTTGGAAATTTAGATTACAAGTCTCAAAGATGAGGTTTTGATTAATATCAGAAATGAAATAATTTCTCTGAATTTTGGTTGAGTTCTTATCAAGCAATGCTGTAGGTTATTTTATTATTTCCCCTCTCTTTTCTTTGAGAAGTTTGTAAGGAAATTAGAGTTATTGATGAAAATTAAATATCAAGGAATAGGAGCTGCCTAACTATTGTTGCTTTTATTTCCCTTATTTTACAAGATTCGCCAATGGAAATGGAGAGCAGATGCTTCTACAAAATTATGCCGATGTCTGCTGATAGCTGTAAAAATAGGAGAGGGTAATAGGATAACTAGACATTGAGAAATTGAAGCCTAATGGTATAGGGAAAAAATCTCATGTGGTCCCTTTAGGTTTTGCATTTAGATCGTTTAGGGTGAAAGATGGGATATTGCATTGAGAGGCCTAAGAAAATCTGTAATCTGAATGCACTGAATGCAGCTCATTTTATTTATTAGAATAATTATTACTAATTTTGATGAAATCGGAAGGAGAACGCTCATGTTTAATTAAAGGGAAGAGAAAAAGGAAAACAAATGTTACTCCACCAAAACCCCACACAAATTAAAGCTCCACAACAACAAACATATCAGTGTAACAAGCTCAAAATAGTGCAGCAACTAGAAAAACAACGCAACCCCTACTCAATAAAATACTCGTCTCTCCCAAGGAAAATTGCAGCTCATATGTTATCCCTTCCTTTGTAAATCTTTTCCTTTAATTAGAAAAGAGAAAAAGGAGAAAGAAAAAATTAACCAGAACCAACTGCCTCTTTCAAAAATGCGCAGACCTAAAAACACCTGGAACCCTACTCTAAATTGGTTTCAAATATGATATTTACACAAACAAGTATATATTTTATTGTCCCGAGTCTAGATCTTGAGAAATAGCCTTGTCAAACTCAAACTGCATGAAGTCCAATTTTGGAAGTTCCTTCTTGGATGAAAATATCTAGTTCGATCTGTCTAAGATTTAATAGGAGCATCATTAGCATATTGCTTGTGTGTTCAATAGCAAGCAACACTATATGATACATTTTTATTCTTTGTTTGGTTTAAAAGATGGTGACGAAAATGAAAAGTAAATAAAAGAATATGCAGCATGTGGTTGGTTGAATGTAAAGTTCATTGAAGATGAGGAAACCTAGAAAAAGAATGAAAGAGATAAACACTCCACTTTTCTTTTGTCATCATGCAAAGAATTTCAATGGCCTCGAGTAAATTGTGTTTAGTGTTCTCCTTTCAGGCCTGGGCTAGGTTTGCATCTTCTTGTCTTGCTATCCTTTCCTTTCCAGAAGTCGTTGCAGCTAAATTTAGCCATAAAACCTATTGTGTGTCATATGCATTTCGTTATTGTTTTGTTTCAATGCTCAACATTATCTCCATTTTCGAAGTCCATCTTTCTTTCGTACGCATTCAACCCATATTCATTTACTAAGGAGCACAGATCCGGCCGCTGAATATTTAATTAATGATAATGCTGACCTTTTACTACTAGATAATATACATATTAGAGACCGTCTTAAATGGTCTCTAATACTAAAGGTACAGTCTCTAAAGAGTATTAGGGACCGTTTTTATTTTAAACGGTCGCTAATACATGGTCGTAAAATGAGCGGTTGCTGACACGTGTATTAGCGACCGTCTACAAATGGACGCTAATACGAACGGTCGCTAATGACTTATTAGCGATCGTTCATTACGGTCGTCAATGCTATGCCACGTGGACAAACCAACGACTCTAAGCTATTTTCCGTATCGGTGAACGGTCGCTAATATAGGTATTAGAGACCGTTCCGGTAGTTTGAACGGTTGTTAATACCTATATATTTTTGAATTTTTTAAACAGAAATTGCCTTTTCCCATACGATAATACATTTAATCACAATATAATACGCAAATATAGCATTTCAATCACAAACAAATATATAAAAATGATATATCACAAACCAATAGCATTTCCATCACAAACCATTATAAATCCAACAATTTCAACAACTCAAATAATATGAAAAATACGAAACTCTCTTTAAATCAACACATACTATATTGTTTTGAACTCAAATAATACATTACTTACTAAATGTTCAACAATATGAAAAACTCTTCAAATCGTGCACGCAATCCTATCTTACTCAACCCTACGAACCCTGCAAATCCAAAACAAATTTAATAAATACATGAACTCAAATTATAATTTTCGAAATTAAATAACGCGCCAGCTATATTAATTAACACATGTAAATGCGTACCTCACTAACTTCCACCGGTATTATTTCCATCAGAAGCTCGTCTTGAAAAGTATCGATCCGTGTTGTCCAACAATACAAAAAAAACTCTCCAAATCGCACGCAATTTCAGCTCACTCAACCCTGTGAACCCTGCAAATCCAAAAAAATAAATAAATACATGAATTCAAATCATAATTTTGGAATCAACGCTAACTATGCTAACACATATACATAAGTAACTCACTAACTTCCGCCACTGTTATCGCCATCAGAAGCTCTTCTTGAATAGTATCGAGCGGTATCCTGAAAGTCTTCCTCCCTAATTAGATACCTAGCTTATACGCTTGATTGTAACATACAAATATCAATCACATGCATGCGCACACTCATACACTCACACGCCAACGATATACTTGTGAAATCCCATAGACTTAGCTGAAACTTAGTTTTAAAGAGAAGAGCATGATCCATTTTCTCTTACCACATGCCATTTAAGATATTTTCGGTTTTTCTACATGCACATATTTAAAAGATAAATTGAAAATTATTAACTAATACTATAATTGTAAGAGTGCTTACATGCATGTATTTTTCGGTTTTGCGTATGGCGTCAAGGACAGTGAATAAGTGTTCCACCTCCAAGATATCTGGTGCATCTACTCCTCGCTGTATTCCTGGATCGACAAAAGCTCGAGTAAAACATGGATATCAATGTGTTTAATTTATAATGGTTTACATCAAACAAAAATTATCCTTCAAACACAAGTTCCTTTTTCTCTTGTAATATCAGTATCCTTCTCTCAATTGTGCTCTCAATCATAAATCTCACGGTTCTAGTAAATATGGATAGAGAGTGAGACACAAGGCACGATACCCGTTGACGCTTGATGACATACATTTACCTCAATTCCAATTTGGGAATTGCCTGCCGATATTGTGCTAGCCGGTAACGAGACAAGAATAGCAGCGACTGGGAGTGAAGTGTGACTTCACTCCCATTCGAGACGGTAACCCTTCGCTCCCAGTCGCAACGGTTCTTGTCTCGTTATCGGCAACGTTACATCGGCAAACAATTCTCAAATTGGGATGTTGACGGGTGTTGTACTTTGTGTCTCACTATCTATCCATATTTACTAGAATCGTGAGATTTGTGATTGAGAGCACAATAGATGAAAGAATACTGAAATTACAAGAGAAAAAAGAACTTGTGTTTAAAGGGTATTATTTGTTTGATATAAACCATCTTATAAGTTAGACCCTAAAGATACCAACAGAGACGAAGCAGATACATCGAGCATAACTGCAATTTATACAAACTCATAGATATTTAATAAATTTCTACACTAAACTACTTAAAAAATTATACTGACATACAAAAGCATATACGTATACACGAACAAAAGTAAAATACATACCAGATGTGCGGCACGGATGTTTGACATGACCATTTAGATTATTACGGTCCTTAATGTGTACAGTTTCTAATAGTGTAAATTACAGCCCAAAAGACCCTCAACCCTCAGGATATACTAGAATATAAAAATATGTCCGCTCAACTTTTCTGGCGGTTCAAATTTCATTGTAGGCCAGTTAGCTCTCAAGGAAACAATATTAAAGGATTTGATATAAATTTTGATTTGGTTTATAGATAAAGTTACAATTTAAAATTCTAAACGGTAAATCATATATAACAAGATTTCGAATCATTAAATTTACTAAATACAAGTTAAAAGTTAGGATGAATATATTTGTGAAATATTTTATATGCGGACACACACAAACAAGCACGCACACTCACACAAACACTCGCTCACACACTCATATGCGCGCGCACACACTCGCTCACACACTCATATACATACGTGCGCACACACACTCACACATACGCGCACACACTCGCTCAGTCACTCATACATACCCTCAATTACCTAAAATTCATCTTACCCTAAATTCATCTAATAATTTCTTATAATCCATCTTATTCTAAACAATCATCACAAATGTCACAAATACCAAGTACTGAGGTATAATTTGTAGTGAGGGGTTATAATTTGTTATTAAAATTTATAAGTTGTTATTAGGGTTTCTTTAGGGTTTATAAATTCTTCAATTTGTACAATCCATCATCACAAATTTCATAACCTAATATCCACATATAATTGAAAAACCCGAACATCCACATTTAATTTCAACAATTCATAACCTAACATTCACATCACAATTTCACAACCTAACATCACAATCCATAACCTAATATCCATATTTAATTTAAAAAATAATAATTGGAGGAGAAAAACCCTAACCTTTAATCAGATTTTGAACACTAGCAGCAACAACAGCAATACCTAAAAAAGTTTATATAAGAAAAGGGAATTTTTTTGGAAGAATTGGGGAAAAATGAAGAGGGAAATCACCTCTTGGGGTCAAATTCACAGGCTGTGAAAATTTTGGGGAAGAACGAGAGAGAAAGTTATCTCGCGGGCTAAAAGACCTGAGAACAATATGAATCCACTAGCAATAAATCATATAAGACAATAAGATTTTGAATCATTAAATTTACAAAATACAAACTAAAAGTTAGGATGAATTTGTGAAATATTTCATACGCAAGCACGCGCTCACACATATACGCACTCACATATTCACACATACGCGCGCGCGCTCACACACTCACGCACTCACATACAACTCGGTCACACACTCACACATACAACTCGCTTGCATACGTACGCGCACGTACACACTCACACATATATACGCACAAATACCCATGTGCACGAGTGCACATGCATGCGTACGTGCACACACACTCGCACACCCACACATAAACACTCTTCAAATTTCTATTTCAAATTCTCAAATTTCACATCTATAATCCTAAAACCCATCAACCACTTTTTAAATTCTCCATTTTCTCCATTTTAAATCCTAAAGTCCAAATACCAAACACATTCTTTAATTCCTCATCTTTAATTCTTCATATATCCTAAAACCCAACATCCTACCCTAAAACCCAACACCCTATCAAAGATTTCAAAACCCAACTCCACAATTACTTAATTTAATTGAAAAAAGTAATAAGCGGTGGGGGAAAACCCTAACCTTGAACCAGATTTAGGAATGAGGATGGCGATTTTGAGCAGCAACAACAGCACCAACTTAGAAAAAAAATTTGGGAAAGAATTGGGAAATTTTTTAGAGGAATTTGGGAGAATTAGGGGAGAACCGCCGGGGGGTGGCAAACCGCAGGTGAAAATTGGGAAGAGCGGGGGGGGGGGGGGGGAGCCTTCACGGCTGAAATATGCAAGGAGTATTAGCGACCGTTTTAGACGGTCGCCAATACTTAATAAACGGCCGCCAAAGCATTAGCGGCCGTTTATTAGGGACCATATTATTTATACGGTCTCTAATACTCCGTCCCTAATACGCTCAGATTTCTAGTAGTCACTGTATTTTGAATTAATGATAATGGTAACCTTCAGCAACATTCTCATAACCAATGGAATGCTTTGCTGCAAATATCTTTACTTTTGACTTGGATAAAAATTTGTGGTCTTAAATTACAAATTTCTCTGTATCTACTCGTTACAGGCTCATTACCATTTGTGAAGAAGTTCACACACAAGGAGATTGAAAGAGCAACGGATGGTTTCAGCCTTATTCTTGGAAGTGATTCTCATGGAACTATATATAAAGCTCAATTTCCAGATGGCCTTGTTGCTACAATTAAAAAGAGAAGCCATTTGCAACAAGCTAAAAATGCATTCCATAAGGAAGTGCAACTCCTAGGGCGCCTGCATCATCACCATCTTGTTGGACTTCAAGGGTTTTCTGAAGATCATGTCAGGTAATGTGCTTCTAGCTTCTTTAAATAAGACTTTTCTGAGGTCTAGATTATTCTCCTGTGCACCTGTTTACATAAACATACACTTGGCAGAAAAAATCTTTTACTATAACTGTGCATTAAACATATTTTATACGAACCATTCGGTTACTGTTTTGTTTCAGGTTTCTTGTCTTTGATCATACGGAAATTGGAACCCTCAAAGATTGTCTCCATGGTAAAGATATATATATATTATGATCTATGCCATTGAAATATTTTAATCTATAACCAATTCAGATATACAAGCTTAATTTTTGACAGACCCACTTAGAACTCCTTTGACTTGGAGGCTCAGATTGCGGATTGCTATTGATATTGCAGCTGCTTTGGTATGCGTCCTTGTAGACAAAGCGAAATGTAAACTAGTTATTTATAAATTCCTCAAGCACGGGAACGAATGTCCTGTTTACAATGACTCTATAATTTGTCTTTTATTTTGTTTTGTTAAATGTGGCAGGAGTATCTTTACTACTTCTGTGATCATCCAGTATACAATGTATCTATCAACTCAAAAAATGTAATATTGGATGAAGATTTTGTCGCTAAGGTATTATTTACTCTTCCAAGGAACTATATTACTTTCATGTCATGAAAACTATCTGTTCAAAATACTTTTGCTAACTCTATCTTGATGTTCAGCTCTCTGATCTGAGCTTTGGAGACACCAACCGCAATGATACTAAAGAATCCAATGTCACTTCATCACAAGGTTCGGCTTTTTCACATGGCCCTCGATTTTTTACAAGTTAATATACATTTGTTTCATGAAAATCCTTAATGTTTATTCTTTTCACATGCAGATTATATAGAACAGAGAAGGAGAGATGTAGTGTTTCAATTTGGCGGACTGATCCTGGAGCTCGTTACGGGCCAATCATTGGGTGATGAAGATGAACTTGTTCAGTGGGTTCAAGAATCGGAACTTGCATATTCAATGCACAAAATGGTTGATGCTGATCTTGGAGACAATTACGATTCAAAAGAGCTTAAATGTCTTCTTATCTTAGCAAGATTGTGTACTAAATGCGCAGATGAGCCCGTTATTTCTATCCTGCAGATTCTACGGTATCTTCAAGGGAAGGTAGAACCCCCTCTACCTTCATTCTAGTTTTCTTAGACTGGGGATATTCACTACAATTCCATTAAATCGTCGGAAATAATTTGATCAAGTGGGTATCGGATTGAGTGCCTGGCAAGATTCTTAGATCTAGTTTGATCTGCAGCTTCTTCTTGTAAATTTTCATGTAAACATATATTTCATTTGTTTTATCTGTTTCATAATTCTTTTTGCGCCCAATTGTCTTGCAAAAATGGGCGTCTAACTGAATTTCTAGTTTACATAATTAGGCTCTATTCCGCAAATGCTATCTTTTTCAATCATATATACTTGAACCTAGTCAAGGGGAAATTCAGATGATTACTTGGTAGAAGCTCCCATAAAGTAAGTTTACCTGTCAACTATCTTTAGACTGTGTTTGCTTTAAAAGAAAATTAAGTTTGAAAAAATAAGGGGGAAAGAAAAAAAATACTGCAGTTTATTGTGAAAAAAACAAATGGTCCCTTAATCATTGAAGTAACGCTCGGAGATTTTTCAACCTAAGAATTGTTATCTTAGGTAATCTCATTAATGCAAAACTCTACGAAAGTCATGATGACGAATGACATTACGCTAACAAGTTAAAGAAAAGAAAGAAGTTGAGGAAATCAAAGGCCTGTTCATAGTTTGCTTCGATATCTATAACTATAAGCACGTGTGTTAATGTACCAATATTGCTGAGTGGTAAAGTCTATTTGCAGCTGAGGTAGAGCTCTCGGGTTAAGCACCATTATTGAACAAAATAAAATAAAAAGAAATCCACATTCTTCATGTTGCATATATAGGGATAACACAAGCTACTCTGTGGGCATCTTAACATAGTAATAGATCAAACCAGAGGTCACTGGAACTTGTAAGATTTTCCCTTGTGTATATGTTTTTGTAATCATCCTCACAAAAATAACATTACCTGCGGTTGATGGATTTGTCCACGGGTCATGAATCATATCTCCCAACGTTACATAGAGAATTTGTGAATGCAATTTTTTTTTGGAAAACCAATTGAATTATTTCTTTTCACAAAAAAATGGCCGGTTTTATCTCTACATACATATTTTCCAACTTATTTATCCATTTTCAATAATACTTGCACTTGCTTATAAACTAGTTCTTCCGGTGCTGCTATTATATTGTGCCTTCATTTCCCTCTTCAACTTTGTACTGTCCATGTAAACATAAACTCGAGAATTTCATATATATATTTACACATTTCGATTTGTATGACATTAAACGTCCAAACATCGAATCGTTCCGCTGAATTTAGCGAAAATGATGACCAACCTGTCATAAAATAACATGATGTCAACAGCTACAACAGAGACAGATACTCCTTGAACTAACAGTATTTGTACTATCTCGCTGCCAACGGCACAGTCTCAGCAAGCGGCATCGGTTCCGGCATCAGCAGCGCGAGGTCCGGCATAGAGGGCACGTGGGCCGCAGCCGCAGCCACGGGTCAACACACTTGACATGAAACACGTGCCCGCAATCCGGCAGCTGGCGCAGCTCCTCGCCATCCTTATAATCTCCAAGGCAGATGGAGCAGCAAACGCCGGAAGCAGCAGAAGTAGGCTTGGCCTTTGAGTAGAGAAACCTCGGGTAAGTCATTAGGGTGGCTTCGTTGATTCCTGATTCGATATCGGCGGCTGTGGCTGATACGGCACGTGAGTGGCGCGTCCGGGGTGGTAGAGGTGTGGTGTTGATTCTAGTGCAGTAGTAGGAGACAAGGGCGAGGATGGTGATTAAAAGGAGGAGGCCGACGGACGCGACCATGCCGAGGCCGAGGCCGAAGCTGGTGATCTTTTCGGAGGTGAAGATGCCGACTTCCGGCGAGATAGGGCTCAGGGTGGAGTTCATGGTGACGAAGATGGGGGCTCAGAGGTTTCAAAAGGCCAGTGAGATGTCAACTATTACACAGAAGCAGCAAAAGAGGGGATTTTCTGGGGTTTCCAACTCTAAGAGGATTTTACTTATGAAATGATAAATTTTTGCGTATCTTCCACGTTCACAAAACTCTACAATGCTCTTGAGGGATGAGAAATATATTTTTATATTTTTACCTTTTGCCGCAGGGTGAGTGTTTAGAATTTGTGATTTTGTGCAATGATATCGTTTTTTTTTCTAATCAGGATATGAACCGATGTCATGTTAACGTTTCTACCGGTATATCCAAACTTCAAAGTTATAATGCCGAGTAAAATATATGTTATTATATTTCTAACAGTTAGTTTGGGTCTTTTTCAGTACTTTGTAGTACAAGTGGGTCAAATAGATAACCTTGCTCGTTACACATCATCAACCATTGATTTAAGATTTTGGGTTGGCTGTTATTTCTCTTGCTGAGATTACCCACACCAGATATTGCTTTTTTCACTAACTGCAATAAGCATATATTAATCTAATCCTGAAGAAATATTGTGAAGCAGTTATGAACATAAGAGGATGTTCTTGGTATATGATAACGGCAATCTCCCGAAAGAGGCGGTTATCATTTCAGGCTTCCAAGATGACCTGAATGAAAGAGTGGCTGTTAGAGTTAATAGTTTTCTCTTTTTTGAGATGCAGTATGTTGGATAGGTTTCCAAGCAGGATACTAAGGTGGTCATGGCGTTGGCTGCTGATTACATCAGCAAAAAGATACAGTCTAAAAAACTTGTTGGATTTGGTGTTCATGCTATAAAAAAGGTCCCTTCAGATATCCAGATAAGTTCTAAAACAGGTATCGCTCATTTCAGGAGATAGATGTTCTCCGAGAAGTTAAGATATAGAGAGATAAAGATACGAATATTGGAGCGGATCCAATCAGTAAAGCTATTTATCGAAAACGTAAGTTTCTCAAAACGAGTTTTGAGAAACTGACTAGTAGAGAAGTTGGGTATTCAGTAGCACATGAGATGTGAGTATGCGATACCACAATAATTGGCCTTAAGTGTAAGTGGGGAATTGTTGGATATTGTGTCCTCAAGGTAATTATTGTAATTGTAGGTATGCGATTATGATAATTGAACGAGAACCTATACAGGTAGAACCGTCTTACTCGAGATGATAGTATACTATCTGTTTTGCTTTTATCATTATGTGTATACATTTTGATAGAGCCCGTATGATTATTGCTTGACTACCAGCGTTATGATAGTTGCTCACCGTCGAAAGACAGGGACCGAGACATTGGGATGTCTGGCCTGAATTTTGGGGGCAGATACTATTTGGACTTCTCCATCCACCTCTCCGAAGGTACCAAGTTGATTTATGGCACCATATATCGGAAGTTTGGACAGATGCGACCTTTGCAGCAGACTATATCAGATCTCCCTTCATTTTATGAGGGTTTTTTGATTGTGGGGACGCTCTTCCCTGCAGGTGCAAGCCCCTGCAGTTAATTACGTTACTGCATTGCGATAACCACTTTCTCCTGCTCCAGCAGTTCACTTCGTATCGTGTTATTTTTGTTTTATTTTGGATTGCCCGTGGATTTTATACGGAGACTATTTTATGTCATCGCCCATTAGGCGTGAATTAGTTCAAATCCGTATATTTTAGATTTGGGCTTGGGTCAAGGATTTTCTTGACGGGGTTTTGAACTTAGGTTATATATTCTTTTGGTTCAAAAATATTTTGTTTTATTTAAGGACCGTTAATTTAGTGTGAAATTAAGATAAACTTAAATGTATGAGCATTTTGGCTCAATCTATTTTAAACTAAGGATACATTAGTCCTATTTGAGATTAAGATCAACTTAGCAATATTTTTAAGGATTATTAAATTTATTAAGATCCAGATCATTTAGGCTCAGTTGCAAGAGAGACTTAGCCAATTTGGGCTTACTCAGTCTTCTTTTGTTCTGTTCAGAAGTGCTAAGCACTTATTTGGGCTTTGTTTGTTCAGCTTCCTTTTTATGCAAAAGTGCTAAGCATTTATTTGACGTTCTAACACTCACATGGATATCATGTAAAGCATTCAATTATGGGCGCTGCCCAATCAGTGCTAAGCACTCAGCCGTTTCGGCTGTATATGAAGTGCTAAATACTTTTTATATGGCACCCACATGAGGAGAACGTGCAGCGCTGAGCGCTGTCCAATCAGTGCTATGCACTCAGCCGTTTTGGCTGTATATGAAGTGCTAAGCACATTTTGTGTGGCGCCTACGTGAGGAGCACGTGAGGTGCTGGGTGCTGCCCAATCAATGCTAAGCACTTAGCCGTTTTGGCTATATATGGAGTGCTAAGTGCTTTTTGTGTGGCGCCCACGTGAGAAGCACGTGAGGCGCTGCCCAATCAGTGCTAAGCATTTAGCCGTTTTGGTTATATATAAAGTGCTAAGCACTTTTATTCAGCGCCCACGTGTGTTTCACGTGAGGCGCTGGCCTTCTGCTTTGGGCGCCCGCGTGTTTTTCACGTGAGGCGCTAGGCGCTGTTAAAAGGGCGCCCACCTAGGAAACACGTGAGGCACCAGTCTTTTTTTCCTTCCTTTTTTAGAGATTAAATCTCTGTTAATGGCATTTTGACCATTAATGATCACCAAGATCTCCGTTTTTGAAGATCTGGGATCAGGTTTTTCTTTAAGAACTATATAAATTCTTTTTCCTTTTGTTTTTCTTTTGAACCTAATTCTTTTCTAAATCTTTAATTCTCAAAAACAAGATCTTCCCGATGAGAATTAAATTCTCAACTTGTGGGAGACTTGTCTTGTGGATCTTTGATCCAGAGAAAGAACTAAGTTTTTTTAGAAGGGTTAAACCCTTAAAATAGGTAAAAGAGATATTTTGATCTCTGTATTTTCTTTACCTAGTTTCTTTTTTTGAAAGCGGAGTCTTCCTCTTTGAGAATTAAATTCTCTGTTGTTTTGAAAGATTTCTATATTTTTTTCAGAAGCTTGTGGAGGCGGGGGGGGGGGGGAGGGGTTCCTCCTTTTGTCTCTGTCTCTGTGGTGTCTCTGTGGTGTGTGAGACTTGAAGTCTTGGGTCCTTTATATAGCAGAAGCTTATCCGGATTATATCTAGCGATCTACGCATCCCTCTTTTATTACCACATTCCTTATGTGTGGTGGGTTAAATCCTTCCTGGAGCAATGGAATATCCCAACTCACACATTTCTCTTATCGGATCAGGAGGTGTCAATCTCGCTGGAGGAATTTACGGAAATATCCGGATTACCCTTCAGAGGAGAGCATTATGAGGAGATACTTCCTCCATACGAGTACGTCTTCGCTACTGAATCAGTAGTTATGGGTTTTACCCCAGAAAATACTATCCGACACAAGTTTCCGAGCTTGATCAAAGTGTTGAACATATATGAGAGCTTATTCTTAGATTCCGGGGGCATGGCGTTAGCTTTACGGACTTTGTTGCCCGTTTCCTTCGACCGGAAGTTTTATTGATGAAAGCTGCGAAGTTTGCCAAGCTCGATGACTCATTCGGATTTGGCTTGGACAAACTGCCGACTGCGGAGGCGGATTTAAAGCTATTCTTTATTCCGGATACCCTAATCGTCTCTTTCGCAGAGGTTGCCGCTCTGGACATTTATGAGGAGACGTTCTTTATAGGGTTCATCAGCTTGTAGCTGAGCTGGTTTGCGCTTCCAATGCACCCCCACTATATGAGACCATCCGTCTTTTATCCGGCTCATCGCATTGCGGCGGGGACACATATGGCAATTGGGGTTGCCGGATTAGCGCATTTGTATCATGGTCTGAGTATAGCAGTCGATACCGCTCAGCCAGGTTTGAAGCCCGTAAATCTCCCATTGCACTTCTTCACCTTGTGGATCGAGATGCACTCATGCACATGCTGGGTGCTTTTGATGTGCATAAACGGCCCAGATTTTATGAAGGATATAACTTTTCTTGGGTCATTCAATTAGTCGATGCTTTTTCTCTTGACCCGACAGAGCGAGAGGCTCGACGATTGCTTCTTTTCCCGCGCATGGTTAGGGATAGCATGACCTTCGTCGACAGGTCCTGACCATTGGTAAGGAACCTTCCAAGGTAATCCAACCACTCCACGATATCTTCAAGGATGGAGCTTCTGCATTGAGGGCCCGGGAAATCGTTCATTTGTATTCTATCAGGCCGGGTTTCCTCTTATTTAGACAGACCGCCTCGGTGTTATTTATGAGATATAACCAGCATCTTTCGCCCAGCAATCCAGTTACAACCAAGGCATTCCCCTTGAAGCGTTCCTCATTGACCCGGTTACTACAGAAGAGAGCGTTCGCAATGCGGCTCGTCACTTCATGCGGTTAAATACGGGGTCTCATTTCCTGATTAGTGAGCCGAGCCATATCCCGAAGGCCTCGAATGCTTTTATTGCTTGGTATCAGCATTCTATGGGTGCCATCATCAAAGAGGAAAGGCAGATGCTTCACGACCATAAGGATTTTGTCCCGGCCAGTAATCCCGCGGTCCCGCTGAAGCGACAAGCAATTGTCCGTCCTTCTTTAAGAGAGAGCACCATGGCTGTAATTCCATGAACCTTTTCGGCTCAGCCATGGCCGGATGTAAGTGCTCCTGTGACTGTGGTGGCAGTGGCATCTCCTGAGTCGGGTATTGTCTAGGAGATTGGAACTCGCCGTTTGAAGAAGCCCGTTAAGCGAAAACTTTTGTCGTTGGGTGTTGGTGCCGGTTCGCAGAAGAAGAAGTCTTTATTCTCGTCCGACGTTGTATTTGGTCAGGAGCCTCATGCTCTTTACAGCGAGGGCTTGTCTGAATATGGTACTAACGACGGTCTGTTCGGAGCTTCTATCGTTGAGAATGCCGCCACTGATCTTCAAGCCGCTATTGAGGCTTCTGAGTGATTAGCCCGCGAGCAAGAAGTGCTTGCTTCTCTTGCGGCATCCGGTATATTTCATTTACATTCTTCCGTGTATATATATTTTTTGAATTTATCATGCTTTACTAACACTCTTTTCTTAACAGGAATCTTCACTAAAGCGGCTCTCTTGGCGTCCCTCAAGACATTTGAGGAAGAGGAGAGGCTTCGCGCTTCCATGGATCTCGGTATGATTCATTTCGCGACGCCTTTACATATTTAGTTTATTTTGTTCACACCCTGACTCCCTTTCTCTTTTTGTCATGGGAACCACCGCAACTCGTGTTGTTCCGAGTACAATGCCATCCTCATATGGTGGTGTGGAGGAGCCTTCAGAGCCACCGGCTATGGTTGAGGTCACCCCAGGGCCGCCACGGGAGGCATCACTAAAGCAGCCGATGATGGATATTGCAGCAGATCCGGAGGCCGAGCCTAATTTGGACAAAGACGTTCCCCTGTCGGAGGTTTTGAGGAGATCTATTCGTACAACCAAATCTGAGAGGAAGCGCAAAAAGCACGCAGCAAGGGAGCGTCTGGCTAACTTGGCTATAGACGCAGGTTCGAGTGATGCCCGATCCTCTGACGTTCCTATAGAGGACATTCCTCCTGCCTTGTCCACCACTCATAGGCAGGTTGTGCGTGCGGCTCGCGAAGAGGCCGAGCGGTTAGTTCAAGGTAAAACAGTGCACGACCCCTTATTGAAACTTAGTAGGTCTTGTTTACTTTCCATGTTTCTTCTTACAGTAATTTTTCTCGAATTATAACACATTTGTCCTTGAATGATACGACAGGGCTGAGTTTGGGTATTAACGTGGTGAGTGAAACGCCAGCGTTTGAAGGGTCTGGGGCGTCAGACCTTCCTACCGAATCAGGGACTGCTCCAACTACCGCTTCCTCCCCCTGTGGATCCCTGGCATCGTCAGGTGATGCAAGCATGACGACGGCCCTTATTGATTCGGGGGACGAAGGTGTCGATGTTGAATCCATCTCCCCGGTGATGGTGGAAACCGAGGAAGCCGTCATGGTTAGTGGCACTCCAGACACCGCTATGGTTTGTGCCCCGTTAGGTATTCCTTGTGTTATTTCTTTTGGGTTCTCAATCTTGCTAAACATATTCGCTGATATCTCTTTTATTCCGAATATAGATGCGGTAGACCCCGGCGCTGTGCTGATTAAAGAATCACTGTCAACTGTTGCCATGACTGTCACTTTTCCACCTCTCTCTTTTGTGCCCCCAAGTTCTCTCGGGTTTGATGACGGAAGGTAAAGATTATTCAATTCCTTATTTCAGTATAGATATTATTTCTTGAATTAATTTCTTTACCATATATTGTTGCAATCCTGTAGGAGTGCTTTTTGACCCCTTATGCCAAATGCTAAGCTCGCACTTCGTCTTCCAATCAGAATTCGTTCCTCCTTCGGGCGTTGGTTAGTATATTCTTCATCTCTTATTTCATCTTTTCACGAGTAATCTTTCTATTGCTAAGCTTTTCTCGTATTGGCCACAGTCTTACGGCTTGAGGGAGAGAATGAAGGAATAGCGGAGCCTCCTAAGCTTCCTGATTTGCCACTTTCAACTACTGGTATGTTAGATCTCATTCATTATCTTCCTTTTTAATTCTTAGGTTGAAATCAGACCCTCTACACCAGCTTTGGCTTCTCTTGAGTCTCGCATATCTGTGCCCACGGGGCCGTTCGCTAAGCGTCAGTCCTCTGAGGGTGCGGCAAATAGCAGGCAGTGTAAGTCCATATTGCGACCCCCGGTGCTTACGGGGAGGCGGAAACGGTATAAAAAAAACAAATTTTTTATCGCAAGAGGCAACATGGACTAAACAAGGTCGGGATCGTGTCTAAACTAAACTAGCAAATACACTAAAAGGAGTTAGCTACTATGGAAGATGGTTATACCTAAACTTGAACTCCTTCTTCTTTAAACCTTGTAGAGGTTGATGGTTCTCTTTTCGTCGCCTTCTTCCGTCGAAGATGGATCCACCTCGAAGGTTCGACCTTTGGGCTCTTCCTCGGTCTTTGAGTGAACTAGGGTTTCCGGCTTGCTAAACCTTGAACCTAGAATGAGTAGAGAGTGACTAGGGTTTGCTTTTCTTTTTAAAGAGAAGGATTCTCAACACATGAGAAGGTTTCTCTTTTGCTAGAGGAAGAAGAAGATGAAGTGAGGAGAGAGAGTGAATATGATAGAATGAGCAATCTTTTCTTTCTTGCAACCATAATGCCAAAAGAAAAGAATTATCTAATAATAATAATTGAAAATGAGAATAGTTGATGGTAATTTGGAATGACCACTACCATGCTTCATGTAAGCATAAATCAAGGAAGACTTTTTAAAGCATGATGGTGGTCAACATTCAACCATGGTCAACAAGTCAACCATGGTCAACAAGTCAACAAAATCAACCATAACAAAATTCTCATTTAATTACTATTATTAATAGATAATTTATAAATCCATTAGGGTTTGGAAAATGAAGACTGTCAACTGTGCATACGCACCCGTTCCGAAACCCTAATGAAAAACCTCATCCTCCGCCTCAAGCAACTGTGCATACACACCTGCATTCTCGTTCCGAGGAACAAGAATACCAAGAGATAAAAGCAACCCCCAAAACATATACCAGTATCTGGCTCAAACCAGAGCCTGCCAGTATAATCCGTCCGGACTCCAAACGTGCACAAGTGCGCGGATGAGAACGAACCCTGTCGCAAAACCATGCGACCTCTACTCTGTTTTGCCCAGAGGCGAATACCCTCTGTGTGGGACTCTAAAGACTCGACACTACGCTGGCAGTGGGTTTAACCACAGACCGCAAGCGGCACTAGCTGTGCGTAACGGTCCCCAGGTAGATGCCGACAAGAAGGCTGACGAGGTGAAACCCCATCTGAACTCCTACTGAGTCTGAATGTGACATTCTCCGTACAGTCCGGTCTGTTCGTCTGATACATCGCATGGCGGGCCTAGGGGGCGGTAAACGTCAGTCCCCTAATAGCGGTACAAGTCGTGTCGGAGTGAAGCCCAAAACACCCTGAGATAACACTGGAAGCCTACCAGTATATCTCGCTTGCCCTGGCCAGGGACTACTCGTGTAATGGCTCTCCTAGACACAGCGCGATGTCAACCCCCAATACCGGGAGAGACGAATCCTGTCTAACCGTCACTGCCTCCAAGTGCTTCGGGACTGCACCCAATCACCACCTGTTTGCACGACTCCTTTGAGCCGTGGTAGGGTAGTGATCAAAGTGCAGTGGGAACACACTCGAGGCGAAGTGGCAGTGTCAAGTCAGCGGACTAAGCTGTACTCATGTCACCTGGGAACTGACAACTGACGATAGGTATAATACCAACCTTTCAGTTCCCGACGAGTCCTGTCCAGTGTACTCGTAACCCAACGAGCACCCGTATACTATCTCCAGTACGACGTACTGATGGCTGTGGGACAGACCATCTCCCACACTGGGATGAGAAGCGCATACGCTAGTCTACTCCGGAGTATCGATGCCCAGTCTCGATAGTCCTGCGACTAGGGACCTGTATAAGGATGTGCTTATAGATTACCCAGCCCCCACTAGTGTGACTGCCATCACAACGCTGGTAATCAAGCAAAGATCCTAAGGGCTCCACTAATGCGTATAAGTGATATACTGAAATAAACACAAGTACACATTGAAGTAGAAACAAACCAAGTAGCATACTACTATATTGAGCAAGATTGTTTATACAAGGTGAATATCCCAAGCTTCCATTAAGTAATATACAAACTAGTATGATACAGTAATGGCCTCTAGGGCATATACACTAACAATCTCCCACTTGCACTAAGGCCATGTACTGGCGTATCGAAGACCTATCATCTCGATCAGCCGCTCGAACTGAGTCTGGGGTAGGGCCTTGGTGAATGGATCTGCAGTGTTCTCTTCTGAAGCAACCCTCCGAATCTCGATCTCCTTGCGATCCACGATCTCCCTGATCAGGTGATACCGCCTCAAGATGTGCCTGGATCTCTGATGGGACCTGGGTTCCTTTGCTAAAGCTATAGCCCCGTTGTTGTCGCAATACAGAGGTACTGGGTCAACAATGGACGGAACCACCTGAAGTTCTTTTAAGAACTTCCTTATCCAGACAGCTTCTTTTGCGGCATCAGATGCAGCGATGTATTCCGCTTCCACAGTCGAGTCTGCAACGGTTTCCTATTTGGAACTCTTCCAACACACCGCCCCTCCATTGAGGGTAAAGACAAAACCCGACATGGACTTGGAATCATCCTTATCACTCTGGAAGCTGGAGTCAGCAAAGGCCTCAATCTGGAGGTCTTTTCCGCCATACACCAAGAACATCTCCTTTGTCCTTCTCAGGTACTTGAGAATGTTCTTTACTGCTATCCAATGTTTCTCCCCAGGGTTTGACTGATACCGGCTTACTACACTCAGTGCATAAGCTACATCCGGTCTGGTACACAACATCGCATACATTATAGAGCCTACCGCAGAAGCGTAGGGTATAATAGACATGCGATCCCTCTCCAAATCAGTCTTGGGAGACATCTCTTTAGAGAGGGTGATCCCGTGACAAGCCGGTAGGTTACCGCGCTTGGAATCTTCCATACTGAATCTTTTCAGTACGGTGTCGATGTACCTGGACTGTGAAAGTCCTAATATCCTCTTGGATCTATCACGATGGATCCGGATCCCCAGGATGTAAGAGGCATCACCCAGGTCTTTCATGGAGAACCTGTGTGACAAGAAACCCTTGACAGATTGTAGCATAGGAATGTCATTTCCTATTAAGAGAATGGCATCCACGTATAAAACAAGGAATACCACAGTTCTCGCTACAAATCTACTATAGATGCACGGTTCATCTGGATTTTTGATAAAGTCAAATTCCTTGACCGTCTCATCAAAACAGATGTTCCAACTCCGCGATGCCTGCTTTAGTCCATAGATGGACTTAAGCAACTTGCACACCTTTCCGCTGCTCCCACTCTGAATGAAACCCTCTGGCTGATCCATATAGACACACTCCTCTAAATTTCCATTTAGAAAAGCGGTTTTTACGTCCATCTGCCAAATCTCATAATCGTGGAAGGCAGCAATGGCAAGAAGGATCCGAATGGATTTCAGCATAGCCACTGGAGAAAAGGTTTCGTCATAGTCCAAGCCAGGTCTTTGACGGAAACCCTTTGCTACAAGTCTAGCTTTATAGGTCTCAACCTGTCCATCTACACCAATCTTCCTTTTGAAGATCCACTTGCATCCTACGGGTTTTACCCCGTCTGGAGCAATGTCCAACGTCCATACTTTGTTGGTGTACATGGACTCCATTTCGGTCCGCATTGCATCCAGCCATTTTACTGAGTCAACGCTCTGAACGGCCTGCTGGAAGCTAGTAGGCTCATCATAGTCTATGATGCAATCCTCTCTATCCCCGTCTATGAGAAAACCGTAGTATCTCTCGGGCGGATGAGACTGCCTACTACTCCTACGGAGCGGCATAGGAATGTCCTGTTCTTTTGAACCCTCTGGTTCCACTAAGCTTTCAGGAATAGTCTGAGGTTCTGGAATTTCATCCAGTTCTACTGCGCTCCCACTTATCTGATTTTCCAAAAACTCAGTTTCCAAGAAGTGGGCATGACGAGAAACAAGGACTTTTTGCTCCTCTGCGTAATAGAATAGATACCCCTTGGAGTTCTTTGGGTATCCCACAAACTTGCACTGTACTGAGCGTGCCTCGAGCTTGTCCGCATGCTGCTTTTTTACAAAAGCCGGACATCCCCATGTCTTAAAGGCTTTAAGACAGGGTTTCTTCCCACTCCACATCTGATATGGTGTGGTAGGCACAGTCTTAGTAGGAACTTGGTTCAAGAGATGTGCAGCTGTTTCTAGTGCATATCCCCAAAAAGATCGCGGTAACTCAGCCTTACTCATCATGGAACGAACCATATCCAATAGGGTTCGATTCCTCCTTTCTGATACACCGTTATGTTGCGGAGTGTATGGGGGAGTACGCTGAGAGAGAATACCATTCTCTTTTAAATAGTCCAGGAACTCGGCACTCAAGTATTCACCACCTCGATCCGATCTTAGGATCTTGATACTTTTGCCTGTTTGTTTTTCAACTTCATTCTTGTAATCCCGAAATTTCTCAAAGGCCTCGGATTTGTGCTTCATTAAGAAGACATGTCCATACCTAGAGAAATCGTCTGTGAAAGTAATGAAGTATGAATAACCGCTTCGGGCATGTGTAGACATTGGACCACACACGTCACTGTGTATGAGTCCCAAGAGCTCGCTCGCTCTTTCTCCGTGTCCAGTGAACGGAGTCTTTGTCATCTTTCCCATGAGACAAGATTCACAAGTGGCATAAGACTGATACTCGAACGGATCCAAGTATCCTTCTTTATGTAACTTAGTCAACCGTGTCTCATTGATGTGACCCAGTCTACAATGCCATAAGAAAGCCTGATTGATATCTGGAGACTTTCTTTTGTGTGTATTCTGGACATTGAAAATCTGTGGTTGGTTTAATACGTATATTCCATTGCTCAGTGTACCTGACCCAATCAGAACTTGATTAAGGTGAATGTTTACAACATTACTTACAAACGCAAATTCATAACCTTCTTTAGAAACCAAAGATACAGAAATGATATTACAAGTTGCGTTGGGTACAAAAAAGCAATTACGCAAAACCAAAACATGTCCATCTGACATTCCCAGGTGATAGTCCCCCACGGCTTTAGCATCCATGCTAGCTCCGTTCGCAACTCTGAGGGTCATGTCACCTGCCTTCAAAAACCTACGGTTTCTCAACGCCTGCAAAGAATTACAGATATGAGATCCTGATCCGGTATCCAATACCCAGGAAGTAGAGTTTATAGAAAGACAGTTTTCAATAACATACACACCTGAAGCTGAAGCCGCAACCTGCTTCAGTTCCTGTGTCCTGGCTTTCCAAGCCCTGCAATCTTTCTTCCAGTGTCCACTCTTGTGACAATAGAAGCATTCTTCTTTTCCAACAAGCTTCCCCGCTATCTTTGTTGCCTTTTCCTTTCCCTTCGTACCCACTTTACTAACACCGCCTCTTGGTTTGGCGGGGGCTTTCTTCCTCTTTCCCTTGGCTTTCG
The DNA here is from genome assembly GCA_030015575.1 of Agapanthus africanus. Lineage (NCBI taxonomy): Eukaryota > Viridiplantae > Streptophyta > Magnoliopsida > Asparagales > Amaryllidaceae > Agapanthus > Agapanthus africanus. Next base: position 787,395,608 of record JASDDO010000019.1, read on the forward strand.
CCTTGGACCTAGAGGAAGAAGATCCTCCTACAAACAAAGCGGGTGTATCCCTACCCTTCTGTAGGGTGCCCTCTGCGCTCCTCAGCATGTTGAGGAGTTCTGAAAGTTCAACTTCCTTTTCTTAAAAGTTGAAATTCAGTATGAACTGGGCGTAAGTGGATGGAAGGGACTGGAGAATTATATCCGTATATAGTTCACTGTCCAACGTGGTCCCAAGTTCCGCGAGCTCCTTAGTGTAGCCAATCATCTTAAGCACGTGGTCCGCTACCGATGATCCGACGGCCAACTTTGTCGAAAATAACTTCTTCGACACTTCGTATCTTGCGATACGAGACTGCTCTCCATACAGTTCTTTTGTATGAAGAAATATGGATTCCAAATCCATATTCTCGTGCCTCCTCTGATGGTCGTTGTCCATCGAGGCAAGTACGAGGCACCTGGCCTTCGCGCTGTCAATCTCCCAAGTCTTACGGATTTCCTTATCCGCGACGCTGGAGGTGGGACCTGGGACGGGGGGAGCTTTGGTGGTAAGAAGATACCCCAGCTTGTCGTAAGTGATTGCCAATTTGACATTCCTGAGCCAATCTTTGTAGTTTGGCCCTGTCAGTATGTTTTTATCTAGAAGTAACTTAAGTCCAGTCATTTCGATTTGGTCGCTGCAGGGGGGAGAGAAGAAACACTTTAGCACGATGCTCTTGCAAGTTTAGAATGGTTTTTAATTTGTCTAAACAGGATGGCTCCCACTGTCTCTCGAATCCCTCCTCAAACCACAAAGGAAGAATTAGCCGGGATCAATCCCACCGTACAATACTTGCTTAACCGTTCAGCCAGGCCAGTGTCGGTACTTCGAGGGAGGTTTTCCAACGCTTTCGCGAAGTTCCTTAATTAAATAACCTCTTTTCCCTGGGGGCGTAACCCCGCTAACACCTTTCTAGGCACCTACTAGGTTTATAGCATTGATCGTTTAGTGAGAAATTTCCCGAGGAGTAGCATATACTCACAGTAGGATCGGGATCCAAATATCATCGCGTGACGAAACTGAAGGAATCCTACCAGAATCACCACACTCCAAATGGTATGCAAATCTAGCAAGTTTCAGTACTTATGAAACTCCCGATGTGGATTTTTGCCCCATGCTCTTATGACCTTGACTAAGGCCAACAAATCATAAGTCACATGTCAAGTTCTTCCCGTCGTTATCCAGGTTAATTTGAACCCACCCGTATATACCCTTGACTATGGCCAACAAGGCAATACGACTGTCCCAAACCAACGCATTCTATCTATGCAACATATGAATACCCACCAGCTACCAATCACTGTGCCTTGACTAAGGCCAACAAACACAGCTTGAATACTGTTGAATATTCATATGAAACGACGGAGGGCTACGGATGGTTTTGGCGAAACCGTGAACGTAGTGAACTTGATATAATCGATGGAACGAGATAGCTTTTAGAAGGAGTGGCTCAAGCTCCGCATTTAAAAGTTAGTTTTGAAAAGAACCGAGTGGTTTTTCGAAAGTGTTCCATCGACTTAAACTTGGTTTATTATCTTGCATTAGTTCTTTTAATGCGTGATATTCTTGCATTAGTACTTTTAATGCGTCCCATCATTTAATCCTACCATTGCAGAAAACAACCAAAATATGACGTACGCTTATGCCATTCGCATTCGCCACGGGGCCCCGTCATTACCCGTTAGGTTACTTAACTAACGACAGAGCGGGGGCTGGGCTAGCGCGGCTGTAAAACATAAGCAACGCCTAAATAGAAAGCAATGATAGACATTACAGATCACAGATGAATACATTGGATATACTAGCAATCCGCAATCCTTTCGAGCCTGGAACGAAAAGCGGATAACACGGTCGCGGTGAATAGCCAAATACCCCACCCAAGACCCCTACGGGTGCGGCAAACTACCCGCCAAGTCCTCGGTAGTTTGTGCACCCCTCCATGGGTCTATCCTAGGAGCAAAAACAGTAAAAAGAATTATACAATGACGGCTACAACCCCGACCCGGTTGTGCGGCCAAACAAATAATAATTATTACATCAATTTACATTTACAATGAATGAAAGAAAAACAAAAGCTCATCTCACATCCACCCCGGCTATTCACCCGCGACAGTCCAACACATTCATATACACATTCCAATATCAAACACAGATCATGTATAACCCCGACTAATCGTCTTATAGCGATTAGCCGACGTTCAATACATGCAAACATCACAGATATAACCATCATAGTCAAAGTGTAGTGAAGTTCGGAAAAAATACGGAATTATAGGACCCCAAAAGGAAATTTCTTTTCTGCAAAATCTGGGCACATATAATATATTTCAAAAATCCCAAAACCAACACAGACACACACTGAACGAAAAACGATGCAGAGAAGACGACAAAGCGCGGCGGTTCCGCGGCACATGCCTACCTCGTGCCGCTGAAGGGCGGCGCTTTGAACGTAACAGTGGATCGTTTTTCATCAGTGCACTCACAAAACCCTGAGACGATTTTACAAGTATAAATTTTTTCATTTTGAGCCAAAAAAATTTCAACAGAAACTCAGGTTTTGTAATTTTTCCGGTTTTGTGATTTTTCGTTTCCGAACTTCGTTACACTTCACTACCAAGCTAGTTTAAGTTTAGTTAGGCTCTGATGCCACTGTAAGTCCATATTGCGACCCCCGGTGCTTACGGGGAGGCGGAAACGGTATAAAAAAAACAAATTTTTTATCGCAAGAGGCAACATGGACTAAACAAGGTCGGGATCGTGTCTAAACTAAACTAGCAAATACACTAAAAGGAGTTAGCTACTATGGAAGATGGTTATACCTAAACTTGAACTCCTTCTTCTTTAAACCTTGTAGAGGTTGATGGTTCTCTTTTCGTCGCCTTCTTCCGTCGAATATGGATCCACCTCGAAGGTTCGACCTTTGGGCTCTTCCTCGGTCTTTGAGTGAACTAGGGTTTCCGGCTTGCTAAACCTTGAACCTAGAATGAGTAGAGAGTGACTAGGGTTTGCTTTTCTTTTTAAAGAGAAGGATTCTCAACACATGAGAAGGTTTCTCTTTTGCTAGAGGAAGAAGAAGATGAAGTGAGGAGAGAGAGTGAATATGATAGAATGAGCAATCTTTTCTTTCTTGCAACCATAATGCCAAAAGAAAAGAATTATCTAATAATAATAATTGAAAATGAGAATAGTTGATGGTAATTTGGAATGACCACTACCATGCTTCATGTAAGCATAAATCAAGGAAGACTTTTTAAAGCATGATGGTGGTCAACATTCAACCATGGTCAACAAGTCAACCATGGTCAACAAGTCAACAAAATCAACCATAACAAAATTCTCATTTAATTACTATTATTAATAGATAATTTATAAATCCATTAGGGTTTGGAAAATGAAGACTGTCAACTGTGCATACGCACCCGTTCCGAAACCCTAATGAAAAACCTCATCCTCCGCCTCAAGCAACTGTGCATACACACCTGCATTCTCGTTCCGAGGAACAAGAATACCAAGAGATAAAAGCAACCCCCAAAACATATACCAGTATCTGGCTCAAACCAGAGCCTGCCAGTATAATCCGTCCGGACTCCAAACGTGCACAAGTGCGCGGATGAGAACGAACCCTGTCGCAAAACCATGCGACCTCTACTCTGTTTTGCCCAGAGGCGAATACCCTCTGTGTGGGACTCTAAAGACTCGACACTACGCTGGCAGTGGGTTTAACCACAGACCGCAAGCGACACTAGCTGTGCGTAACGGTCCCCAGGTAGATGCCGACAAGAAGGCTGACGAGGTGAAACCCCATCTGAACTCCTACTGAGTCTGAATGTGACATTCTCCGTACAGTCTGGTCTGTTCGTCTGATACATCGCATGGCGGGCCTAGGGGGCGGTAAACGTCAGTCCCCTAATAGCGGTACAAGTCGTGTCGGAGTGAAGCCCAAAACACCCTGAGATAACACTGGAAGCCTACCAGTATATCTCGCTTGCCCTGGCCAGGGACTACTCGTGTAATGGCTCTCCTAGACACAGCGCGATGTCAACCCCCAATACCGGGAGAGACGAATCCTGTCTAACCGTCACTGCCTCCAAGTGCTTCGGGACTGCACCCAATCACCACCTGTTTGCACGACTCCTTTGAGCCGTGGTAGGGTAGTGATCAAAGTACAGTGGGAACACACTCGAGGCAAAGTGGCAGTGTCAAGTCAGCGGACTAAGCTGTACTCATGTCACCTGGGAACTGACAACTGACGATAGGTATAATACCAACCTTTCAGTTCCCGACGAGTCCTGTCCAGTGTACTCGTAACCCAACGAGCACCCGTATACTATCTCCACTACGACGTACTGATGGCTGTGGGACAGACCATCTCCCACACTGGGATGAGAAGCGCATACGCTAGTCTACTCCGGAGTATCGATGCCCAGTCTCGATAGTCCTGCGACTAGGGACCTGTATAAGGATGTGCTTATAGATTACCCAGCCCCCACTAGTGTGACTGCCATCACAACGCTGGTAATCAAGCAAAGATCCTAAGGGCTCCACTAATGCGTATAAGTGATATACTGAAATAAACACAAGTACACATTGAAGTAGAAACAAACCAAGTAGCATACTACTATATTGAGCAAGATTGTTTATACAAGGTGAATATCCCAAGCTTCCATTAAGTAATATACAAACTAGTATGATACAGTAATGGCCTCTAGGGCATATACACTAACAGGCAGATGCTAAGAGAATTTATCGAAGACCTTAACTTTGAAGCTCTCACTTCTGCTGCGAACTTTGCGGACGAGGTCAACCCTATGCTGGTGACGCTTGTGACTTTCCACAACAAAGGCTTCGTCAGCATTTGGGTTGACTACTGTAGGCGAATTGAGGCTTGTCTCTACGAGATCCAGCACAAGCGTCTTACACCTGAAGCATTATGCTTGAAGGCTCATCTGATTGCATGGATCGAGCAAAGTGCCTCTTCCATTCAATAATTCAAGCAGAAGTTGGCCGTGAAGCAAAAGGAACATAAGACAGTTTCTGGCGCGTCCAGCGAATTGCGCGCCCAGGTCAAAGCGAACGCTGTGCAGCTGCAAATTACTTTTGGGAATCTCCAGCAATGCATTTCTAAGAGAATGGCGCTGAGGCAGCACCTCGACTCTACCGAGCGGGGAATGCGAGATTGCGAAGTTGCTAAGCAGGAAATTGCTGAGAAGTTTTCATGATGCTTGAAACAACAGCTTGAGTTGAAGCGATGCTGGCTGCAATAGTAGCGCGTGTGGAGGAGCTGCGGGAAGAGAGTGAGCAGATTGCCATTTTATTGAAAGCCCCACCTTCTTAACGGCTAAAATTGCATCCCCCTTTTTTTATTTAAATTGTATCTTTCAAACACTTTGATTCATGAATAAAGAATATACATTTTTTGCATGCGCTCCTCTGTGTTTGATGTCTTAATTTAGCACTAATTAGTTTATTCACTCGTTTCGGAGTCTCTAGTTTATTCACTCGTTTCGGAGTCTTTAGTTTATGTACTCATCTCGGAGTTTGTAGCTTATTCACTCGTTTCGGAGTCTCTAGTTTATGTACTCATTTTGGAATTTGTAGTTTATTCACTCGTTTCGGAGTCTCTTTAGTTTACCTCCCTTGGGTTTACAGACAAACTTTTCCTAACGTTGTATGTAGATAACCCCCATTCTTTTTATGACAGAGGTCTGTTAGGTTTGTAGTACTATGGTTTTAGTCCGTGGTACCATCGTGTTGGCTGATGTATTCCTCGATATGCAATCTTTAAGCTACTGTTCGAGTAGCCCCACGACTGTCGTGTCTTTGATCCCTTCGGGGGCTGGACAAGACGTTTTCAAGTAATCTCCTTAGGTCATATTACCTTCGGAAGAGCAAGCGTTAGGAATTTGCCGTGACGCTTTTTACTTGAGGTTAGACTCAATTTGGAGCTCTGATGAGCCATAACCGCACCCTTCTGGGGTAGGACGATCTCCAACGGTCTTTAGGCTTTATATGAGTTGCCATCAAGATCCGAAGCTAAGAATACGCCGTCACTTCGTTTTTTTTTCTTTGACGATGTCGCGCCGATTCTTTGCTGAAGTAGGGTAGACATTTGTAGGATCTCTGTGCTGTTTGTATTGCAATTGAAGTCTGGAGCTAGGAATATGCCATCGCTCCAATTTCGTTTGATAGTTGTATCCACACCCTGCTGAAATGAGGGGGATGCCGGGATAGTCTCTGGGTTGTATATATACCGTTAAGACTTGGAGCTAGGATTTTTCTATGGCTCCATTTTTTTCTTTTGACCTTTGGGTCAATCTTGTTTGATGGTGACATTGCGTCGGCATCCTGCTGGAATGAGAAGGAACGTCGGGATAGTCTCTAGGTTGTATATGTACCGTCCAGACTTGGAGCTCGGATTTTGCCATCACTCCATTTTTTCTTTTGACCCTTGGGTCTTTCTTGTTTGAAGGAACACCGGGATAGTCTCTAGGTTGTATATGTACCGTCCAGACTTAGAGCTAGGATTTTTCCATCACTCCATTTTTTGCTTTTGACCCTTGGGTCTTTCTTGTTTGATGGTGTCATCGCGTCTGCATCCTGCTGGAATGAGAAGGAACGCCGGGATAGTCTCTAGGTTGTATAGGTACCATCCAGACTTGGAGCTAGGATTTTGCCATCACCCCATTTTTTGCTTTTGACCCTTGGGTTTTTATTGACGCCGTGTCTGCACATTGCTAGCATGAGAAGTACGTTGAGTCGATCTTTAGGTTGTAGATGTTGCCATGATGATCTGGCTCTCCCTTTGACAGAGCCTGGTAGGAAATATGGTTCTCTTTCTTTCATTTGTGCCCATGGATTGTATACAGGGGTTGGTGTGGACCTACCTGCAGGGCAGAAAAGTTTCATTTTCATTTTTTTTCCGCGATGCTCTATCTTTTCAGCTTTTATGTCGCGAAAGTCACGATTGCCCAATCATTTCGGCTGTTTATCGCGGTGTCCAATCATTTCGGCTCTTTTTGTTTTTACTCGCTGCTTTTTATTGCGAGTTGCCCTATCATTTCGGGGTTTTTTAAGGGATTTAAAATATGATACCAATCCCGGCATCACCATTGCTACCACTCGAATATTTCCAGCAGCAAATCATCATTTGCCTTGAGAGGACTTGTGGTTTGAGACCTATTTAGGCATCAGCATCGCTACAACTGGAATGTTGCCAGGAGTGAATCATCATTTGCCTTTGTTGGTTTGAACAAAAATGGCTTAGCAAACAGGGTTAAGATCCTGTTGATTAAGGCTTTTTGATTTTATGGGCTGTAATGGTTTCATAAAGGTATTTCTCCCTACAAGTCGTGAGGATCTCGTAGGTGTGTTTTCTCCTTAGGAATCATGGGGATTCCTAAGTGATATTTTCTCTTGTAAGTCATAAAGATCTTCCAAGAGTGTTTTCTCCTTATAAGTCGAGAGAACTTATACGTGTCGTTCACCATATGGGAACATTTCTCGTTGTTGGTGGAACTTAGTAGGGGATATATTTATTTATGCCCGTGGATTGTATACAAGGGTCAATATAGGACCGCTTGTAGGGCAACATTAGGGGAATATGAGGGCTTAAGAACAGGTTCAGATCTATGTAGCTTAAGGCTTTTGAATCTTATGAGCCATGAGGGTCTCATAAGGGGAATTCTCCTTACGAGTCGTGAGGATCTCGCAAGTGTAGTTTCTTCTTAGGAATCGTAGGGATTCCTAAGTGTGTTGTTCCTTTATGAGTCGTAAGGATCTCACGCAGGTTTTTTTTACGAGAGTGCGCCCTACCGGGTTTTCACAAGCTCGCCGGTAGCCCTGCTGTTTTTACTCACGGCGCCCTTTCGGGTTTTTATCCGTGTCCATTTCGCTTGTGGACATACCCTTTTTTTTTGAATGGCGAAACTCTCGAAAGTAGCTTCGTCGCAGGTGACCCATCTGTTTGCCGGTGGAATTTGGAGGTGGTTCATCACTGGAATATCTGTATATCCAGTGGGACTTGAGTTGCAATCTTCGCCGTTAGGACTTCGATTGCAATATAGATCTTAAGAGAGCATATCATCGTATTTGTGGGCGATGTGCTAGCTTATGGACATCTTGGTTCGTTGTCGCCATGTTTGAGGCAAAGTTCTAGTTTAAGGACACCTCGGTCCATTGTTAGTTTAGGGACATCTCAGTCCGTTGTCACCATATTTGAGGCGGATAGTTAGTTTAAGGACTTCTCGGTCTGTTGTTAGTTTAGGGACATCTCGGTCTGTTGTCACCATGTTTGAGGCGGATAGTTAGTTTAAGGACTTCTCGGTCCGTTGTTAGTTTAAGGACATCTATGTCCGTTGTTAGTTTTGGGACATCTCGGTCCGTTGTCGATGTTTGAGGCGGATAGTTAGTTTAAGGACTTCTCGGTCCGTTGTCGTCGTTTTTGAAGCGACGGAGCTTTTTGGATACTACTCTCAGAGTCCTGACTCAGGAAAATAGCGAGTGGACATAAGCGTCGTCATCTATCATTGACTTAAGTCGTAACTAGTCAAGCGTAGTATTTTTTGAGGAATCGGCCGTTTATTGGCTGGAAGGGTCTTTCACCATGCATATCCATGAGCAGGTAGGCTCCACCTTGGTAGACTTTGTCTATAATGTACAGGCCTTCATAGTTAGGCTCGAACTTTTCCCGTTTTGCACGATTGGAAATCATTGGTCTTTTGATGACTAGCACGAGTTCGCCTTGGCGGAATGTCCTCGGCCTGGTCAGATTTTCGTATGACCGTGTCATCCTTGCCTTATAGGCCTCCAGTTTTGCTGTGTTATAAGGTGAGTTTCGTTGAGGGTATCGAGCTCCTCAAGCCGAAGATGGGCATTTTCTTTATCGGTCGGCTCGTATCAAACTGCTACTCGTAGAGAGGGGAGTTCTATTTCCAGTGGGAGCACTGCTTTCGTGCCGAACACCAATGCGTACGGTGTCGTATTCGTAGCCATCTTGAACGTTGTTCTATACATCCAAAGAGCTTTGTGCAGCCTTTCATACCAATCTTTTTTGTTTATAGACACCATTTTCTTTATAATCATTATCAAGGTCTTGTTGAAAGGTTTTGCTAGACCGTTGGCCCGGAGATTATAGACTGAAAAGTATCACTAATTTATTTTATGCTGTTGTGCGAAGCGGCTGATTTTATGACTTCTATAAGCTGGCCCATTATCCGAGATAATTCGTTGCGAAGTGCCAAACCGATAGATAACATGTGTTCTGAAGAAATGGAGGATATTCTCCGTCTTCACCTCCCTTAGTGGTACTGCTTCTACCCACTTGGAGAAGTATTCGGTCGTCGCCAGTATGAACCGATGTTCTTTGGACGATGCCGGTTCAATGTGGCCAATTATTTCGGTTCCCCACATTTCGAATGGCCAGCTAGCTACTATTGGGTGTAGTGGATATGGATGTTGGTAGATGAAGTTCCTATGAATTTGGCAGGAGTGATACTGTTTCGCATATTTGACGCAGTCCAGAATCATTGTGGGCCAATAGCAACCCATTCTTTTTATCTTCAGCTTCATCTTTGGCCCAGCTTGATGAGAACCACAGAGTCCATCGTGAGTTTCTTGGACGACTCTCTTCACATCTTCTGGTCCAAGGCATCTTAGCCACAGACAGTCGAACGATCTCTTATATAGAGGATCATTGACGAAGGTGAAAGACAAAGTTCGTTTCATAAGCTGATGTCTAAACGATGCATTTTTGGGTGTTCGTTGGGATTTGAAGTAGTCTATGAAGAATTCCCTCTAATCCTTAATCTTTTCTTCGTCCTCTATTTGAAATGCTACTTGTTCGGTCGTTTCTTTTCTTTCGGATGGCTCTATCAGGTCTTTCGAAGATATATTTGTTGGCGCAAGAATCCTGCGGCTTTGCATAATGATCCTTACGTCATCGAGGTCTTCATTGGCCAGTTCTTTAGCCAATTTGGCCAATACATCCGCCTTGCTGTTTTCTGCACGCGGTATACTCTCCAGGATGTAGGAGGGGATTTGTGTCAGCAGTTGCTGCACACTTTCGCTATACTTTATCAGCTCTGGTTTGTATGTCTGATAGTTGCCATTTACTTGGCTAACGATCAGCTGGGAGTCTTCATATATGAGGAGGTCTTTGATTCTCATATCGATAGCGATCTTGAGGACTGCTATTAAAGCTTCATATTCAGTTTCGTTGTTAGTCCTTGGCTCCGTTAAGGAAAGGGCGTAACGCAATATCTCTCCTTGCGGGATCACGAAGATAAGGACCACCCCGGTTTTGATTATGGGGGTGTTTCGCTTTCGTTGCTTCACGGAGGATGCTCCATCGAAGTAGAGTTCCCATTGGGAATCGTTTTCTTCTTTCTCTTCTTCGATTGCGTCGAACGCATGTTCGTCTGGCAATTCGCAATTTAACGGGGAGTCGGCTGGTATCGGATGCTCCGCAAGAAAGTCAGTTATAGCCTGACTTTTTACTGCTTTATGGGGTCGATACGTCACTGAGAACTCCATCAGGAGGAGGGCCCATTTGGCAATCCTTCCTGTTAGTATGGCCCTTGACATTAGATATTTGAGAGCATCAACTTTTGATATAAGATGGATCTCATGCGCCAAGGCGTAATGTCTGAGCTTCGTTATCACGAAGATCAGTACCAGGCAATACTTTTCGATGGGGGAGTAGTTGTTTTCTGCCCCTAGGAGAACTCGACTCAAATAGTACAGAGCTCTCTCCTTTCCCTGATCATTCTCTTGTGCCCACAGCGCGCCTAGAGAACCCTCAAGGGCTGTTGTATATAGGATAAAGGGTTTTCCCTTAACCGGAGCGGTTAATACCGGCGGATTTTGAAGGTATTGCTTGATTTCGTCTAGTGCATTTTGGCACTTTTGATCCTAGATGAACGGAGTCCCCTTCTTTATCAAATGACTGTAGGGACGGCATTTTCCGGAGAGGTTGGCTATGAACTGCCGGATATATGTGAGCTTTTCTTGAAGAGATCGCAACTGTTTGAGAGTTCTTGGCATGGGCATTTCCATAATCGCCTTGATATTTGAGGGATTGATTTCGATACCCCGGCGGTGTATGATAAATCCTAGGAATTTACCTGAGGAGACTCCAAACGCGCATTTTAGAGGATTTATCTTCAGATTATACTTCCGAGGATATCGGAACACTATTTTTAGATGTTCCCAATGTTCCTTATGAGATCTGCATTTTACCACAAGGTCGTCAATGTAGCATTCGACGATCTCGTGTATGAGGTCATCGAAGATCTTTGTCATGGCCCTTTGGTAGGTAGTGCCGGCATTCTTTAAACCGAAGGGCATCACTTTCTAGTAGAATATGCCCAGCGGAGTCCGGAAGGCGGTATGTTTTTGGTCTTCAGTTATTTGATTGTATCCTAAAGATCCATCCATGAAGGAGAAGACCTCATGGGTGGACGTATTATCGATCATCAGCTCAGTAACAGGTACTGGGAAAATCCTTCGGGCAAGCTTTGTTGAGGTCCCGAAAGTCCACGCAGATGCGCACCATCCTATTTTTCTTCATCACCGGAACAATGTTAGCGATCCAGTCAGGATATTGAACTTCTTGGATGAAGCCGGAGTCGATTAGTTTCTTGACCTCAGCATTGATACTCATCTCAAGTTCGAGCCGCATTCTTCTTGGCGCTTGTTTGACTGGCTTTATGTCCGACGATATGGCCAGTTTATGTACCGCTACCTTTGGATTTAGACTTGGCATTTCGGAATAGTTCAATGTGAAATAATCTTTATATTGCATGAGCACGTCTTTTAACATGGATATCTGTTTTTCATATAGCAGCTCACCGACGGATGTTGACCTCGGATCATTTCCCGTCCCTAAGTCAATTTTCCTTAAGTTGTCCGCCGTAGTGTGTATCCCATCTTCCAGTTCTTTTGGTACTGGTGGAAACTCTGAGATCACTCCGTCCTCGTCTTCATTTGTGAAGCACCTTTAGAGGTCATTCATAATCTCGTGCCCTCCCTCGTTTGAGAGTGTTATCATATGGCAGATACGAGTTCGCTTCCATTCTTGATGTTGAGCTGGTCATATCCTCATGGTATAGGTCCTCTTTGGCTCATGCTTTTGTCGTGGGGTTACCCTCCAGCTGTCAGATAAAGCGAACCTGCCTTGTTAATACTAGTCTTCTTCCCAGTTTTTGAAGGTGAAGCAGTCTTCGAGGGAATGACCTATTACTCGGTGATAGGAGCAATAATTCGGATGATGGACCTCGTTTATTTGTTTGGGGTGCCGAGACTCTGGAAGTGTCATCATTTGGTGCTTCATGACAAGGTTGAATATTTTCTTCATCTTGTCTGGGGGAAAGAGTATTCCCAACCCATCCTCTTTATAAAGGACGGGTTCCAATCGACCTTTTATCGATTGCACGGTTTCTTGGATCTGCTTTGTTGTTTTCGAACGTTGTTTGCGTTCTTTGCCCTGTTTTTGCCTCTATTTCGGGATTTTCCCCTTTCGTGAGGACATACAATGGGTCGGGGATGAAGATCATTGTAGTCTTCCTTCTCCACAGATTGCTGATTGAGGCGTTGCGTCCTGGCCTTTTCATAAATGGCCATTTCGCGGCTGTGATTGTCTCGGCTCTTTTGACAAGCTTCTTTTATTAGCTTGTCAATTTGTTTTTCGAGCGACGGACTTAACATTCTTAGAGCGGGATTTCACTCTGTTTCAACCGTTCCATCATAAAAAGGGAGAGAAAAGGGGAGAAAATTCCCCATGGCTCAAGCCTCACGTGTTAAATACGTGAGCGTCTATATGCAAAACATATAGGTGCTGCAATCAAATAACTATAGGCTAAAATAGGCCTCACGTGTTAAACACGTGAACGCCTATATGCAAAGCATATAGGCGCTGCAATCAAATAACTATAGGCTAAAATAGGCCTCACGTGTTAAACACGTGAACGCCTATATAGCATATAGAGCATATAGGCGTTGCAAACTAAAGGCTAAATAGGCCTCACGTGTTAAACACGTGAACGCCTATGTATAAAGCATGAAAGCACAAAAAAGACCTCACACTGAGGTCGTGTGTTAAACATGTGAGGATACCCTTTTAAAGCATTATCTTCAGATAGAGTTAAACTCTATGCATAGAATTAAATTCTATTTTTATGTGCAAAGCATATGAGCGTTAAAAGAGTAAATGGCCAAAGGCCAAATTGCCCTCACGTGTTAAACACGTGAGCGCCCATATGCAAGGCATATGGGCGCCAAATGAAAGAAGCTAAGTGAACCTCATGTCTTAAACACGTGAGGGCGCCTCCTCACATAGAATTAAATTCTACTCTTGGGAAATATTTCTCTGGATTTTTCTAAAAGAGAAAGATCCTCTATGTTAAACAGGAAACCGTTGGATCAAAGATCCAATGGTGATTAAGCATAGAATTAAATTCTATTGGGAATGATATTCTCCGTTGAACAGAAAGTTGGTGGATCAAATATCCAATGAGATGGAAAATATTTCCCATATCATTTTAAATAGAGAAAGATTGTGCTCTGTTAAACCAAGCACCATTGGATTAAAAATCCAGTGGTGATAAAAAATATCACCGTTCAATAGAATTTTATTCTATATATGAAGAATATTCCCCCAATCTTGTTAAACGAGAAAACATATTCTGTGTGACATAAACACTTGGATCAATGATCCAACGATGGGTAAAATTCCCCAAATAGATTTTGAGACCAATAAAATCAATTGGAATTTCTCAATAAGAGATTTTTGTTAACAAACTTGCCTTCACTATATAAAGGATCCGAGACTTTAAGTTTCACACAGACGAATAGAGGCTTCTAAAAAAATACAGTGAGCTTTTGAAAGAATAGAGAATTTAATTCTGAAGGAAAGAAGATCTCCCTCCTTCAAAAACTCTAGGTAAGTAAAAAGGAGAGATTAAAATTATCCCCTTTGCCTAGTATAATGGAAATATGGGTTTAACCTTTCATACAAGAACTTAGTTCTTCCTCTGGTTTGAGATTTGCAAAAGAAAATCTCCCCACAAGTTGAGAATTTAATTCTCATTGGGGAGATTCTGTTCTTCAGACTCAATAGTTAAGGGAAAAGAACTAGGTTGAAAAGAAAAAGAAAGAAAAGAAAAACAACATGTGTTCTGGGAATTTAATTACTTCGAAATTAGGGTTTAACCCTACATAAAGAACTTAGTTCTTATAAAAATAAAAGAAGAACTTAGTTTTCCAATTAAAAAAATAATGATCCAAGATCTTCAAAACAGAAATCTTGACAATCATTAATGACTAAAATGTCATCAATAGAGATTAATATCTCTAAAAATAAGAAGAACCCGGTGTCTCACGTGAAACACACGTGAGAAAATTAGTGCTTAGCACTATTATAATACCTCACGTGTTTCCCATGTGAGTGCCTAAAACAAACAAAAGAAGAGTTAAAACGCCTTACGTGCTTCCCACGTGAGCGCCCGAAAAACAAAGAAAAAAACTCATTCATGTTGATTGGGCAGCCACCAAAGAAAGCAGCCCAACGCCCCAAAAATAAAGTAGTCACGTAAAATACACATGAAACACTCTTGGAAACTTGAAATCTGGCGCCCCACGTGCTTCATACGTGAGCACCAGAGCTCTAGCCAAGTGCTTAGCACTTTTGTCAAAAACGAGGGAGGGTGAACAAACAAAACCCGAAATCAATACTCAGCACTCATATGCTTCCCACGTGAGTGTCATGAAAAGTGCGTAGCACTCTATGTTCAGTTAAAATGACTAAAGTGTTTAGCACTGATTGGGCAGCATCCATATCTGAGCGTCTCACATGTTTCATACGTGAGCGCCAAAGAAAATTAGTGCTTAGCACTATAAATAGCGTCTCACGTGAAAAACACGTGAGCGCTAGAAAAGATTAGTGCTCAGCACTATTCCAGCGCCCCACGTGAAATACACGTGAGTACTATATATATCAGTGTTTAGCACTGCTGGATAGTATAGAGAACCAATCTCAGCCCTAATTGGCTAAGTTTCCTGAGATCAAACCGCTTTGATTTTAATCGATCGAGCCCATATTGCTCATGATTTCCAAACAGATCTTAGTCTCACACATGACTAATGATCTCTCATTGATGATATCCAAAATGATATTCATCCCATATCTCCTAAGGTAATCTTAGTCCCAAATATGACTAACGATTCTTAGGTCCACAACCTTTTTTTTGCCATCAAATACGGGATTTGGTTCAAGGGTACATCTTTCCACACCTTTGATATATGTTGTTGTAATTCCTCAGAGTCTTCAGAGAGGTGGCGGGTCCAGACAACCAACAACTCTGTTCATCCCACATTAATGCACTTCCAAATTGACGTACACACCTCAAATCGGATCTGACCCCAAATTGGACACATTCCATGTTACTATCGTTCACTCCGCCACGTAACAAATACACGTACGCGCAAGATGAATGTTGGACCGAAATGTCCTTAAACTAATATTCATCCCTAAAACGGGAATGTTGGACCGAAATGTCCTTAAACCAATATTCGTCCTAAACATGGCGATTTTGGACCGAAATATCCATAAACTAATATTCGTCCCCAAACCGGGAATGTTGGACCGAAATATCCTTAAATTAATATTCGTCCTTAAAACGGGAATGTTAGACCGAAATGTCCCTAAACTAATATTCGCCTCAAACTTGGCGATAATGGACCGTGATGTCCTTAAACTAAAATAATTAGGCCCAAATGCTCATATGTTTAAGTCGATCTTAATCTCAAACCAGATTAACGGTCCTTAAATAAACCAAACCCAAATCTAAAATATACGGATTTGGATTAATCCACGCCCTACGGGCGACGACATAAACTAGTCTTCGTATACAATCCGCGGACAACAAAAATAAACAAAAATAACACACGACTCGAAGTGAACTACTGGAGAAGGAGAAAGTGGTTATCGCAATGCGATAACGTAATTAACTGCAAGGGCTTGCGCCTGCATGGAAAAGCATCCCCACAATAAAAACCTCTCATAAATGAGGGGGAATCTGATGAAATCTGTTACAACGGTCGCGTCTGTTCAAACCTCCGATATATGGTGTCATAAATCAACTTGGTATCTTCAGAGGATGGATACGTCCAAATAGCATCTGCCCCTAAATTCAGGCAAGACGTTCAATTCCAGATCGTCCCTATTTTCGGCGGTGAACAGATTCTGGGATACCCAATGGGACCTTTTTCTCTTTCCATTCCAAACTTCGTGTGTCGTGTTCGCGAACAAAATCGCGGTTCTCTGTGGTTGCTCTTGGATTCGAGGTACTAAAATTTGGTGTCTTGCTCTTGTGCAGAAAAAATCGATGGCTTCCAAATGCACCTCTTGCAGCAGCAACTCTCGCACCACCCCAACTGGAGGAGTGATCTACGGGCTTAACACGGCCTCAATTTTCTCAATGCTAGTGGGGCAAGTTACGCAAGTCACTATGTCACGCCCCGCTTCCCAGTAGACGGAAACAGTGACGTGGTAGGCCGCAACGTATTTACTAAGAAATAAATACGTTAAGCATAATTAAGAAATATATATAAAATGCACAAGAATGACAAAAGAATTAAATTAAACAGCAGCCTTTATTTATATTCAACTTTACATACAACTGTTTTGAAAAGGAAAGATAAAATGAATAAAGCAGTGCTTAAACAGTGGCATACAAAATAAAAGTAAGTACAAGAAGAGCTAGTAGTCCGGCTGAGTAGTGAGCTGATCCAAGTCCTCCTGGTTAGGCTCAATCTCCTGAGAGTCCAGTCCTCCTGACGAACATTCCAAAGAAAGAAATAGAAGGAATGTCGTCAGTGAACTAGTGCTCGGTAAGTCCCAAAAGAAGAAGAGAATATAGCAGGTAATGTGAAAATAACATGTAAGGTATGTATGATTGATAACCGATATATGATGATTATTATAACGTGGTTGTTTGTAGCTTGATATATAAGGTATTCATGTATACGAAAGGAGTCTATCTTACCCCGTGGACTATGGTAACCGGTAGTACAATGCCCCGTTATAACCCATGGGACAACGACACGAGAATTCATGTAGGTGTCTTTTAAGTGACCTCTCATGCCACGATATACGTTCAGTACCATTCTACCCCTTTATCCCCGCATATTGTTTTGTATAGATTATAATTATCAGACTTGCCGAAACCATGAATACAAGTTGTTCAAGTATTCATGTTCAAGATGTAGTCAAGTAAAGTTATAACCATGGTTCGGTCAAGTCAGGTCAAGTATACATGTTTGATATTGTTGTTGAATTCAAGTATTCTTGTTCATGTTCAAGTATTCATGTTTGATATTGGATTCAGATTTGAATTAGATTCAGGTTTGATTTAGACTCAGACTGAGTCAGACACTTGTAAATTAATTTGGATCTTGAATTAGGTTCGGGAGTTATCGGTAACCGCTGCACATGGACAGCAGGATTTATGTCTTTTTCTAAGACAATTATCATTGATAATTCCGTTAAGTTTTCTACCTTAAATAGGCAAGCACTCACTTTCCTTGGCTCCCTAGGGCTCAAGAGAATTGATCCCGCTTAAACCTATTTTTACTATGATCCTTAATTTTGTTATATATATATATATATATATATATATATCGAGGGGTTTTTATGAAAAATATTTTAATATAGTTTAAAAATAAACCTCAAGAGATTATTTATATCATTAGGGTTTTCATGAACATGAGTTTTAAGGATTTGAGGTATTTTAGTGATAAATAATTAGCTTTGGAAGTTCATGGTATTTTATTGAAAATAGTTGTCTTTTGGTAACTTGATGGTATTTTATTGAAACTTGTTAATCTTTCATTATTAGAAAAAAATAAGTTTATTATATTTTGAAAATGAGGATTTGTAATTTTTATATAATTATTAAAATTTAAATTTCTTTAATTATTTAGAAAATTCGTTTTTCTTAAAAACCGTATTTAAAACCTTTCGAGACCGAATGCTCCGTGAGGAGGTCTGTATCTCGCTCTATCAGCCCAAGGATGTTTGATAATCTGCACCATCCATTAGCGGGTCCCCTAAAGAGGGTTGTAGAGGCATAATCACAAAAGAATCGAAATACCGTTTTAAAAGAAAACCGTTTTTTAAAGTAAATGGTATTTTAATGTAATTTTTTCTTCATACAAAAATTCATACAAAAATGCATCGTGCTTTGAAACAAGAGTATACGTGAGGGGTAGGTCGTTACCCCGTGAAGTTTTTCCTAAATGTATAGTTTTAACAAAACTAAAAGGGATGATATTAAAGTTCATGGTATTTTAATGAAAAAGTTAAATTAAAGTTATTTCACATGAGAATTTTGATGAAAATTTGATTCTAAATATTATGGTTTAAGATTACAAGTGATGTGTACAAGTAAGATTGAACAAATTATTAAAGAGAAGGTCTTTTCTAGGGTTTTGAAAAAGATATCGGTATTAACTCCACTTACCATATACGTTTTGAAATAGAATTTCAAAGAAGAAGAAGAGAGATTGAGAGGGACTTACTATTTGATTATGGTGAGAAAAGGTAGAAGAAGAAGAGAGTGTTGTCGTGGTGTCGCGAGAGCTCCGGATGTTGCTTCGATTCTTCACCGGAAGTTGACTGCTTGCTTACTCTTCTTACTCCAGTTATACTTGTTAGGATCCAGTGCCCGTGTTGTGGAGGCCGTGGCCGAGGCGGAAGAGAAAACAAAAACTTTTTGCGGGCACCGAACACGCAAACCCAGGAATACGATCCAAACACCCTAACCTAGAAAACTAAAAGATACAAGGTTTGAAGAAATACAACCTTTGTCGCATGTTCACCCAATTATGGAAGACCCCTCCAAGCTCATAGCCATCGGGATCGCGCTTGAGTATTGGCCACCCTTGCCGAAGACGATCCACCCGAGGGAACGCGTAGAAGGCTCAAACCGACGATCTAGGTTTAGATGGCCGGTGATGTAGGAATAGTCCACTAAATTTTTCTCTCTAGGATCTTGCTCAAACATGGGAGTAAGAAGAAGAAGAAGATGGAGAAGATCAAGCATGAACTATGAGCCATGAAGCTCAAGTCAAGAGGAAGCAAAAAGAATCATCAAGTCATGAAGTAAAAAAGAATGGCTAGACCAAAATGAACCATGCACAAATAGTGCAACCAAATGAGAAATCATTTTTAAAATGAAGCCATGTTTTTCTACCATGTTTGGACCCATGCTTCATTGTCTCCACTTGCCACCTCATTTCCTATTTTAATTTCCAAAATAGAAAATAAAATATGAGGTGTCCTTCTTCTAGAAGTATTGCTGCATAAATACGGAATACATCACCTGGTATATGTATCGCTATATATACGTTTATCCGTATAAAAATACGGATAGCACCAAATAGAGAAAATAAATAGTGAACAATAATACTAAAATACATGTATCAAAATACATATATAAATTATTAAATCGAAACCTGATTTAATAATCCGGCTTAATCTTAAGCCGGTTAGTATTATCAACTGTCCGATTAAAATCCGTATACCGCGTACACGTATTTAATCGGACCCCTGCACGTACCACCGTACGGTTCCTACATCTGTCGCCTGAACCGGGAAAACCCTCTGTGTGGGACTCTAAAGACTCGACAATATACTGGCAGTGGGTTTAACCATAAGCACATCAGCGGTACTAGCTGTACGTAACGGCTACCCAGGTAGTTGTCGAAAAGGGGGGTCGACAATCAAGTGTGTCCTTACCCTACTAAGCCTGGATGTGACAATCTCCGTATAGTCCGGTCTCTTCGTCAAAGAATATCGCATATCGGGTCTAGGGGGTGGATAGCGTAAGACCCCTACTAACACGATAAGTCGTGTCTAAGTCTAACTCATCACCAACTGAGATACTACCGATCAACTATCAGTAAATCTCGCCTACTGTAGCCACGGATTTCCGGTGATAGCCAACTAAACACGGCGCAACATCGACTACTAATACCAGGAGAGACGAATCCCTGACAGTCGACCACTGCCTCCATGTGGCTCAGGATTGTACCCAACTAAAACCTGTTTGCATGACTCCTTTGAGCCATGGCAGGGTAGTAATCAAAGTACAGTAGGAACTCACATGAGACAAATGACGACTTCAGGTCAAAGGACTAACCTGTACTTATGCCACCTGAGAACTTCTATCTGACGATAGGTATAATACCATCTAGAAGTTCTCAACGAGTCCGTCCAGTGTACTCACTTCCAGTGAGCACCTGCATACTATCTTAGGTGACATAACACCAATGGCTTGTGAGACCGGCCACTGCCCCTCGTCGGGATCTCGAAACGTATATACCAGTCTATTCCGGAATATCGATGTCCAGTCTCGATACTCCCACAACTAGGAACATTTAAGGATGTGCTTATAGGCTACCCAGCTCTCATGTATATGATCACCATCATAATACTGGTAGTCAAGCAAGAATCCTATGGGCTTCATCATTATGTATTCGCGAAACGCAATAACAAGTAAAACGTGTACACATCAATGATAAAGACAAACCAGATAGCATACTATCATTTCGAGTAAGATTGTTCTACCTATATAGGTCTTCCCTCAATTATCATAATTGCGTCCCTGTAATTACAATAATTGCCTTAAGGTCACTATATCCAACAATCTCCCACCTTCACTTAAAGCTAATTATTGCGGTATCGCATACCCACATCCCGTATGCTATCGAATACCCAACTTCTCTACAAATCAGTTTCTCAAATCTCTTTTGAGGAACATCCGTGTTCGAGAAATAACCTTGATGAGTGGATCCGCTATAATGTTTCAACTTCATCTCTTTATATTTCAACTTCGCGGAGATGAACAATCTCCCAGTCTGAGCGATACCCCGCCTCAAGAATTTTTCTGGATACCAGATGGGACAAAGTTCATCAATGAACAACACTTATCTAACAAACTTCTTGGGCTGTATCCTTTGTTGAGTTATAACCGGCATTCTGCACCATGATTACATCAGTATCCTTGTTGGAATACTATCCAATACACTGGTCCTCAAAAGACGCTAAACTCATAACTTGACAACATCTTTGTCATCCAGGTCACCTTGGAAGCCTTAACCGATAACCGCCTCCCAGAGGAGGCTGCCGTTATCATATACTAAGAACATCTTTTTATGTTCTTTACTGCTTCCTTTTGTTTCTCGTGGATTGGATTAGTATCTTCTTATTGCATCTAGTGCAAAGCAATATCTGGTGTTGTACAAGACTTTTCAAGATTGACTCAATTGCCTAATCAAATGATATGTCATTCAAACCTGCCCCTCTCTCCATCAGTCTAGAAGGCATCCTTTTTAGAGAGGGTGACTCCATCACTTGTGGGTACACCACCACGCCAGGAGTCGTTGTCACGACCCAAAATTTGGAAGTGACCGGCACTTTGATTGTATAATATCAAAAGATATGTACAGAACCCGAGTAAGCCGAAAAACCAAGACCAAATCCTTTTTGCGGAATTTTTATGAAAATTTAGTTTTAAGTAAAAATCACCGTTTTATTGAATTAAGATCTAACAATAACTCATTAGTGAATTCATAATAAAAACAATTATAAATTATTAAATTTGGTTGCATCCTTAGTTAGGATCAACAATATCAATAGCGGAAATAAATACTCAGTATATAGGATATCAATAAAAATCTCAGACATAAATAAAAGAAATATCTTCTAACATAACAACGATCTCACCTGTCAAATAATATACATATACCCATCTCTTATTCTAAGTCATAATACAAAGTCTGATGGAGATTTTCTAGATCCAAAATATAATACCAAAAGAGAAGGTTACTACATATGTAACCCACCTATCAAAAGATGCGATACACGCCGAAAAAATGGATATGTACTGCTGCTAACCGTCCACTCTACTCCTGCAAGGAACTGTGACACAACGGGGGTGAGTTTCCAACTCAGTGAATAAAATTAACATATAACGGCTGATAATGTAAATATGACGAACTATTACTAACTGCGATAAGGATAATTATAATGCATGATAACATGCGGAAAACATGAATCCGTACTACCAATCACATAACCAAAATTGAAATCTCATCATTTATTTCCAAATAAAGTTCATCTTTCCGTGTCCATCATCGACACAAATCTTCCATTCTCTCAGGCATCTTTCCACGAACGATCATGTAATCAATAACACCGGTCGATATCACATAAATATCCGCCATGTTTCACAACTATCTCCGGTATCGAGTATCCTCGCTAGGCTCCCCCGCCTCAAATGCTGCTATCCTGCCTCTCATTCTCGACCGGGTCCACCATGTATCCAACTGTATATCTCCCCCACCCAGTCTGGATAACGTATACATCCGCGACCATATAGCTCCCCCACTCGGTCCGGAATAAAATCAAATCATAAAAACTATATCTCATGGTGGACATCTCACATCATTATGGAACTCACTGAATTTATGCAATAGGATAGGAAAACCCAAAACCATAAATCCTCAATAATACAATTTCTTCTCATATCAACATCGAACATTTAAATACGAAACATGATATCATTTATACAACGTCCTACTGTTAGTGACGTTTAAGGTATGATAGAATCATATTTAACAGGGTAATTACTAAGTGTAAAAGTGACATGTTAATATCAACGAGGTGTGGTGTAACATGTAAATATGTGCAAGTGCGACATAACTTGTCGATAATGGTGCGGTGTTCTAACAACTATTAACATGGTGATGTATAGGTATATATGAATGCATGTCATTAACTTCGCATATAAAGTCAATCTTTCAATTTAACAAAATACGGGCGTATCACGCCATCTTTACACAAACCCCCGGTAGATGTTTAGTCTACTCATCGGAA
Organism: Agapanthus africanus; assembly: GCA_030015575.1. NCBI lineage: Eukaryota > Viridiplantae > Streptophyta > Magnoliopsida > Asparagales > Amaryllidaceae > Agapanthus > Agapanthus africanus. The sequence continues at coordinate 787,418,560 of JASDDO010000019.1, forward strand.
TACGTCGTAACTACTCAGGAATCACTAATTCTTTTCCTTTCCTTGCGGCCTCCGAAATTCCCGCACACAAATCTAACATTTAAATAACTTGTATAAGAAAACGGCTACATTCCGACACGGCAAAAAATCAAGAAAACACAAGTTGTACGTGCTAATTATATTACGTATGACTATTGCAAACGATCTAACACTTAACCTCACTGAAATTTAACCCGCTGCATCGCGACTGAAAACAGAACGCGTTACGTTTTACCCGTGTCGTATGTTAGAATGTTGATCTCTTTTCCGATATTAGTTCCCAGATTTTATATATAGTTAAACTAACTTGATTAAACAATACCAAAATAACCAAACACCTACACAGAGACCTACCCAAAAAGCCAAAACACCAAACCTCTTCAAAAATCCGGCGACGCCGGAATTCTATTGTTGGTCGCCGGCCAAATCCGAGCCCTTTGGGTTCGTGCTACTATGGTTTGTTCTAGGTTCAACATACAACATTTTGACACTGTTTGGTTAAGTTGATGTTTATCTAAACTATAGCAGATTTCTACAGGGTTCAGTTTTGATTAAAATATAATATTATAAACATGGGATTTCTATTTTAAACTAATTACGGAACTAAATCCTACTGTGAGTAAGGATTTTACCTTTAAAGAATTGGCTGGAAGAACTCCCTCCAAGATGCACAAGCTCCAAGTCCTTAGCTTGATGATGGAAATCCTAGAACTTGGCTTATCTCTTCTCTTTTCTTTGGTTCTTCTTTATTTGCTCTAGTTTTCTTTTTCTTTCTTTTAAGTTTTCAGACTTTAAATTAGCTAATAGATCTGAACACATGTTATATATGAGGAAAGGGAAGGGTGAGGTGTAGGAGGAGGTGTCAAAGACCAAAGGGTGCCATCTTCATGCAAGGAGGAGGTGTAGTGTGTGTGTGCATGTAAGAAGGATGTGGCAATGAATTATCTTTTCTAAATTGATTTATCTTTTAATAAAATTTCTGAACAAAACCTCTTTTAACCTCTTTTCTACTTACTCCCTTAAAATTTCCAATTTGCACAATTTTCCTAAACTTTACCTAAACACCCCTCACTACCTATGTTATTGAATAACACCATTTTAATTAAAATGAAGCTAAATTTCTCATTAAAACCCTTATAATTTATTTATGTTACATATTAAAATTTTAATTTAATTTGTTTTACATTCTACTTATGACAATGTCTTATTTGGTTTTAATAACATTTTAATTTAACATTTTATTATTTAATTAATTAAATTTATTTATTTCTAAATTTTCAGAATGTTACAATATTCCCCCCTTAAGAAAATTCCGTCCCTGAATTTAAACTTAACTAGACGTACCTTCGAGAAGCTGTGGAAATTTCTTTCGCATCGCATCCTCGGTCTCCCAAGTGATCTCCTCGCGATTCTTTCCTTGCCAAAGAACCTTTACAGATGGAAGTACCCTTGATCTCAGTTTCTTTGCTTGCCGGTCTAGAATAGCTACAGGCTGCACTGTGTAGGATAAATCCGGCTCAAGCTGTAAGGTCTGATGCTGGATCGCGTGAGAAGGATCGTGAAGAAACCTGCGAAGTATCGATATGTGAAACACCGGTTGCACATCGGGAAAACTCGGTGGAAGTGCTAAACGATAAGCTACAGCATCCACTCCCTCTAGAATCTCGTAAGGTTCGACATATCTGGGGCTGAGCTTCCCCTTTTTCCCGAAACGCATCACACCTTTCATCGAAGACACACGAAGGAACACATGATCTCCCACATCAAACTCGAGTTTACGACGTCGTTGATCTGCATATGATTTCTGTCTGCACTGGGCCGCTCTCATTCTGTCTCGTATCAGCTGAATCTTTTCCGTAGTCTCCTGTACTATCTGTGGTCCTAAAATGCTACTCTCGCTCAGTTCCGTCCAGCAAACAGGCGATCGACATTTCCTTCCATACAAAGCTTCAAAGGGTGTCATCTGGATCGTCTCCTGAAAACTATTGTTGTATGAAAATTCTATCAAAGGTAGGTGACGATCCCAACTACCACCGAAATCAAGGCTGCAAGCTCGAAGCATATTCTCTAAAGTCTGAATGGTCCGCTCCGACTGACCATCCGTCTGTGGGTGAAAAGCTGTATTAAAACTCAATCGTATACCAAGAGCTTCTTGAAGTTTCTGCCATAGCCTGCTAGTAAACTGGGTACCCCTATCTGAAACTATGCACATCGGAACTCCATGTAATCGTACAATCTCATCGATATAAATCTGAGCATACTGTGCAAATCTATATGTCGTCTTCACCGGAAGAAAATGAGCTGCCTTTGTCAATCTATCTACAATCACCCAAATGGAATCATACCCTCTGCTAGTCCTAGGTAGACCCACAACGAAATCCATAGAAATCTGTTCCCATTTCCACTCCGGAATGAGCAAGGGCTGCAACTCTCCTGCCGGCCTCTGGTGCTCGGCCTTGACTTGCTGACAAGTCAAGCATCTCGAAACAAACTCCGCAGTGTCCCTCTTCATTCCTTCCCACCAATAAACATCCCTCAAGTCATGATACATCTTGGTGGAACCAGGATGAATATTATACGCTAATCAATGGCCTCCTCTAAGATCTCACGTCTTAATCCATCAGAATCTGGCACGCAAAGACAAGTCCCAAAACGTAATACTCCACGGTCATCTATCATGAACTCCGACTCCCTGCCCTGCCTAACCTGATCCATAATCTCCGATATACGAGCATCTGCGGGCTGTGTCTCTCGAATATGATCCAATAACTGAGGATGGGTGAGAACATGTGCTACTGTCCTCCTGTAGATGTGAATTCGAACTGAATACGACTATCACATAAAGTTTGCCAGTCTGTAGAAGACTGTCTCTGCAAGGTGCGCAAATGAGATAGGCTACCTCCAGGCCTCCGACTCAAAGCATCTGCTACAACATTTGCTTTGCCTGGATGATACAAGATCTCACAATCGTAATCCTTCACGAGCTCCATCCATCTACGCTTCCTTAGATTCAGATCTCTCTGCTGAAAAATATACTTTAAGCTCTTATGATCTGTGAAGATTTGGCACGACTCACCGTACAAGTAATGCCTCCAAATCTTCAGTGCGAATACTACAACAGCCATCTCTAAATCATGAGTGGGGTAGTTCTGCTCGTGCCTCTTCAACTGTCGAGAAGCATAAGCTACAACCTTGCCGTGCTGCATCAATACACAGCCTAAACCCACTCGAGATGCATCACAATACACAACAAAACCACCTGACCCGAAAGGTAAAGATAAGACATGTGCAGTCGTCAAGCGAGTCTTCAACTGCTGGAAACTCTGCTCACATGCGTCTGTCCAAAGAAATAGAACTTCCTTCCTAGTCAATCCGGTCAACGGTGCAGCGACCCGAGAAAAATCCTGCACAAAGCGTCGGTAATAACCCGCCAGACCAAAGAAACTCTGAACCTCAATAACTGACACAGGTCTGGGCCAGTGCTGTACCGCTTCGATCTTCTTTCGGTCCACACGTATCCCATCTCTGGTAACTACGTGACCCAAGAAATCCACGCTATCCAACCAGAAAGCACACTTTGAGAATTTAGCGAACAGTTGATGCTCCTTCAAGGTTTGTAACATGATACGCAAATGCTGCTCGTGCTCCTCTCGGCTTCGGGAATAAACGAGAATGTCATCAATGAATACTATAATAAACTGATCAAGGAAGGGCCTGAAGATACGGTTCATCATATCCATAAAAGATGCTGGGGCGTTGGTGAGTTCGAACGACATCACCAGAAACTCATAGTGCCCATATCTTGTGCGAAAAGCAGTCTTCGGAATATCATCTTTCCGAACCCTCAACTGGTGATACCCTGACCGCAAATCAATCTTCGAGAAGTAGCCAGCTCCCTGTAACCGATCGAACAAGTCATCGATACGTGGTAGTGGATACCTATTTCACACCGTAACTCGATTCAGCTGTCGGTAGTCGATGCACAGTCTCATACTACCGTCCTTCTTCTTTACAAATAAGACAGGAGCTCCCCACGACGATACACTGGGACGAACAAGTCCTCTATCTAACAATTCTTGCAACTGGCTTTTGAGTTCCTTCAACTCCGTCGGGGCCTCCGATAGGGTGGTATAGAAATAGGCCCCGTACCCGGAATCAAGTCAATGCAAAATTCAATATCGCGATCGGGCGGTAATCCTTGTAATTCAGCAGGAAATACATCCGGAAATTCTCGTGCGATCGGAATCCGGTCTAACGGAATCTCAGCGGCTCCTAAGTCCTGAACAAATGCTAAGAACCCATGACAACCCTTCTTCAAGAGTCGTCCCGCACCAAGAGCAGAAATCAGGTTGGCAGGAGTTATATTACAGTCCTCCTGCACAACAAAGATTGGTTCACCTGGAAAAAAAATCTAACCGCTTTCCCCCGACAATCTACATAGGCATGACAAGCGGCCAACCAATCCATACCGAGAAGTATATCAAAATCTAACATATCTAGGAGAATCAGGTCAACTAGCGAATCTCTACGTACAGAACACGATCTGAATACGTATCGAGCTATAAAAGAATCTCCTACCGGAGTAATCACCACTAACGGTAACTCTAACAACGACGACTCTTTCCCCAAAGAAAGGGCAAAGCGTGAAGATACATAAGAATGTGTAGAACCGGGATCAAATAAAATATGTGCATCTAACGAACATACTGCAAGAGTACCTGTCACAACTGCATTTGATGCCTGGGCATCCTGTGGAGTCAGCGCAAAAACCCGTGCCTGGCCCCTGCCCGCATCCTGTCGTCCTCTACCTCTATCTCCTCGACCTCTCTGAGAGCGTCCTACAAAGCCTCGACCCCGTGGTGCAACTGCCTGACGTGTAGTGCCAACTAGGGGAGGAAGTAAAGCCATCGACGTCGAAGGTGGAGGGGGTAAAGCAGCTTGTGGAACAACGGTTCCTCCCTGGAATCTACAATCCCCCGCACAATGTCCTGGAAGTCCGCAACTAAAACATATAGACGGGGTCCTCTGATCCTCAGGATAAGAACTGAACATCTGGCCCTGGGTCCAACTTCGTCCGAAACCGCGGCATGGAGTGTACCCGCCTCTGCCAAACTGCCTAGTCATTGTCCCAATCGGTTTACTCCTCTTTGGCTTCGGAACAACCATTGCCTCGCTCAAACGCTCCTCCACTCGTATCGCTGCATCCATGGCCTGCGCGTACGTATCAAAATGCTGGGAGCCTATAGCTAGATACAACCGCGTGTCCAGACTCTTTAGGAACCTCTTCACCCGAAGTTCCTCCGTAGGAACTAAATATGGAGCATAGCGCGACAACTGGATGAATCGTAAATCATAATCTGCCACCGACATACTCGCCGATTTCCGTAACGCTATAAAACTGCTAGCTCTAGCGTCTCTCACACTCTGTAGAAGAAATCTGGCAAGAAAGACCTCAGAAAACTCGATCCATGACTTCGGAGGAAGACCCGTAGCTCGCCCTCTCTCCATCGACTCACATCACTCTTGTGCAAGTCCCTCTAAACAAAAGCTAGTCAGCTCAACTGACCTCGCATCAGAACATCGCAATGATTTGCCAATCCTCACCATCCTATCTAGAAAAGACTGAGGATCCTCCGCTACATCGATCCCTGTAAATACCGGAGGTCTCAACCTCACAAACTCTGAAAGCGATACCTCCATCACCCTCGTATCTATAAGTGGGACCGTCTGCGTGGGCTGTACCTCGGACTCTGCCATGGTCGATGCCGGATCCTGTCTCTGTACTCGAGTGGCCTCAGCTAACTGTCCTACCACTCGCTGCAATCCTAACATGCCATCCTCTATCCTAGTCATACGATCTGGAGGAGGAGGATCAATATGCTCATGCACCGCCAGAACGTCCGGTGTAACAGTCTCCGTCAAAGGCTGACTCGCCCTAGCTGCATCTCTGGCTGCGGCTAGCCTAGCTCGCGTAGACATAGCAACCGGAACAAGAAACGAGAGTTGATAAGGCTTACGAATAGGAACAATCAATAACAGAGAGTCAAAGGAAGGACAATTCAATATATATATCCTGAGGTTAGTTAGGCTAAGTATGGTAACGTAAATATGCCGCGGAACATACATACGGTACTGCACTCATCCTAAATCACCTACTCCATCAAACCAAAGGTCATCCTAAATCACCTACTCCATTAAACCAAAGGTCATCCTAAATCACGGACTCACGTCAACTTATCTTAACTCACTACTCGATTCAGTAAGGTTAATCCTAAGCTCCCAACTTTGTCACGACCCAAAATTTGGATGTGACCGGCACTTAGATTGTATAATATCAAAATATATGTACACAACCCGAGTAAGCCGAAAAACCAAGACCAAATCCTTTTTGCGGAATTTTTATAAAAATTTAGTTTTAAGTAAAAATCACCGTTTTATTGAATTAAGATCTTAACAATAACTCACTAGTGAATTCATAATAAAAACAATTATAAATTGTTAAATTTGGTTGCATCTCTAGTTGGGATCAACAATATCAATAGCGGAAATAAATACTCAGAATATAGGATATCAATACAAAGAAATATCTGCTAACATAACAACGATCTCACCTGTCAAATAATATACATATATCCATCTCTTATTCTAAGTCATAATACAAAGTCTGATGGAGATTTTCTAGATCCAAAATACAATACCAAAAGAGAAGGTTACTACATATGTAACCCACCTATCAAAAGATGCGATACACGCTGAAAAAATGGATCTGCACTGCTGCTAACCGTCCACTCTACTCCGGCAAGGAACTGTGGCACAACGGGAGTGAGTTGCCAACTCAGTGAATAAAACTAACATATAACGGCTGATAATGTAAATATGACGAACTATTACTAACTGCGATAAGGATAATTATAATGCATGATAACATGCGGAAAACATGAATCCGTACTACCAATCACATAACCAAAACTGAAATCTCATCATTTATTTCCAAATAAAGTTCATCTTTCCGTGTCCATTATCGATACAAATCTTCCATTCTCTCAGGCATCGTTCCACGAACGATCCTGTAATCAATAACACCGGTCGATATCACATAAATATCCACCGTGTTTCATAACTATCTCCGGTATCGTGTATCCTCGCTAGGCTCCCCCGCCTCAAATGCGGCTATCCTGCCCCTCGGTCTCGACCGGGTCCACCATGTATCCACTGTATATCTCCCCCACTCAGTCTGGATAACGTATACATCCGCGACCGTATAGCTCCCTCACTCGGTCCGGAATAAAATCAAATCATAAAAACTATATCTCATGGTGGACATCTCACATCATTATGGAATTCACTGAATTTATGCAATAGGATAGGAAAACCCAAAACCATAAATCCTCAATAATACAATTTCTTCTCATAACAACATCGAACATTTAAATACGAAACATGATGTCATTTATGCAGCGTCCTACTGTTAGTGACGTTTAAGGTATGATAGAATCATATTTAACAGGGTAATTAATAAGTGTAAAAATGACATGTTAATATCGACGAGGTGTGGTGTAATATGTAAATATGTGCAAGTGCGGCATAACTCGTCGATAATGGTGCGGTATTCTAACAACTATTAACATGGTGATGTATAGGTATATATGAATGCATGTCAATAACATCGCATATAAAGTCAATCTTTCAATTTAACAAAATACGGGCGTATCACGCCATCTTTACACAATCCTCCGGTAGATGTTTAGTCCACTCACCGGAATACGTCGTAACTACTCAGGAATCGCTAATCCTTTTCCTTTCCTTACGGCCTCCGAAATTCCCGCACACAAATCTAACATTTAAATAACTTGTATAAGAAAACGGCTATATAAGTCGTGTCGGAGCGAAGCCCATTACGCCCTGAGAAGCTACTGGAACCTACCAGTATATCTCGCTTGCCCTGGCCAGGGACTTTGCGTAATGGCTCTCTGACACAGTGCGATATCATCTCCCAATACCGGGAGAGACGAATCCTATCTAACCGCCACTGCCTCCAAGTGCTCGGGACTGCACCCAACTGCTACCTGTTTGCACGACTCCTTTGAGCCGTGGTAGGGTAGCAATCTAAGAACAGTGGGACACACTCGAGGCGAAGCAGCAGTGTCAAGTCTGCGGACTATGCTGTATTCATGTCACCTGGGAACTGACAACTGACGATGGGTATAATACCAACCAATCAGTTCCTCGGCGAGTCCTGTCCGGTGTACCTGTAACCTAACGAGCACCTGTATACTATCTCCAGTACGGCGTACTGATGGCTGTGGGACAGACCATTTCCCCAACTGGGATGAGAAGCGTATACACTTAGTCTACTCCGGAATATCGATGCCCTATCTCGACAATCCAACGACCAGGGACCTGTATAGGATGTTGCTTACAGACTACCCAGCCCCACTAGTGTGACTGCCATCACGACGCTGGTAATCAAGCAAAGATCCTATAGGCTCTACTAATATGTATAAGTGATACGTTACAAGAGACATATGCACATATTAAAGTAGACACAAACCAAGTAGCATACTACCATTTTTAGCAAGACTGTATATATAACTGTGAATATCCCAAGCTTCCATTAAGTAATATACAATCTAGTATGATACAATAATGGCCTCTAGGGCATATACACTAACAATCTCCCACTTGCACTAGGGCCATGAGCTGGCATATCGTAGACCTATCATCTCGAATAGCCTCTCGAACTGCGTCTGAGGAATGGCCTTTGTGAATGGATCAGCAATGTTATCCTCCGTCTTTACTCTCTTCACCTCGATCTCCCGGCGATCTATGATCTCCCTGATCAGGTGATACCGCCTTATGATGTGTCTGGACTTCTGATGGGACCTGGGTTCCTTCGCTAAAGCTATAGCGCCGTTGTTGTCACAATACAGAGGTATTGGATCAACACTGGTAGGAACCACCTGAAGTTCTGTGAGGAACTTCTTCATCTAGACTGCTTCTTTTGCGGCATCGCAAGCAGCTATGTACTCTGCTTCCATCGTTGAGTCTGCAACGGTCTCCTTCTTGGAACTCTTCCAACAGACCGCCCCTCCATTGAGGGTAAAGACATAACCCGACATGGATTTGGAGTCATCTTTGTCACTCTGGAAGCCGGAGTCGGCAAAGGCCTCTATCTGGAGGTCTTTTCCGCCATACACCAAGAACATCTCCTTAGTCCTTCTCAGGTACTTGAGAATGTTCTTTACTGCTATCCAGTGCTTCTCCCCTGGGTTTGCTTGATACCGGCTTACTACGCTCAATGCGTATGCTACATCTGGTCTGGTACATAACATCGCATACATTATAGAGCCTACCGCAGAAGCGTAGGGTATAATCGACATGCGATCCCTTTCCAAATCAGTCTTGGGAGACATTTCTTTGGAGAGGGTGATTCCGTGACAAGCCGGTAGGTGATTCCGTGACAAACGGCTACATAAGTCGTGGCGGATGCAAAACATATAGAAGCATCTACTAAATATAATATATATATATATATATATATATATATATATATATATATATATCAACATCGCAGGCAGATAATAGTCATCACAGCAGATAAAAAATCATCACAACCATGCGAACAACAATATGGAATAGCGGATAATTTAGGAGCCCCGCATTTCATTTGAGCCATAAATGAGATGCGACATTTTCCGGTCGTATGGATAGCTAGTGCAATGAAGATCCTAGACCCCTACGAGTGTGGAAAGTTACCCGCCAATCCCCAAAGTGAGGCAACCCCAATCAACAAAGTGAGTGGGCCATACAGCACTTCACGGAATTCGGTAACTCGAGCACCCTTTCGTGGGTCAACCTATACCCCCTATGAGTATGGCGAATAGCCCGCCAATTCTAGAGTAAGGCCCCCCAGTCTTAACTCCATGAGATGCGGGCCCGTTGCCCTCTAGAACCCGGCTATTCGAGCACTCCTCTGCGAGGTAATTCTAGTACAGAAAAGAAAATATATAGACAATGGCGACATCGACCTCAACCCAGTCATGTCCCAATAAAAGAATATACAAACTGGCAGTGATGACAGTCCACATGTCGGAAGCTCGCTCCGCAATAATGAATATACAAATGAATCTTAACTGTACATCTAATATTGCACATAAGGGTATCCATTACGACAATCTGCACAAACCATAACCAAATATATATATATATATACATATACATATATATATACATACATATACATATATATATACATACATATACATATATATATACATACATATACATATATATATATATATATATATATATATATATATATATATATATATATATATAACCGCAGAAGCAAGAAACACCAGAATGTGTGCAACCTCGTCTAAATGAACATATAGCAATTAGACGACGTTCAACAACACATATATAACATATACCGACATGCAAAAGTTTCGTGTTTTTGAAACTCCCGAGTAATTGATTTGTGTGAAAAAGTGTTTGTAGAATAACCGCAATCAATAACGGTGTCGCTTGTACCTAGCCGAGATTAGTACGGGTCGTCCGCAGGGAAATGTGAAATATTTTATTCTTACTTTAGACGGGTTGAGAAAGAAAGGAGGAAGAAATAAGAATGGTTGTAGCTTCTAGATCTACGTTAAACACGGATGCAAAATATAGATCTAGATTAATTATGGATGTAAGTTTAATATTAAAAGGGGGCTTGTAGGGTTCATTAGGATTTAGTAGTTATGGATGGTTAATTAAAGATTACTCTTTTTATTCTTTAATAGATTTAAAACTAGAACGACAGAGATGCATGTAGATTAGGGTTTCTGGAGGGAAAAGGGTTCCCACTCTTAACCCCTTTCTCGACATGGAACTCTGTTCATATCTAGCCTTTACCAAAACAATCATTAATCTAATCTCTAATCGCGGTTGAGACTAACAATAAATTAGTAGCGCGTCCGATTAGGATGTTAATGATTCTTTTAGTAAAGTTTATAAACTTTATAGGACGTAAAAAGAGTTTAAGGATTTTCATCATCCATTAATCTACCCTAATCCTATGAACTCTAACAAGCGGAGAATTACTCACGCATGTTGGGAAAATAAGATGAAAAGACAGAGAGGGAAAACATAATGTAAAATTCAAAACAATTAAATAAAACAACTACCTTTATTAATCAACTTGAACAATCTATACTTTATTCCTTAGAAAATGATTACAAAAACTTGGTTTGCTTCTCGAACTCTTCCAAAGGAGGTAGATGAACAGTTGATGATCAGCCTGGATACGTGAGCCGTCTTAGACTTCGTGATCTCTTCGGCTTGATGCCTTCTAATTTTAGCCCTTGGTCCTTTATATAGCTCTCAAAGAAGAAAAACTAGTTATCATATATGGTGACTTCCTAATATGGTGACTTTCCATATATGGATTCTGAGTCCCTGTCAGTATTGATTTTATGATTTTGGCAGATTTTTGATCCTGACATCTTGAACATCTTGATCTCTTGACCTGAGCTAAATCTTGCACAATATCTCCATGAATAATGTTAGTATTATTTATTAAATTAGAGAGAGTATCTTAATCAGTATATATGGTAATAAATCTTTAAGAAACTTTATTAAGAATATTTAATATGCTATGCACTTTATATGGTAATAAATCTTTAAGAAACATGATTAAGAATATTTGATATGCTATGCATCTTTTAATTACTAAAATATTATGCATATATTTTGAAATATTATTCTAACCATTTGTATGATATTATATTTTTTAAGAATTGTGATTAGAATATTTGATATGATATGCATATTTTCAATTACCAAAATATTATATAAATATAAAATGCCTATATTTTCCTTCATAATATTAATTATAATATATAAACATATGGCAAATAGTATTTTGCAGATAAATCCAAATATGTTTAATATTTATAATAAACACCTTTTATTATTTAAGAAATGTAAGGAAAATACTTATACCAAAGTGCAATATTTTCAACTGAACAAATACCCCCAAACTTAACTTTGATCGTCCCGAACAAACTAGTTATTCAAGAGAAAGAGAAAAAGAAAAAGAAAAACCTAAATAGCACACTTTCGTAGGCAAACACGATTGCACTGAGCACGTGCAACAAGCCTTTAAACCTATAGGTGTCCCTAGTAGGAGGAGTGTTGTCTCCTGAGGGTTTTCAGCGGATTACACCTACAAAATCCTATAATAAAATAGAGATGGTGAAAGTTACATATAAAGATAAGAACTATAAAAGAAAGAACTTGAAAATAAGAGTTTTCAACTACACCAGCTTTTCGGTTGTCATGAGCCCTATCTTAACAGTCATGAAAAGATGTTAGAAATCACATCATCCCTCAATAAAACATCGTCTTTATTCTTCATTCCTATCTTTCTTCCAAACATCGATCATATAACCCTACGTGTGTGTAATAGACATCCCTACACTCGGAGAATTCAATTCAAGCTATCATACTCTTGTCCATCTGCCTCAGTACTTTTTAATTTGATGAATATTTAGATGGATTTGCTCACACACTTTCATGCGACCGTTAATTCTTCTTGAGCTACTAACCGACCGATTACTCTTGTGCTTGCTTATTAGGTGTATTCCTCGTCTTACACCACCTAAGGCTTAGCAAGGACTCCCAGACCAGTTGGTCTAAGGCACTAGGTGATGAAACACCCTCGCTATATTTTTTTATTGCTGCCTTGGCGATTAACAAAACCAGTGTTCATTTTTCTCACCATTTTATATTTTATTCAATTTTTTATTTTCTTCATACTTTGGCTTTTAGACAAGAGCATTTCAAGGTATCCTCTACTATCCCGAGTTTCAAGACGTGTGTAAGTGCGTATAGTAGGGTATCAACGTTCAAATGTTTGGCTTCCAGAATAGGAACTATTTTTCAGACTTATTTTTATCCTCAGATTAGTGACTTCTTTCATCTTACTAACCCTTGGGACAACGGCTCATAACTACTTATTACTGGTTCGTTTAAGAAAACTTCTAATTTTCTTGGCTTTCTTAAATTTTTCCAATCTTTTGGATGTAATTTTTCACTATCTAATCTTTTTATTATCTAATTAAATATTTTTATCTTTTGAATTTTTTTTAACTTTTTTTTATTTTTATATGTTTTAAAAGTTTTGTGCTTATGCAAAGTATGATGCAAAATGATGCGAAAATAAGCACAAATCTCCCCCAAACTTGTTTTCAACAGTGTCTTCACTGTTGTCTTCCGCTAGATCATAAAAAACCTGTAAGCCTGGAAGGAAATTTATTAACGGGGCAAGAATAAGTGAAAGTGAAAATCCTCCCCTAAACTTATTTTTTGGCTCACCATTTTGAGTAAAAAATTTTATTTTCGAGAGCCAGATTATACCTCCCCCCAAACTTAAGTTAAACAATATGAATCTTTGAAAATCACAAGAGGGGGTCAAGATTAGTGGTCGATGCCAAGCTTTGCAAAGATCGAAGGTCAACACCAACTCTTCGAAGATTTTATCAATGTAATGCTCCAGTTAGTGAAAGAACAAGTTGAAAAGATCCAAGAAGAAGTGGGGAAAAGGTAAGTGGTGGGATAGAATGTGTTTACGTCTCGTTTTGGAGAGATGACACAGTGATTGTGATGGATTACTCCCTTTCTCTTTATAGTCCAGAAGAAGGGGTGAAGGTTCAATTTCGTTGTATTGAGATGGATTCATCTCAACACCCGTGTCTTTCAAAAATGCGAGTTCTTCAGCCAAAATATCCTCAAAACGCTCATCTATACCTCGGAGAATAATGTCATCACAAAGTCAGGGTGATCTTCAGACTCTAAGAACGGTTTATAATCAGCGTTAGATGTTGACCCGGACAACTCGAAAGAAGGGTCCGTATGTGTATAATACATATCTGGGTCAAATAACAACGTATGAAAAGAGTCTAGATCAGTATCGTGAAGCTGTTCAAATTCGCTGCTGTCGACATCCATTAATTCGACAGAACATACTCGAGCATGAGGTTCGGAGGCTTCACTTCCCAACTTGTAAATGTTAAGTTCAATTGACCTATTCCCGAAGGATAGGGTCATAGAACCGTTTCGACAATTGATTACAGCATTGGAAGTCGCAAGAAAAGGTCGACCCAGAATCACCGGAATTTGGTTCCGTGGGTTTGCTACAGGTTGTGTATCTAGAACAATAAAGTCCACAGGGAAGATAAATTCTCCGACTTTTATTAACACATCCTCTAACATACCCCTTGGTTTGGTGATAGATCGATCAGCCATCTGTAAAGTGCATTGCAATGGTTTTAATTCTCCGATACCCAATTGCTCATGCACAGAATAAGGAAGCAAGTTAACACTAGCACCTAAGTCGAGTAAAGCACGATTGATATTTTTACCCCCAATATAAATAGAGATTGTAGGATAGCCAGGGTCGTTACGTTTCTTGGGTAATTGCTGTGTAAAAGCTGTGCTTACATTACTCGACATGAAAACTTTTTTCGGCACTTGAGTTTTTCTCTTCCTAGTGCACAAGTTCTTAAGTATTTTCACGGTCGTGGTGGGTGGTGGGGGGAAAGAAGATGAAGAAGCACCGACTTCAGAGTCGATAGCAGGAACGCGGATAAGACGGGCACTAGAATCCCGTGTCCAGCCGAGCATGCACTAAGCGGGTTTAGCGCAAGTGGCAGCGTATGTGATTTAAAAATTTGGTTTGTTTTGAAAAGTGTGTCGGACTTAGACAAATCACACAGAAATACACAAACAACCCTAGAACTAAGGTTACCTAGGTCAAGTTTCTAGACCGCTCCTTGACTTCCAAAAGACAAGCCGCAGGATCAATCCTCTACCACCTCTTTACTACTCTTGTGGCCAGGTAAGTGCCAGGTAAGTGGGAGGTTCTCCACTACGTAAGTAGTGGGCCGAATTAAGTAACCACTTGCTTTAGACACACTTGCCTAGACACCACAAAAATAATGCGGATAAGCGATAGATTACCCACGACCTTCCTTTGTCCTTATTGAGCGCGAAAGTCCTTAGAGTCTTGTCTAGATATTTTTTTTAATTAATGTAAGGTTGATGCAGATACTCGTTTTGTGATTTGTGGGGCCTAGGAAGGGTGATGAAATCCCCACCTAATCTGAATTGTGGTCTTGCCCCTTAAAGTCCGTATTAAAATATGCAACAACAAACCAATAACAAAACTTTTGCAAAAAGATTTTTGAGCGGCGATATTTTGCAAAGAATCCTGCAGAAAAAATATTTTATTGGATTTTAGAGGAGAGAGAAAGATGTAAAGAAGATACCAGAGAAATTGAAAACCCTAAATCCCTTAATGAGCCACGGTTCCGCCGCCAATAGGCTCTTTATGCCGCGGTTCCCCAGCCGACTAAGAAGATCTGATGAAAATTTTTGCTACGTGGCCTCCCTTCCTCCTCTGGCTCTTTATGAATGTCTCTGAATCTCTGTTTCCTCAAATCCGTGACTCCAGATTCCCTCGCAAAATTCATACAATAATCGTTAAATATACAATTTGCAGTTTTGTTTATTTTTATGATATAGATCGAATAAGAATTCAACACGAATAGTAAGAAAAATAATATTACGCACGTATCCCCGGCAACGGCGCCATTTGATTTGTGTGAAAAAGTGTTTGTAAAATAACCGCAATCAATAACGGTGTCGCTTGTAGCTAGCCAAGATGAGTACGGGTCGTCCGCAGGGAAACGTGGAATATTTTATTCTTAATTTAGGCGGGTTGAGAAAGAAAGGAGGAAAAAATAAGAATGGTTGTAGTTTCTAGATCTACGTTAAACACGGATGCAAAATATAGATCTAGATTAATTATGAATGTAAGTTCAATATTAAAAGGGGGCTTGTAGGGTTCATTAGGATTTAGTAGTTATAAATGGTTAATTAAAGATTACTCTTTTTATCTTTTAATAGATTTAAAACTAGAACGACAGAGATGCATGTAGATTAGGGTTTCTGGAGGGAAAAGGATTCCCACTCTTAACCCCTATCTCGACATGGAACTCCGTTCATATCTAGTCTTTACCAAAACAATCATTAATCTAATCTCTAATAGCGGTCGAGACCAACAATAAATTGGTAGCGCGCTCGATTAGGATGTTAATGATTCTTTTAGTAAAGTTTATAAACTTTATAGGACGTAAAAAGAGTTTAAGTATTTTCATCATCCATTAATCTACCCTAATCCTATGAACTCTAACAAGCGGAGAATTACTCGCGCATGTTGGGAAAAGAAGATGAAAAGACATAGAGGGAAAACATAATGTAAAATGCAAAAGAATTAAATAAAACAACTACCTTTATTAATCAACTTGAACAATCTATACTTTATTCCTTAGAAAATGATTACAAAAACTTGGTTTGCTTCTCGAACTCTTCCGAAGGAGGTAGATGAACAGTTGATGATCAGCCTGGATACGTGAGCCGTCTTGGACTTCGTGAACTCTTCGGATTGATGCCTTCTAACTTTAGCCCTTGGTCCTTTATATAGTCCTCAAAGAAGAAAAACTAGTTACCATATATGGTGACTTCCTAATATGGTGACTTTCCATATATGGATTCTGAGTCGCTGTCAGTATTGATTTTATGATTTTGGCAGATTTTTGATCGTGACATCTTGAACATCTTGATCTCTTGACCTGAGCTAAATCTTGCACAATATCTCTATGAATAATGTTAGTACTATTTATTAAATTAGAGAGAGTATCTTAATCTCTATATATAGTAATAAATCTTTAAGAAACTTGATTAAGAATATTTAATATGCTATGCACTTTATATGGTAATAAATCTTTAAGAAACATGATTAAGAATATTTGATATGCCATGCATATTTTAATTACTAAAATATTATGCATATATTTTGAAATATTATTCTAACCATTTGTATGATATTATATCTTTTAAGAATTGTGATTAGAATATTTGATATGATATGCATATTTTCAATTACCAAAATATTATATAAATATAAAATGCCTATATTTTCCTTCATAATATTAATTATAATATATAAACATATGGCAAATAATATTTTGCAGATAAATCCAAATATGTTTAATATTTATAATAAACACCTTTTATTATTTAAGAAATGTAAGGAAAATACTTATACCAAAGTGCAATATTTTCAACTGAACAGTAATCCTAAAGCAAAGATGACACAAAGTGAAATCTGGGACAAATCAAAAAACACCAAAAATACCAATTTACAAATCCCAGCACACACCATGAAAATGAGCTCCATAATGAACAGTAAAACGGGTGAGGCCGGCCAAAATGGCATTCTCGCTGGTCCAAACTTGATGGAATGTGCTTGTTTTCATTGTGTCTCTATCTTAGTCTAGACTAAGCTTATGCACATGTTTAAAAAAAATTTAGAGACCAAAAAATTTTCTGACAAAAACTGGGTTTTGAAATTGATGTTTTCGGTTTTGAAATTTAAGCATCTTCAAACACTAGTTTATGGTGTTTGGATGGCTCTGATACCATGTTGGGATCCGGCGCCCGCGCCGCAGAGGCCGCAGCCGAGGCGAAAGAGAAAATAAAATCTTTTTGCAGGCATCGAACACGCAAACCCAGGAATACGATCCAAACACCCTAAACTAGAAAACTAAAAGATGCAAGGTTTGAAGAAATACAACCTTTGTCACGTGTCTACCCAATTTTGGAAGACCCCTCCAAACTCATAGCCACCGGGATCACGCTTGAGAATTGAACACCCTTGCCGAAGACGATCCAGCCGAGAGAACGCGGAGGAGGCTCAAACCGACGATCCAAAGTCGCTAGGTTTGGATGGCCGGTGATGTAGGAATACTCCACTAAATTTCTCTCTCTAGGATCTTGCTCAAACATGGGAGCAAGAAGAAGAAGAAGATGGAGAAGATCAAGCATGAACTATGAGCCATGGAGCTCAAGTTAAGAGGAAGCAAAAAGAATCATCAAGTCTTGAAGTAAAAAGAATGGCTACACCAAAATGAACCATGCACAAATAGTGCAACCAAATGAGAAATCATTTTTAAAATGAAGCCATGCTTTTCTACCATGTTTGGACCCATGCTTCATTGTCTCCACTTGCCTCCTCGTTTCCCTTTTTAATTTCCAAAATAGAAAATAAAATATGAGGTGTCTTTCTTCTAGAAGCATTGCCGTATAAATACGAAATACTTCACCTGGTATATGTATCGCTACATATACGTGTATCCGTATAAAAATACGGATAGAACCAAAGAGAGAAAATAAATAGTGAACAATAATACTAAAATACATGTATCAAATACATATATAAATTATTAAATCGAAACCTGATTTAATAATCCGGTTTAATCCTAAGCCGGTTAGTATTATCAACTGTCCGATTAAAATCCGTATACAACGTACACGTATTTAATCGGACCCCTGCACATACCACCATACGGCTCCTACATCTGTCGCCGGAACCGGGAAAACCCTCTGTGTAGAACTCTAAATACTCGACAATACGCTAGCAGTGGATTTAACCACAAGCACGTCAGCGGCATTAGCTGTACATAACGGCTACCCAGATAGTTGTCGAAAAGGGGGGTCGACAATCAAGTGCGTCCTTACCCTACTGAGCCTGAATGTGACAATCTCCGTACAGTCCGGTCTCTTCGTCAAAGAGTATCGCATATCGGGTCTAGAGGATGGATATCGTCAGACCCCTACTAACCCGATAAGTCGTGTCTGAGTCTAGATCATCACCAACCGAGATACTACTGATCAACTATCAGTAAATCTCGCCTACCGTGGCCACGGATTTCTGGTGATAGTCAACTGAACACAGCGCGATATCGACTACTAATACCAGGAGAGACGAATCCCTGACAGTCGACCACTGCCTCCATATGGCTTGGGACTGTACCCAACTAAAACCTGTTTGTACGGCTCTTTTGAGCCGTGGCAGGATATTAATCAAAGCACAGTGGGAACTCACACGAGACAAATGAAAACTTCAGGTCCAAAGACTAACCTATACTCATGCCACCTGAGAACTTCTATCTGACGATAGGTATAATACCATCTAGAATTTTTCGGCGAGTCTGTTCAGTATACTCACCTCCAATGAGCACCTGCATACTATCTTAGGTGACATAACATCAATGGCTTGTGAGACCGTCCACCGCCTCTCGTCGGGGTCTCGAAACGTATACACTAGTCTACTCCAGAATATCGATGCCCAGTCTCGATACTCCCACAACTAGGGAAATTTAAGGATGTGCTTATAGGCTACCCAACTCTCATGTATATTATCGCCATCATAATGCTGGTGGTTAAGCAAGAATCCTACGGGCTTCATCATTATGTATTAGCGATACACAATAAGAAGTAAAACATGTACACATCAATGATAAAGACAAACCAGATAGTATACTATCATTTCGAGTAAGATTGTTCTACCTGTATAGGTCTTCCCTCAATTATCATAATCACGTGCTTGCAATTACAATAATTGCCTTGAGGTCACTATATCCAACAGTACTTAGAAAATTTTTGAGATTTTTGGCTAGAAATTTTAGAATGATGCTGAGCCAAGGTAGGGGGTGGTATTTATAGTGTAGAATTAGGGTTTTGAAATTAAAATGCATTAAAATTGTGATAAATTATGAAATGAAGGGTCTCTGTTTGATTGCCGAGAAATCAAACAGTGCAGGGGTGTTAGGGGTAGGTGAAGGGGTTAGTGTGCAAAGCCCGTGGTCTAATGGGCTCATCCAAGCCGTCGGTACCGGCCAAAATGCAAGATCCGTCGGTCATTCTAGGACATAGGGGCTTTGGATTTATGCCACGTGTACATCTCAGTGTGAACTCCATTTTCCACATGTTTGATTTTTCTGACTTTTCATTTTTCTGTGTATTGCACGTGTAAACTTTTGGGCTTCCAAAATGTTAAAAAGAAAAATCAGAAAAATAATGTGTCTGATGAGGATCGAACATAGGGGCTACGTCACAGTAGTGCAAAGGCTTTACCAGTGAGCTACAAGTGGCTTCTTGCTGTTATTTAACAAAATTTACTTATAACTCAAACTCAGGCTGTATAACTCATTTCTGTAGATTAAACTGGAAAATTTCGTACAGTAAATTCTAAGTCGTTACACACTACTGGACTATTCTTCAGGACCTTGTTCCCATCGGTGAGTTTCGGTGTCTCAGTGCCGCAAGAGAAAGCCTCTAAGAGGTCTGTTCATAACATAATATTGCATTTTGTATGCCCCATTCTTATGCTTTTAAGAATAAAAACAGGTGCTTTTGACCCATGTCTGCTACATGTTACAGGTTACAGGTTCTTGGCGCGAAAACAGTGAAAAAGACAAAAGACGACACAAAAAGAGACTTTTGACCAACAAATCGGAGGATCTTAGTCAAGCCTAAGTATGAAGAATAGTTCTCAATCAATAAGGCAACTCAAGGTCCAAATTATCATGGCAAACGGTTAAAGGATCGGTACAAGTGTTCACTAAAGTTCTGGAATTAATACAGAAGCCCAACTGATAAAAAGAATAAAGAAACAAGAAGCCCAGAAGAACCAAACCAAGCCCAAGAAAAATCAAATGATGATCCCATCATTGGGCCGCGGATCCGCGGCCCAAGCGCGCCCATGCCGCGGATCCGCGGCCGTCCTGTGCCCGTGCGCAAATAAAATTTTACCAAATTTCTGTGGCGGCTCTGAAAAGATTTTCTAGGGGTATATTTGTAACTTTAGACATGCGGTACAATTGTAAACCTAGGGTTTCTATGTCCTATAAATAGAACTCAAGACCTTGTATTTTCTCATGCCTCTACTCATGAATAAAATTCTGTTTTCTTGAAGTTAGAGCGCATCAACAGTAAGTAGGTTATTTTCCTTGCAGTAGTTGTAGTTTTTCATATCTGCTCTTATTTTCTCGCCTTAGTTTAATTTAGTTTAGCTTTTATTAACTTGCAATCGATGTTTTCTCTCTTGAATAAACTCTTGTCTTTTTTCATCCCCTCAATGAGCGAGTAGTTTCCTCGCTTGTTAGGGTTAGGAATAGGGAAGGATTTGAGAGACGAAGATCTCTCATCTCTTTTCGTTGCTAAACTTTTATGAACATTAGAACTCCATGCATACCTTTTTATTCCGCTCCCTACGGCACTTTTACCCTCAAGGTAACGGTGATTCCGTAGTCTAAAGGACCGGATTTTAAGGTTTTCCATGGAGGTTAGGGTAAAGATTAAGAAAGGAAGGACAAGGATCTAGAGGAAGAATCAATCTTCCCAATCATCCTAATCCCCTTTGTTAAGATTTACCATAACACTAATATGATATCTTTAATTAATAGCAATGGAAAGAGATGTAGATTTTTGTTTACCAAATTTTCCCTAGACCTAATCCTAGCAAGTTTCTAATCCTAGTCTCATACAACTTCAATTTTTAGGTTTAAATTATAAATCCAAACACCATTTGGAATTAACTCGTAAGAACTTAAAGGAGATTTACACATCCCTGTGGACCGACCCGTATTCACCGGCTAGCTTCATGCGACGCCGTTCTTGATTGCGGTAAATATTTTTGATCGACAAAACCTCTCTTAATCAAATGGCGCCGTTGCCGGGGATGGCGTAAAATTTTCTTTTTGTAATTTCGGGTTAATCTAAAATATAAAAAATCATAAAAATCTGAAAAAATTCCAAAAATAAATTTTTTTTTATCATCTTTTATTGTTTGAAGGGTTTTCTTTGTGAATCTTTGCAGGTTCGACGGATCTGAAACAAAACAGAAGGGGACACAGAAAAAGAAACATCAAAATAGCAGGAGATTGAAAGTACAGAGCAGCTGAAGAAATTTGGAGACCCAAAGCCCTCAAAGAGCCGCGTTTCCGCGGCACTTACCTGGTCAAGACCGCGCTTCCGCGGCGCCCTGTGGAGTTCTCTGGAAAAAAATTGGGTGGTTTGATTTCTTTCTCCTTTCTCTGCAAATCCCCATATATCTTCTGTCAAATCTTCTGCAGGATTCTTTGCGCTAAAAATCTTCTTCCCCCTTCCAATAATTGATTTTCTGCAGGACTCTTTGCACCGCGCTAAAAAGCAAATTGATTGCAAGTGATTTACTGCTTTGCATACTTTAATCTGACTTTAAGGGGCTATTGACCAATTCAGATTGGGTGGGGATTTCATCACCCCTCTCAGGACCCCAGAAATCACTTAAAGCATTTGCATTGACCACTTTTAATTTAAAAAATATTAGACTCAGCCCTAAGGACCTCGAGCTCAATAGGACAGAGGACTAGTATAGGCATCGGCCGTTTATCCTAACCGACATTGCGGTGTCTAGGCTAGTGGTTTTTAATTAGGCCCACTGTAGTGGTGGTTCCTTCCCACTTACCTGGCCGTACTTGTCCGTGAAGAGGCGGTTTGAGGTCCTATCTCTAGCCCTTTGGAACAGTTAGGAGCTGTCTAGCTGACCTAGGTGACCCTAGACTTAGGCCTGATTGTGCATGTGTGGTTAATTGCATTTGTGTCACTAGTCTCTTTTCAAAATCTTTTTGCAAAAGCTCACTTAAAAAGAAAAAGGAAAATCTTTTCAAAACTTGCAACTTGTCGCTAAAGAATCTTTGCACTCACTTACACCACTTCTTCTCATTGACGTTTTCTTACCTTCACATTCTGTCTTTCATCTTTCGACTACACTAACCTTTTTAGTGTATGTCCGGTTGGACTAGGGACCCTAGCGCCGTTTAGTCCGTGTTTCGTTGGTACCGACCGACGAACCTTTCGACTCCGAAGTCGAAATCTTGTCCACTTCTTCACTT